>JAFFSR010000268.1:2471744-4943488 GCA_017163975.1 Anastatus disparis
TGAGTTTTTCCAATTGTTATCATGCGTCTGGTATGAAATAATAAATCATCAGGTTTAATCTAATCAATATATTTATCTTAAACATATTTGAGTTAGGATTGGTTAATTTTAATAAAAACGAAAATTATAAATGTATATAAAAATGCACATTGGTTCTGAAAGGTTTGAAAAGCTAAAATTATATTTCAAATTTACAGAATATTAAAAAGTCATTAGAATTAATATTTTATAACAAAAAATATTTTATACTATGCAACTGTAATATTATGATAATATTATTTGATTGTTTATAATATTATCATAATATTACCTATAATATCAGAAACTACACTAATTCAATGATGAAATGTAAGCGAAAAATTTAATCCGACAAAATACAAAACAGAATGTCTAAATTCATTGTATCTTTAATATTTATATTAATATGCATAAATTTGCTTTTTTACTGTATTCCGTTCATTTATGATTCACTTTTCCTTTTATGTATATTATCAGATAACGTATTCTCGAAGTATTCTTGAAACATCTCGCATAGATACATTGTAAAAAAAGCATTTTATCAATATTTTTTAAAAAAAGGTATTATTTTTATATTTAATCAAATTTTTATGAACATTACAGAATTAATTACAAAAATTTTGACGTACACATAATATACACTTTATTTATTCTCAGTTTTTAATAAATTATGCAGTCTCATCCAAATATTGACAAAATCAACGAAATAATAGTTTCAGGTGAAAAAATGCTTTTTCTACGATGTTCAATAATATCTTCTCATGTTTCTAGAATATTTCCAATACCATAATAAAAATTTTTTATTATCCACCGTTTATATTTTAGAATAAAAATAAAATTTTTGTAATAAATATTGGTAAATAATAGCAAACTTTACTAAATTTAGTTAAATATTACTTTTTTTTTAAATATTGAATTCCAGATTTTACAATAAACTTTATACTGCCATCATTTTTACTTTAAGGTGAAAGGCAATTATTTTTCTAGCATAATCTATGTACAGTTGTAATAAAAAATTTAGAATATTTATATTTACTATGAACATTTGAATAAAGAATGATTTACAAAATACGTTTTTAATTTTTATTTTTACAATAATGATATACAAACAAACATTATAATAAATATTGCCCTTATAATTAAATCATATACTTTTTAGGTTTGGATTATATTATAATATAATTTTCTGTAAATACAATCCAACTGATTATTAATCAGTGTTACCGCAATAAAATTAAAAAATTTGATTTAATAATTATTTTTAACAAGAGTTAACTAACATTTTTTTCGGTCAATAGTGAGATGATAGGATTTTTTTCAGTTGCAAACTATTTAATATTTATATTAATAAAGAATCAAATAATCTACTATTCTCCTTAGCGCCGATTTATAATCGAAAATATAATATTGTTTCTTTAGAAAAGTAAAATTTCGTATTGAATTTAATTTCAAGTACAATTAAAAAAAATACAATACTCAGTAATCATAACAATTGCATAAATTTTTTCGTTCGTGTAGTATTATTTTAAGTTTGTGTACCACAAAAGTTTAAGCTTGATTTTGCTGATATCATTATATTCTAAATATTTAGAAGTCATAATAAGAATTTCACTGGAATTAACAATTGTTATTTTGGATTTTTTTAAATAATCAAAATTGATGAGGTCGTGAGTGGCTTATTCGGTAGAGTGACGGATTCGTAATCTCGAGGATCCGAGTTCGAATCCCGCTCGTGGACGATGATACAAACGCCACTGTACGTTATACATGCTTTGTTCATAAGCACACTGACAATCTCCGTCATTAATTAGCATCTCAATAATAGAAAAACTATAACGATATTAAATAAAATTTTAAAAAATTTTAATCAAGCATAAAAATTTATGTTAAGTATTTTTTTTAATATGCTTTTAACAACGACTTATAACTTTAATAAAAGAGGGTCAGCGTAACTTGAGAATAACCAACTAACAATCATTTCTTTGTAGACGACAATATTGTTACTAGAAAAAGCTAAAAAAGCATATGTGAATGAAGTTTTTCAAAGAAATTTGGATATCGGTATTGTGTCTAAGAAAAAAGGCTGACAAGAGCTGAAAAAGTATGAATAATTAAAGGTCAAATTTTAGGCCTTCACATATAATAAGAAATCTATTATCTATCGTCAAGGCTTTATATGCAACTAAGCAACTTAATTCTTATAAATAAGAATCCTTATTTTCTCTATTTGATAAATTTTGACTATCACAATGAAATATTTAAAAATTTGATTTACAACTTCAATATAATATAATAAATCAGAAATAATTTTAGAACAGGTAATTAAATCAAATGTAAGATATAGAATTTTTAAATTATTTCAATAATGATTGTTATTATACAAAAATTTTAACTTTGAATTTTCATATCCTAATATTAGAATCATCAATTATACTGATATTAATGATATAAAATGGAAATATTTAAGCAAATTTGAAAATATTTTGCTGTTGATAAATTTTTTGCTGTGCAAAGAATAAAAACAACTGTCTCGATATCAATATTAAAATCAATTGTTGTATGTCAATTGAAATGTGATAGGATTCTGCGAATTTTAGAAAGAAAGAGGAAAGACTATCTGAATTTTAATAAGCAAAACCATAGTTGATATTAAAAAAAATAATGTAATTAGTTTTATTTTTATAAAAATTATAAATTATCATTAAATATATAATTTTTTCAAAAGATAGATTTAAAAAAATTTATGTGTCTCAGAATACCCGATAGAAATAATGACTTTAAATGTTATGAGTTTAAATTATTATATATTAAATTTTCTTTGAAATATGCTATGGTTTAAATATAATTATTATAAATGTAAATTATGAAAAAGATTTAAACTCCTTCTCCAATTAAAACTTCCAATTTATCTCTTTGTTTTTTAAAAATGTAAAAAGACGTGAAGGGCTTGATAACGATGCTAAACAAATTCGAATAGAAAATCAGACAACTTTTCGTGAAATAAAACAACTATTTAGCATTATCTAAATAAATATTAGCACATTGTGAAACTCTTGAAATAAAAAATACGAATATTTAATAATCGATTCTTAATATTAGATTGTAAAATATTTGAATAATTCCATAAACGACGATTGAAATAAGATTGTCATAAAAAGTATAAAAGCTCTCAAGTAACAAAGCCGTTTTTTTACACTTTGAGCGTCATTACGAGTTAACTAGTCGTTTCTAAAACCAAGTCATGCACATAGACATACTCAATATGTGAGATGAAAAAAAGAGAGGCTGTGAGGTCTTTTTCTTTTCCTCTACTGAAGCTCGTATAAACTCTTGCTTGTTCTCATGTGTTTTCGATCGGTAAACTTTTTTTTCAAGCGCATTATACATTGTAATCCGAGCATTAGATTCTAATTTTCAGGCTTTGTTTTATTTACATTTATAATTTTTACGGACTAAATTCTTTAGCAATTTAACACTCCATAACAAGTTATCACTTCAATAATGAAAAGAACGTTTATACTAGTTTCTTCTATATTTTTTTGTAATATGTTTCTAATAATGTATGCTTCAGAAAACTTTCAAGTCAAAGTTTCTACTAACGTAAAATTTTTTTAATGTCTTCTTCTTGTTGCAGATTTGATTTTTTAACTTTATATTACGTGTACTATAATAATTTTAAAAGTTTTTATTTTTTTTTAATAACTTTTTAATGATTTATAACAAAAAAAATAAGAATTTTTTTTTCTTATAAATCACTAAAAAGTTATTAGAAAAAAAACTAAAAACTTTTAACGGTTAAGAGTGTATATTCTAGAAAATAATAAGACGTAGAAGCATAAGATATATATTAAACTAAATGAATAAGTCAGCAAGAAAGCGCTTTCTAGAATATTCCACTCGTAACATAAAAATTTGTTAATTTATTTCACATTTCAATTCCATCATTTAAAACGAACAAAGTCAATCAACACTATATGCTTGAATAATAATTTTTTTGACTATTAGTATCAAAAGATAAATTTTTGTCAAACGATGAACTCTGAGTTAAAATTAGCAAAAATCATGGTTATGAATATTTTCTCTTAGTTTTGAATATAAAAGCTGAACGAAACATGTTAGATGAGCATTAAAATAAAAAAGTTTAAAACGATAACAACAAAAAGTTAGACATTGTTGGAAAGTTCTTTCGGATTTCGAGCGTGTGAGTTGTGGTTTAGGATACCTGACTACTCTTTTTTAACAAAAAATTAAGAAGTTTAGAATATCAATTTAAAGAAGATGAAGCTTCTGATTTTCTTATTTTTCATTGCTGCTATGATCGCCGTGTAAAGTAAGTACAATAATTCAAACACTGAATAGCTTATACAAAATATATTGATTTTTTAACAAATTTTTTTTTTTAATTCTAGTGATTTCCAAAAAAAAATAATTTGCATTATTTTAATAAAAATAAAATGTGGATTAATGTATGGTGGACTTTCGGCATAAAGGTTTTCTGGTTTTTGGTATTCGGCGATTTGGCCCATCGGCAAATCGAACTACACTCAATCATTTGTTTATGAATATTCTGTAAGCTGAACCAAAGAATAATCCAAGTTACAATATGAAGTATCCTTAAGCGATGTGAAGTTTTGGATGAGACTTTGAAAGAATAAAGATGTATTATGCTGTTTTGAGACTTTTAAGCGTAAAAAAAAATAATTTGTATTCTATGTAAACTGTTATTGAAAAGTATCGATGAAATACGTCGATTTGTTATTTAGTTTATATTTTTACTATTTATTGTCATTTATAGTGAAAAATAAACTCAAATCTCTTTCGACGTTGTCCATGACAGATAATAAATAAATATAAAAGAACTGGTCCATAAATAAGTTTCTTCTTCAATTATCTCTTCCACCTGCACAGAAAGAAAAGTCGAGTAACATTATTATAGTGTACAGTATTCGTATTGTAAACTGCCGCAGACTACGTTAACAGCCTATATATGAAAAATAATTAATATGCATAAAAAGTCTTATTAATTGGTCTATTAACTTGAAACATTTTATGTAAACTTTTAATGATCTATTGAAAATTTATTCCTTCTAGTGATATTATACTATTGTCATTCGTATTAAATTGCATAATTAACATTTGAGATTTTTCTTTATTATGAATCCGATAAATATTTCACTAAATTGTACCTCTTTTTATAAACTACGAAATTGTTGCTTCTTCCTTCAAAGACTATTTTTTATCTGCACTGTCAACTTAATCGCTTTATTTTATGCCAAGTTAGAGTTTTACAAATTATAAGTTATAATTATAAGTTATTTATTATAATAAACGTTGATTTTTATTATAAGCTAATCAATTATTAATTTTTTTTTATTTAATAAAATTTTCCTGCATTTATCATTAAATATTTGTTAAATTAAAATGATCATTTATTTGTTGAAAAAATTATTCGTAAAAGTTATTTTAAATAATTCAACATCGAATTCGAATTAAGGTTGATAAGAATTCTTTTTATAGTCTTATAAACCTTATCGTTAATTAATCTAACAAATTATTCTGTTATTGGAATTTCAATATTGCTAAAGACAATGATGTTTATAATTACAAGATAAAATATCTCGAACAATTACTCAGATTAATGCGATAAAACTTTAGAATATTTTAAAATAAATTTTCCTTATTTGATTAATATTGTCAATACAGTTAAGCAATTATACAAAGTGTTTATATAGTTTCAATGCTAACATTAATTTTACTAAAGAGAAATTTTTAGAAAGATTTAGAATAAAATAAATATTAAAATAAGATAGAAAAAATTTTATGCATATAAATTTCAAAATATAATCTTATACATAATTAGATGAAATGATTACAAATGTTTTATAATTTCTGTATTGAAAAATTTTATTTGGATAAACATTGTATACAATGGTATATTTTCAATGAAATTATACAATTAATAGTTTGTAGTTTTATTTAACAAAAAAATATTATTGTCTGTAGCGGAATTTCTTATCAAAACCAAGGCGGTTTTCCCGTTTTCCTTTTCTCATTCAGAGAATCGTATTGTGTTTTAATATTAAATTTGATTATTTTGCGTATTTACACTTTGAAAGATTTCGTAATTGTGAATTGAAAATCATAACACAGATTTTTAATACTTCAATTGTTATTTTGACAACTGATAATAATTTTTTATTAATTGATTATTACTTATGATAATATCAAAAATTTAAATAATTATGAGTAAATTTAAATAAAAATATAATTAAAAAATTAAAAGTCAATATATTGAAACAGCTCATTGATTATATCTTAAAAGTTTACATAAAATAAAAAATTTTTTTATGATGCTTACAAGGTTTAAAATAGTATAATAGACCTTTGTTCTTTTATGGTCTTGCCCAAAACGTCACATCGTTTAATAATATATGATATGCTTGCCTCTCTGACTATATCTCATAACTTATATTATTCTTAGAGTTACCTTACACAGGATGTTTTTAAGATAATAATATACCCGCAGCGTTAACTGGTGTTTTTTAACCTCATAATATTCTTAAAATTTTTATTATATAAATTTATTAATTCTTAAAAATTTTCAAAACTTAAATTTAGAGAAATTTAAGTGTCGAAATACAGTTTTGGAAATGAAAAATTTCTTTAATTAAAGAATCATTTAAAAATACGTTTGCATTTGAAGCAAACATAAAATTGCTGAATTTAATGAATTTTTAACGTATGCTGTAGAAAAAGCAATAATAACTTACTATTTTTAAAAAATAAAAGGGATTTAATCATGAAATTTAAAATTATTTCTAATCTATTTTAATGCAGCTTCCACTATAGGTATATTATTTACTATTATTACGTATTATCAATTTTCAAATAAATAAACAATATTATATACAACATAAAAATTATGTTTTCGCGATTTGATAAATATAAAACTATAGGTAGTAATAACGATTATTTAAGGCAAAAAAAATTGTTTATTTTGTAAATTATACTATTGTTACAAGAGCCGTACCGCAGCAAATATAGAAAAAAATGCAAGAATGCAACTTATAGAATATGAAGCGACAATAGAAATGAAATGGCATCGGTGGGAACGGCTCAAGGTTTGAGTGCTTGTCTGTTATGTATAAGAGGCCCGAGGTTCGATACACGTCGCGGGCGCTTTCTTGCCTTTTTTATAAATTAATTAAATTAGTTGCTTAACAATAAAATAAAATACGTAACACCATCTATAGTTTCAATAAATTCCAAAATACAATATTGAGGATAGTTGATAAAAAAAATTTATAGGTATGAATTAACTAATTCATGTTGATTAATATTTTAAATTAATACAAATAACTTAGTATTATTCAAATGATTATAAATTATTTTAAATTCAAATATTACTGTTAATTTAAAAAAATTTGCAGCTTTTACCGTACTCTTCGTGCGAATGAAACTTACTAAATCTACAAGCTTCTAATCTTGTACAAATTCTCATTAATTCGCTAAATATATTAAGTATTTGAAACAATAATTTTATATTATGATAAAAAAATCATTTTTAAAGTAATAAAATTTGCAAAAATTATCATCTAATGTATCAAATTAGAGAAAACAAAAACCAAAACTCGTGAGATGTGAACTATTACATCTCATCACTTGTTGATTTGGAAGTTTGATTTGCAGTAATACGAACTGAACTTATTGAAGCTTTTAGTTATCAGTTTATCCGCTAGAGGCCGTATCCCAATATTCTATTAGATCAGTTAAGGATAAGTTATATATAAAATTGATGAGACTCATACTATCGTTATTTTTGATATTATCATCGTACAACCACATACTGCTTATTATACAATTCGTTCTTACCCTTTGATACAAATCTTGCCCCGTAAACTCAAACACATAAAGAATAAATAATGAATCAATGTGAAATTTTGAATTATATCCTAACATCGTTATTCGGCGTGGTCACTATTAGTTATATTGTTATCATTTGCCACTTGGAAGAGGTTGGAATTCTAGACATAGTTCTTTGCTGTCTTCTTTGTGTTTTAACACTTTTAGAGCTTTTTGTTTTTCTATGTGTAGCTCCATATTTTCCTGATCCTTTAATTCAATATATACGTAAAATGCGAGCATGTATATGTAATCGTAATGCTGAACATCAACCAGATCGTGTAGCAGATCAGGCTACACCCTCAATGAATCAATGTGAAATTTTGAATTATATCCTAACATCGTTATTCGGCGTGGCCACTATTAGTCATATTGTTATCATTTGCCACTTGGAAGAGATTGGAATTCTAGACATAGTTCTTTGCTGTCTTCTTTGTGTTTTAACACTTTTAGAGCTTTTTGTTTTTCTATGTGTAGCTCCAGAGTTACCTAATCCTTTAATTCAATATATACGTGAAATACGTGCATATATACGTAATCGTAATGCTGAATATACACCAGATCGTATAGAAGATCAGGCTATACCCCTACAGGTTATGGAAGGGAGCAGAAGGACCACAAGTGAACCCACAGAAGCTGAAACAAGTCTTTAGAAAGAAATCCTTATTTGCGATGAATAAAAATATAAAATAACAATCTACATAATATTAAGTAGCTTAGCTGTTTATTGTTCCAGTTCATAAGAATTTCATTTCTAAGATCAATATGAAAATGACATATTTCTTTCACCAATTAATAATCGTATTGCCGTAAATAAGAAACTATAAAAACCTGTAAATGATTTACATATTAGATATACTAGAATTAATCAACAATTCAAACACACATTTCGAATTCAAAATGATCTGCTCATTAGAAAACAGTTCGATACTATTATCAATAATCGCATAATTCATCAATAAGTCTAACATTTAAATATAATTGCTGTTCATTTAAAATTCCATAGATATCGCTATACAAAATTTAACATTCAAATTTTACTTAAAATATATTTATTTTTTTTTTGTTTTGAACATTAAGAACCTTCTTACTTTATCCCAAATTGAAATTAAAATGCGTGTTTATAAATTCGATACGTTGTTCATATATAGCAAAGAGAATATTCTAATATATGAATAAGCTAAGCAGTAAATAAAGGAATTTCATTTAAAAGATAAACTCACAAATTCAAATTTATTCGATATTTTGATTATAAGTATCATTTATATTAAAAAAAAACAATTTCTGATCTGATAATTAAAAATTACTAATAAACTGACGAGAACAATTAAAGCATCTTTGCAGTAATATTTATTTAATCTGAAAAACATATCGTGGATGTTATTCTTGTATTGTACCCTGAAAATATCACTAATAGCTTAAAAAGAAAGTTTTATATTTACATTGAATTCTACATTTATAAACAGGTACTTTCCTTAAAAAAGCAAAGCTAGTTGTAAAACAGGTGTCATGTATACCCTATGCAGTTAACTGTATTGTAGCACGTAAAACTTAAAAATAAGAGGTCACGCATTTGTACTGAACTATATATTTATTAATAAAAGTGATGTATTACCCACATGACAAATATTCATTTATTTTTTCTTTTTAGATGTTACAAAACACTCTGAACAATAAAATTTTTTTTATTCATAACAAAATTATTTATAAAAGTACTAAGGGTATTGTTTTACGTTTTTATGTGAAATTTTATATTAAAATAAACTTAAATTATATAATTTTTTAACTTCATTTAGACCTTTTATTTTCTATTATTTAATTTTAAAAGCAAGACAAATGGGTGACCTCATTTAATAATGTTAAAATAAATACCAAAAATAAATTTATATTGCCATGAGTGAAATACTGTTTGTATTATTAAAATCAAAATATTAAAAATATAACTATTATAATACTTTAAATATTTAAATTATTAGTTGAAAATTTTAACCAAATGATATATTTATATTTTCATTTATTAAAACAAAAACTCATATAAACAATATTAAAAATGCATTCAAAATATAAAGACTTCGTGATATGAAATTATTCACTTTTTATAATTTAACAGATTTAATCATTTTAATTCTAATATTCTAAATATAAATTTAGCATATCTTGGACGATTGAGATTAGTTTGAAAAATATATTAATAAAATCCATTAGAAACATTTTGGAAAAATAATGACTTTTTTTTTCTTTTTTCAATTAAATGTTCATCAATAAAGATATACCAGATTAAAATATCATATATCACAATTTTACATCGTATCATGAAGGTAGTGTCTCTATATATCAAACAATTATGATATTAGGTGATTTTTCAACCTAATATATTTTATGTGATAAACGCTTAATTGGTTTAAGAAAAATATTCATAATGAAAACTGCTAAAAATTTATGTATCAGTTCAACAACAATGTCTTAAATAGTCATAAGCTAAATAAATTAAAGACAGGCAACAAATCATTTTTATAATGTTATAATAGTCTTTATGAAGACAATATTATAACCTGAGGAAAAGCCGAGGGATAGGTTTTTTATATTCCACCAATAACATCTTACTCATTTGGTAAATTTGAATATCATAATAAAAACTTAAAATTTCGTTTCTGGATTATAAAAATCTATAATTTTATTACAAAATCATAAGCATAAATGCTTTTTTTTATAAAACTCCATATTAAATTTTTAAATTTCTGCAATTTTTTCCTCTCTACTTTAGTTAATGATCTCACGTTTATAACACATTTATAAAAAGCCTGTAATTTCTACTTACGCTAATATAAGATTTCTATAATTTTATGAAAACGCGCATTATAATTACTAATACCATATAAATATTTTATTGTAAGAAAAATTAAGAATGATTCAATAATGCAATTTAAAATTATTACTAATCTATTTAAACGTGGATTGAAATGTAGACGTGTGCAGTTATTTTGAAATATTTATAATCTAGTTAAATCTTACATTCTAAACATTTTATAACCCTAACAGATTTAACTGCATTGCTTACAGATTTATGAGTTGACATAAATTAACAATATTAATTGTAAAAAGCAGAAAAATTGTTTCAATTTAAATAACAACATATGTTTCAATGTATCTACTTTATTTTTCTAAACTATACTATTTAGAGTTTAAATCAATTTCAGATTTTAATATTTAGGATTGATGCATCTGCATACACGACGGCCATATGAAGTCCAACATCTGCCTTTGACGTAGCCTTTATCTCTACAACCATCATTGCAAGCACGATCGTTACAGTCCGCTGTTACGGCTGTAGTTGGCAAAAAAATTAAGTAAATAGAAATTATTAGCTGGTTTGTTTTAAAGTAATAATATTGAAGTAATATAAATAACTTATAAATTATTTTTAATTCAAATATTACTGTTAATAAAAAGTGGTTCTTTTTCAGTTTTAATTAATTTTGTAAAAGCTGTTCAATGATCAAATTATTATACTTACTGTGCACCGTTATTATAGCAATTATTAGAAGTAAGAAAATTAAAAACTTCATTTTTTTCAAATTTATGCTGTTTTAAGTTTGAACTTTGGTTGCTATTGTTTCAAACTTTGTCACTTCAATGCTCATTACTCATGTCACATCCAGCTTTTATATACAAATTAAAGCATAATAAAAATTTATACAGGAATATTTGACAACTTCATTTTTTACGCATAATCATGTTTTCAGATGTTGGTACTAATTTTATCGGTTAGAAAAACTTTAATCTCTTAATACTTATCACAATATTCATTTAAGTATGCATTACTAACTTATTTTATGAAGTTATTGTTTTTTTTCAACTTATTTTATAATCCATACACTATAATTAACTTGTAATTAACACGATATGAAGAATTGACAAATACACTACGTATATTTTATAGACAATAACTTCTACAAAGGCCTTATTTTTCATTTGCATATTATTCTCTTTGATTTCAAAGATTTATAAATATTAATAAAAAGCATTTAATTAGTGGTGAAATTTTAATAATTATCGTTACTATAAACTAAAAAATTTTGGGTAATGTGCGAAAATTTAAAAAAATATTTTTAAATAAAAATGTATTAATCAAAATTAACACACATTACAGCCTCATAATTTTATAGTTTTATAATTATAAAATTTTATATACACATTATAATTTTACTGGATTCAAATTCGTAAATAAAATTACATCACGCGAATTCGAAGAAAAATTATAATATAGATATATACACAAGATTTTTACTGAGAGCAAAATAATTATTAAAATCTCTTTAGATGTTCAGATATATATAATTGTCAAATATGCGAATATTTAAAGAGATTTTAATTATTATGTTCTATATACTCTGTAAAAATCTTGAATTTTATTTCAACCTCGTGTCCCCATTAGGGTAGAAATGTTTAGGATAAAATAAATTTATGATTATTCAAAAGAAAGAAAAACATGATCACAATTTGAGAACTTTATTTACTTCATATTTATAAATTGTATTAATTATAAAGTTCTTTTAAAATTGTATTATTTATAAAATTTCTGACGGATACATCTGCATCCAATAGTACCAAATGATCTCCAACATCTGCCTATGTCATAGCCTTTAGCTCTACAACCATCATTACAGTCTTTATCAAGGCACCCCCCCATTACGGCTGTAATTAACAAAAAAATATTTATCAAATTTAAAGAATTTAATTGTTTTGTATTTAAGCACTTATCTTAATTTAATACAAACAATTTTTAAAAAATTGTATTGCCATAAAAAAATTTATTTTTAAAAAAGATTTACTTTATTTTATAAAGTAAAATTGCATAAAGTTTTGATTGCAATTTGCTATACTTACTTTGCACCGAGATTATGGCAATCATTAGAAATAAGAAAATAAAAGCTTCATTTTCTTCGAATCGATACTTTTGTAAGTTTAAATTTTTATTGCTATCGTTTCAAACTTCGTCAGTTTAATGCTCAGCTATGATGTTAAATCCAGCTTTTATATTTAAATCAAAACTTAAAAATTAATACAGGAATGTTTAATAATTTAATTTTTTTTGCACAATCATGTTTTCTGATGATGTTTGCAATTTCATCGGTTGAAGAAACTTTAATTTTTTAATACTCATGATCACAATATTTAGTAAAATATGTGGTATTAACTTATTTTAATGAATTGTTAATAATTTTTAAATAGATTTAAAAAAAACAATTCATTAGCAAAATTTTATTTTGGTTTTAACTTTTTCATAATTAAAAAAAATTAAATTCGTAGTTGATGCAATATATATTGTGAAATTCGCTTCTATAATAATGTATTGATAAGAAATAAAAATCATCTGAGATATACATAATTATCAATGTATAAGGAAAAGATGGATTGGCGCCTGACAATTTTTTTTTGTATTTATTGAAACATACAATATTATTTTTAGTTCGTATGATTCAATACATACACAATATTTTTGCTGTTGATAAACATTTAACCGGTTTTTCCGCCAAACGGTTTTCCCGACATATTTCTTCAATGATTTTTTTTTAAATTTAGATAAGAGTGAGGTCTTATTTTCAACGTATATAGTTTTCACTATGCTATTTAGGAAAGCGTGGCAATGTCTATGATTTTTTTTATTTGAACAAATTTATCTAAATCATATTATTAATTCATTTTGATCATCTATACACAATTATCGGATGTGTTTATAAGATATTTCCTGCATAATCTTGATTTATGATTATTCGAATAAAAACTGCATGGTTTAAGGAATCTATAATTTTGATAATACTTGCCTATGCAGTAATCTTGTTGATTATACTTCTACGTCTTAGGAAAAATGTAAATCAAGATTTCAATTTTTTACTCAAAAGTCTTACAATCGCAATGTCAAATCTTCAATACCACAATAAAACTGTCATGAAATTTCCAAATTTAATGAAAATTTTATTACTACTGAAAGTACATTTTATTAGTACATTTTATTGTTACTGACAATTTTCAGTTTTTTATAACTATACAATCAAGTACACAAAGAGGTATTTCGCTTAAAGTGTAATAAGTTTGAAATAAATCAAATTTTTGTCGCATTAATAAAGTTTTTGTTAGAATCAAACAAAACACTACCATATCATTGCGAAACTAGAATGATCATTAGATAAAAGGCAGATGTTCAGCATATTTGAAATCTGATACAGATATATGTGCCATTAATTTAATAAATTTTTTTAATAACATTAATTCCTTAATTTATAAAATCTCCAAATTTTTTTTAAATTTTATAAATAATTTAAATTGCATAAAGTTGTGATAAAATTTTTTCGTTTATGTGTAGATTTTTTAAAATGTTTGTCTTTGTTTAATCCACTCTAATTTTCTAATAAAATTTCAGAAATAAATTATTACTAAATAGAAGTTGTGAATCGGTCGCTCTAACTTCAATCTTTAAACGTAAATCGATTATTTAACGTACGGCTAAAGTCGTATCAATAAATTTTCTTTTAACGGTCAGAATTCCAATTGGAAAATAAAATCGATAATTTGAAACAAGAAACTTACAGTCAGGTATGAAAAAAAGAAGACTGGAACAAAGAGTCGAATGATTATTGGATCAGTAAGCTTTCAGTTAGAATAATCGCAAGTACAGTACGTAATATTTCATTAAAAGTTAAAATGAAACTTTTATTTTTTCTTGTTGTTTTAATCGTAGCAATAATAGCAATTCAAAGTAAGTCATTGTTTTTTTTTATTATTAATTTATTTTTTATCAATCTTTGTATGGGTAACGTTTCACATTAACATTTATTTTAATATGTTTAATTTTTAAAATATATTTCTTTTTATACTATGTTTATAAATATTTTCATTTCAGAAAAGATAAAAAAGGTTTTTTGATCCTAAATTTTATTCTAATATTTTTAGTAATGAAAATTTGTATTATAATTTCTACTTTAGATGTTTTTTTTATTCTAATATACCATTTTTAAAAATTACATTTTAAATTTAATTTAATTTTCAATTTTTTGTTGCTTTTTAGATTGACACAAATGTTGTTACGTTTAGTAAAAAACGTTTCTTGTGATATCATTTTATTATTTTTAAAATTTCACATTATAATTTTTTTACCTTACTTTCAATTGTATTTCTCATTCTTATAATATTCTTTTTAGGTAACCATAATACCTTTTCCTTGTTCTTTCTTTTTTTTTATTTTACACACACTAGTGTTTTGACGCGTAGTATGGCGCCCAACCCCCGGCGGGATCGAACTGGATCCTCGAGATTACGAATCCATCACTCTACCGACTGAGCCACTGACGACCTCGATAGAAATTAGTGATTCCCAACTCTTATACTCTTTTTGATAGTCACACTATCAAAAAGAGTATAAGAGCGAGATTCGAGCTCAGAACTCCGAGATTACGAATCCAACGGTATACCGCATGAGCCACAGATCAACTCAACAATTCACTTTTAATTTTTTTAATGCAAAAATAATTACGCTATTACAATTAAAACTATCATATGCTATTTCCTTGCATTTATTCAAAATAAAAAAATTTTTCTTATCAATTGTATTCATAGTTTTTACGTACAGTGTCATAATAAATATTAAGAATATCATGAAATCTGTCATATATATTACTAAATAAAAGTATTCGATAAAAATAAAAATTAATTTATGCTGCAACAAAAGAAAAAAGAACACATTTAAAAGAAATTTCAAGTGGTTTATTTATTAACTTTTATAAACATAAGATAATCTATTACATATATTTTAACTTTCCTTATATAATCTTTCTAAATTAATTCATCCAACAAAAAATGTTTATTTTTTTCAGCTGTATCCGCTAAATGTAACGATAAGCAGTGTCCGAAAGATTGCCAAAAAAAGGGATATTTGATAGGTAGATGTGCTTTGAGATATGGTCACAGATACTGCAGATGCAACAATAAATAACTAGATTGAATTTCACATTGTTCGTGATCATTACTGTCATTATTGATTTTAAAAAAATCGTTTTTTTCTTCAAATGTGCTCATGTATAAAATTACAAAATAATTTGAAATATTCTGTTTATAAAAAATGAATTACGTAACATGTAATAATCTGTATTAATATTATTGTAATGATATTTATTAAAAATTGTGTTAATCTATGGAAATAAATTTTTAATATTTATGTTAAGAATCTAAAAATTTATAACAGTGTTAATTAATTTATTTATTTATTAAGGACATGTAGAATAAAGATGTTGGGTATTCAAATCTTTGATCAATAAAGTCGACGAAAAAAAAATAAACAAGACGTTATAAAGTATAATTTGATCGCCGTCTTATAGATGCAGATATGTAATTTATTCGTTTAGTATTAAATAGAGTCGTTGATTTATCATGAGACTCGATATATATAATTTTTAATATATTTCTGGTTTTTACTTTTGATTATTGATAAATTAAGAACAAATTAATGTTTTTGGGCACGGAGTTCAAAGTAAAACGTTTTTCTTGAATTTATTGATATATTTTGGTTATCAACGTAATAAAAACGTACTTATTTACAGTTCTTCGGGAAAATGTTAATTTTTATAATATTTTATAGAATTATTGTTATGATATTACCTAACTCCAATCCATCAAGTATTGGAGTCTAAAACTCTAATTTCTTTCGAATTTTCATATGAAGAAACAGGTGTTTCAATAAAATCATGATCAGGAATTCTGTTAAAATTAGTTAACAAAGTGGCATTACTTATTAATAAAATTATGCTGCCGTTTAAGTTAAGATCTCGATTTAAGTTTCCATTCCTGAAATTTGTTCAGTGGCGGAAACTTAACCATGGTTATTTGTTATGATTTAGAGAATTATTAAAATTTGTGAAAACTGTCCCTCTGGTTTTATGAATTTCCATGAAAAAGTCTCTCTGGGCATTTGAACATGTGAATGAAAATCATCAAGGGATCTGTTTTTTCAACGAAGGAAAAAGGATTATCAATAGATCGAATAAGAACTTGTAGGATGGTTGAATAGCTAATGCGTTTATTTTATTATTTTCTTTCCAGTTACTTATTTATTGTGTTTTTCATCATTTTAATTTAAAAAATGATATAATTAACTTTTTCCAAAAAAATTTTTCTACTTAAATTATGCTAAGCGTATACATATTTTTTTAAGAAATTTAAATATTTACATAAAAATAATATTAAAATCGTATGTTTTTTAAATATAGTATAAAAACTTTCAGTTTGGTACATTTCGTGTTAACTATATTAATTAAATAATATTGTTTACTTTATTTTTCCTCATGAAGTTTTTTTTTTCTAAAGTGATTATACATTGAAAAAAGATAAGGAAATGATGTATTAATTCGCGATATAATTCGTCAAATATCGATAAAATTAGTTTCCTCAAACGGTAAAACTTTTTATTGAAGTTATCAGTGTGAAAAAATAACAAGCTGCTATTCATATTTACGTACATAAACACGTCCATATGTGTGTGATATGTGTCATGATTTCTGATATAAAAGCCGAGTGAAGCGCAAAAGAACAATATAGTTACGTTTGAAAACCAAACAACAAAGATTTGTGCTCTTGATTTTGCCAATTTAGAACGATGAGGATTCTACTTTTTCTACTTTTAATCATTGCTATAATTGCAGTTGAAAGTAAGTTTTAATTATTAAATATTAATAAATTTAAATGTCAAAAAAATAAAGCTTTTTAATATTATTGCTAAAACATTTGGAAAATTTAATTATGATGTTGATAAGATAATTTAAACATATATTTATTTCACTTTAAGTTTGTTCTTTTAAATTTTATAACTATATCATTTTATAATAAAAATTTTAAAATAATATAAAAATTTCGGTTATCATTTTTTTACTTTCCAATTTTTGATCTTTTATTAATTAAAAATAGCAATTAATTTAAATACAATTTTTAAAATAAATTCTTTGTCATTACAGCTGTCTCTGCTTGCAATGATCGTGCCTGTATGCAGCAGTGTAGAGCAAAAGGTAACAGAACTGGCAAATGCTGGAAACAATTTGGATACGTTGGTTGTAAATGTTTCAAATAGTAAGAACTTGAGTTTTGGAGGCTTCGATGTAAACTTCAGCTAATTGCAACTTATAAAAATATTCATAAATATTATTGTATGGATAAATAAATTTATATTAATTGTAAGAATTTCACTATAAATGTATAGTATTATTATTTTGTAACATAAATATATAACATTTTATTATTTACTAATCTCTATTTATTTCTCAACAAATAATTTTAAATATCATTGAGAGAATAATGCATATCTCTGTGCTTTCCTAATCAAAGAAATCATTTTTTCCCAAGCTAATAATTTTAGTAATAAATAAAGAGAAAGCCGCACCTTGTATCATAAAAAAAAATGGTTTATTCATAAAGAAAAATTAATTTTATCATTTTGTTTAAAAAAAAAACTTGAAAAATAGTATATTATTCACTAAGGGAGTTATTATAAAAAATGTCTTAAATCGTATGTAATTGTCACCCTTGCCTTCGGCTCGGGTGACAAACATACGATTTAAGGCATTTTTAATTAACTCCCGTGGTGAATATACGATTTTTTTACACGAGGCGTGAATAGTGGGTGCTTTTTATTCTGCCGGTAGGGAGAAAAGTACCCACTTTTCGCGCAGAGTGTAAAAAACAAATTTTCCATCCTAACTTCAATTTAAAAATTTTTTATATAAAGATATTGAAAAAAAAACAAAGAAGTTATTTTTTGATGTGACTAATTTTTGAAAGTTTTTAAAAGATTTCATTCAAAAAGAAAAATCGGAAAAGGATTATAAAAAATGTTACAATTTAATTATTACTTTTTATTTTTTATTTTATTTAACGTCGTTGGTGTATTTATGCGATCATTAAGACACTAATTAACGACGGAGGTTGTTTCAGTGTGTTTGTGAACAAAGCACATGCATTCTGTACAGTGGTGCTTGTATCAATTGGCTGCCGAGAGCCAGATTCGAACTCGATTCCTCGAGAATGAATCCATCACTCTACCGAGTCAGCCACTGAGACCTCAGCACGTATCTGTATTTATGTTCTTTTTTATTTTATTTTTCTTTTAATACTTACGTGTATCATTTATTTTATATTTTTTTCAATTATTTATCAATTGTTTTTTCATAATTTAAATTTTTTTAATGATTTAATTAATAATCTTTGTGCATTTTGTTTCGGCTTGCCTCTTTGCAATTTTCTGATAACGATAACATAGGTTTAACATTAATTGAAGATTTACAATATGTTTGATCGTTGCATTATCTCATTTCTCGAGAATAGCATAGTGTTAAAAAATATAATATTTAAAAAACTTACTTTAAAATCTTGTACACAATAAGATATATTCTATCTGGAACTAAATTAATTATTGAATATCCAAATTACTCACTAAGAATGTATAAACGAAAATATGCAATAAAATCTATTTTTTGTTTACAAATTTTTCTTGCGAAGTATATTTACTAACAATTAAAATGAATACAAAATATAATGTTGCTAACAATAAATTTTATGCGTAATAAAGACCATACAGAAAAAAATGTATGCAAGTTTTTCTGGTTTTAATTTTCTTCCAAAAAAATTTCTCTTAACTTCATGTTAACTGGCGAAGTAATTACCGTGAAAGCCGAAAGCTTTCTACAGATAAAGCCTAAGAGTAAAGGTAACTTCCAGGTCAACGCAATATCATCTTCAAGAAAGTGAACCCGGTATTGTTAAAGAAAAATTCACTTGAGGTCACTTTGGATCGAAAAAATGAAGAATATTTATAAAAAGATAATACTAACTTTTATACATACTACAATATTTTCTTTATAAAATTTCTCTTAAAAGAGGTTTTTACAGTGAAAACGATAAGAAAATATACTATATTAATTAGATATCCATATGGATGAGTTAGATCGAGCCTTAAAAATTCAACAAAAGAATGATCAAATGGTAGTTTTTCTGTTAACCTATTAATACAATATAGGGTTGGGTAAGATTATATATTTTTGTAATAGAAATTATATGTTTTTTTTTAAATATAGTATGAAAATTTTCAGTTAAGCAATCTTTATATTTATCTATATTAATTTAATAAAATTATTTATTTTACTTATCCGTTGGAGTTCAAAGAAAGATGTAGTCAGAAAGCACAAAGTAATAATTTTTATAAGTTCTTTATTTTATGCTCTCTCTCTCTCTTCTGTTGTCAGATTCAAACTAGCTAGACGGCTATACACTTTGTGCTCGATAGATCCTATCCTAAATGATTGTTAATTTATTTATAGTTTACGAGTGCGTATATATGAATGTAGCAGCCAGCAACTTTATACGTCACTTTTTCACGTTCAGGAAAAATGAAGAATATTTATAAAAAGATAATATTAACTTTTACACATGCACCAATATTTTCTTTATTAAGTTTCTCTTAAAAGAGGTTTTACAATGAAAAATATAAGGAAACATTATATTAATTCGAGACATAATTCGTAAAATATCGATAAAATAAGTTTCCTTAAACGGTCAAATTTATTATTAAAATTATCAGTGATAAATACATGAAAAAAAATCAAGCTGTCGTTCATACTTATGTGTGTATGTGGCATGATTTCTGATAAAAGCAGGATGAAGCGCAACCGAACAATATAGTTAAGTTTGAACACCAAACAACAGAAATTTGTGCTTTTGATTTTCTCGATTCACTAAGATGAAGATTTTACTTTTTCTACTTTTAATCATAGCTATGATTACGATTCAAAGTAAGTTCAAATTATTAAATACCACTGAATGTAAATTCTAAAAAAATTAAATTTTTTATTATTGTTGCTAAAACATTTGAAAAATTTAGTAATGAGGTCGATAAGATAATTGAATTATTTTTTATTTCACTTTGAGGTCATGTGCAAGTGTGTTAAAAGTACCATGTTACCAACACAGTTTGTAATTAATAGTGATTATCAAATATTACATGTTAGAGTATAAATTATTTACCGAAATTATCAGAGAGTAGCTTTGTAACTTTATAAACAACGATTCGTCAAATTCCCAAGTGAATTTATTTATAATTTTCTTATGAAAAATGGTTTAAAAAATTTTTTAATGATATTATTAATGAAAAAATTTAGAAGTGGTATAATAATACCAATACCTAGATATTCTCTGATTTTTTTGTTTTTTATGAAAAAAATAGTTTTTATAATACCTATATTAGAAAGCTGTATGCCATAATGTATGTCACTAATAGTCACTAACGTATGTTATATTCCGGTAAAAAATTTACCATTTTTTGGTCATAGTTTACTCTCACATGTAATATTTGACATTTGTTATCAATTATCAACTGTGTTGTTAAAATAAATATTTTTTAACACACTTTGCCATGATCTTAAGATTGTTCTTTTCAATTTAAGTATCATTTTTTAAATTTAATAAAAAATAGGGTGTAAAAAGTGTTCTGTTATGATTTTTTTAAATTTCAAATTATCCAATTTTTAATAATTATAAATATCAATTAATTTCAATACATTTTTTTCAATAAATTTTTGGTTATTACAGCTGTTTCTGCTGCTTGCAATGATCGTGCCTGTGTCCAGGATTGCACAGCTAAAGGCTATAGAACTGGTAGATGTTGGAAACGGTTTGGACAAGTTTTTTGCAGGTGTTTGAAGTAGTAAGAACTACAATTTTTAAGGTCCATGTAAATTTCAACTGATTGCAACATTTGAAAATATTAAATAATAATATTGTACAAAAACTATTATTTATATATAAATAAATTTAAATTAAAGAAATAAAATTATATTTGTGAGTGAAAAAAATAACTTTTTGCCATTCTACATGAAAATCCCAATTTCGTTGCTCTTTTATGGCTCTCATGGCGAAAAATATAGTTAACATCTGGTATGAAAAGACTTTTTTACAAAATATTCGACTTTTATTTTACTATATTGGTGAAATTCCATATTTAGGGACTGAAATTACCCCTATTGTGTATTTCACTACATCTATAATGCATACATTTTTCTGTTCAATGGACTATGCTTATTATGTTCTCAATATTATTTTTATTTTGATTAACAGTAGCAATTTTCTACATCAGTAAACCATTAAGAAAGTATACTTTTTTTAATTTTTTTAATTTACAGTTGACATGGGAGTCACGTAAATGATGCAAAAACTGTCATGTAGGAAGCAGATGTCTTAACAATCTAGAAAATAATAATATAAATTATGCAATGATTGAAGTAGAATAAAAACAACTTAAGGCTTAAATGGTGATATATTAAATGATTATAGTGTAGCATATTTGTAAAATGTTTCATGTAATATTTACAGTAGCAAAGTTTTGAAAATTCATGACATATATTCCTCCAGCTGTTAATTGACAAGGCATAAAACATCTTAAACTCATGAACTTTAATAGATTCTGAGCCTTCATCGAATGTAAGTACCATTCATTTGTATAACTAAAATAATAAAATTTTTATTAAATTTAACAATATTACGTAACTCTCAATCTTTCTTTTATTTATTGTTTAATTATTCATCCTAATAGAAATTGCAAAAACAATATTTACAAATTTTGAATAACAGTGTTATACTTCTCTAGTAATGTATAAATATGAAAAATATTTTTCTCTATCCCTTAGGCGAAACCACGCGGTTCCGCCGAGCCTTTACACTAGAAGAAGTAGCACTTTTAGCTACAGTTGAAACGACTAACGCGCCTCCTGTCGGCGCCTTCCGTGCCTCACGTTAAAATATCTCTCGAAGAGAAACATAGACTCGACTTAACCAAAACTGTTGCTAAAAGCCGTGCCGTAGGCTCGTGTTTATGATTGTATTCTGTCTTTGTCTCTCTCATAACAAAAAAAAAGACAGACGATATATACGTTGCGCTTATAAATTCCCGAGTAGAAACGTATAAAGGCCAACCGTACTTGTAATCAGTACCTTATCCGGCTAAACTTAAGATTTAAATAAGGGTCTGTCACCAGGGAAAGATCCGTGCCGGCCACTAAAATCCTTATTTTAGGTTCAACTGATAAGTGCCTGTGTAGCGCCTGTAAACGACTTTTTTTTTTAATTTTTATAAAACATATAATTAGCTCATATTTTGTTTCCAAAGTAATAATTTAAGTATTTTATTCAAAATAAATAAAGCAATTGTTCATTTAAACGATAAAAATATGTTAATAAGTGTTTTATAAAAATTTCACGAATTAGGTTATAAATATAAATGGCGAAATATTACGGTACCACTCCGGTATCGATAAGTTTTTCCTGAAATAAGGATACTAGTATCCGGACCGGAACCTCCCCTGGTGACATTGGGGGGAATAACCGGATCCGGATCGGACAATAATCTTCAGGCTCCGGATCCGGGACGGATGTACGCCGTAATTGCATTTCTACTCGGGTTAAAACGAATTGTATTCTAATAAAATATGATTCTAAACTTTAAAATCTTATATCATAAATAGTGTCGTGTTATAAAAAGTGTACGAACTCTTTTTTCTCATTTTAACTCATATAAAAAAATGAAATAGGCTTGTGCGTGTGTTTTTATATGTTTCTCTTTCTCTCTTTCTCGTTCATAAAAGAGGATTCTTGTGCGCGTGTTTTTCATGTGTCTTTCTTTTTCTCGTGATTTAGGCTTGTGCATGTGTTTTTCTTTGCTGCCGCCGCCAGCCTATCACGCTCGTTTCACTCGCGTGACAAATGCTGGGCGGCAGCAAAGAACAACACATACACGCGGTAAAACAAAAAAAGCAAATATAATTGTGTAACGCGGTTTTTTTTATATAGAATTTTTTTTTTGCTTTTAATAAAGTCTTCTTGTCTGAATGAGAGATAGAAGGTGTTTACATTCACATCTTCTCTCTCACTCGAAGACTATCTTCTCGCTCTCTTTATCCCCTTTAAAACTTAATATAAAGAAAATGATAACTACCTTACCGCATACGTACACGCTGCATACACCTGCACACCAGGAACACGCCACTAAAACCCAGGGTATTAATCCACCTGGTTGTTGATTTTTGTTGTTCCCGGTGCTGATGCTTACACCTGTCAACCAGTAACACGTGAGACCGTGCTTTGGAGGTTAGGCCAGGTGGGGACACTCACTACCACAAACCAAGGCACACACACACACATGGTTGTAAGCACTTCACTCACGAGACGCGACGGCAGCCCCGAGCAGACAACTCGCACCACCAAACGCCTAGGAGGCGGCGAAGCGGCGCCGACGGCACAAACAATATACGAACACGTGCTCGCTGTTGTGGCGCTCGCGTAGAATTAGTTAAAAAGTAGAAAGAGAGAGAGATATAGGAATACACTGATAGAATAATGAAAGTCGATAAAGCAGGATAAACGCATATGGTAAAAAGATAGCGTACAGATATAAAAAACTTAATTATATTAACAAGAGATGCTAGATTAATAGATAAGAACTGAAATGAGTCATATTATAGGTGGCGCGCAAATACTAAAGATATTTAAACCTAATAATAATTTTTATTTGCTTGTTGTAAATACATTTTTGTATCTTTTTATAGATGGCGCTACAGTACAAATAAATAAAATAACTGTGTAATTATACGAAATAGTTAAAAATGAAAATAGTTAACAGAATAAAGATTCAAGCGAGCCTAAAATAATGAATAATTAGAAATTATTACTTATATTATTAACTAATGTTTGTTTATGTTATTTGATGAAAAATGAGACTTTTTATTGTAATGAAATAACGCATTAATTATTCATAAAGAAAATAAGAAATAATGTAATCAAATTAAGCGCGCAGATGGCGTAACCTGTAAAACACACTAATACTACACTAGTAATAGGAAGTAACATGTAATTTGACTAGCGAGTAGTAAATTACGCCAGAATAAAATGATAAAAGAACCTTATTTGATTAGTGAGTCGCGAAATAGAAAGAGATAGCAAATAGGAAACAACGAGAGTAATAAAGAGAGCAATAGAGAAGAAGAAGCCACTGATGCTCAGCGTGCGCTTCCTTCTTCTTCGTGCCTCATTATCGTTTCGGTAGCCCTGTCGCATAGTCATACGTTATTACTTTTTTTTTCCTTTAAAACTAAACTCTCTTATTGTTACTTATTATCGTTAATTATTATTGTTGAGTTTTCTTGGCGGTTATTAAAGATTATTGTTATTAAAATTTCTTTTGTTAAAAATAAAATATTCGGTCGAGTGTGAGTTAGAACCAACTGCCAACCATAGCCATTAGCCTAGAGGGTCTATAATACAGATTGCCGGCCATTTTGCGGAGTCAATTCTCGTAGATTTTTTTTGTTGGATTTTTGTTGTTGCTTCTCCTATTGGGATAAAATAGGATAATGGCCGAGGTCGAGCGTAGCAACGGACAAAAACAGGTATAATTTGTATTAAATTAAATTTTTTTTTGTATTTAAAATTGTAATAAAAAGAAAGGAAAAGTGATAGTGCGCGAAGTGAAAAAAAGAAATACAAATTCTCTCTCTCTCGTGATAAATTAATAGCAACGTGTAATTAATTGAATTTGTTGCTATTAATTAAAAATAAATAAATTAGAAAGAAATCAAAAATTGAAATTTTGTTGTAAAATTTAAAATATTTTGCGGAGAAGTCACGGCAGGCTATATAAATAGCCACGTGGTTCTCTAACCTAACAGTAGATCGTGACATCGTTGTGAATTAGCGAAAATTTATATTGTGGTTCTAGTTATTTATTGAGAAGAATTTGTTATTAAATTAAATAGTGAAAATTAACCGTGAGATTTTATTTCGTAGTCCTAAACCGAAATATCTAAGCATAAGAAATAGTTTGATAAGCTAGTGAGTAAAAATTCTATAAAGCTGACTAATTTTTTTTTTTTCTCTATTGGGGTATATTGAATTGAAGAGACAACCTCAATTATTTATAGTCTAAAAATAATAGTTTATAACTAATTATCGAAATTTTCTTTGTTTTCTTTTTTTTTTTTAAGTTTTCTTTTACTGAACTTCTGTCTTACTGAATCTATAAAGTTATCTATTTCTTATTAACTTAGTATCAATTAAAGATTCATTTTAGTAGTAGAAATTCGAATTTTGTGAGAAATTAATAAGAGATAGCGGGTTTATAAATTCTTTATAAACAATTTTTTCTTGATAACTTTTCTTTGATTTATAATAAATTTTCTTACAACTGTAAAGATAACAACTATTAAAAGCAAATCATTTTAAACATATTAAAAAAAAAATTCAAAGGTCATAGTAATTTAGTTTCTGAAGATTTATATATATTTACGAAATATATTAAGTTATTATAACCTCGCTTTTATAAAACGCCTGCTGAAGATTAAAGAGAGAAAGACTCCGAGGAAAGACGATACTAGCGCCACCAATTGGAGAATTGCGTAATCTGAGATACGCACTGCTGTTTGAGCCCCACCCTTACATAACCTAAAATATATTGAGCACGTGTTGCTCCATTACTCACTTTTGTTTTAATATTAAAAAGATTTTTGATTATTATTATTGCTTAAATTAATAATTTTCTTTTCGGAAATTTAGTATATTTTAATTGATTTTCTATATTTTATTATTATTTTAACTTAATCTAGAGAAATCGTTCATAACTTAACCTAGATTCTTTTAATTAAATTAATTAAAGTTTATTTAGTGAGTTTGCTCCCTATAATTGGATGTTTGTTAACTTATTTATTGAAGTGATCTTATAATTGATTAGAATATTACAGGTAGAGTATTTAATTCCCTGGTTATATTATTATTATAAATTTTGTAGGTTGGTAAATCTCAGAATTTGGGAATTATAAGCCGATTATTATTTTGTATTTAATTAGATATATTTATAATATCCCAAATAAAAACCACCCTTACAATTGTTAATTTATATAACAATTATATTTACGTGATTTCGCCTAGGGATAGAGAAAAGCATTATTTCTTACACGGAGATTAAATGAAACGCCCGCACGTACGTGTTTATGACGGTCGAGGCGTCAGCCGCGACCGTCATAACACGTACGTGCGGAAGTTTCATTTTATCTCCTTGTAAGAAAATCTACTATTCTAAACATGTTCACCTATTCTTTTTAACATTTAAAATTTTAAAGTTAAACCATTAAAACTTTAGCTAAAAATATTTTTAAATTATGTGTTTTAGGAAAAATGGGAACAAGAAAACGAGTATGTTGTGTCTACGATTAAATCTAATTATTTCTGATGATCATATTTTAGTCTTGTAACCATTTCTAATGTTACAATTTCTACTAGGATCACTTCTTGCTAGTATTTATTTTTTAGTTTCAATAATATTGATTATTTTACATTTTATTTCTATTAAATCAGAAATATAGTTATAAAAGGTTTTTTATAACAGATACCCATTCATTACATTGTTTATAAATATAAATATTACCATTAGCAATGAACCATGTAAAATATAAATAAGTTCAACATACGTATCACGAAAAAGATTTCCACTATGATCAATAAGCTTTTGCCCGGGCCAACTAATATAAAACAAATGCATTAAAGCACATGATAAGATAAAAAAAGATTTAACACAGAACATCACATTATTACGTGTTAAAAGTACCTGAAAAGATGTACGAGAATCAATTACTCTACTATAATTTTTATTAAGTAGAGATGTAATACTCACTATGGCTGACAAAAAACAACAAAAAACCATATTAAATCCCATTTCAAATAGAAAAATTATGGAATATGTTGATTCAACGGTACTAGTAAAACTAAAATAGAATTAAAATGAATGATTTAAATTTTAACTTTAAGTATCAACGATATAATAAGATATAATAAAATTCTCCTAAAATAATTTCTTTGTTTTTTAACAATTTGAAAGCAAAAATCGTTATTTATATGGAAAAAATCAATTTTGTGGAAGCTGCATTTTGGGTAAGCTGTGATGTATATTTATTATAATCAAAACAATAAGACCTATGGAAATAAGTAGTTTACTCTAATGAATGTTTTTGACAAATTTGGATACTTAATAATTAGAAAATGTATATGCGGTTATGAATAGTACTTTTAATTATATTCCATAAAATTATTGCTTATATATAATTTATCTCAGAGCCAATTGAGCATTTGTGACTATAACTCTATACCATTCTCCAAATATTTATGTAAGAAAACATCTGAGATACCCTGCGAATATTAAAACTTTTCCTCTTCATACCACGAAGATTAACGTTCTTAACAAATTAACAGAAAAGTGTTCTTCTTCGCGAATAATTCAAAGAAAAATGTTAACAGGATATTAGTCTTCGCGAAGAATTGGAAAAAAGTGTTCTTTTCAAGGAGAATCGAAAAAAAATGTTAGTTTACTCGGAGAACTGGAGAAAAGTTTTCTTCTTTGCGTAATACGAAAAACTGGTGTTTTTCTTCGTAAGGACTGTTAATATGAATTATGATAAGAAAATTAAGTGGTAAAACTTGAATTTTTAAATAAATTCTTAACTGTAAGATTTGTGCATGCAATTTAGCTGCTTCTACAAAATAAGTGTAAATCACATCATCACATTTTAATCCAACATAATCACTTTTTTCAGTCAAGTATTTATGTGATAACTGCAAACGAGTCCTAAAATACAAAAATTATATCAAGAAATTCTTTATTATATAATTTTGATTTAAACAGAATAATTTTCAAAAGATAAATTAATATTATGTATCTCCCTGTCTAAGGATTCACTATAGTAGACATTTATAATAATAACACGAAGAGAATTTTTCTATGAAATTACAGTGAAATTATCTATTACAATAATCTGTACTATCGTAATATACTTCCATACCGTAAAAATTATAGTCAAATGAAAATTCATCAGAAGACACGATTATAATAATTATAGTCATTTTTAAGAGAAAATACTTCTTATGAAGCTACATACATATTCACAAATGACGGAAGTTTTATAATTTCTACTTGTAGTAAGAATACTTTTTTAGTTATTATTTATCATTTCAATCATTTTTTAGTTATTACTTTTTATGATTTTTTTTTCAAAAGTACTAAATGTATTTTTACTTTAATCTTCTAGCAAATTTTGCGCTTGAAACAGATGACACTTTTTTGCCAATGAATTTTTAATTTTTTTAGTTTGACAAAAAGCTTAAAAAATAAGGAATTATAAAAATAAAAAATACTATATTTTGTAATCAATAGTATCAAAGTATCTTATGATTCTTCTAGTAAAAACTAAAATCTTTTAAAAATAAGAACAAATTTGATGCCAACTGAGACAAATGCCATTCTTTCTTATTCAAATCAATACCAAAATTTTTGTTTAATATTTATATACTATAATTGAAGAATTATTTGAATATTATTCCAATCAGAAATAATCTGTTTTTAAAATTTTATACTTCTTTCACTGAGCATTTTATATTTATATTACATGCAAATATTTTTATACCTACCATTCTCATTCTTTTTACTTACTTCATTATGGCGTAGAGTCCTAGGCAATGTTCAAGTACAGTAACGTACATAGAATCCACGCAGCCAAATATAAACAGAGTAAAAAATCCGGTCAGCATATCAAATAAGAAGATTTCTTTGGAATATTTTTGACGATTAACATTGAATTCGCCATTATAAGTAGAAAATATTGTTCGAGATTCGTTTAATGGATTGATTACATTTAAAACAAGCGGTGACAATCCTGCAATTAGTGTAAGAGTCATAGAACCTCCTAAGTACACTGAAAAAGCCATGGATTAATAAATTGAAAGAAAGAATATTTTTATTATGTCCTGTTAGAACATTAAAAACCTATTGCCCAAAATATCTTAAATTTTGTGCTCAGCAGGCAGATTCTGTGACATAATCTGCCCAAGATATTGGCGACCTTTTCTGCGCAGAATATGCTTAATTCGTGCTAAAAGTCAAATAAGATTGATTTGAGGTTATGTTTTTCGATTTACAACGAGCTACGTTAAGGTAGTACTATCGTTAAGGGATTGACGGTTCAGAAAAATCTGAAATCGGGTATATAAGTAGATTTAAGTTCAAATAAGATGTAGTTAAATTTTGGTAAACTTTTGAAGCATGAGAGAAAAATGACAAATATTTTAATTTTCACACTTTTAACACGCGCTTTTATGGTAACCACACAGAAATTGTTTTTCAACTTTTGATTATAAGCTACTGATGGTTCAAAATTTCATCAAATTTAACACGTAATTCATTAAAGAACTAAAACATAAATTTTTCAGTATCGAGTTTGAAACGATATAAACATCTTAGACACAATGCACGCCCGTGTATAACAATATATATACACTATAAATAGATATAAAGCGCATGTGAAAAGATGAAAATTAAAATGCTTATAATTTTTTTCTCATGCTCTGAAAGTTAACCAAAATTTAACTGTGCTTTATTTGAATTAAAATCTACTTATGTGCCCAATCACAGATTTTTCTGAACCGTCAATCCCTTAACGATAGTACTACCTTAAGAGATAGAAAAAGAAAATCATTCTTGCTCATCTGTTCGTTCGAAATATAGTAACTATCATTATTTCTTCATGATGTAAGTTTAGCATATTGCACATGATATATATTTAAAATGTGTTTTTGTTTATATAATTAATTAAGGGATATTAAAAAGATTATTTTTAATATAAGTATTCGTGATCAATCTGTATAATTATTATTAATCGATTTAAAACATTAAAGTTTGTGAATTTGAAGCTACAAATTTATTGATGACAACCGTTCAGCATAAATTGTGAGCAATAGTAAGAGCAGAAATAATGTTTTATTTTCTACCAGGATAGGGCATCTATTGAATATTTAAAAAAATATCATGATCTATTAGCAGCATGTAGAGTACAATGAAGTATCACAATAAGAATTATTTTTGAATTATATTATTCGTCCAACTTTCGTCGGACACACAAAAAATTAGTCCTTAGACTCATCAAGTGTTCCCCTCCACGGAAATCTTTAGTAAAAGGCGAAAGATTTATGCGTGTTATGAAGGGAAACCAGAGTGATGAGCACGTGTTTGGACTTCTCTTTTATGCTCCAAACCTTATGATTCTGTTTGCAGATTCGAAAAAATTGGTCGCCACCTAGTGGACAATTTGTGTATTATATATGCTTCTACGAGTAACAGCGCGAAAATATGAAAGTTCAGATCAACATCTTTTAATTGAAAATAAAACATGTATGAAAAGTTTAATCTGATAATTTTTTCTACAGGTACAAGAAAAGGAAAATAATACAAAAATTTAATTGGAAGGTGCATAGAAAATGAATGTTTGATTCTATTCGACATTTTGTCTGAACTTTTATTATTTTATTGATAAATTATAAACAATTTTAATATTTTGGACTAATATTTTTCTCTATTAAAAAATTTTTATCTCAAAATTCGAACAAATGACTTGAATTTAAAAAAAATTAAATATTGAATGTAGTTTTTAAAAATTATTTTTATCTCAGAAAAATACCCCAAAATTAAAAAGAATTTCTGACAGTAAAAAGTATTAGCCTTCATTACTAGGCACTCCGACTGTCACTACCGGAGTCGCTCAGGCAACGAGTATACTTATATTACTGGTAAGACTAGCAGTGTTTACCATGTAACACAGGGAAACTGTCAACAACGATGTAAGCATAATTATTAATGAAATTATTTAGCAACAATATATTAATAATGTCCCAATTTGTAAATAATATTTGTAAATCATATTTGTAAATAATTTATATATTACAATTATAATGTTAATTTAAGAGCCGGTCTGTGGCTCAGTCGGTAGAGCGTTGGATTCGTAATCTTGAGATTCTGAGTTCGAATCCTGCTCTCGGCTGAATCATACAAGCACCACTGTAGTTACACGTGCTTTGTTCACAAACACACTTACGAGCTCCATCGCTGATTAGCATTGCAAAAATAGCTTAGCATAAATATAGCGACGAAAAAAAAGATAAAAAATGGCAATTATGATTTTAAATATAAAATTTTTACATCATTAAATTATACTATACAAATTTCTCAACCGATTTCCATTTAAAAATTTTACTTTTTTTCTCAAAGCATTTACTATTATCTTTGTCATTTTTATCAAATGATTCAAATAATCCATATTTAAAACCATAATTTTAACATTTTTTATATTTATTAAATCAAAATAATATTTTGAAATTAAGTTCACATTATGATTAATTTTCATGTTAAAATTATTTTTCAGGCTAAATTAACATTCTAATTGTAATAAATAAATTATTTACTAAAATGATTTCCATTTGGAACATTTTTAATATATTAAATTGATGAATAATTTCACTAACAGTCATGCCTGCATCGTTGTTGACAATTTATCTGTGTTACATGGAACACTGTTAGTCTCACCAATAATATAGGCGGTATACTCGTTGCCAGAGCGACTCCGGTAGTGACAGACAGAGTGCCTGGTAATAAATTTTTATTTAAGAACATAAAATAAAGAATTTTATAGAAATTAAAAGTTGCTGATTCATGCGACTTTTTTATTTCAATTTTAATAATGTTATCATTTAAAGTGACAATTTTTAAAATTAAATAAGGGCAGTCAATGTTATTTTTCTCATACTTGAAAATTATACTTGAATACTTTATTAGAATAATTTCTATATCTTGAGTAGATAATTAAAATTTTTAACATTTTAATTCAACCAATTTTGAAGCATGTAAGCTCAATACATTGAAAAATATGTTTGAACTATAACATGTAATGACATTAAAATATTACATTTAATTACGTACTTAAATAACCTATGGTAAGCATTCTTCCTCTTTCAGAATAATCACAAAGTATTTGTCGTTCATTTGTGTCGTTTATAATTTGCCAATTTTTGGCTATGTTTTCGTACACTATTTTAAACTAAAAAAAATTAAAATCAAATCATAAAACTTTATGAATAATAAAAATAAATATATTCTAATTTAATATAAATGTTCTTACCTTTTTTTCTGCTGAAATATATGTTACGTATTTAAATACAGTTATAGCAAAAAACATTAAAAGACTTATGTTTTCCAATGCTTTATCGAAATAAATACCCAAATTTTTGTATAAACCATTAACCTGAATTCGATGAATTCATTATTAATTAACTAATCAACAATCGTTTAAAATAAAAGAGTGTGCGTTTTTATAATATCAATGAAAAAATTAGTTGTACAGAAAAATACTCACATGTGGTAATATAAAGATTGTTATTAGTATTGCTGTGCATGTTCTTCTTATGATTTTATCAAACATTTTTTGATATGGCCATAAACCTAAGCTTATCAACATTTTTTTATTTACAATTAAATATGGACTGTCGAAAATATCCATTACTATATTATCAAAAGATAAATTTCTATTAATACAACGTGAAATACAATAATTCGAGAAGTTTCTTTGTATTCTCAATAATCGAAGCGATATCTACTGAACCCTTTCTGCGACAGCGAGGAAAAATAATTATGATTGCTATAATATCAACTATCATTTGATAATTTGCATATGCAAATAGATTGTAATTTTTTTGTACCGCAAAAAATCGAAGAAAGACGGGATATTTTTTTATTATAAGAGTAATTTAAATATATTACAAATTTAGATAATGTAAGCGAACGTTCGAGTTATTTTAGAATAAAAACCGTTTACAATGTTTTATAATAGTAATACAAATTATCTGTAATTTTTTAACCACGGAAATATTGAGGAAAGACGAAACGTCTTTTTTATTGCATTAACAATTTAAATATATTAAAATAATGAAAAGTTGAGAACATGCAAGAAATAAAATTATCTACAACGTTTCAAATGAAATTAAATTGTATTGTCTATAATGTTTCATAAAAATGAAGATAAAAATAATATAGAAAATCGAATATAAAAGTATTATTATAAAATATTGTTTCAAGAGAAGTCTCAAAAAGATATTGAAATCAGTTTCTTATTTTAACAACACGTTAGTTTTATATTTCTCAATGAAAATTTCATCTCGCAAAAATTATTATGAAACTTATTATTCCTATATGACAATGTAAGTAAGAAGAAAATTTAAATTATACAATTTCTGTATTCAATTTCTCATTTCAACTTACAATTTAAATTATACATTTTTTTTACATTTTCATCAAATTTGTAGACCGATTAATGCGTTATAAAATTAAAAATAAAGTAGCTTGTATTGTTCCAATGGCATAGGGTTTTGCATAATTATGTTAAGTAAAAAAGAACTTTGAAAAATAACAAATACAAATTTATGATATTTTTTTAGTTTGTAAAAATGAGAGAAATTTTTAATAATTTTTTAATCTTTTAATATCCAATTAAAATCTGTGCTGTAATTCCTTTCTTTTAATTTAAATCCCTTTCTTTCAACAACTTTATTCCGCTTTATTATTAAGATTGATTCAAAGAATTTGATAAGTATAAGTCAATACAGCAAATATTTAGTTTCAAAATTATATAGTTCAAATTTTGTTACAACACTTTATAAATCATATATTTTTAGTTAGAAAATAAAAAAACAATCAATTCTTCAATACAGTTACAATTAATTACACGTTTTATTAATAGTTTTAGAAATTATTAGAAATTTATTTTTGCTAAAAAGATGCAAATTTAGAAAAAATCTATTAGTGTTTTGATATTTTACTAATATTTAATAGAACAGCTTATCGAACGTTGAATCATAAAATTTTTATTGTGATTGTCATATTACATGAAAAAAAATGTAAGACACTTGTGTCTTTAGACTTATAATTGAAAAATTTTCATGCATGATTTTTCAATTCAGAAGACTTAAAAATTTAAAAATCATTTTTGAAAACATTCTCAGTATAACCAAAATGAAAAAAAAATTAATATAACACTAATCCTGATAAATTTTTTATTTTTCTTATGTCGTATTCATCATGATCAAACTAAGCATTAATATTTTAATAATTATTTTAACGTAAATTTATCTTTCTCGATTTGTTCATCATTTTAATTTTTATAAAAAATCATATTTAATATTTATATATTATCGAGAAATATACATTCACTCATTGGTTGAAATTTTAAGTTAAATTCTAATCAGATATACGTATTTTGTTTCACCATAAACAATGGCCGCATTTATTGTACTCAAATTGCTAAGGCATGGTAAAGGAAGTGGAAATAAAGTTAGCCGTTAAAGAAAGAGAGAAAAAAGAAAAAAGATTTTGTTACAGAGTTATCTCGACCCATTGGCTTCGACAGCGTCGCGACAAATCTTAGTTAGTTTTCGGCGGTGAGTGGCAACGGTTTAAAGTTTTAAAAATGTGGAAGTTTTACAATACAGTATAGTAATTTTTATTCTACTTTTCAGAAAATATGAACATTATAAAATTTTTCTGTAAGTAGAAAGATTTCGTTATATTCTTTTTGTTTTTATTTTTATTCATTTTTTTATTCTATGTTTATTTAGAAATGATTTAACAATTTTATTTATATTATACCTGCAAAATATAATTATAATAATTTTTTTAATTTTTGCATTCTTATTCAACCCTTTTTTTCTCAGTTTAATTTTTTTAACCAATTATGTGTTAAATAACGATAATATCATTTGTAGGTATTTTTTTTTCCTTAATTGTTATTATTTATCTATTTTGCACCACAAACTCTTACGTTATTTATCGAATTTATATGGTTTAATTAAAAAAGTAATAAATTAAATAATGTACCCTAAGTTATAGAAAACATGAAAGTAAATACAAAAAATGTAATAGTAAAGTAAAATTTATTCTTTACTCAAACGATATTCTGAATTTAGTGCATATAATAGTTACTTTTTTAAACATTTTCTAAAATAATACTTATTAATGAAATCGAGGTGATGTCAAATGACCTTTTAAGTCAAAATGAAAATTTTTTCATTTTATATTATCTACCGGTACCTTTCATATGTCAGTAACAAAAATCTTGCTCATCTTTAAGTTTTATATGTAGAGAAATGCCATGAAATATCTTTTTTTACAAATAATTATATTACAGTTATTTATTATATAAAGCTTTTTTAGAGTATTTCGACCTTAAAAATTTTCTGGGTGTCGACGGATGCTAGCTTATTTTAAAAAATTATATAATAACAAATTTTTGTTCTTTTAATTGGAGGAAAAATTTTTTTAATTATTTTACGTCATTTTTTAGTGTACTTTTAAAATTTTAAAATTAAAATTATTTAAACATTGAAAAATATAATTTTTTGAATTTTCAAAATGTTGTTTTGTCAGAGTTAAACAAATTTTTTTCATAATTAAAAAAGAAATTATGATTTTAACATCCCAGAATAAATATAGAATGAATGCTCAAGAATTTAAAGTATGTATAAGCAGAATGTTTAGACTTGCATTTTATCGTATTAGAGTACAGATTCAATGAGCAAACTCACGCGGCAAACTCTTTTTTAACATCTTATATAAAGTTTTTGTATTGTAATCATTTATCTTTGTTTTAAAATTCCTGGGTGTGTTGGTTGATTCAGGACACGGTATGAATGTGCAAATGTGTGTACGAAATACATAGACAAGCACGCATACGCGTACGTATTTATTTGAGGTACTTTACTTCCTTTGTCCAAGCTCGGCGCACGAACGTTAAATTATACTACTCGTAACTCATGTTTACGATACAAAAATTTAAAAGAAATATAAGAGGAGGCCGTATAGCTCTGTTCTAGTCTAATCTAAATTTTCGTTATTATTAATAAATTAAATATTGTTATACAAAAGTAAGGGCTCAGTCCAATGGATTTCAGGACGAGCAAACGATCCTAATATGGAAAAATATAAAATTTTCGTTAGTTTTCGAGTGAGATTTGAAACGGAAAAACAATTGAACTTGATAACTGTTTTTCCGTTTCAGACCTCACTCTAGAACTAATAAAAATTTTATATTTTTCCATAGAATAGGATCGTGTTATCCGAAATCTATTGCAGCCCTACTTTTATAACATGATTATTAATAATAACAAATAAATTAGACGGACGAACGACTATACTCTTAAGGTATCAATGTACTTTTTCTTAAACTTTTCAATGGTGAGGTAAAATTTTTCGAAATTTCTTATGATTGAATATTCGTGTATCATGCTACGACAGTTGATGTAAAATATTTCAAGTTTATCAAAGTAATTTTTTAATAACACACATTCTGTAAATGCAACTTTCGAAAATGGATGTTTACCTAAGAGGCAGAAATGGATTTTCAATCATATAAGTCCAAAATGAATTGTAGATATATGAAGAAGCTTTCAATTTTTACGCATAATAGGCAAGTGATTCATTTTGTATCAAACTTTTACTTCACCTTACTTCGTTCTGTTTATTATCACAAACAGAAACATATTTTTTAAATATGTTCCTTCTGCGGAAAAAGGTATATTTTAAATACGCTTTCTTTTCGAGTTATTCATGATATATAGTAACATTGCTGAAATTTTTAATTTTTGCGATTTGACAACTATTGTATGAATTGCAATTTTAGATACAGGATTGTAATCTTCAAAATTTTAACTATAAAAGAGAATTTCATGAATATTTTATTTTATATTTTATGTATGCATTATTGCAAACATTAATTTTTTCGTAGTTTTTCGTACTCTGTGCATCAAAGCTCAGAAGAGACATTTCGGCTTCTCATTTTAAATATCAAAGATATCATTTGATGTTATCATAAAACTCTTTGCTTGCTGTTGTAATCTCAAAAAATGCAGTGATGTTTAAAAAATTGGAATCTATTCAATGGTTTTTGACAAAAAATCACAAAAATTACGAATTTCAATAGTTATTTAATATAAAATTGCAAATGATTCGGAAAGAAAGAGTTTTTGAAATATACATCTCTTGAGAAAAAATTTTTATTTTAATGAGGCACATTTAAAAAAATTTTTTCGGATTAATTCTGTGCTTTTTTTACAAGTTTCTTGTTTATAACATTACTGGCCCATTCGAAAAAATAAAGGTGTCGAGTTCAACGAGTTGAGTAGGTCCTTTTATCGACAATTAATGCAAATTTTCGATCGGTATGACATAATAATTTGCTATTAGTTAAAATTAAACAGAAAGTAGAAAACTATTATTCCGATATCTCGGATGATAATGACAACGGTCGATAATACTTCAATTTAATACTCAGCATGTTACACACTACAAACGATAAATTTTATTTTATTTCAAACGTTCTTTAATCTTGATTTACAATAATAAAATTTTACATCTGAAAAAAATAAGTTTGAATTAAATATAAATGACGTTTTATGCACATGTATACATAGGATTTTCTAATTGTGTAAAGTTACTTAACTCTCAAATGGTACATTTCAATCTAACACCTACACATGGTACACAAGAGCGAATAGAGATTTCTTGTATTACAAAAGCCGATTTTAGAATAAAATTTTTTTTAAAAAGTACGTTTATTTACTATCATAAAAATTTCCTCAGAATACAATGGAGATAATTATTTGTGTAAAAAAACATTTAGTTACAAAAAATTTCCATTTAAAAAATGGCTATAACTAAAATTTTTACTGATGTAAGTATTTGCGCCGAGATTTGCATCTATGTACCATTTGGGGGTTAAAAAATATATGACAAAATTCTATATTTTTATCTCTTATTTATTTGTTACTCTATAGCTGTTGCTAATACTACTTTTAGGATAGAAAAGCTTATGGAATAAATTTTTTTCCCTTTTGCATATCAAATTAAACTTTTAACGGTAAAACTGATTCAATAACTTCAACGAGAGGACAAATGCATTAGTTGATTAAAATATATTTAAATTAAATTTTAAGAAATATTTTGAATAAAGTTTTATTTAATGATAGAGTTAAACTATAACGAAAAATTGACAATAATTTGAAAAACAAAAATTTACTATCTGGAAATTTCTTATTAATGAACTTTTATATCAAAAAACATTATCCTTAAAAACATATATTAAAACGAAAAAATACTGTCAAATGTTTCAGCAAAATTTTCAAAAGATCTTCAATCATTACTTAAAAAACTATGATTGAAAATAATGCTCGATTTTAATAAATAAAACAATGATCGATAATTTTAAGACTGAATGTTTATTGTATTTTATATACACAGCGATAAAATATTGATTTGGTTTTTGTATCGATTAATGAAATTTTTTCAAACAACAAATACATTAAACTGACAAGTACATAACACATCGTGACATTTGAATCTGTGAGATTATAAATTTTTCTATATAATGCAATAATTAGTACTATAAACTTATAATAATTAAGTAGCATTTTTTTTTTATTTCATATAATTATTTTGCTTATTACAAAATATGTTTAACACCAAAATTTTTTTAATATCTTATGATTTTTAACTCATGTAAAATATATTGATATATGTAGGTAAATCAAGTGACTTTTGCTAAAATTAGTACTTAATAATCGCCTTAAGCTTTCCCTTGCACAGAAAACTTGTGTGGAAAGCCCCTGAAAATATTCTTTTATATTAAAACAATCATTTTAATTTAGAGTTTTTGAACATATTAAAAGTTTTTGTAAAACTATGTTATTGATTTTTTAATTAAAATTAAACTGAATTAATAATCAAAGTATATATTTTTGGATGATTTTTATAGGATTTTTTTCACCATCAGCATGAATGTTCTCCTAGATTTTTAAAGAAAAGATACGTAATATGAAATTAAAATAAATTTCTTCAAATAATATTAATCAATATTCTATTTTCTAATAAATGTCTCTATTAGATGAAGAAGAATCTTTTTTTCAGGGGATTTCTTGTGCGCGCTTTTTTTTAATAATTATGCATCGTACACTTAACAGCACACGTTGAATCATTTATTTAAGATCACATTTATTTTGTCCACTTTTTTTAATCATTATTCTATTTTTTTTTCTTGATAACGCGCACATTTAACAACATCTCTGCACATTGCACTTGACTTTCTTTTATGTTTTTACATGGACTTGTATATGCATATAGATAAATTTTTGAATATATATGCATATATATGTATATACACATATATATGTATAGAAAGATGAAAATCTTTTTATTCAGTCGGAGGTCAGGCATTTTGCGCAAGAGGGTTGACTTTTTTTTTATCTTCTCTCGTTAAATCTGCTTGCTGAAGTGGCCAAAGTGGATTCCGGTTGTGTGCGGCCATTTTTTTTTTTTTTGTGTTTGCTTTTTTTTTAACTCTTTTTCTATTTTTTTTTTATTATCTTCGATATGTACAATACACGGAGAGCGATTCTTTTGCCATCCTTTTTAATTTCTTTTTCTTCCTTTACTTTGACTTAAATAAAAATATTAGATTTTTGAAATATTAATAATTTTGAATAAATTAATTTGCAAAATTAATGTCTAGATAATGCACTGGTAAATATAAATCCTTTAATTACTTTTTTTTTAACAAATATAATATTTATATTCCAATATATAAATTATTTATAAATAGAGGCCCTGTAATTATTAAATGATATATTAGAGAAGTTTTCAGGATTATTATTCAACTCTGTTATCCAAGATAAGTGTTCAAATAATTCTATCATTTTTATCAAATTTTTAAGATTTTATAAGATACAATCGATCCCCGTATATTACATTTATAAAAAAGCTTTAAAATCTTTAGTCTTAATCATTTGAATGCAATATAAAACAGTACTAATAAAATTTTTATACGTATAAAATCAAATTAAAATTTGACATATTTAAAAACTTACTATTGAATTAATTATATAAGAATTATGTAATATTCATTTTTTCATTGTATAGTAATCCAAAATTTTTTATTTTAATATTTTTTTTCAATTTTTTTTCAATTTTTAATTAAATTTGTTTATAATTAATGATATTTAAAGGTTCGACTGTATCGTATAGCGTTTTATTGGTCAAACGTTGTAATAATTTATCAGTTCGATATCGCATAATCTATCATCTATAACTATACAAAATACATATACAATGCGATGTTTTTTTCCTTGTTTTTTTTCTTTATATTTCTTTTATATACTTTTAAAACGTAAATTTGACTAATTTTTATAAGCCAATTATTGGACATTAATTTTTTAATCTTATTTTATAAAAGCCACATCAAATTATATTATTTGAAGAAGAAGCAGTGAAAGACATTTTTTATAAAATCGATATTTCAGAATATTTTACGAATTTCCGTGAAATAAAAATTTTAAATATTCATTGAATTATTTTTTTTTTGTTCATAGTTTGAAAAGTTAATAAATTAAAATCTTCAGTTCTTTTGTTGTAAAATATTGATGGTCATTAATTCTTATTAGAGCTTCTTGCACTTTCATTTTCGGTAACTTTGGGTTCTTCTGTAACTGTTTGAGGTGTCGATGGTGACGGCGTTGATGTTTCATGGAACGTTGAATTTTTTATGCTGACATTCACTTCCAACTGTGAAAAAAAAAATAAATATTTAAAACGATAGTATAATAATCGAAAAATTTTAATTAATATTTTTAAAATTTCAAAACTTCTTAAATTTTGAATAGTATTAAACTATCGAATGAGCATGTCTTGTTAAAAATTGATCTAGCCAGAAAAATTTCGGATGTAAAAATATCCTTAGATAATACAAATAAAAATTGAAAAAAAAATACTCAAAATCAAAGTTTGCGCTATGTCATAGCTGCGTAATATATATTTTGGTTTAAATTCGACTGTCAAATTGTCATCTCATCCGTCATAAATTTACACTTTTGTAGTTTCGGTTTAACAATGCTTAAATTCTTTTAGTACAAGAAGTGTTTTGCCAATGAGAAATTTAAAGCAAGACCACAAGGATCCGTATAAGATATTTTCCAGTCAACTGTTTAACAGTGCAGTATTATAAAAAAGAAAAAGTTTGTTCGTATTGATATATAACAGCGTCATTTATCACAGCCTATTACATTATTACATACATTAATAAAAAAAATTTATTTTCTACATATTTTGTCTTTTTCTCTTGCATGAATAAAAAATATTTGAAACGTAAAAATAAAAGAGAATTAGAATTGAAAATTTTTTCGTAAAAACTACAATTTATCAATTATTTTTAAAAGAATGCCAATTACTTTTATTTTTATACGTAATTGATTAGTATATGGAGCTATTTACGTCATCATGAAAATGATAAATCAGTTGACCTAAAATTAAATTGAATTTAAAAAAAAAATTTGTATGTATAAGAACTTCTAAATGTATTCGTACATATAAAATTACGTATGACTAAGCATACACTATGCATTATTAAAAGTACTTGATTCAAGATAGATAATAATTGGATATACATTAGCTGATCATCATTGCCGTTTTAATTATCGCTAAATCAAAAGAAAGATAATATTTGCTAACAGTTTATTGTATAATGATATGTATTTAATTATCATTAGAAAATTTCAGTAGATATTTTATTTTGTATATTATATAGGGATTTTGATAATTAATTCTAGTGTATTGTTTTCTAGAAACTCAAAGAGTTCATATACTCTTTGATGAAGTAATTTGGCCGACAATCTAATTAATTATGATGCAGTAATTAATTCATCATATATTTATTCTATTTTATTTATTATACATGTAATAATTCAAAATAGAATGATAAAAATTTTTTATTTCAATTGATAAATTTTCATCTTATGAATTTTCGCATAGTTTATTTAACAAAGTAAACTACTAATTATGAGAATACTAATATTAGGATACTTAATTATGCAAACCCAAACATCTGTTTACTTCATTAAAAACAGTGTAACTTCCTTATAAATGTAATAGCTTTCAAAGGGATTAAAAATGTAAAAAAAAAAAAGAAATTCGTTGTTACCTAGCGTGGCTAAAAAAAATTTTTTTCTAGCACACACAGAGAGAGGGGCTAATGGAAATTTAAATTTTTAACAAAGGACAATTTGACCATGAGATGCAATAGCCAGCTTTAGAAAGTGTCATGAATGTTAATTGCCTATTTATTTCAAAATAGTGTAACCCTCTTGTCCTGAATTCTCATTCGCATTTAATATTCTATCTTGTCAGCTTGTTTGAGAAAACGATAAAATCATAAATTTATAGAAAAATTTTTTTTTCATTTCACAGTGTTATTTAAAAATATTTGGAAAACATTGCATTCAACACGATACAATTAAAATCCAATTTTAATTTGAATTGTTGGAAAAAAACTCATAAAAAATGCATTAAGAAATTTTTATTTATTTTTAATTTGATTATAATCTTGCTTCTTTTATTTTTACGTTCTTATAAATAAGTACAATTGAAAGAACTTGAAAGCATAAAAAAGAGAATATTAAAATATTTATTGCCTCCTATGCATTTGCAGAACATAAAATAGAATTATTTACTCTTTTTATAAAGAAGTTAATTAAATACTAATATCAATATCCTAGCCAACTGAACCGGAAAAAATTTAACTCGCAATTTACTCAAGTACTTTGTCTCTGAAATTTCGTATTTTATCTTCAACTTCTTTACGTGTCAGTAACAAAAAAAAGGAGTAAATAAAAAATAAAAAAAAAATGTTTAAGAAAAAGTTAAACACAAGTAGACGAGGGAAAGGGAGAAGAAGAAAGAAGATAGAGATAAAGGTTGGAGAAAAACTTTTATTTACAATATCATTCGGTGGCTGAGAGTTAAAAGTTTGCGCTCTCGCGACGCGGTGTCTGGGTTTCGCACGCTGTGGGCATAGAGAAAAAGAGAGAAAGTATTCGTCGTTAACTTTTTTTTTTCTTACTCTTTGTAGACCGTGGAAAAAGTCTTGGTGGAAAAAAAAAAAGAAAAAAAGAAATAAGAAAAAAAAGACGAAAGAAAAAAAAATAAAGTAGAGAAGTAAACTGGATTTTCTTCTTAAACGTATCCATGGATTCTTTCAATCTACGTAGTGTAGTTTGCACTTTAATAAATTCTTATGTTACTTGACGCGTGGACCGCAAAATTATTTCTAAAAGTTGGAGAGTTTACTCGAAAAGTTTAGCTCAAAAATTTTTATTCAATGTTTGCTTGGATAATGCAATTTGTGAATATTTCTGCATGATTCTTTTATGGAAAATATAGAAACTTTTATGGTACAAAGTTGGATTCACGTTTCAATAATAATTCCGTTTGATTATAATAAAAATGTAAAAATGATTTCAAGTATTGTAAATTTAACGGTATTCATCTTAAATTTTTCATTTAAATATCTGCTCTTTCTTTTTACATTATTAAAATAGTATTTTAGAAAACGCAGACTTTTGAATCGGATTTAATATGAACTTTACTCTGGTTTTGCAAACTGGCCGTATATTATTTCTATTATTTATTCATATACTTCAAAAGGATAGAGAGGATTTTCGTGTTCGCTGAAGAGAATTTGATTCATTTAGCAGTGCTTTATTTATGATTTTATTTCACTTTTATCTATTATAGAATATTCTGAACGATATTTGCTAAACATGACATTATAATTTAAATTTGCTTGATGAAATAAATTAGCTTTTTGTGATTAAAATTAAAAAAAATTAATATACTCGAAGAGAGAAACGATTACGAAAATTGCTGTATTTCATTTAAAAAAAAAGGAGACGGACTTGCAGTGTAAGAAAAATGTTATAGTTTATAATAAAAATGAGTACAAAAATAGTAGGGATTACTATAGTCAGTATTAATTCTTATCATTAGTATGATTATGCTCATTTTTAATATAAATTATAGCCATTATTCTTACGTTGCAAAAAATATGTGTTCATTCTTACCGAGACTATAAAGTATTTTCGCAATAAAATTTCTCTACGTATAAATAGTCATCTAAATTCTTTATGATGAAGAGTTGAATAGTCTACTGACCATTACACGAGCTAATTTATCAAGCTCAAGAGTTTATTTGGTCGACGTATTGGGAATCTTTTTATTCCACTTTTTTAGACAAAGAAACTAAACGCATTTTTAGTTGAACAATGATTTTTTATTTACTTTTACGTAATTGTAAAAGAAAAAAAAAGCTTTTCACAAAATAAATTTTTTGTCTGATTTAATCGTATAACAAAAATTATAACTTATAGAATAAAACTAATAAATAAAATAAATACTAATATAAAAACAGATAAAATACCTATTTATATCAATTAATATTACTAATAGAAATTTCAATTGAAAAATTTTCAAAATAGAAAATAATATTTTTTTTTTTTTACTCACCAAAACGGGGCCCTCTTTGAGATTTTCTAATTGATTTTCTAAAACGTCCTCTCTTGCTGCATTATTAGAAGATCCTGTTTCGTTCACTCCACTGCTTTTTTTCCACAAATTCATTCTCATCTGACTAGATGGATGATCTGGATCCTCAGGCACAGATTCAGACCCAATTTGACCAATTTCTTCAATATCGTTTTTCCTCCAATCATTACCATAATGAGGCGCTGAAACAGCTGACACGGCAATGTAAGCATTTTTGCCATTGGGCTTATCGTTGACAGACATGCCTGATTTAGAGGTTGGCTGAGCTGTAACTTTGTGATACGCAAATTGCTTCCACTTGTTAAACCACGTCGATTGCTGTTCATCTGGTTCAATCCATGAATTAACTTTCGAAGCCATTGGTGACACTTTGTTATTCCACGATATCGTTCTTGTATCTTCAGCTGGTACCACTTCACCTTGTTTTTCACTTTTTTGAAGTTTTTGTTGTTTCAGATCTTTCAGAGCATCTTTATCTGGTCTTAATCGGCCATTTTTATAAAGACCTAACTTGCGCGCGAGTTCTGCATTTGGATTATAAGATTTACCATTTTCATCTTTCGGCCATGGCTTTGCACCAGGCAATTTAAAAGGCCACGTTGCTGGGTCTGATGTCAGACTGTTCCATGTTTTCATTGTTAATTTTGGAGCTTCCTTTGAATCGTCTTCTGTTTTGGATTGATCGTTATTTTTCAATTCAGAATTGTTATTTCTATTGTTATCCCAATTTCCTGTATTTTCTTCATTGTGAATTCTATAATCTCGAGATTTATCTGATTTTGACCAAGAATCTGGTGTTTGAAGGACTCGGTGAACTTCTTTTTCTTCTAACCACGGAGGAAGGTTATCCTAAATTATTTATAAATAGTTTAAATTAATTTCCGTTGAAAGTTGATTTATAATTTTTAATTAAGTATTATATCACGAATTTGAAAAATATTCAAATATTTGTAAGCTTTTATTTTTTACACATTTTAAAAATTTTTAAATCAGTAATTGTTTTAAATTGTCTATATAAAAAATAAACTTTAAATTCATACCCTCAAATTTTGCCGATTCCAATTTTGCTGCTGTTGTCTTTGCTGTGCTTGTTGCCAAGCTTTTGCTGTTTCTTCCTCCTCTTCTTCTAGCCTGGCAAAATAATCTCTCTCAGTGTGCCAAGGTAGCCAGCCATGTTTAATAGGTGTTTGCGAGGGTTGCGATGCTTGTCGCCATTTCCAAGTATCATGCCAAATACGTCCAGCTTGCCATGGTTTACTTGCAGCGAATTCACGTCCAGGTGGTAAATATTCTTGATTACGTGCAAAATCAACATCGAAATGAGGAGGTGATTGCGGCGACATTTGATCAGGATACAATGGACGTTCTCGGGGTCGAATGTAACCATTGGTTAAGCGCGAAGTCGAAGAAGGGACCAATTGACCGAAATGGGCACGATTGTAAGCTCGTTCACTGGATTCATAAGCTAGAAAATTTTTAATTTATTATAATTATTTGAAAAAATAGTGTTTATGTTTATAACTTCGTAATTATACAAAAATTTTTCTTTAATCAAAAATGAAATTGTAAATTTGTTATTACGAATTGAAATTAATTAAAAAAATGCTATCTCATCAATGAAATAAAAAAAAATATTTTAGAAATTGACTAAAATATTTACGAGTAGAAATTTATTAATAATAAACAACATGTTTTTGTTTTTTAAGTAATAAAATAGTGTTGAAATTACCATTTTTAATAAATTAGCATTTTCTAGAAGTATAATTTCTATTCTGTTTAAATCGTTTAGTTGAATAACTTTAAATTAAAATCTCAAAATGAAAACAGTTATTACATATTTCACATCAAGTTAAACAAATATACGACTTATTCAAAATTATACAACTAGCTTAATTAAAATGTAAGTATTTTATGTTGCCATTTGAGGGGAATTTATCGCTATTGTTTTACTTTTGGATTTATTAACAGGTGCAATATTATCAACAGAAAATAAAATAAATAATTACTGGAAATTTGTTTTAGATGTAGCCAAAGAAGTCACAAATAATATTTAAAATTTATTTTGATTATTTTAAAAATTATTTATAAATTACTATTGTAATCTTGAAACTTATTTAATTTATTTATATTATATTAATCATATATTTTCCCGAAGGTGAACTTTTTTTTCATTGTTAGATATTTTAGAGTAATTTTAATATTAATATCTTTTTTTTTGTTTTGAAAACTGTCATTTGATCAAGGAATTTCTTTCATGAGTTTTTACTTCAAGAAATTTTCCAATAATGTTTTTTCTTTAAAGAATGCTGTGGCGTATCCTGTGAAGTAACAAAAATTTTAGAGGGAAATACTTGTTCCAATTTTATAGATATTGGTTCTAACATGTTTTCTTTTGATCATTCATGTTATTAAAAACTTTAAGTGATCTAAAATTTTGCTCTTTACAATATAACATCTCAAAATAGAATAGTGGGAGTCTTAGAAACTTTAGTTTGATAATTAATTAGACAAATTATTAACATTTTCTTATAAAACGCGAAATATATTTTCTTTTCTTCCTAGTTATTCACGAATCAAACCTTTTCATCAATTCTCAAACCTTTGGATTCGCTATAAATAAAGCCGCTAATGTGATTAAATTTTGCGTGTAATACAATTTGTAAGCTTTACATACGTAAGATATATTGTTCACTTGTAAACTGTAATAAAACATCCCCTTAGAATCCACGTTCTCTTATAATTTCAATTTATTTCGATGCATCAGTATTGTATAAATAATTAAAATCTTACCATCATCAAGATCTTCATCCGAGGATGTTTGTTGATGAGTGTTGATTTTACCAAAATGTAAGACTCGAGGCTGCGAGTATTCACGAGCTGCTTTTAACATTAAAGCTTGACGTTCGGAGTTTAGAGCATCGAGGCTTGCGCGCTGATCGTTTTCGTCAAGTTGACGATGTAACGTGCGTGGCTTTGATGGCATCGAGTAGCGGACCTGTAGTATTAGATTGAATTTTTTATTCTTTTATTTTTAGCTGTTACTTTTGTAATTTCCAAAAACGCATTTAGAATTATTAAAATATGAAAAATTGATTAATAAAACAAATTGATCTTAGTTGCATATAATTACTAACTTTAGCTATTATGAAAATATTCTTGAAAGTACAACACTAAATACAAGATTTTAAATTAATAAAATAACTGTAAACATATATCGAAAATATACTATGTTAAACTTATGAATAAGTGTACATGAATATGATTTTTATAGATACTACATACTATTTATAATATAGAATTTTGCTAGGTAGATCAAACAATATCGAGAAAATTTTGATATAAAAAGTTAAGTAACCAATTTACCCAAAAAATAAATTATTGATTAATGGTTAAGTTATAATAATAATTTGAACATGAGGATTAATCAATATTTTTTAGAAACCTTTGCGTTTATTCTGTTTCGATGAATTTCTGTAACCAACTAGAAAAGATCTAGCTTGCTCCAATGTTCTATTTTTTTATTAAAAAGGAATCATATTTCAAGACTTTCCAAGACAATAATGGCATACATTAGGTTAAAAATATATGTAGGTGAAGAACATATTAATATCATTCATAAAATTTTTTATACATAATTTATATTTCCATTTGATTTCCAGAAAATTTATTTAATAAAATCTTATTTCAAATTTAATTTGCTGGAAATTCTATTTAAAAATAAATTCAATATTATTCTATTTCAATACTAATATCTCATAAAATTCCATCTCACATTGAAGCCAAATATAATTAAATTTCAAATGAATCTTTTATAAAATCTATTCATATACTTTATATGTTAAAACTTATTTAAACCTAGCTCATTATTTATTGAAAAAAAATCATTTTTACAATTTCATTAAACAGTAATCAATATCTTAGTTTGTTGTATCAATAGGATTGTTCTATTATTGTTTTCATTGATTGATTTAATGCCTTTATTGTAACGTTATTTTTAGTCCTTGTGTTTGATTCAATTGAAATAATTTCGAGTCAAATAATATTTCATTAATCAAAAAAAGCGTATGACTTTAATAAATACATTTATCATTTATATGTCGAAAGTAATAAAAATAACATAAATAAATATAAAACAATTAACCAATATACCTTAGCGACATTAGAATCATCGTCATCTTTATTCCAAGGTGAGCCGAATAATCTTTCCGCAACGAGTTTCCATTTAGCCGCAGCAGGTGTACGCATAGTCATTGACCATGGCGATTCGGTTGTGCCAATAGCTAAAGCAGTTGGTGGGCTTGTTGTTGCTTTTGTCGTTGATTCGGTCGTTGTTGATGTTGTTGTCGCTGATAATGGCTTATGATGCTGACGTAACTTCTTCTTCTTCTTTTTCTTTTTTTTAGGTCTTTTGGTGGGTCGATCGGTCGATGATACTGACGTTGTTAATGTTGACGTTGCTTCCCGAATAAATGGATTTGACATTTGTACTAAACGTTTTTGTGCCTCGACTGCTTGACGGGAATAGTCTAGGTCAGCTTTGATGTCGGCTGTGAAAAATTTTTATTTTATTATCATAATTTGTTTTATTTTTATTTTATTTGAAAACATAAATAAAATTTTAATTTGACTGATTAAAAATTATGTAACTTTATAAGTAAAACAGATAATTCGATATGAAAATAATTCTGATAAGAGGTCGTCAGTGGCTCAGTCGGCAGAGCAATAATTTCATAATCTCGAGGATTCGAGTTCGAATCCCGCTCTCTCTATTTATACGAGCGCCACTGTGCATCACATGTGCTTTGTTCACAAACATACTGAAACGACCTCCGTTGCTAATCACAATCGTAATAATTGCATAAATAAAGCAACGTTAAATAAAATAAAAATTTTAATAATTGTTAAACGGGAATGTATTGAATCGATTTTTTGCTTTTTTTTTTTTTTTTATATCATTTAAAGCTATGTTGATACAATAATTTTTGTTAAAATAAAAATTCAGTTGAGCTTGTTATTTTTTTATAAATTTTGGATGAAAATTAGATATCAAGCTCGATAAATCTAACCTCAAAATACTATATATCGAAAGTTTGCTCATAACTTTTTATGTATAGCGTTTTGGAAAATTCTTTGACTTTTCCGTACTCGGGATTAATATTATAAATTTTCTTACTGAATTGACGTACCATTTATTCATAAACTTTGAATTACAAGATTATTAAGAGGAGGGGGGACTCCGATATGCCGTTAACATCTATTAATGATTAAAACATACCTAGATCTAAATATACTATCTTAATATAATTTTTTTATTTTATTATGCATTAAAATTTTAATATATTATAACTTAAATACTTTTCTGATAAAAAGGGTGCTTTACTTTCAAGTTTAAGATTAAATTATGTTTTTAGAACATTTTAAATAGAAGTATAAAAGTTAAGATAAAAAATTTTCGACCGGAAACAATTATTAATCAATCAATTTTTCTAAAGTTATACATAAATAAAAATATAAACAAAATTTAAAGCAGGATTTTGCATTTTTGATACATATTTTAAGATAAATTTTTGTATTATTTTTATTTTGCATGGATATAAAATAAATCAAGCTTTTTTGACAAACATTTTTTTTCGAACGCAAGATTTTTATCTCGACTTTTGTATGCTTATCATAAAAATGTTCCAGAACAATAAGTTTAAAATGTATAACTTGAAATATTTTTTTTAAACATTAATTACATGGCGTTATTTATATTTTATTAAGATTTTAAAAAAATTTACTCTTTTTATAGAATATTTAAGTAAAATAAAAAATTTGATACTTTATAGTATATTTTTAAAGCGCGTTTTGACGTGGCTTTATAAAATTTGTACGAAAATTTGACATTAAACAGGCTAATATGAATCTTAATATAAAAGAATTGCAATCGTTTAAAAATTGTTAAAAAAAAAGATAACAAAAAGCCAAAGATTTCAAAGTTTCCAGCATGAATTAGCACTTGTATGTACTACGTTAAATCAGTAACTTTCTCACGCTAGATTTTTTTACAAACTTTAATTACTTACGCGCACGTAGCTTTAACATCTAGCGTGTCACAAAAAATACCAAGCATCCATCACTACAACTTTTTCATCATTATTATATATTATTTAAACAGGAAACCAATTAAATTTTAAAACTGTTTTACACAATGTTTACTCGAATTTTGAACAACCAGCTTTTCTTAAATTCCATTATATTATATAAAAAGCATAATTTGTTACAAGGTAGTTTGTTAAATAATGAGCAAGTTTCTACTTGTATGACTACGAATAAGACAATATAATATGAAACTCTCGGCTGTATAGAGTAAGATTTGAGAAACAAAACAATGGTTTGCATTCTGTTTTAGACGATACGTACATATAATTCTATTTACTATGTAGTCGCTTTTATACTTACTCAAGAGCTGATGCACTCGATTCCATCTTTGAGGATTTTCCGCTAACTTTGCAAAGAGTTTCAACAGGCTTTCAGCCAATACACCCTCTTCAGACTGCGAAAAGGGAAAACAAAGAATATGTTTCTTAAAGTATTGTTATATTACATTATACGTGCATTTGTTTTTAGATATTTATATCAATTTAAATGTCACTCTATTTTTTTCAATAAATATAACATTTTTTTTATATTCAAATTATTTGATGATTGAATAAGAATTATGTGACAGAAATAATGAATAAAGATAATGTTAAAGATAATATTTATTTTTACACTACACGTAATGTATGCATCTAATTATTCATTATTAATTATATAATCTGTAAAAATTTTTTATTGCTGATGTCATGTTTTTTTTATGATTTATTAGATATTATTTTGATTTTTGTAAAGATTTAAAATCGACATTGGAAAAGTGTGCAATGGAAGTTCAGTTGAGGGCATAAATAAATGTTTCAGATTAAAATTATAATATAATCTATTGTCATGTATTATCGATTAAGCATATATACTTTATAAAATTGAAATAGTGGATGATAATGTAACTCTATCATTTTTACAGAATAGCTCTCAGAAAAATCTAAATTTAGGTAGATTTATCATAAAAGATAAAATCATTACTTTGTGTTGATACGCTCAGAAATCGAAATTCAAATTATTTTGAATTTTTAAAAAACACTCCTGATTGAGGGAAAAATGTTTACCCTTTATAAAGTTTCTACAAATATCACATTGATATACGCTTAAAACAAAACAATATTTAATTAAGTAGAACTATAATATTTTCAAGTAGTAAATTTAATTGACTGAAAATGAAAGATGTAATTTATCCGTCCTTGTTTTTAAATATTTTTTATTTATGGATTAAAATGTACTTATAATATTTCATTAAATTAAAATTATTATTAAAAGTGATATAAACTTAATTTTATGATTTTGATTACATAAACTAGAATTTTCTCAAGTTTTAGTTAAAAAATAAACACATAAATTCAAAGTATCATTAGGTATGGCGAGTTTATATGTATACACATTTGATGGAAAGTTAATACATTGCTCGTTAACAAACGTTGGGAGGAAAAGAATGGAATACACGGTTAGCGCGACTAGTATTACTGTTATGTCGTCAATCGGTGCATCGGAGAAGCCACACGTGTCCAATTGCAAAATTCGGATTTCGCACCTCGGACCATTGCAGTCTGAACATTTAGAGTTGAATTATTCTGAGTTTTTAACCCACTAACGTATCAATGATAAATTTCACATGTACAAACTAACTGGGTTTCGGTTTCAAAGCTGAAGACTCACAAGAACAGAAATGCGTTATATGTTTTCATTTGTAATTTGAATAGATTAAACACATTTGCATTTTCTTCAAAGTGGTAGCACTAATTATTTATTAATCCAATAACAAATATTAATCATTGATTCTCCGTATAAGCAAGGTTATTTTTGATAAATAAAAAAGGATAAATATATGAGAAGTTCTTTAATGTTTATCTGAGCGTAAAATTATAATCTTCCTTGTACACGTTTACATTGATAAGTATCATATTTTGATATTCGTGCGGTTAATTACTGCAAATTTTAGACCATTTACATCTTATACGAAAAAATTGCAAAAAATTTTGATGAAACAATAATTTTTGATTTTTTAAATAGTTTCGAAGTTTTGTTAAAAAAGAATAATCCAATTTATAGCGAAACAAGATTATTATTTATAATTATATTTGAATCTTTTTATTATTCATACGTAAACAGTAATCAACTGTATGGATGCAACTTTACCATGAAAAAAATTTTCCAAATTAGTTTTACTAATTTTTAATTTCTATTACTGATTTTAAATTTCTATTAAAATCTTAATCCGGATTAAAAAGAAAAAGATGAATATGTTATATTTAACTCAATGAACACAACGGTACTTTGAAAATGATGGTAGCCCTCCTTCTAATTAGGAATAAATAAAAAGTGCTTACTCTCCATTAATTTAAACGAAATAAATAAAGAAAAATACTCGAAGAGCGTTAATGTGCTTACCAACACGTTTCTGTTTAAAAGTGGATGACCCTGAACTTAACTAATTATTCTTCTGGATAGACGTTTATTTACGGACTTGGGTTAAATTTACAAAAAGAACTACGGAATTAAACTTAACTTTAAAAAATGAGAATTTAATTACCTTATCTAACCCCTTCGCATGCACACACATGCGCTTACTCAGTAATTCATTACATTTACAATTTATACAGAATTTTATAAATCAATACAAAATTAGTTTACACTAAATTTCAAACTTCAAGTTGCAAAAATTAAAATAAAATTTTACATGTATTAAGTTTTTTTTTCTGCAAATACATTGCTACTTTTATTGTTTATAAAAACAAATAATACATTTATCTTAATTATTATTCGATCCTTTATTTACATAAAAAGTTATAATCTTGCAATACAAAAATTGCATCTTACCGTTATACTTATCCAGAAAAACATTTATGGAAAAGTGCCTCGATTGCTTTTCAAGGATGCCTCTCCATAAATGTTTTCATACTATATACTCGCGCGTTATTGAAGTCGAATGCTAAAGCTCGCGTGTTATATAGAGAAACCTACGATATTTCCCTACTACGTGCTTCCATTGAAGAATTCAAGCGCTTGTTGTGCAGTTATGGTATACACGAAGAGAATTCCCTCATAAAAATTACCAAGTAAATAAACGTAAACTCGGAATGCCTTGACATTCGAGATGCTTTTATCTACATTTTTAGGGTTATAATTCATCATTTAGATAATAATGTGTACCAATAAAATTTTACTATGTCACGTAGTACGTTAAAAAATTATTTTAAAAAACTATTATTGCATTAAATTAGGGGACATAACATTATAAAAATATTGGATAGGAAAACCATCATAAAAATACAATCTTGTAAAACTAGAATTTGTCGATTTTCCATCCAAAAAATAAAGTCAATTTAACATTCAGCTCCAAGCGAATCATTGAAAAATCAGTCAAATTTCTCGTAAAGTAAACACGTTTTTTTTTTTAAAGAAATCAAAGAATCCCTCAAAACATCATCTCTTTCTTTTATTTTTACACTATTTCTCCTACTTTCCTCTACCCTTTAAACTCCCATTCTCTTGAAAATCAACTGTGCTCGTGCAATTTCCTTGGAAGCCATTTCGACATCGTGTATCTATAAATGATGTGCCGCGAAGAAAGGCACGCTTGTCTTTACAAAAGTAGTAAAATGACGATGTCGTCGTATAGTAGTCATCGGGAGAGAAAAGAAGAGAAAGAGCAAAAGCAAGTTTCAAGCTTTAACGGAAAACGGTGCTTTATATACGTGCCGCGAAAGCCAATGCTACAAGAGAAAATTCGTATGAAAAGCTTGCTTGCTTCCCTTGCCTTGCTTGCCTTGCCTTGCTTGCTGAACACAAGTTTGAAAGATTGAGAGAACTCGAAATGCGTCGCATGAAGCTACCGCAACGAACTTTGAAGAGAAGCATACAACGATTTTCTTACGCAAAAGAAAATAAAATAAGAAGAAAAAAAATTGGAGAAAATGAGAAGGAAAGAGAATAAGAAGAGCAGGAAAGGGAGGACGATCAAACGATGCGGTACTGCGGAAATCCTTTTGTCGTTTTAAAAAGGGGAAACGAGGAGAAACGTTTGATCGTTCCCTTTTAAAGACGATTTCATGACATCACGGAGAGAAAAAGGAGAGACGGGAAGGAAGAGTTTGCCAAGACTTTTCTTCTCTCCGAGTCACAAGGCTTTCTTTGCTTTGTGCACGCGGAAAACTTTCCCAAGGAAACTATCTTCAGGTTAAGATCTTTTTGTATGCGCTGGGATACAAATAAATGCAAAAAGAAGTTTTGTAGGATAAATGAACTCGGTTATAAGGATTCCAAAATGTTTTATATGAAGAATGAATTTTGCGAAGCTTATAATAAAGAATCTAAAATATTTATTCAGATAAAAAGTACAAATTTTTTGTCAAATGAAATTTTTAATAAAAATTTTGAATTATTTTTAATAAACAACAATAATAATTTAATAAATGTTTACTAACAATTAATTAAATTACAAATTTTCATGTAAATCAAAAACACTTATTGAAAACTTTCGAGTTTAATTCTCAATCATACTGAATAAATTCTAATAAAATTTCTATAAAATAATTTTTTATGATTCTGATATAATAAATTTAAAATATTAATCAAAAAAAAATTATTTAATATTTAGTCATTTATTTTATCAACTGATACCTAAATTATACAAATTTTTTGAAGTTCTAGTAGTATTGATAATATTTTAGTCAGACATAGCGATCTTCTCATATTAAATTACATTGCAACAGTTTTAATTTAAAATAATATTCCAGATTTTATTTTTATAAAATTTTCTACTTTAACGCTTCATATTTTATTCTTATTATAGAAAAATTATACAGTTTTTTTTTAATATAAATCAAGAATACTAAGAAGACGAAATGCTATTGTAAAGGACTAATTTGAATTTTATGAGAGAGAAGTTAACGGTTTTCATTGGAATTCGCACATTATAAGAGATGGATCATAGTCTAAGAGAATTACTTTAGTGATTGATGCGATAATGCGTACAAAAATGTTGACTATATGAAAAGAATATGAATATTTTTAATTTTAATATCAATTTATTTTTAAATCAAAACAAAAAGAAAATATTTTTTTTAATATTTGAGAATAAATGCGAAACAAATTTATTTTTAATGGACGTTAATTAAAATTTTTATTACATATTATCAAAAACACTTTTAATTACCAAAGTTAGTTCAAAATTAATATATTCGAATATTAAAGTATAATGTTATTATATTTTTCCAACATTGTAATGTATTTACATTATAGAATTTTATTCAATGCTTTTTATTTTTGTCATCGTTCTTGATATTTGATAAAAATCATTATTAACAACACCAGGGACTTTATTCTGACAAACGATATAACAAGTTCAGAAGATACAATACTCAATAACATCAATATAAAATATCCATAATACAGAAATTCAAATTTAAATTTATTTATGTTCCAGGATGCTAAATAAATAATTGAACAAATTAAAAAATTATTTAAGAATAATATTTTATTTATTAATCTGATTTAATGTTTGACAAAAAAATGTTTGATAAAATTTTTTGACAATTTATACAAAGCTATCATCAATTACATTTATGTATACATGTACTAATGATTTAAAGAAAATCTATTTTCATCGACTTGTATGTTATGATTGTTACCAACTTTTCTCTATCATCTATTTATGAATATACATAACTAGTTTTCTCATTACTTTAGGATGTGATTCGAAGAGCTTTGAAAATTCTTCATTTTGTAAAACTTCTTGAATATGTTCCTTAACATATGCAAATGTTTTGGATTCAAGATCTTTTAATTCTAAATATTTTTCACATAGTATTAATGTAGATGCAACTTTATTAATGTTCAAAGAACTATATAAATATTCTTGATACTCAGATGTTTTTATTATATCTTCCTCATAATTTATTATGAAATTCTTTAGACCGTTAACCAAATCATTCAATTCATATAGTTCACTTATTTCAAGTATTGAAGCCACATTTTCAGAATTAACATTAAATAGAAAAAATTCCATACATTTATTTTTAAGCTTATCAATTTCATATTTGTGAGCAATTTTAAAAAGTTCTATGGACATTGTTTCTAATTTATCAGTTTCATATGTGTACATGTACAGTAACATTTCTTGTACTACGTCTGCATCAAAATCGTCAATCTTTAATTTACCATTTTGCTTTTCCAACATGTCATTTTCGAACATATTTTTAAATACTTGACTCTGTTGGGAAAGAACATATTTGTGAGCATTTAAAATTTTATCGCCAGCAGTAATTATTACATCACTGTAATGTCCATTCAATAAAAATTCATTTAAAAATTTTTCAAGATCATACTTCTGTCTATGTTGTTCTTTATTAAATCTATGAATATCAAAAGTAATATACTTAATTCCATTTGTATTTTCAAGTTTCAAATAATTTTCGAATTCAATAGAGTTCTTTTCACGTACCATTTCATTTTCAAAAAAAAGAATATTTTCACCATCAACAGTTGTAGCTCTGCAAGTGACTCTATATGTATAATTTGGACACATAATATGTAAATGATTATCAAAAATGATTTTAAATACACAGTGTTGATCATAGTCATGATGGTAATTATAGTTAGATGATCTTGATCTTTCCTCAAGATTGAATTCTATCTCAACGATTTCTTTGGGTTTTGTTTTCAATGTTACACTAGACCTTTCTATACGTATTCCTTCATTTAAATATGAGCTTAAATATGCAGATGGTATAAAATAACGTATATTAGTATACTCTTCATTAACTAAGTTAACTTTATAATTCGACATAGTGTTTTACTGTATACAATTTCAAAATGAGATATTGAACTTGTATTGTTTTTTATATTTCTATTTAATCAATCTTCGGCCATTGATTTTATGAACATACTTTTTAAAGATGTCAAAAAAGATGACAAAAGTTATTAGATAACCTAGAAAAAGTAATGCATTATCAAGAAATGATGTAAGCCTCAGACTATTTATATATATTATATGTACATAAAATTGATAAATATATATAAACCTATTGATGAAGTCAGAAAAAAACAAAATTATATTGAAGTTTAAAACGTATCGACAATGTGGACTTCACTTATAACCAAAAAGCAACTTTTCTCGTTTCTTGCACATTTAACGTAAAATGTTAGAAATAATTAAAGTTCAATTTGAGACTTTCCACACTGAAGTGATGGGACTTGGACTGGACTGTGATTCGAAATGCGACTAAATCGTAGTTCGCCATCTATTCGAACATCATTCTTTTATGCTTGAAGCAAGAGGATCAAAATTAAAAGTAGAGCAGAAGTATACCAACCGTTGCCATTTCTGTTTCAAACGCTTCAAAATAATTAAAACAATAATAATTAATTAATTATTTTATTTTCACCTCCTTCACTTCAATCATGAATAATAAACGGCATAATCACAGTCGCAAGTCTCATATGGTAAGCGATAATTAAACCTTGTTCATTTGAAATTTATTTTATGTAAAAGATTAGTTTATAAAATTTATAAAAAACGGAAATATATAATTTAATAAGTATAATAATTTATTTTGTGGAAGAAAATCTTTTTATTTAATCTTTTTATCTTTGATTCATTTCTGAAATAATTTTTATAATTAACAAAGACGTATGTGAATAATCGGACTTTCAATATTATTTATGAAACTTTTCTTACGAGTGATATTAATGATTAATTTTTGCTGAATAATATTTATTCTTGTTTACCTAAGCGGTCATTTCATGTCTCAACTCGCACGATCGAAAAATCGCTGAAAGTCTGAAAATGTTATATTTCGAACGCAAAGCATACGAAAAAATTTTTACACGTCTATGCCACAAAAAGGTAAAGAATTAAAAAATATTAAAAATTATAATTTTTATCGATATAATACTATTTACTGGAAATGATATTGAATATATACCCTAACTTTTTTCAATTGCATTGTGCAGATTTTGCACCTTATCTGTTCGATGGAATAATATACTAGTTTGAAAAAAACAAATGTTCACTCAGGTTAGATGTGCTTTTTCATATTTTTCGGTTTTATATGACAAAAATAAATCAAGGCATAAGTGGGGTATATTTCTGCGAAAAAGTTGGGAAAAATCATCATTTTTATCTAAATCATAAGATTTATGTTTTTTTTCTCAAAAAGTAAATTACAAATCAAGTAAAATTAAATTCTGATGTTAAATGAAAATCATATTGAATGTACTTAAATTTTAATATACCATTATTAGTTGAATTCTATAAATTAAAAATGAGATTTTAAAATATTTTGTTAATTTTTGTTTAATTTTTTACGAATATGCTTAACGTCTTAAATTACAATCTATTATAAAAATTTAAATATATTTTCCAAATAATTTTAAATAGAAAACTAAATTTTTTCCAAAACCTAATACTATTTAAGAAAATAAAATGACTAATCTCTAAAACTTTCTAAAATTGAAAAATGTTCAGAAATATTCTCAGACTGTTTTATCTTTCATCTTGGATTTGTTTTCCACACATTTAAACATAATCATAAATATCTAAAAACTTTTTTGTTTTGATTGTTTATTTAATACTTTTCTTTTATTTTCATGTGATAACGTATCCTGATAAATATAGTTTATTTAGATTAGTTATTTACAAAAAAATTAAAACAATAAATTTAAAATGCATTGTTTTACAAATGAACAAAAAGTAATTTTATATAAAATGACGACAATAACAAATAAAATTGAAGAGAATTATGTCATTATAATAAATACTATTGTATCACAAAACATAATAAAAAAAACTTTATTATTATTAAATATTACTTTGAACAAATTTTTAGATAATTTCTTATACATTATTTAATGCATATATAAGTTCAAACAGATGCACATAATTTTTGTTTCTAAAATCCAAAAAACTGATTAAATAGAAAAAATATTTCAGAAAAAATATTTTTATTTATTAATTTTATTTAATGTTTTACAAAAAAAAATATATAATGTCATAAATTTTTTTCACAAATTACACAATGTTAATATAACTTACATTCATGTATATATGTTTTAATGATTTGAAAAAATCTATTTTTATTGATTTGTGAGTTACAATCATCACCAACTTATCTCCATCATCTACTTGTGAATATATGTAAATAGTTCTTTCATTAATTCAGGATGTGATACAAACAGCTTTAGAAATTTTTCATTTTGTAAAACTTCTTGAATATGTTGCTTGATGTATGCAAAGATTACTGTTTTAAGATCTTTTAATCCTAAATATTTTTCACATAATATTAGTGTAGATGCAATTTTATTAATGTTCAAAGAACTATATAAATATTCTTGATACTCAGATGTTTTAATTACATCTTTTTCATAGTTTGTTATGAATTTTTTTACTTTGTAAACCAAATCATTCAATTCATACAGTTCACCAAGTTCAAGTATTGGAACAACATTTTCAGGATTCACATTGAATAGGAAGAATTCCATACATTTAGTTTTAAGCTCATCAATTTCATATTTGTGAGCAATTTTAAAAAGTTGTATTGCCAATGTATTTAATTTTTCAGTTTTGAATGTATACATGTACAATAACATTTCTTGAACTACATCCGCATCAAAATCATCAATCTTTAATATACCATTTTCTTTTTCCAACATGTCACTCTTGAACATAGTTTTAAATACTGGACTCTGTTGAGAAAGAACATATTTGTGAGCATTTAAAATTTTATCCCCAACAGCAATTACTACATCAGTGTAATGTCCATTCAATAAATATTTATATTAAAGAATTAATTTTTGTAAGATCATTCTTTTGTCCATATTGTTCTTTATTAAATCTGTGAATATCAAAAGTAATATACTGATACACAATATCTTTAGAGTATCTATTATTTAACAAACTTATTAGTTTAATAGATTCCTTTTCACGTACTATTTCATTTTCAAATAAAAGAATATTATAATTATCGACAGTATGAATTCTACAAGTAACTCTATATATATAATCAGGACACATAATATGTAAATGATTATCAAAATTCATTTCAAATGAATACTCTTGATTATAATAATATTGATCATCACCATAATGACTTGAATTTCTTTGTTTAATATAGAATACCATCGAAAGGATTTCTTCTGGTTCTGTTTTCAAAATTATATTAGACTCTTTTATACATATTTCATTTTTTAAATATGTAGATTGTGTAAAATAACGTATTCTAGTATATTCTTCATTTTCTAGGCTAACTTGATATTTAGACATAATGTAAATTTTAAAATGAGATATTGAATTTGTATAATTTTGTGTTTCTTTATTTAACCAATCCTCAGTTATTTATTATTAATGAACACACTTGTTTTATAGATTTCAAAAAAGATGAAAACAGTTATCATATAACCTAGAAAAGGTGAATATTAAACATTACTGAGGAATATAAACTTTAAAGTATTTAAATATTTAAGAAATTTTTAATTTATATATACCTATTGTTATAGTCGGAAAAAAAAACAAAATTATTGTTATATATTTAACCTTAATTAATATATTCTATTTTTGTAAGCTTTTTTAAACTAACAATATCAATCATCAACAATATTAAAGTGACGTATTTGTTCTTTTGTCTGATCTGAGACACTAAAAGCTATGTTGCCAAGTTTAACACAATTTTTTAACAATGCTCAAAATTCAGTTTAATGATGAACGATCTATCAAACTTAACTAATTTGAAGATAAAATTTTTAATTCTATGTTAAATTCTTTTAAGTAAGAAAATCATTTTATTATTTTGATCATTGATTCGTTTCTTAAAAATCTGCAATCAATAAAGATGCGTGTAAAAATATCAGATATATTTAACTTTCACTTGTGCGATCGCGCGAGTATTTACAACTTAACGCATTAGTATCAAATAAAATTTTTTGACTCAGAGTGCGTAATATGCAATAGTTACATGCAATTTTACGCACGCTGTGTCAGAAAGCAAATAATGAATAGTACAACGGAAATATTTTATCATTTAACTTTATTCAATTAAGGTTGACTTTCTAAGAATTTCATAAAAAGCAGTACTTTCAGCGCAGCACCATATTTTTGTTTCGTTTAAGTAATCAACGAATGCAGTGCAGCCTTCATATAATTAATTTCGGCGCGCAATTTAAATTATATTTTTTTATAATTTTAAACAAATAAATATTGTAATTACATACTGATGAATCTTGTTTTCAATTAAATTTTTAGATGATTACCAATAATTATTTTAACTAAGGATTTTTATTGTTCTAATAGATATTAAAATAATAAAAATATAAAATGATTTAATATTAATTTTACATCAAATTTCTTAAAGATCTTATACATTTTTTTAGTAAAGTTTATATCAATTAAATTTATATTTTTTTCTTAAAATTTTTCTCTAAATTATCGTTTTTTACTAATTCTTAGCTACTTTATTTTTCTATCTTGGCCAGATTTATCACGGAATGACGTTTCTTATTCGCTTCTTTGCCAGCGTCGAAATTTCAAACTCTCGCTGGTTCTTTGGCTGAGAAAATGCTGACTTTGCTATTTTCGCAATACCTAAAGCCACGCATCAAATTTCTGATAGTGACGCTGATTAATTCACTTGCTGATTCTACGCGAAAATACTTACACAAAATTTCTATAGGAAATTTATGTAAAGTAAAAGTTTAATTTTCTAAAACTTACTATAATATTCTATCATGAAAAGCTTGTAATCAGCTGTAAGTGCTTGCTATGCATCTTGTAGGTATTGTAATATTGATATTTTTTGTTTTTTCGTAGTTTAAACTGTTCTGCTTTTACTATACTATTTAGTTACATATCACTAATTTTTGATAATTAATCTATTAGTCAAAAAAATCGCGTTTTCACGACAATTTAGATACTAATGTTAATTTTAAATTAAATTAACTAAAGAAATTTCATAGAAAATATTGGTAATAAGCTTAAAATTTTCTCAAAATAATTGTTAATAATGTAAATACATATGTTTTTTTTCTTATAGGAACATTTTCTAATATTTATTATATGATTTTGCATATACTTAAGGTGAAAGAACTCCCCTTCATTTCTATTTAAGATAACTGATTAAAATTTGAGTAAAGCGTTCAAAAAATTTTAATTTGAAAAAAAAAAAAAGTTTTATAACTATATCTTAGTCTTACGTTTAATAGTTAAGTCCTATTTTTACTTTTATTTTTATTTTGGTGAATAAAAAAAATCGATTCTTGAATTTTCATTACTATTACTGCTAATACTGGTGAGTAAATTTTAATTGAAAAATATTTTAATGTAGCGTGTAAATATAACTTTTAATCACGTGAAATAATAATTTACTAAAATGAAGCAGAAGCTTTGTACACCATTGTTAACTTCATGAACCTGTCTGAAACAGTAGCTTTGCATACTGGTACTCGAAAACGCGAATACGATTAAAATAGTGGCTTTTTGCTCATCTCCACTCAAAGAATGAACCTTTACAAAAAAGCATTTGTACTTATACGAACTCTGATGCAGAAGGGTTGTGCTAATCAGATTTATATGTATAGCTGTTAAACTGCATAGATTAAAATATTTTTATTCCTGCCTCAACAATTAAAGCCATTATATCAACTTGAAAAGCGGGCGAAAAGTAAGATATTACTGACTTAGAATTTAGCTGAAAAATAGTTTTTCTTTCGCTAAATTAGAAACTAATAAATTTGAATAAATTGTTGAAATTTTTATAAAATATTAATATACTTAATAAAATATGAATTTATACATCAATATATTAAATTATTTATTAAATAACCTAGTGATAATAATTAAAATAGTAAGAAATTATAATGAAAATTGATATAAAACTCATAAAATGTTAAAATTGAAATTTCAATTTATATTTTTTTTTCAATTTTTGCCTTGTTTTTCTTTAATTTAATAAAGTGAACAATATTGAGGTAAGAATAAAGCCTATTAATATAAATGAAATATGCAACTTTGTTCCTTTGTTGCATGATGTACTGTATTTATTAATGTTAAAAATATATTTTTGAACTCACACTCCTCAGTTTTGGATATTGAATTATTGCATGCAAGTTCAATCACTTTAAAGTGACGTTGAAAAATTATCTTAATAGTTTATTAACAGAATAGTTGTAATAAACACCGAACTGAGTTTTTATACAATAATTGATTTATTAACTTGATGCCCAAGATATAAAATTTTTAATTAAAATTTTTAAAATTTATTGTGAGCATTGAAAAGTTTATTATTCCCTTATGCACTCTAAGTGCAAAATATTTTCTTCGTTTATTTTGTATCTATTAACGACGTCAAAGTCTAAGAAAAAAAAGAAGTGCATACATTATTCAGATTTTGGATAATTTTTTATCTAAAAGTGAAGCTCTCAAAAGTAAGCTTTCAAAAGATAGTACATAGGATATTATTTTCTAAAAGTTGATTTTGAATAAAAAAAATTAAATTATAATATGTAAATAAATTTATTGTATTTTTTATCAAATGTAGTTTCAAATGTTTTTACAGTGATTAATTTACTTTATAATAGTAGGTACATTTTTTATACTTACTTCTTCTGATACTATATTTCAAGATTTTTTTATATTCGAGCTTAAAAAAATAAAAAATGACATTTTTTTTATTTAAAAAAGTAAGTTTTTTTAGATCGTTAAGAAATTGATATATTGTGTACTTATAAGTGATTTACATGACATATTTAAAAAGTACCTAGAAGTACTCTCCATTAAACATAATCTTCTTATGAAAAATCATCTTACATACGAACGAAAACTTTACGGTTATGAAGAAGCACAGTGGTTTCCTATGATTTAAAAGTTTCCTGGATTATTTCTTATATCAATTAAGTTTAATAATAGAACTTATAAATTAGAAATTCTAGATTTTGATTCTCCAATTCAAAAACTGATCACATAATTTAAGAGTAGATATTTTATTTATAAACGTTATTTGATATTCGATAAAAAAAATTCATGTAACAAATTAGAAATATTTTATCATATCTTACATGACGCTTCCATTAATTATATTTATGTATATATCTTTTAATAAATTTAAATAAATCTATTTTTATTAATCTGCAAATTATATTAATTACCAACTTTTCTTCATCGTCTATTTATGGACATATGTGATTAATTCTCTCATTAATTCAGGATGTGATACAAAAAGATTTAAAAATTTTTCGTTTCGTAAAATTTTTTTAATATGCTCTTTAACATATGAAAATATTTTTGATTTAAAATCTTTCAGTTCTAAATATTTTTCACATAGAACCAGTATAGATGCTACAGTACCAATGTTTAAATTATTATATAAATACTCTTGATATTCAAATGTTTTAATTACATCTTTTTCATAAATCATTATGAATTTCCTTAATTTGTGAACCAAATCATGTAATTCATATAATTCAGCAAGTTCAAGTATAGAAACAACATTTTCGGAGTTCACGTTAAACATAAAGAATTCCATACATTTATTTTTAAGCGCATCGATTTCATACTTATGAGCAATTTTAAAAAGTTCTATTGCCATCGCATTTAATTTTTCAGTTTTGTATGTATACATGTACAATAACATTTCTTGTACTACACTCGCATCAAAATCGTCAATTTTTAATTTACCATTTTGCTTTTCCAACATGTCATTGTCGAACATATTTTTAAATACTTGACTCTGTTGGGAAAGAACATATTTATGAGCATTTAAAATTTTATCGTTGACAGTAATTACTACATCAGTGTAATGTCCATTCAATAAAAATTCATTTAAAAAATTCAATTTTGTAAGATCGTTCTTTTGTTTATTTTGTTCATTATGAAATCTACGAATATCAAAAGTAATATACTGATACTCAATTTCTTTGGGATGTTTAACATTCAAAACATTTTTTAATTCGATAGATTCTTTTACACGCATTATTTCATGTTCAAATAAAAAAATACTTTCATTGTCGACTGTTCGGAGCCTACAAGTGATTCTATATGTATAATTAGGACACATAATATGTAAATGATTATTAAAAACAATTTTAAATCCATACTCTTGATTATAAATGTATTGATCACCACTATAATGATTTGAACTTTTTTGTTTAATACCAAATACCACCGTGACTATTTCTTCGGGATCCATTTTCAAGATTACATGAGGCATTTTTAAAGCGATTTCATTTTTTAAAAATGCAAATGGTGTCGAATAACGTAAACTCGTATACTCTTCATTTTTCAGGGTAACTTGATACTTGGACATGGTGTATAACTATGATATGAATAATTTGAACATGAGATATAACACTCGTAATCTTCGATAGTTTATTTTGTGAACGTATTTTTTATTTATGTCAAAAAAAATGATAACACTTATTAGGCAACCTAGAAAAGATTAATATTGAGAATTATTAAGAAATAAAGTAATCGTTATACTGAAAATAAAAACAGGTAGCATGACTTCAGTAAAATATATCGAACAGTCTTATAGTAAACGAATTTAGAGTGCTAAATGTATAAATTTAGTTGATTTTATTTCAGTTTCCCAGTAATTTAAAACAGTAATTTAGAATACTGCACCAATTCTTTTTGACTTATTTCACTTAACTAGCGGGAAAAAATAAATGAAGATAATTGAAGAAATCTGAAATATCCGAATAAAACGGGATAAAACAGAAGACAACAATAAATATTCTTCAGTTATCAATAAATGTAAGTGTTGAAAACTGAAGAAAAGTGTAAATAACTTTTTTCTTGAATCTTAATCCTTCTACAGTTAATAACTATATTGTTCAGTTTTTATTTTTTTTTTTTTAATCTGTTTTTATTTTAACATTGTGTTCATTAAGAAATAGTTATTTTTTAAATGACAATACTATTATTATTAAAATTTCTCAACAAAATTATTCAATATAAAATAATCAGATAGTAGCCCTGGTAGAAATGATTCCATTTAATGGCTGGTTAATCCCTAGTAAAAATGGATTTTATGCTATTTCTTGGCTTATAACCATTTTAAATGGTTAAATTTCTACCAGGGAGATTATTTGATTTAATTAATTAATTTAACATTTTTACTTCAGCTTATCAAAATATTTTGTTAATTTAAGTAAAATACTTTTTTATTTCAAATATTCTTTTATTTTATTTTATGATTCAATTTATTTAACTTAAACAATAACTTTTTTTATTTAAATAAATAATTTTTTCAATTTGACTGAATATTTGTTTGCATATAAATTATGAAGTTATTTGTTTTAAATAAATGATTTTTTTTGATTCAGCAAATTTATTATTTAGATCGAATAAATGTTATTTAAATTAAATAAATTAGAATTTAAGTAAACGATCTTCTTATTTTAACTAAATAAATTATTTGTTAGTTGCTAAATATTTATTTGAATCAAGTAAACACTCATTCAATTGAAATAAAAAAAATTTAAATATATTTATTTGAATCAAATACATTTTTTTCAGTATATGCAATTAACTTTTACTAATAATGAATATTATTATAGTCCTGAACATGTTATCAATATTTTCTAGAGATTAACAACAAATTTGTGCAGAACTGCTCTTTCACAAAACTCATACGAAATACATTGAGAGAAAAATAAAGCGTTACAGTTGTGAACCGCAGACTTCGGTATTCACAACTTTACTACACAGACGAGTAAGTTCGGTAATGACAACCGAACAAATACGATAATGCCATGCTCCTCTTTTACTGCCGATGGATGCATAAATCATTAGAGTTTTTTTATTAATAATTAAAAGTTTAATTTAAATTTAAATAACAGATTTTTATTTTGAATAATGAAAAAATGTTTCTAAGTTTTAATGAAATTAATACTTTAAAGAAAATTAAAATGAAGAACAGCTGATTATCTAATATTAGTATTTAGAGGTTATAAAGGTTATATTAACTCTATAGTTATTGTCATCTTACATCGAAGAGATTTGTTTTACTTAGATTTAAAAAGTATTTAACACTTTTTTTCTCTCAGTGTAATTATAACTCATTCACAAAAATTAATTTGAGGGTGATATTTTAAGTAAACATAAACAAAGTAGTTCAGCTGGTTTTACGATATAGTACGTCACTTATAAGGCCGTTTGGTAGATTCTACTGTAACATTTGTTCAGTGCCACCTATCTTTATTCTTAGTGAAAACTGCGTATAAATTTAAAAAATTATAAATTTACATACCTATTGATATATGTTAATGATCAGAAAAAAACAAAATTACTATAATACATTGAAGCCTAATATAATAAAACATGTGTTCCGTTTTTATAATCTTCCTTAAACTAAAATATCGACAATATTAACGCGACGTAAACATGTAAGGTAGCTTTTTTGTTTTATCAGAGACTACAAAAGCCACGTTTAATATTAAGGTGGTTCTTTCATGAAGGCTCGTATGGGTGTCAACCAGAGGACCTCATCCAACGCATAAATTCTTAGTATAATGAACAAAAGATTGATTCTTAACACGTTCTTTAAATATTAAATAAATTTATGCAATATTTGCAAGAAATATTAAATAAATAATTTTAGAAAATTTCATTACTTGTGCGTTCCTGAACACGTTGGGAACTTGGTAACGTTGTGAATTTTTGTTTGTAATTGTATTTTTCGTCACGTATGTGGCAAGACTTATTATAATCTAACCGTCATGTAACATCTGTGTACGAAATGAGAAAGTGACAGAGTCGGAGAGGGAAATTCAAAAATTTGTAAAATATATTTTTAAAAATTGCAACTTGATAATGAATAAATAATTTAAACAAACAAAATTACTATAAAAAAGTTTGTTTTTATTGTTTATAATTTTTTTTCAGTTTGAAAAAATTAGTTATGGTGCGTGAACTCTTTTTTTAATTTATAAAAATAAAATGGTAAAAAATTCAAATATTAATAGAAATTATTATAACGTAAATTAAGCAAAATAGATGTAACTTTTTTCATAAAATCAATTATGAAAATTAATAAATGTTAATTCTGTTTTATCACATGAGTGTCATTTATCGACGCTTGCTCATCGCTATCACTTGGTACGATCCCACTATATATGACTTGTCTTACTATTCCGCTTTCAATATTAAATAACATACAATAATATCAAGTAAAATATAGCAATTATATAGGAGTGTCGAAAGCTATGAACAGCAATGTCAACACTGTTGAACGCTATGATCATTTTATCATCACGTATACCTGATGTATATCAATTTTTCCAATATCTAACTATATTTCATTTCTTTGATGAAAATTAAAATGAAATTCAGACTGAAATGCAGCATTTATTTTTTATGCACATTTTCAGTTAAATATTTGCTCTATTTTTATCCCTTTACAACTTTTGAACAACTTAAGCTTTTTGAACACGTTGTTTTTCAATCGAGAGGTTTCAATCTCAACTTTAATATGCAATTAGTAAAAACCTTATAAAATAAGTAGTTTAAAAACTATACAATTATAAAGCAAACGCAAATTTTTAACAAAACAGACAAAATTGTTTATAACTCTAAAAAAATCAAGCGTTGGACCGAATGGATGCGGCTTTTTTCATGATTTTATGCAAGAAAAAATATCCCCAAGTTAGAAGGAAATCTGAGACGCAAATGCAATGTACTCTCCTTGTGAGTTAGATTTTAACTAAGGTGAGCCAAAACTGTCAGAGCTTGTGTACTCTGATAATATTAATAATAATTCCATCCTCATATCATCTGATAAGAATGTGTAAATAAAATCAAAGCTTGTAAAACAATTCTTCATTGCTTTTAGTTTAGTGTCACTATGTGACTAGAGTCTTTGATCACATGGTTGTTATTTGAATCTTTAATTATTATTATTTCGCTGGATGCAAAATCACTTTAACTCGTTTATAATTAGGTCTATACTGCTGCATGCGTCAAAGAACACATTAATGACTAGCATGGCAATTAAAACGCAAATCTTGATGATCCATTTAGTGTCATGACAAATGAAGCATTGAATTCATCGTAATCATCTCATTAGGATGTACCTTTGTACTTTGTGCCCTTGGTAAACAATGCAAATGCGGGTAATTAATGTTACTGTTTGAATATTTGTTTGATTCTTTTAAATAATTATAAAAATTAGGATTGTACCGCAATGTATGTTAAGCTTGTCAATATGATGCATTTAATTTAGGTGTTGATTTCGTATTAGCTCGCAATTATTTTAATGTTACCATACTTATCAATTAAACTAGATTGTAAAAATAACGTAAACTGATCAAAGATAATGCGAAATTGTTATTGCAGAAAGATGTAACTTTATTTGATAAAGAGTAATAGGATGTCATTTGGTAGTAAATACGACAATAATGATATCATTAAATTTGTAAAATACATGTTAATTGTGTACAAACATTGTATATCTCATTATAATTTATAAATAAATGAGTAATTGTAAATAAGATAATACTATTTTATAATAGTTGTTGTAATTTTTTTTCGTCAAATGAAGCTATAAAATTAACGATGAGTCGGTAATCAAGATATTCTGCTTTAGTACTTGGATATTTAATAGTTTGACAATATTTTTTTTTATTATTTTTTATCATACATAAACTTGTAGTTAGGGCATTAAAAAATCGTATAAAGAGCGATATATAAAGCAAATATATAATGTTAAAAGAATCATAGATTTCTTATGTATATTTAATGTTTAACTTTTGCATAGATTGTATTTTTTAATAATAATTTTTTAATAAACTGCACTTTTGTAATCTCAATAATTATAAAATTTTGGTAAAAATTTTCTTCTGTTCTCATTTTAATTGAAATTTATGAATTTAAAATATTTTAATGTTAGGTTGGATTAATACTTTACAATTTTATGTAATTAAAATTATCTCAAAATATTTGCACTCTACTTGTTAATTGTTGAACTAATAAACAAAATTATTTTTTAATTAAAAAAAAAGATAAAAGTTAAGCATGTAACAAATGATAATGAGAAGAATTATCTGGAAAGTTTCCAAGAGCATATCTGGTTTAAAGGTCTTTCTCGTATTCTCATTTTAATCTTCGTGTAAGCAATTAAAAGGTACAAGATCATATCTTTTTCTCGTATCTTGTTTATTCAAATATCTTTAAACATTATCTCTTTTTTCATTATTTTATCAAGGAAAATGTTTTTCTAAATAATTCACCAAAAGTTATTGTCTTTATATTTGAAACTGAAAATTCTTACTCACCCCAGTATCTTGAAGTTTTTCTTTTCTCGCAGCATCAACCAAATAAGCTCTAAGATCTTCCATTAAGACGTTTTGTCTTTTGCTGAGTCTTTTTAACAAATCAGCTGGCCGTATTACAGTGTAAGGATTTTCGTAACTAAACTCGTTCATCGATGGCTCATTTTCATCATAATTCTCCGATTCCTGTAACTAATAGTTTCAATTATTTTTTTTAAACTCGTACTTTATAATCCATTTTAACGTGAAAAATTTTAATGTTAGTACTGAACGACATTTATCTAGCGTAAAAGTAAAGTTTTATTTCTTATCCGTGGCGCAAGGGTTGTAAATCTAGATTAATGTTTATAGGCGTTGAATGAGGAAAAAAATTTTCTTTTTTTGTGATTAATGATACAACTTTGAGCTATATATAAAATATCTGGGGATAAATAAAAGAATCTTTTTATTATTTTCTTTTTGTTTAAAGGTAAAAAATGTGTAGATTTTTCTCAAGAAAATTGTTCAAACAATGTATTTCGTTTGCCCTAAAAACGACGACAGTTTAATAGCGTAATTTTTTCAAGATAAATAAAAAGAGATATTTATTTGTTTAGAATAGTTATAAATTTCACTTTTATTATTCAAAGAATATAAAATTAAGTTTATTTTTAATATTTTTATAATAGAAATTATAATATTTTTATTATTCAATTGAAACAAAATTTTTAAATTACTTTATTATCAGTTCAGTTTCGCTTACATCATCCAGCTTCAATTCATCTAATTTTTACATAAATTACAAGTCCACGTCAATAGCTCACCTCATTTTTCATGTAGTCTTTCGGTACGTCTACAGTACGATCAAGTACCTCGACGTGTAAAGGCTGGTTTGGTTGCAGCTGCGTCTCATTGTCGGCTATTAGTATTTCCTTCTGCGTACTGAGCTCTTTTTTTACCGTTGGCACACGCTTGTCTACGGACGAATCACCATTTTCTATGATCATCGCCTTCTTTTTTCTACTTTTGTATTCCAACAACTCGCTAACCTGTAAAAAATTTAAATTAACGAATTTAAAAAAAATAAATATAAAAATGAGGTAAATTTTAAAATTTATAGCTTTTTTTGAAAATGATACCAATGAACAATGAACGGGGACAGTTAATCTTATTCGACTTTAGAATTTCAATACCATAAATAATATAAAAAAAGTTTATAAATGTTAGGATAATTAACATTCGATAAAGATGACAGATCAGTCGTTTTAATATCGTCTATAACATCCAGTAAAAAATACGTTTTTATTCATTATCATCATAATTGTATGAAAATCAAATACAAACATCAAATTGTTTACAAAAAGAATTAAAGTCATTACAAATTTTAATTAAAGAGTTACCACGATGAAATAGCTACGAAAAATGATATTCAATTAAGCTTTCCATTACATTAGAGCGCATAATGATGCATTTAATTTATAGAAATGAAAATATGAAATGCAAAAAAGAGAGACCCACTTGAACGGAAGGAAAAAAAGGGAAATGAAAAATAAAGTATCAGCGAAACATATAACCTACTTTATTCAAGTCACGACAAAGTCCTCAAAAAACTTTTTCTTCTTCATGATTTTTCATTTAAATCTCTAGTCCCAAGCTTTTCCTCTAAAGAATGAAAAAAAAAGAGTAAACTCGGTAAAACAAAAGTAAAAAGTAAAAAAAAAAAAAGAAAAAAGAAAATAGAACTTAAAGCTTAGCCAGAGGTTCGTAATTAAGCGTGTTTAGTTATAACTAACGCGACTATACAATTCTTCACCGCTGCAGTATATAAAAGATGAATACCAACACGTGCGCGCCCGCGCGCGCGCTTTACCTCGACGATCTTTTTTCCTCGTTATATTTTCTTCTTTTTTTTTTATTATTATTATTATATATACACGCGAGAAGAATAGGTAAGTTAAGGAAAAAAAAAGAAAGAAAACTGCTTGCACAAGCGTAAAGGCGCAATTTAAGGGCGTCGTTAACGTCCAAGAAAGGAAAGCACATAGTGCACTGGAAGAGAGAAAAGTAATTTTCCTCTCGACTTAATAAGTGTGAGGCTAAAAGTCTTGTTGCTTTGGAAAGCTTGTATGTGTATATATATAGAAAGTTGTGTCTTCATAAGATGATCTTTGTCTTAACTCTAAAGGACCTATGTTGTTTATGTAAGGAGGTGTCGATATCCGTTGTGCCAACGGCAAAGCTTATTTTTTAAGTTACGGGGATTTTCTTATTAGCTTAGAATTTTTTTTCTTTTTCTTTCATCTTAAATTTTATAGTTTAGTTGAAAAGATTATGCTTTAGGAGTGTGCTGGACTTTTTAATAAACCTTTAAGCTTATTTTAGAAAATATTTTTTTTTAAAGTCTCAATTTTGTTATAAAATTTTAAAAAAAGTGTTCTAGTTATCAATATAAAAAAATTATAAGTTTGTATATGAATATTAACATTATAAAAATTCTTGTCCTAATTATTTTTATTTTTAAAAATATTGCATGAAAATAATCTTTTCATTTTTTATAATTAATCAGAGTAACTTAAATATTGTTTAAAATACAAGTAATAAATCATTTTAAAGCATATATAAAAAATCAGATCTCAACAGCAAATTTTTTTGCATCTGTTACGTGAAATATCGCGATAATAAAATAGTTAAGTAGAAACTCTTAATTAAAAACATGATTTGTGTTAAAAGCTCAATGATAAAATTAAAAATATACTTTCTCCAACTTAATTTAAAAATTTTTATGAAAAAATTATAAAAATTAAAAAAAAATCAAATAGATAAAAAATAATCTTATTGCCGACAAATGAAAATAAAAGCTCCAGGAGAAAAGTATAATGTAAAAGCGATGTAGAAAATATTTCAGTTTATCGTAACATGTTAACTTTCATGTTCATAAGAGAATTTCATATACACTGTATAGTTCCATTAGCTTTATACAAGATTTTAAAGCTGGCGTTATGTGATATTAAGGTTTTTATGACGTTATATAGCTTTGGCGTTACGCGTATACGTGTTTGAGAATGTTTATACAGGCTATGGGCATTACTGTCTAATTAAAGAATGATGTACCTGTACGAAATAGTTTACTATGAAATAATCAATTGTTTGATCATTAAACGTGTAATGATTGACTTAATAAAAAAGTTTATAATGATAGTAAACTTTTTAGTTCAGTAGTTGGGTATTAGATTTTTGTGTGCTTCAGAAGTCCATTCTACGATGCATTTTGGATTTTATGTTGTAGAATCAGATTTTACTAACAGAGGTCGTCAGTGGTTCAGTCGGTAAAGCGATGGATTCGTAATCTCGAGGTCTCGAGTTCGATTCCCCGTCGCAGCTGATTGATACAAGCACCAATGTACATTACATGTGCTTTGTTCACAAACACACTGAAATGACCTCCGTCGCTAACTAGCATCGTAATGATAGCATAAATACAGCGACGTTAAGTAAAAAAAAAAAAGATTTTTTTATTTTCAAAATTGCTCCGTTTAATATTATTTGTTGAAAATGTAATTATTTAAATAAATTGCGAAAAACTTATTTTTTTTGTTTATAAAATAAGGTTTCTTTTATAAAGTATATTTATATAAGTAGTTCTTGTCATTTTTCTAAAGATTCTTATTTAGTTCTAACCTTTTCAGCAAGACGTTTTTATTTAATTATTTAAACAAAATATATTTTTGAAAAAGACTGTACAAAATACTTTCAAAATTTTAATAAATAATAATATATATGATATACCTTTATATAAGCAAAATCAGTATTTTAAATTTTTACTCTTAAGACGCTCTAAAAACAAAAATTGTCTTAAAACTCTTCTATGTGAATTCCAATTTTTTTTTGCATAATAACACGCTTTTAGTATTTTTCATTACATTTTAGAAAGAATTGTTTATAATTAATTTCTGAAATGTGCTTTTAGATTTAATAATTTAATAACAAATTTAACGTCTCCAAGCTAAGAATCACTTGGCAAGCGTCCTTAAACAAGCTCTTAAAAATTAATATTTAAGAAGTTATATGGCTTTGAAAATTTTAAAAATTACTTTAAATCTAATACTTCGAATTAATTCCATCAGTTTATTCTTTTTTTAATTACAATTAAAGGTTCCAATAATGCAATAAAAAAAGACCGTTTTAATGTTTCTAACGATTATAAAAGTCAAATCCATGCGCTGACGCCTCGGCCAGTAATTAAAATACACCGCATTACATCGTGCTCGCATAAAACCTGACTTTTGTTAACGTTGAAAACGTTTAAAAGGTTTTTTTTTTATAACACCAACGCATTTTGTAATCGCTACGTTAAAGTTTAAAAATAAACTACCAGTCGAGATTAATTTGAAAAAAAGTTCGTACAGTTGGCTTTTATAGGATTAAATATATTGTATTTAAAATATCTTGATTTTAAGATCGTGTAAGAAGTATTTTCTTACTGACAATATTAATTTTTAAATTCACTTCTTTAGAATATTATAAATATAACTATACATAAGAAAAAGTATATGCATAATAAATCTGGAATTCATTTTTTTTTTATAAAAGTTAAATACTTATTTTATACTCTTTATATGAAATGATTTATAGATTATTATAAATAAAATGTCAAAAATATATTTTCTTTTATTGAATATAACGTGAAAGAAAAAATTGACGGTATGTGTCTTTTCAGGCTTTGAATTATTTTACTATACGTCAGTAGTATATTATAATCTCTTTTCTTCGTAAAAGTACTTTTTATGAAACGTTAAAATGATATATTTTTTTCTTGAAATTCGTGCTGGCATAAAAGAGCTTTTAACAATAATAATGCTTTTTTAAAATAATGCTCACCTATATTTGTAAAAACAGTTTTTTTTTTGTTTTTAAAAAATGCTTTTATGGCTTTAGTTTTACTCTTCTTATGAGCTTAGCTTTTATGAAAAATAGTTTTTTTTTTACATAGATTATACTGTAAATATTCATCTTAAATATGCACAAAATAAATATAAAATAAAATGATATTAAACTAAATTTGTTTATAGTATCAATTTAGTATTTGTTAAGTAAAAAAATTTTTTAATTTAAGTATCAAATATTCTAAATTTAAAAAACTACTTATTTTTTTTTTAACTTTGAAATTCTATATGATAATTGTTTTAAATTAATTCATAGTACCTGAAACAATGAATAATTTTCTTATTTCAGATTAATAAAATACCTGAAAAAATTAAATATGAAAATATCATACATAAGAAAAATAAAATTTTACTTTCTCAACTTTCTATTTTAAATCATGTAAAATTCAAATGTCCGACCCAAACCAAAATTTAATCCTCAATATACTCAACTTCGGTATAAACTGAAAACCGCTATTAAAAGCAACTCTTACCTCCTTGTCGGTCGACTCAGTACCCGCATGCGGCTCAAGCTGGCCATCACTACTAGTTTGTGACAATTTTGTGGTAGACTTTTGAGAGGTAACAGCTGTAGCCACTGCCCTTAGTTCGTTTTCGTATTCCTTGTCATCGGGTATACTGGCGTCATCTTCAATTTCTTCTTCGTCCTCGCTGTCTTCTTCTTCACCTTCCTCTTCTTCTCCGTTATCATCCTCATCGTCCTCTCCATCTTCTTCTTCGTCGCCGGTGTCGTCTTCGGACGAGTCAAGTTCTAAACTTGTATCGGGTGGTGTTGGCAGTCTTTGGAATGGAGATATAGTCGAGTTTGATGGTGAAGATTCCTAGATTATTTTTCATAAAAGAACGAAAAGTTAAGTTGTTAAAAGATAGATAAAATGTGTTCATAATAGAAAATAAATTGACTATGAAAGGAGACATCGAAAATCTTATTCCACTAATTTTTTATTTATTAGATTGGTTTAAATTTATAAAAATATATAACTTTTAGAAGCAAAATTATTAAATATATAAAATGAAGATTTAATTGATCGATGATGTAGTTACGTTTCAAAATGTAAATTTGATGAAATTAAAAAGAAAAGATAAAGCGTTGTACATTTTTTAAATTACAATATTATATAATGAATTAAAAAATTTTTTTTTGATAAAATAATTCCTCTTGAATAATTAAAATTTAAAAGTCTTGGTCTATCTTTGTATGCATTGTATTTAATTAAAAATTTATATTATGAGTTATTACTTTAATTAAAATATGCAGAATGTGAGTAAGAATAAATCATATTATACAAGTTTTAAGGTGACCGATATACTTTAAATTATTTTTTGAAAATCATTTTGAATTAAATATAGTATTTTGTAAACAAACAGGAATATTTGAATAAATTACTTGAATGAATAGCATAATCTTAAAGTTATGTTTAATTAACATTAAAGTAATATAATTTAAAACTGTATATTTAAAAACTTTGAAAGAGGGTATATACATTAAGTAAAATGTCTTTTTTTAAATTAAATTTAGCTAATTATATCTTTAACGTATTTTCTAATAATATAATTATTTTAATAAGACATTTCTATAGAAAAATACCAATTATAATACACAATAATTTTTTAAATCTTTAGTAGCCTAATAATTCTAAAAAATATTCTTTCAAGTATCCATAATTATCCCGTGAAACGCGATAAAAATTTCAAAGCTGTATTTTAAGCTTTGCCAACTTTGTGTATTACATTTTTTTTCGCTTCAGGCAAAAAAAAGAGGAAGAAGAAAGTCAAAAAAAAACTATATAAAAGAAATAATACACTGACCAAAGTGTCCTCATAAAACGACATTAATCTACAAAGTACCGTGGAACCTTTACATAGTGTTGCTTATTATCAAAATGAAAGTTGCAGAGAAGCATTTTCACGATTAAAACCCTTTTCCCCTCTCCCTTATACACCTTCTCTTTCTTTTTTTTTTGCTTTTTTTCACAAGCATGTAGTAACGATTAGAGTGCTACTTACCGAAACTGTAGCTCCCTGCTGCTGTAGCTGTTGCTCTATGCTTTTGCTGTTCACTGAAACAGAAAGCAGAAACGAGCTCTCGTTAGTACGATTTTTTAACTTCTTTTTGTCCTCTAAAGGCTTTTCTTTTTTCGAAAAAGAGTGTACATTATTATTTTGATTGTGAAAATAGATACGGTTTGAATTTTATTGTTTGTAATATGTGTATCTTTTATTTTAAAGAAGGAAAATCATTTTTGTTATTTTTTAATGTTTTTTTTAGTATTAAACAAATAAATTGTGAATCAAAATAATTAATTGTTTATATTGTGCATAAACATTATATTATTGTTGCTTTAAATGTCGACGTTAATGATAATTTCGTATTAAAACAAAAAGCTCGCTCGTATAATGTTTAATTCGCTCGTGTATTAAAGTGTAAAATTTTAAAGCGTCGAATCAGGCATAAAGTCATGATAATTAGCTTTTCTATAATTACCAAAAATATATAAAAATTTTTTATTTCAAATAATGATATATTAATATTATAAAAAATTTGTACATCATACAACAATTACAAAAAATTTCTATTATAGATACGACGTCGTTTTTATGCTAATAATTATTAAGTAAGTTGAAGAGGTCGTCAGTGGCTCAGTCGGTAGAGCGATGGATTCATAATCTCGAGGAGCCGAGTTCGAATCCCGCTCTTGACGGGCGATCGATACAAGCACCACTGTATATACACATGTGCTTTGTTTACAAACACACTGAGAAACCTCCGTCGTTAATTAGTATCGTAATGATTGCATAAATACAGTGACGTTAAATAAAATAAAAAAAATAAAAATTGGTTAACAGCAGTCTTGTGTTAATTTTTTTTATAACAAATTTTTATTAGCCATAAACATTAACTCACAGTATAAGTTAAATTGCTTATCATATTCAACCATTTACATAAATCACATCTATTTATAATTAAGTTGGTCGCAAAATTATAAAATAAATTCATAAATTTTTTGAAAATATCTAATAGAAAAGGAATATATTGAATTATGTAAATTATTTTGTCTTTTATTTAATCATGACGATGATGATGATACAAAGTATATAAAATGGAACGTTTGACATAATTCGTACAAAAAGTTCGAATATGTCTGCTTTAGTTGATAGAGAAGCTCATGATAACACATGTTTGACAAAGGTGACTGTAGTATGTTAGCTATCTATTGCGTTGACGAATCCTTTTATCGCAAAATTTCTCTTTTGCACGATTCATTATAAGTTATTAAAATAATTATTAAGTAATGAAATTTTGAACATAGCTGCAATATACGTTGTTAAAATATAGTGTTTTAGGTGGAACGAAATTAGTTAAAATATTTTGAATTTTCCACTTAAATAATATGACCTAATAGGCGCGATTTATTAAAATCAGAAAATAATGTGAAGATGAATTTATCACCTTTTATAGATAAAAATAAAATTAATTTTTAGTTAAATCATGCTGATAAATTAAAAATACAAAGACAATGGGATAGAAAATTTGTAGAAAAAATAGTTTGTTATCATTTTGAAAAATTTGAAATTATATTCAATTAAATGGAATACTTAATTAATGAATATATATTAAAAGATAATAATATGAAAGGTGTTTTTAAAGTTATTATATACCTGGTTAATTTTAATTAAACTTTTAGGGCAAAATTAGAATTCCCCTTGGAAATGAGGATAGAAAGCAACTTATATTTTTGCAAATGGTGAACGATGAATAATTAAAAATATTTATAAAATTTAAAATGAAAAACAGTTTCCTCTCTCTCTCTCTCTCTCTTCAGAACTTATTTGAAGGTCGATGTTTCATTTTTCATTTTATGAAAATTTTAAATAAAAATTGTATAAAAGAATTGCATTTTTCTAAAATTCGACTTAGAATTTTAATTATTTTTCTAAATGGGTTTCGAGGTCACATCCAAGGTTATTAACAACTGGTTCTTTTAGAATTAAAAAACTTTTATCTAAAATTTTCCTCAAAAAATTACGCTTAACCATTCAAATATTCTCAAATTCGAAAGTTATTTTACCTTTAAAAAAATCTCAGAATCAACTTGACCCTCGAGCTTGAAGTATATCTGGGTTAAAAATTTTCAGAATTTTTTGCATACAGTGAATTATGGATTCATGAATTTTTAACATATTTGATGCTCTATGGGTAAGAACTGACTAATAACTAAATTTTTTTACCGTAACTGTTCAAAGTTCAATATACAGAAAGATACAACTTTTTTAATTTCCCAACTTTCATGCATTTTTCTCCGAAACGCTTTATTTGCAAACTAGAAGGAGTTCATTACTTATGAATCACCCTGTATTAAAATTGTACAATTAAAATATCCATGCTAAGATTTAATTTGATTTTTTTTTTCATTAAGAAATATTCAAAATTCTTTTAAAATAATACTGAAATTCATATGCATGATTATCTTAATTTAACACAATCAAGCTTAATGAGTTTTCAAAGAAAGTAACAATTAATTAATTTTCCCGTTCTTATCATATCCTGTAAAAGCAAAAATATCTTCCTTTTTCAAGTCACTTTTTTTATCTAATAATAAAATATTAAAGCTGCAAGCATCCTGATATTATGCTAAAAGTTAATGTTTTCCTTATAAAAACATCTTTTCAATCTAATAATCCACGGCTCAAGTATTTTTAACCTTTATAATAATACTCAGTCGCATACTGTAGATAAATTTAATTAAAATTTAATTCATTAAAATTTTATGCAACGGAATTAGCTTCGATTTAATGAACACGTTAAAATTTGTAGTAAAAATATTATTTTATTCAATAATTACGAGCTTTTAATGAAACTTTATTCTTGGATCATAATTCAATCTACAATTATATCAAACGTTACATTTTAATCGTTATTAAAAATAGCTGTAAAGTATAATAAACAATTAAAATCTCCTCCTTTATTCTGTAAAAGAGGATAAATTTACAATAAATAATTCATTAAATCTATTAAATTTTGTTTATTTATCCGTATTCGAAACTTAATATTTATCCATATTTCAATATATAATCTACTTAAATAAGCATACCTTTAAAGTAATTAAAATCCTCTGATGTTACATTTCAATGTGTTTTCGACTTTCTGTATACATGTACGTCATTTGGTTATTAAGATATACTTCCTTACGTATTACAACTTAGTTCTAGCAATATTCACGATTAATAGACGTTCAATGGTACTTAGTTTTTGAATTGGTAATGAGATAACTTTATCTTTGTCTTTATACACTGACTATTAATTTGGATCATTGTTCTAACTACCCTCGATTTGCTCTTTGGTAAATATCTTTGACCATTAGTGACCTGAATTTCTATATGAATAAATATGAGCTTAAAGCTCTATGAATTTTATACATGCAAGTTTAATTAGGTGCTTTGTGAATGATTTTGTTCGTAAACTAAATTGCATATTGATTTCATGCGTTTCTATTTATACGATATGTTTTGTTTTACGCGCACTTGTTTCAGACTAGATTTCATTATTCTTTCTATAGTATTCTATATATAAAGTGATTTTATAACGTGAATGAGAATAGCATAATGCGTGGAGAGGATTTCGTAAATAAATACGTTTAATGCAGAGAAAATCATGCTATACCAAAGCTTATCAATTGTTTGAAATGTTTACTTAAAATAATATGAATCAAATCAAAATTAGATTTAAATTATATTCGTATTCGTTCTATTATACTATAGATTGTTGTGACTTAAAAGAAATTTTTTAAAATTAATTTTATGTATAATTGTGATAAATTTTTTAAAATTTTAACTACAGAAATAATTTTGACCTTGTAAATGATATAAAGAAAAAGATCCAAATGATCCTAGACCAAATATTAGTTTCAATCTCTCCATTGAAATAACTTAAAAACTAATTTGACGCATGAAATAACAGGAGTTAAACAAAAGCAATAATAATTAAATTCTAAAGTCACGACACTTTATATCATTCATAACTCCGTGGAATGTAAGTTAGGTATTTTCATTATAATGGATTCATTGTGTTGTTTGTGGTTTTCGGTATAGGAGAAACCAAGAGTAGAAGGAGCCAGCGAGGATGAGGTTTAGAAGCATTTCTATGTATAATAAATAAAGATGACCGTAAATTTATAGCCGAGGTTTTGTTGATCAGTTAATTATATAGACGTATAAAAAAGCTTATGAAACTTTTGATATCATGTTGATTATAATAAATATTAACTAAGCATATAATTAAACCAATAAATTATTCAAAGTTTTCTGACTTATCACTGAACATTAATATTTAAATACGTTCGAATTACAAATTTATAATTCGCTTTTCAAAAATATATCATTTTCTAAAAAAATACACTCTCGTATCTACTTTTCATAACTTTATTTGATCAAACAGAAAAGCACATCCTACTGTATTTAGCTTATATTACAATAAATTATACAGTCCTTCGCGTATATATTAATGTTCGATTATACGTTCCTTTGCCAACCATCTGTACATGTAATGCATTTTTATGCTAAAATATTTAATGCATAAAGTCATCTCGTCATTCGCAAACTTTCTAATAAATATACTTCAAATTTCGAAGTAAGATTAAATAAGCATTTCCAAACAAATTTTATCAAATGATATTTACAAGCTGCATAAAGTTAAAATAAGCTCGACTCTTAAAATCATTTAAATTCTTATTACATTCCAAGAAACAGAAAGTAAAAAAAAAGGTCTTTTTACAAACTAAATATGTTAAATATTTACAAACTAAATATTCATAAATATTAAAAAATAACTTTTTCATTTTACGCTCGACAGCTTATAATACGAATAAACTAGCAAAGAGGATTATTTAACTCACAAAGAAGGATGAAGGAAAAAGTATGGCTTAATTTTCATTTCATAAAAAAAATGAGAGTATAATAATAAGAAAACTTCATTCATCTTTCTTTGACTTTCTCATCACATTTTATTAAGTCATGAAATTTAAAAAATTTCCTACACGGAAAAGAGCAAAAATTCATAAAAGAATGAAAGAAAAAAGAGCAAAAAAAAGAAGAAGAAGAGAATGAAAAAAGAAAGGAAAGAGAGAAGATGTAAAAATTTTCTTGGCATGTTTGGGTGAAAAAGAACGAGCAGCAAGGGAAATATGCGAAGTGTAGAAAGCTATCTATCGAAACGTTCCCAGCATCTGTGAGCACTACAAAAAAGAAAACGACTAGAGACAAATCATTGCGTAGGTGGATAGTGGTTTGAAATTTGAATCGAAGCATGCTCTGGAAATCTGTCTGTAAGTAGATATTAAAAGCATTTGCGTTGACAGTTACAAGAACAATTAAATTACTAGATTTAAATATTTGAAAAAAATAGAGTAAAAATTATTAATCAAAAGCATTAAAATTCCAAAGTATACTTGTAGAATTATGTACTTAATATTTTAAAATATTTTTTTGGAAGGATTTTTATCTTTTATAACATTTGATATACATTTCTTGTAAATTTTGCAAATGATTTGCAATTGAAATTTCTGTAAAATTCACGAGCAAATGTACGTAGAGTACGTGCTTGAAAATATCTATGTTACTAGCTTCTCGATTCAAAATGGAAATAGTATATATGTCACGTTATCCAGTTTGGACGTGTAATATTGTCAGTTATGCATTATTTCTTTTTTTAAAACTCGTTTGTATGCAAACTTTGAAATAAAACATTCAAAATATTTCATGTAATGTATAACTTGAAAATTTTAAACGAAAGGAAGTAAAATTAGTTGTGAATAGTGTATATTTTGGAAACATTATTGAAATAGTTTCCTAAGGTATTGTTATTCTTTGTTTGTATTTTGAATTTGAGTTTTTTAAAAAAATCCAATATGGACTTTTTTTTACTAACTTTAGAAAATAAATGTTTGATAATTTTAATATGAGAAAATTGGAAAATGATTATTTATTATTAGCTTTATATCAGATATAGATTTCTAGTAATATTTTCTACACAATTATATTGCTTAAAGTTTTGCATAAAAATTTAATTCTAAATAAATCCTTTGAGGTGGTTCTTTTGAAACTTTCAACAAAGTGAGTTTTTATTTCAAATATTACTTCTCTGAAATTTCAGATGGCTTTGCTAACTTTTTCTAAGGTATACCTATTTGAAATTTATCTTTTTATAAAATTAAAATGAGATTATCTTAAAAGAATGATCGGTAAGGCCATCTGAAATTTTATAAAGATAATATTTGAAATAAAAACTCACTTTGCTAAAAGTTTCAAAAGATAATCTGTTTTTTTTTTTATTCTTTATGAACAACAAACTATAGCTATCAATAGAACCACCATTGTTTTTAAACAAACTGCTTTCAAATAATTAATATTAAATAGTTATTCAAAAATGTAGTTGGAAATATAAATAAATTCACGAATTTTAATTTAATAACAATTTAAAATAACAACTTTATATAGAAATACAAAACTTATTATTTTAAGTCTTTTAATTTTTAAAATGTTTGAATAGTTAATTTTTTATTAAAAAAACATTTTTCAATAAATCCTATTTTAGTAACAAATACGAACTAATTTATCAAATGCTTAAATTATTCGTCCAACAAAAATGAACAACGTACTTCATCATCGATTCATAATAAGAAGCGAATAATGCAAAGCGGCATAAAACGAAACGATAATGTCTAAGTATTTTAAAAGGTAGCAGTTTAAGTCGAGAGTATTTAAGATTATGAAGATTATCTCATCATCCTTCATTTATCTTTAAAACTTAAACATCAAATATTCATTTCTATTAATTTAACCATTATATCAGATGGAAGATTATATTATGATAGAAAATAACCAGCCCGGGCTATGTGCATACCTCAAAAATCTCTTAGCGCACATTATCCCAGCTCTCCTTTTCCTCGAGCACGCAATTAATTCCAGCTAATACACCCAAGTATGCCACAGTAGTATTCCTATATAGCGTATAACGTGCCTATAGTCATTCATCATTCGGTTTAGAATACATACATTTCCTGCTCTGTATGTATATAAAGAGGAAAGTTTAAAGTTGAAACAACAAAGGGTAAAAGGCTTGTTCTCTTTTCTCATTCTCTTATTCTCCTCTGTACACTTGCATCAAATATCCTCAATTTACCAAAGACAATAAAGCAGGAAATTACCCATGCAGCTCTTGCTTTTCAATTAAAGCGTATACACTCTTTCGCGAGATACAAAAAAAAAGGGGGAGGAGTGAAAAAGGAGAAAGGGTGCAGAGAAACAACGATTTGTAAATTACAGCGAAGGCCTGTGTATGGAAAATCGATTTAAAACGTAATAGAAGTGAAAGAGGTCAACGTTGGGTCAGGTAACGTTTAAAATGAATCGTATAATTTTTCAACGTTTATGGTTGTTCGCGTGATTGTAGAGTTTTGAGTTTCTTTTTTTTTTATTTTTTACTTTTTTGTTGCGTGTGCTTGACAGGTTTCGCACTCTGTATTTTGGAATTTAATTTGGATTGGAATAATCCGTGATTGTGATAAAAGAAAAAAAAACTCGTACAAAGTGTTTTATAACTTTGAAAAAAAAAATTAACCGTGTTAGTTTTGTTTTTTATTCTTCGGTAGGTTTTTGATCTTTGAAAAAAGGTTGATCGAGTATAAAATAAATTGAATTTTCAGAATAAAATAGAATTTTAAAAAGTTTAAAGTTTTTAAATAATTTTTCTCACCAATATATAAGGGGGAAAGTTGAAAAGTTCATTGAATACGAGTTTCTGATTAAACTTGTTCTTTTATCTACTTAAATATGTTTAACACAGCATGAAGCGTGAACTTTCTTAAGCTTTTCATTTGATTTTATGCTTGGTTTGAAGTTATATTTTCAAGTATAAAAATTTTCTTTACACTTCGAATAATCAAGTGAACTTAAAATTTTTTTATTCAGTTTTTTTTTAATTATAAAAAAAAGCTTTCTGATAAAATTTTACACGATGCAAAATATAAAGCTAATGGATATATTAAATAAAGTTTAATCAATGTATTCGTATATGATTATCCTAAAATTGCAATTAAACGTAGTAATAAACGTTCACCATTATCAAATAATAATTTACATTACAAATATTCTTTTAATGCTATGGTCGTGCTAGAGAATATTGAGTTAGCAAAATTTGAAATACGCAACTGGAAATTAACAGTCACTGACCCATAAAGCCTTTTTTTTAAACGATTTTTCATGTAAATCAAATGCAAAATAGACCCTACTTTTCAAATTGACTCAGAGAATGCATCATGCATGTATCAAAAACACCTTTTGCACAATTTTTGCATAACATATTAAATTTATATTTGATACTTGAAAATGTACACAAATGTTTTTGATGTTTATCAATAATTTAATCGACTGTTAATAATGTGAAATGAATAATAACAAAAAATGTTTACAAAATTTGTTTGAAAAACAGCTCACAATAATCAATTCAATTGAAAAAAAATATAATCTATAAGAAATAAGTACGCAAATGCTTTTGCATACTTCATTATTAAAAAGTATCTTGGTAATAGTTTTTAAAGCAATCCACAGATTAATTTTTTATTTAAACTGATAAAAAGTTAAAATTTAAAATGGTTATGATTAAGTTTTATAATAATATCCTAAAGAAATTATTTTTCAAGCTGATAAAAATTAAATTTTTTGAATATTAGTACTTTTGTTTTAGATTGTTAATGAAATTGATTATATAAACCATTATTCATAACACATTTAAAATGCTATACATAAAAAGATGTATACATTATTTATATCGGATCAGAAAAATTGGTACGTACAAAAATATAAATAAAAAATTTTTCGTAAACAAAAAAAATATAAATATCCTTTATTATTCAATATAAAACATCCATTATAGTTTTCTGTTACGAAAAATGCATTTGAAATTCAATTCGTGGCAAGTTTAATAAATAAAAAAAAAGTTTCTTTTAAATTAATATGAATCTAATACGCATGGAATAAGCGTAAATAATTCGGTATCAGATTTATAAAATTTAAATTTTGTTTACTTCGTAACAGTAACCGAAAAGAGAAGGAAAAAAAATTGCATTGCGAAAACGAGAAAAATGTAGATTTGTAATCGTATAAAATCCACAAGTTTCGAGTTCGTCCGTCTGCTGTGGTTAAAGCAAATTATCGAATACATTTCTATGAATTCGATTTTCCAATTGCAGTGAGCTTGGTTTAATAATATCTACATTTGTGAAACTCGAAAAATTGGTTTGTAAAGGATATGTTGGTTCAATTATATGCATGTGTACTTTACCTTATTTGGAAATTTTTTTTTTTTCAGATTTTATTTTCTTGGATTTCGAACTTTGCTTATTGTATAATTCCTATTATGTAGAATGCCGTGAAAGTCAATATATAGTACTTGTTATAAGTATTTTTTTAAATAGTAATTTAAAGTGAATAACTTAATTTTTAAATAAATAATAACGAATTTTATTTTTGTTGTCATACGTTTGAAATAGTTTAATTCGAGAAAAAAGTAGATTTTATTTGTTTTTTTTTTTCAACGTTATGTAGATAATAATGAAGTATGCACTTGTTCTATTTACAATAAAGGATAGATTTTTTTCATTAGCATGATTTGATTACACAAGCTTTATATTTAGATAGAAAAAAATAAACTATGTGTTTAACTATTTTTCAATTTATAAGTCTGAATAATTATCCAAGATTATAAAAACTAATATAACATTTTATACGCAAGATAAATCCATCAAACTTGTTTTTGAAAAAATCTTGATTAGTTAAATTAATCAAGTGCAAATGTATTGCGCGTTTTAAGAGCAGAAACGTTTTTTTATTACTTCTTAATAGTTCAGTTGCATTTGCCTAAATTACTTTCGTACCTTATTAGAATTTAAATATAGGGACTTTAGAACTTAATTTTTTATTGAAATATATAATGATCTTATTATTAAAAAAAATATTATCGTAGGCATCATGTTACAGTACCAGTTTCCACAAAAAATATTCGAAATAACTTTACTGCAAACATACAAGTTTTGAAAAAATTAAACGTCTTGCATAGATAGTAAATATTAATAAAAATATTAAAAATAACGGCTAATGCTATATTGAGTAATCATTATTTTTTTCAAATTTCATTTAACGTCACTGAATTAATGCTATTATTGCGATTTTAATTAGCGACGGAGGTAATCAGTGTATTTGTAAACAAAGCACATGTAACGTACAGTGGTGCTTGTATCAATCGGCCGAGAACGGGATTTGAACTCGGATCCTCGAGATCACGAATCTATCGCTCTACCGACTGAGCCACTGACGACCTCAGCATTAACAGCTACTAGTAATAAGAAAAAAGTATCAATCTTATATTAAATAAATTATTACATTAGAAATACAAATTATAAAACCAATTTATCAAATTTAAATATAATTTTTGATAATATCTTAATATAATTTAAAATAATTCTTTATACTACTAATTAATATAATCCAATATCCCATTTAAAATCTTTTCAAAATATATCGTAACATTCATTTTTCTTATACTCTTTTATACATTTCATGGAAGGCAGAATTTTAGGTGCTCGACTAAAGCCTATACTGTTGCTGTCGAGTATTCGCTGCCGGGTAAATTTTGCATATGAAATATCGAAAAACTGCTCTTACTCTCTTTCTCTCTCTCTCTCTCTCTCTCTCTCGGCATTACGCAATATATTCGCCTCAATAAGTCTTTTCGCGTTACACAATAGCTACTGCACCATATTCATAAGCTACATACGTATGCATGAGGCTCGAGCATCTTCTGCGCCCGCGCAAGTTAAGCAAAAAGCACAGGTGGATGTATGTTTTGGATGCTCTGTACGTATGCATGCATGTGTATGTAGAGGATTTTATGTTTTGTGGAATTATTGGTAAGGGTAGAATTTTATACATAGGGGTTTGGGAGCTTTACGATTCAAGCGAATAAAATGTTTTTTTTTTATTATTTTTTAATTTTTTTTCGGTCGATGGTACGATTTTCGTTCGCGATAAGAATGTGTAAAATTCAGACTATTGTTTAGAATATGAAAAATGTTGAATTAAAACAAATAATTGAAATTTTTAATTGTTTTTCTTATAACAATGGAAAACCTCAAATATTTTCACGATATTTAAATAATAAATAATTTTTCATTCATAGGTAAAAATAATGCTTGCAATATTGGAAAAAATATAAAATAATTTTTATAAGATAACTTACAGTTAAAACATATCAAGGTGCCTTTTGTTTGTTGTTTGATAAAAAAAGCACTTCTATTTTTTATAGTTTGTGTACATTTAATCCCTAAAAGTTTATCCCCATACAAGGTTAAGAAAAATGCAGCTCAAGTTAATTAAATAACTTAGACGCAGTGTATCTGTTGCACGTATTCACCATATACACCCTATACTACACGAAACTAGTTTTACTTAATGAAAATATACTGTACATACCTTATTGCGCAATTGACTTAATTGTATTTTTTTCCGAGCTTGCGATACAATATTTTATTTATTTTTATTTTCTTTTTTTTCATTTTTAAATTTTCACGTAACAAATTCACACAGTAATTCTGTGTATTATCTCTTACTTATTTTAATTAAGAACGGCAAATTGTACTTGAAGCATAAAATTATAATTAGAGCGAAATTTTGCAAATGAAAATTAACTTTTTGTTCTGTGATTATGTTCCAGAATTAATGCGACTACAATTTGATTTTCTGAGACCAGATTAACTAACATAATTGTGGCGATAGACGGAAAAAAGGGTAAGTGAGTCAAAATGCTATTTTGAGAAAATTAAATTTAAAGATTACATTATATAATTAGATGATGTAAAACGATGTTATTAAAAAAATTTTCTGATAAAAATAATAATTTGGTATCTTTTAAATATCTCAATAGTAGAAGTAATAATTTCAAAATTATTATTGCTTTACTTAAAATTTAAAAAAATTGATTAATATTATAGAATATTAAAATTTATTTAAATTATGTGAAATAATATGAATATTCATTTTTATTTAAAACATATTATTGAAAACTAACCATTATAATAACAGACATTTAATAAATATACGAAATATGCAGCAACATATAAACAATAGATATGCAAATATGGAAATAATTATTTCACATATTTACTCATATATATTTGCAACTGTTTAATCGAAAATAGTTTCAGAACTGCTGTTACTTAAAATGATAAATAGTTCATCTTAGTAATTTTCATCAAATTTTAGAAATTTTGTAAAAATGCATTTTTTTAACTTTCCCCAAAATTTCGTAAACTTTCATAAATATTTCTAAAATTTAATACATTTTAACAAACATTATTTAAAGCTTTACTACAAGCTTACAAAAGTTTTAAAACAAAATGAGAACTTTTTAAAATTTTTTAAAAGTTATTCAAAGAAAAAAATTTTAGTATGGTATATGGCTTTTCCTATTCATGTAATATAGAAACAAAATACAATATAGCTGACTTGTAAATTGGATCTACAATTTATATATTACATTTCTGGCACATAAGAAAACCGTTTAGAGGATTCCTGGAAAAAGGACACATATGTCTATGTGCCCTTTATCTATTTAATATCTGAAATTATATGATTGGACTTCACTACAAGAAAAATTTTTTCAATTGTTAATTATATATTTATAAAAAATACTTCGTTGTAATACATAATTTAAAAAATTTATAGCGAAAAAATACATTATTAGAGTTATATTGAAAGTTATAACAAATAAAAATATGTAAGTATCTTATAAAAATATAATCCAAACTCATCTATTTTACATAAAAATATAAACCAGCTAAATATGTAGGCGTACAAAGTATATGTCTATATAGATCGTCACTTGCGACCCCGTCGCGCAATATAAGCTTAACAACGAGAAACATGTCCCAAGCGCAAGAGTCGCTTGCACAACAAACTTCAATATAACAAGGGTCTTGATATACCGATCACGTATCTTCCACACTGGCTGTGTATATACATGTAAACTCTCCCCCGCCTTGCAAACCCCAGCAAGCTGTGTTTGGGTCAGCGTCTGGTAACCAATGTATTTATAACTCGTGTGTGTATATATATACATGTACATATACATTTCGGTGCCAGTGAAGCAAAGAAAACTTTCATAATATAAACCCAGTCGCTTTATGAGGTTGAATAGAAAGTGAGAGAGAGAGAGAGCATCGATTTGCTAGCTATGTCAAAATGTGTGCTTTAGAAAAACTATACATATATATACGATGTGTATTGTATATTTTATGCTTTTTATGTGCATTGTTGATAGTTAAATTTTTTTGTGTTTTTTTTATCAATGTGTGTTTGATTAAATTAAAAAGTATTTGAAAATTAAATTTTAATACTTGATTATTTTTATAATTTATTATTTAATGTAATTAATTTATTTTGCAATAATAAAAATTTGAATTGTTGATGGAACTCTTTCTTTTAACTTTTAAAGTGATTGGCAAAGTGGAATAACTAAACACCAATTCTTGAATATTGAACCAGTGAATCTTTATTTACTTTTCAATGCTTTGAAATCTTTGATAAATTCCTCAGCAAGGCTAAAAATTTCATAAAATGAACATAATCAATTAACAATATTCAAAACTACAATTTTTAAAAAAGAAACCGTCTTTTCTAATTTACAAGTTATTCGGAGCTTTTTCTTTTTTATTTGGAATTCAGTTCATTAATACTATGCCAAGCCTTTCATTGTTACTACGAATATTGTTAATTAATTGTGTTTTTGTCGATCAAATTTCAATTCCGGGCAAAGGATTCATCAAAGAAACGTTAGCAAGTAAATAAAGATTCATTCGTTCAATACTCAAGAATATTGGCATCCAGTTATTTCACTTTTATTCAACAAACACAAAAGTTCTTCGTACTAAACTTATTATTACTATCCTATTTATTATTTATTGTAAATATTGATTATTTTTTATTATTTAGAAAAAACAGTATAGAAAGGAACTATAGTGCATTTTATTAATAAAAATAATATCTATCAGATCATACGGTATATCGAGTCTTTGTTGATTCTACAAATATCAATGACGTAAAGTGAATGTATATATAACAATCTATTATTTAGAAGCTCTATTAATTTAAAGATTTTTTAACGCACAGAAAAGATAATATTACTGTTTTCAACAATTATTTGAAAAACAGTTATTATTAAACGCTTTTATTATCAGAAGTTCGTTTATGTACCAAAACGATCGCCTATTTATTATATTTAACTGGTTGAAAATAAAAGATTTCCTTTTACAAAAATAACATTTTTATTTCTCCCATTTATAGATCATCCAGCAAGATAAAAAAAAGGAATTTACTTTGAGGAAACAATCGACAGCTTTCCATCCCATTTTTGTACACAGAATGACGTAAAAGTCTATAATACCAAACGCGAACGTATAGTCGATCGCTTTCTCTTCAGAGCAAATAAAACTAATTTCGAAAAAAAAGCTTCACCCGCATCGATCCACTTTTTTTCCCCTCAAGTAAGAATAAACGACGCGTGAACAAATTAAATAGATCTACCTACATGTTAAAAAAAAATTTTTTTTTTTTTTATTTTTTCGAAAGAAACCGTCTTTTGTAATTTGCAAGTGATTCGTCGGGAAGCAAGGGATTATTCCGAAGCTCTTTCTCTCTCTCTCACTTTCTCGTTTGGAATTCAGTTCATTAATACTGTGCCAAGCCTTTCATTGTTACTATTCTGCAGAAAGGGGAGGCCGCGAGGCTAATCGACGAGCTTAAAACGAAAGCTCTAGAGAATATTCATAAAAGCACGAACCTGTTTGCTCTTGCGATTCGTCCTTGTTTTCTTCAATATTAGCTTAAGCTCTCATTTTTTTTCTCTCTCTCTCTCTCTTTGTTTTTCATTTTTATTCTCATTTAGATTGCAGTCGATTGTTTGGAAAAAAATAAGCAGCTTATGGATTGTCGTTACCGCATTGTACGGTTTTTTTGTGTAAGTTGCATTGTATTTCAAACTTTCTCATATTTATAATTTTATCTAAAATACTGTGAAAATGATTTATGATATTAATATTTCACTGAAAATTTCAAGTTTTTAAATAAGTTAAAAAGTTCCTGGTGTATATTTTCGAGTTTATTTGTCACGTTATCAAAATTTTGTAAGCTACGTGTTTGCTTAATTAAATAAAGTGCCCGGAAAAATATGATATAATTTTCACTTTGTAGACAGAATTTACAAAGTTTCAAATGCAGATATACGTGTTTAATTTTGAATAAATTAAGTGAAATTAAAATTCACATTTTGTATGCAAGCACAATTTTCATCATTAATTACTTTCATTAAAATATAATGAATTTTGTAATGAATTTCTTAAGCACTTTTGAATTAAATAGATTAATATTGAAAATTATTTGATAAATGAAGTTTTGAATCAGAAACTAATTTACAAAATAAATCACAATATATTTTTTTTTCAATTTTAAAACGCTCGATACAGACTAATTTTCCAAAACTTTGATAATTTTTAAATTTCAAATCAATTACTTAAACAAAAAATTGTAAAAAAAAGGTATTGATTTGTTTCATCAATTTATTTTTCATTCGTACTTTTCAATCGCATAAGTACTATCTTTTTTGGTACTGCAAAGCTTTTTAAAAGTCAAAAGGCACACTTGAAAAGTAAGCGTTATCACATTGCTCACTTTTCCGCTTTTTCACTCTCTGATTGCAGTTCAGTACTGCGCGCGATTTTCTCTTTGTTTTATGAACGCTACTTTGTATCAAAAAGTTTCATCGCTCGCGTAAAATGCGAATCCTATATTAGCGTCCTCTTAAACGCTTCGCATATTTGTGTACTCGGTAAATTGATATATAATATTGACATTATCATTGAAAGTAAAAAATTTGAAAGAAATAAATTAGATTTTAAATTTGATGGTTTATTCATTTAGCAAAATTGATAATTAATGTGCATAAAAATGGTTTAGGCAAAAAATTTCATATGAAATGAAAATTTATTTCTTCTTAATATTTTATTGGCCTCTTGATTAGATGAGTACAATCTTAGGCCATGAAAATATATTTATTTGAACCATTAATTAATATTAATTATTCATTAATGAGATAATAGTTAGCTTTATTACATTAAATGTTACTTTAAAAAAAATGTATCTACTAAATCATTATAGTTTATAAAAATAATTTTTATCTTCTTATATATGTAGGTAATTACCTTCATTATTCAAAAATAAATAACTTTTACTACGTAAACTGTATGTTTAGAACCGAATCACTATATTCTTATACAACGCTCATACTCTCAGTTTAACTGTGGTCATATCTCGAAATACCGATAATTTATAAATATATCTTAATTGTACATGGTTGGTTTAAACTAATTATTATTAATATAATGACTTATTATTAAGAATTATTTTTGAATTAAATTATTCGTCCAACTTTCGTCGGACTTACAAAAAATTAGTCTGTTAGACTCATCAAGTGTTCCCCTCCACGGAAATCTTTAGTAAAAGGCGAAAGATTTATGCGTGTTATGAAGGGAAACCAGAGTAATGAATACGTGTTTAGGCGTCTCTTTTATGTCCCAAACCTTCTAATTCTGTTTGTAGATTCGAAAAAATCGGTCGCCACCTGGCGGATGATTTACGCATTATACGCACTTCTATGAGTAATAGCGCGAAAATTTAAAAGTTCAAAATTTTCTGGGTTAATTTTAAAAGTGCTAAATTTTAAGATTTTTTTAACTTACGTCTGCTTTATACCTGTACAGTTATTACAGGTATAAAACTAGTTATTCTAAGTTGTTAATAAAAAAAGTTAAGATTAAAACTTATTAATTGGACTAAATTTGCTTAAAAGGCTCAAATTATTTAAAATTTATAAAAAAATTAAATTAGTATAGAAATATAAATAAAAATAATATAGCGATAAAAGCGTACAGAAAATTAATGCTAATCTAAATTTTATCTTAATTTTCATCCTTACATAACCTTTGAACAGCTTGAGATTTCTAATAAAATATTTTTTTGGTTGAAATATTTTAATCTCAACGTTAATAGTTTTTGTGAAAATAATATTTCTTGTGAAAATCTTTTAAATAAACCAAAACTATAAGACTAAAAAGCAGATGTAAATTTTTTAAAAGATTCTTAAAGTTTAGATTTAACTGCTCTTAACTTTGAAAAAATTGAGCGTTAAACCGAATGGATGCGACTAATTTCATAAATGTATTTATAAAATAAAAATATCACAGTTTGAAAAAAAATTTTTAATTTAAGTACAATGCACTTCCTCGTCAGTTTATAAACATTTGAATTTTTTGAAAATTTAATATTAAAATTTGATGAATTTTTAATATTTGATTTTCATTGAAATCTGATACGTTTTCAATCATTATTTTATTTAATAATTTTTTATAAATATTAATAACTTATTTAATTTCACAAGGTATAAAATTACTTCATGTTTTATAATCTACTTTATTCCTTACTTTAGTGGGTTCAATGTCTCATTTACTATTTATTTTTTAAGTTAATCAAATTGCCATTATTGTTTAGTTGGGAGTAATGGTTTTTACTTTTTATAAAAGAGTGAAGAAATGTATTTGCTTTTGAAAATCATAAATCCTGTTTACTTTTTATTAAAGAGTAAAGGTACTTTTAAAATACGCAAAATGTCAACCTCAGAGTTTACTTTTTATGAAAGCGTAAAACATAATTTCACCATTTTACAAAGTATAAGTTTAGTTTTCTCATTGCAAATTATTGAATTTTTATATCCAACGAATATTTATTCACGATGAACACTTTAAAGCTGCTGCTTCGATCAGTTTTATTGAAAAATTGTAAAAACATTCGACACGAATTAATCAACGTCAGGTAAAAGTCTGACTTTTGCTTTTTTATGTTTCGAGTGTGCATTTTTGGGTGGAATCACTGATTACGTGTCCATCCATGCCAAAAATCTTTTATTTAATTTGTGAATCCACATATGCTTAAGATATTTCTAATTGTGACTTCCATTAAAAAATCAGATAAGAAATAACACAGAAAAAGTGCATAAGAATACGGAATGTCATAATTAATTTAAACCATTTGTTATATGGTAACTTATCTAATTTTATTACCTGATTTTGTTTTATAACTTTAAAATTTTTATTTCGTTAGATAATTTTGATATTTTTCTGAACTATTTGTCACATAAAAAGTCATCAAATTTAATTACATTATTTTATTAGATGATAAAAGACAGGTAACGATTGCAAAAATAGATAAGAGAATTTACAATCCATAACTGAAATAAGATACGTTTGACGTGATAATATATTCAATTGTGAGTGATATTTGGTGATCTGATGCCGTGCAGTGTAATCTAAATCGCACCTTTAGATCATGTTAGAAGGCAAATTAAATTTATCTCATATTTTCTTACAAATAGAAAAATGTCAATTTAACATGTGTTAAAAAATTATTCAGTTTTGCCACAATTTCTAATAGTTTTATGATATTTATTACATATAAAAATACATCTCTTATCTTACAAGAATAAACCATCGCTTGCCACAGATGCATAAAAAAAATCTATTACATTTTTTCAACTAAAATATCGTTTTATTAAAATCCTTATTAGCTCCAGTGTCTAATTGACATGGAAATTGATAACTTAGTAAATACAGTCAAGACTAATTTTCAATAGTTTAATGACTGTATTTATATGACCATATTTTCTTTAATTCTTTTCGAAATTATTTATACCGAATAAGAAATTGGAGCACGTTATCGATATGTTTTGAAGTGCTTGATTTGCGTCTCTCCGTCTTATTAATTTTCTGAGTTACGCAAGTTGCATAATGTCGTAATCTACTTAATGCATATAGCATCCCTACGTCCTTCAATAAAGCTTTTAGAATTCTAATTTGATTGAAACGATATGTCTTGCGAGGTAGTGTTATAGCTTACATGGACAACTTCTGATGAAAAGTTTGTATGTATAGGTTTCGCATTAATATAATTTATGGGAATAATTTTATTAAAAGCTTTGAATAATTCTTAAAATAGTTAAATTTTTTTAGTAATCTAGTGGTTAAAAACAATTTGATCAATTGAATTTATGAATATTTGGTAAAAAATTTGTTTAAAAAAATTATTTTTAAAAATTTATAATACACAGAATTATTTAAATCGTGTAAATTATTTTAATGTGATTATTAATGGTAAAATTGAATTTACCAAGAATCTTAATTACATTAACATATCCGATAGACTTGATAATATCATAACTGATCTTTTTAGTCTAATTATAATGATATACATATTTTAGATCCAGTTAATCTACAATGCAACATTTATGAATATTCAGACCAATTTTCACGCAACAATTTTCAATGTTTCTAAACTTTGTACACCGTATATATGCACCCCTATACATGAATACATGCATTTAAAATTGGGCAATACCATATACATGTATATAGAAGTAAGATATAATTACGCTCCAACAACATTTTAATCCTCCTCGAAAATCCTAAAATCGTGAATATAATTAAAACCGTAGTGCGCAATCCCTGAGAAGTTTTTCTTTCCTTCGTTAAAAAAAAAAAAATTATTATGAGCGTTATGCAATTAAGGATACAGCTTAATTAAATTTGCTACTTTAAAATAAAGAACAAAAAAAAAGAGATTTATAATTAAATTTTCTTATCCAAGAAAGGAAAGTTGCTCTTAAGCCGATATCGGCTTCTCAATTACAATCTTGAATAAATCGCATCACGTAATAAAAACTTACGAGCCTGTGATTTTATACAGTTGAAAAAAAAGGAAGAAAGCTTCAAAACGAGCTAATCAGTATTATGGGAATCAACGACGTGAATATTTTTCTTTGTTACAGGTTTCCTTTGAAAATAGATCTTTTGTTGTTTTCGTAAACCAATTTAAAAGCTAGAGGATATTTTTTATGTAAAACTTATTTTGACCTACATAAAAAAATTTAGTTTGAAATTACGTCAAAATGTAAGTCTAATAATATTTTTTTGACTTCTATATTTCTTTATGTAAAAAAATGTTCTTAATAATTAAATAATTTACTTAACATAAAAATAGAAAAATTCTTAGTTTTTTTTATGAACGATCTCCATCATATTTCTGGGCCTCTAATTACTGAGCCATGTTCGGTACTCCATACATCAATCATAGTATTTTAGTAAATTGTACAATAAATTGAATAGCAAAAGTTTATTTTATATTGTTTTTCAATAGCTTTAATAAGTTCAATTGCGTATAGAAGTACATCTAATTCATGCTCTTTACTCTATAAATGTAATAAAACACTTTGTTATTACGTGATCCGAACGCTATTAATACTCAGCACAACTTTCTTATCTTGCATCATACTTTAGCTTTTATCTGCACAAATTCATAATTATAAATAATGGCATAAAATAAAACAACGATATTGATTATTCTTAAAGTCAAAAGATAAAATACTTTCAATTAAATTATGTTGAAAAAAAATGTTCCCTTTATTTTGGTGGGATTTTCGATAACTTTTTTTAGAAAAAAGATCAATAAAACAGTAAACAATAAAAATTTTATTCTCTGTGTAACAAATTTTAAATTTTTACTTTGAATAACTTTTCAATTGAATATTATTTTGTACTAATTCAAATTTGAATTTAAATTGAATTCTTTTGTATTTTATTTCCTGACTTCGTATTAATTTCTCCTTCAGTTGTTTCTTGAATTCCTTAAATACTTTATAAAGCCTTATTTACGTACAAAATTTATTATTACATTTTTCTGACTTTCAAACAAAGTTATTATTCGAATTTAAAGTTAATATTTTACAAAGCATTTCTTTGCAATTTATTTTTCAATTATTAAAAAATTCAATTTGAATTTTTGAAAGCATTGTTTTACTGAAAAATTTTATTCTTATTTGAATTGTGAAACAAGTTAAATAAAAGTAAATAATAATAAATTTTTATTATTATTATATTTTTTGCCTGTTCTATCATTATTTTCATTCTATCAAAATTGTTACACGGGATTGATTAATTAAATTTCAATCTATATATTATAATTAATTATTTATTAAAAACATGTCAAAACTGTATATTAAAATGATATGTAAACAATAACTGAAATCTTGTGAAGATACAATTTCAACTCTCAAACTGCATTTTAGTACGAATTTGCACCGATGTATTTTTCCATTCACTCGCATTTTCAGAACATTATTAATGTGTTGATAAAATTATTGTATTATAAACAAATTAATTTTTTCCATTAAAATCAACAGCATCAATCGTTGCCTCGTAAAAATTCCAAGAATATACCTAGATTAAAACTTTTGTTATTAAAAAAAAAAAAACAGATATATGGAAGATAAAAATTTTTACCAAAAACTACATAAATCCGATTCTGTAGGAAGATTTTGTTTATTACAACAAATATCTTTTTTTTCACTCTTAGATTTTATTCAGTGTAGTGAATAATCCTCGCACTTTTATCCATTCCCGATTCTCCAATTTCTACTGTTGCCATACATCAAGGTCTTCTTCGATGTACTCAAACTGCTGAATTGGCAGTTTAGCAACTTAGATAGCCCAGGCATGCTAGCTTCATGTGGTCCGCAATATAAGGTGTCAGGTATCACAGTATAACAAATTAGCTTCTCCAACATCGACTATACAGATATTTCAATTCCATTTTAGAATTTTCACGTTTGGTTACTAGCCTCGATAATTTATTTTAATTGAATATTATAATATTTTTTTTATTTAAATAGCGTAATAATATGCTTCATATTCATGCAAGTTTATTTAAAAAATTTTGAGACATTTTTATTTAGTTATACAGTTCTGGTACAAATTCTGTTAAAAGAGATTAGGTTTCATGAGTAGGTCAGCGTTGTGCTGTGCGTGCTTTTTCATACATTTTAAAAATTTTATTTCCTGATTACTTTAGCATTTCTGTTTATTTTTCTTTTGTATATAATTTTTTTAATTCTATTTTCCATCTCAAATTGTGTATACGACTCAGGCAACATCATCTCGTAATTCTATACTGTCGAATGTGTAGAGTCAACCGGATATGGTGATTGGATTTTTTTTCATATACAATGACGTATAAGTAAATGGCAACAATTTTTTATTCATGATATTTATTTTTAAATTCGTAATTTAACCCCTTATAAAATTTTAATAGTTTTAAATTCGAGACTATGCTGTAACCATGTCAGGAAATTCTTCAAACTGAGGTCCTTATCGGCGATAGTACGAAAAAAGTGTAATCCAAGTTGTATGATAAAAAAACAGTATGAACTAAATTTGTGGCCAACCCCCCCCCCCCCCCACCCCCCCCCCCCCCCCCCCCCCCCCCCCCCCCCCCCCCCCCCCCCCCCCCCCCCCCCCCCCCCCCCCCCCCCCCCCCCCCCCCCCCCCCCCCCCCCCCCCCCCCCCCCCCCCCCCCCCCCCCCCCCCCCCCCCCCCCCCCCCCCCCCCCCCCCCCCCCCCCCCCCCCCCCCCCCCCCCCCCCCCCCCCCCCCCCCCCCAGTTATAGACCATGATAGTTGTAAGTCAACCAAAACTACAAGTACTACAAAGTAGTACAAAGCATTGTAAACAATGCAATAGATCAATTTAAATACCTTTGGAAGTTTCTATTAGCATACATAATTTTGTACATGATTCATATATGATAAGACTTTTTGGTCAAACAATTTCATGTTTAATTTGCTTTTTATTTATGTTTATTTTCAAAATTTAATTATTATTTCATATTTATAACAACAATTTCAGATTCCATGTGAAATGTACGATCTTCTATGATTTTATACAATGTAAAAAGAATCGAACATCTATACTGGAGAGACTTATTAAATAATAATTTAAAAATCATAAAATTAGTTCTTAAGCAAGAAACGTATCGATGCGATGGAAAAAGCTTTTCCTTCTCATTATAGCTTAACCCGTTAGTGCTTCGTTACAGATTGAGCATTCCTCGTATAAAAGCTGCAAAAGCGGAACACCACTCGCATAAAGACTTTGGTGAAAAGTTATTGCCTTCATTTCCGTTGTTCCGTTGAGTTTCAACTCTCTTTCTCTCTCTTTCTTCTTTTTCTCTATTTCTCTTGTGCAGCAGCTGTAACAGTATCCTATTTCTAGAGAAGAGGAAAGGGATGAAGGAGGGGGCGAGTCGATCTGATAACTCTTGCACGCCAAGCGCAATAACGCAGCCGCTGGTACTTTCTCTCTTTCTCTTTCTCTTTTCTCCTCTCGTTTCGTTTCACTTGTGTCTAATATGAACGATGTCTTCCTCCCTGTGGCTATACGTATACTACTCTATCTATAAAGCTCGTTTTTTCGGATATGACTCTTTCGACTTTAATTTCGTACTAGTAATGGATATCTTTTTTTTTTTGTTGTTTGTATTGAAAAATCGTAGATAACGGAGAATTTTGGTGTAACGGCGAATATCGATATTATTTAGTTTTGTTTTACTGCTTATAAATGTTTTATTATAATTCAAACGTATTTATTTCAATCGATTCAATTTAGCAAATTGAAATTATATGTATTTTTATATTATCGATAAGTGCGTTGGGGAAGTCGCATCAGTGGCTCAGTCGGCAGAGCGATGGATTCATAATCTCAAGATCCCGAGTTCGAATCCTGCTCTCGGCAACCGATTGATACAAGCATCACTGTATGCGATACATATGCTTTGTTCACAAACACGCTGATAACCTCCGTCGCTAATTAACATCTTAATGCTAGTATAAATACAGCGACGTTAAATAAATTTAAAAAAGTATGTTATTTTGTTATTAACAGCAGTTAATAATTTGTATTTTATTTTTTTTATAGCCGAATACATCTCTTTATTTTTACTTATTGTAATAAAAATAATAAACCAACAGAATATGTGGAAAAATTAAATAATTTCGAGTTTTGGATAAGCGGTACATGAAAGTTGTAAAATTTTAATTGGATATAAATACAGTGAACGAATATGCATGAATCGTAACAATAGAAAAGAAGAAATTTTAAAATAATAATATACGAATGAGTCAGACAATCCATTGTAATACTTTATTAAATATTCTATAAAAATTAATTGCCAATTTACTAGAATTAAAAACCGAATATACATCGATTTAAGTAAAATATATGTTTCAATAAAAGTTAAAATTGTGATAATAAAAACAGAAAAATTATAAAGTCACCAAAATAGCAGTTTGAGTTTTTGTAGCCACAATAATAAATATAAGATTAAGATGAAATTTCATTTTAGCGTTTATTTAAATTACATAATTGTATTACTCTCAATATAAAGACTAAAGATTGTATCAGAAAATTTTTAATTTACTTTTGTTAAGTAAAAATTTAATCATTGCTCAAATTAATAATAATGTTAAAATGCAATAAGAGAAAAGTGTGAAAAATTATACTTAAAAGTTATTTAATATTAAATACATTCAAAATTGTTTAATTAAAGAAAAAAATTAAAGAAAATCAATATTAAGAAGACTGAGCACGCTTAATAATACAAAGTTTAATCTCTTATTAAATTTTATTGATCAACTTTAAAAAGTATATTATTATTGGGACCAAGGAGCAGAATATACAACAAGACATGTGTTCTAGTTATAATTCAAGTAATAGGATTTTTTACTGTAGTGACCATCATGTTCTCTTAATAATCACTTCTAAAAAAATCGATTCTATAGATTTTTTAACTTCTGCCGATACGTAGAAAAGTCGACTCTTGGAGTGCGCAGATTTTTTTTTATTCGAGCAAAATATCTTTTCATTTAATGACAAAATAAATTTTTTATTATAAAATCAAATATGTTGAAAAAATATGTATTTTATTAAAACAGGTTTCTATTTAATTCTAATAAAAAATTCGATTTAAAATTTAAATAACATTTGAAATTTAAAAAAAATATATAATACATTAACTAGGAGAGTGTTGGGGGTCTGGGTCACCAATTTTACTCAAATTATCTGATAGCTGTAATCGCCATAAAGAGAAGAATTAAATTTCTCGTGATTTTTATCGAATTTCGAAATTTCTGCATCATGTGCATTGACTTTGCACTTTTGTATATGATGCGATTAAAAAAGTTCGGTAATGCTCAAATATATTTAAAAAATCCAAACTGAAAATTTTATCTGGTATTACTGGTTTTGGTACTTAATATTAAAAAAAATTAAGTAAAATCATCATACAGCGGAGTTTATATTCTTTTAGCTTCTTATATGAGTTCATATTTCAGTTCAGTTTATAATTCACTTTAGCTTCTTTAGATCTTTTAAATGATCAAATTATGCACTGGAATATGAATTCGAAATAAGAACTTTTTTATACCCAAATCCATTGTTAATGAAAAATTGCAATAAAAATAATTAATATAAATATATACACGCAGCTGTTAAGACCAATTACTACTAGCATCTTATTCGAAAAGAAGTAAATGTGATCAAACGGAAATTTTTCATGGTTAATGTGGTAATGTAATCCTCTCTATTTCAATACCCGAGAGTGTGTGATTAGATTTTGTTAGAATTTAAACTTCTCAGGCCCGTTGAAGTGTTGCTGTTTTTATGCTCTATTCAGTCTCTAGCCCTGAATGAGCGTTCTTTTAACTAACTTCTATTACAAATATAATATTTTCAAACTTATGACTATTCATTTTTCTGTGACAATAGCACATATCCGCATTATAACATTGAATAAATTTTTCTTACCTCGGAACTCGCACTTTTGTTAAACTAAAGATCTGGAAACGACTTTTTAAATTTTTTTTAAAAAGAAAGGGTCCGGTAGCACACGTGCTTCTTTGTGACCCTTTAAACGTGCATTAATTCAGAATAATAATTTCAAGAAAAAACGAAAATAAGTATAAAAAAAGAAGATATTTTGCTTTCTTTGCAGAATAAAAGCGCTCTTGGTTTTCGTTTTTTTTTTCTGCGCGTGGCTCACTTATTATTTTTCTGCCGACGTAGGCGTCGGTACTTTATTTTCTTTATATTTTTGTTCCGTTGCTTAATAAAGCATATTTACGATGTAATATCTTAGCTTGGATTAATAGTAATTCATGCGTAAGTGAAGTACGTTTGTCTTGTTAGATGGTATGGAGTCTAAAAGGTCTATTTTTAGGGTTTTTATTAATTACTTTTGTTTGAAGACGAGTATAATAAAAAAATTTTTCGGCTTGAAGTTCGTTTTTTTTTCTTTTTTATCGTGATGGAAGAGAAAAGTATGAAAAATGTAAACGTATTTATATATTATACATTCGAGTTTGAAAAAATTTTTTACGAAAAATATATTTAACTGCACGTATTGTGTAAAGTTATAGTTTATGATTTTTTGGACGATAAATTTTAATTATTCTAAAAGCAACTGTGAAGAAAAAAATGTTTGCATCAAGTTAAAAAATTTATCTTTTCATTTCATCATTCAGGCTCTAAATCCAAATTTAAAAATATTAAAATTTTAAATACAATATTCTTTTTTAATAATTTTCAGTAATATCTCCTATTTATTTAAAAAAATTTTTAAATAAATAGAAGATTTAAATACTTTTAAACATAAGTCATACAAATAATTTAGAAATTAAAGAATTTTAGATGTATGAAACATTATTTATAAAAAATATTTTTCTATCATTTGAAATTTTCTTATCGTTTCAACATCATTTAATGTTTATTATTAAATTGTACTTTCTGTATGAAGTGATGAATATATAATACTTTAAAGTAAAATTAATCAAGTTAAAAGATTTTTTTAAAGTAATTATTTTATTATTAAAATTTAATATAAATTGTTATGTTATAATTTTTATATTGATAATATTTCATAAAAGTAGTTAAAATTTTTTAATTAATAACGAAACATTCAACTTCATGAAAACCATTAGATTTTACGAATTGTAAAATTAAATCAGATTATCCTTTTCTTTACTTTCGTCAACAAAAGTAAACTTTAAGCGAAAAAAAAAAATTTTCCCTATAATAAAACACCTTCGATACACACAAGACGCCTGAAAGGTTTTTGTTTTGTTTACAATTGGTAAACTCCTTTTCGAGCAAGCTATATATATCCAAAGTAACTCCACCCCCGAAGTTAAAGCGTTTTCCTTGATGATAGCAAGTTTATATAATACAAACGAAAACTCACTAGCGTGTACGTACACGTACTGTGTATACGTGTGTGTACTTGTGGTATGCCACAATGTCTTGGAAGGCAACGGTTTTGCATTGGGTGTCTACAAGTTCCCTACATATAGACTGCCGTATAAGGTAAGTTTTGGTTTGTGTTTGCGGAACGAATATGGTAAAGTGTTTTGCTTCTACTATTTTGAAATATTGTCAACGACAAATATTGTCGTGCGGTTTTTCTTAAATGTATTTTATTACTCGATTTTTATTTATTTATTTATTTTAACTCATGGTTTTAAAAGTTTATTCATATAAATTTTTTATGAATCAATACTTCTTTTATCGGATAATTTTTTAATCGACTATTTTTAATATTATTTTTTATACATTATAGAATTCTTATAAAAATCAAAATATTTTATTGTTAAAGTTTAATTTTTGAAATCATAAAATGTTAATGTTTTATTAAAATATCTACTTGATTACTTTTAGATACTGCGCTCGATGCAGTAGTATTTTCATTTTATGCCTATCATTACTTTTTCCTAACTAATTTATTATAAATGAAACACCAAAAATTATTTTGTTTTTATTTACATTTAGAAATTAACGCCCTATTGTCCACTCAAAGAAAAATATTGCAATATCACCATTTATAAACTCAATTCTACAAATTCTAAATTCATTACGATTCAAACCTTATTTGATTAAATTAACCAAGTTATTTACGGGCCTTCCTTAAAACTTTCTGCAATTTCTCAAAAATTCCCTTTGTGCTTGAAGTAAGGAAAATTTTTTTTAAAATGTACGATAAATGAAAAGGGTTAACTTATTTGCTTCCATGAATAATAAAAAATTCATGAACTACATCTAGAGTATAGAACGTTGCCTTTTATTCAATTTAAAAAGTTCAACGTAAATTACAGGCTAGAAAAGTAAAAAAAAACCTCTAAATTGGCTTTAAATGAAACTTTGAAAAAGTTCCGCTAATTGTATAAAGGCTTGAAAATTAAAAGATCTCGAGGAAAATAAAGGTTCCTTTTTACTTCGCATTAAAAAAAAGAGCAAGGAAAGAAAGAAAGTGCAATCGAAAAAAAAAAAAATCTTAAGAAAAACGTTAAGCTACAAAAAAAAAATTAAAAGATACTGTGATGTCAAGAAGAATGTAAAGAAAAAAGAATAAGGAAAAAAAAGGGAGTTTGTTGATCCCGGCCCAACGTCAAAGACGACGTATTTTTTCGTTAGACATTGAGGCAAGTCAAAGAAAAAGCGATCCGACCGTTTGACGTTGGCAAATATTGAATTAAGTTTCGTCTGGGGCCGATGAAAGTTGAGAGGATATTCAAGTAAACCTTGTGCAAGTCCTATGGTAAATTGAAAAGACGCATCGGTATACAGTTTATTACCTTTTCTTTTTTAGATTCATTCAAGTATTGTCAATTGTTTTTAGATTTGAAAGTCGATTTTTTTATCGGTTTACGTTGATCGATGATCGATGATATTCAATAGTTTATTTTTATGTCGAGTATGATAAACTCAAAAAGAAATCACATAAAACTCAAAATGAATCAAATTAATTGTGATTGTCGAGTCAATACAATATTTTCAAATTTAAAAATATATGACTCATAATCGTAAAAGGAAAAAGTGACAAAAGCAAATGTTATGTTTTAGTTATCATTAGTATTTATACTTTTTTAAAAATAATATAAATTTTTTTAAATTTTATTTCTTTTGGATTTTACTATAAATTTTAATATCAACACAGCAAAATTGAAATATCCATAAAAAAATCATGCAATAAAATGTATCTAATTGAAGTGAGAATAAAACTAAAATGAAATAAAAAATAAATTTTTTAGTAAAAGTGAGTAATTAAAAAAAGTATTCAGTCATTCACACCTTCACAAAAAAAGTTTGCAAACATTTCCAAATTAATCGTGCAAGAGTTATTAAAAAATTTTAACAAAAATATAAAAATTTCGCAAAATTTTATGCTAAATTTTTTGCATGCAATAAATGCTTAACTAACAGTTATAAATTTTTATTTATATTTCAAGTATGAAAAAACCTTGTTTAAAAGTATTCCAGAATTTACTAATTTTTTACCAAGAATTTTCGAATGAAATTTCTGTTTAAATTTTCAAAAGCTTCATCAAAATATCTTGCAATATTTTATTACAAAAATTACTATGCGAATTCCAATATTTAACAGCTATTTAAATTGTTGATGAGGGAAAATCAATAAACTTTTTTTCAACTCATTTTCAGAGACTTAAAAAATCCTTAGACACGACAGAGATTAAATAATCCTTTAACGTTTTTACATTGTGTTTTAATTAATTTTAATGTTCATACAGTACATTTCTTAACAGATGAGGATAGACTTTATTTTTGAAATGAATTTATAGTCCTGACCGAAGGCGAAGACTAACGAGTTTCGAAAAAAAGCCTTTCCTCACTAGTTAAAAAGTGTAATTTTCTTCCTGTGAGCAAAAAAGAACAATGAAGTTGCGATTTTTAAGTAAGAAGGAGAAAAATATTATTAGACACGATAGCAGAAAGATAATTTTAATGTAATTATACATTTAAATTATTGAACTTATCTTTAATTTTTTGTAATTAAAAGCATTTTTCAAAAAATTATTTTTTTTAATTTTTACATTTTGATTTATAAACTAAATATTACAAATTTAAAAGCAATATATAAATCAATCTTTCTCTCTTATGGTAAATTAATTCGTTACATTAACTAATTAAAAAATATATATTTAATTATATTTTTTTTTAAACATTAGAAGGTGGAGATGGTTGAAATTTCTATCAATTAAAATTTAAATTTCTACTGTCCTCGCCTTCTATAAGTTAATCAAAAATATATTTAAAATGCATATAAATTGAAATTACTATTTCTTTTTTTTTTATCAATCAGTTGCAGTTTTTTTACAATGTAATTAAGATAAAATTGACAATGAGATTTTTAAAAAACAATTTTTATTATATAATACATGACATTATTTACAATGAAAATGTATGCTTATTTCTAGTTATGATTTACATTACAGTTTAATCTATATAATACATTCATTTACTAGAATTTAGAATTGTAAAAAATTTATTATTTAAAACATTAAAAAAATAATAGTTAATAAATTTTAGAAATTTTTAAGTAGGAGCTGCTCGTTGTTCTTTTCTTTTATTTTTTCTTATTTCGTTTCCTATTCGATCACTACACCTTCTAAGCCAATCAGCTATTCGTGATTTTGCAACATCGATATCAATATCATGATGCTCTAGTATTAAATCTAAAATAGAATCATCATTATCACCAATTCTAAAACCAAAATTTTAATTTATGAAATGATAAATCTTACCAACTATTATATCAACCATATTAGTTGCTCCAAATTCCAGAGTATTTTTTATGCCTATCCAAGAAATTTTTTTACACAATTCATTTGTCATAATACTTGATAAAATATTGGACACTGATTTTTGTTCCATGCTTACAAGTAACTTTTTTAACTTAATAATCTGTAAAATAACTTTCATGAAAATTTTTATATTTGATTTTAAGAATTTATAGAAAATAAATATAACTTACAAATTGATTCCGAACATTTTCATGAGCTAAGGATTCATCAAAATCCAAAAAGTCATTAAGATCGTTAAAAGGCATTGGTGGTAATAGATCTAATTTTGTTTCTACTGGTTTCAAAGTTTGATGGCTATTTTTAATATATTTTAATATTTCTTGCTGTTGTTCTAAAATAAGATTAAGCGTTTCTCTGCAAGAACCTAGAATTAATTTATTAATTAAAATAATTAAATTATTCATTGTAAACTCTCAAATTTATTCTTTTTGATCAAAAGTAATCTACAAAGGTGATAAGATTAATTAAAAATAGACTTTAGATATATCAATGAATTTTCACTTGCTCAAAGAATATATCTTGTATTTTTTTTAAATCGATACTTTTAGTTAATTAAAATTAAATTTGATCAAAATAAGATAATAAATAAGGGTTAAAAAATATTACGTACAACAACACTGTTCACTGTGAACTTTATTTAATTTTTCTGGAATTGTCACAATATCACTAGCTGTAAATAAAAATATAAATTAAAATAAAACTAACAAATTTATAAACATTCATAATATATGTAAATACCATGTGTGTCATTAATTGTATGATTTATCAATTTTTCAGGTTTTGATTTTTGTGTTTCTTTATTTTGAGATTCAACATTATTATTAGTAATAACTGGTTCGTTACATTTCACTTTGTCAAAGTCCATATCATTATAATCTTGAAAGTCCATATCATTACAATCAGTTTCATATTCTTTTTTACATATATATTCATGATCTAAAAAATAAAATTTTAATTTACTATTAGAAAAACAATACAATACTTTTATATTATGCAAATCATACCTCCAAGAGCTTGCACTGTACTGGTCGATGGAACACTTTTTACATTATTTGAGCGTTGAACTATAAAAGCTTGAACAGTATCAGTTTCTTCATCTGTCGTCTTTTTTTTTACGTTTGATGGTTTTGTATTATTAGGAACAATTCTAATAATTGTTGGTGATTTCTTCACCAACACATTTCCATTTAATTTTGGTTTCTGAAGCACAATTTTTTTTATATGCCTCATTTGTGATTTTTTACTGTTTGGCGAAGAACTTTTCAACCTTAGAGACATTTTAGTTAATAAAATATATGAATTAATTCATATAATGATCTATTTCAAAAACAGTATTTTATAACCTATAAATTCTTCATCACAGTTACAGTGTTTTTTCGGATCTGACAATTAACAAATCCGCTTGAAAATATTACATGATTCACTTTTAATAAAACAAAAAAGTACACGTTCTAAAGAATTTTTGATAAAGCTATTATTTGCAAGTTTATAACAAAACAAACAACAACATTGGCACTAGAAAAACACCGTAAACCGAGCAAACTATGATTTAACTTTGCGAGCTTGCCATCTATAATATACAGAGTTCAGTGAGCATGCGCGCATTAATCCAAAATTAACCCGCCCCGTTCAAATCAATAAAAGTCTATATATATGCGCGCGGTATGTGTAATGCAAGCAACTGAACATTTATGAATTTATAACTATATAAATATTTAAAAATTTTTTAATTTCTGTAAATTTCAACATTAATTTATTTTTCATACGTTTATTGGAATTTATATGATTTATGGCTTCATGTATATTTATATGTTATCTGAAAATGAAAAATGTAATGTTTAACTTTGAATTTTATGCATATTTTAAATAAAATTATAAAATTTATCGCAATATTAATTTTTGAACATTTTGAATATAAGTTGGAAAATTTATAATTACAATTTTTCCAGAATATTTTTATCAACACTGATTTAATTTAAAAATTATAAAAACATTTCAAATTAAATAAATATTGAAACGTACGTTATACTTTCTTCGACTTTTAAAATTATCATTAAACTCTCATTTATAATATACGATTTTTTTTTAATTTATTAAAAAATAGTCTGATTGTAAAAAATATTAAAAAAAAACTAAAATTGTATTCTCAATATACGGTTATTAAAATTTCAATAATAAGCAAGCTTTTTAATAAAATTCATTTCTATTGTTTTCTGTAAAATTTAATTTTTTTTTTTGCCTAGAACTTTTTAAATGAATTCAATAATGTGATATGAATATGAAATTTGAAACTTTATTGAAATGAAAATTTAAAAAATCTCCTATAACAACTTGATTGAGAATATTAATATAAAAAATATTAAAATATTTCGATGTGTTATAAGTTTTTTTATTTATTTATAATTATATTTCAATCTAGAAAGATAAGAGGACTATATTGAAATACTTTTTAGAAATTAATCCATTTGAAAAGTTTTGAAAAAAAAAAACATTTCATTTCCAAAATGGTAAATGTTTTTAAAATTTTTTTAAAATGAAATAGTTTTCAAAACTTTTTTTCGAAATGAAATGCTTTTAATTCAAGTTGATGATTTGGCCAATTTGGCTTTTTTGGTATTTAGATTTAGCATATTACATAGTGTCAAATAAATTTGAAAATGTATTATGATAGAAATTCGTTTTTTCATCATTTTTATATAGGAAAATTATGAATAAATTTACTTGAAATTTGGATAACATGTTATTTATAAAATTTAGAAGCTATTTCCTGGTTTTTTTCGTAAATAATTTTTTTGTAAGATTCCCGATCATGTCGGTAAATTACATATATAATTTATTTTCACATGGCTTTAACATCATATATAAAATTTAAAAATTTAAAAAGATAACATGAGTACTTTAATCCTTTAACATTTGCACATTAATACGTATAATTCATCGTTTCTTTTTAGAGAAAAATCATTTAAGAGCACTCGTTTTTTATATAACATTCAAAGTTGGAATTTTTATTGATTTACAATCATTAAGAAGCATACACCATTCACCTTAAGCTAATATTCACAAACGAGACATCAAAACACTCAAAATGCATAAAGATAAACTTAAAATGTACGATGCTCTAAATGCATAAAGATAATGTTCCAATGAAGTGAACTTATTTACAATTCACAAACGTGAACGGAATTACTTTGATAATTATTAGTTCATAAAGTCAAGTTTGCTAATAATTATAGAATCGCCGTATACCTCAAAGAGCACGATATGTTGGCACAAACGATTGAAAGTAATATAATATTGAAATATCGAGGATACTAATTAAGCCTTTCAGAACTATTAGGAATTTTAATGTATTTATCAGTAAGTTTCGTCTTTTTTTTTTAAATTATGCAAATGCCACTTGAAAAGTTTTTGAAATAAACACATTGATAAGTTTAAAGTGAGTAGTTTCTGGTTTCATAATGGGATTCTTAGTAATAAATATACTTGATAAAAGTTAAGAAAACTCCAAAAAAAATTTTTAGTGTTTATGAAATTTACTTTAAAAATTAATAAAAAAAACCATCCTAAAAGTGGTTTTAAACTATACTTCTTTAAAAAATTCAGTTTTAAAAGTTAAGGAACCACTCAATTCAACAAACTCATCTTTCATAATTGACCGATGTAAAAATTGGATCTTACAATACAAGTTTATATGATGTTCTGTTATACAGCTAATAAAACGAATTGATATGTTGATTGCGTTTTCCAAAGTAATTTCTATCATGCAAATGCTCTTTAGTATTTATCTTGAATAAGAGATGAATGATATTTTAGGGAATGTAATTTTAGAGCCATAAAATAACTTGTGACAAGCAAAGTTGTTTGCTCGAAAGAGAATAACATTCGGGGAACGATTGTTGAATTTGTTTGTGTCAAAGAGAGATTATGATTAAGTCTTTCTTTAAAAAGTATTTTTAGTATAATCACGTTTAAGGTGGATTAATGGATTGAATATAGCCTGTATTTACTTGGAGGAAATTCGATGCACATATTTTTAGGATAATACATTTTTTATGCATTTTCTTAATAGGGTTTGTATTTGAACTCAAAGTCTTTTAATAAAATGTTTTGAAAAGTTTGAGGAGAGGTCGCATATATTCGTCCTTTTCTAATTAAGAAATCAATAATTTTGAGAAAACTAATAATTGCAATAAAAAAAATATTGGAAATTGCATCTCGTACTATAAAGAGCAATAATATTTCTGATGAGAAAAATTTAATTTTATCCTTTCATTATTTTTAAGAAAAATTTGATAAGCTAAATTGTTTACCATAACTTCTATTTTTAAAGTTTTTCAAATTTTTCTTGAAAACGAAACGACTAAATTAATTTTTCGTTAGAGAAAATATTGCTTTTTGTGATTTGAGATGCAGGTTTCTCTCTATTTTTTTTTTGCAATTATTAGCCATCGCAAAAAAATTAAATAAATCCTTTCATTACGAAAAGTTGGATACATATACGACAGTCACTTTAAATATTTAATCATACATATGTTTCCGAATATCATGTAACAATAATATTTGCTATCTTATAAATGTTTATTAAAAATTATTCGGGCTACTCTATCAGTTATAAAAGTTTAAGAGCTTTAAATGATTTTGAATATTTTAAATGTGTCTTTTTGTTTTAAATTTTAAAAGTTGTCTGTATAAAAAAAGTCCTTTTAGATAACTTATTAATAATTTAAGTGTAATTTTTTTTTTAAATTAACAAAGTTACCCGAGTAAAAATATTTATAGTTAATTAATATTTCAGATAATATTGAAACTATAAAATTTGAAGATACTATTCAAATTTATGATGAAGTTATTTTATTAAATCTACGTAATTTTATATTAACGCAACAAGTAGAATTATCACTTTTGTTTTCTATTACTAACAACCTTTAATAGAATACAACGTCAATAAAATTCTCAAGTACACCGAACCCAACATAAACTCCCCAACAAATCGATAATCCATCCTATACACAATTGCGAAAAAAAATCGACAAGATAAGAAAAAAAAGCAGCAAAAGGAAAAAAGAAGAAAAAAAATATAAAGAAAAATCAATCTCTCTATTCAGCCACTAACATACTCGGCTCTATATTCTCAGACAATGATAACGGCTATACATATAGACGATAAAAAGAAAAGAATAAAAAAAAAAGTACCCGCAGGGACACAAGCCATGAATTCAAGGCAAAAATGCCTCCAGCAAATGAAATTCAGCGGTGTAGCAAACAAGGCAAAAAAAAAACGAACGGAGGTGAAACTACCTCTCTTTTATATATATGTATACGTATATTCTATTATACTGTATGCCTTTTCTTTACGATATTCTTATATGAACAAAATTTTAGATTTCTCTCTTTCTTCACTTTTCTCGATAAAATTAGGCATTATATATATATAGATGTAAAAAATTTCGTCGCACGGCAACCGACTCCTATTTCTTTTCAATATGATGTTTATAATGAAATTTTCGCGGCTAAGGGATTCTACGAGGTGATGACAACGATGAGCCAATCAACGAGTGTTTTTGAGTAGGGTAAGAATAAATTAGGTGTATAGCTTTAATGTTTTTATAGAGTAGTTTTACAGATTAAAATCGTGATTTGATAAGTGTTGTGGATAATTGAAAACATCTTAATGTCAATATTTATTATTTAATGTATACATTGAAAAAAAGACTTTTCAAATTTTACAATATGATAATAAAATAATAATAAAATTGCAAAATGTGATAGTTAAGTACTGGATTCAGCTGATTAATCATTTGAATATTTTAAAATATGAGCAGAACATATTGTACTTATGTTTATTGGCATTTTGCATAAAAAATACATTATCACAAATAATCGATATTCATCTTTTCTTTTTTCAATAAAATATTTATCAAATAAGATACAATAAATTGAAATATCGTATGACGTCACGATTGGTTTTAACAGTATTCATTTAGTGCATTTATTTATGAAACAATCGCTATACGAAATTTCAACCTACTTTATTTAGTTGATAAACATTTAATTGAATTGATAAATTTTTCAAATTCTTCGTTGCGGACATAATAGATTTATTCCTGCAAAATGCAATCGAGAATATTCACCAATATACATTTTTCATTGCATTTGCAGTCTATTCATGTATTCACGTCTCTATCGGTAAGAACTCCATCTAGGAAATTCAATAATACGCGGAAATACTTTCATCGTGATAAATAACAAATTTTTATTAATATAATACACACCTACAATAGGACCACTTTCTCGCAATCGTATATTTGTATGTTAAATCCGACTCAATCAATATTTTAAAAATATTCAGCATACAGCTTATATATATATATATATATATATATATATATTTTTGTATTAGAAAAATTAAGACTTTGAAAGGTTAAAATACCCTCCTTGTTTGATGACTTGAAAAAGTTTCATAAACCAAAACTCATCGTTTAAAGTAAAAAAATCACGGACCGTGGAAATTTTTAGCGGGATTCGAATCAATTAAAACTTTCTAAAAAATTCTTTTTACCAATCATATAGCTATATTCACAAAAAATTAGAAAATCGATTTTAAATTTCCATTTTAGCAAAAAATTTCTAACAATTTTTCTAACTTCAAAGTTGTTTAAGGCTTTTTTAAATCAATCTTTTTATAAAAAGTTTTCCATGATGAATCCATGAATATTTATGCAAACTAGATATCCAGAAAGTTTCAACCTAATCCATTGAAAATTGGCTTAGAATTTCTATGGTCAGTGATTTTTGGCTTTGCAGAATTTCTTTGTTCGCAAAGCTATTGTGGAACGTCAAACAAAGACTTTCAAGTTTAAAAAGTTTCGAAATATTAATTTTTTTATATATATATATTTTTTATTAAAAAGATTTTGTAAATACAAAGTTTTCAATATTTACTTTTTGTAAATAGATTTTCGAAATATCAATTTTGTTAGATTCAAACATTATCGTATTCCTTTGAACAAAATCGTTTAAATTTGATAAAAAAAATAACAGAATTTATAAAAACGTTCAATGTAACTCGCAAAAAAAGCTCTTGAAAAGAACAATTAAAAAAATTTTCCAGTAATAAAAATTGTTCAAGTACCAGAATTCTAAGAAAGACGTAACCCCATAGTTCTGAGAAGACTTTAATTGCAAATATATAGCCTGATTTGATCAATAAAAACTAATAGGAAGTACCTAGAAAACGGCAATTTACACAACAAATTCTAATTATTTCGGAGCTCCATTGAATTTGTTTAACACAATATTCATCATCGCAAGTCAATATTTATTATAACTTATCGTTATAGCTCGTTATTACCGCAACAAATTGATGATGTGCAAACAAAGCTGAAGTTTAAGTTTATGTTTTATTACAGCGTTGCTTTTGATCATATAGATTATATAGAGTTTCTTAAGTTTGCCAAATGTAAACTTGAAATAATAATCACTAAACAACGTTTATAAATTAATGGTTATGAATAGTGAAAGAGGAGGAATTTGATTTTTTTCCATTAATAAGTTAACATTAATGATGTATAGTACTAATATGTATACTGTTAATAAATTAGTATTAATTAATGCTTGCAATTAATTTTTAATGTTATCAATCGTGTATATGCTTGTTATATTTTGAACGTGATTAAATGAAGATGAAAAAAATATTCAAATGCATTTCAAGTATTAGAAGTAAAATAGTATATAAAAGTTATTATTAGTTTCAAAATTTTTAATTTATGTTGTAAGCATGATAGCATCAATTATTGTATACATTCGTGAATAATTGATAAATAATTATTTATTTCTAAAAACCAAGCAATCAAGTATTCGAATCGATTATTAATGTCAGCAGATAATAACGAAAAATTTTTGTCGTGGTTAAACGTAAATTAAATTTTGTGCACTTTTAACAGGCGTAAATTTTTATTTTAAGTCATTACCATATATAAAATAAACCATCTGAAATTTATAAAGTCGTATGAAGTTTAATAATGCTGAATGAAGATTGAAGCACATACATTTATGCCTCGTATTGAAAATTGTACAATTTCACACTTACTTTCCTATTATATCGCAAATCCTTGGATTATCATGTGACCCTCATAGCTAATTAATCCAGCCCTCGAGCGCGTCTATCATTTGTAGTAAAGTCAAACGTGCCGCCCTTGATAGAGAAATTGCTTGGTTATTATTCACATGAGTAAATAATGCAATTGACACCAATGACGTACTTGAGTCTTTTTATTGCATTTAGATGGATCAGTAATTTAATAGCTTACGTTATTTTTTTATTTTTTATAATTTCAGCTAATGATGTTTTAAAAAGGCGTTTAAGGATGTTAAATCGTAATGATGCTAGTCAAATTGGCTTTACTCTGTACTGTACTGTAGCAGAACATTTTTTTATTTTATTATTATTATTTTTTATTATTTAAAACATGATATCGATACGTTTATAAAAAATGCAATCCTTTATAAGACATCGTACCAAAACTGCGCATTCATAAATGATAACATCTTTTTTGAGGATCAAGTTCTCCCAATCTCGTTTACTTGACGTGGGTGGTTTATTTATTTTAAGACTTTGAGCTATTAGTTCTAAGAAATTTATATAAAGCTGCCGAATAATAAATCAATAATTTGAAGTAGAGAGTTCTCAGAATCAAATTTATAAATAAAAACGAAAGTATAACCATCGGGTTGTTAAAATAAAGCTACCCTCGCACGTGTAAAATGATATAGGCGTAAACGTGACCAACTAGCTTTTTTGTTCCGAAACTTATATAAACAAACAAAAATAAGCTTGGGAATGAATGTACGAATGTTTTCTTGGAAATCCAATTAAGGGACTCCACTTTAATTTTCTCTTATTAATTAAAACAAATTTCTTTGTTTTCGTGAGGAAAAATAAAATTGGCTAAATATAGAATGATATTAATACATCACGGAAAATTTTGAAGAGATTCTGTCCATTACTTCAACTGTGGAAGTGTTATAAATAACAAATCTAATTGAAATAATTGATTACTATTATATAATTCGCAGAACAAATATTTCCAGTCATTCTAATTGAAAAAAGTAATCACTCATAAATAAAATAAAAATATAATCGATCTCTAAAGTAAAATACATTTAATTTTTTTAATAACCACAAATATATATTGTACCTATTGTTAGAATTTTATGTTTGACAAAGCAAAAAATATCAAAGATAAAACTTTTTTTCCTTTCGAATAATTTGAAACTTCTACGCAAGTTCTATATGAAGTTTATTCCATCGAGCCGCAATTACCGCTCGATAACGCATTAGCGGTTGGCAGTAGCATTTTAATGATTATTCGACCATAATGACTTCGAAGTAAGTTTACATCGATTGTTTCAAACGCAACTAAAGAGACTTTGATGTTGTTACGTACCCTGAAAATTAGAGAAAACGTATATTTCTAACTCATCCATGTATGCCCGAGATATATGTATATTGTTATATATATAGGACCACTGAATTTCGGTCACTTCTGTGTCCATACATACTGAATAATGCAAAATGTGGTTAACGGACACAGTACGGTCACGGTAATTCTGTAATTTCAAGTTGCCAGCTGTTCACGAGTCGTGGTCAGTCCTGCACTGCGTTAGAAATAGAACAATTTTTTTTTTTCGTATCTTGGTGTAGCTATGTGTGTACGTGTGCGTATGTGTCGTTGCATCAGTTGGAGTAACAAATGGAAAACGCGTGAACGTCGAGGTAGAAACTAGGGAAATTTTTTTTGCGACAAAGGAAAATGAATAATGTGCCGAGCGTGTAGAGGACAATTTTTGTTTTCTAAACGAGACTCGATATTATCTCAGCAGCTAATGTAAAATTTTTAAAATTTTAAATGAAATTTTATTTTATTATGTAATTTTTAATGTTTTAATGATATTTAATATTGTGGATGATGTTAATAGCCACGTTTATTATTAAATGGGTTAATGTTTTACTCATAATACTGTTATAGTATTATAAAGATATTTAATTATTTTATGTAAAATCTTAAATTTACATAAAAAAGCTCATCAAATTAGTGAATAACTATAAAAAGGAATAAAAAATACTCATTTTTTGTTTTTCAAAGTAAATGTTCATCAGCGAACATATAGCAAGTTAAAATCTTGTATTACGCTATAATTGTTTGGTATACAGATATATTTTCTGCATGCTGTAATCTGCAATTATGAGAATATTATACGATATTTCGATCCATTATATTTTTACAGGTAAACATTTAATTGGAAAAAGCAAAGAAATAGTATGTATCAATTATTTTACTGAATTCTTTTCTTATGATTCTCTGAATGGATAATTTTATAAAATATTGCAATTGTTGAATTTTTTTATAAATTGATTATTTGAGAAATATTGGAATGAAAAGAAGTTTTGAAATTATAAATCATAATAAAACCAACATAACAATATTACAAATCTTTTCTTTCAGTTCTTTCTCCACCAGAATACTTCATCATCCTTATTTTTTTTCTATTTTTTCAATTATCCTCCGCACTCCATCTTTCACTTTTATACCTTGAAAATTTTACAAAATTATTTGAGAATTTATTTTCTCTAATTTTTCTACCATACTTTGAATTCTTTCCTTTTTTTTTGCTTTTTCCACAAACGTTAAACTTTATGAGATCATAAAATCTGAATCTGTAGTCGAATATTTAAAGTTGGGCACTTATCACTGTTATTGTAACTTTGTAACAAGGTAACTGTACCAATTTCACAAAAAAAGATTTTACAGTCGAAAGATTTTTTTAAGTATATCATTAAACCGTCAAGTTAAATTTTTGCTACAAATTTAAGTTATTTAAGTATATTCAAAAATTATGTTACTACATTTTTGATAAATATCAATATAGAGTTTAAAAACAATAATATATTGAAATACAATCGGCTTGAGTCTGTAGAATATCAACTTATAGGCTTTGGGTTTTAGTACAATTTTCAATAAAATGGGTGATAAATTACACGTTATTATTTTTATTTGTTTTTGATGCGTTAATACAAATATCAACAACATTGTATTTTAATTATATTTTTTTTCAGTTTACAAGTTATTTATGTAAGTTTTATTTTTATTTAAATTCAGGAAATAAATTGTTATAATAGTTGAGCCAAATCATTACAAAATTGTTTTTTAAATAAAATATGCCATCAGTATAAATTATTTAAGTTTAATCAAAGTTTATTTTGTAAAAGACGACCGCGCATATTTAATAATAATAATAATTTAATATAATTTAATATATTTTCAATGATTGATGACCAATTTTAATATATTCAATTAAATATGATTGAGTTTATAAATATATAGTACTCGCATTATAAATTTTAACAATTTATTGTTATTAAAATTAAGGACCAAATTTATTTCGTATTACAAATTTATGCAATCCTAAGTGAAATGCAATTTTCTCTCTATAAACTCGAAAAGTATAGAATTTTTATGACAAGTAATTTATTGAAACAAAGTGCCATGTTAAATTGTTAATGAAATATTTATTATTATTTTGCATGTTAATATTTATTTTATTTACAGTTGTAAATAAAATAGACTCATTAATTAATCGCATGTAATATTCGACTTTTTAAGATAAATTAATATATGAATATTCAAAATATTGTTAAATAAATTATCATTACAAACATGTAATTAGCTGACCTATAATTACAGAAATAATTAATAACGCGTGCTTGCAATTAATATTTATATACAAAATATTCCACTTGAGATAATTAAAACATTTTAAAAATAATAATTGCGGTCGGTTAATTAAAGTACAAATAAATCAACTCGTATCCTCCGAAGGAAAATTCGGACGAGCTGGGAAGAAAAAAAGGAATAAAAAAGAAACACAATGTACTTGACAAATAAAATACTTCTGACCGACATAACCAGAGAGGGAAAAAAAGGATTAATTAAAAGTTATAAAACATTTTTCTTTTTTATTGTTTTCAATTCAATTTCATACTAGGTGTATACGCGCCGCTGTTCTCATCTCTTTTCTTCTTCTACTTTTCTCTCATTATAGTTTTAGCTCACTGGCCACTTCTTTTCTGATACTTTTCTCGTTCTCTTCTTATTCTTTTTTTTCTCCCCTTCTTTTCTTTTAACACTCGTAGATTCAAGGTAAGGAAAAGATTCTCGCCGTGAATTAGATTTTGCTCAAAAAAAGCCACAGAATAGCAATACGAAAAAAATAAAGCCTCCCCTTCCCCAATTTTCGTAAGTTTTCTTTTTCACTTTAATGTTATTATATGATTTTCTTCATACAATTTTCTATATAGCGAATAAGCTTTTAAAGTTGTTTGAGACTCCTGAAGGATATAAACGCGTTTCGAGAAAATTTTCCACAAAATACACGTCGTTATTTTATTTTATTTTTTTTTTTTTGCATGAAGTACACGTAAGTGTCTCTGTGTACCTTTTAAATTATGAATGAATTTTAATGCAAGCTACTACGCGCGGGCGCGCCTCCTCTTCCTAGAATTCATTATTATGGATGAATTTGTATAGGCTTATGAGAAACGGTTAAGCTTTGCGAGCTTCGGGGATTTCGAAATATTGCAAATTGCATAAGATGAAAATTTGAAGAACTAATGTATGTATCATCGTGATTCTCTCTGTCTCTCTCTTTTTTTCATTTTAAATGTCGAGGACGAATAAAAATATTTCATGCGCATTCAGAATTTTAAAAGTCCGGGCAACGGAATTATTTACAGAATTTATTTTGCGAGTCTTTTTTAAATTTTTGCATAATTCCATTATAAATTTATGTATTTTTTAAAATGTTTATGATGAAAATTTTGTTTACGACTAAATTTGTTTAAGTTATTAATCTGTTTTAATTAAGTTTTAAGCTAATTTTAGAATATGTTAATTAATCGATTGAACAAATTACCCTGCGTTCTTCAATTTAATTCTGTTCTCTAATGAAATTATTCAATGGAATTTAAATAAAATTCAATTAATACTTTTGGAAATTTAATAAAAAAGTTTGAAAAAGCAAAGTCAACAGTGGTGGATGAAAAATTGATTTTTTAATCAATAGTCAATAATATTTAAGTTGAATATCAAAAAAGCAAAAAAAAAAAGTGGATTAATAATATCTCGAATGCGAAGTAAATTTATTCAATTCAATAAGTTTGTTTCTTCGTTCAAACAATGAAAATTCAATTCCTTAAAGTACCACCGAGAAATTTTCTACCTTTCGAACTTTAAACTTCATCGTCGGACTTTAAATGCTCGTTCATTTTTATTCTTATATTATTTCTCTTTTTTTTGAAAAAAACCATTGAACTAACATTACAAATAACATCTTGAATTTTCGAACGATAAAAAAATTTGTTGGAAAAATTTTTGCGCAGTCCATCCATCTATGCTTGCTTTCATGCTACGTGCATCGAAGTCGAATTTAGAGATACCCTTAGGGGGGGCTAGAGAGATACTCACGTCTATCAGTTCCTGACAAGCATCGATGAGTAATATCGATGTATATACCTTGATATGCGTTTGAAATATGAAATATAGTGCGTTGGCTATAAATTAAGTTAAACTGGAAATGAAAAAAAAATCTTGTTTTGAAAAAAATAAAATGATCTACTTTCGTTAAAAACTCAATTTTTCAAAACTACTAACAAGATTTTCCGTTGGAATTTTTTCCCGGTTTATGGAAACAAAATTTTGTCTTCTGGATTTTAAAATTGTTAATTTGATTATGTTTTTATTGAAATATGTCATATATTTAGGATTAAATGAAATAAGGTAGACTTAAAAAAGATGAAATACAAAATTTTTTTAATTTGATTATCAAGTCAATTACAAAAATTGCAATGCAATTGAATTAATTCTCATAATTCCAACATTACTGCTTGATATTTGATTAAGAAATGTTAACAATTTGAAAATCAGTATTTGTGCCTCATTATTGTTCTGCAGCATTAACATGAAAAAATGTTGGCCTTGTTAAGAATAAATAATGAAGTTTAATTTTCGTATAATGGGTTTCACAAACTTTAAAATTTTTTAACTTTAGAAAAAGTATATTAACATTAATGAATTAGATTATTCCTGTAATTTTAAATTAATTTTATAAGATTATGCAAATTCATATTTTCAAATAAATCATCGATATTGTTATTTTATTTTAACAGGCAAAAATTCAATAGAATTTAACAATTTTCATTGTTGTTTTTATCACTGATTATTTGACTTTGTAACAATAGCTGGGATAGTACCCGTGATTTTCCGGTATATATACGAACTAGAAATGTGATAGCACCTTTCTCATTTTCGCGCGAAACTGGAACAGAAGCGCAGGACTTCCCGAAATAAATACGTTTCGTGCACATCGCTAAGCATCTATACATATATCTATATAGCTTTTCTATATCTTGCTCTCTTGCACTCTCGATGTTTGCATTAGCCGCCGACATTCGATATCGGGCGCTGCCGATCTCTCTCTCTCTCTCTCTTGGCTGCTTTTTGAGTACTTGTACTCTATATGTATATCTATATATATGTGTGTGTACGTATATACGCTTTACGCGTATCGATTTCACATTGCTTCCTGCTACTACCTATTCCCCCGTTGTACATATAGCTTGCACTCAAGCTTGTTGTAATTACTTTCACTCGAGGCAATTACTTTCTGTATTTTGCTACTTTAGGTAAAATGTATTTACGGATATATTTATGTTGTTTAACATATTTTTAAAGAAAAGAACCGATAAAAAGCTAAGTGCTAAAGTTAAGACGCTTTTATGATATAATCGTGGGATTTATTGAAGCATTTTATTTTAAGTTACTGGAGTTTAATGAGATTTTGCACAATAAATACATTTTCTATGTTTTAAAATTCGATAGAATTTTTCCTGGGTCTTGTCTCTTCTCTTCAAGAGATAGTTAAAAACATTTATTTATTAAAATGTAGTTATTTATTTAAAAAATAAATTATTCACATTATCAACGTCATATTTTTCAAAGTGTCAACTTAATTTTCAAAGATAAATATTATCTCAAATAGTAGAAAATAAATAGAAGAGACAATTCTCAAGTGGGCACCGGCTCTGTGGTCATTGCTCTCGTGGGAACGATTTTTAACCAAACACCCTTAGTCTTGACCAAGGAACATTTTGATGAAAATTTTTTTTTCTTCTTTGCATGTGGATTGTTTTCATTTTATCTTATAGAATGCTATTTTAAGAGTATAATGTGACATACGAATGTTTAATTATTTTTTATTTAAGAAAATTGTTATACTGCAAATAATTTATTAATTAAAGATAATGAATTAGAACATAAATTTAATTATATTAATGTTTCAAAATTAAACATTACTTTTTAATTAATGGCAGCTATCTAATTATGCATTTGATAGTGGACAAATTTATAAATTAATTAAATTATGAAGTCTTATGAATGTTATCAATGATAATACTTTACCAGAACTAAAATTTTCCGTAACTGAATGTAAAGGGCTTACCTGGAACAAAACAGAAAAATACTCATTAGTACATTTTATTATTAATATTATTTGATACTATATACATCAATAATTTTGATATAACAGATTTAATAGTTAAACTAGTAGTATAACTATATAGTATTTAAATAAATATTTAAGCTTATGTAAATAATAAACAATATTTGTAATTCAGCCATGAATTTTGCAGATAACCATTAATAATAATTTATACAATTACATATATTAATACTTCCAAAATTTGAATAATGGTAATGCTGGTAATGGAGATAATAGTGAAATATTTTGCTACGAAATCCAATGACAATAGATAAGATAACAGTTTTTTTTCTAACGAATTGGATAGATTTGTCATTAGAACATTCTAAACGAATTTTCTTGATTCGATAATATTATAATAACTGTATTGACAAATAATAAAAAAAAAATAAAAATAAAATTATTAAATAAATTACATATAAAAATTAATATAATGACAGTGGTATTAATTAAAATAGCAGTAATAATTATAAATATAATAGTAGTAATAGTAATACAGATAGTTAAAGCGATTACATCATCAAATCCAGAGTAATTTTGTAAGCTGGTAGTTTTGTTAAAAGGCAATAAGGTAAATGGGTCCTTGGTGTGCTACTAAAAAACTTTGTAGTTACTAAGCATTTTCAAAAATAGATGAAAAGAAATAAAAGCAGTCAACATAAAGTCACTTTAAAATAAATCTGTATGAGAATTTAACATAATTATAAGCGAAAATAGAAAGTAATATTTTTCAGATTAGAATAAAGGAGGATTTTCACGAAGTAATTTGTAAAATTTTGGTATGGAACAGTTTTTATCTTTTGATTATCAAGATATTTATGAAGGTAAACAACATTTAAATTAGATAAATTAGGTATGTATAGGGAAAATCAAAATAAAATTGAATTATTCTATTACTTCTTCCAGATGTCTGATTAAATCTTGATTTCTTCACTTATTTTTGCAATTTTCATCGTTTAATTTCTCACGTTTTCTTTTATTTGCCCACTTTGATGTCTTTTTTAATTTTCATATTTTTACTTAATGTAAGCATTAAGTACATTAATGTACATTCCCCTGCGTTCCTTTTTATGATACATGTTCGTGAGATATCTCTTTTGCATTAATAAATCTTAGTTTCAATATAATAGATTTGAGATCAAGGACCTGTTACATTACTTTCCTTTGAAGAAAATTATTAATATTAATTACATGAAAAATTATAGATGCAAAATATATCTTTGGTCAAAAGATGATGTGGTATAGTGTATAGAGTGCTTACTCTTCTGAAAACCAAAATTTGATTTTGGCAATATAATTTTCAAAATTTTTTTTAATTTTTCCAAGAAAATGAAATATATATAGTGCTTTGAAATCAACCAGATACATTATTTAGAGAGTTTTAGAAATTTAAAGTCTAGAATAATACGTTTAACTCTACAATTCACTGTTCATGGTATAGGGTCTCCCACTGGATTTTAAAAAATACAAGTTGCAGTAGAATAATAAAATGAACAAAAGATACGTGGTAGTGACAAAACAAAAATAAATAAATAAATAAATAAAACAGCATTCAGTATTGTTGTTGTCACTAATGTTCAAATGTCTGGAATATTGTAAAATAAAGAAATTTGTTCAACTTCCAAAGGTGATAGGTTTTTTGTTTTTATCAATAAATAAATTAAAAAAAACATGATAGAAAATATTGGCACAATCTTATTCTGCTCACTAAAAAGCATCACTATTGTGTCTCTTCTATACATTCTTCTCCAGAATCGTTTATCATATTCCATGAAAGTGATTAATATTAATAGTAGAAATAATCGTACTGATACTGATAGTAATAATCTTAGTGATGGTTATATAGTAATTTATATTTATTGCATGTCAAGAAAAACAGACTAACAAAAAAAGGTATAAGTTATTTTTCTTTGAAAGGACCACATTACTTAATGAAGAAATGAGGCAGATAGCAATTTTTTCATAGGCAAAATGGATTTTGTCCTCGCTGTATCTCGAGAAAACTTTTCCATTTCCAGCGACATCGTAAGATCGATGAGAAAGTAAAGGAAGATAAGAAAGCAAATCTGGAAATCAATTCTTTGGAATTTCAAGTGAATGCAGGAAGGAAAGGAAAATGTACTTTGAGATTAATATTAATTTTGTATAGGTATCAGTTCGAACAGCTTATAAGATTAGGCTCGCCATCAAAAACAGTCATATTTTGATGTTTTTAAGTAGTAACCATATTATTAAAACTATTTCTTTAGAATGTTACATGCAAAAAGTACACTAATTTTTATGGAAAAATAACCATTTACGTACAAACACCACCTTTATATTAAAAAATATTTAGCATCGCAACGCAGTATCATTATGAGCATAGGTTTATCGTTCATTAAGGCTATACAGAAGCATTATAGTTTAGCTTTAGGTATAGCGTCTATAAAAACAGCGATGCGGAAGTACTGCTAAAGAATCCGGCTATCTTGGGGTACAAAAAAAGAAGGAAGAAAACCAATGAGAACAAGAAGAATCGCACTGTAGTAATATCGTTGGAATGTATCCAAAAATTCATCAAGGTTCTAGCTAAGTACACTTAATTTAAAGAAGCTTTTTTTTACTTGATTGTAAAGTTTCTGCACTTATTTTCGGGAGTAAATTACGCTAAAAATGTAATGCAGTTCCTTTAGATAAAATTAACTGGAATATAATTTCTTTTTTTCATAAACAAATTCTTAGTTTAAAGGAAAAACAAACTTATTTAGAGTTTATATATTTACTAATAAAAGCTTCGTGTGTCATTCAATAAAATCTAATTGTGTGATGATATACAATTTTAAGCTCATTTAAACTCAAATCCGGAAGCTTCAATTTCTATAAAAACGAATTCTCATGAATGTCAAGTGAAAACTCTCTCAACTAGCAAGATGTATCATTTGAAGAAAAAAAAATTTTTACGAAAAGTAAGGTAAGTATTTTTCTGCACCATCACGTTTCGTTCGCTCGTGCGCATCGTGCAAATTTGAATCTTCAAAGTATATAGATAAAAAAATGAGAAAAAAAATATAAATATAAAAATTTTTCTATTATAATGAAATTCCACGATTTTAGCAATGTTAATCACAATTTCATAAGATACCTGAAGAAAAATTTAAACAAAAATAAAATATACAGAACGAAAGAATAAAAAAAAGTAGGACGACGCATATTGAATGTGAAGTTGGCATTATAAAATATGAAAATATTACCTTTAGCTTCTCCACTTTTGCAAAATGCTAGATCGTTGGAATAAGTTATCAAAGTGGAACTTTTACGTGAAAAAGTAGTATTTTTAAAGTGCCTCGTCAGCATTGAAATATTTTCATTTTTTTCAAAAGACGTTTTTACTAAATAGCTAAAATATTTAAAAATAATTATTTTATAATCATTATGCCAAAAGTAAGTAGTGAGTTCAAAAAATATTTTACAAAAATTCAAGTATACATAATCGAATTAATCTACATTTTTTGTAAGAGCAAAGAAATTAAAATGTTTATAAATTTTGTGATTTCTTACATTTAAAAATTTTAAATTAATGTAAATACGTTAATATTAAAATACTGCAAGTAAATACTGAAGCAATTATATTACTTTTAATAAACTTTTGAATAAAAAAATTATAAAATTTTCAGTACCATAAGTTTCTTATTAACTTTCAAGTATTTTTAATTACTTAGTAATTAACATAAAAAAATATTCATTTATATATAAATACTCAAATTTAATCGTAATGTATTTTCGTTGCCAATGTCTACTCGAAAGTTTATTTAAGTTATTTGATTATAAAATTTAAAGCCCCATAGCGAATATAAATATAACTTGAGATATCATGAATACTAAACATTCAAATTCCTTTTAACTTTATACTTCATTTCCAAAACCTATTCACCCAAAAAATTTAGCTATTTTAAATAATTGGAGTTGTTTTTGTTCAAATACATAGCATCGTGTTATCAAGATTTCGTGTACTGCGAATACATTCAATCGTTAAATGCATAATTGTTTTATAAAATTTCATGATTACCTTCGGCGTACCTCATAAGTTGAATTCAACGCGTTAACGTCCGTCGACTAATCTCGCTCCGCCAACTAGGTACTCTTTTCGGCGACCCGAGGACACCCCAAAAACGCGTTTAGTTTTCTTAGTTTTCGAGGACACCCCAAAGTGTTTTAGTTTCGAGAAAGTGACCGCTACCGTCCTACAAGCTAATTTTTTTTTTAAAAGAATGCTTCTGACCCATAGATTACGAATACAAACTTTATTTTTAATTCCGAGTCCGAGAACATGGCGAAAATGGCGGTTTAGTAGGTAAAAATTCTATACGCACTATAAGTAACCGCCATTTTCTTTATGTTCCCGGTCTCGGAACTAAAAAAAAAGTTTGTATTCGTAATCTGTGGGTCAGAAGCATTCTTTTAAAAAAAAAATTAGCTTGTAGGACGGTAGCGGTCACCTTCTCGAAAACTAAGCGCTTTTTTGGGGGTGTCCCTCTTGCCTATTTAGCATCTCGTATTTTTTCCTTGATAAAATCTTCGCTATAAATTTATCCTTACAAGTAGCTACTGTAAATTTTGATTGTTCTCCGAATAGTTATTACAATTCATTATATCGAAGATTCTGTAAGCTTTTGTCAAGTGTAAGATAGTAACAACAAATTAATAATTTGGAGTAGCATATATAAGTGATACCAAATTCTCGAGTGCAATGATATATGTATACCAATTATTAACATTGCATATTAATTTCAAAATAACCGAATAACGCAAAATTTAGTGAATTAGTTATAAATAATGAAATTAAGCTAGAATATAGTCTAAGTAAAGTGGTAGCATATTTAAAACAATGTATTCTTTGTGGCTTGCCACGAATTTAACATCGCATTACTTGAGAGCACTAAATATGCATTTTACAAAGTAATTTCACAACACATAATACGATAGCTAAACCTTTTCTCTTTCTCTCTATATCTCTCCCTCTCCCTTCCCTTCCCTCCACCCCCCTTAGAATTGAAGTTGAATAATATAGCTTTAATTCGCAAGTTAGGAGAACTTTGTTATGCAAGTAGTTTTAGAGTTACATTTAATTAAAACTAAAACGCACACTAATAAACTGCGTCGCGGGTTAAGTGATATATTATTATTCAAATAGTTTTAATGTTTTGTCAATTAAATATTATTTACAATTTTTCTTTTAAGCTGTAATTAATTTTGTTTTGATGAGTTTACATTTACGAGAGTGTCGATGCTTTTAATTGTTTGACGAATATAAACGGAAGAGCATAAGTATGAACAAATATATTCTATATTGAACAAATTATAGAGTTATTTAAAAAGTTTATTGAAATGGTGAAAAGTATACATGAAAAGAAATGAAGTTCATAAGCCAATTATAAAATACAATGAATAATTTTTCGAACAATTTTAAACTAATGTATGTATATCATATTATAGATATAAATTTATATTGGATGATGATTCAACTTATAATTCCAATATATATTTTTCCACGTTTATCAGTCTTTTTCATTTGATAGGTAATTTATTACTTTTTTTTTTTACTTTTTTAAATATTATTCATAAGCTTTTAAAAAATACTGTTCGAAATTGGTGGATCAAATATAATTTTGATAAAAAACCAACGACTTTCTTTATTATTAACTCGTGTTTGAATTTCTCATCATATTTTGATTATAAATAATTATTATAAATAATACACAATTTTTTTATAATATTTTGATTATAAATAATTATTTTGATCATATTTTGATTATAAATAATTATTATAATAATACACAATTTTTCTCATCATATTTTGATTATAAATAATGATTATAAATAATACACAATTATTGCTTAAATTAATTAATCAAATTTTATATAAGAAAAAATAACACACAACAAATTAAACAACAATGAATTGATCCATTTGGGACGAATTTTATATAATGAATTAAAAGAAAATAATGTCGATGGCTTCAATTTTCTTTTAATAAACAAGGAAAAAAAATAAAGAAATAAAAACTCAAATTAACTTGTAAATGAGAATTTCTAAAGTTTACAATTTCCGATTGACAACAGTATATCGTAACAAAAGAACTTTTTATTCTCTTCTAATAGAATAAAAACTTCATTTTAATTCTTGAAATAAATTGTTGAAATGAAAATTGCAGTTGTTATTCTTAACAAACTTCTGTTCAATAATTGTAAAAAATAAACTTTTCAATTATTTTTTTATAATATTACCATCAACTTTTTCTCCAACAACATTGCAAACTAGCATTGTTTTCTATAGCAAAAAAAGCTATAACGATTTTCGAAAAGTAAAGAATAAAATTAAACTGCTAACATTTGAAAAGCTTGGCTGTATCTCCAGAGACATAGAAAACCATTTGATTGTGAGGTTCCCTATATATACCATTGACAATGGCGAAACTACATCAGCACTATAATCGATCACGTTACTCTTGAACGTGTAGGCAAGGTAATACTGGTTTCTGCCAATAGGTTATATGGCTGTTAGCTTGTCGAGACTGAAAATTAATCACCCTTTAGAATTTCGGTCAGTAAAAATAGTGAAAGAGAGAAAAAAAAGTAAAATTGTACGAGAGAGAGAAGGAAAGATAAAAAAAAAGAAAGAATGTGGAAGATAAAGAAAAATGTCAACAAGTCATATCTGCCTCATTCGTTCGTATTTTAAAATTCTGAATGTACGCTGCGAAATTAAATTTTTCGTGTATAGTCAATTGCATTTCCGTTGCGCGAAGGAGTGATTTTAAGAGCTTGCGGAATTTCCATTTCATCGAAATATTTCTTTTTTATGTTTATCGTGATTTTATTCTTATTCTATTTTTTTTCATCTGCGTACCAAAATCATAACTAAGTTATCAAATAAATAAAGTTTCAAACTTTCAAATTAACTTTAACTTTTTTTTAAATATTTTAGCAACAAACAAATAATCCGCTTAAGTTTATTCTATTCCTTTCTACTTTTATAATCCCTTCACTTTCTCTCCTTTTTTCATACCCTTTTCCCTTTCTCTCAGTCTCTTAATCTCGAATGACTGCGCAATTTAAGCCCGAGTGCATCTGCAAGGTAAATTTATCAAGTTCAGCGCGCTTCAAGCTCTCACTTATATACTTTATATGTATACGTACGTACATACATACATAAAGAAGAATCTATAGCTTCTTTAGTATAGTTTATCCTGTCTAACGTTAAGTACGAAGGGAAAGTAAAAGGAGGAGAGGAAGAAGGAAAGGGGCAAAGTTGACTTCTCTCCGTCTGCTGAACATTTGTGTCCATACAGTGAAATGGGGGGAGATCCTTCCTCTATAACAGTTCTATTTCACTCTTATCTTCTCAATGCTTAAGACTAACAAGTCAACGGGATACGCTTAGTCGTATTTCTCTCATCATACTGATTTCTCAGTAAGTCTCCTTTCTCTACACTTATATTCTCTCTCTCTCTCTCTCTCTCTCTGTGTGGATACACGAATAGTTGAGAACGTTTGCGTACATAGTTTGAGAGACATCGTTTTACTAACGAGATACGTCTTATTTAACTGTATATATATCTTCGATTAAACTATCAAAGATAAATAGATGGATAAATCAATTCTTATGATTGTTTGATTTTCAAAGTGAATTGACAATAATATGTTTTGCTTATTAACAAAATTTAAAAATGTGATTATAAACAAATTTATTCTTGTATTGATAAGTATTGGGGAAACAATTTCTTAATACTATTTCTTGAGTAAAATTGTATTATGATAAAATGCAATAGAAAAAGTTATGGCTTAAAGACGAAACCTAGAAACAACAAAAGTTATAAGGAGACTGTTGCGGAATAGGATTAACGACATCATAAAAAGAAAACGAATGAATGATAAAAGCAAAGTGACGAAGTATAATTTTTACTCACTTATATTTCATTGCTAATCAGAATATTCATTACTAATGATCATTTCAATAATCATACTATGTAATTATTGTGTAATAAAACTGCTTATCGAAGAAATTAATTTGGATGAAACGTATTTATGTATAATGATTATGATAAAAGATTCTAATTATTTCTAATGCAATACATTATCTAAATAAGAATCTTAAAATGTTATAAGTAGCAGAGGATATTTTTCAAGAATTGTGATTTTTCTACTAGGAATCGCGTAAATTACAAAATTTTGAAAATTTATAGTCAATTACTACGAATCACGGTGGATGAAAAAGACTTTGCAAGTGGTCTTATTTACGGGGACATATAGTTGTAAGAGTGCATTAGTTGGGACTATGATGAATAGATAAAATTTTTTTAATGGATTTTCTTTTTTTTGTAACTTTGATTTGTATTGAACAACAAGCTTAAATATTTTTAAAAATATAAAAATTTAATAAATGAAATAAATATTTTGATTACAATTTCGATAGCAGAATTTTTTAAAGCCTGTTTTCCATGAAAGCTTTTATTTATGTTTTTCACGTAAGTTTGTATTTAGTATTATCATAACAATTTTGATTTTATTTAGAAACTATATTTTTCATGAAAGCTTGATATTAAATTCCAGGACTATTTTATCAAAAAGTATAAAATTTTGTATCTTTTCTTGATTTAAAAAAATTCAAAATATATATTTTTAAAACAATCACAATCCAAAAATAACAGACCTCGTGTACTTGAATGTAATAATAAATTATGTATCTATAAACCAGATTTCAAGAATAAATAGATTGTAAGTTTTTCAGCAAACACATGTTTTTGTAAAAATTTTCTATATTCCTCGTGAATATTATAATATATGCTCGGCATAATATTAGAATATTTCATATTTTGTGCATACATTGTTGTTCTAGATTTCCCAAGTATTTTATTGGGAATTTCAATATGCTGTTCACAGTTTATAACATATATTCATAAATCATCGGAGCGATATTTGTAAAATATAGATATCATTTGTTCCTCTGGTATAAAGAATAAATATTGCAAAAAGTTGAAAAAAAACAAACAAAAAAAAACAGATTCGAAAAACTGTTTAAAAAGATACGATATGAATGGGACTGTCATTTATATAAATCTCAACCAATAAGTATAAGAAAAAAGCAACTGACAGTTTACAAGATAGACAGACTTTGAAAAAGTCGAACGTATGCTCTCTCGGACAGTGTGCTGTATAAACTTTTGTAGTAGAGAAAACAAGAGAGTTTGTGACATCTTTGGCTTTCAGCCATATTGTTTAAACGGAAACAAACAGCCGATTTTATCTTTGCAATATCCCCAATGGTAGCTTTATATATATAGTTATTTCTCTTATATGACCTTTCAACGTGATCACAAAATGTACAAGTCACTAAAGCTTATACACAAACGTTCATTGCTGCATTTAACGGTTATGATCACGAGGTATATATGGCTTGTAAACGTGTTCTTTCACAGAGTCCCGGTTTATTCCTATACCTGTTATATTCTATTGAGTACTATTGAATTCGAAAGGTTCTTAAAGGCTCGGTTTTAAATTGTTTTTTAAAAATAGTCAAATAACAATTGAATTTTTTCGTAATATTTATTTATTTTAACCTAATTTGAAGTAATTTACTATTAAATATTTTTCATGTAAGAATCATGATTTTTTTTCTATACGTTATGAGTTTGAACACAAGTTAAATTATATTTCTATGGTCAATTTAAAAAAATCATTCATTAGTAGGTTCATTAAGAATGTAATATGAATTTGAGAAATTTCATATTTTGCTATATTTTAAATTTTCTTAAATTTTCTAAATTTTACATACCATGATGTTGAAAGTGAATTATTTTAATAAATTAAAAAACTGAGATTTAACCTTGTATTATAAATCATATTTTTGAAGTTAATTACTTTTCACCATATACTGTACAAATATTTAATAATGAATTTCAGAATATTTTTATATTATTTTAGACAAAGTTAAAATTAAAAATCTAATTAATAATTGCTGGGACTTTAATTTACAGTGATTGATACCCAGCAAGAGCGTTCTTAGCAAAATAACATAATCAGAGCAAAAGATGTACTCAACGTCATTGATGTTTTTCCCAACGTTTACGACAAACAGTAACTCCAATATTTTACCATAAGCGTAAAAAAATTGAAAATTATATTTAGAGTTACATACCGTGATTATTTTGCTACAAAGTAGCAAAATAATCACAATGAAATTCCAAATAGTGAATCAAATTTTTTTTCAAATTTTATTTAACGTCGCTGTATTTATGCCAGCATTTCGATGCTAATTAGCGACGGAGGTTTTCAGTGTGTTTATGAACAAAGCACATGTAACGTACAGTGGTGCGTGTATCAATCGGCCGAGAGCGGGATTCGAACTCGAGACCTCGAGGTTATGAACCCATCACTCTACCGAGTGAGCCGCTGACGACTTCTGTTTTCTCACATTTCTGTTCGTTTCTTTATATTAATTTTTTACTTTCTTACTTCTACTAAACGTAAGTCTCCTTTGCCATTTAAGATACTCGTTCGCAAAAATATCGTTAAGTTATACATCGTGTACGTCTTTTTACAAGTTTAATATTTACGTAATTTTCTTCATTCTTTGACCAGTTTGAAAATACAAACTTTTATCTTGCCGTTTTTATTAAGATTTTATCAGATTTTGATTTAATTAAAGTTATATTCCAATTTAAAGCAAATTTTGTTTTATTTCAATATATATCACTAAAACTTAATTAAAATGTGAATTAAAATTTTTACAAACGTCATAAAAATGTTACATCTGATTTTTCAACATTTTTATAGAATTGAATATTAAAATTATTAAATTTATTCGCCAATTACGTAGATTTGAATTTGATTTATATATTGGTAATTTTTAAGTAAAGAAAGTTCAATCAAAGTAATTGAATTTCATACCTTTAATTATTTATTTTATGTTCGTTGTTTCGATTATATCCAATTTTGTTGAACTTATTCACAATTATCGACAAATTTATAATATAATAAACAATAGAAATTTCTATTGCTATTCTATTATTATAATTGACCAGTCAGCCACATGATCAGAAGCGATAAATCAATAGACGAACAAATTGAACGTATTTGCCAACAGAATAAAACAATTTTATTTATTATACGAACAATGATCAAGTTTCTTAACAATAAGTAAATCAAATTGGATGAAAAATTTTATACTCATGAAAGAGATTCTATGAAATAATTTTCAACGTAGCATGATTATTTTGGGGGCCAACCAAATGGATAATATTGATGGAAATTTTGATTTTATTTTATCTTTAAATTCTTAATTATTTATTTCTTGCTGATCCAATTAATATTATTTTAAATAATGTTTCAAAAAATGAATCACATTTTAAAATGTTTCTTAAATTAATTAATTTCACATTGTAAAAGTGTTTTATTATTAATTTATTTTTATTAAAATATTGATAAAGTGTGAACTAATAAATCTTTTTGAATTATCAACAAAAAAAATTTTTAAATTATATGTTCATGCATGTTCACATTCAATCAATGCATTACATTGTTGTAGAATCGCATTAAAAAAATAAGTGGATATCAGAAGTAAATATATTTTTTATCTAATATTTTTAAAGAAATTTAAAAAATAGCAAAAATATACTTGCATGATTTCATAAATTACCTGATAATTAAAAGATAAAAGCTGTTTTGTACCAAGATTTTACAAATTACTTTATGAGAATCTTCCTTTGTAGCATTATCATTAAATATAAAATTTAAATCATAACACTATTAAAAATTATATACCAATATATTATTATAAACATTTGATCATAATTTAATATTCTTCATTCTATTTCATTTATTATTCGACATACATCACTAAAATTTTTTATTAAATCCAGCGTATACTTTCATTTGTCAACGCTTTCAGCGATGCAGAATATCGTATATGCATGCTTCCGTGTGTTTCCATCATATTTTTTTATGTACAGCTTTCTTTTGTTCAACGTAATATGCTTTCTGTTTGTATATATACTATGTACACCTTTCTCTAAAATCACGTGTGTATATACATGTATGTATATAATGTATATAGCATCTCTTCCGTAATAACCCCTCGATAAATTGAACGATTAAACTTTCAATTAACCCCAGTGCAACGTTACAACGATGCTCCAATCTCGTCAATTTCCTATCTTCATGGCCTATTACTATATACACGTAAATATAGATATGTAGGGTAAGCGCGTGGTTATCCGTACGGATGATCAGGCTAGTTTTAAACTGGTGATTTGCAAAATTATGATTTGATGCTCGAAGTATGTGAATTTCAATTAAAACTTGTTATTATGATATAACGGTTATGTGCGTGTGTGTTGCGCGCATCGTTGATTAAAATTTCAAAACAATTTTCTTTTAATATACGAGATAATAGCATTATATGTTGTTTATTTTATTTCGCGCTTCGCAATATTTAACGTGATTCATGATTTTTTTTATCAATTTATTTTGTGAAGTGCCGGTGCTCACTTCCAGTGTTGCGTAATAATGACTTAATTATGACAGGTTATATTATTAAAGAATGCTAATTAAATAAAATTTTTATCAAGAATAATAAACTGCCTTTAAAATAAGTAGATATCTCAAATATTACTTTATGTTTAAAACGTGTATTAGCACTTATGAAGATGAATAAAAGTAGAAAAATTATTCAAACGATAATTCAAATAAAGTGCAATAACGAAGGCTGAAAACATGCAATAACTTAATAAAAATGTTAAAATAGTTATTGAGACGTCAGTTGGAATGAACGTTCTATTAAGATATTAACAAGAGTGAGACTGTAAGTTTTCGTCTCTGATATTAAAAGTAAAACTGATAAGTACAGATGTAAACAATCGAAGTTAAAAGTAGGTTATTTCACTTGAAAAACAAATATCCCGTAAAATGCATTTACAACTGCTAGAAAAGTTGATAACTAGCTCCTAAAATTTAATGTCAACAGAGCGCGCGGGCAAAGCTTTGCTTTTCCTTCCTCGAGGAAAATACTAATGAACTTTTATAATATTTTTCTCCCCGCGAAAACATAAATCCTCAGCTTTGAAAAGTAGAATTTTACGATTTCAAAACTTGGTTAAATCCCTTTTTAATCATGAGGCTTTATTATTATTGCTTTATCTTGCCACGGCGAAACTAATTTACTCGAGTTTCGAAAGTATCTTGTTACTGCAATAATTACAATACAACCAATTCTAACTATAAATAATAAAGTAACTTTATAATTTTAATTAGTAGTCGTACCTATGATAATGCCATCATTAAAATTTTGTTAAACTTCAGCTAGAGATTCATTCGCGAAAGCATGAAAGAATTATATTTTTCTTTCTCTAAATTATGTTTTCTATTATTTTTATTGTTATGTTTGTCTTGAAAAAATTATGGGTTCAGCTATAATTAGGTGTATTATATAATTTTATTTTTTTAAACAATTTCTATTTGTTTATATAATTAAACTATTTATGTTTAATTTCATTATGTTTATGTTTTTAAGTTCGATCAAGATATTTTCTTATTATAAAAGGTTTTGAAGAAGCAACTTTGTCGAACCGGTGAGTGGCTCAGTCGGTAGAGCATTAGATTCGTAATCTCGGAGTTCTGATTTCGAATCCCGCTCTCGGCTGAATCATACAAACACTACTGTACGTTACATGTGCTTTGATCACAAACACTTACGAGCTCCGTCGCTGATTAGCATTACAAAATAGCATAAATATAGCGACGTTAAAAAAGAATTAAAAAAAAAAAAAAAATTAATACAAAATACCTTCTTAATTGAAAATGATGTCATAACTTTAATTTTTGGCTTTCTCAAAAACGTCATAACTTTTATTAATTAATTGTCTCACAGTTAAATTTTTTTATTAACTTTTAAAATTTTGCAATGATGGCAATATCATATTCTATTTTTAATTTAAAATTCTTATTATCTGTTCGCGAATCAGCCATTTATGGTTTTTAATATTTTAAATAAATATTATTATATAATAGATTTTTTTCTTTTGAAAATTAAAAAATATGAACTTAATCTTAATACAAAGAAGAAAGTTTCATCTTTTAATCCTGTACTTTTTAGTAATTTTGAAATCTTTTTTTACATAAAATTATAAAAACTGCATTAATTTGCAGTCCAATATTCAAATTTTAACATGTAACTTTTTTGTCTAAATTTGAAGGATTTTAGAAAAACTGGCGTATATTTTAAAGTTGTTCTATTTTTTGATTATTTTAAAATATTCTTATTAGAGAAATAAATACAATATAATGAAAATTTTAAGATTAGAAAAAGCTTATTCAAAAAATTCAATTATTTTTTCTGAAGTTATACAATTCTGGAAAAACAAAAATAACACAGAAATTAAGCTTAGAATAAAATTAGAAAATAAAGACTAAATTTCATTAAAAATTTTGTTATAATTATCCTTCGTTCATAACTTTTGAAAAAATCCAATTTTTAAAAAAATCTTTCTTAGTTGAAAAATTTTTAAGCCTCATAAGAAAGTCGATATACATAGTAAATGGAAGAAAAAAATTTTTTGCTCCAATAGTTTTAAAAAGTTACATATTTTTATGATTTAAAATTTTCAGATTGTTTGACTTTGAACTGATAATCTCGCAGAAGCAAGCTTAAGATGATTTGTAACCAAATAATCTAACACCTTGCAAACAATCATGACAACTTGATAATTGATTTTGAAGCTGCCAATACGAATTATCGACATTGTTTATTTATTTTATGTTACTATACATATTCTACTACGGTTTACATTAGTACTGATACTAATTAATTTTATTAATTTGGTTATATAAAATATCTTGAGCTTACTTCTTTAAAATTATCACTCCAAAATCCATCAAAAAAATTTCATATCATTAAAACCTTTCATTAACTATCTATATAGAAGTTGTCAGTGGCTCAGTCGGTAGAGCGATAGGTTCGTGATCTCGAGATCCCGAGTTCGATTCCCGCTCTCAGCCGATTGATACGAGCACCTCTGTACGTTGCATGTTCTTTGTTCACAAACACACTGATGACCTCCGTCGTTAATAAGTACCTTATTGATAGCATAAATACAGCGACGTTAAAAAATTAAAAAAAAAAAAATTAATCATAGGTTTGGAGTAATTCGTTATTAATTTTTTTTCTAATTTAAAAAAAAAAGTTTAAAGTTAGCCACAAAACTAAAACATTCTTCTTGTAAGTTAAAAATTCTTTCAATTTTTAGTCCCTTAAAAATTCTTATAACAACCATGAATGTATATGAAATAGAATATAGCACTTTAAAAGAAAACCAAAAAAAATTAAAGAGTGTTGAAACGGTTTTAAAGTTAAAAAGATAAGAAAATATAGGTCAGGACGTATATGTATATTCCATGACATAATTTTGCATAATTACCAATCCTTTAAAATGCAATCAAGAAACATAATTAAAAGTAAATTAGTAAACACTAACATGATCATGATATTAAATTTTAATGATAGTTAATGAAGCAGAAAAAAAAATTTTGTCTATAAATATTTTAATATGGTTTTCTAGGAGTAAAGACTGCGAGAAATCTACAAAGGTGCATAGCTGGCATCGCAACATGAAAGCAAACGAATAAGAGCCTTACACCGCAGACGGTATTCCAAGAATTTAAACGTTTAGACAATGGCTGTGCTCTTATTCTACTACGGTATTTTATTTACTTGACACTCATGCGCAAGCATACAATAAGTGAGTTTATCATCTTCTAATATTTACATATTATTGCGATTGAATGATTTTTTATATATGCTTAAAACACGAAATTTTTTAATTTTTTAAATATATGAAATGAATTAAAAGCAGAGCTATGAGAGTATTTGTCTGATGAATTTTACAAATACTTTTTCGACTCAACCAGTTTATTATTTAAATTAATTAAAATTTTTAATTATATCAACTTTAATATAAATAATAAGTTAATTTTGAAAAGTATTCGAAAATACTTTTTCAAAAATGTTTTCAAATTAAGTTTCTTTTTGTTAATTTCGTTTTTCCTCCACATTTCATCAAATCCTTAAAAAATAAATAAATATGATAATATGAAATGAAAGGAAAGAAAGCTAATTTGAGAAATTATTCAAATGATTTTTCAAAATTTACATATGATTTATATTAAAGTCAATATAATTGAAAATTTTCATTAATTTAAACAATAAATAAGCCAAATAAAAAAAGTATTCGAAAAATTTTGTAGACGAATACTTTTTTAACTCTGATTAAAAGTATAATTTGATATAATTAAATTTTATTTATAAATGACATTTTTAAAAATTTTCAACTTCATCCAATTTTTAAATATTTTTTTTTCTTTCCGATAAGATGTAATTTATATTGGATTAAAATTTTTCTATATTTTTCTATCAATAATGTAATGCAAGAAGCGTGTTATCAACGGCGAAAAGTGTCAAAAGCACTCTTCGTTAATGCAACAGAGCATGTAAGCCCAGTACATGGCATCAGGTTGAGGCGGTTATTCATTCTCTAGTAACGACCTTTATAGTTATAAGACTCGTTATGAAACTTGTATTGGAGTGCCAGATGCTGGCAGGTTAAAGAATTTCCGATGCTTATTTTATATAAATAAATAATATCATATTCGTAACTATTTGATTTTTATACAAATTTTTAATATTGTGGTTTATTTTGAAGTTTGTTAAACTTTAAAATTTTAACTGAAAATATAAGCATTTGTTGAGCGCCAATAGCATTGTAAAAACTTAAAATCACTGGTTTTCGTTCCAATCAAGCAATATACCAACAACTACATTAAATGGGATTAACGGCCAGAATTATCTATACATTTAATTAATTACGATACAAATGTCCATAAGAGCATTAAACATTTATAGGACATAATACTTTATCAAAATGATGCACCAAGGGTGGCAAAATAGTTACCTCATAGCTGGAATATGGCATTTTCGGGTTGTTGTTAAAAAAATAATTGAGTCTGAAATTTTTAATTAGAAGATTAGTGTTTTTTTCACATTTATAATTGTGTCGCGATGATAACACTTACATGACTTATAAATTTCCTTTTTCTTTTTATTAAAATACAAACTTCGCGTTGAAGTTTAGATGAACTTATATGGATCGAGTAAAAACTGAATGAGAAAATTCTCACGAGGTTCGAGGAAAAAAACTTTAATTTGGATGAAACTAATGCTCTTTTTTTCTAAATGTCAAGAAAAAGTAGATGGAACATATAATTAGAAAAATAAGAATTTCAAACTTTTGATACGACCATGCTCATCAGGATTTAAATGGATTTATGCTGCTACCAATATTATATTTCAGACGTCTACGCGTTCTTTGAAAAAAATTGCTCAAAAATTATGAGAAGAAAATTCTTAATAATTATGAAATTCTTTAAATTTACTTACTATCAAATATAAAATAATGATTCTTACCCTTCTTGGTTTATTAAACACGATAAATTAGTATAATTATAAATAATAATTAAAAAAAATTATGATGTCACAAAATCAATTATACGATCTTTGCATTAGTAAATAAGGATATACGTGTGCCCAAGGGCATGCATTGAGCCAATATCAGGTTGGGTCAATAGCGTTTGTTCATAGCAATGCTTTGAATGATAAAGGTAATTAGCAATAATTAAGAAGTCAAAATGTCATTTATTAATAATTAAATATGAAAAAAATGTGATAATTGGATATTTAAAATAACATATTTTAATTTACTAATTTTTAAATGAAGAAATAACAAATAATTATTGAAAAAAAGTAATAATAACAACAATTTCCAACGACTAAAATATTCACTGATATACTGCGTATAGCAGTAAACAAATGTTAATTAATTAGAATGTATAATTGCTGGAATATTATAATTATTAAGTAAAATAAGTTATTATGCAAGCACGAAAATACACCTACAGATATGCATTATGCAACAGTTGATTATTGGGTCATTAGCTAATTGAAATACAAAATCTTCTGAAATAAAAACTTGAGATTGAAGCTTTATTCTGTTAAATTATAAATTTTTGTTTCATTAAGTTTTTGAGTGCCTTGTTTTATTCAAGTTGATGAATAAATTTATTTTTAAATAAACAGTGTTTACAAGCAACATTCGTTTGCTAAAATGAATTTGAAAAATTTAATGGTTACGTAAATTTTTTTAAACAAGTAGTGAATATTATTTTCATGGGAATGTGATATGCAAATATTAAAATATTTTAACCAAATTAATAAAATTTATTCTTGGAAATAAATTTATTTCATTCTGAATTTGAAAGATTTACAACTGCTTTATTTTTACAGTTTTTTATTCAATTAGTTTTAATTCTATTCTAATAAATAGATTGTCAATGATTCTTTTTCTTTAAATTTTTATCATTTGTTAGAAATTTATTTAATCTTTAATTCCATTTAATTAAACATATTAATCTTAAAATGGCAAATAAAAATAGAAAGTTAAAATAAAAATAAAACCATTAACATAGAAATATACAGCAACAAAGACTTCAACGTAATTAATTAAACTAATTAAACTAATCAACAATCCCACTTTAATATTTTATTTTTAAAATTTCATTAGTCAATTTAACAATTTAATTATACTTCAGCATTTTACACAGAAAATTCAATGAACTTACAAATGAGGTGATACTGCTTTGATGTTTTACTTTGAAAATCTTGTTAATATAATTAATTAATTAATTTAAAGGTTTAAATTGAAAATATAATTTTAATAAATTTATTGCAGCATCATATAAATTAATTAAAAATTTGAAAATAAAGTTGCACAATTCTTCCATATATAGCAAAAATAATGACAATATTAACAGCCAAAAGATGGCTTCAATTTATAATACACGGTTATTTTATTTTTTCAATTTGAACATAAATATGATACAAGTAGATGAGCAACAAGGATGCTTGATTCCTTACCACTACTTTCTTGACTCACTTGTGTAGCTACTTGGACAGATGCAAATAATGATGTTTAGCAATGTTGTATAATATATATAATGTTACTTTATTTTCTTGAACCAGTATGTGGCTCCAGTTTTTACTAAGTTATTATGTTAATAAATTTATTATTTTTCATTAATTATTAAAGATATTTATATTATTTGTACATAATTTATTTGGAAAGCGTGCACGGGGAGAAATTCTAAACAGATTGTAATTATTTTGTACAGAATCTAATATCTGCCTATCTACCATCAAAAACTAATATCTGTCTATCTGTCATCGAAAACTAATATCTGTCTATCTATCTATCTATCTACCTACCTGCTTACCTACCTATCTAGACTATGATTGTGTGGCTGACCGAAAATGAACTTAACTACTGATTCTCAGGGACAATTACGTAAATAAGAATAACAAAATATTAAATTTTATTATACTTTGAAGAATTTTTCAAGTAAAAATTTTACTGCAAGTTCAGATATGCAAAAGTATTAAATGTAATTTAAAGTATTCACTTTTAATAACAGTGCATAGCTGTCAGTTCACATCCATTGTTTATACATAAAAGTAATTAAAAAATTATTTTTAAACAATTTTGGAAGATAAATAAATTATTGCAATTTTAAGTTTGCAAATATATAACATTTCATTGATCAAAGGGACCATCATCTACGTTTCAGTTTTTAGGTCACTATACATTGTGTATAGATAAAAATAATAAAAAATTAAATTGTTTTTTATTTTAATTTTGCAAAGTAGGCGATGCATTGCAGGCATGAGTCAAAATTGATAAAAACTACCCGCTTTGTTCACTGCAACTCATAGTGAGTTCAAACGTGCAAAAATATAATATATCAATTATTAAAAGTGTCCGCTTTCTATCGTAAGTCTTACATTTATAATTGTTAATATTTCTTTTTTTAAATAATGTATTTTTATCTATTTTCTAATACAAATTTATTTAAAAAAATATAAAAAATTCATAGTAAAAAATGTATTATAAAAATTACTATAAAACTTTAAAATAAAAGTATAATATAATAATACTAATAATGTTTCTTTTTAACTAATCGATTTTCTTGAATCAGTAGATTCCATCTAATCATCTTTGTAATGATGTTATCAATATGGATCTCGAGATCCGTTTCCATCTTTCTGCTTATTTTTATTGCCAGTAGCAATAAAAATATACGATCATAGGTATCGGGACATTCGGTCCATTCCTTTGAGACCCTCAAAAATGGAAATATGTACACATTCGTCAGCAATCTGTAATATATATAAAAAAATTTAATTATGATTTAAAAATAAAATATTTCAAAAAAATGAAACTATTTGAAAAATATTAATGGTATGTAAAAGTAAATAAGCTATTTATCCTTGAGTTTCTTTAGTCCAAACAAGAACGATGATTTTAACAGTATGAACTATTTGTTGCTTTGAAATATTCAAAATTAACTCCAATTTATCTTATATAAAGGTCAGCTTTATACTATCGAATTATATAAAAACATTGTTTATACAAATAATAAATATTATTCATCTTGAAATTTTATTTGAGATTATTCTCAATGTGAATGCAATTAGAATGTACCGAGGAAAGAATTCTGGTATATTATAACTTACACGAAGATTAAGTTATTTTTCATATTAAAGATGTAACCTGATCCTTTATCTCAGATCAGGGATTTCTCAATTCCTTGGGTTTGCATTTCATGATTCAGCTGAAGGTTCTCGAGTCTTGCGATTCAGCTGAAGATTCTTGAACTTTCGCCTTTAACACATGTACACGTGGTGGTGAATAGTAGGTGGACTATACGCTTCTAGAAATTTTATGCTTCTGGTTGATGACGTTATCATTTGCACCTGCACAGGTGAGTGAAAGGCAGTGGTGATAAGGCGGGATCCAAAACCCTCACAGTGTCCTTTCTGATGTTTACGAATTAACAATTCTAGTGTATTTTATAACGGTAAAAAATAAGGAAATTTAATTAATATATTATTTTCTTAAAAGTATAAATACAGTTAAATTAGATTCAAGTGTAAAAATTATAATTTTTTATTACTTTATACAGGATTAATGATATCTTTTGTCCTTTCTCTATATATCTTCGATTGTTTTGATTAATAAATCAGTATTTCGCATTCTCCATGATGAGTTGCTCGTCTCGTATGTATCCAACACGTATAATTATATATTTCATATTTCTGATTAAAAAGTACGTTTCTCATTTTGTTTGATTAACACATTGAATGAAATATCTTCCTAATGGTGGATGAAATCCATGTTCATAATTTGGGTGTATGGTTCCGTTGTAAATGTTATTATTATTATTGAGAAAATTTTTTATTATACATTCAAAATAATAATATAGTATATTATATAAATTGTAAGAAATAAATGCATTGAAATAAAAGAAAAAAATGTTATGAATAGAAGAATATTAAAAAATAATTTCATCTAACAGCCTGATTAATTATAAAAATTATTCATTGATCGCATACTGTTTGTATTCTTAAAGTATCAATTCTTAGAGCTAAGAAATCCTGTTGAAATGAGCAGTAGTATATAGCCTACTATGTCGAGACGACGACATCATCGCCATATGTAGATATCATCACTTGTGAAACGTGAACCTTAAATTGAAAAATGTAAAAAAAATAAGAATAAATAGAATTTATATTTTCAAAATATAAAAATACTGACCTTCATCAGATCGAGATGATGATTCTTTAATTTCTCTTTTTCGCAAGGCACTGAACTTATTAGAATCATTTAAACTAGATTAAAAAAACTAAAACTGACTTCACTTAATTAATTGTTTTTTTCTTTTTCTTTAATTGAGTATGTTTATTTCTTCCTCCTCTATTCCCTGCTCTTCAGGTGTAGGAGAAGTTGGGGTATCCATGAATTGGATGCATGAACGTTCATGTTTTGTGATTCAATAATTAATGTATTATTGATTAATTCATCAAATATTTTACAATATTAACATAAAAAAAAGTTTGAACGATAATTACATTTGCTGATAAAAATAGATTATTCATCAATCGAGGAGCAAAAAAGAAAAGGGTATCTAAAAACGTCTACCATTCTTATATATGTATAGATTGAATCGTATAATCTAATCTATGCGCAAACAAAAAAACGTGTCAACGTTCCGACATATTTGAAATAATCAAGGAAATCTTGACGATAAAACTTCTGTCGTCGGACATGTTCAATACCCTTCTATTGACTGGTCAAGCTGACACACATGTTAAGTCAATCAATCAGGAACACGAGGGCTCTACCACTCGACAGTTCGACAATGTGAGAAAGCGCAAACTTTCTCACATCGTCTGGCCCGAGATTATCGTTTCCTATTGTAATGTAAATCAATACGTTGAATTCATTTAAGCAAACTTTATATTATTATTCTGTTTAGAATTGATTATGGTTTTTTTGATTTTAAGATAATTATCAAAAAAATTTAATATTAAATATTACAATAAATACTATTGTAAAATATAGTTAAATTACAAAAATCAGTTGAAATGATTCGTCGATCATTAATGTAGAATTTTAAATAATCAAGAAAAATTAAAGATATTATATAACCAATTAAATGGTTTGTAAGGATTTCGTAAACATAACATTAACATGATTGATCCAATTTTCGTATTGGTATAAAATAAAGATTATGTCCTAAGCTTGTGAGCTTCATATTTACTGTGGGCCTTATTTTTACATGTTTATCTGAGTTTAATTCCAGTTACGTAATACTTGAAAATCATCGTAAATATCTTACGAGTTTAAAGGCTCGTTAATATTATTTCCTTGAACAAATATCACTTGTCTTGCATTCGAGTTCCTATCTATATTCGGTTCCACCGTTCGAATCTTCTTTTTATTATGTTTGAATTTTTCACAACTGTTGTCTCTGTTGTGATTATTATTAAATTCTACATCGATTATTTTATTTTTTCGTTACAATTATAATTATTGTTGTTTATATAATAATTATTATTATAAGAATATTTATCACATAAATTTGTATTGTTGTTCAGTATACATAGTTAAATATACAGCTAAATACAACATTAAATAAAAAAAATTTCTCGTCGATTAGAGAAAATAAATAGAAAATCCGTCTATATAGTTTTTAAATGAAAACAAAGATAAAACAAATACAGGTATAAGTTACGTGAACAGAGAGATGGGACAAAATAAAAGCAAATAAGCTAAATAAAAGCTAAAATAGTAAAAAAAAAGACAAAATAATAAAATGTAGCAATGAGGGAAAAGAAGGTGCAAGCAGTAAAAACTAAAACAAAAGAAGAAGCGAAATAAAATAAAGAGAAAATAAAAAATAAAAGAAGAAACCAAGTCAAACAAAAAAAAAAAAAGAAAGGTGAGTTGAGATCAAATAAAAAGAAAGACAAATGCACCACTATACTCGGACGAAGGTGGAAAGAAGAAATAAAGAGATACCACCAGAGTAAAAAAAAAGAGGAGAGTAAGCGAAAATCGACGCACGAGCTTTACGACCGCACGAGCATTTGGAATCTGGAATGTACGGCGCGGCGGGTTGAGACAAAAAGAGAAAGAAGAAGGGAAAAAAAAATAAAAGAGTTGGAGGATCGATGCTGCTCGTAATTTCAAGGTATTCTCATGGATTTCTCTCAACGACATTTCGACACTTGCACTCTCCTGACTTCGCATACCTGCGGGTCAATCGTACCAGAATCCGGAACAAAAAATAAAGATAAAAAGAAAAAAAAAAGCGGAATGAGAATAATAAGTTTATGTGCGTGTGTTGCACGTTTATGAATGCATGAATCCGAGGGGGTTGAAAGGATTTTCGATTTATAAAAGATTCACTGGAGATTTAATTTTATATTTTTATTAAAACTTTATGGATATGACGTTTTTCAATATTAATATTTTTTTGAATGGAAGATCAAGTACTTTTGTTGTGTATTTTATTATTAAATACGTTGCCTTTAATAAATTCGTTGTATATCTCATAATTAAATTTGATCTTTTCAATTATTTATGTTGTTATAAATAACAATGGGTAATAATGATAATGTTTTTTTTTTTTTCAATTTTAATTATTTTTGAAATAATTGAAAAAGTAATTAAAATACGAATAATAAAATTATTTTCATTATCTTTTAAATTTCAGATTTTACCTGGTGTAATTATTATACTAAAGTTAAAATTATTAGTATCTCCATTCTATCCAAAATTTTATGCGTTAAATCAGACCTAGCATCCTTCGCTACGTAAGAACAATGAACAAGAAGTACATGCATTCACTTTGTAATTTAAAATTAAGAAATAACTAGCACCATCAAGCTTACATAATTTAAATTTGTTTGCATCCCTGTACATTGAATTCAACGGCAATAAAATTAACAAAAGCTTTAAACAAAATAAACAGTCGGGTCTGAAGCTAGTCGTAAAGTAAGCCCATGAACTTTTTGCGCGTCATACTATCTTATTCGTAAGTCTATAAAAGCATTGGGTTATGTCATTTCTATTCTTCCTCTCCTATCACTTATTTTTTTATTCGTTTTATACAACGCGAACATCTTACAAATCGTTTTAGTTGGCAACTCGTTGTAAAGTTGCCGTCCTACTAATTTAAGGATAAATTGCTCGGCGAATCACTTAAGGATAAATTACTGTGGCGGACTTTCTCTGCATAAGAAAAGAGTGACGGACAAAGAGAGGCTGAGAGAGCGAGAGCGAGAGTGAGAGAAGAGAGTAAAGAAAGTTGGAAAAAGAGAGTTTCTAGATAAGAGGAGATTGAGTGAGAGAAGAGAAAAGTGGTTGGACGAATGAGAAAATTCTAATGAAAACGGAAGAAGCATAGTAAAAGATTGGAATAGGAAAGGGGGAGATGGAGAATAGTCAAGGGAGGAGAGGAAAAAAGAATCGAGCAGCATACGAAGAAGGTATGATTAATCATTAGTTCAACTCGATAAAATATATGGTTATAAATTTTTTTACTATTCGCTCTACTTTGTTGAAATCATTTTTAACTGTTCCTTTATACTGTACCTTCCGTTAAAAAATATTAGTAATGCGTGAGGTTTATATAATCATGTATTCTTACTGTTCATCAATATCGAGAGTCAAATAATAAATGACTCGATAATTATTTATGTAATGAGGAATGGCATCATATTATTTTACAAATGCATAAATCCAAAATATTGTAAAGTCAAAACATAAATCGTTTACGCAAATTGAACCAATTATTAAATAATTGACAAAAGCATTTGCGATTAAACGATCAGAACGTATTAAAAGGTTTATTATCATTTCAAAAATTATTTTGATGTTTGACAGAAAAATTAGTTTATTTATTTTTTATTATTTTGGCTACATTGATAAACTAACTTAATTCAATCGAAACAATCAAAGAAAAAATTCCAAACGAAAAATTTTAAATTTAATAAATAAATAAACCAAAGAATAATTTAAAATTAAAATTGAAATTTTCAATCATTGTTTTCCTTCTTTGTATTTTTAATTCAATATGTGAATTTTACATTTTTAGATATGTAAATATTTAGGAACCAGTTTTATTTTTTCTTTTATAAATTGTTTAAAAGAATCGAAAACACAGAAAAGCCATGTGACATTTATTAGTTTTGGTAAAAGAATATTAAGAAATTTACTATGTAAGAAAAGAAATACTTAAAACAAAAAAGTGTCACAGAAAAGCAGATTACAATAAAAATTCGTATCGATCATGTTAAATAAGCAAAACTTGTGTAACATTCCAAAGTTTTTATCTTCTTTCAATCATCGCTAAGACATTGAAAACAAAAATCCAATTTTGCGCGACAAGAATATGCTTGAGTTTGCATGCTCACGTACAGGACAACAATAATGACATGCTGAAACTTTTTTTTCTCTTTTTCTTTTTCTTTTTTCACAAAGCGGACAGTCATGGTGATAGAGTGAAAATTACATTTAAATCAGAGAGCAGTTCGTCGAAGGGAATATAGAAAAGAGAATATCGACAAAAGGATTTTATATGTAGTATGTCTCCAGGGATATTCAACCCTAGGCTTCAACATAGTAAATTATTATGGACCGTCGCGTGCGAGTGTCAGACTCTTGAGGATCAACGTGAGTTCTTTTTCCTCCCCCTTTCCTCTTTCTCTCTTTCCCTCTCTCTTTCTCTCCTCCAAGTAGTAAAAGTCTCGCTGAGATCGGACGTTTCTACTGAATAATCGCTTTTTCCGTTCTCTCGTATATACTATACTCAACTTCTTTAGTCTGAATAAACCTTGAGTCAAGAAAAGGAATAAAAATAGGTGGTATCGAGAATATTTTACAAGAAAGGAACTTTTTCTTCAAAGTTACTTTCGCTTCAACGAGATGAAAAGAAAATTAGCTGAGTGTAGTACTTTAAAGTACAAACTTTATAAAAAGTTTTCAAAAAAATCAGATCGATAAAGGATATTTCTTATGGTATAATTGATTCAATATTACTTTCTAAATAATATAAGACAAATTTTTGGAAATCGGCAAAACTTTTAAAACCCAAAGAATTATGTAAAAAAGTATATTACCATGTGCGTAGGCTTGAAAAAATCTCATAGCCGTACTTGAAAGACTTAGATTGATATACATTTACATTGGAAATCATATTTGAGGTAATAAAATGTATTTCCAATTTTGAAAAATTTTAATTTAAATAATTTAATGAAATTACAAATTAATTTTTAATCTCCAAAAATAACGTAAAATAAAAATAATATTCATACATCAGATATGAGCAATTTCACTGGAGCAATTTTTTTCTATACTTTTTACTTTATCGAATATGAAACGAGTTTGGTGAAAAGCGTATAAAAGATTACACCTATTTTTTAGCTGAAAAGAATAACAAGAATTTTTTTTTGCTATATAATTATAAAACTAAAATACATATAATTTCTATTATATCATTATTAATCTATATTTTTTCATACCTAAATTTCAGATGAAATTGCGTGAAATCATCGATGATAAGATTTAATTAAAAATCATTACAATAAATTATTAATTCTAGCCACTACGATTATTAACAAATAACTAAATGTATTAAGTCAATTTTATCATCAGAATCGATGTCCATGTTGAAGATATTCGACTCTCAATAAAGGATATGCACAGGCATGCACTTGCCCGGTACTTCGAAATTTGCGGCAATGTCTGCATTGTTTGTATTTATTCAAGTGTGTGCATCAGATGTTAAATTCTTCACTATGCAAAAGATACGTTTCATCACTTTTTTTCTATTATTTTCATATCGTTTTATTTAGAATATTATTCGGTCTAAATATTTTTTCACCTTTTTCATGAATAACCTTTTCCAATTTTTCTCATTCCTGAATTTTTCTTATCTATCTACGTAATCGCTTGGTTTAAAATAAATGCTATTGTCAAGATCAGCTTTTATTTCTAATGGATGATCCACTAATATCAATTTATTCAAGTACAATCGATTTCAATATAAGTCGGTGGTACCACAATATCGTTTTCAAGAATTATAAATTTATAATTTTAACTTTTAAATTAATACTAAATGAAAAATAAACGTTTTCTCTATATTTACCCTTGGAATAACAGTAAAATGCGTTAATTAAATTTAACACTGCTTTGACATGCAGCTCGATAATAATTTTTGATAGTAAAATTAATAAACTCTCCGCGAAAATTTTTAATTGCTTTTTTCGATCAATAAATGAAATCATTTCTTGATTGCAATGTATAAAAGAATAATCTTGATAAAAATTAGACAAATATGAACAACAAATCAAAGAGGAACATCTTTTAATTATATTTTTCTTTTAAATTATCATATTTTTTAAATAAAAAATCACAAAACTATATTGTTTTTCAATAAAATTACGTGAGCCAACGCTATTAAAAAAAATTATCATAAAAAGTATAGTTCAACAATTTAATTTTCTGTAAATTATTAATTTTAATAAGCGTTTAAATATTGTGCGAAATCGGAAGTCACGAAAATGTACGAAATACATACATGAAATAAGTTTCCGTATCACCAGGTTAGAGGACAGTGTGCGTAAGCATTATACATAAGAATCTTGGAGAGAAAGAGCAAACGTGAATAGAATATATTATAAGCAATGCGTAATAGTCAACGCACAATACATGTACTTCCATATGGCATTCAAACGCGGAGAATGGCTTGTAATAGGAAATGGAATACATTGCAAAAGTCAATGTAAAAATCAAATAACAATGTATTATGTGGTATCTTTATTTTAAACTAATTTGCGACTTTTGCTTCGTTTGTTTATTCATTTATTTATTAATTTACGGAAAATTTCAAGAAATACAGTATGAATAAAATATAATTTTAAGATGGATAGACCTACAAAGGCTTTGAATAAAAATTAGTAGTAAGAAGGATGAACATATAGCCTAGTAAATGCATTCATTACATCAATACTCTAATTATAAAAATCAAACTAGGTACTATTTTCATTACTGAAACATTTGTATTTCTAATCTAGAATCTTCAATTCTTCCTTCTATATTATTTATACTTTTTGATAGAAAATACTTTTATGTAATATACTATCATATAGGTATTTAGTAGTATCCTCAATGATTTTTGGTTCTTATAAAATACAAATTCTGTGCATATAATCACCATTAACTAGTTCTTTTACGTTTCTAAAACTTTCAACGTCTTCTTCGAGAACGATTTTCTAATTTTACGGGGTATTCGTCTTTCTGATTCACCCTGTATAAAATTATCGTATTCTCTCTAGTAATTTAATATAATACATAAGGCTTATTTGAATATCCAAATTTATTCACCAAGCATTTGAGATCCAGAAAGAAACTTAACTTATTATACTGTGACATTTCTATCGTGTGAATGACTTTCGTAAATAAAATATTATATATAAATAATTTCTAAAGTAAAAAAATAAAATTTAATTATAAAAAACAGTAATTTCAAATAAAATTAAAATGGATCTTTGAAAAAATATTATATACATTTTATATACATTGGGTGAAATAAAATAATGAAAAAATTATCATTTGTAATGTATAAAATTTACTATAATTGAACCAACCGTTCATTTAAAAATTATAATTTTTTATAAAATTTATAATCAAATAAAATTTCCGATATTTCCAACGAATTTACAATAAATTATAATAATTTTATACCACAGAGGCAATGATTGATGCAATTGCAATTTCAATAAAAAAATTTTTCGCGATATAATAAAATCAGCATCTCATGGAATGCAATTTCGATTGCAATACCATTAATAACATTAATAATTACAGTTAATAAAATGTGTACAAAAACTCTTGCTTTTTTTTTCAAATTTTCACGTTTCTGCTAAGCTCACTAAATTTTACGTGAAAGAGCATAGTTTAAAACAAAATTTCTAAGATCGACTGTAGATTATTCAGTAAGTAAAGCATCTTGGAAAGTAAAGACGCCTGTTAAATATTCATACACGCTCTCGCGAATAAGCAAAGCAAGCTTAGTTTTGTAACAGTATTTGAGTAAGGAGAGATTCTTTTCCTTTAATTAATTATTCGAGATATCAAATTTAAGCCTTTATACATAATAAAACTTGTATTTAATTAGCTTTATTTTATTCAATTTGTAGTTTTATTTATTAATTTATTTTATGTAATGGTAATGAATAATATTTGAAAATATTTGATAAATAATTATTTTTTGTTATCAACTACTTGATATCAATTTCATAATTTTTTTTTAAATAATAGTATATTAATAACGAACAATTAACCATGATATTTTCAAAGCTACGAGTGAAATTGTACAAAATTTAAGTTATTTTTTTTTAAAGGTATTTTTATAGTATTGTCCAATTTTATTTTTATTGATGGCATGACAGTGATTCCTCTTTTAAATTATGTACTTTAATTCAATGACTGATAGATATTTAAGACTGTTTTTTATTGTAATTTATGTTTTCTGCGTGTATTTAGAATAGTCTGTGATATCACTTTTACATGATGACTTACTGATACAGTATTATATATTAATTTTAATAATGGACTGTGATATCTTATCTTATTATGTGCAATACTTTTTATAGAATTATTACTTACTATTTCATGTATTACACGCCTTTTTGTACTCTTATTACAAAATAAATAAATATCTATATCTATATCAAAAAAAAAAAAAAAAGGTACATTTGTTTAATGGAAGTTCAATTTTTAAACTATTTATTGTAAAAGATTTTTATTATGAATGCATAAAAGTTGAGATCAAAATCCTTTGGTTGAAGCAAAACATATTCAGAAAGCTCAAGTTGTTTAGTAAGTTATAAAGGAATAAAAGTAATACAAAAAATACATGAAAACGTGAATTGCCGAAAAAGTACATAGAAAATAAATGTTACATTTTACTCTGAATTTTATTTCAATTTTTATTTCTCATAATATTTGAACAAATTGAGCTTTTTGAATTTCTTTTTTTTCAAATCGAGAGGTTTTAATCTTAACTTTTATATATTTCTAGTGAAAATCCTTCTAAATCCAATCAAAATAGTTATTAACTTGAAAAAATCTAGCATTGAACCAAATACACGCGGGTTCTTTCATAATTGTACGTAAAAATAATATCTCTCAATTAAAAACGATTTAAAACCTAAATAAAACTCAATCACTTTGTTGGTCTAAATTAGTTCATAATTAATAAAAAAATCAGCAAAAATAAAAAAAAGGGGCAATATTCTTTTGCTATCTTGATATGCAGGGTCTGCATCTATAAATACATGCAGACCCTGCAAATCAATTAAATAATTAGAAATTTGTTGATCGTTTCTTTGAACAAATATTGGACTTGTGCTTCTAAAAATTTAGATCTTTTATGAATTTGTTTAATTATATTTAATTAACATCTTAGTTGACGAAAATTTAAAATTAACAAGAAGAATAATAAACTTATGGGACTTTTTGTTGTTTTCAACTTTTAATATATTCATCTATTATTATTTTATGTACGTATTTGATATCTTATGCATGCTGAAAAATCATTTTTTTTGATGTGTATCGAGTATGTAAAAATAAATAAATATTTCAAAAACTAAGGATTGCTAGAATAAACCTTGAAACGCGAACTTTTTTTATTCTGACTATAAAAACATACGTTACAAAGTAGTCAAGATCTGGGTTCTACAGTGTTGGCGTTTTTCTTGTAAGATCTCTTTCAGTGACCAAACGATGGAATATACAAAGAGAATTATCATATATATCGACTCTGCTTTTATTTGCTTCTTTCTTTATTGTAGGAAATAAAAGAAAAGAATGAATTGTTGGCTATTCGAAGAAACAACCAATATCAACTAACAATTGATTAGATCATTAAGAAAGGAACATTTTTAAACATAAAATTTTGCATTCCTGTCATTTTAAGTAAAAATGTAGCAAAAAGTTTTATAAAAAATTTCCTATTAACGAATTTCATCAAAAATAATTTTGTTACGCAACAGAACTCAAAACACCTAGTTCATTCACAAAATTGATTTGATTTCAAATGTTTGATAAAATTATTTTCTTAATTGCTAAATACATTAACACGTTGAAAAATCTTTTAATTATATTTCCATATGTTTTTAGATTTTTAAATGAACTCACTAAATAAAAATACACAAAATTCATTCACTTAAATTTTATAATTCAATTTACAATAACCAACTTTTCTTATAAAAAAATTTTAAATAATCAAGTCAATATAATCGTTTGCCACTCGAGTTTTATCGTTTGGTACCGAAATAAGCCATTTTACTTTTAAAAAACATAAAATTATTTCATACTAATTATTGATTCTATATATTCATAAAAATTTATAAAAAAAATTTAAAACAGAATATTTTAAAAATATTATATATAATTAGCCCAAGCTAATTTTAATGCATTATAAAAACCATAAAAATTTGAATTTTAACAGATTAAAAACAAATTATCTTCAAACACTACGTCTGAAAAATTCTCAAACTTTTTAAAAGCAAAAATAGAACCAGACATAAAAAAAAAAGAAAATCAAAAACTTGCTCGCCAAAGCATAGAGGTCCATTGAAAGAGTACATGAAAGTGAAATCAAATATTTAACGAAGGCCGCTCGGCGTCGAGAAAAGCATAGTGTATAGTCCTCTTCACGCATATTGACGGTGCAAAACACAAAAAAAGAGAGAGAGAGAAAGAAAGAGAACGACAGAGAAAAATAAAAATAAAAAAAAATCACTGCCGCCTGTCGAATAGTTGAGTATGCGTTCCATGACGCGACGTTGAACGCTCGAGAGCTGAGGCTTTATGAAGGTCGGGGTTGAAAAGTTGAGTTGTTCTCGTTTTTAATGATTTCGAGGACCTGCTGCTTTAATATCGCGTGTCTGGTTAAAGTTTTATTTTAAGTACATGAAACATTTAGAAAAGTTTTCATAATGAATAAACGAGAAAATTTATCAAACTATTTGACCTTTCTTTCAACTTTAATGGATCGTAGTCACAAATTTAAGCTATAAATGTATATAATGTTTAATAAATATCATTGACACTTTTGAAGTACTAAATGTTGCTGTAATAAAATATAAATGAAATTATATTGAAAATATAATCAAACTAATTTCTTAGCGTTGTGTTATAATTTAAAGACAAAGTGGTAAACAAAGAAAATAAATGTCATAAAAGTTTGTTTTAATTCTTTAAAGTGACTTGATTATAACTTTCCGACACTTAATAAAAGTTCAAACTTCATAATGGCAGTTTATACTTTTTAAATTCCATAGATGTAAGTATAATAACTTATGAAACTTTAAAAAAAAATGCAAAAATTTGTTCTACACGTTTTCAAATAAAAATTATAAAATCGAGTAAATAAATAATAAAATTTTGTGTAAAAATTTATTTTAGTATAATCTATAAAATTATAAAATATTTTCCAGTGAGAAGAATAATAAATTTCATTCAAAATATAGGAACGAACTGGTAATCAATAAGCTCGATAAAAAAAACATTTAACATAAAATCGAATATTAAAAATTTTCAATTTAAATTTCGCAAATTAATAGTAAGTTCGAAATCCAAACATTGATCTGGTCAAACCCATTTTATGTCATATCCTGATCCATTCTTCGATTATATTGCTTCGTAATACACGCACACACAAAAGCGGACACACAAACGCACACATGTACATTATACATTGACTTTGGTCTCTCTGTCAAATTCACTCAACGCTAGCATGTATAATCCAATTACGATGACGCATAAATTAATATCATCGTATGAGAACATAGCAATGTCGATATATATGCTCGCTCGGTCGTTAAGGAGCTTTCATGTCTGTTTTATGGCTGTTTGGAGGCGTAGAATTGCTGTTTGAGATACGATCGTGTCCGATGCGTATACATGCTTGAGAAATTTCAAAGTCTTAAGTTTTACTGGTATGATAATTATTTTTAAAATTTCTATTATATTATACCACATAAAATATTAGATTTATTAAATAAGATTTCACTGGAATTATTATTTTTACCGCAAATGTTGATTTACAAATTTGTTTTCGTAAATATTGTAATTTAATTTGCAAGAATACACAATTAATTTATAAATTTTCACATGAAAATTTTAATATTTTTTGTATGATTTTATTGCAATGATTATTTTCACTCATATCAATATAAATATAAATGTTGAAATTTGTATATTTTGATTTTTGATTAAATTTGTTAAAATTTTTAATGTTATCCATCGCACATGAATCGTAAAGTTTTAAAACAAAAAGGATTTTCGAGTACCAAGAGACGAAAAATTATTTTTAAAATGTCATTTGAAATTTAGGAAAATAATAAATGAAACATATTATTTATTTGTTTCTATGAACTATAATTCATAATATAAATACTTAAATAATTTTTGTTAACCAAATAAAATTTTAAAAAATTTCCATTTAATTATTTTATCAAATCTATATTGATAAATATAATAGAAATATGGAATCATAATATTGTAAATGTAACAACTCATTAATCTTTCAAAGCTATTGTATAAACCATTAAATTAAATTATTTTATTATTTTTATATATTCACATTTAATGTAAAAACATTTTTGTAGAGTTTTATGAATTAAATTCTGCAATTATATTACATTTTTAAAAACAAAAAATAACAAAACCTTTTCATTTAATATTTATAAACATTTTATAACATTTTATATTGATACTTGAAAAACGATACAAAAGCTTCAGAGAAAAAATTCTTCAACTAAATAATTTAATTAAAAATGTTCGCTGGCTTTATTTAATATTTATAATTATTTCTTAACAATATTTTCATTTAAAAGCAATTTCAAACTAAAAACATGAAATAACAATTTGTGCTATTCAATATTGGCTTTCATTTTATAATAGAAACTAAGTGCTTTTGAAAATTTATGAAAAAATTTTTAATCTTTCTTTTTTAATTTTATCCTTTTTACTTCAATTTCGCCTTTTGAAATGAAACAATGAAAATTAAAATTGTTATCTTCGTTTAATGTTATTATAAGCCACAACAATTAAATTCTCGATTCAATCTTGTTTTATTAAAATAAATGTACATAAAAAATTTACGATATTCTTCATTTCAATTATAATGAATTCCATAATTTTATGACGTTAACAAAAATATAAACTTCATATCGTCGAAACAAAAAAAAAATTCAACATGATTTTTAAAATCAAACAGTGGTAGTAAGTTAAAAAAAGATGATGTAGGTTAATTAATATATGTTTGTTGTTGTTGTTGTTGAAAGTAAACTCATTTTTCTATAAAAATATTTTCAAGCACGATGTTTTCTACTAACTATGGCAAAGCAATGTTATTATTATCAGACATTTTAACTTTTGCATTTTTATTGATTGGACTTTGCGAGAAGTTAACATGATACAGTGCGTCTCAATAAATTGCTAGTATATTGAAAATGATCGAAGGATATTCCTAATGAGTAAAATTTATGTTTGTTCACTTAACAGTATAACGTATAATAAATAGAATTTTGCAATGAATTGCTAAATTGCTTTATTTGTTTATATACGGTGGTTTATTTTCAATAATTAAATTTTCAAATTTGCATTAAAAACCATGAAAATGGATTTATAATATTTTTATTATAAGTATGTAGTCTTCTTAATGATTTAAAATTAATTTTTTTTATATTTGTATTAAATAAGATAAAAATTAGATGTTGTTTAAAATCGTTAGGCTAATCATCATCCTTTATTCATGCCAAATAATAATCCGATATTTCAATCCTCTTAAATAGTCAATCAAACTTCATTACCACATTTTCACTCTTTTAAGTTTATTTGTTTTTATCTATAAACTTTTAAACTTTTTGAAACTAGTAATTTTATCAAGTCAATCAAGTTTTCTTTTATAATATTTATTAAATTTCTCAACGTATACGAACTGAAAATTCAATATAATGTTTCTTAAATTAAAAACTAAATAATGTTTTCTTCGCTAAATTTATTTGAAAAATCATTTGAAAATTTCATTTTAGTTATTTGCCAAGAACACTTCTGAAAATTTCAATTATAAATTTAGCTACTTTAAAAATTTTCTAATAATTTTAATTATAATTTTATTTATATAATTCTCGATTCATAAGCTATTATTAATTTCATCCATGTATTTGATTTGTGTGTACCCTGACTTCCAGTACAATTTCCACTCGCTTATCAGATTACTAGCCTAATAATCTCAGGCAGCCATAGCATCAATCTGAAATCCATGGATACACATACAGCGTATAAATCTTGGAACAGTTCAGTTATTCAAAATGGTACTTCACCTTCCAAGCTTTTATTTTTGAAGTATTTTCGTTTCTTGTTTGGTTTTTTGCGTGTTTGAGGTTCCTTATTTGTTTGATTTTTCATTTAGATTTTCGTGATTTCTCTCCTCTGATTAAGCCTGTCAAAATTGCGTGAGTTGTTATTTGACTCGTGAAATGTTTGCTTTTTCTTTAATTTCTATAAGAAACGTTAACACGATAATACTTACTCACTTTATAATCAAAACGCTGTTTGTATACCCACAAAGTCAAAATGTAACTTCCTGACTAAAATGACAAAAGGCTCTTTTCTATTACTCGGCATCATCACTATTGTGCGGTAAACCACTGCGCTTTAATGAACAGCAATATGAACTTTATGTCGTCAAAACAGAAAAAAAGAAAGATGAAAGATATGACATCAACTTGAAAATAAAAAAATAGTGTTTGAAAATTATGTTCCTCTAAGTCACTCGATATTAATATCAGTTAACGTATCGCATTTAGTACCTAATGTATCGTGCACGTAAATATTCATAAGTATATGACTAGCACCTGCTTATGAATAATATTGAATGACAATAATATGCATGGTTTCTCAGTGAAATATACCTTGTAAACGAAGGAATAAATTTGACGTAAGTATTATTTATGAAAAGGTCATTTGAAAAAAAAAACAAAAATAAAAATTTAATAATCATAATTTTTTATAGAGTGTTTAAATAATATATTCTAATCAACCAAAAGCCAATTAACTTTTTTGTTATACTTAATAACATTAGAATTAAAAAATATATACAACCCTAAGATACATGAAAACAAATACAGTGTAATTAATCTCATTGATTTCCTTTGCGCGAAAATGTAAAACGTTCATGGCACAAATGAGGAGGCTTTGAATACTTCATGACAATTGTGTGCATAATCGATATACCGAGTCCGCGAGTAATGCTATTACTATACATTTATGCTCACATGTTTAGCTTTAGCGAGTAAGGCACTTGTTTAATTGTCGCTCTAAATATGAACGAGACTAATTAATTGTCTCTCCTACGCATTTAACAGAATGTTTTTGCAGTACTTAAGTTTATCATGGCTATTATTGTAACGATGAAATTGTTACATAAGAAATAGTTTATGTTATTTTTAAAATTTTTACAGGCACTTTTAGCAAACACTTTTAATATAATTTTTAAATAAATATTTTAATAATTCTTTCAATTAATGTTGTAAAAAAATATTATTTCGTTTTCAATTTAAGAAACATTATATTTTTCAGCTGATAATTCAAACGAAAATTTGAAATAGCTTTTTAAAATAAAAACAATTAATATCAGTTTTTGCGTTCTGAAATTGCTAAAACAATTTATTCTGTTTTTTGGCATAATTCGTCTAATAGTTGAAAAGAAAGCTTCTTTTTGAAATATTTTCTAAGATTACATTCCAAAAAATATTGTATTCTCCAATTTCATTTTACGTTGTTTTCATATTATTTAGTAGCACGCGATTCATATTTTTTTCTATGTCTGACCAATAATTGGATTGACTACTGAAACTAAAGTGTAGGTATAATTTGAACAATACATTATTTATTCTTAAAAAAATAATTCTATCATAAGTAAAGATACTTTATAATTATAATAAAACGTTAATGACCTAAAAGGTTAATGTGACTATAAACAATATTAGTTATAAAAAAAGATATTCCGTACACAAACTGTAGTGAAGCAATTATATTTTATAGTTAATTAAAACACGATTAAATATTAAATACAAAAATATAATAAGGAAAATGCAATTCTCAGAAAGAAATGAGAAGTATTTAAAATGCGTTAATTAATTTTATTAAAAATTTATATATAAAAAAGAAAGATTAAAGAAGATATAAAAAAAACTATTAGAATCAAACTATTGGAAATTCGAGCCAAAATGAAATTTCATTAAATCTAATTATGAGGTAAACATCGCGTTCAAGATTTCGGGTCGCGTAGGAATGTTAGTTTATTGTTGGATGTAGAATACCAGTAATTTTGCAGACAGCTTTTATTAGTGCCGATTAACATTGTCTTAAGCAATGGCTTTAATTAAGTTATAATATTAGATTTTCGAGATATAAATTGGATGAAAGAAATTTTTTTTAAATTGGGTATTTGATAAAACAACAAGACGTGGAGAAAATTGCTAATTTAATATCATAACATTAAGACGTTATGATATTAAACAAAGAATAAAAACAAAAAGAGAATCATTGATATATTGAATCCAGGAAAAAGTTATTTTTCGTAAATTAATTAATTTATTGCTAAACAATTTAAATTTAATTCAATAATTTTGGAAAAAAATATTTTATTCACTTTTTAATAATTTTGAATTTGACTGTTAATTTTATTTCAAAATCTGAATCCCAGTATAATTTTTATATATAAGTAATAAAATGTTCATTTTATTTTAACGAATGAAATATCTTCAGAAGAGATTTATATGGCAGTTAAAAATTCTACTTAAAGTATGCAAAAAAAAGAAAGACAATATAAGTTTAAGTAAATCTATAAAATTTAAAATAAATGCAGAAAAGAAAATCCAAGTAATAAAATCAATTTCCCGTTGAGATAAAATATAGAGTCTATTTCTTTTGGCAAAGAAGTTGTAATGTCTTTTTAAAAAGAGTATTTCTTTAGCAAAACATCCAAGAGTAAGAAATCAATACCCCTTACTTATCTTCGCTATTTTTAAAACGATGCCGAAGAACAATGTTTGATTATTTTACCACAAGGTAAAATAAAGTCCATGATTTTCCAAGTTCTCATCTGCTGAATAAATATTTATAATAAATGTTATAAAATGTTTGAAAATGAAATAAATTAAATATAAAAGAAGAAATTATTACGTTGTTCGAATCATAAAAGTTTGATTTCTTATAATTAGCAAAAAATAACCATTTCACAAAAAATTTTTAAACACAATAATTTTAATAATGTAATTTTTTTTAAAAACCAATATAAATAATCAAATTTTTAATTTGTATATAATTTAAAATTTACATGGTAATCCAAGAGATCAATAAATGAGCTTTATAAAAAAGAAGTTTACGAATGCAAAATACTGTAAACAAGTAAATAAATATGACCAAAAAATTTAAAATAGTATAAAATATCTAAGGAAATCATAAAGTAGAAACGCAAATACACGATAATATACTAAAGTAAGAAAGTTTTACTGGAAATTTCAATAGGAAAATAACAGCTTTTAGTACATCAGCGAACAAAATTTATTGATGTACAATCGTAAATCTCGTCTTGTCGTGGCTCTCTCTTTCTCTCCTGATTTACTAAACAAAATTATAGTTTTTTCTTTTTTTTACAAGCCTCTATTTCATTCTCCACCCAATCCGCAGTCATTTATCATAATATAGTAAAAGTTATAAAAGCATTAAGTCGGCTATCTTCTCTTCGTATCTTTACTTTACTTTTCGAGACTTTAGTTTGTATTACAAAGCAAACTTTCATTTAATATCACTTATATAAAATGTATATCTATAATCGGATAATCTGGCAAACATTAAATTAAGTGAACATTATTAAACTTAAATATTAGTTCTAATTATTTTTTTTTATTACGATTTTTATGCATACAAAAATGATGTAAGAATAATGTTTCATCAATGTAACGAAGATGTGCTATACTATATACACAAAGTATCGTGTAAAAAAACAACAATAACATAAAATGCATAAATTATGAACATTCGCATAAAAGATATAAACATACAGCCTGCATTTATTCTACTTTCGCGAATAAATCTAGTTTTATTATTAGAAACAGAGGAAATTGCGAGTAGAGAAGTTGAATGTGCTGAGTTATTGTGGTTTCTTGATTGACGTTGACGTATGACTTTCTTTCCTGTGTGTTGTGAGATTTCTGGGGCATACAACAAGGTAGGGGAGAAAGCTAAAATTTCCGGAACAAAATTTCTCGTCTTATTCGTTCTTCTAATATTGTGTCTTTTTAAAGTTTCGCGAAAACTGTGTACTATTATGGATGCATGAGATGGTAATAAATATTAATGGCTTTTAGAGTTTCCTATATCTATAAATATCTAGATGTTCGACTACACTTCATTTGAAAACTTATTTATTATTAAACAAAAATAATAATTGAATGATTTAGTTTTGCTTTTTATTTTTATTTATTTAAAGATATTGTAACGTATAGAATGGCAAGTAGGAGTTAAATAAAAATTTATAAATTAAACCGTAATTGCTCAAAACCAATTCAGTTTTTATAATCTTTTTAAATCAATAATAAAAAAATTCTACTTAAGATAATGTAAAACTTTATTATACTATTCAAAGAGTGAGTAACGAAAAAATTTAAGTGAATTTGATCTGACTAATACATGATAGTATTTGACAGTATCTGACAATGTCTAATAGAATCTGAAGTGCATAGGTCATGGGCCCTTATATATGTTAAGGAAAAAATGACCCCCACCATCGCTAGTTCCGAGCTTTTGTAGAGTCATTTGTGCACAAGAACTTTTTCGATTTTGACCAACTAGCTAGTAGCCCCGAGAAAACTATGAAATTTTCTCGTGCACACAATCTACGTGAAAATTAAATGACAAGACAGTTCTCATCTTTTCACGTAGAAAAATAAATTTGGCTTTGAGACTATGGCATAGCCATGCACACAGATCGCCACCAAAATGATTCTTGCATGCAATCGCACAATTTTTTCCTTTCTTTTTATTTTTTATCAATTATGTTTTTATTATTTACTATTTATTAATTAATTCAATATATTAAATTCTATTATATCCATGACAGATATTATTTAAATATATATACTACTTCGTAACATCGAATTTCCCTTGTCATAAAACAAATTTGAGTCTAGTTAAGCTTAAGTAACAAAACTTAATTGAAAACATTATTAGACCTTCTTACTCGCAGACGCACGCGTGCGCATTTACACGAAAGGATATATAGATATTTCAGTAGTTTGAAAGAACAAAAAAAAGAAAGAAAACAGAACTATATAGATAAAACATCTGGTAAAGTAGAAAGAACTAGTTGAGAAAAAGAGTTGAGGGATTTAAAATCCTCCTCTTCAATTGAAAAGAAGCACATTACCTCGAGAGTAGTCTGAAAAGAAAACTGACTTTGGAATTTTGCAGTGCTGCAATGGAACAACCTTATAAATATAGATGCACGAACTTTAATTAATTTCTACATATTAAAAACTTTGTTAATTCTAGTTTTTTTTTAATCGTTTGAAAATCTGAAAGGCATTAATTTTTTTTTCTACAATAAAATTTCATTTAAATAATAAAGTATTTAGATTGTTGTGCGTAAATTTATATTGTTTGATAATTATCAAAAACTTTTACTTTTTTCACGTTTATATTTGAAACTTGAAAAGCACAAAAGGCACAGGTTTTCTTACGTTTTTTTAAAAGTTTTTCTCCAATTAAGGGATGACTTTTTTTAATTGAATGTTTTTCTTTTACATTTTGTGTGATATGATTCAAACATTATAAATAAATACTAAATTTGATACTAAGCCCGTAAATATTCTTCTTTAAATTATAAGTTTATTATAAATATTAGTTTTATATAAATTTATTTGAATTAAAACTTAAACTTTTACTTTAATTATAATTACAAAGAATGCGCAATTACTAAAATAAACCTTTTCTACATTAGCCTTTCTTTAATGAGACGAAATGATGTATGCTTGAACTTATAACTTTTTCAACCTATGCTAAAAAGCTATAATGTTATCTGCCTTATTGATTATATTATTCTACTTTTCTTTGATTATTAAGTTTTTCGAAGATTTATCATTTATCCTTTGTTAATATATTCATTTTTATTTATCTTTTAAGTTTTTTAAACGTTAATAAAATTTTCCTTTTATTTTAAAAACGTTTTTAATGTTTTAGTTTCTTTTTTATTTTATAAAATTTTTTTTTTTTTATAAATTCCATAAGCATATAAATACTTTTATTTCTCAGTGGATAGTTATGTTTTACCTATGATCTGAAATTAGACTCTTACTAAAGTTATATAACTATCAAAAAATTTCCTTACCTAATTTTTGTACTGTTACTGATTTTTTCTCCGTTTACTTAAAATGCTATTTTTGGCTAAATACAAAAATTTTTAACACTTTTTATTTAGCTTTTTCCTTGATGCTAACCATATATCAAAAATTTGAGCTCCAGTTCAGAAAAATTGCCTTATTCCCCATATTGACATGACAAATATTACTGAATGTCATAAATTGTTGTTTACACCATTTTTAATGTTCAAATTTCTACCAGGGTAGATACTTAACTTTAGGTGACCAGCATAAAAATGGCTTACAGTTCTCACACATCTTTTTCTTTTATAGGGATCGAAACTTATCCTTACTATTACGGTCTATGTTTAAAGTATCAAGTGTTCTCAGTGTTTACTCTAGTTTCTTTAAATCATTATTTTATTCACTTTTTTCATTTTTTTTTTGACTGTGCTTGATTATATAGCTTTATAGTGACGAAGTCAATTCGTGTACGCTCACCTCTACACCCGGAGTCTTGTAGCCAGGACTCACCCCGGCGAGGCTGTAGAAATTTACCTCGGCACTCAGAGTCTTGTGATCAAGACTCGCCCCGGCGAGGAGATAATAAATTACCTCGGCACTCGGAATCTTGTGATCAAGATTCACCCCAGCGAGGGTGCTATTCCAGGCCATGGGCGCACCCATGCACAGAAGCACAATTTTGATTTCAATTTCTTTTTTTTCATTTGAATTTTATAGTGATTTCTTTAAATTAAATTACTAAATTTTAATCGATCATTCATTTTATTTAATGATTTGCTTACATTCATTTATTTTCTTTAATTGTTCATTTATCATTATTATATTAATTTCTCACATAAATAATTTCAGTGTATATAAAAAACGTAAACTCGACATTTTCAATACAATAGCATTATTTCCAAATACTCTCGTTGCTCGATTTTAATCGCAATACGCAATACAATCAACTTGATATTATAATATCACTTAAATAACTAAATAAAACTAAAAATCTTTTCGTTAGTTAAACTTTTCTTATGAATTAAAATTAAAATAATATAATCTAATCTATTTTTATTTAACAAAACTTTACCAAGAACTTTAGTCATTAAAAATCAAACGAAATACAAATATAACCTTAAAAAACTATAATATATAATCTTATAAGCTAAAAATATTAATTGTGTGTAACAATTATACATAATCAATTTTGGTATTACAAATATTACATATTATTTTACACTTTGACCATGTTTATAAAAAAAGTTTTAACGAATAAAATACAGCTGTAGTTTAATATAACAGAATTTATTGATATACACTATAATATATTCATACACGTTCAACGCTTACCACAAACGTGAAATGTCGAATCGCGCATATGACTGTTTTGATGTGTCGATACGTTATCCCGATGCCTTAATTAAGGGCCAGCGTTGACAATACATACATTTTCTCTTAGGACTTTACGTGACAAATTAAAATTTTAATATACATCAATTTGTACAGCTTTTAAATATTCCATTTAATAAACAGTAATTAAAGAATACTGCAATATTTAGGTCACTACAAAAAAAAAAAAAAAATGACAATCGGAACAAAAAATTTAATTATTATGAAAACAATAATAACAATGACAGTTTTAAATTAATGAATGATGTTGACGTAAATCATTAAATAAAGTAAAAGTATGTCAGAAGTAAAAATTATACAGTGATAACTGAAATAATGAGTCCATACATTAAACTGCAAAATGTAAGCGCAAACAAAAAGAGCAAATACGAGAAGAAGAATTTTCGAAAAAAAAGCATGTAAAAGTATGTACGCATGAGAAAATCGTGACAATGATACAGAATTTTTTTTTCCAGAAAAAAAAATGAAAAGCGGGAGATTCGAATAATGAAAAAAGTATTCGCATATGAAAAAATGTAAAAATTTTATGCTCCAGACGAAAAAAATATTTCTTACAGCGACGTATTTCATTTGATAATTTTTTTTTTCCAATCTGTAAAAGTGTTTGGAACAATTCGACATGTGCCGGTACATATGAAATACGATGTCAAGAAAAGATTGACGCCGATGCCTTATGATTCGTTTATGAATAGTGCTTTCGAAATAACGAACATCTAGTGATACTTTTATTTTGTAGATACTAAAATGACACACTTGGTAATTGGGGTTGATAAAAATTATTCAAGTGTACATTGATTTGTGGAAATTATAGAATTGCTTAATTTAGGATTATAAATATTTTAAATAGTGCGGGAAAATTGAGACTGAATGTACCACTTTGCAATCTTCAATATGTGATAAATTTGAATTCCATGTTATCATTAACGTTTCATCTATAAAAGCAGATATTTTTAAACTCTTTAGATTTCTAATAAGAGTAATGACAACTTTAAAGGAAAAAAAGCGAGAAAAGAAAAAAGTTTACACGATTGAAAGATATTTTAAGAGCGCATGCTTGACACCTAAAAATTAAGTAAATGAGTTTTTGCCATTATAAAATGTTTGATATACAAAAATATAAAATTATTTTATTTTACAGCGTCATTCGCTTAAGAAATTAAAACGAAGTTTTATTTAAGGAATATTAAAAGTAGACAGTTGGCGCTTAAAACTTTATTTCTTTCTTTTTATGAACTTATTTAATTAAATCAAATTAATTAAAATAAACCAGGAGTAAAATAACCAGAATTTATTCGATTTTTATAAGATTTCAACCATAACAGTATAATATAATTGTGCTATATCAATATTGGCTCTTTCTACACTAGTTCACTTAATCAAATAAGGAATTATTCATTCTTACTAATAAATACTCTTCTAAATAGATTGTCGATTTGAAAAATATAATTTTTACCATAAAATCAATTTAATTATTAAATTATTATTGAGAACATTTTACAAATAGCAATTTATTAACTTGAATATATTTTCATTGAACTATCGATTGAAATATTCAATTTCATCAAAATAGTTCCTGTAGTAGTAAATCTAAGTATACGTAAACGTAATTATAAAATCAAATCGTATTAAATAAGACGAAATCAGTGATATTAACTTGGTTTAATTTTATATCTAACAAAATAGTTTATAATGTTACCCTTACATTTATTGCACATTGACAAATTACTTCTATCAATAAGTTAACCATCCGATCAATATAACAAATTCGATCCGTGCTTTCTTTGCGCTGGATGTGTTGTGTATAATGCAAGGCAAGGTTTTTTTTTCAGTTCTCAATTCAATATGTAAAAATTAACAAATGATGTTAGGATTTATCTATTATTTACTTAATTAACGATGCAATCACTTTTCTATAATTCCTTTCCAATAGGTCAAATTATTGGGTTCTTTTTTAGTACAACTTAAATATTTATTGAATGCATTTAGTATTCGTCTAGCTTAATTGAATTTCAAAGTCATATAAATAACGGAAAATGCTCCTGATATACGAGCGATTTTTCTTTTAAAAGATACGGTATGAAGATTCGGTCATTAAACAAGTACGGATATTTTTGAATTTAAGAAAATCTAAAAAAAAAGCTAGGACGAAATTTCGTAAATAATATATCTATGTATATGATAAGTGAAAACAGCTGAATGTAGTCAGACATTTTTGAAATTTCAATATTTTTTATTTTATTCTATCTTAAGATAGCGTAGTTAAAATTTTTTGGTTCTTTATGATTTGAATTTTTTAATAATGATGATGTTATACGTTTATTTTAACGAGGTCGTAAAAATGCACTTTTAAAATTACGAAACGTATTTTTGAAACCCTCAATTCAAAAGTCATGTAAAATTGATTTGAAAAAAGAATTTTCATCATTAGTTTGCTCTAAAAATGAAAATCCAAATACGAATCGAAAAGCACTATTAGTTTCAACAATAAATACTTAAAATTATGATACCGTATGAAGCTAATAAAATTTTAACTTTAGCAAAGTTTTAATGCAAATGCGAAGTTTCGGTTAATCGATTAGAAAACTTATATTGAAAGAGTATACTTCGAATACCAAGTTCTAAGAGAGAATAGATTAAAATTTCAAAAATTTAATAATTCATGCGATTATCGGATATATGATTGTACGAAATAAAATAATGAAAATTTGAAATTTGGTATTCGAATCAATCTTTATCTTATGTACATTAGACATTCTTCTTTTATAATTCCGTCACGTAACAAATGTATAAATAAATAACAAGCTCGAATAAATCATGATAAAAATATTCGTGAGAATATGAATGAAATGTATAAAGCTTGGTCTTTAGATGTAAAAATATATCGTCTTTTCAATATTCTAAAGAACAGGTATATCATAAAGTAAAATGATGAATTTTTTAAATAAAATGAGACAGTGCGCATAGGGGCTTCCTTCTTCTTCTTTTTTTTTTCTCTCAAAGTACAAAATATCGTATCGCCAATATCTTCGACGCAAAATCGAAAGCCTTTATGATATACCAAAGCTCTAGAGGAATAAAAGGTAAAGAAGACAAAAGAGTAGAAAGGAAGGTAAAGTAAAAAAAAAGATGAACGTTGAGGCATTTCAAGAAATTCAAGATGTACGTATAAGTGAGGTACATAAGTACAAAAAAAAGGCAAAATAAGGGTATAAAAAAATTGTATAAAGATGAAAAATAAATATGGAATAATGAATAAAAGAAAATGGTTATGGAAACTGACTTGATTCAAAATTAAAAATTAATTTATTGTGATTTTTATCAAAAGCATATGTTAGAAGATTATTTTTTTTCTTTTCAAAACTTTTGATCAAGTAATTCTAATAGGATTGAATATATTTCATAAAATTAAAAATAGTATAAGCGTGTTACATAATATTATATATCATCGTATTACGTGATAATGTATACGATGTTATAAAATAAGATGTTTTATTTTTATGAAAAATTATACTTTCATCTGAATTTATTTATTTTGAAATCTATTTGATGTAACTCAGATTAGTTAAGATTAAAACTATTCTATACGATGTCAGTTTATTGCAAACAATACATTATACATAAAATCATAATTTATATGCGCATATATAAAAATTTAATAAAGCAAATAATTTTTTTAGCAAAATATTATTTTTTATCAAAATTTTTTGAAAGAAAATCCATCTTATTTTTTACATTTCAAAATATTTAAAAATAAAAACCATCCTACACAATGACAGTATATTAAAAGAGCTAGAAAATAAAAATGAGGACGAGTTTGCTTTTCTTACTATATAGCGTTTCATTTTGTACGGGATCCCCTGATAATTCATATGAATAGTGGATATGCTTTCATATTACTTCTTTTTTTTTCTTTTAATGATACTTCAACAAATAATACCATTGTTTATAAAAGTTGAAAACATTTTCATGTTTGCGTTTTCAAATGATTGTGTAACAAAATGAATTATTAGTTGATTATTATAATCTAAAATCTCATTCTTTATTTATCCTTAAATATAATGGATAAATATATTTAATTAAAAAAAGTTGAGGAAAATAATCAAAATCCCACGTACTTCGTTTTACGTCAAAAGAACTCACGTCAAAATGTTTGTCGTGTCGTTCGCCTTCCTCATTTAATTTACAATTTAATGGATATTCTTGAGTAGATTGCATGAATTAAAGTGCTGTTAAATAATATTTCACATAAATTATGTAAATTCATAAACTAAGAAAAAAATCTTGATGGAAGCAAAACGGAAATAGCATAAAATATAGTAAGCAATTTATTTGATAAAAATTAATTCGAGTAAAAACGTTTTAAATGACGTTAATTCTCTATTCGATATAAAAACATTGTAATATTATATAATATATATTTGAATAAAATTACATGATAAAATATAGCATTCCGAGTAAAATATTGCAGCTTATATTAGCCATAATACATTCGGCAAAATGATATGTCAGAAGCACGTAATATGTAATCTACATAGAAAAATAAGATAATAGTAGCAGCAACAACGCTTGTACATGGCAATAAAAGGTAACAAAAGAAAATGGATCTAACGTCGTAAAAAGAAATAAAATAATAAAAAAAAAGAAGAGAAGAAGAAGTGATGCAAAATGGGAGCTACGAGAAAGGAAAAGCAAATAGTGATTCCTTATGAAATGGATGAAACATGTAGCAAGAAAAACAATACAAAAAATATACACGATATGATAATACAAAGCATAGAAATAGAGAAAACAAAGAAATTTTACATTATTTGAAAAAAGAAAGAAAAAAAGAATAAGGTTGAAAGTATGTATTATCAAAGAACAAGAGACAGAAATATGATATGGCACGTAATACGTAATACTAAAAGCAGGCAAAGGGTTGAAAAATCATTATTAAGAATTATGTATTTTTTAAATTGAAACTTACACGCCATATTGATGAACCGACGATATTGGTGTACAGCGTAGTTAAAAAAATATTCACTTTTAGTGCATGACCATAAAATTTTTTTGCCAATTAATTTTGAAAAAAAAGGTTAGCAAGCTTTTTTTTTTCTTTTGGTCGTCAAACACTTGAACAAGAACGAGGATAAGGTTAAGTGTCGTTGAACGATGAGCTTGAATACGTATTTTCGTTTTCTTTTTTTTTTTATGAAGGTCGTTTCTAAAAATAAATTGAATTGGGAGCAACTTTAGTATGTAATATTTTAAGACTAAAGTTCCTAAATAATGTAAAACATAATCACGGGAGTAAATATTGTCATGAATGGATGATAATACATTAAATATGAAAAGATAGATAAGCATAATATTAAATTATATTATTTACGAACTGTTTTAAGCTTTTGTGCTTGTGAATTCAGATGATAAGATAAAAATAATGATGAAAAATGATGAAACGTATATTTTAATAAACTATTATTTAAGAGATAGTGAGATCAGTTTCTCCGCTTGGTACAGATGAGAGATTATGTAAAGAATTATTGTTAACTTGGACAATCACATCATGCTAATATATTAATGTAGTAATACATATATAGTGCACTTATTAATACTAATCTTGTTTAAAAAATATAAAAAAATATAATTAAAAAATAAAAAATATGGACAATGTTTCATCTAGGCATTTTCCTTGCTACACTGAAAAAAAAATTTACTGAAATCAAATAAACGCTTATTTGAATAGTGCCAAGTAAATAATTATTTGATTAAAATAAATATTTAATAAAACCAGGTGTAAATGTTTGTTTGAAATAAGTCTCTTCCGACCTATTTTTCTCATTTTATTAAAAGACCGTGCTGAATTAAGTAGTAATGAAGTTGATCCAAGTATCTTTTAATAAATAATTTAATAATGAATGTATTGATTAATTCAATTATAATATTATTCAGCATGGATTTAATTCTAAAATTGTTAAATTGATGGTTTCTAAAATGAATTAGTTTATTTATTATTGATATGGTATCAAAATTGAATCGAATGGGATTGAAAAGAGCAAAATTAATTATATTTTTGTAATTATTATCAGAGATGAAATTCATAAAGTAATTAGTTTAATACTATCAATTTGTTCAAAATGAAAAAACTACTTATTTTGTGATTTGGCTAATTTAAAAATTATATTCTTCGCGTGTGAATAATATTTAAAAATATTATTCACAATGCCTATCATCAAACTCTGTTATATATTGAATTAAAATAAAATTGTCAGTTGAAAGCAAGCCATAAAGCATTTATTTACCGAAAAAGTAAAATCAATTTTTCATAAAAAATCTGTGATTGTCAAACGTTGAATAGTTTATGATAGAAAAAGAAAGAAAAATTACCGGTTCATGAAAGGGATATAAATTTTTCATGGCATTAAAAGATAGATAAAGCGATTTTTCGCAGCTTAAACAGTATATCATAAACTAAAGTTATATGCACTTTTTATTAGAGAAGCTTATATTTTAATAAAAAAGAATTATTGTACGGACAAAACGCTAGCTTTATCCTTTTATACAATATATGATTTTTCGGGCTTTTATAAAAAGTAATTCAAGTGTTGAAAAAGTGTTCAAAAATTTTATTTCAAACTTATTCTAAAGCAATAATTTTGAAATATTTTAAACGTCAAGCAAATTGTGAAATATTTTTGGATATAGCGCGCGAAATATTCGAATTTGAGCGAATCTTAATTAAGTTTAAAGAGATTCACAGGTTGTAAGAATTAAAGAAATAAATTGAACCGAAATTCGCTATACTGTTAGATTAAGAGATGTGGAAAGTGACACAAAATCAAAATATAAACGTTATGAAGCTTACATTTTGATTTTCATGTTGTAGTTTTTACGATTTCATATTCATTGCATGAAGTTGTAATTGATAGTCGACATTTCGCCAACATGTCAGTATGCTTTATCAGAATAAGCTTGAGAAGTTAATGAAACGTCAACAACCAATCACAATCAACCACGCGATGTATAAAATCAAAAATATAAAAACAAAAATCATAAGATGAATATCAATAATCATTAAGAAAGCTTGAAAATTTCCATTACATTTTGATTATCTATTCAACTTATTATTATTATTGATTTTACGTATATTTTTAAATATACTCGAAAATATATATGTATATATATTGCACATATAATGATTAAACAATGGAAGTCTCAGTGGCTCATTCGGTAGAGCGGTGGATTATTCATAATCTCGAGGTTCTGAGTTCGAATCCCGCTCTCGGCAGATCGATACAAGCACGACTGTACTTTACATGTGCTTTGTTCACAAATACACTGAAGATCTCCGTCGCTAATTAGCATCGCAATGATAGCGCAAACAGCGACGTCAAGTAGAAAAAAATTTAGCTAATGCATTTATGCTGTCCTTATTACGTACATAATAATCGATGTTAAAAGTTACTTTAAAATTCGATTTTTACAAGTTTGGCTTTATTTTTATCAGTTAAAATTTTTCAAATTTAAATGACTTTGTAAAAACTTAATGAGTTTTCAAAATTGCAAAATTTAACGCGACGTCTTTCGAGAAATATATCACCACTCTCGCCGCAATAGTGCTGAAAAGACTAAGAAAAAGAACAAGTAAGTAATGTGACGTCTCCTACACATTTTTTTTAAGTTTTAAAATTTTAAAGCATTTATAAATTTTTTTCAAAGTTACCACGAATACATTAAATTTCTCACTGATACTTTTTATACATAAAACCAAAGATTAAATTAATATGATCAAAATCGTTCTGTTAAGTATCTTACTTTCCAAATCTCGTTAAAAACCCACTTTTTAAAAATCTTCATTAAATATATTGCCCACTTATAATTGTTTACCAATAGTTAAAAATAATACATTTGAAACTTTCATTACCATAGTAATAGAAAATAAATATCACCAAAAAAACCTACGTTATTTATAAACCAATAACCTGACACAATAAATTTCATCAAGACACTAAATTTCCTTTGCTAAATTTAAAATCCATCAAAAAAAGAAAGAGGGAATCAAAGCTTTCAATTTTATCTGAGCCCGTTTTAAAGATCTTTTTTAAAAAGAAGAAAAAAAAAATGCCAATCGATATTCCGACTTGACGATATAGCCACAAGCAATCTACAAGATTTGCACACATATCTCTCTCCCCTTCCCCTCTCTTTAGCGTCCATTTATTTATACATATACCCCACACACACCTTTTCCATGTAGAATATATATAGCGTGCAAAGCAACAAAAGGAGCCGGCAAAGCATCGCCAACATACCTGATCAATATCAAGTCACGGAGCTTACGGGTAAAACACGTCATCGGCCTCTCTCGACCCACTTGGAATTGTATATAGGAAGAGAGACGAGCGATAGACCTCATGTTGTGTTATGTATATACTACTATCGAACTAAAGGAGGAGTCACTTCAACAACATTAAGCCCATGCGAAGCTCAATCAGTAGCCTTAGAGTTCTGATGTTGATGACGTTAAAGGTAAAAGGTTACACGCAGTCAAATTAAGCGTCAGCGCAAGTGAATAAATTGACCATTAACCATTAATTGTAGCAAGCTTATCACATCATCAAGAAATTTTAGTTTTTTTTTTGTATATTTAGAAAGCACATTTTATTCTTCTTTTCAATGACATAGATAGCTATCAATGATAGATATCAATGACTATTAAATATATGTTTATAAGAAAAGTATTTTGACCTCTGTTTAAAATTATTATATTTTTTTTGATTCTCCACTTTTGCTTGAATATATTAAACAGTAAAGTTTAAAACCACAGTTTAATATGATAAAATAAATAATACTTTAAAAACTTATTATTTACAGCACCGTCCTACGTTGCTTGCATAATTAATTAAGAAAATTTCAATTTTGATGCTGAAGTTTAATCGAGATAATAAGGATGTCCAACAAAAAAAAGATTAAAATAAAAAACACTTTACGAGCTAAGAAAAGTCAAGGTCAATCTTATAACTATATATCGTAATTTAAATTGCTTTCAAAAAAAGCTTACATCCTTATTTCCTTCGCGCTCTAATGAAAAATTCTACATGACGTATATAAGTATTATAATTCAAGAGTATTATCTTGGTGAAAGAATTATGATTCACGCGAAGTTTTGTAAAACGATGCCTAGAAAATTCCGTTTATAATTGTTAAAAAGAAGAAAACTTTTAATTATTGTCAATTATAACAATGCTATTTTTAGATTTAAATACAGTGTACAACTTTAGAGCTTTTTTTAGAGAATTATTTATAACATTGTTTGCCGTACGTTTAGTTTATATAGTTTCTCCTCGATAATTACATCCATTAATTAAGACAGTCAGTTTTAACTATTAGCAAACAAACATTAGTCCTTCTAATTAGCGTTTTGTGCTAAAGAATAAAACTGAATTATACATAATTATTATTTCCTAATGCGTTTGAATTTAGAATAACGTTATAATTGCGAAATTATAGAAAATTTCATGGTTATTTGAAATAAAAAACAATTGCAAATAAAGTGTATTTGTTTAATTATTCCTAAATTATTCACAAATTATTCATAAAAATTGTAGATGTTAAAATTCAGAATAATAATTACAACCATTTTTGTTAATGATAATAAAAATGGATGGAATTAAATGTATCATCTGCTTTAAAATATTGCGACTAGAGTTTTTAAAAAAAAAAGAAAGAGAGAAATGACTGAAAAAAAACTTCTGGCGTGTCACTTCAAATCCCAGAGAGTAGTATCCCAGCACTGCTGTAGAGATCCAACGCAGAAAAAAAAGTTGCACGCAATATTGCAAAAAGCTGGAAAATGTACCCAGGATGCGGGCCAAAACTCTCACAATGTGGAGAACGCCAAATGAACACATAAACTTCTTTAATTTATGATATACTTTCTCTCTGGTGTAAAAAAAAGACTTAAGTTTTTTTTACTCTTTGTAACATATGATTTTACGAATTTTTCTCATATTTTTCACTTACCAGATAAAAAATTTTAAAGTATAATTTTACATTAAAATTAAAAGAAAAATGGTCAAAAAATTTCTGAACGCAAATTTCTAATTAAAAGTTCAAAACAAATAGTCTCCACAAAGCAAACGTCTAATTGACAAACAAAGCAGCCAATTGATAAATACGAAGAACACATAATAATTCCTCTAACTATTGGTTAACCTCAATTATAATCATAAACAAAGAAAATATTTGGCTCTAGTTAACTCGAAAACCAAAAATTTCTGTTTCATAAACTATTACTATTTGAATGGTTGAACTAAACGCATTTCGCTAATAACCACCATATAACGCATTAATAGAATTTATGACTAAGCATCAAAATGTACACACAGCCTACACAAATTAACTTCCTGCATATACAGTTGAATATCATTTGATTATATAAATATACACCTATATACATACGAGAGAGAGGTGCAGGCCAAAACGTTTTGCGTAATCCGCAGTATCAACAGTTGCCATGCATGAATATACGTTTAAATGTACATATATTGTCCGAATGCATATATCTATAGCTGGACTTTAACGTTTTAGTATATCTGAAATTTGCTCATATCGAAAAAAAGCTTGGGAGGAGGGATTCGGACCATTTGCTTCGTTAGGTTTTCAATTATTGTCCAGGCCATTTGTTTTAATAACTTTAATCTTTGCTATACTGTTGCGCATGCTGAATTAAAAGTCAAATCACGCGACACTTTTTGATAATATTATGATTAATATACATATGCGTAGTGCGAATAACGTTACGTATTAGACATTTTCTTTTTTTTTTAATAAAAAAATAATTAATTATCCGTGTTAAATTATAAGATGAATAATTTATGAGCACAAAGGGCGATGTAATGTTGCTGTTATGTTAATTAAGTAGCGAATCAATGATTTTCAAAAATTTATAATTTTTAAATAATCCAAATTGAAAATTTTAATTTTGAAATTTTCTATGAAATATGCAAATTAATTATCCACGATATTATAAAAGCTTAAAGTTTATGAATATTAACGTACAACTAGCGCAACAATAGCAAATAATGTTTATTTCAATGAGATTCAATAAGCTTACATTAATAATGATGTGTTTTGATTAAAATTAACTCGCCTAGAAACATTAATTTTATATATTATTCATAATTGTATGAAATTTAAATTTGGAATAAATTTATCATTATTAATATGTATTTATACCCGTAATATTATGCAGTTTAATTATTCAAAATTCTAATTAACAGATACATTTCAACTTGCAAAATTGTCGATATGTTAATTGCTATGGTTATTCAATAAGCATGAATCTTATTCATGTCAGAATGATAATTATTGGTTTTGATGTTTAAAGAAACAGAGACAATAGTAAACACAAATTCGACGTGCTTGATTTTGCACGATAACATTTTTATAAAATATACGTTTTAGAACGTAAATAATTTATCGTTTAATGGACAGTATTGAAAATTGATAAGTTACCAGTTTTTTTTTCATTTGTCGTTTGCAAAAATTATTTACCAATACCATTCACTGTGGTACGTGTACATCTTTCGTTTTATTTCTCGTAGCTCAAGTGTGCCCTTTAATTAAAAGTGACAAATTAACGTTGAAATTTTAGATTCTTGAAAATTGGAACAAACGAAATTCGGATACGTCGGATTGGCAGTTAATTTAATGAATTAATTAATGAGAATGGTACAGGTATTTAACGAACTGTTAATGTAATTAAAATAGTTAAACAAAATGGAAACATAAACTGTGAAACGAGAAAAACTAAATAGAATCGAAAAGACAAAAATCGGAGATGACCTAAAATACTGTAAATAAAAACTAAAAAATTATACATATTTACATATTTTTAAAAATATTTATCAAAATTAAATTTAATAGGAAGAAAAAATTTAAATTTATAAGCATAATCAAATTTTTAGATCTAATTATCAATTTATTATTTTTATATTTTATTTAACGTCACTGTATTTCAGCTATCATTGTGATGCTAATTAGCGACGGAGGTCGTCAGTGTGTTTGTGAACATAGCACATGTAACATACAGTGGTACTTGTATCAATCGTCCGAGAGCGGGATTCGAACTCGGGACCTCGAGAATACGAATCCTTCACTCTACCAAGTGAGCCACTGACGACCTCTCTTCGTTATTATTCATAAACCAATTATATCATCACTTATATTCAAAATTCATATAATATGTAGAAAATTGATTGTAAAAAAGATGGATTTTCAAAATTTTTTCAATTATTGTTAATAACAATCAAAGAACCATACTCGTAGAAAAAATTTTTTCATCATATTTGAAGAGTGCACTTTATCCTAAAAACAAATACTATTAATCGTTGTTGACAATAGAAACAATGAAATTTTTCAAGTATCTGAATGATTCAATAAAAAACTTTTTAAATTTATTTTTGAGAAAAATAACAGACTTTTCAATCAGTTACAAAAATTACAATGAACTACCAATGACATAAATGATTAAACTATTGTATTAGAACATCATATCGATTTTTTCTAAAAAGTTTATTTAGGTTCGTATTTTAACATGTTAATAATAATTTCAATAATTAAAAGTATATATGATATTATTAAATACATGTATAACTTTTATACCTGACGTGCCAGACTAGAACGCAAAACTCGCAAGCATAATATAATTGTTGGGCTATTTACTGCAAAATACAGTATTAAATGCACATTTTAATTTCAGTATTGAACGGTTATTTAAAAGAGTAAATAAGTAAATAAAGTTAAAAATCGGTTCAACGATCAAACATTTTTTTTCATCGATTCACCATTTAATGAAAGGGTACAAGAACAAAAGAAACGAACGGTAGCAAAAAAACATTTCATCAACGCAAAATCGAATAGAAAAAAAAAGAGATCGATAAAAAAACTAACGCATGGGACAATGTAAATATGAGTAAATACAAAAAAACGGATCCTGTGATGAAAACAAATTTAAAATGTTTAAAATATTTTTGAAAAATTACGCAAATTCTTTTATGATAATTATTTTAATATAAAACAGAAAATTTTCCAAACTTTTACTGTAGAATAATCAATAAAAATTTTGAATTTTGAATAAATAAAATATACAAAATCAATTCTGGTTGCCGAATGCAAACAGAATTTAAATGAACATCTCTTTTTCAATTTGTTGTATATGATTTGCAAATAACTATGTTTAATAAAATATAGATTTTTTAACTAAATACAATTTGTTTCAAAAGATATTTAGAAAAATGATTCTATTTTCACGAAATTCTTTGTGTAATTGAAAACTATAAATATTGAAATTCTTGAACAAATATTCCAATTTCTATTTAGTTTTCGTATAGAATTACACGCTCAAAACTTCGTTACTCTTTCAACTATAAATATTTATTTTTTCCAACGCATTTTCTAATTGAATTCTTAATATATTTTACAAGTTTTTATTAAATTACAATATTTCAAGTAAAGCAAACATCTTAGTGAAGTAATAACTATATCCACATAAAGATAAGCAAGATTTAAGCGCTTACATTAACATATTAATTTTCCAGCAGGATCCAAAGTCTGTTGAGATTTCTAATATCATGTAAGCAGAAATTAACTCAAAACTTAAACATATTACTCGTTTATATGTGTTACTATTACACGGTGTATAGTCGTAACAAAATTACTTGCGAACTTTTCGGTGTAACGTTGTAAATATAATTAAAATATTGCTCGTAAATGTTAATTAGAATTAAATGTATGTTACTGTCTTTATGAACGAAACGAAAAAGAATAGAATTCAGTTTTTTATGTGAATTTGTAGAAGAATCCTACCTTATCAGCTAATAAATAATTTTATTCATAATTACAATTAGAGCAATAATTTCTTTAAAAAGTGCATTAGCTTATAGTACGACCCATAAACATTATTTACGTTAATTTTCTAATGAATTCATTAATTAGTTACGAAGCTAAATAATATTATTATAAAATGAAAACCACCACGCGCACATAAATTCGCACATGCAACGTTACAAGCGTGCACAGATGCCATGCATACATTCGTGCATTACTTCCTGGAATGAGACTTTTCTGAAAGCTTTACTGAAAGTGAGACATTTCTTCCGCTTAAAATTAGCGGCTGGTAATGCGGTACATCACTGTCCACTAATTTAAAACGAAAAAAAGTCTCACTTTCGGCTCGTTTTCAGAGTTAATAAATCCTTCCTTAATGTTTAGATGAGAATAATGATTAAAAATTTTTTTTTGTATCTTAATTTGTACAATTTCATGATTTTACTTCATTAATTTTATGAAATCTTTAAGAAATATTAGGCATTAATTATTTTTTAAATATTGATTTTTAATGCAACTTTAAGAGAATGTTTTCAAAGCTTTGAAATAATTAACATCAATTTAAATTTTTCTATAAAATTTATTAAAAAAGTATATACGTTAAAAATCGATGTAGATTATAAATTTTCTGATGTATGTTAAATATATATTTAATGAAATCGATAAAAATAATAAAAAACTAGATTTGAATTCTGAAAGATTCCTTGAACGCAATTTCATTAAAAAAATGAAGTGAATGAAAGCTAAAATGAGGGTAAGAAATATAAAAATGTACTAGGAAAGATATATTTCTTCTTTTACGTCGATTACAACTAACGAGCTCGTGCGTACCTATGGACCAATCAAGCTTTTCTCAAGCTAATACAGTTGAATGAAGTCTTTGGCTTTGGCTCCCTCCGTTACTTAACTACATTTTCCCTTGAAATCACTGTTTCAACAGCTCGAAGAAAGTACCTATGTAGAAAGCCTCTTCTTCTTCTTCTTCTCTTCTTCCTTATTTCTTCTTCTGCGTCTTGTACAAGCTCGTTAAATAAGTCGGAGGGAACAGTTGTGTCTGACCTGACCATTGTGTAGATTTTGTTAGACAAATTAAAACGAATGAACACGTGCATTTGGCAGATGAAACTTCTAATCATACAGAGAGACAGAAATATTCATGTGTATAATAAGATAGCGGCCTGACAATTTACGTCATAAGGTTTGAGTAGATATTGAAACTTCAAGATTTTATGGATTTAATAGAAGAAATGTTATTCAAACCTGATTGTGAAGAAAATTTAATTTATCGATTTTCAGTCTTGATTTCTCAATTAGCTTTTAATTCAATTAAAGTGAGTTTTTTCTCAATTTTAATTAAAAAAAGTAAGTATTTTCATTTTCAAAACTTTAATATTTCAATTCAAAGTAAAAGCATATTGACTGTAAATTTACTCTTAATCTTTGAATTTAATTAAAAAGAAATGAAAAATAATTCAGTTATTACCATGCTTATAAAATATCCTTAAATTATCAAAAAAAGAGAAATGCTATTAATAATCAACGCGCCTTGAATATTTACGGGAATGACGCAAGAAGTCTGAGCTTTTTTTCCAAAAATAGCCAATCGAGCACATTGAACTCCGAGCGTTACAGTGTCAAAAAATAAAAGAGGAAAAAAAAAATCTATAACAATAAAGTAACTCAATTCATATCAATAATAATAGACTCCTTCCTGTCGACGACAATAAACAATTAATTTCTATTTCTCGCTTTTATTCCATCTATTTTTTTAATATAGATCTATGATACAAGAACCCGTCGAAGAGTGAAATTGGCCTGGACCCGTGTAAATTGAATTGCGGACAAAATGGCTTCATCTTATTTTAGGGCTCGAAGAAACTTGTCCTTCGTAAAAGAAGTCGAATAAGAGGAGAGTTAAAAAAAAAGGAAAGAAAGAAGGAGAGAAGTGGCAGAAGATTTTCTTCAGCCAAGCGTAAAAGATTGGATTGCAAGTTCTATTCGAGAAAAAAAAAATAAGAAAAAAAAGAGAGAGAGAATTACTTGCAACAAAATCGAACACTCAATTTGTCTTCGACTAACGGATGTTTTAACATCATTAAAACGGCATTTGACACCAAACGATGACTACGGCCAACGACTACGACAATTACTACCAAATATCCTGGAGAAATTTTCTCTTTAATTGAAGGAAATGAAATTCCGACTTGAATCTACGATATTATCCAATGTCGGGCTTTACGGTATTTTCGCTTCCTCTAACCAAGACTACGGCGTTCAATATAAAAAAAACGTTATTAATTTTTCTACTAATAAATTAATATTAATTTTTATGAAATAACTGTAAATTGGAATAAAAACAATTTAATATTGCGCAAAGTAGTACAATATAAACATATTTTAATTTAAAATTCAAACCATATTAAAAACTATTTAACATAATAGTACTTTAAATCTACTTATTTTCATACCACAATATCAAGTGCTATATTTTAAACTTACTAAATCTTTTTTTACATTTACTAATGAATACATTTTTTGAATTTTAATTTTCTAAAACTACCTAGTTATAATTTCTTCTATTTTCTATCTCGCACCAACCTAATACAAAAAAATTAAAATTTTTTCAATTTAATGCTCTATATAAAAAAATCCCCTCCCTTAACAAATATTCACTTTTTTCATTTTATGACTTTTCTTTTCAAATTTCTTTTTAAAAATTTTAAAAATCTCTAATTAAATCCTATTATTTCCATTTTTTTTTACTCTTCTACTTTCAATAAAAATAATTTTTTTAAATTAATTTTTCTTTATTTTTTTATTTTAGTCTTTTCTTTTCCCCTATAAATTTTTTATTCTTTGTTCTACCCCTTTTTTACTTTTTTCCTTTTTTCCTCCTAAACTTTTTTTTTTAAAACTTTAATAACACACCCCCGTCCATCCTCCCTCCCCACCCAACCCCCACACCACCACACCACACACAACTTCTAACCCTTTTTCACTCACTGAGTTCATATGTACTTAATGAAAAATAGAAAAAATTTTTACCGACACTTTCTTAGAGCAAAAATAAGATAATCAGGATATAAAAATAGATAAAATAAAAGGCAGTGTAAATAATACTAATAAAAAATATTTAATACTTTTTAAGTATAATAGATATTATTACGTCAAATTTTTCATTACTATATATGAGGACTCGTTTCGAACTATCGATAATTGATGAAATTTCGATCTTCATCAGCTTTAATCTTTTGATATCTATAAATACCCTCATATGATTAAAAAATAAAAAAATTTATTTTTGCTTTTAAAATTCGTTTTTAATTATAAAGTATACGTTTTATTGTTGATCAGAATTTAATTATTAAGATTTAGAAATTCATTAGAAGTTAAATTTGTTAGTCCTTTTATTTTAAGCGTAATTATCACAATTAAGAATAATAACAATTGAGAACGGAACTTGAATTTCATTCAAGATAAAAAAAGGACAGATTTTTTTATCTAATTTTTTTAATAAATTTGTATACAAATTCAATTTGTAATGTTTTCGATATCTTCAATTACAAAGATTGATGAATTAAAAGGAAGGAAAGTGTTTTATTATCAAGTCATGCATTTTACTATTAAAATTGAATTAATATAACAGGATTAGATAAATTAAAGTTCATCAAATCTCAAGATTTTATCTAATTATTCTTGAATAAACGAAGATATTATACTACAAAATTTCATTATTAATAATTAGTTGTATTTTTAAATACTTCTCGAATCCGCAAAACTTTACATTAATAATTTTGTACAGCTAAAAAAAAACCAAATAAACAAGACAGATCCTTGCTCTTTGCGCTTATACAATTCCTAACCCAATTTGCATTTCGGGACGGAGTTTGTTAAGACAATAAATGTAGAAAAAAAAGATACACAAGTCCCTTGCGAGTAGATAAAGAGATACAGTAAGACTCAAAGATGTTATAATCTGACAGACATCCGCTAGTTGTCAGATTATGGGATTATCCGGGATCGCCTTATAACCTTACTTCAGTGTCACTAGCCGTATAGTTGCCTGGATTTTCCTTAGCTTTCAATTGCTCTTCTGTTTCTCTGTATCTTTATTCATCATTTTATTCATAATACTTGTATCATAAATTTATCACAACATTTAAAATCATATATTGATAATACAACTTTTTAAAATTAAAATGAAATATTCAGAAATCAAATTTGCAAGTCATTCTACTGTATGAGAATTTTCCCTTTTGTAATTTTGAATTTTGGAATTCTTCATGAAAAATTCCTGTAGAAAAATTGAATTCCTGTATCTCAAAAAAATTATATTTCGAAAAAATGTGTAGTATTGAGATGAATAAGAGGTCGTATATCAAGGTACTTTCTTCCTTCTTAGAACTCTTCAATTCAATATTAATGCTTAAAATTCTTTTCCAAATTTTTCAAAATTTCTCTTAATTTGCATACAATTAAATGTATTCAAATATCTCAAAGAATTTTCAAGTATACACTTGAATAAAAAATCTAATTCACAAATCTTTCATAGCCTTACAAGATTAAATTACATCGCAATGCTTACGTACGCTAGTTATAAATATTCGCACAAGCAAACGAAATTACGAAAAAAAAGGTATATAGCCATTTTTAAGTATGTCATTGCACTTGGTTAGTTTTGAAGCTGCCACTCGACTTTACTATAAGTTCCAGATTTTACTTCTATTCGTTAAATTTTCAAAATGCTATTTCTGTTTACAGAACGCTAGTCCTTTTAAAATTAATTTTATTCATAAATATTACAAAAAGGCAGTTTCTTCAAAATTTTTCTTTTGTGCACCGACATTTTATTCAAAGATGAAATATTTTTCAAAATAATTATTCGAATAAAATATTCGACTGATTGTAAATCTTAATTAGTTTAAATAATATTCCTAATTATCATGTAACAGAAACATTAACATATACGATAATCATGTAATTGAAACAGATCAATTGCTGCGAAACAATTGTTTAATAATTATTATCCGAAATGTTTGAAAATCCTCATTACTATATTTGTAATAGTTATGTAATGGAAGAGCATTAATTGCCACGATATCATTGTTTAATAATTATTATCCGAAAATGTTTGAATATCCTCATTAGCATTGTATTTACTTGCAAAAGTTTTGTTATTATTATGTAAGGATTAAACAAATATTATACAAAAAGCTTATATATTTAATGAATCATAAAAGCATAAAAGCTTTGTTCGTAATTGTTTTTCAAGCATGTGCACACAGAAAATGGAAAATTTTCTCTTCTGAGCTATTGTTAAATAATCAGCCGCTAATAATCGCGCTTATGTGTGTATGCAAAATTTTGATGTATATAAAGCGCGCTCGAATTATTTGCCTTATTGGAATTTCAAATAATTTCATTTTCAATTGACAGGATGAAAGAGAGAGAATGTTTTGAGGGTGGAGGGTAAAAGAGAAAGAGAGAAGAATGTCTCGAAACATATTGGTGGGGGAGTATATACAAATATTCTTCGATTATTTAATTAGATATCAGACACAGGAAAACAATTTATGGAGATTCGGAGTATTGAAAAATCATCAATATTCATGATAAAATGTAGTTTTTGGTTATTCAATGTTAGTATGATTCATTTATTTAAAAAAAATTTTTTTCTTTCACGTGTACGTGAGCTTAATATTGAATATTTATTCACGAAAGCTGAATAGGTTTTATTTATTATACGAATTATTATATTTTCTTCTTTCAAATTTTATAAAATTAATTAATTAAAGTTAATTCAATATAATTTTAATAAAATTAAAACTCTAATTCAAAATATTTTAAAAATTGACTTCATAACGTTAATTAATAATTATTAAATTAAAATTTTTTAAAAAATCAAGGTAATTTTTTAAAAGGCTGTACGGAGCTTCTCTTAATTAATGAAATTACATTATAATTTTACGTTAAAATTACGTACTACATTAACATAACGCATTATAATTATCCATCTGCAATTAGTAAATGTAAAATTGCGATATCTTAATGCGAAAGGTAAAGCGCAAAAATGACACTTTTTTCATTAAACTTCGTAATAAATATTAAAAAATTTTAAAATAATGCTGATTAAAATTTATGTATGCAGCGACATTCACGCGTGTTAAGTTTACTTTTATATATTTTTTTTTGTGTACGTGAAAATTTTAATTTACGCGTTGGTAGACGCGCACACGTGTCGTAGTAGCATCTTTATTCCCTTATAGTTTTTAATTTGTTACATTCAGAATGATATACAGCATCATCATACGTCGACAGAAATCGTCTGGAAAAAAAAAGTTGTGTTTTATTACACGACGCGCACTTGTATTCATTGCGTGTCTCTTTTTTTCCAACCTTTTTTTTTCGTACGAACGTAAATAAAAAAAATAGAGTGGCAACTACGTAGCGCGTGATTTAATAAACGTAAAAGAATAAAAAAAAATTAAAAAAAAAAAGCAACGTGAAAAAAAAGGAAGAAAACTTTTTCAACGAGTTGCGCTAATTTATTTCTAGTTTAAACAGTCACTGTCCGAGCGCAGATGAAAAATAATACAAATTCTACAACTTTTTGTCCAGAAGTTAATTTTAAAATTATCTGGACCGGCATGAATTCATATGATTTTCTATTGTTTCAGAATTTAGTTTAGTTTATGGAATGTTTTAATAATCGAGTATATAGTCAGTTTCATAAACACACAATGCAAACTTGTAGTATTAATAAACATACTTCATTTTAGCTCAATTATGATCTGTATATATAAGTTTTTGTCTGTAGACAGATATTAATTTTATATAGCTCACATCTTTTGTCTTTTTCGGTTTAAATTTTCAACTTTTTATGGGTGGGTTTGCTATTCAAAAGTTAAATAGAACTTTAAATTAGATTAGATAAGTTTAGAGCTATAGTATTAATCAAAAAGCGAATTTTTCATCTTTGATATTAAAAAGTCACAAAGGTAAGGAACGATAAAACCATTGAAAAAATAAGATAGAAAAATATATAGCCCCGTGTGTGGTTGGCGCGTTAAAAGTTATACTTTGCGATACAGGCGTGATTACTCAATTTGAATCTTTCTTAGAATACTCATCTTACTAAGGTAATTTAATCATACCACAGCGAGAGATAAAATTATCGTTGGGCGAAACTTACCATGACAAAGTGTGCCTCAACGTCGTAATGTGCCACACCATGCGGTCTTAATGAGCCTGGAGCTCTTTCTCTCTCTCTCTCTCTCTGAGTTTAGGAAGACTAAGTGGCTTGTACTCTGATAAATTACATCCGCAAGGCCTTTACTCTTCTTCGTCTTCTTCGCTATGAAGGCAAAGAGAAAGTACTAGCCTTACATGTAGTTTATAGTGAGTTTAAACTCTCAAACTTTTTCTTTGTACGTCGGTCATTTTGTTAAAAAAAAAAAGAAGAAGAAAAAAAGTTTTCTTATTGAAAGTATTACCAACGGCTAACTTAAATTTAAAATCTTTAATGGGAGTTAGTTTAAGAAGTGTTGTAACTTTATTATCCATAAAGATGCATTTTATGATAGTTCTTTTATTTTTATGAGCTTTTCTTTTAAGATCCATTCGGAAAATTTTGATACTTTATGAGTTGCTATTTTATAAATAGGAGTAATATACAAATTAAATATTTACTCACTATCGACTTCAAAAGAAATTTTATAGTTCCAAAATTTTTGAACATGAAAAACCAATTTACGAACACGTTTTTGGAACTTGTAATATTTAAAAGAAAACTTTATTATTCATACTATTACTCTATTTTTTGGACTGCTTACAAATCACTATTAAGTTTAAAATTGAAAAAAATATCTTAAAATATAGTCTTTAAAAAAACATGTATCAATCGATAACTTTATCTTCATGAACTTTTTGAGCCATACTTTTGGGCCAACTTTTATATAGTTTAATATTGGCAAACTTTCAAAAAGTGCATAACAAAATTTAAACTATATTCTACCACCACAGCCACGGCTACTTCATATCGCGATATCGAATTCAAGGAAACACGCATATATAATATGACCATCAAAATTGAGCCTAAGCAGATTTTCAAATAAAAAGAAAAAAATTAGTATCTTCGCTCGTTTAACACAAGTTTATACGAGCTAAGATTACGAGCCTGACAACAATTCATTTTCGAGAAAGTGATGAAAGGCACGAGATGAAGATATATATATATAAGAAAAGAGTAAAGGCGTTAACTTTCTATCCCCTTTCACGAATGACGAAGCTTTCAACGAAAAGGATTTTACGATCCGAGGGAAAGGAGAAATCGTTTCTCTTTAAGATCTCTAAAGCATCATTCTAACATATCGAGGATACTTTTTAATTGCTTTTAATTACTTACAGTTCAGTTAAATGTTTGGGCCAACCTTTAACGATGATAAAAATAAAAGAAAAAAGAAAATGAAATAAAAAGAGAGGGAGAGGAAGTGCGAATTGTCGACATTATCGAAAGGGATATACGATTTCAAGGCTCTTATCGTTTCTGTTTGCTCAACAGCTTTACAATATATATCTATATACACTTTACTTCTCCATGTACGTGAGAACGTCTAGGGTATTGGATAACCATTCCGATCGTGTTTCTCTCGGATTCTACTTCTTCTTCTTCTTCTCTCTCTCTCTTTTTTTTACACACACAGCCGCGCCGTTACCTTGTTTGTACGTCTCTTGACGCTCGATTGCTTATACTAATTGCTATTAATGGAGGTACACACGTTAAAATTCGATTGAAAGGTATATTTTTTTTTCTTCTTATCTTTCGTTTCGAATGTTTGGATGTGTATACAGCGCTGTTTTTCTTCTGATTAAGAAAAATTACTTTTTAAATGTTATGTCTTAATCAGAAGTAAAATAAAGATTCATCATATGAAAAAATAATCTATTTCCATAAAAGTAATATACTTTCAAATTATTATGATTTCATATGAAGAAAAATGAACGTTATTATCAGATACATTACCGATATATTTAGAAAATGAATAATAAAAAGGAAATATATTCTATCTTCCTAAATAGTAATGACACAGTTATTAAATAAAGCTATTTCAAGATAAATTAATCTTCATCAATAATCAAGTTGATTCTTAAGCTTAATAAATAAATGATTAATAATAAAATATGGGTTGTAATTTCAATCGATCTTCATTATGAATTATTATCTGGGATGCTTTCTTTCAATTAATCTTTGCTATTGAATCTTTATTGAAATTTTGTTTTGATTGAACTGTTTACATACCAATTACAAAAGTTCGATAGTAATTATCAATTATCTATAAAACTTTTTTCGTTCATCGCTTAAATGTTACAAGAGAGTGTATTAATTTTTATCCTTTTTTGTATAAATTTAATTCGACGCTCGTAAAGCTACATTGCAATTAGCAAAGTCACACAGAGAGGAGATATATGGTTCGGAGCTTTAATGATTGTCGATCACTCGAAGCTTTATATATAAAAGAGATAGAATAAATTCTGAAAAAAAGAGAGGAGAGAAGAGGAAAAAAAGGAAATAGAAAGGAGAAATGAACGAGGAACGTTTAATTCAATTCTCTGATTAAGGCTTTGCGCACCCTTAATTAAGGAAACGAGGTCGCGCCTTTTAGCAAAAGACGATAGAGAGAAAAATGTATATAACGGAATCAATGGTAACTGCGGTCAATATGATGAGGCAGGGAGAAAAAGAAAGATACAAAGAAAAAAAAACGGCAAAGACAATTTTGCTCTGGCCTAGAAATTAAATTTTAAATGAAACGAAAGGTTTGAAGAGGAAGTATACAAACGAGGAAGAAAAGAAGAAGTGGAAAATTAAAGAGATAGAAGAAGAAGAAAACCTTTTAACCTACGTAAACTTTTGAAGAAAATTGTACGAAGAGAAATTAGAAAAGAAATAAAAAACCCGCTTTGGCTATTGTTTCAGAAACGAACCAAGGCCTTGAAAGGAATAAGAAAAACCATCGACGATAATAGCTTGAGACCGAGAGGGACTCTTATATAACTCTACCAACATTGGAATCTTCGGGAATAAAAGTTTTTTAAGAGCAAAAAGATAAGGTTAAAAAAAATTGATTTGCATGAATCTTCTTTTTTACACTTACTTGGTTTCTTTATGCAAGTACGATTAATAGCAGTTCGATAGGAGAGAATCGTTAGTTTGATTTTCCTTGATAAATTTTAATTGACGAATGTTGTAGGTGTTTGATGAAATTATTATCTGGTTGTAACTCGTTAAATAATTTCAATTAATTTAATGGGAAATTTCATCGTGAGTAATAATTAATATTGATAAATAATAGTGTCTGTCACATTTACTTTATAAATTTTCTTAAATTTATAGATTTATATTTGATCAATTTTTGAAGTACAAATTAATCAAGAAACACCCTTTGAGTCCATTTAATTCAAGATATATTGGCTATCATTTTCCAATCATTTATCCAATCAGTCGTTGACATTATTTATCCATTAGCAAAATTAATGGTAAAAATAAATTTTTTCGAATAAAAAGTATATTGATTAAATTGATCTTTTGCATGCTCCGAAGATTATTTTAAAATCTAATCACAAATCAACAATCAAAAAGTTCTATCAGTTGAATTGATTATTAATAACATATTTCACTGTCAATCAGTACCTAAAAGTATATGAAATTTAATGCAGTTTTCAACGAAATTTGCACATTTAATATTTTTCAATTATAAAAATTATATTAAAGTAATTACGTATGAAAATTAATGTTTACTAAAATAATTTTAAGATCTTGTATAAAAATTAATTTATTTTACTATAATTTTACAGTATGATTATATGCAATTAAATATCAAAAACACATAGAATTTCGTGTTATTTTATAGTAATTTACAGTGAAATATATCAATTTTTATATAAATCAGAATGAAATTTATGTTAATAAGCATTAATTTTCACGCGTTTAATACTTTAATATCACTTTAACGGTAGAAAAATATCAAATTTCATGTGCAAATTTCGTTGAAAATTAGAGTACGCGCATTAAATTTCACGACTTCTTTAACAATGTCCTTAATAATAACATTTCCTAATTAAATCTTCATCCTCTAAAACAGTATATAATAAATTATGACACTTATCCATTGGCTTGAAAAGATTTTATTTTACGTATATTTTAGCTTATTAAACATATTTTATATTATTTGATATTTGAAAACATATTCACACACTTGTGCAAACATATGTATATATGCAATTTTCTTTCTATAAAAATAGTTCCATATAAAAGCTTCTTTTATAAAAGTGCAATATACGTATATAAAAAAAAGGAAAAACTCTACCATAAATAAACAAAATATTTAGTATATGAAAATTTTACTTTCATCTCAAAAGAAATCACGCGGAAAGCAGTGAAAGAGCAAGGAATGCAAGCCGCTCGTGGAACTTTACCGCATAATTTTTTTCTATCACGGTATACATATACACGCATACGCAAATACCGTCTGGAGAGATTTTTTTTTTTTTTTCATTTTCAACACTTTATAACGTCTGCAGCTGGAAAATATTTCAAAACCATAAACCATACGAGATTCTTTTGGGATGGCCGATGTTACATTAAAAATAAAAAATTCAAAGTCATTCGCGTCAGCATATATTATTACTACGAGTTTTTATAAATAAAAAAAAATAGTAAGGATAATGGTTGAATTAAAAGTTGAGATTTCGTATTAAAAAATATCGAATAATTTATTTGTTTTCTGGTTGGCTTACGTATAAAATGCAGTGCTATTTATTATAAAATCATTGTTTAAGCTTAGCTCAAATAATGGTTTAAGCTAAGCTTTAATTTAAATTAATAATTTTCAATTTCCATGACAAAAAAAGGAAAAAAGAAAAAAATATGTTCAAAGTTTAAGCATCTTAAGCAAATAAAAGAAAAATTATTTAATAAAAGACGATCATTATATTTTTATTGGATGAAAGGTATGAAACAGTCAATTTATGGATAAATTTTTTTTTATACATTCACATTTTATCAATTTTAATAGCGGGAAAATTTTTTCTTCTACATTTTTTTCATATTTCTAGTCCTTAATACATAAAATTTTCTTGGAAAAAAAATTCTTTTTCCTTCATGAATTATAGATATTTTATAATGTTCATCTAATAAAAGAAAAATCGTTAATAATGTTAAAAAGTCAACAAAGTCGGATGAAGAATTAGAGTTCCATCTAGGTAAATGAATGAATCACGTGCTAAATTTTTAATAACTATTTTAATAATAGTATTTGAGTTTTAAGAAAATTTACTTTCTATTATTGAAGCATATATAAAGACTAGAAGGATTTCAATGTATCATAAATATGATACATTGAAATCCTTTCTAGTCTTAATATACACTTCGATAATTTATAAAAGCTTTTCTACGATATCAAATGCCAGTCTTAATAAATGCCAATGATAGAAGCGAATAAAAAGATTTAGCGCTGTTTGTCAAATTAATTGTAAAATAATGGAAATTAATTAAGTTGAGATATCACTTCAGCTGATAAATAAAAAATTTCCGTGATATTTGAAAAAAATTATTGATATTCATTAAACCTATTTTTAAAATTGTTAATTTATAAAACGGAATACATGTAAAAGTTTAATTATAATTGGCATTTTGAGATAAATTTTATTATATTTTTATGTATGCCATCAGTGAAATTATAATTAAAGCAAATTTTAATCATCAAAAATATTTCAAATAAAAAAAGTTTTCAGAGATTTTTATTAATAAAAAAAAATATTTATTAATATTGCAGTAACTCTTAATAGTATAACATATTTTTGTAAGATATACACAGCATTTTCATAAAATAAAGATGAAGATAAAGCGAAATAAAAAATATAACCAAAGATAAAACAGAATAATGTATACGAAAGAGGATTCCTAAAGCGAATGAGCAGATGTGGATGTCATCGCAGATGTATATCATAAAAGGATGAAGAAAAAAATAATAAAAAAATATCACGGCATTATGATCGCGAAAAAAAAGATAATGGCGAAACATTAGTTTCGACGAAAAATTTGCTAAGATTAATTAATAGCTATTATTTTTCATTCGTTTTTCTCGCTAATTTTACTATCGTAAAACTTTGTTTTCTTTCACATATTTTTTTTTCATATTTCATCCCTTTATTATATGACTTGATGATTAAATATGAAATATTGTTATAAGAATGCGGAAGTAGATGAGATTCTTAGCCGTAAATTTTTTCATTTTATAACATTTTTTTTTGTTACCCAGTTACCTTTATTACAGGCAGTAACTTTTAGAAACATTTTTAAAAGGCAAACATTTGCTTTATTATAGTAAATGCCATGCGTATGACGATAAATTTTTTAAAAACAAAACAGTACTTCATTTTATAGTTTATTTGAAATTTGATCATGCTTGAAATAATTTTTTTTAAATTTGTATTTATTAGTTTTTGTAAATTTTAATAAATATAAATATTTTTAATTTTAAATAAATTAATGATCTTAATTATTAACATTTGAAATTATTTTTTAAAATTAATGAATATTCTGAAATCAACTTATTTCCTCTAAAATAGGGAATGAAGTAACATATTTTTTTTTGCGAATTCTATATTACTTTACTCACGCTAATATTAAGTACGAGTAATGTTTCACTTTTGAATTTAAAAAGGGCTTATTACTGTTGAACCAAGAGTAAAAAAATATTATAATTCATGAGATTAATAAACTACTATTCATGATACAAAAAATCATCATCAAAGGAGTCCCACGAATACGTATAAAAAAAGAATGTAGAGGAACGTATAAAACTGTTATTAATGCACACATTTAGTAAAAATATGAAAATTTAAAGAAAAATTAATGGGAGGAAATGAAGGGAAATATGAGAAAATAAACGATGAAAATTGCAAAAATAAGTGAAAAAATCAAGATTTTGTCAGACATTTGAAACTAATAGAATAATTCAATTTTTGTTTCGATTTTTCCAATGCAAACTTTATTCATTTAGTTTAATATTTATATATCTTCATGATATTTCTTGATAATTAAGAGATAATCGCTTTATAACAATATTTCACAAATTATTTCGTAGAATTGTCCTTTATTCATGATATTAATAAAATTAGATGCCTAATACATCAAATTGAAACTAAAATATATCGGTAAATATAACTTCAGTAAAAAATATATATTTATAGTTCATAAAAAGTCAATCTTTTTTAAAAATATGTTCGAATAAATAAATTTCAATGGTGTGTGAAAAGTTAAGAAAAAAAAGAAATAATCTTTATTAACAAAACCTCTTCGTGATGAAAAAAATGTATCATGCATATTTTAATACTGATACATATCTTTCCCTTTTTTTAGTGTCGATTATACGAACACTACCTTCATCAGAATACCTTCAGCCATACCTTTTCCTTTTTATTTTTTTCTAGATATAGACTCGTGTTTTATGTGACGATCCATTGTCAATCTTATCTAGATACAAACTATAAGAAGGTAAAAGAAATGCGTAAAAACAGGCCGCGACATTTTAAGGAAATTGACAGTAAAAGAAAGAAAAGGAAAAAAAAACATACCCTTAAACCTCGTCATTTCCTTTAGTGTTAAATATGTCTATATATATTTTTTTATACTTACGCGCTTGCGCTGACAAAGTTGACTATATAGCAGTGAAATGATGCGTACCCTTTTTTATCCTATATACGCTTTTCTATCGGTTTTCGATTCGCTATGATCATAATTCATGCACGCATCACAAACTATTTCCAATCTCCTCTTTTTTACTACGTCTCTTTATTCTTTTTTTTTCTCAACATTCTTTTTTTCTTCGTTATTATATTAATATATCTAGTGAATCTCTTACCTCTTGCTTTCATAGATTTATTACTTGAATACTGGGAAAGAAACTTTCCGATTGTAACAAATGGACTATTTTTTATAAATGATTAAGTGATTGTATGAATAGTAAAGGATTCCGCTTCTGCTGTTGCATTTTTTAAAAGAAATAGTAAGTATCAATTTAAATGAACATAATGTATTTTTTTTAATTTTGTTATACGTAATGGTGTATATTTTTAAAAAAGTTATCAGTTAAAAAAGAATTAGTTTTACAAATTTAAACTAAATAAACGACAATTAACACCTCCGACATTAATTGAATATTGTTAATGTTAACCGCAATTTAAAAAAGATATTGGAAAAATATCCAAACCTTTATCCAATTCCAAAGAATCTACCAACACAAATTCGTTTAACAAACAAAGTTAATATAAAATTTCCAAAGCAATACGCCGTTGGCTAAAGTAATTTAGCCAACGGCGTGGCTTTTTGTCAGCAACGAGAAATAAGCTCTTTTTTATATCATCGTATAGTACATTTTGATGAATGACCCAAAGCTTTATGTAGCCCGTGTATTTCAGTTCATTCACGAATTTTAATTAAGTTACTTTGTTTTACAACAGATTGTTAGAGCTTATTTTATACAGCCGCCACTTTCTCAGTATAGTAAACACTGCGTGTCGATATTGTAATTATAATTTTTTTTTCTTCAATTAAATGTTCAACAATAGCATGTAAATAATAAATAATTAGGTATTTCGTACAATCGCAGGAAAATATATATCGACATTAATTTAATATTACCTACTCTTTTATCATATTAGTATCAATTAGTCACTTAATTAACGAATCAATTAATCAATCAATCAACTCTTCTATTGATTTCTTTACATCTTGTTTTTTATTCCAGCATGTATACACGGCTCAATTCACAATTTCATTTCTTTTAATCTTTTTCCTTTTTTCTTCTTTATTTCATATTCAATCGTTCGCTTATTGGCTTTCATCGAAATTAATTACGATGTTTCTGACAACTAAACGAACAACTGGGCATTGAAATTTAGCCGGCTAAATAACATTACTTATGCTCAATGAGTTGTCAAAGTGACACTACGTTAATTAAACGTTTTAACAAGTTTTTGTTATGATACCCTTTTCATTTAAATACATTTTTTACGTGATCTTTTTCCCTACTTTTTTTTATTCTGGTTTTTTCAATATTAGAAAATGTAATAGAACAAATGGGATCAATAGAATGTTATTACATTACCGTTTTTATGTTGTTTTTATGGATTTTTACGTATACATGGACTTACCTGTAACAAAAAGAAAAATTATAATTATTATTATGAAATTTACATTATTGTCGGAATATTAATGACGTTGAATTATGATACATAATTTATAACATATAATAACAATTTTTAATAAAGTCATAATATACTATATAAAATAATTGAATTAAATGTATTGCGATCATTTTATAAAAATTGTTTTTAAAACCTTTTGTATATCACCAATTTCTGTATATTGTTCACATATTTTTAAATAACATAAAAGTTGAATAAAATATTAATAATGAAACAGTCAACCTTTCAAATTTAATTTTCCCAATACGGTTATTTACCATATTTATATATTCCTGAAAATAATTGTTGATTATTAAAGAAAATATCAACGATTTCGAGGGTAGTGATAGCAAAATTAAAATTAAAATTCAATATAAAAATACTTTCGACACGATATTAAATATGAAGAAATTCAATTGAAATTCATGAAATACATTGTTCAATGCATTTTTATATAGAAAATGTCTGACCCAGCGCTGACCTTTTCTACTTGTTCGATATTGTGTATACGCTTTTTTTTTATTGTGTTGTAGAAAATTTCACTGGCAACTGCATTTTTATATCCATGTTTACAATGAAATATGTTTATAGCGAAAAAATTTGTTCTGATATATAACAAAAGTAACGATTTGTTTACTAAAAAAAGTTAAAAAAAAAGAGAGATCTTTTTTGTTTATCTTGTAAATAAAAGTTTGCTCTAACTAGTGTTTTTTTCAAATGCATAAAAATTATTTATATTTTATTTAACGAAAACATTTTTTTTTTTGTAATATTTTTGAATTTTAAATGCAGTTTATCATAAAAATGTATCCAATTTTAAAAAATTTTGGACCTATATTTACTAATTTCTTTTATAATTTTTTCATAACATTATTTTTCTCTTCTCTCTAATTTATCCTTTTACCTGATTATTCGATTCTGCATTTATTGCCTTTCTCTTTTCTTGCTTTTTCTTTTAACTACTTTCATTTTCCACGAACGTCTTTACTTTCCTTTCCTATCTCCTATTTCTTTTCTTTCATCCCTCTTCTTTTTTCTCCTTTTTATTTTATTTTTTCACTTCTATATAGATAACTTTGCTCACGTAGATAGGGAGAAAAGGAAGACATTGCCCAGCTATTGTCACTGATATTACTTTTCCAAAAGTTTTACTTGGAGAAAGGCAGTGGGCAAGGAAGTTTCTTCGTCTGTGAACTCCTTTTATATATACTCAACAATGCTTTTCTCCTCCATTCTTTTTTTCTTCTTCCCTTTTACCTTTTTTACTTCTCGTGTAAACTGTTCGTCTAACTAACAGATGGTATAGGGGATTCAAGTTTTTAACGAGGTAATCGCAATTAAAGAATAAAGTTATCACCTTGTCAAGAAAGTGGAAAATTTTTTTTTATAATTTCATATCTTTCTTTGATTTTAATATCAAGGGTATGAATGAAATTTTCGAAATTCATTTTAATTTGTCGAATTTAAATCATCAAAATTTCCAAATATTTTGATAAAAAGAAAATATAAGTTTAATGCAGAGGTAGCATTTATTTTCATTCCAAATATTATTTTTATAATCATTATTTATCGGAATTATTTCATTAATACGTACAGCATTATAATTGCATTTTTGACATTATTATTCATATTATTTTTAAAGCTTCACTGTATTTCTGGTGTTATTGTAAAATTATAAATAAATTTACATTTTACACGTATTGCCTCGTGCAGTAAATTAAATTTATTTATAAATACAAAATACAAAGTGCTACAGAAATTTCAAACTGTTTGTATTATTATCAGGATGCCGAATCTATACATAAAAGATTCTTTGTAAAAGATGTTGGTTGAATATTTATCGAGGCCCAAAATATAAATTTAATTGAAAAACAACACGAGCGTAAATTTTTTCACTGTATTTTAGATTATCATTCATTATCTTGATCGCTTATTCATTCCATTATGAATAAAAATTTAATTTAATTTATTTCGAATGAAGTTTTTATTATTGAGAAATATATTTCTACTTATAAGTAGATTAAATTTTTAATAAATAACAAGGTGATTTTTTCAAATATTTATGAAATTCGTTTCAATTGAATTTTTAATAATTTTATTATATGAAATAATCTTTATTAAAGTTTAAAACAAAGCCATTCATTGTTCTACATTATGAAGCAGTAAAGTTAAAAATAAGGTTTTATTTTTCGATTCACTTCATCCTCGGCGGAAGAGGGAATGGCGTAAGGTGAAAAAGCTTCAATGAGAATTACGCACTGTGGAATTCTAAGGCTAATGGATGAGAGAATTTTCATTAACTTTTAAAAGCTAAGGAGGAAAAGTAAGGTGAAAGAGAAAAAAACGACTGTTGAAATATGTTGGAAATTTTCGTTGTTAAGATTAATAACTCTTTTTGTTTATTTGGTATGTGAAGGTTGTCTAAGTTTTTTGAATATTTATTTTTATTATTTTTTAGAAATAAAAAATATATGCAATTAGTTCAACTAATAATTATTGTAAATAAAAGAGGAAAAATTTGTCCTGTCATTATTATGAATTTTCCAATTTTAGAAAAAATATTCAAATATTAAAATCTATTTCTAAGCTATTTTTTATTACATTGTCAGTAAATAAAAAGAAACATCTGTTTAATTTGCTGATGCTATCGATTTGACTTTTTATATCAAGTATTGTGATTCTAATTTGTGAATTGAAATAGTAAATAGTTAAATTAATTCGAATTCATTTGAAGTTAATGAGTCGTATGATATTGTAATACTGCCACTTGATAAATAATTGTTTACTTAAGAGTCTTTAAAAGGTAAACTTGATTTTATTCGATTTTAAATGTATTTTTACAATTTTTGCTTTGTATACGAGTATTGACCTAACGTTTTTTTAAATTTTTTTTCTCATATAATTAAGATATAGTATAAACTCTATATACACTTTTATCATAAGAAAATGATGGTATTTGACAAAGTTTTTTTTTCTTTAAATTCATCTTGAATATTAAACTCTCTATGAATATTAAATAGTACCATGTATTGTAGATGCATTATTATTTACATTTTTTTGAAAATTTTTGTTTTTGTATTTAAACAGTGTGTGCAAAAGAAGGTTAAAAAATAAATTTTATATTTCGCTTTGTTACATAAATTTTATATTTTGAGATTAAAAAAAATATACGCATGCAGATTCAACAAAAAAACTAATGGTATAAGCACGCGCGAATATAAAAATATCAGTGTTTAATTTAAAAAATCAGTACCTTTTTTAATGCTTTCTCTCTTTCTGTCTCTTATCAAGTTTTATTGGAACGAAAAAATTGCGTCACACCATTCATTAAATATTGTGATTTATGTTTTGATTAACTTTACGTTTAACGTCATATTTCAGGTAAGCGACTCTGACAAAACATCAAAAAAGATGTTCCAGGTTATAAAATCAAGATTAAATTTCAGTTTTCATGAGCTTACATAAAAATTTTAATACTTTTTCTCTATAAAAAAAGTCTATGTCCGAATTTTCATAGAAATTTCAGCATTAAATTTTTTCCCCTAAAGCAGTCAGTAATTTTATTTTGTTAAAAAATCGATATTTTCAAAATTTAATTAAATAAACCTTTCAATTTCGTTTAAACTTCATTTTATTCAAATAGATTTTTCTTACTTATGAAATGTTTCCATTTTTATATTAGAAATGAGAAAAAGCATTATACAAACAACGCAAAATTCAATTACAGTAGCCATTCGTATTATGTGTCACAGTCAATAATAATTAAGTAAATATTTTAAAAAATCATGAAAAACCAAAAATAAATGTAATAAAAAAGTCAAAGTTTAAGTGAACGATCCTGAACTACATATATACCTGGTATTATTTAGAACGATTACGAAACATGGATATATTAACAGTGATTTTCTATGAGTTATACATGTCAGAGCTACAGAGCGGATGTATATATGATTATTTATGGTTCTATTATACGCAAATGGTGCTAACGCGAGCGCAAAACCCAAGATTATTATTCTGTCGATAGAGAAATGCGCTTGATCGGCTTACAACATGATTATAGGATAAGCTTTGATCTAATGCTTTTGTTTCTCAATTCATCACATTCGATGAAAATTTTTTTTTAATCTTTAATTTTTTCGTGCTTTGATTTTGTTTCAAATGCACATATGAGTTTTTGCACGATCAATTAAAAGAAATTTGAATAATTCAGTGATCATTTAAATCTAAATAATAGATTTTAATAAACTAAAGTTTTATTCTCTAAATTTTCTAACAAACCACCGGAGCGTAAACACGCGATTAAAAAAATCTAACACAACAAATTTTGACTTAACCTACATGCGTTGTAAACTTGCATGAAGGTACACCATTAAATGGGTATATCAGAGTAACATGCCTGCAGAGTTTATGTAATGCGCTAATTTACGCGCTTTCGATGTTAAAACGTCAACGTTATAAACCAGCAACTCAAACGTATAATATACGAGATGGGAAGCGAAAAAAAAGGCGAACAGATTACAAGGCGATTTACCAGAACGTGTTATGCAGTGGAGTAATGGTTCGTTGTTGAATAAAATATATTTGTGTAAGAATTAAGTACTGCGTTATTTTATAATGAAATTAATTAATTTTCTTTATGTTTAAATTTTAATTTTAATTACTATTTAAAACATAATTTACTTTGGTTTTAATTTTATTAAAATATTCTAATATTACTGGATTTACTCAAAAAGAAATTATCTTCATGGAATATATTATTACAGCTGGCAAGGATTTTATTGTTGCTTGCTTCTCCATTTACGCGCACACGTATCATATTTTCAAAGAACGATTTTGTTTCTAGTGTAATTTTTAACGTTAATGTCAAAATACATTTACAGCATTTATTATTTATTTTACATTTTTAACAATAATGTGTAATAACACAACAATGTGTATCTTCTAAATATATTTGGACATCTAAATTATTGAAAACTAATAATATTAGAATAAATATTGAAATTGAAAACAAAATTTAAATGAATAATTTAGATTGATGAATGTAAAATCTTATACGTTGAATATATTAAATGGCTCTCATTTATTTTCAAGATTACTAATTATTCAACGTTTAATGTTCAATTATTGTCAAAGCTAATTTATGTTTCAATTTCTTGATTGGTGCGTTTATTTGTTTCTAAAAAATATAACAAAATTATTATTTTTTACAATAATACTTTATTAACCTATATTCTAAAATTGTATGCACTTCAATAAAGCTTTTGTTTCCAATTTTATTTCAACGTCATTAGTTTTCATAGATATCAAAATATTTTTGGTTAATGAATTTTTTAACGTCATCTCCAAATACAAAATAAATAATATTATTCACTTAGAGTAAAATGAAACGTCTGAATGTAAATTGTCACCCAGCCACGAGTACAAACATGCATTTTCATTACTCCCGTGGTGAATATACGATTTACGGCAGCTACAGTGGGTACTTTACTTTTCGCTGGGAGGGAGTAAAGTATCCACTGTACGCGCCCTGTGTAAAAAATAGATTTTTTAATGTAATTTGACATCCTAATAAAACGATGTTAAAAACTACGATCCAAACGAATTCGTTATTTATATATATGATACAAGGGGTTGTGGAGATGGGTGTTATTAAAGACCGCAATGACTGTATTATTATTATTCAAATTATTTACATTTTACAATGGATTTTCAGAAATACGTTGAAAAAAATGACAATGTTAATAAATTCAATTGCGTAAATTTAATACATTTGTAGAAATGAAGCAAATATTCTTCAACATTATTATTCGACTGTTAAAACTCGAATAATAAATATTATTCATATGACCATTTTGAGCAATGGTATATATTTGTAATATATTCCGCAGATGCAACACGTGCAAATAATTAGTTAAACAAGGTTTTATTAATTATTACATGGGCAAAAATTATACAAGTGAAATTATGTATTTTATTTAAAATGTGGGACAGACTTGATTTTGGATAAAGATTCCCATATATGTGTATAGGAATATTTGCATATATAGTAAAAATTAACATGCAAACGCTTAAAATTAACATAAATGTTGTAAAATTTATTTTGTACATAAAGAGTATTCTATATATAGGTAGTAATTATTATTATGTACAATCAAGCATGTTCAGCGTTCGAAATAAAAAATATTGTAATTTTACTGACATAATTTTTTTCTCTCCATATAATCATACACGAAAGATGTAAAAATGTTTTATCAAAATATTTTTTTTTCATTATTATTAATAATATACTAAAAATTAAATATAGCCTTCGGGCCAAAAAGTATAAAAAGGTAATTAGCCTTTTGAGTTCACTTAAAAATCAATAAATAAATAAATACAATTCTTGGATCACAAATTCAGTATACTTATAAACAATGAAAAAAGCAAAATTTCCGTAATTTACAGACGTCAGATCTGCTAGTTTTTATGTTAAATAACGAGCCCGTAACTAGACATTTTCTACCAGGGTTTATATACTATATATTCAATAATTTTGTTTGATCGTTGTCAAGGAATAATAAATTGTTCTACTGATAAGCGGAGTACAAAAATTATTTCATTTATTAGTGAACGAAATTATTCTGCTTATTGGTAATCAAAATAGCATTTTTACGTACAAAAAATCCAATTTTGCTCATTAGTAAGCAATTCATATTTTTTACAAATTTTTGTACATTCCTTCGATATTTCTTAAAAGTTTTTAAGTACGCTATATCATTTAGATATATTAATAATATAGTGCCTATTAAATCTTGTAATTTTAAATTCGTTACTCTCTAAAATGTTGCAGGAGCACTTTAAAATATTTCTGCAGGGTTAAAACAACTGAACAAAATGATTTATAAAGCTATTCACGATAAAATAATAAAAAAACATATTGTAATAAAAAACATTTTAAAAAACAGATGCATACATACGTAACATATAGAAAAAAAGTATTATGAGATAACTTGCTTTCCGCACTCGTTACGAACTGTACTATCATTTTTTTCCGCCTTGTTTTCGCATACATTAAACCACAGGTGTACTAAATAAAAGAGCATAAGATAGCTTGAAATATTTTATTTATTTCTCTACTTCGACTTCTACGGTGTCATTTTATGGTTATTATGCACAGCCAAACGGACTATCTGTTGTTACTTTTGTTTCTACTACGTCGGTATCTAAACTATACCTTCGCTAACGTGTTATTTACAAAGCGTGTTTTACATATTTTATATTCCCATTCTCTTCGCATGATTGGTCGATGAGTTTCATAAATATGAAATTTATTCGCCATTTGAAGATATTAAAATATTTATTTTTGTTTTGCACGTTTTTTTTAAGAAAAAAAACTGCTTGGTATTTTTGAAAATTTGTTTTCATCACTTTTTTCATCACTTGAGAAAAAGTGAAATAAAAGTATTTGAATAGAATTCAAAATTTCAATAAAATTTTTTGAAAAAATTTTGTTTTTATGATTTTTAGTATTTTTAAATTAAAAATACTTATAAATTTTCTGAACAAAAAATTATCAATACTTTTTATTTTAAATAACCTTTAAAATAAGATGCATCTGAACCCATTTAACTAATTGTTCGAAATTCTTAGTTTATCTTTTATTATCATAAAAACCTTTCATTAAATCTTTTTAGATCAATTTCTAATATTAATTTTTTAACAATGATAAGATTATACGTCTATGAATCTATAAGTCTGTACATATGCCTGTACGTATCTCTGAACAGGTGAATGTATATGTATGAAATATAAATTTTAATAACTTTCGTATGGATAAAATAGTTGAAGTTATGAAAAAGGTGCATCAAAAGTTAAGTAGTATGAGGTAAGGTAAAAGCCGGTAAGTTAAAGAATTCACAGCTAAAAGAGAGAGGGAGAGAGATATTCTCACTTTTTCTAGCAATCTCTTGGAGGATCTTTTTGTCTGGGAGTAAAAAAAAGAGAGGAGGAGGTAAGGGAGGTAGGTTAAGGGAGTCTATTTACATGAAAGAGTGCTTCCTCGACTGGTCTGATTTATCGTTCACGCGCGATTCTCGATTTCGCGCTCGAAAGCTAAAGGAAGAAAAAAAAAAGAGATACGAAAGTAAGAAAGAAAGAAGAAGAAGAAGAATAAAAAATAAAAAGAAATATCGTATATATATATATAACTAAAAGGAGAAAAGAAGACAGCAAAAGAAAGATGTACTTGAATATAGGACAGCAAAAGATAAGAGTAAGGATGCGTGAAAGAAAGAAAATACGAAAGTACTAGAAGAGAAAAAGAAATAAATTAGTGTCTCAAGAGCTTGCGACAATGTCCTTCAACTATACCGTTATATAAAAAAGATATTATTTGTCTTTTTTTCTCTCTCTCTCTTGCTTTTTTTTTTAAATGCAATATCGGTTTCTTTATCGCTTATATAGCTTGAAGTGAGGCAAGAAATCTTATTTACAACCTCTTGTGGCTCGAGTGATTTTTATTTCATTTTAGGAATCAATTTCTATGAAAATTGAATTATATTTATTATTTATTTTTTTCTGATTGACGTGTTATTGGATTATTGATGGTTTATCTGTTGTAAATAAAATTCATTAATAATCGAGATAACGAAAACTAAGAATTTTAATTTATTAATCAACTTATAGTTTATTTAATGTTAGTATTTCTCGACTTTCTTAGTAGCCATTTCATTTAATAATTTATTACTTATCCAAGATCCTATGTCAAAAAGTTATCTATCAATTATGAAATATAAATAAGATTTCTTGAATTCAGATTGAAGCTTCTTTCGCTTCAATAAAAAGCAAACAAATTAATTATTATTAGTGGTATCAAAAAGAGTAATTAAAAAGATCTAGCCGTTAGAAAAGAGAGAGTTTAGTTGAAAAAAAATTGAAAAAGAATAATGAAGAATAAAAGCTAGAAAATGATCGAGTAAATTATTTGTAAGATTGGCAGCATGAAACCACTAATCATTTCGCTCTGCAACCAAGCTCAAAGGAATCAAACAACGCGAGCTCGAAGTAATTTCTTTGCTCCTCAAAAGTAATTTTAGTATTACTCGTATTATAAAACCACAGAGAGCTGGGTAACAACTAAAGAAACTTATTGAAGGTTTGAGGTTTCATCGTTCGTAATTTACGATCATGTTAAAAGAAACTTTTTCATTTTCGTTTTTCTTACTTTTTTTTCTCTCTCTCTCCCTTTTTTTTCTCCTTCTTTTTAACGTTGTAACATGAGAATTGCTAGTCTATAGTTTTCTAACTCCATTGAGTTTGTTCCTCAGCCACTGGTTGAATGTTATACGTTTACTTTTTTTTTATTTTTACCAACATATGATATTTACTTTCTTTTTTTTGAAAATAGAGAGTTCTGAAAAACATTTTTTCGCAAGAAGAATTTTTTTTCGGATTCGCAAATGTTTATCGATGTTTGTTTTTGTAAATATTTTCAAACTGAATATGTACTTTATATGCAAAGCTCAGATTTTGATTATCTTTCAATATGAAATTCATAGCCAAAACAATGCTGCGTTTTTTTCAATATGCAATAGGTAGACCTTCATTTTCAAGATAATTACTAGCTTTTATACATATAATGTATTCTATAACAATACACGAATAGTTATTAACAATTAATTATATATAAAGTCTATAACATCGATAATTCAAACGAAGAAAGTTTTATGTTAGTATTGATTGAGGAAAGGTTATACCTCGTTTTCTATTTCGGAAAAAATATTAATTGGTTTTGAATTCCAACATAATAGTACAATTTTATTTTGCGCAGATTTCCAGACTTTAACAATGGTAATTGATATTCATATTGTAAATTTTTAGTTTTACATCGTACGGAATTCATGTAGTTGATTGCCGACGTTTTTGTAAACATGCCTGATGAAGCGAGCTACAGTGTTCACGAAACGCCAGCAATCAACCATAGCTTTCACACAATTCAAAATCGAAAAATCACTATATGAATATAATTTTATTTCTGATACGATTTGCTAATACTAAGAAAATTTATAAATAAATGAAATGAAAATTTTGCAAAAATAATTTCAACTTTGATGAATAATATTTAATCATAATAAAAATCTATTTTACATCAGAAGCACGATAAAATTTTAATTTTTGACTGAAATTGGAATCTAATCTTTCTTTAACTGTCTTCTTGTCAGGATGTGTCAATATATGTCCAGTTTGACGTAGTTTTATAATTCATAAAAAATCTTTTCGAAATTTCGAAATCATTTATTAATGAATACTTTGGAGACACATGATCTATAAAAATATAATTTTAAAAAAAAAAATTTTTTTTTTCAATAAATATTCTTTATTATTTATTTGCTTTTATCGTATAGTTCTAGTGAGAAAAGTGATACCTGCAACGAAAATAAAAAAAAATATGTCATCTCTCTAGCTGAGCAAAAGTTACAAAAACGTGCATGAACAAACGAGAGGAAAATTTCGAATGACCAAGTGAATTATAATTAAAGGAAGAGGAGCAGTGGCCTTGTTTGGCTCAAGATAAATTTTGCTTTAGAAAGGAAATTTTCGCTGGTCTACGCGATAACCACCGGTTGAACGCAATGTTAGTAACTTTATTTTATTATTTTTTTCTCTTTGTTTCAAAAGTTTTGACAAATAGCCTCCCACTAAATTTGTCTCTGGCTTGTAGAAACTTCTCCATAATTATTCTACCATTCGAACAAAACTAGTTGTGCTAAACTAACAAGAGGAGCGCATGATATTTGGTTCTAGGATTTTTTTCTAATTTTCAGATGTTTTTTCTTATATAAAATTATAAAAAAACGCGTTCTTTCGAGGTGACTTTCTATTTTTTCAAAATCATTAACAATTTTGTCTAGATTGCAACAATTTTTTTATAAAATTTGCATTTGCATTGTTGCCGTACAATTTTTAAATTAATAATTCTAGAAAAATTTTACTAAAATTATATCAGAATTGATATTAAAAGTTTTCGGTGAAAAAAAATTGTTAAAAAATTTCAAGTTCTTTAAAAGTTATGATAAAATAAAAATGATGTTAAAATTTAGCTAAAAATGTGCATAAAAACTAAATGCAGCATTTCACTCTAAATTACATCTTAATTTTTATTATTTTATCATAACTTTTAAACTACTTTTAACCCTTTGTTGCACGTTTTTTTATAAAAAAAATTACATTTTTTAACTTTATTTGTTAATAACAAATAATCAATAAACTTATTGTTACAAAATTTACCTCATAGATAAAGTAACATGTCTAGACTTAGAAATAGCTTATTTCATGGAAAAAAATCTCAAACTAAAATTTAGAAATCATTAATTGGTATACAGAAAGGTGTGACATAATACGTCACACCGTGCAGCAAAGATTTCAACGAAATTTTTTTTCATTGAGAGGTTTCAATCTTAATTCTTATATATTGCTAGTAAAATTCTTCTAGAATCATTAGTTTAATGATTGTACGACTATAATGCAGATGCAAATTTGTAAAAAAATTTAGAATCTCGATAAAAATGCTGATAATTTAAAAAAAAATAAAATTTGCAATCAAGAATTTGATTTTTCTAATTTTTTTATTTATTTAACGTTACTGCATATATGCTATCATTACGATGCTAATTAGCGACGGAGATTTTCAGTGTGTTTATGAACAAAGCACATCTAATGTATACAGTGGTGCTTGTATCAATCAGCCGCCGAGAGCGGGATTCGAACTCGGATCCTCGAGATTATGAATCCAGCGCTCTATCGACTGAGCCACTGAGACCTCAAGTATCATAAGAAAATATTTGAAAATTTGAAGAAAATCTGAGACCCAAATGTCATGCACTCTCCTTGTAAATATATCTTGAAATGAATTGTTTTAATCGAATTCCGCATTAATTTTCTATTAAATATTATATTATTATAATATTAAAAATCAAAGAAATTTTTTATTCGATTTCTTCTTTCTGCCAGATAAAAGTGCGTTCCAAAGAGTCACGAGGCTGCCATAATTTTTTTTATCACATATTAGTTTTATTTGAAATATTTTAAAGCACGAACATATCTTTCTTTCCTCATCATTGTATTATACTACGTAATTTAACTACTTAAATAAAAAGTAAAAAGTACTAAAATCTGAATAAAAGTTCATAAAAGAGATTTCCTTTTTTCGCTAGGCACAATAAAGAAGCTTCATGCTGGAAGCTATAAATAATATAAAATATTGCGGCAGCAGCTATAAAGAAAAACAATTGAAAATACGCGTGAGATCTAGTGAAAAAAAAGAGAAGAAATAAAAAAAATTTTAACGAAGAGGAAGCTTTGGAGAAAACGTGTGGGTGTATTGTTACGCAAAGAATTATTACTGTGAATCAATACTTATATTTTTTATTTAATTATTTAATAAATCTCGAGGAGAGTTTGTAAACCAAAAATAGATTAGGTTAGATATTTAATTTCACGAATTTTATATAAATAATTTGATTATTTATAAATATTGATGTATTCAAAATATATCTTATTGCGTTTAACGATTAAAATTGTTTACCAAAGTTTTGTATTTAGTTTTAAAATTATTAATATTTAAAGACTTATTATTGAATCATTATTAATTAAATGATTCAACAAAATAAAAAAATGAAAAACAAATAATTTAAAAATAGTAACAAAAACAAATATGTATAATGGGAATCGAAGAAATAGAGGTATTTAGAGTTCGCCTGTGGTCTGGAAGCTCTGCAAGCTCGAGTTCACTTGAAATTGTATCCAGCTTAACTACGGAGAGCTTTGTAAGACTGGCTATCAGAATTAGGCGTGCAAGGATTGACTTTACCAATTGGTGGCCACCAATGCTATAGATTTTAAACACAATGGCGAGAATTAAATGATATACGATAAAAAAAATAAGTTTTCAACAATAGGATAAAATTGATGGAGCTCGTTTTTGTTTCTTATGAATAGATATTCCTATCTACCAGCTCGTGGTGTAATTTGGAAATTGTTACGTTTTGAGAGTAACGAATATATATTTACTAAAATATTAATTTTTTTATTTATTATTTAAAATGTAAATTTGAATATTTTTTAGTTATTTAATATTCATTTATTTCATTCATTATTTTTCAATATCATTTGTGTTTAAGATCTCTTCAATTTCTTATGACCTTCTAGTAGTCGGGATGAAAAATAATTTAAATAAAAAATATGAATTTAATTCAAAATATTGACTAAAACAATTCAACTTAAAATAAAATAAAACTTGAAATAAATTTTTTATTGTATACTTATAATTTTTTGAGCTTGTAAATGAATGTTCAATTAACTGATGATGAATCAAATCTTATCCTAGTCCTCATTTGAACGAGTCGATTTGTTATGTAAGTGACTATCGCTGAACGTTCAACTAGTTATTTCTACTGATATATTCATCATATGCAATAATTTTATCTAAGAAAAATAAAAATCTAATTTACTGCTTATTTAAATATCGTGAATTTTTAATATTTTGCAATTTTACGATAAATTAAAATTTTTTATATTTTCTCATGGTGTTAGTATAATACTGCTATAAATTTTACCTGCGCCGTTCACGCGCAAATGTGAGGTTTGATTATTCTTTTTTACTACATATTTTATTTTTTCGAATTGCTTTCTTTTTTATGTGTTTTTTTTTAAAGGGCCTCTTTTATTTGACTTTTTTTACACTTGTTTCGATATTTCTATTCACTGTGACTATAAACTTCTTATCCTCAAACACTTTCTAAGACTTCCTAAAGTGGGAAGTTAACTCAGTTTCGCAAACCCTTTTAAACGCGTCAAACCTCTTTTCCCCCGTGGCTTATTCGCTTCCTGCAATATTACTTTTTTCTGATTCCTATTTCCTTTATTCTTGGAGAAGTAAATTGTTGTCGGTGGTAAAGATAATATTAAGAGTTATGGAAATCTTTAAAAGTTCGAAATAATCAAATATTTATAAAAAAAATTAGAATTGTAATATTATCTTTTATTAATTCAAAAATTAAAAAAAAGTATTTGAAAAATTAAAAAAATTTTAAGTTTTTGCATTTCTAACATTAGAGAAAAATTGAATGTATTTCTAACTTTTATATAAAAGGAAAATGTTTGACTAGTGAAATCGTAAAGGCTTTGGTGAGTTCAATAATAAATATAAACGTTCTTATGTTGAATAAGAAAAAGACGTTCAAGTAAGTATTTTCTTCTGTATTTGTCGCACGTTGCCACGAGCCATTACCGTGCGTTCTGTTTATATTCCCTTTGACGAATTCACTCGATAGCTTTAGTGGATTCATCGGATTATAGTTCGATTTTTTTTTAAATCAAGCGGTTTTCACGGTATTTTCTTTTATTGAAAGAAATGATATACGATATATATTTGTGAAAATTAGATTATTTGATTAATTGTTTAGTGCACTTAATGAGATCTTTTTTTTATTTTTTATGAAATTTTTAGGTTTATAAGATATTAATCTAACTCAAACAAGCATTATATTTAAATATTTTGTATATTCTAAAAACATGAAATATTGGAATAGAAAAAATCGTACTTTCAAACATTATAATTCAAAATGCATTTACTTTTATCAAAGATTCATCGGATAATTCGTTATTAAAATCATTATTTAGATCTTCTATCTTTTATGATTGAAATAAAAATATGAGGCTACCAGATATCTGAAAGGTTTATTATTAATCAAACACGAAAGAAACGCATTTAACTTGAAAAATAACAGGGGTTGGAGTCAAAGTCCTACTATTTATAAACTACTTTCAACTAAATCTGCAGGTACTATTTGATTCAAGTATTTGAGAACACATTATTTTTAATGCATTCACTTTTTTAAAAGTCATTATTTTGACTAGGCCAAAATGACTACCTTGATCTGTAATATTTTTTATAGCACTGCGTGAGCTAAATTCGCGTTTTCTACACCATTTAGCGGGAGCTAAATACAACTTTTTTGAACTGTGTAAAAAAGTACTACCGTCAGAAATTTCGCACTTTATTATACTGTTCAAAAAAGTAATATCGAAATCACGCATCACAATCACTCTTTGTATATATATTAATACGTAGAAATGTCTTTTCACACATGATAATACGTAGAAAATCAATCAAAAAATATAAATACTTTAATAAAGAATTGAAAACATCAAGAAAATCAAAACTATAGTTTATAAATTACTGTTGTGCCGTGAGTTGTCGAAACAAAACATCTGTGAGCGGCGCGCATGCGTGTACAGGGTGTACGGCCTAAGAATGAGAAAGAAAGAGATAGCTGTACGAACAATAAACTAGATGCTTTGCTTTGTCTGACCTGTGTATACATAAATCTAAATAATCGGCAAGTTCTCTTTTTATCATATTGTATTTAATTAATAAAATATCACTGACATCAATACTTATTTGATATAATTTCTCAATCTAAGAATATTTTTGATATCGTTTTTGCTTTTTTTTGTTTGCGATGGGTCTATCATTGATAATAAATAGTTTTACTTTTTTTCGATTTATCATTCGTGGTGTGCATAGTTTTGCTGATATATAGAATTCGTTTTTATTTACGAATTATCATTCGTGGTGTGCATAGTTTTGCTGATATATAGAATTCGTTTTTATTTACGAATTATCATTCGTGGTGTGTATAGTTTTTGATAATATTGATTTTCTGGGGTATTAATTACGTGTGGCGAATTTATCTCACACGTGCTATAAAATAATATACGATACGTGTGCTCGAAGTGGTCCTCTTACACGACGTGCATAGCACCCTCGCTGCGCTCGGGCGCTAACTGCACGCCGTGTAAAAAAGGACCACTTAGAGCACGTGTATCGTAATGTACTATTATATTTCTATGTAAAGTTATTTGAATTAGAAGTCATATTTATTTTTACAATATTTGTGAATTTAGAGCATAATTGTTATATTTTAGTATATTGTACAGTGTATATACAAGGACTTATATTTACATCTAGTATTATCATCATTAGTTGTATTATCATTTATACTATTGTATATTGTCTTTCATATAATACATTTGTATAAGGAAGAGAAATATAAGTTCCTTTGATATAAATCTAACTAATTTTGAAACTGGAGTAGCTACTTTTTATGTATATTTAAAGAATTGCATGAATAAATAGATAATTATGGTATATTAACAAATCTGTTCTTCAAATACAAATATGCATATTTACATAAAACGCAATGTTTTGCATTGTAAACAAGATTATTATTAATCCATCTACGTATAACATTAATGGTTGATTGAAAACTGATGCTGAATAATATTAAATTTCAAAAAATGAAACCAATGACATTTCTATGGAAATATTTTTTATCGAAATCAAATTGGGAGAAAACTCTCCGATCCTCTTCAAGCTTAGATGGTTAGCAGTCAAACCGAAGCTGCGTATTGAATACACGGTCGCCCAATATAGTCGAAACGTTGCTCAATTTGATTGCAATAAAAAATATTTTGATGGGAATATCGTTGGCTTCATTTTATTTCAAATTTATCCATTTACGTTTTACAAGAAATTTATGGAACCATTTTTAAAAAAATAAATTTTAATACAAACTTTCAACATGAGCTAACAAAGTTTTTTATTCAAGATAAAAAATATTGTAAAATGAAGACCTCACTTTGTTTATCTTATTTCTTTGGAACTTTTCAATGACTTCTTTTACTTGGTTTGTTGTATTCTCAATGTAATTCAAGTATATGCATGTATATGTATAAATTTTTATTTATACAAATATAATGTGAAATGGAAAAATGTAATTTTCAGTCCATATATGAAATTAATTAATTTTGTAAAAATAAAAATAAATTCGACACCAGCAATATAATAATAATAATAATAATCTTAAATTAAATTTTAAATTAAAATTGCGACTTTGCGTGCTTGCTGTAGGTACATCTATTAAATAACCTTCCGCAAACATTAATAATTTAGTTACATATACCAAAACTTCGAGTCCGTCCGTTCCGCTACTGGTAGATTTTAATCAATATATATTAAAAATATTGATGTTATTTATAAATTTATTATTTCTTTTGTACGACGTTATGTACGAGTTTCGCAGCGACTCATATTACATTTTGCGACAAGTACATATATATCGCATTATCGATTTTATTGCTACACACTGAAATATTACTTTCTTAATTAATCTGTTTCCTTCTTTTTCATAAGCCATATATTCATTTTTAATTAGCGAAAGCATCTCGTATTTATTAAAAGCTTTTAAATCTAGAAAAATGGCATTGCTTTTTAACTTGTGTATCAAATAAAAAGTAATCTTCCTACAGTGGACAGATATCTATATATCGCAGAAAATCAGTCATCACTGTGAAGCTTTACGTAATATTAAAGTAGAAACTTCTATGACAGACTCCACTAAAAGCTAATGGATCCTTAGTCTCTTTGAAGTTAGCTTACTATCACTCTCTCTTTCTCCCTTTCTCTCTCTCTCTACATGTTCAACGATAACCACGACACCTCTTCTTACGTTATTAGTGCCATTAGCAATATGGAAAAGCTCGAGAGGTGTATGCAATAGTCGTCAACGAAAGTTTTAGGTATGAGGTTGAAATACTGTACTATATCTAATTAATTTGATGGGAGAGACGCGAGCGAGCAAGCGCTATACGGAGTAAGTTAAATGTTAAAAGCTAATGCTTGTATATGATTTACCTAAGGAAGGATATTATTTAGTTTCTTCTTCTTTTTTTTCAATAATGATGATAGATTTGGATGATTGATTTTTTGTGATCGATTTTGAAAAAATATGGTGAAAAATTTTGCAATATGAATAAATGCTCACACAGCAACCTTTCATGCTGTATGGGTGATATTGATATATTTTTTAAACAATATGATTGACATAATTATGGTAACATATGTGGTAGAAATCGAATAAACAAAATCATAAACATGTCAAAAATTAAGCATTTTTCTAAATATATCCATTTTCTTATAACCTCTTTTATTTCAATTATAAGACAAAATATTTAAAATAAAACTTGTGTTACCGTCGATATGATATTAATGAGGTAGACGTTATTAAAAAGAAAAGAATTTTTATGAAAAGTTCATTCATTAAAATGTGATTATACTTTTAGCCAGTTAGTAAAAAAAAAAAAATAAAGTCGAAAGCGAAATCTGGATAGAAAAAGGTGTTGGTAAAACTTTAGAGAAAGTTTCCCGAGCAATCTTATAGGTACTGGCTCGGAAAATTTTCCACAACTCGTTGGGCATAGAGTAAGATTCTCTCTGAGCAGTGAACTTGTTTTTGTAAAAATGAAGTCCTAATATCGTCGAAAATGAACATTTCGAATAAGAAAACTTTAGGAGAGAAAGGTTAAATTAAATTAAAAAAATACAATTTCTTTCTGTCAAAAAAATTATTACTAGAAATATCAAAATTTTTCAGTGAAAAAATGTAAAAAATTGAATTTTTAATGTAATTTTATTTAATTCTGTTTTTAGAATCTGTATAAATTTAGTATATATAATAAACGTCGTATTTATTAAATGCCTATTAATTTATTGGAATAATTTGAAGCTGCACCAATAATACAACTTCCAACAAAAGCAATATTTCCCAATTAAAAGTAAAATCAGGCTAAAGTAAATTGCATTTAAAGTCAATCAAATTTTTTAAAATGCGTTAAAAAGAATACTATTAAGTTTATTTATATTGAATTTTGAATTAATGAATTATTATTTCATCATGCATACAAAACGTTAAAAATAGAAATTCATAAAGTACAATATAAACCAGAGCATAATTTTGAAATTTAAAATATTTATAAGCATAAATATAGCTCGTACATTCCTCCATGATTAATCAATGTAGAAGTAAAATTTATTAATTTAAAATATATTAAATGTTATATATTTATTACTTTTACTAGATATAATCGGATCCACTGTACGATATACTAATCAGCGAGAGAAATGGAACAATAAAAAAGTCGATTAAATGAACATCTGATGAGTCTGCCTATCAGTACATAGCTCGAGACTTAGACTTGGGCAATAATTTATTGGATAAGGAGTGCAACCCCGACTGGTCCAACTAGATAAAATGCGTTGATAAAATATATAGTAATCTAAGCAGTTGAGAAGCAAGTATAACATATCTTTGAGTAAAGAACAATTAATAATATAGCAAAATTGGTAAGTAGAAATAAGTACTTAACTAATTAGGAATCAAAAATAAATAGATGTAAGTATAAAATTCTGAATCTATTAAGCACATTACTCGCATAATAATGTTTAATCCCATCAATTCCATCCACGCTCCATCCATGAACAAATTAAACATATGTTTCTTAACGAATTTAACTTACATGGGGTCAAAACTTTAGACAAAATTAATCAAAACATTCATGGAGATTATGTGCTCAAAACCCGAATAAATGAATGAATGTTTTAACGTTTAATTGTGTACAGGAAATCACATCAAAAGACGTTAGCATCTACTTACTGACATTCACACGTTGAAACCATGATCAATCCGAAAGAATTTGTAATTGAAGTACAATAGATTTTTATATGAAATTACTGAAAATGAAAGTTTAACATGAAAAGTTAAAGACGAGATGGGTTGTAACTCTAATGTTCATTTGATGATTGCGTTAATTCAGCTATTTTTATATCATATATATCACACATATTAAATATTTAAAACCGAGGGTCATAGTTCTCTAAATTTTTCGTGTATTTTGGATGTAACGGTTCCATATAAAAGTTTTAAATTCAAGATATTGGAACAACCATTACGTATAAATGACGGGAATGAAAAGCTTTTTTCGTCGTTCATACGAATTTAATAAATCTGATTAGGTCCTAAAGTATATTTCCTTAAAATATCTATATGAGTTACCCTATTCACATCATTAGTATATTGACTCATAAATTCATTTACTAAATTATTAAATATGAAATTCCAATGCTCATTTGATTTACATAATATGAATTTTACTGATTGAATTAAACGTCGGGATGGTTATAAAATTGACCGCAATCTGATGATTAAAATGATTAGCTGAATTGACCACTCATTATCAAATTTCATGCATTTAAAAAAACGTAATAAACAATATATGCCAAAAATATTTTTAAATATTTTAAGCACAGATATTTGTTAGTTTAAGTAATGATTAAATGATTTTTTAATTTCATAATTTTTTGAAATTTCTAATTTATTTATTATGAGTTTACTTCAAACTATAGAGCGTACTTAGAAAAAAAGAGCAAGATGAATAAAAACAGAAAGATAAGTGGTTTTGAAGTAATAGAAAAAAAATGCGCGAGAAAAATATCTCTAGTTCAGCAAACTTTCAACTAATTGCGTTAGCACGGCCGCTCATTTGGATTTCAGATTTGTTGCGAGGCGACGTAAACTCATTCAAAGGGTTTACCTCTTGAAGCGCGAGCGCGCGGAGGTTGTTCCTTTTCCGCTTAAAAAAATTGCATGAGATCGTTAACTTGCTCCCTCGCGTTCACTTGCGTGTTTAGCGTATTTTTTTTTTCTCTACCCTTGTATACACCTACACTTGGTCTAAGCAAATTCTTACATTTTATTTTAATTTTTTTTTTTTTCATTTATTAACTTTCTGGGCACGAGCTTCATACAAAGAAGAAAAAAAAATAATAAGAGAAAGAAACGACATAAGTACTTCTTACCAGACTTTCTTTTTTACATTAGAAGACTAGTAAAAGATTTTATTTTGGCTTCTTTTGTATGTTAAGAATGCGACGGCTTGAATATTTTAAATTAGAAAAGAGAAGCTTAAGAAAGAAGACAGAGTAAAGCTTTTCAAGAACGAATGAAATGTGAGTGAATTGTATAAAAGTGTATGTAGTGGAATCATTTTAATAATTTTTTTTTATTTTAACTTGATTTATAGTTCGTTCCTTGCAACGCATCTTTAGAAATTAATATTTTTAAAATGTTTGCTAAGATTTTTTAAACATACAATGGACAGAATGTAATGTTCAGTTTCGTAAGGTATAGAAAAATTATTTAATTCTTAACTAAAGAATAGTACTTTTCTTGCACTCCGTGTGCCAAAGCTTATTTTCAAACACGCTTGAATGAAAATGCGTATGTAAAAACAAACTTTACGCACGTCGCACGGAAAAGTTATACTCGACACTTGAACTAGAAAGAGATTTTAAACTCGTTTCAACTTTTCACCTTAATTCACTTCGCTAGGGCTCGAACGTTGATATTAAGTTAAAATCACTTTCTCGCACTAGTATCGAAAAAAAAGTAAATATAACTAAGGAGCAAAATTACGATATTCATAGCCTGAATGAGCGAAGTGAAGCGTGGCTCGAGATCACCCGACAGAGAATTTATCTTATTCTGGTGTTGCAAATAGTATTTTATTAGCAGCTCAACTGTGACCGATTTATTAATTCAAAAAAAGCATAAATATATGATGAAATATTAATTATTTTTAAATAAATAGATAGCTTATGTATTTAAAAATGAAATCATTAAAATTCAATATTTTGTTTTTCAATTATTTTATTTCTACCTCTACAGTAATAATCATTTAATTAATTCGAAAAGCGGGTCGAAAGTAAGATATTTACGTTTAAAATTACAGAATAAAAGATTTTATAAAAATAAAAAATTTTAACATTGAAATTCCAATTATAATTTTTTTTCAGTTGAGCTTGCTTTTTTAAGTTAATGAAATGGCCATAATTGAAGAAAGAATAATAGTACATTATGATACTAATGGCATAAATGGTCTATAATGGCACGAGATGTACTAGTACTCGAGTGAAGTGAGGATGATAATTCACGTCGTGCGATAGGTCATTTATACCACGAGTATCATATATATTTTTTGTAGCACTGACTAGCATAAATCCGCTGTCATGCTTGTCCGTGGCATTAGCACTCCATTCATGCACCGTGTAGTTATCGTCTGAGCGTAGCAAAGCCGATAAGCACAGTGTAATAATGGACTATTTATGCCACGGATGGAGGTGACGTAAATGGGGATTTATACCACTCAGTGCTATAACGCTTATTATGCAATTCGGGAGCAAAGTCTATTTCTCTCTCAGATATTTACTTCCCTCGCTTCGTTCACTCGAGTCGCTATCTCCACCCTCAGGAGAAATATTCAACTTTACTTCCTAGTTGCATGATGTATTATAATACTTTACATTTTACTTTATTTTCACTTCAGTAGATATTAAAACAACATATTACTCCCTTAAAGGTATTGTGCTACATTACTTTTTATGAAAAAGCATGCAGATAAACAAAAAAATACCTAAAACTCTAGTCTATAGGATTTCATGTAAAATATTCTGCAGCAATTTTAATTGTGCAACAACATGCAATACCTGTAGGTAATTTTTACAGAAAATTCGTCGACATAACTTTTTGTAAAATTATTACGAGTTAATAACTTTGTAATTTCTTTATTGCTGAAGAAAAGCCAAAAGAAAAATAAAAGAAAAACTAAAAAATTAAGAGAAATACAACTGGAGAAAAAAAGTTGAATCAGTGTACGTAACCGATGAACTATCTTCAAAGCGTACAAGGCCAAAGTATATTGAGATTTTCAATATATACTTTTGCCTTGTGCACTCGGAAATAGCTGTTTGATGTATTTTCTAGACAAAATATATTATCGGTCACCGACACTGAATTGAATCGATCATGGATTCATTTAATATCGTTAGGTGGCGTTTCTCTTAATTTTACTACTTCTTATGTAAGTTTTGAAGATCCAGATACATGAGATGATGATATAAACCTTTAGCCATATCATTAAGATTTTCAACAGCATATTTTTCATAAAATTTTACAGAATATTTTTTAAAGGATCCGCTAATATTTAGTAAGAGTAATATCTCTCATCTGAGAATATAATAATTTATAATCTTATTAAAAAAGAGAAAATATTTTCCTACGAAATTTCTGTTGAAACAGTATATTAGTTTAGCATGTGGATTTTTTTTTTATTTTTCTTTCTTTTATCCAAACACTTTTGCAAATTTCGACGTGAAATACGTATCGTCCGCAAACTAATAAAAAGAAAAATAAGGAAAAAAAATTAGTTGAAAAATAAAAGTTTTTCACTGTACTTTTTTTTATTCAAGAAAATTGTGCTTCAGTGATTTTAGTACAGTTTTTTGGTCTTGAACTTTTCTGCTTAGCCAGTATAAAAAAAAGTAGGAAAATAGAGGAAAAAAAGGGAGATGAAACGAAAGAACCGCTTATAGATCGACTCAACCTAGAAAAATACCGAGTTTATTCAAAAGGACCGAATGAAATGAAAGACCTTTGAAGAGATTTCGGTGATTGCTCTATTGTTTTCTACGTTGCAGAAGTTCATTATATAGGTGCATCGCAAATATAGTTTTATTTTAAGTGAAAAATATCAAAAAAATTTAATTCACTAAATTAAGCCTTTTTTTAGATAAATTAATTTCTTAATGAATTTACTAACAAACATCTCAATAATTGATATACAATTTAAACTAATTTTTACTTTTATCTTTAAATTTATAAACTAAAAATTAGATTATAAATTCAAAATAAAACTAACAACAAATATTAATAGCTTCTGGTAAAAAAACTATATACGATCTTTATGAGTTCTTTAGAAAATCAATACATTACTGAATAATAATAATAAATAATAATAAACATTTATACTAATTAAGTATATTAGAATTCAATTACTTGAATGATCATAAAAATAAAGATATAAATTTTTCTAATTTTTTACGACAATTCTATTAATACCTTAAGAAGAAAAATGAAGAAAATGTATTTTTACTCATAAAATTGAACATTATATCAATCGTTCAACATATGTTACGCTAAAGCCCTAAAGTTTTTAAATGTTTAACAAGATCCTTGCCATTATCCCTCTCAATTGAGTGAAAAAAGAAGAGAGCGAAAGAAAAAAATTGCGGTAGCAATTTTGTCAAAAAGATCCCCTTTTACTTTCAATATGTGCGGTTATATACGAAGCTTTTATGGCTAAGAGTTTTACCGAGCGCACGTGTAACTAGTCATTTGACGTGTAGGTGGTATATATTTGCAAAAAGAAAAAACGAGAAAAAGAAACCGAACTGTATATAGGTGTAACGATCGATATAAAGAGAAAAGGTGGAAGGGAGACAATCAAGTCTTACCCTCTGTATATCGTTGGCTTGTCCTTGAGGTAGTGTTTCTTACTTACACCTGTACGTACCAAGTTGCTTCAATATTTTCTGTTTAATTTGCTAATAATTATATAAAGTTTTTATTAAAAACTTTTCACTAGGAAATAATTAAGTTTTTTAATATTTAATTTTGAATTTATAAACAGGTTCTACTTGATAATAATATTATTATTGTGAATTCAATGCTTAATATAATATTTATAAATATTCAATTATAAAATGATATAAATTAATTTACAAATAATGTAAAGATAAATTTTTAATTTTATTTTTATCAAAATAATTCATAAGTAAAAAGAATTACATATAAATCGAAATATACTTTTTGTTTACATGAAAAGTTAAATAAATTACTACGAAGTAAAAACATACATTATTCTATGTTCGCATAAGAAGAGGAAATAAATTAGGATTGCTTTCAAATCAAAAAGTGTAGTATTATGCATCAAAAAGTATTTCTTGCCTTGGGCGACATAAAGCAATATAGTTTAGTATTAGTCGTTATTTTTCTTGTGGCTCGATTTCTATGATTCAGTGACCGGATTACCTATGTCTTTTAGTTTCTATCTTCAATTTCTGATTCTCAATAAAGTATAAGAATCTAAACAAAAAAAAGTGTTGTGAAAAAAATAGTAAAAGAAATTGTTCTTTTGTAATGGTGCTTTATACGTTTTAAAATTCTTTCACTTTTTAATTATAAATTTATATTAATAACCAATATTAAATTGAAAAAACTAAATAAGTGCAAGTTTACTTGTTCTAAAGATCAAACTACAATGTATAACTTAAAATATGAAATTTTTTTCGAGTGAAGTTCATTTAAATATTACAAGCTCTTTTATTATTACAATCTCTTGTTTGTTTTAAATTGCATGAATATATACGTTTTATAAAATTTTTATTTTATTCTTTTCTTTATAATTTTTAAAAAATTTCTGCTTTTTATTTAAATGTTTAACGTACTGTTACTGCAAGTGTTAGATGAACATGTTTATTTTAAGTCTGAATTTAATAGAATAAAATTCAATAAACATTTTAAAATGTTAAAGCGCATACAAGTCTAGACTCTCATATGAATACTTAATATTCAGCTAATATGATTACTCCATAAGTTTCATTTTCTTATATAAATTTTATAATTCAAATATTTTTATAACATATTAAACATTTCTCCTTTTTTGTAAAGAAAAAAAATTAATTAAACATTTATTCTTTTCAGTGTGTTGAGCATCACACAAAAATTTTCAACAAAATACAAAAGCGAGTATCCCAGCAGACTATATTGCATTTTCACTATTCCCACAGAACGTTTTACATCGGGTAAATAATTAAAAAAATTTTCTCCTGACCTGTCTCTTTTTACCTTTTATTTTTTTTTTTAATTCATACATTTACTGTGGTTTTTACTGGCTTACTAGAAAGTAAAAAAAAAAAGAACTAACGAAAAAAAAACTTACTGCTTTTAAATTATACACCAAGGCAATTCCGGTGAAAACGCACATACGCATAATTTCCCCATGGTACTTAAATACACGTTTTAAAGACATGTGGACATTCATGTTAAGCAAAGAGCCAGACGATCCCCTTCGGCTTACCAGCATATACGTGCGTTCACTAAAGAGATAGAGACAGAGCCAGAGAAAGAGATGACGACTTTGAAGGGTTACGAATGAGAGGCACATGCCAACGACGATATATATGTATATATGCTTAAAAAGCCTATGTATGTTGTCTCACGTCCGTCGTTGGAAATTGGATTTTCTTACACACAAACCTCAAAGCTAACAGACTAGCATAGCCATGTATTTTTTCTAGCTGTATAATTGGAATTATAACAGTTATTTATAAGTAATATACGTGTTAAGCAGTGGCCAGAAAAAAATAGAATGCAATTATACTTATTTACAAATCAATAAAATATTTGTAACAATCGTCAAAATTTAAGCCCGCCAATCTATAGTTAGATATATTAATAATTATTATTAATAATTAATCTGTCGTGCAATTGAATTTAACGAGAATGCTCTAATTTGCAAAGCATTAACAGTTTACTTAATCACATAAGACGATAAGCCTCATGGCCTTTTACAGAAAATAAAAGGATTACAATGTACACAGTTTCCCTTTATTCCGACATAGCCAAAGCACATTTCACACATTCTCTCGTAGTACGTGTGTCTTATTTCCATTAATGAATTGGCATGCATGGTATGTGCGCATTTGATTGTTCAAAGGAAATCCAATAGTCTATATATATAGTGGGAGAGAGAATGAGAGAGAGAGAGAGAGAGAGAGGGAGAAGGAAAGAGATGTTCAGAGAGGCTTTAGCAATGGTGCTACTACAAATAGTTCAAGCGTTGGGCTACTATATTGGTCTGTAGCTTGAAGATAGAGAGAAAGCTCTGATTTATTAGATTAGGAAGGATGAATGTATGGGTATGGGTGTACCTACGACAGCTAACGTGTACATTTATAGTTTACTATATTGTATTCTACGTGCCAATCAGATTTCGCATACATCCTGTATATACTTACTAGCTTATCGTTAGTTTGACCGCTACTTCCTTTTGTACCTCTTGAATATTCATTTTTTCATATTAAGCCAATTTCAAGTGGTCAATCCGTTAAATTTCTATTTCCAGTTTGACTGAATTGTAATGTTATTTACCTTTCTATTAATTAAAAAGTAAGATAAATTCGATTTTCTCAACAAATATAATACACAAATAATGGAATAATATTAAATCAAATCATTAACTAAATTAATAACAAGAGATATGAGAAGGAAAATTCAAACGTATTATTTTTTCAGAATCATGATGCGTGGGAGATGAGTAAATAATAAATGCACTGTGGAAATGCTCATCACTTTCACACCGCATTACAGAATACAGTCTTTCCTGGCACGTTCCCTTGAGGTTAAGAAAAGGGTCGGTAGCCACTTCCTTGATCATAAAAGGGTATTAATCTGGGACGCACACTCAATAAATGTTATTCCAAACAGATTAGATTTGCTATCAATCTTTTGGGCAGGTAGACTCACCCAAAGATGAACAACAGATCCATAATCATTTTCCTTGATTTTTGGTAGTTGTTTTCCTATAAGCCCAGTTCCCTAATTGATTGGTATAGTCCAGTGTTTCCTCTTCTGTAAAAGCTATTTTTCTCACATAACGTATCTATTCATAGCCTTGAGTAATTAGAGTAAGTTAATACCTGACGGAAGAAAAATTCTACGTGCTCAAGATTTTTGTACAAAATACTATGTTTCAAGATGTTCATCCTAAGTCTGATTCAAAATAATTAGCATCCTTCTTCTTTTTTGTTACAAAATTAAGGATAATATTTCATTTTAGAGAATAGTCAAAGATAATTTTCAGACAGAACAAAACAATTTCTTCATTGTTTGTACTAATGCCATAATCCAGTTTTAAAAAAACTGATTTACTACACAGCTATTTGAAACGACAATTAACCCTTATCGACAAAATAAGTACACCAAAAATACGTGATAGTCACATATATTAATTGATGTGGGTACACTTATTTCGACAAAAGCAATTCAATCGAAATGCAATTAGATAATAAAGCAAACACTATTATTTCAATCATAATATTAATCATAGTTACAATTTTTTCGACGGCAAAATTGAGAAGGCGTAAATAAATGCTTCTATTAAGGCTAGAAAATGCTAACACCTCTAATGGCAGTTGACCAACTCTATTGTGTTTAAGCATCTCCAATCTATGGGTAATCGCAAAGCAAATCTAAGATAGTGGCGTCAATTGCATCCTAATGTTTCATCTACAGGTCGAAACCGGTGATGAATGCTATCGGCTTTGAGCAAAAGGCTCGCATCAAAATGTCTTCTGTAAATTAAAAGATGACATGTAATCGAAATTCAAATTAAACAGACAAAGCGAAGAAAAGAAATTACAAATTAAAAGATTTTTTTTTGTTATAACGACTTTTATGTTTATTATATTTATACTAATTTTCATCATTGAAACAAAGATAATTGATAAAAGTAATTTATAGTTCATGCCGATTCATATTGTAACAAAATATTTATTAAAAATTACTGAACTATTAACTGTTTGAAAAGTAGTGTACAAAAATTCAATCAATTTACATCGGATATAAGAATAAGAATTTAAATATGTTAATTTTCAAAGTAATCAATACATTATCAAATCAATAAAAATATCAGATGATTATCATATTTGTTCGATTAATTTATTTGAATAATTGAAATATTTTTAAAGCATACGTAATAAATCAGTGTTAGATGTATAAGAAAATTTGACTGAAACTGTCACCGTTTGTTTAAGCTTTGCCGTATGCGTATATAAGTGCCGTTCGTTTAAAAGTTTCGTGCTGAATCGTAAAACTTTTAAAAGTTTTCACATAGTTCGGAAAGTTAGTGCTAAAACTACACTGTAATGAATTCTTATTTGATTTGCAGTAAAAAAGAGTTTTAGATTGTTTTACTATTTTTGCCATCTAAGCTCTTTTATTAATTACTTATGTATACCAAAAAGTAGGCGATCGATAAATTCTTAATCTAATTAATTTTGAAGCATAGAACATAAGAATTAGAATATTTTCGTAATTAGGTTACTTTACCTTTTATAATCTCGTGTTTGCAGTTTTAATATTTCTTTGTTCGTGGCTTGTAAAACTTGAAAATATTTTTTGCCAAAAATATTTCAATACAGCAATCACTATTTAAAAACGTCAAATTCGAAATGAATAGATGCATCCATAGTCTATTGAACGGGGTATATAAACCTTAGGTTCATACTACATTCGTATATGAACTCGAAATTTCGATAAAGCGAAATTGCAGCACTTTGTATCTCAAGTTATAGAAATGAATGAAAAATGAAGGATAAAGGAGAGGTAAAAAGTTTTACGTTAAAAAATATAAAAATATTTCAAAATTCAATATATAACAATGCGATGTATACGAAAAATCAAACAATGCGATGCATCAGGTAAAAAAAATTTCACAGATAATATAGCATGAAAATATATTTTCATGTTATATTAAAAATAAGGGTATATTTTTCATTTTAAAATAATAAAAAAATGATAGCTTAAAAAATAATTTAATTGAAATGAAAATGTATGAAAACAAAACATTTTTACATATTTACATTTTTATATAAAATATTTCCTATCGAATAGTATTTTGTATCTGTCATCAATTTCAAAATAAAACAATATCGAAATTTTGAGCTAAATAAATCATTAATTTGATAACATACTCCAATCACGTATCCCTTTAGTGATGTAAAATTGTATCAAAGGTTGGCATTAATTTCAAGTAAAAACATAAAAATTTTCAGTGCCTTTATTTTATTTTTTTAATTTAGTTAAGTAAGGCAGTCACATAAAAAAATGTTCTCTGAAGTAGGACATTCAAAGTGATGGAAGATACGCCATTTTGCTCAGGTGTTTACTTTTATAAAAGCAAAGCTTTTGAGCCCAATGAAATTTAGAAAATTTACTAAAGACATCTAAAATATTTTATTCATTACATAACAAATTTTTAGCTGTTACCATTTTAAATGATATGGTCAAGATAAATGATCCAAATATGGTTGTTTGGATGACACTCATTATATTGAAAAGTAGAAAAATTTTTAATGTATAGTATCTCTTAATATTTTTTACAGAAAAATCGTAAGGAATAACAAAATATTATTATAATTGAGAATATAATAAAAAAAAATATTTAGTTTAGACTTAAAAAAAAAATTAAAATCAAATGTTTTAAAGTTCAGAGATTCTATATAAAGAGGCAATATGAAACTACATATTTTTAATATATTAAGACAAAAAAGAAATAGTAATACATTTTACAAAAAGCAAAATCGAAATAACTTTGAGACAAAGTATATCTTCTCGTTCGCGATCAAGAAAGTAATATTTAAAAAGATGAAAAACAAGTTTGATGAAGTGCACTTTTGAATACATCATGAAGGAAAAATGTATCTAGGATTGAACAATAAATCAAAAAAATGATCGAATCAATATTGATGCACGAGAAAAAGCATGTAATGAAAAATAAAAAAAAAATTATCAAAGATGTTACGGTAGAGAAAATACACGGTAGCATCTCAGAAAGTTAAAAGGGTTATAAAAGTTAATAAAAATGTTAAAACAAAGAAGTAAACAGGGTATATACGAAATTTTAGATAAGTGGTATGAAACGAGCAATGAGTAAAAAAGACTGGCACTTGGCCCAGTTACGTGATGTCATTTTAAGTTTTCGTCTAACGAGGCACAAAATTAAGTGCTTCGTTGCGCGCATTTTCTCGCTTCTTGCATTGACCGGGCTTGATTGTCTTTAATAGAAAAATAAGCTTATTTCTAATACATGTTCTTATTAAAAAAAATTCTGTTCTTAATACTCGAGCAGGAAAGTTTTGTTTCTATTTTAAATAGTTTAAAATTTAAAAAAAAAAAAGAAAATATAATTTTAATTTTTTTTTCTTAACATTCTCTTATGGTAATTAAACCCAAATAAATTGAACGCTTTTATGATAAAAAAATAGCCACTCAGTATAAACTGACGTTATCATGGTCCATATATATTGCTTTACTAATTTTTTATTGCAAAGAGTTTTTTATTGATACCGTATTGATGACTGCTTTGTATCACGGATTAACGTTACATTTTATTCTCTTTTTGATTTTCAAAATATTTTTAACAACGATTTTGAAAATAATAATAAACTATTTTTTTTTAAATTTAATACTTTTCAAATACAAATATTTTCAATAAAAAATGTAAAAGATTTAAATTCATTTATTACCTTTCAAATAAAAATACACTGGCGAATAGTAGTGATTGATAAAAAAAATAAACACCTAAAAATTATTCTCTAATAAAAATTGGTTCCAGTTTTATCAATATTTTATTTTTAAAGCCTTATTTATTTTACAAATTTTTATTTTAGTATTATTTGATATTGTCAGTTTGATAGTTTCTACAAGTTATAAGGGTACAATAACCTCTGATAGTACAGTACAGTATTAAAATTTTATTTAGAATTTTTTCAATTTTGATTTTCAACTTTTTTCTAGATACATATTCTTTGTATTTAAAAAAAGTTCTTTAAAAATTCTTTATGAATATTTTTAATATTATATTATCTATATTAAATTTCTAATATTTGCCGAAATAAAAATTAAAATATTAGATTTTTATGATTCGTAAATAATAATAATATCATTCTGACTTACAGAAATACTAAATTATTGTGAAATTGCTTTGTACTATTGCCATTAAATAGTTGTCAATATTAAACTCAAATAACCAATACATTTTATGTCGTCAATCATCCCACATATATTTTCCTCATAAATTTTAAAATTTTCTTCTACTTCAACGCAACATATGAAAAAAAATTCACTTTTATATTTTTTTTTCATTCTACTTTTTTTTTTCTTTTCCAATACATCTGTCTTGTTATCCATCTTCGATACTATCTTTTTCGTATCATTTTTCGTTTACACATACATCGTGCGTAACATAAATGCGAGTATATATCGTGAATAAGCAAAGGGGCCAACAGCTCTCAATGCAGCGTATACGTATACATATATATATAGTAAAAAGCTTCGAGTAGGAATACTCCTAGTAAGCACGCTTTACTATTAGGAAATTCGCAAAGCGTAATCCAAGCTCACTCGACTTTACACCAATGTATCCGTACATTATACCATAGTGTGTACACCGGTATACTCGTGTGCATGGATATGCGCACATATATATAACGTATAAGCGCATCAATTTGCTTATCAACTTTATTCCACACAAGTACGTACACTTGCACGTGTTTCTGCGTGAATAAGTTATTGCGCTTCACCTACATTTCTATACTTGCATTGCAAATATATGTTAATTACCGCACCTGTAAACATTAACAAATACTTCAATGTACGTGTGAGCGCGTGTGCGTGAATGGATGTATTCATGTGTATGCGCGGGAGAGGTTATGGTGCTTTTTTTCTCAATAAGGCCACTCTTAATTAGACCGCTTCTCCCCAACTTTTTGTTCAAGTGCTACCCCTTCGCCAAGCAAATTCTTTCCAAGCAAGTTTCCGACTCGTACCTTATGATGAAAACTAGAGAAAAGAATAGCTTTTACCATTGCTTTGCCTATAGAATCATTCAAACTTAATAATAATTATATTAAAATTTAAATTAATAATTTGACTCATATTCAAATTAAGGGGATACGCAAAATGTTAAGATAATAAATTATATTGGAATTTCGATAAAAATACAGTATATTTAACGAATAGAATTCTATTTACTTCAATTTACTTTGATTTTATAAGTCATATAAAATAACATAATATGTGAAATGTATAATAATATTTATATGCGGTATTTAATAATGTTTACATATAATATAAAGCATTTATGATTGATCTACATAAACATGATACAATCATTTTGAATATTAGAGGCGCACAATTTATATAATAATAAATTTTAAAGAATTATTCAGAAAATGCGAAATGAAAGGCAAAAAAGAAGAGCGTAGGACTAGAGTAGGGCTATAACTTTTCTAAACAATTTACTTTTGTGCAAATAAGAATTTGTTCCTATTATGTAAAGAGACTGTGCATCTCTGTGTATACTTACAGAAAAAATTACGTTGTTTAAACTTCTGAAACTTTGAATACTAATGTTGGTATTATTATAAATAAGAATGTTAATACCAAACTAACGCTTGAATGTAATGAGGACATTAAAACTTGACATTGATAATGTAATGATGAAGAAGATAAGTTCTGTAAACTTCTCGCAAAACTTCACCGCGCTAAGTACTTCATGAAGATGTAATGCTGATGATAATCATCAATATTATACTTGACAGTCATTCGAAACTTTACCAAGATGTCTGAAATATTCAAATGTCGAACCGAAATTTTCATTGATTATTTAATTTATTTAGCATAAAATATAATTAGTTAAACTCATACGCTACTCTTTACATAATTATGTAGTAGAATATACTTAAATTTTATCTCTGGTACATCTAAATAATTTATTTATATTTGACTCATTTTTACAATTGTTACAATTCATAATTATGAAGACATTATTACAATTAATACATAGTCATTATAAAATGCGCTAGAGCAAGAGTTTGAGCATTTTTGAAAAAAAAAAATAAGAAGAAAAAATTAAACTGCAAAAATGTGAATAAAGTCTCGTACTTGCAAAACTTAACATAATAGTAAAAGTGTGCTTATAGTCATATGTGTATAAGTTAGAGATGTATACACAGTTTGTTAATTGCAAGTGTAGAAGTCTGAATAAATTGCATTAGGCTGTCACTTAATAATCTCGGGTTAAATGCGTTGAATAGGTGACTCGCTAGCTGCACTTTCAAGAGGGCCTCCCGAGTAAATAGTTTCTCTCTCTCTCTCTCTCTCCTCTTGCCCCTTCCCTTCAACCCCCTCGTTTTACGAAGGTAACGAAGCTTTTGCCCACTTAAGTTCGTTGCTGTCGACCGTCTCGAGTCTTTTCCTACGCACCAATGGTTAACTAACTTCTCATTCTACATCTATATTTTTTTCTTAGCTTCTTTTTTTGTTTTGTTATTTATCTCCTGCTCAGCGTAATTTTTCTTTCCTATCGATTATTTAATCGAGCTTTTCATTCATTCATAATGATAAACGATTTGCGTTTGAGTTCATTTCAAATACATTGCATGTATGACCTCAATTAATGTCCGAATTTTTTATATATTGATATACAACATTATAGAATAATGTTAGTTTATAATGAATTAATTATTTTTATCTAAACTGAGTTTTCATTTGTCTTATTCAAGTCCCAAAGGTTATACAATGACGATTGATTAAGTTAAAATTACGCTGGCGCGAGAGGGAAAAAAATTTCTTTTCTTAGATTCAGCTAGAGTTTCATGGAATAAAAAAGAGTATGCGGAAACAATTTCCCTTTATGCAGACGGGCTTTATACTCACTATTGTTTTAAATTTCTATTAAAATTCAAGAACATTTTTTAATTTTAATGCAATTAAAAATATTTGAATAAAGAGAAAAAATATATATTTTTTCATTCTTGCTTGTTAACAAACATTAAAGATAAAATATTATTGAATAAAAATAAGTAAGCTAAACAATTCTTTGTGGTACAAACTTGTTATAAATTGAAGAAAGAACTTTTTTTTCTTAGCAATTTTTTCATATAATTTATTTATTGATGGAAGGAAAAATTGATCAATATTCGTTGTAACAATCTAAATATAACATCTGAATAAAAAGTTTATAACAATACAGTGGGTGATATTTCAAAGTATACAAATATCTTGTTTATATATTCAGCGTATGAACCTGATACCTCGTCGAAAAATTTGTTCTTCCAATTGACGGGTCAGAAAAAAAAAGCTCATCGTAGAACTCTTTCGAAACTTTCTATTATACGCTATTGGAAAGTCACGAGATCAGCTGAGATTTCACGGTGGCATGGGTTTTTCCTTTCCGACTGCCGATCGAAACTCTTTCAGAGAAATAGAGAGGGAAAGAAAGAGAGAAAGAAAAAGAGAAGAGAATATAATCATCGTGTAAAAAAAAAAACTAAAAGAAGCCTACCTATTTCGTAGTGAAATAGATCTCTACAAGTGTAGCGCTCGATTGAAGCCGGTAAATCTGTCACTTGACAATATTATCCCCCTTCTGCAACTTCAATTCGTATTAGCTTTTACTTTAAAATGTATTGTTATATACGGCTATATATACTCTATATCTATATATATGTATGTTGGTTAAATTTATAGTCGATAGAATTTTTTAAAAGGAAAGAAATGAAGTTTAGCTCGACGATGAACTAGAAAATATATCGTGCGATGGTAGGGATAAATGAAAAAGAAAATTGTTGGCGTGTATATAGCGAAAAACTTGGCATGAGCTTGTGGATATACAAACGATCAGAAAGCTATTTCGTCGTAATTTTCTTCTTCCATGAATAAGATTTATTAATAAATAGTATATAGTATAGTCTGAGGGAGTAAGTTTTTTTTTATCGTTTTGTTTTGTTGAAAGACTTAGATGCATCGATTTCGTGATATTGGTATATTGATGAATTGTAAACAAAACAAATTGTTTCATTTTGTTGGTAACAATAAATAAAAATTTACCTATTCATCGTTAAATTCATAGCTTACATTTATTATTATTTAATATATGATTTCGAAAATCAATACACATGTTTATTGAAAAAATATTGAGAAGTGTTAATAATTGATTTAGTTAAACTGTAAAAAATTTTGTGTGCTTATAATTTTTGATTGCATCAAAAATTTATTTTTTGAAATTTTACTCGAAATTTTTGTATTGATTTTGATTTATACATTTTTTAAATGAAATTTTTAAAAATCTACACACGATTTGCTCGTCAATTTTAACTCAGCTTTTGTTTGTATTTCATCTAGTACAAACAAACGTGATAAAATTATACAAAATTTTTTAGAGTTTACTCGATTCATTATTTAATAAATATCGAGAAATTTTAATAATCTGTGTATGCATTGTTTGTTCATTTATTTTATACTCTATTCAGTTTTAAATTATTAATAGTCAAACATAAATTCCATTTATATTATTTGAAATCATTAATTGACATGAATTTATTTAGAAAATGTATAAAGTTCTATAATCCTCTTTATAAAGTTGGTTTTTTTATACAACAATCCAATAAAATATTCATTTTGAAAAAAAAATAGTTTTCATAAAATGTAATTTTTTTATTAGCTGCCTTAACTAACAGATATAATATCAGTTTAACTAAAATATTACTAAGAAATTTTTTTCTATAAAATATCCACTTATCGCTATTTAAGATAAAAAGTCAATAAATAAGCTCACCGATCGTAAAAAGGGTAAGTGTCAACAGCAAAAGAACCGGGAGCGGATAACCGAAGCTTTTCTCCATTCTTATCGCCTCGTGGCGATTATTTCACCAGAAAATAATTCACTACAGCACCATTAGGTTTATAATCATTCTACCTTAAAATCGAAACTCATCGTTTAAGACATATATTCATCATCAAAAAATAATTACAATAAAAAAGAAAAATTTGTCTCTTTGAAGCACTTTGCAAGTTTTATCTCTATGTTTTTTTTCTATTCACTTTTACTATTGTATAAAAGATTTTATACAGTTAGTTCCATGAAAATTAAACTTAAATAATCGTCAATAGTTAATGCAAAATTATAAAAAAGAAATTCGAGATAAGAACAGATAATTTTGAATAAAAATAATAATGCGCACGTGCAGTGGTTATGTGTATCGCAAGAGCTAGATCCTCCCAACGCGGCGGTCGAGGTAATACTGATATTAGCCGCGTGGGACGAGGTGGTGTACTCTGTATATAGGGTGGCTTTACTTGCGAGCTTTATATCTATATACGCATGCATATATATACGTAGTCAGCTGACGTTATACCACCGTCACGCCGCCACTAGAATCGCGTGAGAATTTTCGTTGTGTCTGACTAAACTATCACCACCTTCACTTACCTTCTGAGATAGCTTTTTTTTCACTTGAAATATTTACTTTTTTCTAATATTATTTGCTTTATTTTTTCTTTGTTTTAATTCGTCACAATTAAATGACGCTAATTAATTGCAGTAATTATGTTTTTTTTATATAACTTTATTAAATGTATTATGTTGGAATTATAAATTGTATTAATAATATTATGAAGCACTATCTTTCGATTATTCTAATTTCATATGCCAGTTTAAATATTTGAAATTTATTGACACAAAATTTTTTATGTATTATTGGCTTTTATAACGAATTTATTTTAAAATTATTTATTATACAAATAACTTAAATACATAATGTTTGATCAAACTTAAATCAATACTACTTGCCACAACAAAGACTAATGAAATATTAAAATATAACCATTAGAGTATCAATTCATAATGAGTATAAGATGCCTTATTAAATTTTTAAAAATCAAAATAGACTATATTGAAGTGATTATATTAATTTATGAAAAAATTGAATTGGAATTTCTTTAAAGATGAAATGTAAAACTCTATGTTATTGATGATAGTTCTGAGATTTATTGTTTTTAGAATGAAAACTAAAATTGTGCCTTTTACGCACTATCCAACCGAATATGTTTATAATTATTTTAAAGAAGGTTGAAATGAACACTCATTTAACGTTTAAGCATCATATAATCATTTAACGTTTCAATAAACTATATTATCCTCATAAGAAATTGAAAATTAAAAAAATTTTTTTACTTGATTACACGACAGAACTTCCCAATGTAAAAAGATAATTATTATAAAACTACATATATACATATTACTATATATATATATAACGTACACTATACTTTTTATTTAAAAAGCAAACTGTCTCTTTCTCATATAGAAAGAGGGATCGATGACTTTTTCATTTAGTATACACTGAAAAAAAGAAATGTTAAATTCAAAGAAATATATTTTGTAAAAATGAAAATTTTTGAATCAAACAACTGATTGCTTGAAACAAACAAGACATATTTGAAATCGGTGAATATTTTTTTGAAAACAAAAAATAATTTATTTGAAAGATAAATTTATTGTTTCAAAGAAAGTTTATTTAATTCTAAAAATGCATTTTTTAAAATTAAAAAATGGAATTTTTAAATTAAATAAAAATATTTTAAAACAATTCAAAAATATCTTTAAATAAATATTTATTTAAATTAAAAAAATTATCTATTGAATTTAAAAAATTTTTTATTAATTCATTAGAAAACTTATTTAATTAATCGTTTGCTTGATCTAAATAAATATTTACTTAAATCAAGCATACTAAATTTAATTTAAAAAAATCTTTAATTAAATTAAAAAAATGATTTATTCAAAGCTATAACTTAGTATGTTAAAAATTTAAAAAAATAGTTATTCAAAAGAAAAAAGGTGTGTTCCAAACAAAAAAATACTTTTTTAAATCAATGTTTCTCTAATTCAAAAAAAATAATTTTATTATCTTAAAGAAATAATTTTTTGTTTCAAAGATTTTGGTGATTTAATCAAGTATTCAATTCTTTGGCTTATCAGTAAAAAAGTAAAGATATGAAGTCTTTAAATTGATCAAATAAATCTTTGTTTCAAACATATAAATCATTGTTTTATACAATCATAATTGACTGTTAAGGAAATTATTTGCTTGATTAAAAGAAATTATAAAGGCGGATTTCGAGACAGTATTTTTTCAAATTAGATTAAAAAAAATTATTAAATTAATTAAATTATTAATTTTAATTATTAGAATAATTATTTATTAAAAAGAAACAACTATTTGTTTCTTTCCGACAGATTTTTAAAGAAATGAGTCTTAGATTCGAAAAAATATTTTTGTTCTTAAATAAATGTTTTTTTTAAAGGAATAAATATTTCTTACAAACAAACACATATTTATTAAAAACAACATCAATTTGTTTGTATCCGACAGAATTATAAACAAATTATTTTAGATTTAAAGAAATGTTTTTTCTAATTAAAAATTTAGATTTTTTAAATTAAATATTTCGTTTTTTACATCTAAGAAATATGTTTTTAATTTTAAAAAATTCATTTCTTTGTTTTAAAGAAATCGTGTGTTTGGCACTATTGAAACACACCATTTCTTTGAAACAAAGAAATTTTCTTTCATTCTATCAAATTTTTTTTTCAGTGTAATCACTACGGTAAACAATCAACAAGTTTACTGTGTTCAATTATTCTTTTTTTTTAGATAGAATATAAAAATAAACATTAAAATAAAAATTTGATATGAATAATTGTTGTTTTTTATTAAAAAATGGTTTGAAAAACAAATATATACACATTAAATTTAACGAAAATTCAAATACTATTTTTAGTAATATCACTAGGATACGTATATATATATATTTAAGAAATAAAATGATTTGAATTTAAATATAAAGTCAATTTTTAATAACGAAAAATACAGGAGTACTTAACTTGTAGAGTGCCAGCAGAAAAAAGGCATTCTGTAGTTACGTGTCATTTTCTTATATCGGGATAGAACACGTGTCCCTACTATTACGACCTATAGTCAAAAAGTATCAAGTGTTCTTTGTATTTACTTTTGTTTTTCTTTGAGAATTATATTTTTTTTTTCTTTCGACTGTACTTGAAAATGTAGCCATAGTGACCCCGGATTGATGAAGTCAATCCGTGCACGCATACCTCGGCACCCGCAGTCTTATAAGACTCTTCTTAAAGAGATAATAATAATTTTTATCGGACAAAGCCAAATATACGAGAGCTTCAAGGCTACAGGCGCTGCCGTGCACTAAAGCATAGTTCTGAGTATCAATTTCTTTCTTCTCTTTATTTAAGTTTTTCTTTTTTTATACTAGTTTCTTTAATAATTAAGTTACTAAACTTCATTAATTCATTTATTTTATTTAATTACTCATTAATAATTATTTATTTCATCTAATTATTGATGTATATTTGAATAATTTTGTTTAACAAATAATTAATTAATTTTTGTACTGAATACCTTATTTTTACTGATCCCTTTGCATATATTTCTTTTTCCTATAACGATAGTTTTATACATAAATAACTTAATATAAACATTATAAACTTAATCGTTTTGATACAATATTTTAAGCATTCTCATAGGTAAGTTTCTCGTGTTTTTAAACAAATTTGAGTTTTAGAAAAAATTAATTTTAATCATAATACGTAACAGAATCTATTTTTCGTTCATAAAATTTTACCAACAAGTTTAATCATTCGACAACTGAACAAAATACAAAATATAATCTTATGAAATACTATAATTTTAAATTCTATACGTAACAACTATTTTAACAAGTTTTTATCCCTTCTCCAAAAAATATTTCTTTTGCTACGATTCCATATATTAATTTTTTCCCAATACGTTAGACGCGCCTTGATATCATCTTTTTTTTGAGATGAGCACCTTTTCTCTCTCTTTATAATTTTTATTTTATTACGCTATATTTGAATTAGCTACTAATAAGTTACAGTGGTCCTCACGATTTTTTCGACTGCCACACGCTGCACAATTTGGATTAGGAGTGCGCGAGCCTTCTACTCTTGCGCCGCGTTGTAACCATTGCGCACGATGTTTGAAACTTCCGGGTTGATCCATCTTAGAGCGCTTTCATCCGATAGAGGCAAAAAAAAAGGATTTTTACTTTCGAAGTATCAAAATTATCTCTCTCTCGCCAGATGTTGATTTAGTAGCTCTAAACGTGTCGTTTAGAGCTACGAAATCGTTAGAAGTTGACCATTGTTTTCACTCTATTTTTGATAAAAAGGTGTCCGGTAACACTTAGACTATGACGGATGCTGCACGCATTCCTCTGCGCGCTCAGTGCGTATATAATGTACGTTGCACTTCTGAAAATATAAAATTTAAAAATCATTAAAAATTTAGAAATTATTATTTATAATTAAATAAAATAAGCTAAAATATAGTGTTCTTATATTTTTCTAATAAGATTTTATTATTTATTATTTTTTATTAATTAACAAAAGAAAGTCTTATTGAATTTTTTTAATATCCACGTTCCTGTTTTGGTAAATTTGATCCTTGCTTCAATGCAATTACTTTGACTAACTTTCGCACGCAAGCTTCGCGCTTTTGTATTAAAACATGTATATTTGAATTAAAATATTTTTTTTAAAGAATAATATATTTTTAAATAAAAAATAAACTATTTTATAAACAAATTCATTATCAATATATTTTTCATTAAAATTATAATTTCAATAATTTTTTTTTTTTTAATTTTTTTTAAATATTAAAAAAAAAGAAATCAATAATTTTTATAATTCATAATTTATTTAAATAAATAATTTAAGAAAAAACAAAATAGAGGAGATGTTACAGTTACGTGAAAAATTTTTATTTTTCCATGAAATATACATTTTTTGAAAAAATATTTAAATACAGTTAATAAAGCGAGAAATAAAAAATTCAATAAAAAATTTAACGAGTAGTTTTCAAAGTTTCATATATGATTCTTTTTATAAATTAAACTTTATAAAATAAATACAAAAAGCGAATTTGACATTAATTTTATTATTTTCTTCTCAATGAACATTTTTAATTAGTCTTCAAAATTTAAATAATTATGTTACTGCAAATCATAAAAAAAAAATTTAGTTCAAAATATTTTCCAGATATTTAAATACATAAGTAGACCATATTACTCCATGCACATAAAGCCTTGATCTCTAAGCTAACATTTAAAAAAGAAAAACGAAGAAAAACAAGAACCATTTAAATTACCCTTATATATTTCAAATTGTAAAACCATTCGAAAACATTTAATGACTCTCAATAGCAAATATTCCAGTAGCAATTACAAAAGTTTTCCTACAATTAGAAAATTTTCAAATCTCAATGGTTTCCTGTCCCTATGGGAGTAGTAGCCTATTCTACCATTTCAGAGTCATATAGTAGATTAGTGTAACTGTGTGCCCAAAGCTATTTGAATTCATGTATAGCTGTATTTGCTCTTTTCATCTAATATGCATTACTTTGTCAACAATTAAATGCGTCAAATGATTTACAGGAATACAAAATATCATAAATTAATCACCCGTTTAAAATAAATATTGTTAATTGAAATAAAAAATATTGATTTTTTAATTTAATATAATTAAATATATATAAAGTTTTCTTCAGTTTTAAGTGTTGTTTCACATTTCGTGACGCTACGAGAGTGGCATTATTTAAAATAAACCCTTAATTTATTTATATATTCTATTTCTTGTTTCTATTTAAATACTGCATCCATTAGAATATTATTTTAGACATATTGAGATTAGTTTACACTCGGTGCCGTGCTAACTCTTTGAATAAGCAGTGTTATAGAATTTCAAGAAACTTTCTTGAGTTTACGTGTCTCAAGCCCTGCAACTGACAATTATGCTAGATTACTATAGATGATATGGGAGCAATGTTACTAAGGGCTAATGTAACACGCCAATTAGGCTTCATAATGCGTGATACATGCATTAATGTTTTGAATAATTTTGAAATTGATTAGCAATCTTAATTTATGCTATTTATTTGTTTATAAATTTTATTAATGTATGCTAAAGATAATTTATATACTTTATTGATTAGTTATAATAAGAAAATTTTTTGATGATTTAATCACATGCATAGTACTTGATAATATTGATTAAAATATCAGCACAATGAGATTTTTAAGTAATAACACTGGGATAAGGATATATTCAAAAAGAAAAGCAAAATAATTTAAATTTAAATGAGATTAATTTTTTAATAATAAAAAAGAATATGAGATGACAAGAGTACTTAACGTATAGAGTGGCTAACAGAAAAAAGGCTTACAGTAGCTCTGCGTCTTTTTATTATATAGAGATTGAACAATCTAACAACCTATAAACTCATTATTTGAATAATATAAACTTTACATTGATGTTTTGAATGACAGTGGGCTATTCAGTGACCATTTGTTTGTTACTTTCATAGTTTATTTTACATTGAAAAAAGCACGAACAAAGTGAAAATATTAGATGAAAATACAATTGTTAGATAAAAGAAGAAATTACTATTTAGAAAATGACCATTTATTAATCCAAACAAAAACAATCAAAATAAAAAAACCATGGAACAACATTATTAAAACAAAAATCATTAACCATATTTGGTAAAAACGTATGTCATTATAAAACAATGAAGATCTTACCAAAGCGGCTAATTTACCATACTTTAAAGACAAAAAATTTAATAATTATTTCAATGAATTAGTTGACATTAAATGTGTTAATTTTTAAGATTTCCCGTCATAGTGATAAGATGGATTTGTTATGAAGAATTCATTCTTAAAAATCACCTTCATAGATGCTCATATCAGAAATTAAACTATAATAATTAGTCAAATGCAAATTCAAATAAAAAATGAAGAAACTTCTTTAATTATGGGAATAATAGTTGAAATTCACAAATGATATATCTATATGACTTTCAGGAATCGCAGTAATCAGCATTAGTATAATCAATAGACTACAGTATTAAATGTAATATGTTTCGGTAAAATAAGATACAACTTATTAATTCGAAAAGAAGATAAAAAATAGGAAAATAAAAATAAGTGAAACTATGTAGAAGCGCGCTTTCAAGCGCTGCCACATAAAATGGTGAATTATCGTCTGATATCGAAAAGAAAATAATAAATTTTATTCGTTGAGCGCGCTTTTAAACGTTGCCACGAAAAATTTGATTTCAACAAATTTATCAAAATTATTATAACAATAAAAGAATGAAGAGGAATCATGTCACAATACCTATCGACAAAAAGGAACTGTTGTTTTGAAACTTATCAGCTTAGTCTCTGATAAATTAATAGAGATTTTATTGATTCAACATAACAACATCAACTACAAACACCTCTTCAAAAAATTTTTTTTAATTTGGCCTGTATTTAAAAGATTATACGAATATTACGACAATATCACCAGGCTTTGCAGCAAAGAAACTATAGTAAAGAAGAAAATTTTGATTACTTTTTTTATTTGGTCTTGTAACGTTTGTTGCTAATACTTCTTCGTATTCTTTTTGTGTGATACTTTCAATTTCTTCTGATTCTATTTGTGTTAATCTCTTATTCGGTAGTGACAACTCTGTAATTAATACGTTATTGATGTAATGGTAAAATCGAGTAGAGATCTAGGTTAAATCAAAATCCAAGTTGGCCTTAAACGATTTTGGACCGACTTGGATTTTGATTTAACCTAGATTTCCACTCAATTTTACATTTAATATTATATACACTAGGCTCTAATTCCAAAAAAGTCATTCAATACTTCATTGAATTCTTCTTGTGCGATTTCTTCAATTTCTTTGAATTCTGTTTGTTTTAATTGCATTGTATTTTCTTTTGGAGTAGATGGAACAATCATGATATTAAGATCTTTTTTTAATAAAGCACTACTTGTCCCTGTTACTGGTTTTTTGACACTAATAGAAGTGGAAATAAAATTTTTTAATTTAAATATGACTCATTTATGTAGCTTTCAGCTACAGTGCTACTTTTCCAAACACCATGTCTTTTAAGTGTTATTAAATCTGCTCCTTGACCAACAAGTAAAGTAACTAAAGTTCTTCTAAAAGCATGTCCTGTATACTTTTCTATTTTGGGAAGATTTAAGAACTGTGCTATATCTTGCAGAATAAAAGCTATTTTACCTTTCCCAAACACCTGAAAAAATTAATTTTATTTTATGAATTTTGGTACAGTTTTAAATATAATTTCTAGATAAATGCCATTTTAACATGCGCTGACCGGCAAAAATGGCCAAAAAATGCTTTATTTTCTACTAGGGCAATAGAAAATGTTTGAAAAAAAAATAATTTGAGAATAGTCAACGGTATTCGAATCTACCATCGTATTTTGAGCGATGCGACGCTCCTTAATATACATAATATAATACAAAAACCCTATTTACCTAAATTTTAAGGTTGATGGCTGTGCAAATGTGTTAGTTTAACGCGAATGATCGAACAGATCCTGACTGAGATGTTTATAGCACTGCTTTACTGGACAAAATTCGTCAGCACCATGGGCTTGAGCAACGTCGATATAGACTGTCAGCATTTGGTAACAGAATTTAGCATGCTCGTGATCATGATTTATGCCACTACCTTCATCTTCCGTAGTAAGACCGAATGCTCTACAAAGGAGTAACCAAGATGAAACACGGACCGAACTCTGGAATAAAAAGGATTAATTCAACAAGATAAAAGTAATAAAATAGCACGGTATGCATTTACTTGTTCGGTAACAACAGATCGTGCCAGAGCATTCTGGGAAGCGTTTGATGAAATAAGAATTAGATATCCAGGAACAATATAACAATGAACATTTAGTAATAATAGAAACCTCATGCGAATTTCATCCAAGACTTATTGTCGAATTACAACAAGAGGCGTACTCCAGTTTCACAAATATTGATTTTATTTTTGGAAATGGTAAGATTTTTATTAAAACTACTTTATTGATCACTGGATGCCATATGTCATGCAATATCAGAGTAATGGAGGTTTAATCAATATTGTTCTGAATTTGTGTCCAGCTAAAATTTATTCAGTCACATCACGCTTTCTTTTAAGCTAAGTACTTTTTTCACTCATTCTTAAAATATCAATTTAAGGTTTAAGTTATCATAGTCATTGTAACTAAATTTATCATGAAAAATATCATTCAAAATATCAAAATAAAACTTCAATAAATTATTGTTTTTTGCTAATATTTGGTATTTATGAAATTTCATAAAGTGAATTATATTTCAAGATAATTATACCTTAGTGTCTTTTATTTAATAAATTTATATTTAATGGGGCATAATTTTCAAACCGCTAAATTGGGTCGAGCTCGATTACTATTTTCTTAAGATTGATCGTTTCACTTATTCAACTGGTTTATAATATGTAAAATATGAATATGATGTTGATTATTTCCTTAGATGGGTACTACAGTTTGTACTTGGAAGATAAGCTTCCAGATAGTTGTGCATATACTCAATAAGTAGATTTCATTCGAAAAGTTTTCTTTGGTACGATAAATAAATATATTTTACCAAAAATACTTGGAGTATTCACACCTTCTTATCAAAATTTTTGAATAAATATTTTTTATTCACTTACAATTAATAGCTGTATACATCGTTTCTCGATCTCTTATAAACTGTAGTACCGTCTCTTTCGTAATAACCTTTGATAAATTGGACGATTAAACTTTCAATTAACTCCAGCGCGTTGCGACAATGTTCCAATCTTCTCAATTTCCTATTTCACAGCCTACTAATATATACATATAGATATATTGGTAATAATACTCGTAAGCTTATATCCAAGTGGGTGATTAGGTCAGTTTTATAACTAGTCATTTACAAAATTATGATTTAATTGTGACGTCTGCTTAGTAAAAATAGGATTTTTTGAAAAGCCTAGATATTCCTATTCAATAGCTTTTTATATGTTTTGAGAATCAAATAATTAAATAAAGCGTTTATTAACAATTTTCACCGACGCTTACTACCTCCTGGGTAGTCATGTGAATATGTTTTAGCAATAGTAATAAAATATTTTGATTTTATAATAAAAAATAGGAAATAGGAAAGAAAAAGGTAAAACACAATAATAATAATATCTATATATTTATGTTAATTTTATTTGTCCGGTTATTAATTAATTTCTAAATAAAAACAAGTTTTCGATGTACAAAATTAAAAGAAATGGAATAACAAAATAATGACAAGTTTTCTATAAAAGTATCAAAATAATAAATAAGAATATCAATTTATTAATTTTAATAGTTAAATTCAAAATTTTTTCTTTAAAATATTTAAAAAGCAAAGTTAAGGCAAGAACAAGTGAATGTTTGTTCTTTAAACCTTTCCTTCGTGGGTCGTTTTACTTACATATGCGTGCGTTATCTATGTAATTGCTTCTTGGATTTCATTTATACAAAAGTCAGTATAAATAATTTCTACCTGAATAAAATTAACTAACAAAATTTCTCAATAAATTCAATTTTTTTTTTAAATATACTTATGATTTAAAAAAAAAAAAAATTATATATACTTTTAACAATTATATAAAAAAAAATATAATACAAAAATTTACTATATTAAAATTGATACTATCATTAATTTAATGTTTATAAAAAAAAATTCATTTAATATATTATTATTTACGTACTTTTGAAATTTTTTTTTAAATTTAATACTTAATTCAAAGCAATGTTAAATAATTTTTATTTATGGTGATTCTTCTTTGTAGTCTGATCTTCGTTTGATGTTTTAGGAATGAAAAGAAAATTTCTTTTTTTTTCTCTTTTTTACATAAAAGAAAGTAATTTTTAATTAAACTTATTTATTAACCTAGTAGATTAAATAATAGATATACATAAAATTATTGATACATAAAATATTATAAAAATATAAAAATTATAATTTAATAATTAAATTAATATAATTTTAATAAATATGCATTTTTCTTTTTATAATTTATGTGATATTCACGCTTCGATTTATTTTTATTTCGAATTATATGTTTTAATGCATCAAAATCTACGAAAAGCCCTTTGCTGTCTTCTTTAAAATATATATCACTATCAGGGTCCTTGTTAGTTTTTAAAGCGAATTCTGTCAATTCTTCTTTTTTATTAACACACAGTCTATTCACCCTTATCCACGTGGGTGGCACTAGAATATCACTTTCTAAAATTAAAAATTCATACTCCTTATTGTTAAAATCTAAATGTGAAATTATTTTAACCGCAACACTAGTATCATACGCAAAATACTCTTTTTGTTTATATCTTCCTTGTATAGGAGATGTTTTACTATTTAAAGCATATAATAAATTTATAGTCACGCACAGATGTAATTTTATAACTATTTCCTTATTTAATTGAAACAAACTTCGTGGCACTTTTAAAAGTTTTTTCTTCTCTTCTTCTTCTTTTATAATCATTCGTTGAATTATTTGTTCTGCAGCTATTTGATCTTTTTTGCTTGTCACTTGAAATTATAAGAAGAGAGGAAGAAAGAGAAAAATTATTAATTTAATGTTTTTATATTTTCCTTTTAGTTTTATTTTTAGTATTGTTGTTATTTTAATTTCTTTAATTTTTGAATTAATAATGAAAAATTATTTTGTTAAAATATTAATACATTAGTAAAGTACACAAAATAATAGAAAATTAACTATTACAATCCTCAAGACATTATCCCCCGCTGGGCCTCCAAATGTGACGTCTGCTTAGTAAAAATAAGATTTTTTGAAAAGCCTAGATATTCCTATCCAATAGCTTTTTATATGTTTTGAGAATCAAATAATTAAATAATGCGTTTATTAACAATATTCACCGACGCTTACTACCTCCTGGGTGGTCATGTGAATATGTTTCAGCAATATTAATAAAATAGTTTGATTTTATAATAGAAAATAGAAAATAGGAAAGAAAAAGGTTAAACACAATAATGATAATATAAATTTTATAAAATTAAATGTTATTGTTGTAAAAAATAAAAGTAAAATGATTTTTTTTATAAAGACTATGAATGTAGTTTGCTGACTGAAAAAATTAGTGATAAACTGGTCAAGTGTAAAAACTTTAAAGTAATGCGTACTGCGCATACGCTTCCTATTATTTTTATATGGCTGTTTTGGTATTTGATACATAATACTGTCCTCCGAATTCAACGCAGTATCAAGCAATTTTAAATTATAAATTTGGTTCCCTTTGCATTTAAGAATATAATTTTATTATAAATTAACTAAATAAGTATTTCTAATAAGTATTTGAACAAATTTGAATGAGATTTATTATTATAATATTGTTAAAATTAGAAATATCAGAAATAAAACATTAAAATATAAAATTATTTATTTAAAATTTTATTTAGACATAATTATAACAATTTCATAGTTTTAATTTACAATATTATAATTTACATAGATTTTCCAAAATAATTAAATTAATAATCTTAAAATCATAAGTTTCAGAAAGAATAATTGATAATTTATAAGTTATTGATGATGACTTTAAAATATAATTTTCATATATTTTTATAATAAAATTAAAGAACTAATTTTGTAAATATGCTAGAAAGAAAAAGAATAAAAGAAAAATATAAAGTCTTCATTACTTAGGATGACTGTGACTGCCCGCTGTGTTAGCTGAACTTTAGCTTGAAAAGCAGCCAATCCTACACGATAAAGTTGATAAATATTTCCGCGCCGTGGAACATTATTAAATTCGTACAATGTAGTGAAAATATGTAAACATGAAAATCCGATTGCACGTGAAGTAACTGGTATCGTTACGGCTTTTGCAGTATTTACTGCTTCTACTCTATCCATTGCGGATGAGCTATTCTTAATACCGGGGAATAGTTTATCTTTGAGCTCACGACCTAATTCATTTGATGTTTCTGTGCTCTTAACTTCGCGATGCGATTCATATCGCTTTGCATTAAAACCCCTTCGAGAGCCTGATGCTCTTTGTCCTCTTGCGCGTCCCCGCTGTAGAGGTTGTTGTGGCTGTCTTCTTGCATCGTGGCAGGTTTTGTTCACATCCTCTTCTCTTACCCAACCCGCATTATAAGAAGGATTGGGACGGTAAGTTTGCCTAGAGTTATTAAAGCCTCGTTGAGACATTAAAAAAATATAAAGTCCTAATTAAACCTTTTTTTATATACGCTACTGAGTTATTGAACTTGATCTTAGTTTCTATGGGCGCTTATCGGTTTTTAAACGTGAGCTTTAAACCTTTCGATGTGCTTTTGTGTTAAGACATATGTATGTTTAATTTAAGAATTTAACAAGAATATTATTTAAATAATTAATATTGACTTTCCATTAAAAAATTCATTATACTAAAATTTTTATTTTTCATTAATTTTTTAAAACTAATTTTTAATAAAAAATTGGGGGATATTACAAAATACACAAACTGGTAAATTTAAATTTACATATATTGCTTTGATTGTGCTTATATTGTTGACAAAAAAGATGAGATAACTGATCTTTAGTAGGAATTGATTTTTCGTTCATTTTTGCAAATAGCAGTAGCAAATACAAAGTAGAATAAGAAATAAGTTTGAAACTTATACATCACCTATAAAAATGTATATAAATCAATAATTTAACGAATAATCATATTAAAGTAATAATTCTGTTACTCAAGTTATAGAATAAAATATATGAATAAAAACACTTACTCTATTTTAATGATTTTGTTACTATTTTGACCAATTTCACTATTGATTTGACTAATTTGTGTATCAATAGTTTGGATTCTCAAACGTTGCTCTTGTATTTGTTATTGTAATGCTGCTAGTTAAAATTCTAATTGTCTAATATGTTGTTCATTTTGGAGATCTCGTCGAAGATTTTCTATTTCGTTTCGAGTATTTTGCTCTTGGGTTTCTAGCACATTTAGCTGAGAACTAATATGTAAATATTCATAGTTTATCACTGTAATTTACTACTAATTTACTAAACTTTATTTTGCAAAAAAGTTATATAAACAAAGTAATTAAGCTGTAAATAAATTACATGTAAATTATAATTAAAAGTATAAATAAATAAGGAAAGTTGAAAAAATAAATTAAAAGAAACAAAAATAAATTTTAATAAGGAGCAACCACAAAAAACTGCAAGAAAATAGGCCATAGAAGAAAGGGAAAGGTGACAAACTAAGATTAAATAAAAAGAGACGAATCAACATCACTTGGATGAGACGAACGAGCTCGACAAGAAGAACTGAAGAAAAGTCACAAAAAAAGAAAAAAAGGAATGAGCTAGAATCGGCGTCACAAGCTTTACGAGCGCATAGGAATTCGAAATCTGAATTGTGCAATGCATTGAGACAAAAAAAAAATACCAAAATCGATGCTACTCGTCATTTCAAGCTATTCTTCTTAACAACGCGTCAGTACTCTTATGTTCTTACAGCTCGGATAAATAAAAAATGAATATTTTGAGTTTTTGAAAATATGTTATCCATATTCTACAAGAGTTCAAAAATTTCTTTAAATTATAAAAAAAATTCAATCTGCAAAAATTTAGTTCTTTTTATAGAAATTTCTTAAAATAAAGTCTTTTATATAATTAAATAAATCTGAAAAAATTATTTAAATTTATTAGAATTTCATTTCTTTCAATATTCCTGTTGAAAATTTAAAAGTATTTATTTGTAGAATTATAACTGATTGTAATGTTATTTAAAAAATTTAATGTAATCACTTCAATAATATTCGAATATTTTATTCTTCAATAAAAACTTCGAACTATCTATTGTTTTAAAATTATAAATGATTTTTTTTCTATTATATGGAAAAAGCTAAAATTATAGACATAAACGCTCAATAGATTTGGAGCTGAATAGTGCACTAAAAATTATTTTAAGAAATATAATAAAAATTCACATAATTGCAAAGAATTACAAACAAGCATGTACTAGTTGCATACAATCTTTCAAATTATTACTGAAGTTCAGGATAAATCTTTCAATTTGAGCTTCAATCTGTCAAAAAATATCCATTTATTTTAAAATTATCAACAATTGAAAATTATCAAAGATGTATAAAAATTAAAAAATTCCATAACCCATCTAATTATTGCTGATTTTAATATAATTTTCATTTATTTATATATAGTTTTATGAAATTACTGCTTAGTATAACATTTAGTTCCAAATCTATAAAGTGTTTACGTCCATAACTCAAGCTTTCTTCATATTTTTATATAAGAAAACATCTACTGCAGTTTTATTAAAATTGGTGATCCGAAGTTTAGATATTATCCTCGTAAATATAGTACTTACGACAGGGTATAAATTGAAAATTACATAAAACTTTGTTTACTCTTATTAAGATCATAAACGTAATTCATGATAAAAATACTAAAGTACAGTAAAAATACTAAAGTACAGTAAAAATACTAGGTGCTAATTATGTCAAAGTTGTTAAATCTATAAAATTTATAAATGTGAAGAAATGTGTAATGACTTTCTTATTTTCACCTTTGTTTTTTAACATTTTTTAAAATAAATTCTTTTTTTTATTTGTTTATTTTAGGTCGCAATCAATTTTACGTAGTGTTTAACAATATTAAAAATATAAATATGTTTATATAGATAAGCGAGTATAAATGCGTTAGCATGTGTATCATCGGTAAAGATCATCTTTGGGAGGATCGAGTTCGATTACTGACCGAAGGTGTAGGAATTAAAAACATTATCTTTTTATCAAATTAATAACATAAAATAAGTTTAAATAAACTATTTATAATTATTAGAATTTGTATAATAATTTCCTATGCAGAAATTTTTCACTTACTCTTTGTCTGAAGTTTTGACTTTGCTTGTCTCCACCCCTCCTACCCAAGTGCAACATGAGAAGTGGAAGGTAGCGAAATCATCTTCAACTGGCTGATCAGGGCGCGGAGCCATGACTCTGTTAACTCAAGGCCTACCTCTCCCCAGTTAGCACTTTCTCGTTAGAACAGAAAAAAAATAATTCTAGGAAATACCTTTACAAAAAATGAAAAGAAATTTTGTCACGCAACAAATATATTACTCATTGATAGTGGCTCAATATTGGAAACATTTTGGTAAATCAATCAACAATATATTGATGTATACATGGAGAAAATAAATCGGGAATAATTTATTGCGCCCCTCTATCCCCGCGTAAAAATCGAAAATATGGACAACATATTGCGCATACATTGGTCATTACTATTAGCAATATATTGGAAATATATTAATTATACTATTTCCAATTGATTAGCAATATTTCGCCAAATGCGCATTCCCCAATATATTGTGAATATTTTTTCAACACATTATTAACTTAATTTATTAATTAATTATTCCAACATATTATTTGGTTTATTAAGTTAATATTAAGTCAAACTAGCAGTAAAAATGTCTAAAAAAAGGATAAAAAGTTTTCTCATTTTTTTAATTCTTTTTTCTGTTAAATAGAATATTTATTTTAATCAACGTAATTATAAAACAAATTATGGCTTATCAAAAACAACTTTAAGGTTTAAATTTTAAATAAATTTATGTACTTTAATAAAATAAACAAAATTGATTTAAAAATATGAAAAAAGACAATTAAACATGTCTTTAATATTAATTTTTATAAGTTTTGTTACTAATAATAATTAATATTTCATAGCATTTTTATAAGATGGACAAAATAATAAAAATACATATAAGAATTCTTATCATCTATTTATTTTTATAACATTGAACAATTATAAATGAAATAAAATTTTATAAGGGTAAAAAATACAATTTAATAACTTTTCTGAACGTTAAATAAATTAAATGAATCGATATTTAATTCCTCGGATTTCTTAAGCTCGCACACATCATATTAATTGTAGTAGTGAATTCCGACGGTTTCAATCGTGATGAACATCTCTTGTTCACGTAATCTAAAAATAAAATGCGAATATTTATCATCCAAAATAAATTGAGAACAATAAGGTAAGTATTAAAAATTTAATTACATTCTACCGCGTTTACTATATCTTCCGGAATCGCTTGGGTTTTCTTAGATCGTCCTCGGGCGCACATATTGCTTAAATTGCTAGTACCAATTAGAATTTTTAAAAGCCTTCTTGTCAATTCTTTAGGGAAGTCCAGCCACCTTTGAAGATATGTTAAATCTCCTCGGTCTATCCAAACATTATACACTTGGCACAATTGCACCTTTCCACTCCCTGGGTGGCGACATTCTTCAAGAGGATCTCGTGCCTTTAAAATAGAGATTTTGTTATGCTGTAACTTTTAAAAATATAATTTTTTAATTATTATAATGGCTAAAGTATTATAATTGTATATAAACTATAATTGTAATTATGTAATAATGTGTATAATATAATAATAATATTATAATATGTAATAATATTGTAAATATATAATAATGTACTTGTAAATATGATTGTAAATTGTTGTAAAATATATCTGTAAATATAATTGTAAATAATTGTATAAAATAAAATTGTAAATAATCGTAAAAAAATAAAATTGTAAATAATTGTAAAAGATAAAATTTTAAACAATTTAAAAAAAAATAGAATTGTAAATAAGATTGTAAATAATTGTAAAAAAAAATTTGAATTTGATTGTAAATAATTGTAAAAAAAAATTTGAATTTGATTGTAAATAATTGTAAAAAAAAATTTGAATTTGATTGTAAATAATTGTAAAAGATAAAATTTTAAACAATTCTAAAAAAAATATAATTGTAAATAAGATTGTAAATAATTTTAACAAAAAATTTTGAATTTAATTGTAAATAATTGTAAAAAAAAATTTGAATTTGATTGTAAATAATTGTAAAAAAAAATTTGAATTTGATTGTAAATAATTTTAACAAAAAAATGTTGAATTGAATTGTAAATAATTGTAAATAAATATAAATGTAATAGTAAATAGAAATAAAAAATTAACTTTGTTTTCATTTTCTTTGTCTTCTCTATCTTGGAACCTTCGTGTTTGATTTTTCATCAGATCTCTGTCTTTATCGGTGGCGTATTGTCCATCTTCTTCTCTCAGCTCTCTCATTATTTGTTTTAACCTTTCTCTTTCGACTTCTCGTTCTCTTCGAGCTTCTTGATCTCTCTCTAATTGTCTTTGAGCTTCTTCTTGTTCTATCTCTAGTAGTCTTTGAGCTTCTTCTTGTTCTCGCTCTAGTAATCTTTGAGCTTCTTCTTGTTCTTTCTCTAATTGTTTTTGAGCTTCTTCATCTATTTTTTTTAATCTTTCTCTTTCTAATATTCTTTGTCTTAACCTTTCTTTTGCATTTTTTTTTCTTTCTTCAATTTCGCGTTGCTTATCCATCTCAGTCTTTTCTTGAAGCTTTCTTAAAGCTTGCTCTCGAAATCTTTCTCTTTCAGATTCTGCTTCTTTTTCTCTTTCTTCGCGGTCCCGTTGTCTAAATTCATCTTTCTGTTTTTGCAGCTCATTCATTTTTTTCGTTTGTAACCTTTCATTTTCTAGCTCTTTTAAATCGTTTTTTTTTCTCATCCAGGTTTCTGGCTATTCTTTCTCTTAGATTGTTCATTTTCATTTTATCTTTCTCATTTTGACTTATCTTGCTACCATTTCCATCTTTCTCTCCTATTTGACTACTGACTTTTGCATGCTGCTTGTTAACCTGCGTCTCGCCCTTTGAATTTGAACTGTCAAAAATCGATTTTGTAGAAAACAGCTTTGAATTGCTTACGTCGATTTGTTGAGCTTTTATTTTTCTTACTGTTGTTTCTTTTTTTTTTAACTTGGATTTTTCATTAAGAACATTTTTTGTAACAGTTTTTTTGCTCCTTTTTAATAACTCACCTTCAGTGTTTACTAATAAGCATTCTAAAAATTCTTTGTCATCTGAAATATATGAAAAATTGATAAATTAAATTTCAATAGTCTGAGTAAATAAAGTAAAATAATGGAAAATCAATTAATAAAACTGACAATATTATTTACTCTAACACGCAATACGAAAAAATTCAATTGTAATAATTAGCACCTTAATGATAGCATAAATACAGCGACGTTAAATAAAATTTAAAAAAATTTTATCGTTGAAACTAATGCAATTTATCAAACATAAAGATAATTATGAACTTAGAATTTAAATCATTTATTTTATTCAAAATTTACTTTGTAAAAATTATTTATTAAATATTATTTATTTTGCAAATACTCACAGCTTTTTTTCACAATTTTGGCTTCGTATTTTCTGTTATCCTTATACAGCACAAAGGTTTTTTCTCCTTCTTCAGCATTTGGATGTAAATCTTTTTCCTCCACAATACTTTTATTTTTATAATTCAGCCAAAATACTAAAACATACATCTTTTCGCGTTTGCTTCAAAATCGCAACTGTCACGTATACGTAACCTCTTCATAGGTATTCCAATGTTTGAGAAAGAAAAGAAAATCATTAGAAGATATCGAATGTCGATAACATTTCAACTCTAATTTAAAGAGGTTAAATTTTTTTTACTGACAAGGTAATTGAGATGGCTAAGCGACCGATAAAATTCAAGGATTACGGCCCTTATTTAAAAAAACGATCAACAAATGTTTTTAGTAAGAAAGTAGCGACACTTATCGACGATGATACACTGCAAGGCGAGCCTGATGATTGCATGGAATTAAATGTAAGCATTCATTCAAAATATAAAAAAAAAAGCTATTATTTTATCAATAAATTTATTTCTATAAAAATTTAAAAATTACTCTAACAAATTTTAACAAATTAATTGTAATGCTAGTTAAATATTATAAACTACTTAGAAAGATGTAGAAATTTTGTATTTATTACATTGTGACAATATAAAATTAAATTAATTATATGTATATATATTTAACTAATTTTTAATAGCAAAAATCAAAAAGTATTGACAACACCTTACAATATAATGATTCCATCACGGCTACTGTAAGAGCAGAAGAAAATGAAAACTTATCGAATATTATTGAATATGAAGACTGTGATTTAGATAATGCAGCAGCAAACGAGAATAGGAATTTAATATTGAACGCACATATGAATGGTAATTTAAGAACAATAGATTTATTATAATTAGTTAAAAGTATTAAACAGTGAAATAAGTGTTTGCCTCAAATCATTAAAATAATTAATAGAATATTTCTTTTTAAGCTTAATAAATTTGAATATCTATTATATTTAAGTTATTCGTTTGATTCTAATTACGTATAGTACATTTTATAACAAAATTTTTATTTTTATTATCAATTATTTTATTTCTATTATGCAAAGTAGTTCATTTAAACTGATTTTAAAAGTATTTAACAGTGAAATAAGTTTTTGCCTTAAATCATTAAAATAATTAAGAAAATATTTCTTTTTAAGATTTATAAATTTGAATATTTATTGTATTTAAGTTATTCGTTTAATTCTAATTACACATAGTACATTTTATAACTAAATTTTTATTTTTATTATCAATTATTTTATTTTTATTACACGAAGTAGTTCATTTAAACTGATTTCATAAATCATATAAATTATTATTTTGATATAAATTAAACAACTGGTGCTTCACAAAACAATCATACTCTTTAATTAAAAATTATTCGATACATTAGTAAACGTTATCGAAAACTATAGTCAATCTTTTCGTACCTTAACAAAAAAAAAATAATATTCTTTAAGATTGAAAAACCGTTAATATCATTATAATTAAGTACTCTAAAAATATTTATTATTTTTAATAAAGAAACGCACTTTGTATAATAATTAATATTACAATTCAATTTAGAAAGCGACGAAATCACTAATGAATCCGATGATTGGAGTGACTGTAGCTGCAGTGATAACGAAGAAGACGGAATTGATTGCGAGCAAGATATTTTACAACTAGATGAAGAACTATATGAAGGAGCATCTATTACTGTTCGAGAATTCGTTTTAAGTATTGGGCATCTGAAATCAAGTCTACGACAACCAGATACTCATACTTGCGCGGCACTTAAATTATTTTCTACCGTTCTACCGCAACCCAATAAATGTCCTTCAAGCATTTATAAATTCAAAAAGTATTTTAATGACATTAACGAAGATATAATTAAAAAGCATTTTTACTGTTCCAATTGTATCTTATCCTCGCATAATAACAATTATAATTCCTGATAGTTTAATGTCGTGTGAGTGCGAAAAACAAAATTATTTTATTGAAGTCTCACTTGTAAAACAATTAGAATCACTGTATGAAAGACCGAATTTTTACAATAAGCTAAATCACAAAGATAGGGTTTCTAATAAAGAACATGATTATTTAACGGATATTTATGATGGTTTCAATTTACACAGACGTAAAAACAAATGATATTTTATCAAATGCAAACAATATTTCTTTTTTATGGTATACGGATGGCGTTCAAATTTTTCGATCTTCTAAATTTAATATATGGGGTTTTTTTCTTGTAATTTTGGAACTTCCTTACAAAGAACGGTATAAACTTGAAAATCTTTTGCTAGTATCTTTGTGGTTTGGTGATAAAAAACCGGTACCGAATTTGTTTCTTGAACCATTACGAGATACATTAGACTGCTTGTACAAAGGTATATATTTTTATGTAAAAGATATAAATCAAACTATTAAGATCAAAGGAATGATTCTCTGTGGCACTGCTGATCTACCAGCAAAAGCGTTATTTTTAAATATGAATCAATACAATGGTAGATTTGGATGCCAAATATGTGTTCAAGAAGGCTGCACTGTAGATAGGACTCGTACATATCCTTTTACAGAAAATTTAATTTTAAGAACAGAAAAAGATGTTTTAGAATGTTCTGTGCAGGCATCTGAAGTTAGAAAACCAGTTTGCGGCGTAAAAGGGCCAACAGTGATTTCAAAGATATGCTATAAATTTATCACTTCCATGGCAGTTGACGTCATGCATTGTGTTTTTGAAGGTGTCGTAAAAAAACTGGGAGAACTATGGTTTTCAAGCAAATATGCAAATGAAAATTATAATGTATCTGACTTGGTTGAAGTTGTTGATAACAAACTTTCTCTTATAAAGCCTCCTTCATATATTGCCAGACGTCCAAGATCCATAAAATCACACTTTAATTATTGGAAAGCTTCAGAGCTGAAAAACTGGTTTTTTTATTATTCTTTGGTTGTTTTAAATGATATTCTACAACCTCAGTATTTTGATCATTACAAATTTCTCGTATTTGCGATATATACACTGTGTAAACAAAAAATTACCGGTGAAATGATTCTATTTGCTGAAAAATTAATTTATGAATTTTCCAGTAGATTTGAACATTTATATGGCACTAAATTTATGACATGTAACTTACACAGTCTTCGACATTTACCAGACGTAGTACGCCACTTAGGCCCATTGTGGACAACTTCCTGTTTCCCTATGGAAGATGTAAATGGAAAAATCAAAGCATTTGTGCACAGCAGTAAAAATCCGGAGTTGCAGATTATATTTAATTTAAATATGCACATTAAAATGCATACCCTAAGCCACTACTGGATTACAGAAGAGAGCAAAATATTCAATTTTTGTGAGAAACTTCTATCACCTACTAAAAAATTAAAACTCACTAGAGTTAAAAATTATGTGTATGTTGTTGGGAGAGCAGTAAAAGTTAAATCTCCCAATGATGAGCAAATTCTATCAGAATATAATCTAACAGGTAGTAATGTATTTAGTTTTAAAAAATTATATAAAAATGGATTACTGTACACTTCAGAATCAGCTCAAAAAAATCAAAAAACTGAATCACACTACGTCACATACACAGATGAAGAAAATAGTATAAAAATAGGAACCATTAAAAGTTATATACGAATTACTAATTGTACTTGTAGAAAACTATGTGAATGTGCTGGAGAAAATTATGCAATTGTAAAAAAATTAAACGTAACGAATCCATTTTCTTTAAATGTGCCCAACGGTGTGCTTAATTATATTTATAAGTGTACAGAAAACTTTAATTTAATCGAAGTTATTGATATTGATAACTTGAAAGATATTTGTACTCATATTAAATTCGACGATGAAAATTGCTATATTTGTGAACCTGTAAATACGTTAGAATTTGAATAAAAATAAATATTTATTTACAATTATTATATTTTTAATGGATTATTTTATTTTAATTTTTGTAACAAAGTACAAAATATAAATTATACAAGGTAAATGTCCCAGTATTTTAACATCTTAAGAATGGTACCACCCTATAACTGGACACGGGTAAAATCGCGATTTTAACAGTGTACAATTATTGAGTTGTGCCATTCTTAAGGTGTCCAGGTACTGAGACATTTACCTTATAATTTACCATACTAAATGCTATGTTGGCATAATTATAATTAATGAATCAAATTCTTCAGATGTTTTTAAATCGCGTTCTAATGGCTCATCATATGTTACCATTTAATAAGTTTTCATATTTAAGTTAAAAACTTGAAAGTGTTGGAAAAATATTTACAATATATTGGAGAGTGCGCATTTGGCGAAATATTGCTAATCGATTGGAAATAGTATAATTAATATATTTGCAATATATTGCTAATAGTAATGACCAATGTATGCGCAATATGTTGTCCATATTTTCGATTTTTACGCGGGTCGCTATGATTCCTTACGCATGCGTTGTGATAATATGCCTTGTGTTAAAGCAACAATTCCATAAGCTTTCAAGAATGAGTCTGTTTGCTTATGGAATTATTGCTTGAGGCACTGATACCTTCTCTTCGCTCAGGTGACAAATAAAACTCGTAGCTGCTTGCAACGGCAAAAATGTCGTTTTGATTGCCTGTGTTTCGCTCACGGTGTCTTAAAAAATAGTACACGCGACACGTGTGTGTACTATTTTTCAAGGTTCACACACTCACCTTTTTGTCACCCTCGCTTCGCTCAGGCAACAAACTCGGCTCGTGTGTGTTTTGCGCACTTGTTACGTAATATACTATTTGATGATTGTTTGATGTAAAATAGAAATGTTGATTTTCGTATTTCAGAATATTTTTTTATAAAAACAAAAAAACACTAAAAAATAATTTATTTATTTTACATTGTATTGTCGAGTTCATTTTGAATTATTTTGCAACATTTATTAAGCAACCATTGTTGTTCTTGTAATCGTTATTCTGCAAAATTGTAAGTTTGAATTTTAATAATTTTAATACGCACTTACATAAAACTTTTTTTTAAACATCTACTTTTAAATACATTACATGCATACAAAAACGCTATTAAATTAGCTATGTTAAGAAATTATTCAAAAAATTAAAGAATGTAATATGTAAAATGTTGTTTTAAAGATCGAGCACTCTGAGTTTACAGAATAATAGAAATTTCTCTAAGGATAATTAAATAAATTGGTCCCTATTTTCTCATGCACTTGTATGTTGAAGTATGTGCCATTTTTGTAAATTTAGACAATGGTGCAAAATCTTGAGAAAAGGCAGACATTTTACTAACAATTGTTCGCTAGAATGACATCTTTAGCCACTTTAACGATGTCCCATCTTATTTTCTACAACAAGAACTCTTTTCCAAAACGAAAAAGTGAGCTCTAAGTATCTTGTTATGTGCATAATACGACTGCATTTACGAGAATCGATATGCGATTAGCTAACGGAAAAAGCTATTGTGAATTTGAATAAAAGCGAAACAGAGTCGATTTTTTCTTAAATTTGTAATGCAAGGAATTTGTATGAGTTTTCGTAAACGCAATCTCAGGCTAAAAATGCAAAAATACGAAAACTTTTTGCTTCTGTACAAAAAAAGTTTTATAATAATAGAAAAGAAAAAATAAATTTTAAAATAATGAATATTAATAAAAATACGCTTTTATTTAATTCAAGCTCAATAACCGCTTATAATATAAATTCAACAATTTTTATTAAAATTTTCCATATTTAATAAGAAAAGAAATATCTTTAATAGACATAAAAATATAAATTTTGAAACCTTATAAGTATTAAATTTAATGATGTATTTGGAAGATGTTTTACGAAAAAAATCATTATTTTGTAAATAAAAATAAAACAAATGCTGACTACAGCGTTAGTGCCAAATTCCCGTATTTACGAAACTTCTCAAAATTCGAACAAAAATACTCGCACAAAAAATTAACTAAAGAAGTAGTGGATTGAAAAATCTGAAAGGCTTCCAAAAAAGAAGTATAGAAACTACAATAAATCGATAAGTTGAAGTATAGTTTCATTGAAAAAGTACATAAAAGGGAAATGAAATATTTAATAAAGGTTACCAAGTATCGAGTTGAAAGAAATCGACAACATATCCTTGCTCAATAATGCGTGCGTATGAGTGCTCGTATGTATCTAACGAATAATAAAAATGTGCACAATCGTTGAATAACTAAGCGTACATTTACTCACGTAATGTTATACTTGGAATGATTTAATAAATGTTCAAAGAGAATCTTTATTTTAATTTTTCGATAAAAATATAATATGTATTTAATACGAAATGCATAATAGAGAAAGTAAAAATGTAATAATACATAAATCTTTTAAACTTAACATTTTATCTGAAAAAAAAAATATTATTAAGACTGCATATAAGTTTAATATTGGATTTGATTTGCACATTAATTTTAAAAATTACTTAATAGTAGCTATTAGATGATTTCTAACGAATTTTATGTCGTTTGTAAAGATTTTTATGTGTATATTTTTATACCTACATTTTTTTATCAATTCAGTCGCAAAATAAATTCTAAATATCAGTTCAATCCATTCATTCGAAAGTCGCATATTTTATAGCTTTTTATTCTTTTATTATTTGTGTTAAAAGTATAAGTTTTCACGGATATGTTAAGTCAAAAAGGAGGAATTCCTTGAACATGTATAAAAAAGGAACGTAGAAGAACGTACAAAACTGTTATTAATGCTTACGTTTACTTTAATAAACATAAATGAGATGATGCACTTTAAATAGTTTACACCAAAACTGTTTAAAGCTGTATTTATTTTAGATGACGAATTAATAATCTTATAATATCTTAAAATACAATAAATTCTGTGAAAATAATTCAACAAGAAAGTATTTGTACAATAACATTTATTTAACTATTTAGAATTCCACTCGAAATGCATAAAAAAGTAAAGGAGTAAAATTAATGTGAAAAATTAAATAAACAGGAATAAGGAAACTCCAAAAATTCAACTGTCTTAAAGATAAATTAGAGTGTAAATATTTTAAGAAAACCATTACCCAAGAATTTCTTAATAGAAGTGCTAAACTATCTAAAAATAAAAAAGCAAAACTTTACGCTAGTGCACAAAAGGAATAAAAATTAAGGATTATTAACTATTGTAAACAACAATAAATTTAAAAAAGATCGATAAATAAAGTTCTTTAAATTGCACCAATTGGCCAATTAAAGTTTTCTTGTTTCCTACGATAAACCGTAAATATACAGTGAAAGACACAAAAAATCGAAGAATTCCAAGAGTTGAGAAAAGAAAAGCGATACAGAAAACAAAAAGAGTTTATCTTCAAGCTGTCGACAAATAACGAAATAACGAAGAAAGTAGAAAATACATTGGTTTTCAAAGTTTTATCCTTTGGATTTTAAAACTTATTTTTTTTAATTTAACAGCTGTCAATATTCTGCGGTAAAATAAAATAATTAGAAATAATACTAAAGTATATATTAATTAAATCTTTTACTTAAATATTTAAATATTTATGTTTCACGTTCAAATTTACTTAAAAACATGGCATTAAAAATATAAATTTTATATGAATTTTAATTTGATGGCCTTGAATGCTTTTATCAAAAATCTTTAACAGGAACTTTAATTAAATAAGATATTATTATTTTCTGAAATACTCATTTTCGTCTTCTTAACTTTCTTCCTCTTTACTTATTGACGTAACAATTTCATATTAATATTGCAACGTACATTATATAAGTACGTAGTATAGTCTTTCTATAGAGTATATGATAAGAGAATAGCATAAAACTGGAAGTTCGGAGGATTGCGACTCTGAGTTTCCAAGCTAAAAGTCGCACGGTGCGCGAAGTGCTAAATCGGCACTTCGTCGCGGGCAACTTACATCGTCGTTTTAGACGACGACAAGCGTCAGACCATCGCCGGACGCGCTAGAGTAAAGTCGTAACTAGTCTCTCTGACATTGTATTGTTTTATAATCAATATTAAGTCACTTTACATTAATTCTCTCTTCAATTATTTGCATCCTCACACTTCCCATAGGAGTGCGTATCATTAAATCCCACGTAACAATATTATTAATTCCGTTTGATTATTAAATTTTTTATATTGAAAATTTAATATTATTTTGTTTTATAGCTGTTCTGCGCTCAAGTCTACATTATTGATTTTTTGTTCTTATTATTATAAATGATTAACAAAACTCTATATTTTATAGCTTTTGAAAAAATTTATAGTCTGAGCGTGAAAATAAAAATATAAAAAAATAGAATGGATGGCACTTGAAAATTCACGAAAAGGAATTTTCTATCAAATCTCTTCGTTACGGATGTTTGACGGAAAAATAAGTCTGATTTAAGTACTAACGATCTAGGAAATCTTCTCTATTTTTAGAGAAGTTACTAGTTTGTACTTTTTTTGTTCTCTTTCCAAAGTTTTATTAAAATTTGGTGTGAATATTTGTATGTTATTTTATATAATATGACTTTGTGAGTTAAAAACAAACTCCATGAAACATGATATTTTTTTGATATTATACAATAACGTAATGAAAATTATTACATTTTATACAATAAGATAGGTGTTTTTCTATTTTTTAAAATTTTGTGTTGGAGCATAATTTATGCTTTTTGCTCTTTGTTCAGCTTGGGCAACTCAAAACATGATGGACGAGCTGAGAAAAATTATGTATTTAAAAATTTTTTTTAACAATTTTTATAATAATAATCGTGTAATAATAATATTTTAAAATATTTATATATTTAAGAATGTATATAAAGATTATCCAAAAAATAAGTGCGACTTAAGTATTTACGATCTAGGAAATCTTCTTTATTTTGTGAGAGGTTACTAGTTTATACTTCTTTTCTTTCACTCTCTTGTGAAGTCCTGGCTTTACACCATGACAGAATTAATAATTAAAATGTTATTAGGAGAGAAACTCGTTGATATATTTATTCAAAAAGTTGTATTATTAAATAAAAGAATGAAATTAATAATTGATTTTAAAATGATTAATCAAATGTTAGTCTAATGGTAGAAAGACTCTACCAATTTTAATTGATATGAATCGCTGCCACGATTAAATATACTTGAATTGTATTTTGAAAGAAATATATATATAGAAATATGATTGTAATAATCTTACCTTGATTCAGTGAGTAGATACAGGGCGAGTACAGTCAGACGATATAATAAATACACTTGATTTAATATTTTAATTAGAGAAATCATTATTTTATGCTTTGAATAATATTTTATAATCAATTGAATATGGTTATTTCATAATCTTTATTGTACTTTTAATTGTATAGCCCGAATCAGTAACAGTGCTAAGAAATTCTGTATACTAGTATCTTTTCAAATGCTTTTTTTTAAAGTGCGGGGATAATCCCGTTTTTTCATCAGTATTTATAATAATTATATTTATTATTTATGAATAATTGTTTCAAGATTTCTTCAAAGTTGACATATAAAATAGATTATTAAGCATTTTTACAGAGTTTAATAATTTCGTTCGTATCATCGCTATTATTGAACAATAGTGATTTTTAATTTCTTCTACTGTTCTACTTATTTTTTTGTTTAGTTTAACAAATTCTTTCATTGTTCATTAACTGTTTTAGAGATTTGTTATATTCTTGCCACGTTAATGGAGTCCATCCTTCACAATAAAATCTTTATATTTTTTAAATAATTTAATACGTAGATTATGTTCCTTGCAGTACTCGCCAGCTTCCTTCATACATATGCAGCACCTGCCGCATACATAATCTTTATTATTAATATTCATTTCCGAAGACATTTTTTAAATGTAAATTACTCTTTTTTTACATTGTCTATGTAAATGATAAACTAAACTCTAAATTTTATAAATTTTGAAAAAATTTATAGTCTAAGCGGGAAAATAATAATATGGAAAAAATTAACTGGAAGACATTAGAAAATTAACGAAAAGAAATTTTCTGTCAAATCTCTTCTTCACGGATATTTGACAGAAAAATAAGTGCGATTTAAGTACTTAAAATCTAGGAAATCTTTTCTATTTCATGAGAAGTTAATAGTTTATACTTCTTTTTTTTCTCTCTAACGATTTATTGTACTCCTGCCACGTTAATGGAGTCCGTCTTCATAATAAAATCTTTGTATTTTTTAAATAATTAAATACATAAATTATGTTCTTTGCAGTACTCGCCAGCTTCTTTCATGCATACGCAGCACCTGCCGTATACATAATCTTTATTATTAATATTCATTTCTGAAGACATTTTTTGAATGTAAATTACTCTTTTTTAAATTATCTTCGTAAATAATAAAGGAAATTCTAAATTTTATAACTTTTGAAAAAATTTATAGTCTAAGCGTTAAGGGTTTTCTGGAGCTGATGCAGGTCCAGTGAAAAACTCAAACGATACTTATGAACTTTTATCCGCTGGTTAACAATTTATGAAATATTTTGTTAAAAAACGTACTATAAAAAAGTCATTAATATTGTATATGTTTGAATTAAAATGATTAAGAAATCGATTGTATTCAAAAAATCATATTCTAGATTCATGGAAGCATATTAATTTTAATCACATTTACATGCGACTTTGTAAATTTGAAAAATATTTATTAGATATCGAAATATTGCAAATTTAGTGCAAAACATTGTTTTTAAAGGCTCTGCGCTCACTATTTGTCTTATATCTACAAATTTGTTTTGAATGTTCCAACTTAGAAAGTTATATTATAAAGGGTAAGTGCTTAACTAACTCAAAGAAAAACAATTGAATAATTGAATGCGTTCTATGAATGTTACGTTCAAGTGTGTCAAGATACACGCCCCCAAAAGCGTTAAAAAAAAGTAAAAGAGTAAGTCAAGAAAAAAAATCAAGAAATTCTAAATCCGACCTTTTCTTTCAATTGTAAAATAGCACATAGCTAGAGGTAATGGATCGGCGGATAGCCTATGGCGTAGCAGAAAAATAAAGTCACTTCAGTACTGAAATAACAGTTATAGAATAACGAAAATTCAAATAAAAGATAAAGGAAAAAATTTTTATTTCATTACTTTTATATACTATTAACTTTTAAAAATTCATTGTATTTCTTTGGCAATGGAATGTTCTTAAAAATTAAAGTTCTGTTTTTTTGTTGTTTTCAAGGATTTTATAAAAGTTAACCAAGAAATAAAAAAGGAAAAAGAAAACATTATACAATTTATCATAAAAATCTAAAACAATATTTTGCTGAAATATTTTTAATTTAGCAAATTTAATATAAAATTTAAATTTTTTATGAAACGGTGCAATATTCACAACATTGACTCACAGGTTTTTTAATATTTTATATTGTTTTTCCCTTATTTTTATGAAAAATGTGAATGTAATATAGGGTATTTTTTCTATTGTTTTTACAGTTAATAAAACATTTCTTTTTTTTAAAATTTCTAAATTTTATAAAGCTTAATGTTAAATTTAGTACAATATCGGAATTATTTTTTTTATCATTCAAAGCAAATATCCCGATCATTCTTATCTGCATACTCGTACACTTGGGATATTTTAGCGTTTAAAATAAAAAACTTATAGTTGACCTATTTCATGACCTGTACCGTATTCTTTGTATATGATGTATGTGCAACGTACATTATATACGTTATTAGAATAAGATAAGAAATAAGAAGAGTAGCATAAATCTGAAAGTTCAGAGAATTGCGACTCCGAGCTTCCAAGCTAAAAGTTCCACGGTACGCGAAGTGCTGAATCGGCACTTGGTTGCGAACAACCTGCCTCGTCGCTTTAGGCGGCGACGAGCGTCAGGCCATCGCTGGACCCACTGACAGTAAGACCTAATTGTTCTCTCTCTGAATTTTCTTATATGTCTAGTAATAAAACTAAGTCTAACCTATACTGAGTTCATTTATTTTTCATGACCTCAACCCCATAGGAGAAGTGCAGGTAAAATAATCCTCATGTAACATATGTAAGGATTCATACGTACTTGTTCTATGGAATAAAATTTTTCAAATGATGGATATGTTGCAATGTCTGAACGCATCAGTAACCTTCAGTTAGCTGATTAAATTTTTTGATAATTACTATTTTTTTATTTACTTAATTGATTGTTAACGCATTTTAATTAAAGTGTAAAAAATATTTGTTAAATTTAATTAGATTCTAATTTAATGCTTTATTGATTTCATTTTAACAAACCGTAGAGCTCGAGTTAATTTTTTTATATATTAATTAAAAAGTGCTACCTATCATAAAATTTTATTCAATTTTATTAAAACAAACTACAATAAAAAAAATTTTTTAACTCTTATTTTTATGATTTTTTTTTTCATTTCGAACTCGTGTTTTTTTTTAAATAATTAATAATGATGAATAAAATAATAATTATCAAATGTATAAACAAATAAATTATTATAGACAAAATCATATGTAACGGAAAAAGAAGTGCATAGCAATGCAATTTTTTAACTATAGAGAAGTAAATGCTATCAAAAATGGACCATATGAAATGAAAATCTTGAAAATAGTTTATTCAAAATTCTACAAGCAAAAAGCGACACTAAAGAATTCCTGCTTAAACGAGAAAATGAAAAAAAATGCTGTAGGGAGAGTATTCAAAACGTGAGAAAAGTAAGGTATTCATGGAAAAACGACAAAAATTTTATGCTCAAGTTAAAAGAACTTTGAAATCCAACTTTGCCCTTTTTTTTAACTTTTTTTCATGTTTTTTTCCTTTTATTTCTCAGTTCAACTACATTGCAGATATTTTACGAGCAACTCAAGGTATGCCAGTATATATTGCAACTGACGTCGACGAAACATGCTCTATGATTCATGTTACAAGCACTGCTTTTCTAGAGAATGCGCATGAGTGATATTTCACTAGCTTTACTTTTTGTTTCTTTTTTTTCCTGCAATCTTTCCAACATGGTAACAATTTGTCGAGCTGGACCGAAAAACATTATTTGTGAACGTTCTTATTTGGTCAGAAGTTTAAAGGATGCGTTAATAACTTTGAGCGTTGATTGTTGTTACTTGTTACGTTGATTTTTTTTATCGATGATTTATAGATTAACAATATGGCTATTTCGATAATTAAAAACGTGATTTTATTCCTTTAGTCACTTGGTCGAAAGCAGGACGGAATGCAATTAAAAGCATGCTTGAACGTATATTATGTAAGCATGCTGATGGATTAAATCGTTATTTATCAAACTATTGACAGGAAAAAACTCGATACATAAATAGTGAAACTAAAAACTGTTTTCTTATAATCGATAAATTGGTATACGTTCCGGTCAGTGGTCATTCCTCTGAAACGTAGCTTTCTTTCCAGAAACTTTTATTTTTCACAGAGAAAACATTTTTTTACTCTTTCGTGTCTTGTAGGAATCTAACATTTGCATTTATAGTTTTCATCGTATTTTTTTATAACTACTCTATTTCATAAACTTTAACCAAATTTGCCCTGACAAACCCAGCTTTTATTAACTTTTTCCCAAACTTTCTCCGCTCTTTTTTAAACGTCATCTAACCATTTACTAAACTTTCCCCGAACTTTTGCCAAACATTAAGATTTAGAATATCAAGTTTGGCATAGTCTCATTGCCCAAGTTCGGGAGATGTTCTGCCAAACAAAAACTTTAACCAAACTTTCCCCAAAGGTAATTTTTTTTAATTTTGTATCAATTTCTGTTACTAATTACTACTAATAATATTAGCTTTTCTTACTTGAGTATAAATTTATAAACATACTTTATTTTTTAAATAAGAATATTCTATCAAATATAGATCAGTTGTAATGTTTCAACATATTAATATTTAATTGTGAAAAAATATACGATTTTACTGTTATGGATTCTCGTCTATGTGATATAATATTTTTTTAATAATATACAAAAATCTAAATTGGCGCATATAATAGACAAGATTTTAGAAACATTAGATGAGTTTTACAAACAAACGTTGTTAATCAAATTTAAAAAAAAATTTGAAATATTTGAGAAAATAAACGAACTTTGTGATTAACGTCAAACAACATTCTTAAGTAAATTCATAAGCAGTATATACCTTAGTTGGTTGTGCTTGCGCTGCTTAATCAAAGACCATCATACATGTCCTTTAAGTTTCTAAACTATTCCACAAGGTAAATTGGATGCTCTTTTACCAGCTACGACTCTTAGGCTTCGTCGCTTCACAAAGATTAAATGAGTAGAAGAGAAGAGTTTACCTTGTTACAGCTAAAGGAAGTATAGGCCTCGAATACTTAGAAAAAGAGTATTTGAACTAACAAACCAAATTGGTACGCTCTTAAAATTCTACTATTACATTGGTGAAAATGCAAAAAAAAATTTTTCCACTCTTCGAACTTTATATTTACACGTTTATTTATTTTGAGATATTGCTTATGTTAACAAATAAATAGTCAAAAAAGAACTTATAATATTATAATTATAACGTATAGAAAATTGTACATTCAACTTTTTGAGATTTCTTTGGTGCAAAATATGAAATGATAGAGGTATCATTAGTATCACAATCGACCCTCACTCTTTTTTTCAAAGTTCATTAACTTTTGCAACTGTGGAATCAGATATATTACAATAGTATCTATCTAATTAGATGTGTTTATAAATAAATATGTATGTGAGTCCATGCATATAAGTTTACTCTACATATACTCTAAATCGATGATCCTTATACTTTCTTAGAGAGATGAAAAAAGAAAGATATCAGGATTGTTCTGGCTTAAACAGATAAATGTCTGAACAGACTTTCCCTGTGGAATTCGTATCTTAACTATCATAAAGTATATGTTTTTATAAGTTTATGCAATCCGTTTTGAAGTATTGATTTATGTTTATATACGTATATATATATATATATATATATATATATATATATATATATATATATATCTATACATAATTTTTTAATATACGTGGATAAGTTTTATGTACAAAAAATCAATTAGAAAAATGGACACTTATTAAAATTCAAGAATTTTACAATATTCTCTCCGTAGAAAAAATAATAAGTGCATAACTAACGCGAACCTTTATTTTTTTATCTGATCATAATAACCTGATTATAACTTCTATTTGTCATGTTATTAATAAATTTAAAAAAACTCATATATAAAAATTATATCCCATAACACACCAACAAAATAATTTAGATATTAACTTATTATTTAACCGTAATTTAAACATATTTAAATGTAACTGTGTCTACGATTACTAAAATGGATATCAAATCAGTGAAGTTTTAATGAATGTTGTTTATAAAAAATGCTAAAATTAATTAAACTATACGTGATATAAGTCACAATAAATTGAAACATAGATGCTTTAGCTATTTAACATTTCAACTCTACTGTTTCAACTTCCAAGCAAAGTCAGCAATCCCAAAGGACGCAAACTTTGCAATGGCTCCATGAAAGATATCAGAACTTAAATCTCTTGACGTTACAACGGTACGCTCGTGGCTCTAAGGATGAATAACAATATTTAACAAATAAAAAATATTTGTTTCCAACTCATTTTAAATTATTTTAAAAATAATTTTCATCGTCTTGATTATTCAAATTAAATTCTATTATTAAAAAACAATATTTACATGAAGAAAAAATAAACGCCTTAAGTTATATCTAACAATTGTTATCTCATAAATTTGTTGGATGCTAGCATTATTTTTCGAATATTATTTCCTTTAGTGTACTCTTATTAATGAAAATTTTGTATACTTATTTTTATAGTAATTATTCTCTATTATTTTAATTTAAAAGAAAAAATGAATTATACCTATGTGACATCTGCTTAGTTAAAAAGTTCTTTAGAAGAGCCTGGATATTTCTATCCAATAGCTTGTAGTGTTTATTTAAAAATTGTAATAATTTTTTATATTAAATTTTACCGACGGTTACTACCAATTGGTGGTCAATATAATTATTATATTATTAAAGGAAAATAAAATAGGTAAAAATGATTAAAACAATAAAATTTTGTTAATTTCTTTTATTTAATTGTCTTCTCTTAAATGTTTTAACTTTCAATACAAATATTATAAATTCTATAAGAATGTTATGGGATTATGTCATCTGTGGAAGGGTCGGAGGAGTTTGCTATGACACTCCATAGTGGTACCTAGATTTTAAAAACACACACACACGCATACATTTTAAAAATATATAAATTAAAAAAAAGGTACTTACCATTTTTTCCTTATAGTTTTGATCAACCTCAATAATTTTTTAACACAGTTTTATTTTTTTTTCAACACTTCCACTCCATTAGTTTTTTAAACATTATATTAATTTTTTAAACACTAGTTTTAAAAACTATTTTTAAAACACAGTTTTTATTTTTTAATCACTATTTTTAAAACACTGTTTTTTGAGTTTTTTTTTATTTTTAAGCACTTTAAACACAATTCAATACTCGAACCGCCGTCGGCGAAGTCGCACGGCCGTTTCGTATCGGCAGCAAAACATCCTCGCCCAGTGTGTAGCCGTCAAGAATATTTCCTGATACACTGGATCTGAGGTTACGTCGGTATTCACCACGACGTTAATATATGGTCGTGAAAGCCACTTCAGTGAGCTCATCTCACGGCTTCGCCGCCGACAAAAATCTTCTAACACCACCGGGTGTTCGTAAGAATAAAAACGCCAGTGGTCCTCCTATAATAGGAGAACCACCAGCGTATTGTCACCGAACCCCGAAAAGTTAAAATTGATACCTATACTACTAAGGTTTACTTCAAGTATTCCAAAAATCACACAGACTAATTTTATTTATTTAATTCATCCGTACCAGACCAACACTGCTGTAGAAATAGAATAATGACAGAAGGAAAAATTCATATTAAAATAATTCTGACATTTTATTACATATTGTCAAAATATTTATGACAGTAAGTTTTGCCTACACATCTGAATTTTATCATTTACTTTAATTACTTTACAACTAATTTAATATGTAAATCAAATCATTTAAAAGTTTATTTAAAATATAATTGTACAAAGTTATTAAAAAAAAATAATACACTGGATCCATGCTAAGAACAATAGCAATGGCTATCTTTATTGGTCCTGCTGCTGCACCGATGACAGTGTGACGTCTGCTTAGTGAAAATGGGATTTTTTGAAAAACCTAGATATTCCTATCCAATAGCTTTTTATGTTTTGAGAATTGAATAATTAAATAAAGCATTTATTAACAATATTCACCGACGCTTACTACCTCCTGGGTGGTCATGTGAATATGTTTTAGCAATAGTAATAAAATAGTTTGATTTTATAATAGAAAATAGGAAATAGGAAAGAAAAAGGTAAAACACAATAATAATATATATATATATATATATTTGCTACTCACTTTTTATTTATTTCCTTTCAAGAATACAAAGAATAAATTAAATTGATTTAATCTAATTATATAACTCTTTTGCAATTAAGTTTGGAATGTATGATCTAAGATTATTGTGAAATTTTAATATTTTGTCGAATAGATATAAATTTTATAAAATTAAATGTTATTGTTGTAAAAAATAAAAGTAAAATAATTTTTTTTATAAAGACTTTGAATGTAGTTTGTTTCAAAAAATTAGTGATGAACTAGTCATGTGTAAAAACTTTAAAGTAATGTGTGCTGCGCTTTGTCCTCCGAATTCAACGCAGTATCAAGCAATTTTAAATTCGTCTTAGGCTGCGAAAATTGCCAGACAAAAAAGCTAGTACGCGTCAAAACGCGATTACCCATGCTTATAACGGACACACCGTCGAAAGCTTTTCAAAAATTATCAATGGACTTCTATGGGCCCTTAACACCCACGAAAGAAGGGTACAGATATGTATTTAAATGTACAGCGAAGCGCCAGGCAGGATAGGGCTGTGAAAACCTTTTAACTAACCGGAATTAATTAACTAATTAGGAGAAATTGTAAAAATTTTAAAGTAATGCGTACTGCGCTTACGCTTCCTATATTGTTTTTATATGACTGTTTTGGTATTTGATACATAATACTGTCCTCCGAATTCAACGCAGTATGAAGCAATTTTAAATTATAAATTTGGTTCTTTTTTCATTTAAGGAGATGTAAAACGGACACTACACCTGTACTTATAGATATTAGCTTCCTTTCTATTTTATTGCTGAATTTCTAGAAAAGAAATGCATTAGCTTGTAGTATGCACCATGATGATTATTTTGATAAGTTTTCAAATAAATTCATTCATTAGCTTTTGAGATATTTGGATTGAACTTGATCTTAGTTTCTATGGGCGCTTATCGGTTTTTAAACGTGAGCTTTAAAACTTTCGATGTACCAGCTGACGGCAGACAGCCATCGAAAGGATCGACGTCGTCCTGACCACTGGGCTCATCCTCGTACCAGGGGGACGCACGAGGCGCGACCTCAACAGTAGGTTTAAATATTCCTATCCAATAGCTTTTTATATGTTTTGAGAATCAAATAATTAAATAATGCGTTTATTAATAATATTCACCGACGCTTACTACCTACTGGAGGTTCCTTATGAACATTCCCCTATTCCTTACAGAAATAAAAGTCCAATAAATAAACAAAAAAAAGTAATTAAATATGCGAGTTCAAAAAAAAGAGGAAAAAAATGAATTGCACGAAAAATAATAACGACGAAAAGATGATCTTCTCTATGTTGTGAATAAAACAACATGATAATAAATCAATCAATAAAACATGCATGAAAAATTATAGAAGAAAAGTGCAAAAAAATGGCTGTTTAATACAGTGTACTATTATATGCATGTAGCATCTAATCTCTCAACAAAAAAAAAAAAAGAATTGAATAATAAATAATTATATATTACCAATATATATGTTAAGACCTTAACAATGGACTAATATATTAAAAAAAAAAAAGAACATTTACCTTATATAACTAAACTTATCTCGAAAATTCATAAGAACCGAACGCGAGAGTTTTTACTATCAAATAGTAAAAAAAAAACAATTGAAAAATTAATGGAAAATTTTTGAGTTGAGTAACATCGTTATGTAGGGTTAATGCGAATGTAGGAAGCAAGAAAAAAGACAATTTACAAGTCAACTGCATTCAAATGTGACGTCTGCTCAGTGAAAATAGGATTTTTTGAAAAGCCTAGATATTCCTATCCAATAGCTTTTTATGTTTTGAGAATCGAATAATTAAATAAAGCGTTTATTAACAATATTCACCGACGCTTACTACCTCCTGGGTGGTCATGTGAATATGTTTTAGCAATAGTAATAAAATAGTTTGATTTTATAATAGAAAATAGGAAACAGGAAAGAAAAAGGTAAAACACAATAATAATATTTATATATATATATATTTGCTACTCACTTTTTATTTATATCCTTTCTAGAATACAAATGATAAATTAAATTGATTTAATTTAATTATATCTCTTCTGCAATTAAGTTTGGAATGTATGATCAAAGATTATTGTGAAATTTAAATATTTTGTCGAATAGATATAAATTTTATAAAATTAAATGTTATTGTTGTAAAAAAAAATAAAAGTAAAATGATTTTTTTTTATAAAGACTTTGAATGTAGTTTGCTGACTGAAAAAAATGATAAACTGGTAAAGTGTCAAAATTTTAAAGTAATGCGTACTGCGCTTACGCTTCCTATATTGTTTTTATATGACTGTTTTGGTATTTGATACATAATACTGTCCTCCGAATTCAACGCAGTATGAAGCAATTTTAAATAATAAATTTGGTTCCCTTTTCATTTAAGAATATAATTTTATTATAAATTAACTAAATGAGTATTTTTAATAGTGCGAGTTGTATGCTGAAAAAAAAGATTTTTTTAGCAACAGCACAACAAACTTAATAAATAAGGAATAAGGGGACACACAAAGAAAAAATATTAACATACTTGCGAAGTCGATGAACTGGTCCCAGCAACATCAGAAGACGGCAAACAGCCGTCAAATAGATCAACATCTTCATCGTCATCAGACGGTACCTCATCGCATCAGGGGGTAGAAACACTCGCCTAATAGAAGAAAAATAATAATAAGAGTCGTCAAAAATAAGAAAAATGGACGAAAAGGAAGAAGGCGATGATAGTGAGAAAAAATAATAAACACCTCGGTATGAGAACGTCCAACGACGGCAGCACAGGCATCCGTAGAAATAGCAGCAGTAAATGGGCGAGTACCTATCCCAGAGGGGCCAAGTGAATCGTTCTCAGGTGGCAGATATCTAGAGAAGAAATAAAAGACAGAAAAGAGTTTGAGAATAATCAGCAAATAACAAGTAATAACGACAAGGTAAAAAGAAAAACAATAAAAGAAATCAAGAAATAATAAATAATTAAAAAAAGAGAAAATCAGCAATAGCAAAAAAGAGAATAAGTAATAGTACAAAAACTTATCGTCGGTAAGTTACCGACATCAGAGTCGAAGGCGCAGAAAGATCGCTAACAGCCAATGCAGCCGTGTTAAAGCGTACTCGGCGTATAACCTAGAAAAAAAATTTTTTAAGAAACTTCTCAAATAAAACGAAAGATGTTAAAGAAAAATAAGAAGCAAGTAAATAGGCAAATAATTTTGCGTAACGGAAAATATAAGCAGAAAAATAAATAGTAAATTAATGGAGGGAGATAGGAGGAAAATCAAATTCTCTTTTTTAAATCGTCTACGTAGATAATAAACAAAACTCTTAATTTTATAAGTTTTGAAAAAAATTTATGGTCCAAGGATGAAAATAAAAATATTAAAAAATTATAGTGAAAGGTACTTGAAAATTTACGAAAAGAAATTTTTCACCAAATCTCTTCTTTACGGATATTTGACGGAAAAATAAGTTCGATTTAAGTACATTATATTTTACGCATATCATACTTATATTATAAAGTTGTATTAAAAGTCATATTATAAAGTTGGAATACGAGTAATACTCTTAGCTTCCGGACGACGAGTCATCCAAGGTGTAAGGTGCTGAATTTATACTTCATTGCGAATGGTTAGCAGCGTCGATTTGACGTCGTCAAGTTGACAGATCGTGCCCAGCCACGCTACCGAACAGTCGAATTAACTCTCCTTCTCTCTCCGACTATCATTTCATTTACAATTAAACTTATTTCGGGCCTTGAACCAATTCTTTAACTTCATCTTTCCAAGAAGGGAATATATATATATATATATATTGAATTAATTGACGTAACAAATAAAATTCGTACTTATTAAAAATTTTAATAAATTTTTTACAGTTAGTTTTTTATCATTACATTTCAAAGTAATGAATTATAAAATATTCTTGTCGTTTTACTGTTTGTATTTTGCAGTTTATGCAATTCCTAATATTGTCATTATGATCAACGTTAATTGTAAATTTATTTAGAAATCAAACCATTTGCTGCCTCATAGAATAAATGTAGGTAATTAGAGGTGAAGATTTTTTGCTTTTTTTACAAGTAAATACCTTTTGTAAACTGACTTAAAGAGAAAATACTCAACGCAAGTTTCGAGCCAAAGAATTCCAAAACTAATGAAAGAAGGAATTTCGCTGACTTTGAGTGAATAGAAGCATCGAGCGATTCAAGCGAGAAAGCAATGGAAAAAGAGAAAACTTAAAGCATGCTTAAAATATGTTGAGAATTTTACTGTAAAATGATAATGTCCCTATTGTATATTTAACATTTTAAGGGCTAAATTTTATAAATTACTTTGCTTAGACATTTTTACATACTAAAATACTCTTGATGAGAAAATTAACCTAGGGGAACTTTAGAATTTTACCATAAATTAATTAAAATGTCTTCATTTGTATGTTTAGTATTTATTTACGAATATCAGTTGATGATTTTATTTTCAAATATGTTCCCAATCTTCAATCCTTGCTTCGCCTTTCTTCAAAAATCAATTATCATAACAGATTTCAAACAATATGAGAATATATTTCCAGTGGCGGTATCTTATAAATTTAACAGCTGCAAGATGTGCAATATGAGAATTAAGAAAAGCAAACGAATATTGGCAGGCTATTTTCAAAGGCTCGTAAAAATTTGAAAGGAAGCGTATCTTGCATTTAAAATCTACATAGCATTTCATTAATTTAGTATATTTATATTTTTTTTTAAATAAAAATCCTATCTTTTTCCAACAGATATTTTCAACAATATAAAATTTAAGATAATTTGAAAATGAAATAAAAAAGGAAAAAAAAGAAAAGCCATTAGTTATTTGATATGATAAAATGTAAATATATTATCCATGATGTCAAATGGTTTACAAACATATTGGAACGCGGTTATTTATGGTTCCATTATGCGGTGTTAACGTGCGCACAAAGACAACTTTGCGCTTGTCGATATATCGGCACATGCATGCACGTATATAGCTTATATAGTATGTTTAGGAAACTTAATCAATGCTCTCACTCGTCGATTGTTCACACTACATAAATATGCTTGCTTGCTTTACGTTCGTCCATGTAATAGTCGATTGTGGTTACATTATATAGGCTTATAACTATAGGCCAACGCTTATGTAAAGACAATACCTTTATGTATTCTTGTTTAATTTATTATTTGTTCATTTATTTGATAGAATATCCTTAAGTTTTAAGTTCAATGAAAATCCATTCTTCTCTAAAAATGATAATGAAAATAAACTGCTTGGCAATAAATTTCTAAATACAAAAAATAGTTGAAACTATTAAAGTTGCTAATATTGTGTCAATAGCTTATATGTAAGGTGTTAGTTAAATAATATCTTTATATTTTTATTGATTTTATAACACATGACAGTAAAATCAGATTTCCCTATCTAAAATTTTAACTTAATCAGAGAAATTACTATGCGTAAAAAGCAAAAAATAATGAAAAAAATTTATAAAAAAAACTATTTTTGCCTTACCTCTTTGGTAATCTCTACATAATTTTTTTGCACAGAGAGTAGGTCAGGAGTCTATTTACATGAAAGAGTGCATCTGCGACTCTGATTTATTACTCAAGCGCACTTCTCAATTTTGCATTCTAACACTGGTTAAACTTGAAAAGGAGAAAAAATATTAAGAAGAAAAGAAATCAGAAAGAAAAATATACTTGAATGTAGAATTCTAAAAGATAAAAAAACGCGGTGTCTTTCAACTGGTTTCAAATGCAAAAAAAAGTTGATTTTTTTTTTGCACACAATCTTAGTATTATCATCATGATAAAAATTGAAAATATGTAATAAATCTTATCAACGAAAGCGCCAATGTAAATAAGAATAAAATTTTCTTTTGCTTATTGATAGAATACAAAGTCATAAATTATCAATATAAATGAAAAGACAAATTTTTTTTTAATTTTTAAATGTTTAGAAAAAAAAAAATTTTTTTCACTAAGATTTTTAGTTTAAAATCTAAACCATCTCATCATTCTCTTCTCTTATTTTCTACATATTTTACTTTTCAAACACTGAACTGTTGGTGACCTCATAAATAGGTTGCGTGGATGCATAACTCATATAAATGAAACTTGGAATAATATTCACATTGTTTCTAGTCTGTACATATATAACATGTGTGCATTTATGCGTTTACACGTATATTTCTAATAAAATTTTGATTAAATTGATTAATTTCAATAACCATCAACAAGTTCTTACTTAGCCACTTTGAAACTGCAATGTATTATCATTCAAAAATTTTCTTATTTAAAAAAATAAGAAAAATCTAAAATAATTATCTCATTTAAAAAAATTCTGTTACACCATGGGATTCTATGTTACATTGTGATAAAATCAAAACAAAATCAGTATTATTTTTTAGCTTAGCATTATTTATTTTCAATAAATTTACTTTATTTTCTCTTAAAATTGTAATTGTTAAAAAAACAATCTAGAGAATGTCCAAGGACATCAAAATACAGTTAATATATTGTAATTAATCAAAAGAAGAAACATGATGATTTATTAGATGAAAAAAAAGTAGTATGAACGCCTATTATTGTATCCTCTTACATCGAGACATATTAATCAGTAAAGAATTTTTCATAGATATATAGAAAGAATATTTTGTTCATTATTAGTTCACTTATAGCTTTTATCTAAATTTGGAAAGTGATATCCGAATCCTTATTATTAAAAAAAACAATACTAATATATATTATATAGCAAAGTAGTGCAAACAACGTCCAATATAAAACTAGATTGTAATATATTTTACGAGATAGATGAGCAGAGTATCTTAAAGTAAAAATCTTTTTTAGATCAATATCTATAAAAATAAAGGGAAAATGAACAGAGAAGAAATTGGAAGCCGAAAATATATTATAATGTCCGGAAAGATAAAATAGGATAAAAGAGTAATAAAAATGTTAAAATACACGAAAACTTGTAATGCGTCCGAAATAAGAAATAATTTGTAAAAAAAAATAAGTCAAAGATAGAAATTTCGATGTATGAAATAAAAAAATTTTATTGTATACGAAAAATTACCTTCTTATTTGAAAAATTTATTCATTACTAAATTGTTACCTTACATCATTATCTTATTCAATACGTAACACATATTATTATTCATTATTATTTTATATCAATAACATTTTGTTTTACAAAAAACACAATCAAAGATAAATTTAGAGCTATGTTTAATGATTTGAAAAATTAAAATTCTAAGATCATCATATTAAAATTACACTATGCAAATAGAAAACAAAGTCATATTTTTCGACTTTACATTATTACTTTGTTCTTAGTTTAACTATAATCCCTTTATTAACTTCCAATCATTGTATTTTTTTTTTAATTTAACAGTCCTTTTTTTTTGTCTTATTAAAATTTACATTAGATTTTTATTTTTATTTATAAATTATTTTAAAAACAAACTCGAGTTTTTTTCAAATTTTATTTAATTTATTGTATGTATATTTCATATATATAAATACTAGTAACATTAACATTTAAGAATGCGAGAAATTGTAACTATATCACAGTTGTTGAATAAGGGTGTATCTTGAAAATCATCTTGGTAATGAGAAATTTACATGCAAATCGAAGTACAAACTTATTCAACTTTATTGTACCATTATATACGTTCTTTATACACATATCCTTTTGAACATATAAATGTTAACATAAATTCATAGCTTAATTTATTCTAATGAAATTTAACAAATTAGATGTAAATAAAATAGTTTATTTTATGAGTCAAGACTTTTAAATTCTGTAAATGATTCCATGGTTATTTTGTGATTCTTTTAGGAAACAAAAACTATATAATGATCAACGATTTATAAATGATAAATTTAAATTATTATAAATTATTGTTTTTGTTACAACAAAAAATTTACTGTATGTATATAAAACTTTGAAAAATTTTCACGCTATCAAAAAATGACGGAATCAGCAGAAATTTCACAATAACATGGACTTTCCCCATGTGACCGATCCAAACTCGTTTAAAACGATAGAGAAGAGAGAGAGAGAGAGAAAGAGTGAAGAAGGGAGGAAAGGGGATTTACAACAACATCGTGTAACGCTATGTAGGTATATAGACTCCCTCTTTCGTAGTGAAATAGATCTCAACAACTGCTACTCGATTGAAGTCAATAAATCTAGCTCTAGACAGTATCATCTGCCCGCAACACAATAGTCTAACTTGAAAATATAGCTATGTATATGCAAAATTTATGGTTGAAAGAATTCTTTTTGAAGATACAACGAAGTTATTTGAAGTAACCACGAAGTTAAAGAAAAAAAGTTGTATTGTAAAAGTTGTCAAGAAATTTTCAACACAATAGATCGTACTTAATGCATATATCGCAATTTAAACATTAGGATTAACAATTTTGTGTACTTCAATTTTTAATAAAACAGAAATGTATACGCATAGTTGATTGGTTTTATAAGTGATTGTGGGCTAAAAAATGATAAGTAGTATTGTTAGTATCAAAAAATATGAACATAATAATACAAACAATTTGAATTACTTGTGGCGTCAGCTTAATGTTTGATTCTTTTATGAGTCTAGATCTTTCCTGAAGTTAAATTGTTTTAAGGATTTGCTAGTTTCAGTTATAGATTTGTTATTATTGAAATATTTTTCTGTAGTTATTCATTTATTTAATTAAATAATATTAATTTCATTTATTGTCTGAATACTATTTGTACATAGTTTTCCTAACAATTTATTATAACTTGGTGATCAGGTAGATCAGTAGATGAAATAAATTGAATAATATTCTGTTGAATATAATCGTTTTATTTATAAATTCAATAATAATTTTGCTCCTTTGGAGTAAATTCCTTTTAAATGAAAGAAACAAATATATCTTTTAAATATGACTTTATATAATTTCAACTAATAAACTTTTAATAATGGTTTCTAATAGATATATTTTTAACCAATAAAGCTTGAATAATATTTGTAAATATTTCAAATGAACTATTATTCTAAATTTAAACTCAAATTTTAAAACTTAGAAATGAATTATTTAATTTTAATTTTTGTATATTGAAATGTAAATACTTGTTAAAATGATTGAAGAGCTTTATGAAAATGAGTAATAATTAATTATTTTTGGTTTAATAATTTTTGTTTATTGTACACAAGCTGCTTTTTTATACGCTTTTATTTAACTTGACTGCCTCTGAATATGTCGCCAAATCTTGCGATTGAAAATTAACGTACTTCCCATTGACTTAAAAGGCTGAAATTTTCAGAATATATGTATTTTGCATGTCAATACATGATTCTGTAATAAAAAAAAAATTTTTTCATAATTAAAAATTTATTATATATAAGCAATATTATATAGCCAGCGCTACACGACTAATCGGTCTCTCTTCTTTGCGCGGCTATTCGTAACAGCTATTCAATTGTCAGTAAAGGCTTATACGCGTTACTGAGAAAATGTATACAAGAGTGTGTGTTTTGCAAAAAACACACTCATCTATACGCTTACGTATATATAAGTATACAAATAAGTACGTATAAGCGTGGACATTTGTATACTCATATAAATAAATAAAATTAATAAAAAATATATTAAAAAAATTAATAGAAAAAAATAAATTTTTTAAATTTAAAAAGAACTAAAAATTAAAAATAAATAAATAAAAAATAATTTTAAAAAAAATATTTAAAAAAATTCTTTTATTTAACGTTAAAAAAATTAATAGAAAAAAATAAATTAAAAAAATTTTTTAAAAAATAAAAAATAAAAATAAATAAATAAATAAAAAATAATTTAAAAAAAACGCTTTTATTAAAAAATAAAAAAATAAAAAATAATTCAAATGTATAATTACATTATAAATTATGTTCCTGCTTAATATTTTATTGAAATTTTATATAAAAGCGTGGAGAATATAATTCTAAATGTTCTTTCAATATTCTCCACGCTTTTATATAAAATTTCAATAAAATATTAGGCAGGAACATAAAATTTATAATGTAATTATATATTTGAATTATTTTTTATTTTTTTATTTTTTGTTTTTCAATAAAAGCGTATTTTAAAAATTATTTTTTATTTATTTATTTTAATTATCATTATCAACGCGCTAAGGTGTTGCCGCAAGCTCGTTCCATTCATTGTCATTGTCGTAGAAAGCTGTTGTGTACACAAAGTTTAATTTTAAGAAAAACAGCTTATTTGATTTATAAATTTATCATTAAATTAAAGTCAAACTAAATAAATTTTAAAATATTGATTATATGCATATTCGATAATCCTAAATTTCTCAATATAAGTAATACAGTAATTAACTATATAATTTAAATTACATAACTTCGTACGTACTATTTCAAGAATATTTTATTGATTGATTATATAAAATTTAATTTATTTTTAATTAATCTAACAGTAACTTAAATTTCGATTATTATTGTCATAGATCTTCAATTTTACTTAATTTATATTTAACTTTGTTTAAATTCAAATTACAAATATTCTAAAATATACTTTTAAATACTTTGATGATTAAATGAAAAATTAATAAATATTGCACAACGTTATTTATTTTATAATGTTATAAATTTATGTAATTTTTTAATTAAGTATTTGAAGATTAAAATCATTGTTTGAATCAATTATTGACACAAAATTTTTTACTTTTAAATACATAAATATTTTGAATCGCTTTGAAATAATTCATTTTACATCATTATAATTTACAATTAAAATATAAAATTTTAAATATGATAAAATATAAATTTCCTAATATTAACCTAAATATATTTTTGAATATTTTAAAAATTGTTATTAAAATTCTGATAATTATTAAGAATTTATGTTAATTGAATATAAAATCAATTAAAATTTTTTAATTCCTACACCTTTGGCTTGTGATCGAATTTGATCGATTTCATTAAAATAAAGTCGTACTGCGACGCACTTCAAACTTTTTTTTTTATCTAGAGAGAGAAGAAGAGCAAAAAAAATTATTTAAGATATTTTTATTTTCTACGTCCATTTCATCCTTCTACTCCCCACGGTCTTCAATGGGGGGAGAAGATGGAGACTCTATCAATTTGATGCATGGACACGGCGAATTCCTGCATCCCACGTAATGAAATTTACTACACTGTGTACAAATTTTCCACTTGTTTCTTCTTGTAGAAAGGAAAAAATTTTGTCCACATATCATGCATTCTTTGCCTCTTCCTTAACTACGTTTTACACTTTATTACACTTAACTAAGTATTTTCTTTCTTTTTTAATACAATATGCTATTATTTTTATTAATGAAGTATTTTCATTCATATTGAAAATGCGCACGCATCATACGTTCAGCTTCTTTCTTTGATTTCCAAAACAGCATGCACCATTCGTCCCCAGGGCGAAAATATAATTCGCAATATAATGGGTCACTTGAATTTTCTTTGAACCTGAAGTCTATAACTATCCATTTGCGCTAACGTAGCGTAGCAGGATCGACTTTTTTCATGAGGCACACGTTTTCAAACTCCTGGTTTTCTGCCCACTCCATTAACCGCCAGTGCTCTTCAAATAAGAGAATAGTTATACGTGATTTTTCAGGAAACGTTGAAAAATAAAAATTTCTGTATACCAAATACGGTCTTGCACACCGTGTTTGCATTCCCCCACGATACTCATACGATGGCCCCATCGGTAACCTTGCAGATTTCTAAGGTGGAAGAGGTATAACGTCCCCTTCGTAACCCTCAAGAGGCTGTGCATTCACTTTGGTAAAATAATAAATTAATAAAAAAATCAATGAAAATGAACTAATTTGATGGGACTAATGGTGAAGATCCTATCAATGTGGACGCTTGGGGAAGTCAGACTATATATTCCAAAAATCCACTGCATTCTGTCCACTCTCGTGGGATCCTCTAATATGGCTGTAAAAAATGTAAGATAAAAGCAGCACGATTTAAATATTATGAGCAATAGCAGTGGCCCTCTTTATCGAATCGGCTGCCACAGGTTGCACATCTTTCGACAGGTGAGCGCATCCGAGCAGCGCGATCCTTATGAAATTGAGCATCCACGTAGGCCTTCTGTATAGTCTTTGAGACTTCAGTATCCACCCAGCGCATGGCGAAAGCGGTAGCCGGGAGCCTCCGGCGTCCCCCAACAAGGGCCTCGTTGTTCCTCTGAATAACAATATCGTAGCATTCGGTGGTACGTTTATACGCCGTTACCATAATCTCAGAAGCTATTTTCTCTCGTCTAAGAGAAGCAAAATGAGATAGGATGGGCATCAGGCAGAGCGGAGGAGACACGAACTCCTAGAGAAAAAAAAATTTAATTGGTTGTTTATTGTATTTTGGTGTACATTCTTGGCTTCGGGGGCCGAAGCCTCGCGGCCTCGGACGTACAACGTACATTATATACGTCATTATATTCCAGAATAAAGTAAAAGATAAGAGATTAACATAAAACTGGAGGTTCGGAGAATTGCGATTTCGAGCTTCCAATCTAAAAGTCGCACGATGCGCGAAGTGCTGAATCGACACTTCGTCGCGGCCGTCTTGCGTCGTCGTTTTAGACAACGACGAGCGTCAGACCATCGCCGGACAAGCTAGAGTAAAGTCATAAGTAGTTAGTTCTCTCTCTCTCGTTGTATTGACTTTTATATTAATAAACGTAAATTTCAGTTATACATCTTTCTCTTATTTACTACAATCCTCACATCTCCCTATAGGAGTGCGTACCATTAAAACCCACATAACAATTCATTCACTATGAAAACGAATATAAATTTGAAAATATTATTTTCATAAAAAGAACGAATAAAAGTAAATATAATATAGTTTATATTGAATTTTCTAATTCTTCATTTTTCAAACTTTTTAAATTATTTACTTCTTTTAATCAAGAAATTACATAGAAAAATTACACTTTGAAATAAAATTGAAAAATTCGCCTTACAACTCTAGAATACTTTTTCAAAAATATCTTTAATTTTAAAATAAATAAAATGAATTTTTGGATTATTCATCCGCGTATTCGATGTACGTGAGCTGAAGTCGAAATCGATGCCCACAAAGTTTGAAAGATAGGTGCACGTTGGTCAGTTCTGACAAGCTCCGATGAACAATATACATCGATGTATTGGCGTCCCGGATATGCCTCCGTTAACAGAATCCGAATTTTGATGGAGCGTTAGATATGTCTGGTTTAAAGCTTGAAAATAAAATGTCGAATTTTGAAGAGTTGTTGGTGCGATATAAATAAGATATCACATTTTTAGACAGATGTATACTTTTTCGGTGAAAATTATCAGAATAATTATTATCAAAGTTTTTGAAAATTTTTGAAAAAAATTGGATGTATTCGTATTTTTATAATTGAATGTTTTAAATAATTTAATATTTCAAAATGCAGCTATTGGATAATATATTTTACGATAGATTTTACTATAATTTTTTTTATATAATTCGTTGAAAAAAGTATAAACATGAATGTACGGTGCGCTTGATGCTGGTATATATGATATGTTTTGTTAGATCGCGCACTTCTAATATTACTATAAAGATAATATTAGAATATTTTAATAATTGTGAATATGATGAAATAATAAGATGTTTGTAAGATGTAATTTAAACTTTAATGTACTTAAGAAAAATGTAGCTGTTACAAGATTTGACTGCTCGGAGTCCGAAAGAAATCTGTTCTCTTGAAGTAAAAACAAATATGTCCAAACCTCGTACAAAAATGGTTACTAATATTTTGAGGTATTTTATTACAGTGTACGCAATGATCCTTTTTAATACATGCTTTACAGTTAGAATATTTGTACATAGTTGTCACACACGCAGGTAACAATATAAAAGGTCTGAACGGTTCGAGTAATAAAATTGATAATCTGTTACAAATAAATTTAATTGCTTAGGGTTTCCCCATAATCTTTAAATTTTCTTAGCATGCATGTATTCTCAATAAACTTTTCCTTTTTATTATTGCTTTCCTCAAAATGTGTAATAAAATGTATTTATCTTCATGTTAAATTGTTCTATAATATCGTTGTATGTACAATTTTCAGGTATAATTTTTACCTTGTGTTCCGTTAAAATTAATATAGAATTTAATAGTAATGATAAAGTATTTTTAATATAATTTCTTGTTTGTTTTAATATTAACATATTGAATAATTGTTACGTGTACGGAACAATGAAAAATATAGTTAAAAAAATATTTCATTTATTTTCTATAAAATCTGTTTTTTTATTAATAGAAAATTTTTTGCTATTTCTTCTTGCGTGAAATCAAAGATGGTTATACGGAAAAACCCATTCTTTATTTATTACAAAAAGTAAAATAAACATACGCTTAATACTCAACGTATATACGCCACGTCCATCAATTCTTCGTAAATAAATAAACGACTTTTTATTTAATAAAAAAGTAAGGCGCGCATATTGTGTTTATTTTTTTATAAAATACCTTAAAAACACAGAAGCAATAAGCTTTTAAATGAGTGCAGTGAATGGCTTGAAAGGATAGAGTACAATTTTTTTTTGTAATATAATTCAACTATTCTATTAAATATGGAAATAATATTCGTTATGAAATTTTGGTACAAGAAAAATGTTTAAATAACTTAAATTACAACGATAAAATAATGTTAAACGATCTAAAGTCGCTGTACACACGTCGCAAAGCACAGACCAAATGCTCATTCAGCAATAATGATCTGGTGATAAGTTCTCATGCTTGTTTTAGCCTATCAATTTATTCGCTAAGTATATTAAAAAATTTTCTCTATATTGCTTAGTGATAAGACTATCCAATAGCCTGTGGTACTATTTATCAAATTGAAATTTTTTAAGAAATAAATTCATAAAATTTTATTATGTTATTGAAATGAAATTAGTCATTAATTTGTTAATGTTATAATTTATATTTCCCACCAACTCTTATAACCAACTGGTGATCAGTAGGAATTATATATGTTTATATGAAATAATATTTAAATAATTTAACAATGAAAGTTTAATAAAAATATGAAAACATATGATAAGCAAAATAATTTGAGGTGATTATAAAGAAAAAGAATCATACTAGAATTAACTTACTTTTATTTATTTTTTTTTTCAATATAATTCAATAAATATTTAAATATTCAACAAATACTTATTGTTTCTATACAAGCGCTAAGGTGCTGCTGCAAGCTTATTCCATTCCATTGTCAATGTCGTAGGAAGAATTAATTAGTTCGTTTATAATTTATTTAAACTTCAATGCTTTCCATAGTAACTTTAACGATATTTAATGACAATCGTATTTTTAATTTTAATTAACTTGCTTTCATTAATATTATACAATTAATATTTTCTTATGCGTTAAATAAAATATATAATAACCTTTTAATTTAGAAAGAATAAATTAACATTTGTCTACAGCCAGACAAAAATTTCAAATAAGCGTAATAAAAATCTTTCAGGATAATCTTTGATAAATTGAACTATTAAAATTTCAATTAATTTTAACACTTAATAGCAACGTGCTAATCTGATCATTTTCCAATCTTCGTGGCTTATTTGAACATCGTAATATCAAAAAGCGCACAGTTAAGCCAAACTCCATTTTATGAGTAACAACGTAAATTTCAAATTAACTATTTCATAAAACTTGAATATTGAATGTTGAAACGCCGTTTTACAGAATCACACGATAATACATTACCTAAGGTTGCTACTTAAAGTTCGAATAATCTATAGGAAATTCATTTTTTGCAATTAATCTTCTAAAATGCTAATCTAATAGGATCCCTTTTTAACAATGCATTTTACTGTTATTACTACTTTATCTACTATGCATGTAAAATAACAATTAAATCAAAGAAAACTTGATTCGTTATTTTAATTAGTACGAAAATTCATATGTTGAAGTAAAGCTAATCTTATTATTAAAATTTCAAAAGTTTTAATTATCATTCAAATTTAATAATTTATGTAACATTCAACATTTTCATACTCATTAAATTTGTTTTACTTTAATATGAAAATTATAAATGAATATTAATTACAAAATAATTGATAATTACGTGCAAAAGTAATATGAAAAAGAAAAAATAATACATTATAAGACAAAAATAGAAATACTCGAAAAATAGAAGAAAAGTGAAAGCAAAATGAAGAAAATAACGAGGAAAAAGAACAGAACAGGTCAGACAACAAAGAAAAAATAAAGAATGATGGATCAAATAAAAGAGAGATAAATATACCAATGTTAAGATGTGGGTGGAAAGAAGAAATAGGTGCTATTGCTGTAGAAAAAAAGAAAGAAAGGAGAATACTGCTATATACGAGAATTGAAACACAAGCTTCACGATTTCGGATATTCGGAATCTAGAATATCCGATGCATCAAGGGAAAAAGTAAAAGAGATAGAATTGAGGTCGCTCGCAATTTCATGGTATTTTCACAGATTTCTCTTAGTGATGTTTCAACACTTACTCTTTTAGCCTCAAACGACTGTAGGTTAATAGAAAAAGTTGAGCTTAAAAAATCAAAAGAAAAGTTGGATTGATAAGCTTAAATAAATTGAAAAGTCATACTTAACTAAAAATTTATATAAAAATAAAAAGAACATGGTTTTTGTTATTCTATATAACACTATGTTAGTATGTAAATGAATCATAAAAAAATTCAATCTTAAAAAATAATTTTTGTAAAATGTAGTTTAATATTTGTATTTTCATCGTCATTTTCATTTTTGTTACATTAGTTATCCTTTTAATAACAAAAATCACATATAACTATATAGTTTCTCCGTTGAATTCTCGTAAAACTAATAAAAAAGAAAGCTGTTAGGTAAATTACTAAAAGATAAATTGCAATGAAGGATTTTTTCGTACTAAAAGTTGTCAGACGGAAAGAAAAAAACTTTTGAAAAATTAACTTTTTAGGTACGAAAATATTGAACAAGATAAAGAAAAAATGAAAATAAAAACAAGTTAAATGAAAGATTGAGCCAGAAAACGAGTGAAGTAGGGATAAAAAAATTAAAAAGCGCGTGAAAAAAATAAAATAATAAAGATAAATTTCAATTTCAATTGTTTATTCCTATGATGTTATAAATTTTTTTATATGTACAGTCGACGGTAACATATTCTATGATAATTCTTTTTTCAAAATTTGAAAAATTAACCTATAAAAATGAGCGAACTAACGGAATCATCCAGTAAGATTACGTTATTTTGAAATTGCAGAAAAAGAATTATCATAGAATATGTTACCGTCGACTGTACCACTCTTTTGTTCTAATTAGTAAAAATAATGTATTACATAATAAATAATAAACAAAGTTAAAAAATAAGCTAATTATATAAGGAAACTTTGGGAATTGGTATCAAACTGTTATCAATGCTTACATTTAGTAAAAGCATGAAATAAATTACCCAGGGGAAATGAAGAGAAATGTGAGAGAACAAATTTTGAAATAGCAAGAATCAGTGAAATAATCAAGATTTTGTCAGACTTTGGAAAAAATATTATTATATATATGAAGAAAAAATATTTTTTCATCAACAGTATAAGCTTTAGATATGTTATACTTTTGTCGAATAGCAGGAAGTTTAATACTATCACCTATGAAATTCATTTCGTTAAGATTTTATATTATAACCGAAGTGCTGTTTTCAAGCTTAGACAATGGGTTAGAAGCTATATTTGTAATATTTATCATCGTTAAATAAACTTTCTACTTTCTTTACATAATCTAATTTTTCCATTACAACAGTACTATTTCCTTTGTTTGCTCTCGTTACTAAAATTTCTGAATTATTCTTTAAAAAATCCTTTGTTTTATTTAAGTCAATTTTTATTTTTTTGTCAATAAAAGTATTCCCTGTGGCTTTATTTTTAAAAGTTTTTAACATATCTAAGAATTCTCCTCTAATAGCATGACTTTTTTCATCATCAATATTATTTTTTAAATACATCTCAAAGTTTTTCACAAATTCCAATGACATTGTACTATCAAATTTTTTATTAAAATTAAATTTTTCACCCAATTTTAAAGTATTAACAATATATTGAGGCAACGAAATATTCGTTAAATTTTCGCACCATTTATCTTGTGTATCGAAGTTATTGTCAATTTTGCTTATCTCATTATTATTGTTATGAACCTTTAAAACGGTTTTGTTATATCTAATATCTTTTACATTCTCAATATAACGATATTCAAGCAAAGAAACTTTATATTTTATAAAGTAAAGATTATGAAGTTTCTTTTTTAATCTGTTCTTATAAGGAACTATAATAAATTCTAGTTTTACGTCAAAATAATTAAAAAACATTTCTATTACATCTAAATCAACATAGTCTTTCAAATAATTCTTATATTTATATATTTCAAACTTAATATTTCTTATATGAATATTGATAAACATTTAGAAAATTGTATTAATAATATAAATAATAATTATATTTTTTCCAATAAGTGTAAACTAAGAAAAGATAATATTGTCAGAAATGTGAGACATAGATTACTTAACAATGAAATAACTGCAGTTATTTCATTGTTATATGTCCAAAACGTTGAGAAGGTAAAAGAATTTGTTTTATTTTCATTTCCGGCAGAAAGGCCGGAAGCTGTTTTGATTATTAATTTAACTAAAGTTTTAAAGAAATTGTAAAAAAGTAATAAAATTATTGGTTGTAAATAAGTCTAAAAATATCAGTTAAAAATCTTGGTTGTAACATTAGCTGAAATTATTAAAAAGTTTTGCAAAAAATTGCTAAACTTCTTATAAACTATTCGGAAACTTTGGCCAAACTTTTAAAAAACTATATTATATCTTTATCGATACTTTTCAAAAACTTGGCCTAAACTCCTTGTTAATGAAAAATATTATTTATAAGTTACTCAAACGTACTTATGAAGTTTTCCGTAACTTCTGCCAAACTTGATTATTTAATGTTTTCAAGTTTGGGATTGCCTCATGGGCCAAATTTACGCCCAGTGAACAGAAAATTTAAGATATTCTGGGCAGATTGATGTTCAATTTTCTACCAGGGTTGTTAAACAATTTTTATAATCTTAAAATTTTCATAAAAATTTATAAATAAATTTTAGAATATTCTGTAAGGTGATAGAAAGATTTAAAAGTTCTGTAAGACTGTTTTTAAATTTAGTTAACTGTCTTTAATTGTTTTATAACAGTTTACAAAACATTACAACTATTTAGAATTGCATAATAATACATATTATATAATTTTAAACAATTTGAAACATTTATGCATAGTTTTATGTAAGAATTTTTTTTACTAGAGATTGTGACGTCTTTCTAGGTTATGGCCAGTAGGACGCACTTTTCATCGACTCTAACGAGTCTTACCTTTGCTTTATTTCAAGCTTGTAATTGTAGAGCCGTTAACCAGACAAGTCGCTATGCCATCTGGTGCGGGCTCGAATGTGTCAGGGTGTATGTGTGTGTAGTTATTTCCAGTATTAGTAAATGATTGTTTATGTTATGGGTAATGCCCGTTATTACTGAGGACCAAGTGCCTCAGTACGCGGGGCTTTACCCTTTAGGATGGGATAAAGAAAGGTGTGTGTTGCTCGCCGCAACTCTTTATTTAAATTATATAAAGCAATTGTACAATATAAAGTGAATGAGCGCACGAGCATAGAAGAATCATGTAAGTGATTCTTCTGTGCTTGGCGTCAAAAGACAAAGCAAGTTAAGTTGAGCTGAGGCGAGGCAGAAGAGAGCCTTTCTCTCTGCTGGCCCGCTTTTATAGGCGCTGGACTCCAGTCCCCTCTTCTCTAATGGCTTGGCACCGCCGGCGTTCGCGTGCGTGGTCCTGCTTTTCTCTTGCGCGCTGAGCCAATAAGAGGCTTAAGCGCGCTTTTAATGTATGATATACACACATGTATGTCTTTTAGTGTGTGCGTTTCAGGTGCGTATGAACATTTCGCGCTTATGCTTTTATTTCTTTAAATTCTTTTAGATTATACTAACTTAAATACTTAATTACTAACTATATTAATTTCTATTCGTAGATTATTTACTAACTACGCTATTTATCGCATGTAAATATATTATGTTTATTTAATTTAGCAATTAAGAACCTATAATACAACTGGGCGCTCACAAGATATTTGATATAAAACTTTTTAATGTAATTAAAACAAGAATTTTTCTAAATAAATATTTATTTTATTTTATGGTGTAATAATAGGCACAGTGTACTCACTGCTCATGTTTTTTACTCGCAAATATATTTTTATCGATAAACTATGGTGGCGGCAACACAGGGTGAGGAGAGATAAGTTCGTCAGTGTAACTGAGCACAATAAACACTCGAGCTAGACTGATCTGCAAGTAAGTGATGGCACAGTGTACTCCCTGCTCATGTTTTTTACTCGCAAATATATTTTTATCGATAAACTATGGTGGCGGCAACACAGGGTGAGGAGAGATAAGTTCGTCAGTGCAACTGAGCACAATAAACACTCGAGCTAGACTGATCTGCAAGTAAGTGACGGCACAGTGTACTCCCCGCTCATGTTTTTTACTCGCAAATATATTTTTATCGATAAACTATCGTGGCGGCAACACAGGGTGAGTTGCCTGACTTGACGCCTGCACAGAGGCGTTCTCATACATTCGCTAACATGTCCCTACTAGGAGCGGCAGTAGCGCAGAAGAGCGATTCAACCTGTGTTCATATGTGATACATATGTAACGTAACGCAACATTAGTTGTGAGCAAGAGAATAAAAAGCATGCGCGCGCATTACTGAGGGGCTATTTAAATAGGTGATACATATGTATGTATCACGACGATATGTATGTATCGCGGGCTATGTAGGTTGGTATCATTGAAAGAGAGAGGGGCGCTGAAGTCGGCGTGTACATTTAAGAAATAGTTTATAGGAATACCTTAAATCACAGTTTTCATGTAAATGCAATTGATACGCGTGATAATTTGTAATGTGTGTAATTGTGATTGTAAAATAATCGTTTTTTATATTTGATTATAACTGCATTATTTAAAATTTTTATTCATATATTGATTTATATATAAAATAATATAAATATAAACATTAAAACCAATTTTATTTTTAATACACTAATGAATGAATACATTCAAATCATGTATTAATATTTTTATAATTAAAGAATATGCATATCATGATTCGTTTGAAGCATTCATATGAAAATATGTATTGATATTATATTTCTTAAGTTAAATGTGATTAATTATTCATAATTATTCAATAAATAAAAACTTATTTAATTTCAAATTATATGTTAATATAAGAATTATAAAAATATTAATACATAATATAAAATGTTTTTAATTTTACAAAATAAATTTATTAATCTAAAAAACCGTATTTATTGCATCGAAATATCAGATTGTTTACTTTTAATAAATCATGTGTTATCTGCGTTTGTAATATATTTTTATTCATTATTATGAATAAAAATCTCATTGATACATTTTTTTGTATTTAATGAAATACAATATTTGGGTTTCATAAAATCATTTATTTGATTCAAATAATTATTAGTAGAAACAAATAATTTTTTATTTGAATCAAATAAATTGTATAGAAATTTTTGGTTTTCTCTAATAAATATTTATTAAATTGAAAACAAAAATTTATTTTAATAAAATAAATTAAGTTTTTAATTCAAATACGTTGATTCTAATTACATAATTTATTTAAATCAAATAAATTTCCTTTTTAGTGAATAACTCTTTTATTGAAGTTAAAAGAAATATAACTTTTAACTCGAATAATTATAATTACGACTACAGAATGTATTTGATTTTACATAATATATTTTTTTTATCTTGAATAAATCATTTATGAAACTAATAAACTGTAACTATCACATTTAAATACAAAATTTTTTATTTTTAATAAATTGTGTGTTGAACAAATTCCTTCTAATTAAAGTTATATTTATTATGTACGAAAAAAGAATTTATTGAATTCCAGTAATATAATCTTCAACATAAATAATTATAAACTTTTTTCTGATTACGAAATATATTTAATTGTAAAAATGAATTTTTTTAATTGGAATAACTTATTTATTAGACTCAAAAACAAATGTCTTAAATTCGAATATGTTTGTTCATTTTAAATAGCGCTCGTCCAAACTGAATATTATTTCGTTTGAACCTAAGAAATGTAGCTTTCAACACAAATAATTATAACTATTATTCTAATCACAAAATTTATTTGATTTTATAAAATACATTTTTTCAACTCGAATAAGATAAAATAAATAAATTTCTCGATTTTTTACCAGAATCCAAATATCTTAAAAATTCATTAGTTTTTTTAATTTCAATGAATATATTTATTTGAAAATTTAACTAAATAATCATCATGGTACATAATACAAGCTAATGCATTTATTTTCTGAAAATTCAACAATAAAATGGAAAGACAGTTAATATTTGTGAGTACAGGTGTAGTGTCCCGCTTTACATCTCCTTAATATTAATTATTCCCTATCATAAGAAATTTTTTAAATGGTATAAAAAAAATCTCTTTACAGTATTAGCCACTGTAATCATCATGCGGTTAATGATGTATAATCAGGAAGAAGAGAATGTTCGCGAAATAATTTTATGCTTAAATCCATTTATTGCAAATAAATGCAATATTCGCCGGCGATGTAGGGTAAATCATCTTGCATGTTTTCAATAAAACCGTGAATTACGATTTTGACTAAATGCTATTAACCTACGAAAACAGCCCGATTGTTTGTTTTTTTTTAGAAAATCTAATTTTGTTCATTAATAAGTTGTCAATTCTATAAAACAGAGGCGATAGGACGTTATTCCATTATTATTCGAAATGATAGCAGAATATTCAATGCTGTAATACATATGCGCCGAATACATAAATATAGTACTCAAGATGTTACACAAGAATAAAGGAAATTAAAATTGAAAAATTTTGTGGTACAAAGAGCTTTATTTTATCTTATAAACTTAGAATTTTTAAATTTACAGTATCAGTAATATTTTAAATTTTCATTAAATTGTTTAATTTATTAAATTATTTTTAGTTTGACATGATATTTTGGAATAGAAATAATTCTTAGCAAAAAAAGTAATTATCTTAGAAAATTAATAATAATTAACAGAAATTAACAAGTTATATTATAAAACGAAAAATTCTTTGTAAAACATTTATCGTTTGATCTCACATTCTTTTAAAAGTTTGGGATGACCACATAGCAAAGATCTCTGGAAGTTTAGACACGAGACGATAAATTCTTGATTAAAAAGAAGGTATACTTAAAGGGGTAAGTCAAGGCACACCAAACTACCTTTGTCGATTCAGCGGCTATGAGCCATGTAGCTTTAATGGTAGCTGCTATTGTACCGTCTAATTCATTAATCATGCAAGAAGCCAAGCATGCAGCCGTATTACCACATTCATTCTAGACTATATATATGTATATGGAGACACCTGCATCGATACTAAACAATAGCTGTGAATCAAAAATGTCATGTAACAGCTTGAATAAAGTGTTAATTACAGGTAAATTTCATAAAATAAAGTTTGTTGGTATAATCATGGAAATGTTTTAAATAAATAATATTACTAAAATTTTGTTATTTTTCTTTAAATATTTATAGTGTTAATTAAGTATTTTAAGTAAATGATTAAATATAAACTTTTATATTGATCGTTTATAAACTTTTTTGTTTTAGGTGTTAAGCTTAAAATAAAATTGATTCAAATAAGTTATGCATAAAAATTAAAATAATATTATTCATAGGACCTTACTCTCAAACTGTAGTCTTTTATTATATTTTCAGTATCTGAAAATACAATAAATTATTTCATTTAAGATTAATCAGTTCAATTAGTTATAATAAATAAATATCATAGTAGAAAGCCTCTATCAATATTTAGTTAGGGCAATTGGTTTACATTATAAATATACTTTAGTTTTGTTGTAAAGAGCGGGGTTTTTCTAAAGGAGTTTTACCTCCTCGATCAAAAAACCCCGTACTTAAATAATTCTTTAAAATATTAATGTTACTAAATTCTTTCCTAACGTTTATTTGGATAAGATACTGTAAATAGATAATCATAGTAGCAATAATAAAATAGTTCTGTTAACGCATATAAACTGCTCCACTATTATTATATTAAATTGCAAGCGTTATTATATTGAATTTTGTTAAATATTGATTTTGGTTCGTAAAAAAAAAGAATAAATGATAAACAACTCTTTTTTTTCCATACATTAATTGATTTATTGTTTATTGCAACTAAATTTAGGAAACAATATATCACATACTTATTGATGTTATTCATGAATGACTCAATATGTATGTTTTACTTACAATATTTATACTTAAATCATTTGTTTCAAAGTATATCTTCTTAGACTTAATTTTTAAAATTAAAGTACATTAGTTTTTATCTCCCATGTTTAATAAGTACCATTGTTTAGCAAGTTTAATATTATTTCTATGTAAATAAAAATAATGAAAAATGTCCATTTATAACAAAAAGTAAGACAGTGTAAGTATAATATAATTTTAATAAATTGATTTACGATCAACAATCAATAATGAATATTTAAAGTTCTTTGATATGAAAATTATTTATATTTAGGCTTATTATTTTATATTTGTTACTTGTTTAACTTGACTCTTTCTAATATATTCATTGCTTATTATTACTAAAACTGCTTATACAACTACTGTTATCTTTTTACTCTAAATATTTATTCTGTAATTCATTATGTTAAGAGCGGGGCTTTTCTAAAGGAGTTTTACCTCCTCAATCAAAACCCCGTCCGCCAATAATTCTTTAAAATATTAATGTTACTATCTTGTTCTTTAAAAAAACTAATGAGTTACTGTTTAGTAATTTTACCTTTTCTTTTTACTTAAATAATGTTGGCATAATTTTTCTTTTAAAAAAAAATCAAATCAAGATAATCAGCTCCTTATCTTTTATTCTACAACGGAGGCCGGCTGGCACAGCATTGCCGGCTTTCCTGGACTCTCTCTCTCTCTCTTGCTCCTTATTGATACACGATGCTATTTCAGATCCCATTAGGCGCACTAAATTATTCCACTCAGTAACCGGCAAACGGAAAAATTTAAAACAACCCGATTGAAACAGAATGTAACTTTCCCAAGTTAAGGAAGAATTATTATTAATCTTGCACTAAACACAAAACAAAAACAAACAAAAATAAATAAATGGAAAAAAAAGACAAAAAAACTAAATTTAAAGAAAAATTAAAGAAACGAATGTTGAAGTTGAAGTTAGGGGCTGCAGCCTTGCGGGCTGCAGCACACACGTACTGCTCATTAGGCCTTGTCGCGCGCGTCTCTCTTCAATCTCGCCCGTCGTCAACGTTAACATCGTCAATCCAACTTCAAACCAAGCAATTAGTAGTGGGAGGAGATGCAAGAAAAAGAGAGATAGCTCTCTTTCTCCTTCTCGTGCTTCCTTGCCCAGTGCATTGGAAATCATAAGTTCCCACTCTCAATGCAGAAAAGTAGAGAGAGTGGAGACTTATAACGATCTCCGTCAACGGTCAAACTGTTAAATTCCCCGAACCCGATAAGAGAGTGAAAAGAAAGTGACCTTGGCACTTTTAAGACCTCTTTCTTTTCACTATGGGAAATAAATGACTTAAAAATTTTTGAAAGATCAAAAATATTTTCTCAATAATAATAAAAAAAATTAAGTAAAAATTGTGTCACTTAACAGTTGTAATTTATTTTTTAAATTATTCTTAAAATACTTTATTCTATTCTTCGTTGATGACGAACACAAGAGTAAATAATACTTTTACGCGTAATTACATAATTTTATCATTCAGTGTATGAATAATTTTCATCGATTGTAAATTTTTATATTGAATACATTAATAAATTAGTATAGAAGTATAGAGTAATGGAAAGCTCAGACTATCTTGCAATCACAACGTATGAGTTTATTGAATTTATCTAAATTAAATTCTTAGTCTGATGTTTTCATTAAGCATAGTAAAGTGGTTTGTAAGGTTTTCGTAGTCATTTAAAAATCAAATTTTTATTTATATCTTACTTTTGATGATATTGATGCGTACTGGATGGTCTTGAAAATGCTGTTTTATGTGCATCTTCGGAATCCAATTTTACTTGGCAGTAGCCGTCTTTGAGATCTACGGCAGTAATATAATTGGCTGAAGCAAGATTTTTAAAAGACTGCATGTTAATGGTAGTGGGTAAACGCAACAAACTGAAATCTAATTTAGCTGGCGAAAATCTGTAACTAAACGCCAGCATTTTATGCCTTGAGGATCCGGCTTTTTATTAACAATCCACCCAGGACTGGAGTAATTTGACGTGGATAATTCTATTTTTTAAATACAAAACCTCACACCTGCATCCCACATCGCTCCCACTAAAATATGTTACGTGGGATTTATTCTATATGCATATACTTTTATGGGAAGATAAGTTAAATGAAACAGTTGCAGATATTTGAAGCGACAGAAGCGACTTCCTGGGTAGAAAGCTTAATTGTACTTGGGTCCACTCCAGAAGGATCAGGCAAGACTTCAGTCACCGGCGGCTCCATCTACAAGAAGCTAAGGAAAAAAAGAAAGAAAAATAAATAAATAATGAAGAAAAATAATCAAAATTAAGTAATAACAAACAATAAAAGAAGTAGCAGTGGAAGATAACGAAAAAAAGAACTTACCGACGCTAGAACAATTATTTATTAGTAATAACACGTTCGATATTGAAAATCTTCAATAATACTTGTTCATTTAATTTTACTTGTTTGTTTATATAAATAATTCATTGAAGTTCTGAAAGGAAAAAAAGGTAGCACATGCTTGCTTTCAAATGCAAAAGTCTTTTTAATATTATAAAGAATAGTAGTATAAAATGAAAAGAAAAATTTTGCTTGAGCTTTTTTCTTTATTTAGACTGTTCGATATCGCATTGCATATCTTCAAAACAAATCGAATACCATAAAGTCGGAACTTGCATGACTGAATAAGATATGCATAGAAAGACGAAATCATAAAGGGAAGAAAAGAACAAAAGAATAATGTAAGATAATACAATAAGGCTTAAAATCAATAAAAAATATATATAATCTATATTAAAAACAATAAACGCAAAGTTAACATTGAGTTATCAATAATATAAATAAAAAAATACTAAATACTTTTCTTTACTATTAGTACTTTACTATTAGTATTTTTACTAATAACATTTTTCCTTACTATTAGTATTCTTTACTATTAGCATTTCTAATCGTTGTTACTCAACTCAAATTTTCCATTAATTTTCTAATTGTTTTTTTTGAACTGCTTGATAGTAAAAACTCGCATTCGGTTCCTATGAACTTTCGGGATAAGTTTAGTTATATAAGGTAAATGTTCTATTTTTTTCTAAGATATTAGTCCATTGTTTAGTTCTTAACATATATATTGGTAATATATAATTATTTATTATTCAATTTCTTTTTTTTTGAGAAATTTGATGCTATATGCATGTGTCAGTTTACTGTGTTAAACAGCCTTATTTTTTTCACTTTTCTCATCTTTTATTTCTATAATTTTTAAATGCATGTTTTATTAATTAATTTATTATCATGTTGTTTTATTCACAACATAGAGAAGATCATCCTCTCGTTATTATTAAGCGGCAGGCGCGGTCCTTGTGGACCTGAGCATCCATATAGCCTTTTTGCACGGCTCGGGAGACAGCCTCATCAACCCACGATAAGACGTTCTCTACGAGAGACAGCGACCGATGCCCCTGGGCCTGCGCTTCCTCGATCCATCGAATGACGATCCGATGGCACAATGCAGCGTACTCGTAAGCACGCATCATAACACGAGCCGCCGACAATTCCTCCTCAATAATTCTTGTCTTTACTGATAATAGCTTTTCATTAGCATATGTCTCTATAAAAACAAAATAATTAACTGATTATCATTTTAGAAAGTATAAATACAATAATACAAATCTAAAAATTTTATTTTAGTTAAAATTGGAAATAGAAATGTATTGATTGTAAAAAGACATTTTCATCATATTCATAATTTATTCGTAATTCATTCATAACATGTTATAAGAAATTCGAAAGACGTTTCATACTTCGATGCTTTATTGAATGACAAATACATATCGAAAAAGAAAAATTATTAGAGTAAAATGTTTTATTTTTCCAAAATTCGTGAATTTTAAAATTTGTTATTTGTGTATGAATCATCAGATAAATAAACATATTCGTATGCTTTAAGTACTGTGTATGATAACTAATACGGTTATTACAATTTTTAAAATCGATTAATTATTAATATAAATGATTTTTTATGATGTCATTTGATTTTTATGCCCCTGAATAGTATATGTTCAAAAAATCTCCTATATGAAAAATTATATATTTATATAGTAATATTTAATATATTTTCTGAATTAGTTACTATGATCCATTCGAAAAGTGTAATCAGAAAATACTTTTGGTAACTATATTTTAATAATAACAACAAAATAAACTTATCAGTCATGAATACTTAAAGCCCTTTAATTTTTACTGATATTTAATGTCTTGTAAAATCTTTAATGGAACACAACAATATTTAGAAGACATTAATAAAATATATTGTTTATAATTTACATTACATTGTTTCTACGAGATGATTAATCCTATAATTGGAACTTCGTGATACAATTATTTATAAAAATTTACTTGTATGTATAAGTTTATATTATAATTGCAAGAGACAAAGAAATACAATTTGTAACAATTTTTACCAATACTTTTTTTTTACTTATTTGATACTGTTTTGCGCAATAAAATAACATAGTTTATTGTGTATTGGCGTTTTTAAAAATTTCAAAGACATCAATAATTAATTTTCAAATTGAAAACAAACTATTTTTTAAGATTATTATTATTTATAATCCAGTATTCAAATAAGGTATCATATTTTTTTTTTAATATAATAAAACCAAAAAGTTAATAAAATTTTAATTATCCTGTTTATGAAAAAAAAATTACGATTGTTTCATTAATAAAATTCTTTCAATTGCACATCACTTACTAATATTATTGATTCCAATTAATCAATTTATTTTTCTTTATAATTCAATAATACGAAACTCGTTACTAGATTTAATTGACCTAGATCTGCGTAAATTGAACCGTGAACGAAATATCTACGTTAATTTAAAGCTTTCGAGAATAGCATCTTAAAAGCAAGTCGTTGAAGAAAGAAGTAGCATAAGATTTGTTGCGACTAAGCATAAGAGATTTAATCACAAGCTCTCTTAGAAAAAAAGAATCACTGTTGCTTTTGCGACAGTGATACACAACAAAATCGAACTTTCACTTTGTTCTGGACTATGAAAGTTTAACAATCTTTAAAGCGACATGAATAATGTCGCACGTTTCCTAAACAATTACTATCGAGTGTTTTCAAGCAATTTCCTTTTTAATCAAAGAAAATTACATTTCTATTCGATACAACAATTACATTTTAGAATTATCCTCGAATAATTTTATTATTTTTGCATCAGATTTTTATATCATATTTATGTTATTAAAAACAAAGTTGATTTTAATTTTTTGAAAAGTTGATAATTTGCAGATAATTTAAAAATCTGTTTAGATCTAGTGGTGGAAAAGCTCTATCGAATCTTGACTGGATGAGATCACTCTTACTATTCGATTAATTAAAAAATAGCATTCAATGATTTTATTAAAGAATTGATTATGTTCTTACCTTGTTTTATTGCTTGAGTAGATTAGTGATGGATACGGACAGACTAGAAAGAATCTAAATATGAAATTTTTTTTATTATAATTCGCGTTTATTAACACTTTTAAAATCTTTACAATAATTGATATAACATATGTAATTATAGACAATTTTTACGATCGTAATACAATATATAGTTTATAGCGATAATTTGAGATATATAAATCTGACGGGAAGTGTAATAATATTACCAATAAGAATTCCGGAGAAGTGGCAATCTTCATTATGGTTTTACGGTATTTGTAAGATTTTTATTGTTTTTACAATATATTAATTTTTTATTAGTTTGTTTCAAAATGCTTAAGAAACATTTTGAGTTCCTTACTTTTTTTATAAGAATTTCGAAATGTGTATTCTGGTTTTCTTATTGAACTACTTAATTTTATAAAATACTCAATAAACATCCAGTTCAATAAATGTGTAATTTATAATCAGCAAATGTTGATGAAACAATTACAGGATCTTAACTTTCCATGAGCTGATACTTCACTTGCATGAAGATACGCCATACCCTGTACAAATTTCAGAATTTAAATAAAATTTATAGGCATTTTTTTCTACGGTTAAATTATTGATGTAAAAATCTTCTTTTCCTTGGCCTTTTTAGCTATTAGCCATAGGCCAATGTAAAAATGATAACACGTAAGTTTAATATTTTATAAAAATAAGTATAAAATTTTCAGATAAAGTATTTTGAAAGTTACGGTAAAAAAAAGACAAAAAATTTTTAACTTGATTTACGAAGTCAAAAAGGTAAGGGGTTGGTTGAAACCTAGCAGGACAAGTAACTTTTTTAGAAGCGAATCCTCGCCCACTACATTAAAGACTCTCAGAGATAGAGAACCACAAGTCCTTTGAAAAAAGTTACATGTGGTCCCTTAGGTGCAAAGTTTAACGCTGACGTGCTCTTAAAAGAAATGCACAATCTGAAACTGTCCCACGACTCTTTACCAAATGTTATAGTTTAAACTTATAGTAGTAAAAATACTTTATTTATGATGCATCAACTTAAATAATCTTGATAAGCCGGAAACACTTTAAAAATTTTTTATCCTAACAACGTAAATTCATATGATTTAATTTTCCTTTTAGAATTTTTTTATCATATACAAAAGTGAATTTTTGTTAAATTGTTAATAAAATTAATTTTTTTAAATTAAATCATGTGAGAGACTTACTTATTTGCTTCTCTAATATTTTCAAGATACTAGGCATCAACATTTTTAATATATATAAAAAATTTCCGAAAGGAAAAATTAGTTAATTAGTTACCTTTTCTTTCCTCGTATTCGGTAATGATTTCTTGAAGTATAGAAAAATTATTTTGATGTATTTTCATTGCAAAATGTATAGCTATTTCATTAACGTTTACATATTTTCTAAAACAAATTTTGTAAGAATTTTTCGTGTTCTAAGAAAAGTTAAGAGTAATTTGATTCTGGACTTTCTTATACATACTTGTATTTATCAAACACAAAAATTAATTTTTGTCAAATCAGGGTGCGCCATAGCGCTCCTAAAGGCGAGTTTTTAATAAAATTAATTTTCTTAAGTGAATCATTTATGGGACCTCTATGTCTGTTTCTCTACTACAACGATTAAACCGGTTGCGTTAACCATTTTTTGCACACGTTTCATTACAACTCCAAGAATTTCAAATTTAAACAAAAATAAGTTTTATAAATCAACTAAATTTTAAATATTTTTCTTTTTTAAAAAAATTTGATATCATTAACATTATCAAAAAAGTTATTTTAATGTCATAAACTATGTTAAAAAGTTTATATTGAATATGTCCATTAGAAGGTGTTTAAGTATTAAATATAAAGAAGTAGCATATACATTAATACAAAAAATAATTTTTATTGCATTGATAAGTGTAAAATCAAATTAAAACATGTCAAATACATTTAAAATTTACATTTTTTAAAATATTATTTTAAGTACGATTGTAACAACGAAATTAAATAGATCTAATTTTGAATAATTTGTATATAACTATCAAATTATTTTGACAGCTTGAATAAACCTTAAGTGAAAGGGTCTATATAGCGTTGATAAATTTTTCTGTTGCATCGATAAAGTAACTTTAACGTTCCCTAAGGATTTAACTTTGCAATGCTTAAGAAAGACACCAAAACTTAAGGATCTTTATAGTATAAAAGTATTCCCACGATCCTGAGACGCTGCTAAAATGCCCGACAGAAACTTTTAGTTTATAAGTTACTTTGATGTCTTTCTTTATCACAATTTTTACTATCTCAGTGAATTGTGGCAGAAACAAGATTACTAGCAATAAAACTTGAGTAAAAAAATTTATGAAATTCTCGCAAGTTTTTGAAATATCAAACTTTTTGTATCTGTTAAAGGAATTTTCAACATACAATTGTATTATACAATTTAATCTTACTTTCTATTTTTTCATTCTAAATATTATTACAACTTCTTTCTTATTTTATTTTAATTTATTTTTCGAATATCTCTGACTAAACATTTTGTATATTTTTGATGGAAATCATTAAATTTTGTCCTAAACTATTATAATATTGCTTATTTGTTTATCATGTTCATCCACGTAAAATTATACTTTGTGCTGATGTAATTGCAAAAGTTTAAGTGAACGAATGAAATGGAAATTTTGATAGCCAAAATCCTTTACAAAACTAATGAAAATATAATGAAATGAATCACATAAATACAAACATTTCTCAAAAATACAGAAATTTGATGGTCTTTTTTTAATAAAAAAAATTATCTATTATGTTGAAATAATGTAATATCAGAATAAAATATTAAATATGATTGAAGTTATTACAATTTAATTTTCATTAAATTTTACAGAAGGTAAAAAAATTATACATCATTTTCAAAAAAAATATTGGCGTTTGACCAAATAATACTAATTTTATTAAAATGATATAAAAAAGTAAAATTTGATAACCAGTCTTCAATCACACTTAAAACAAGCCAAACATGTTTATATTATCAGTTCTTTCATTTAAGATTAGTTCCCTTAGGCCACCTATATAGTTAATTTTGTATAGTCACTATATATATGGGTAAATCTTTCATAATGTTAAAATTTCACCGCACAAATTAAAAAAAAAAAACTATAAAACTATTTCAATGTGACGTTTATAATGAAAAAAATCGTTACCTTTTGGTGTCTTTAAAACAGATTTTTTCTTTTTTTATAATTTTTTTTTTTTAATGTTTTGTAATTGATGCTTAAATGATTAATTTTCATTTACTTGTTTTGTTTTTTTTAGCTCATGATTTTATTTTAATTTAAATTTTGAAAACTTGATTCTATAATTGTTAGTTTCTTGGGATTTGAATTTTTTTTTTTATTTCCTTTTATTATTTTTTGTTTATGTTCAAAAAAATCTTTCAACTTTTGTTATATACTATTTTAATTCTGCTTGCGAATTTAATTTTTTTAGATCTTCATATAATTTTAAGTCACTTAGTTTTCTTTTAAACTTGTGTTCCTTTTCTATAATTCTTTTGTCTAAATTTACTTTGATGTAGTTAAAATGTCACCTGTATCTTTTACAGCATCGTTTCCGAGAAATTTTTATTTACCTCGTCTTTCACCTCTCTTTTTCCAATATAATAACTTGAATCAATCTTTTTTATACTTTTATTTACTACTTTAATTTCAAAAAACCTCCACCCTAAACCTATCAAATATAAAATTTTTATACCATATTTTTATCTCTATTTAAACATTTTAAAATATGAAGAATACCCATATATATATATATATATATATATATATATATATATATGATTAAGCATACGCTAGTTAAAATATAAAACATCCTAGGAATAATTACTATTGAATTTTAAGAAAAATATAAATAGTTGTTTTTTTATCTGTTATTTGTCAATTGTTACAATTTGTCTTTGTACCTATATTACAATCATTTTTTCAGTTTGTTGTAATAATAATTATACAGCGCTATTTAATTTTCGATAATTCTTTTTTAATTAATTTTTTTTGTAATATCTTTATTAAATCGATTTCGTTCGCACAATTTTATTTATTATTTGGCTTTACAATGCAAATCTTGTTTTAATAATTTTACTACGAACGTAATTTTTTCATTTTCCACGCCGTTACTTCATCTCCTTTGTAGTTTCCGTTGTCTTTGTTTTTTCTTATAACTTAAGTAGTCTTCCCATGCCTTGAAGCCTAGTTTATAGACCTCCTTCCGCGTTTGCTCATCTTGCACTTTCTTATGTAAATTTTATTTTGTGTCCTTATTTATTGGAGAACGTCTTCTCCTTCTGTAAGAGCTTTGGCGTAGGCTTATGAAACATTGTAGTTATACGAAAGCTTGGGTTCTTTCATTTATCTCTGCTTTCTTGGCTTTTTCCTAGGATTTCTCCTTGCTCTTTCCACAGTCTTTGAAATGGTGGCTTTTGTTTATAGCTTCTTGCTAAAATTTTGCTCACTACTTCCTGTAGTCTTTTAATTAATTGACTTCTTTGATGACCTACTTTTCCGAGTTAAGGTAGGTGATACCTTAAAAATTAGAGGTTATTCTTGGTCAACTAAAAAATTTCCATTATTAAATTAAAATTGTAAGGGTGGTTTTTATTTGGGAGATTATAAATATTTTTAATTAAATGCGAAATAATAGTTGGCTTATAATTCCCAAGTTCTGAGATTTACCAGCCTCAACCAATGTTTGTAACGCGGCTTTTTTCTTTTTAATCAAATTTTTTTTGTGTCTTAATGAGAGATAGAAGATGTTGTTTATATTCACATCTTCTCTCTGTCATTAAGACACAAAAAAAAATTTTATTAAAAAGAAAAAAGCCGCGTTACAAAATAATATTGAAATCAATTATATGATCGATAACTCATTGACAGATTTCACTGGAACAATAAAATCTAGTATTATAAAAGTTATAATTCAGTTTAACTAAGGTATATTTTTAAAACAAAAATTGATTCTCGATATTTGGCTACGCATCAAAAAGTTATTTAGAAAAAAAAAATTACCGAATATAACAATTTTTAATATGTTGTCTAAACGTTCACGCACGTATTCGCAACTTCCATCTTCTCCCTTTATTATAAACACACTCATTCAGATACCCAAACGCACACGCGTTCGTGCATGCATAATGTGTACGTAGACAAACAATCATGGTAGATATGAAATAATATAATATATAAAATATATAATATATAAAATAATATTTTTTTATGAACCTGTTGCTATTTATTGTGCTGCTCATGCTTCTGCTCAAAAATTTTATCCTTCAAAGATTCTATCTGCAGAATCTCTGTATAATTCTTTTTTTCCTCTGGATGTGTTATAGAAAAATAAACTTAAAAAAGTTAAATAAACTAGTAAGAAATTTACAGATAATTTACAGATAATTTGTAAATTTTGAAAACAGTATGTAAAAGTTTACGTAAGTAAATAATTCTATAAATAAAGGACGCTAAATGATATATTGATTTTAAAATTATTTAAAAATTGTTGTCACCCTACTTAAAATTATCTATCGTTTTTTGCTAATTTCTATAAGCGTGTGTTATAATAAGCTGACATAAACTATACTATTGCGGTTAATTTGTTATTGCAAAATACTAATTTTATAATAGTATCTTCATGCAAAACGTAGTCAAAATCTTATATTACATATTTTATCAAATCGAAGATCTCATTGAATATTAAATTTACTATAATAATAAATTCTATCTATTTATTAATCTTCCAATTATTCTGTTCATATAAAATTACGTATTGTGTTTTTAATAAAATTTATTAAATTCTTAATTTTGTACCATGTAGATTAATAGTGTAGATGCATCGTAATTAAACAAACGTAGAAGTGTATGTATGAGATTAGCATCACATTACATCAAAATGTTTTTTAAAAAGTGTACGTACTCCTTCAAAATTTCAGAAACTAGAACTAGCAAATAATGAACTAATTATCCAACATAAAAAATCTATATTAAAAAAAAAAATTATTTACAGATACAATATTTTCGGAAAATTCATCATTAAAAGGCACATTTTACTATTTCAAATTATTTGGTTTGGCTACTTTGAGTTTTCGACTTAAACTGAGAGATACTAAAGGTACAGAATCTTGTCAATTTGTACATTCAAACTGTGGAATGCTATACAACATATTTTTAAAATGTCTTGTATCTATGTCAATGTTCTTGAAAATTAATTTTGTTTACAATCATAGTTTCACCGAAAATGAAGAATTCGATAAAATAATTTATATTTTTTGTATCGTATTATTTAATGTATTAACAATATTCATTCTACTTTTCTATTCCTTCAAACAAAAATCTATTATTCATATAGCCAATGAAACTAAAAATATTGTAACACTTTTAATTGATTTCGATAATAAGATGATTAACAAAAATATTACGATATTGTCTATTTCAAAGATAAATTACCTTATAATTGGAACTTTACCGTACATCTTAATTAGTTGGATTCAAAGCCACGATTTTCTCAGTTTTTTGTTTCATTTGACATATAAATTGACAGATATTTTTATCGTTTGTTTAATTGTCCAGTACAGTGCAATTGTCAGTCTAATTCAAAAAATTTTTAAAATCATTAATGTAAATCTTCTTTGTATTTTAAAAACAATCAATGAATATATAAATATCAATCGTATTAATGATAATAAAGCAAAAATGATGATTCACAAATTTTCGGATCTACGTGAGCTGTATTTGATGGCATGCGAAATATTAGATGATGTTGCAAATTTTTATTCTTTACCAATGTTATTTACCACATCATACATCTTTGTTACATTCATGTTCTTAAGTTATAACACTATACAGTTAGTAATTATTGAAAAAAATATGTTTATTCCGCATTGCGTTGGAGCCGGTTATACAATACTGTTGTTCATAGTATCGATGATAAATTTAACAGAATCTATAACTGCAGTAATTAAAGAGGTAAAATAAAATTTATCCGATGCAAGTGAATTAATTTTATCAGATTTTTGTTATTTTAGATTAAAAATACAGGAAAAGTATTGGCTAAGTTAATGAGCAGCACAACAAATTCTGAAATTTCTACGAAGGTGATGCAATATTTGATATAAATAATTTAAAAAAAAAAATATAATTAATTAATGTTACGAGTGAAATATTCTAGAAAATAATAAAACGTAGAAGTATAAAAAATATATTAAATATAAATGAATAAGTCAGGAAGAAAGCGCTGACTAGGCGTTCGAAACCAGCTAGCAACCACTCGTGAACGAAAGAAATAATTACAAACTAGCCGAAAAGTTAAGACCTGTCAAGAACGAACAAAGTAAAACATGGAAATTCGGAAGCCACGTGGAAGAAGCTTCTAGAAGAATAGAGAAGTAGGAAACAACAAACCCAACAAGTATAAATAGCCTATTAGAATCCGACCAGAGCATGCACGTTCGACGCAGCAAGGACGTATCAGCGACTTTAGACCATCAGTACAGTAGACATCTCTCTTTCGCGATTAGCGTAACAATGAATCAACCAGTTCATTTTAACTGGTATCATCTTATTTAATTAACAACCTTCACGAAAATTGACTACTTGGATTTACCAAGCTTAGTTGTGATAACAAGATTCCCACTATATAATTAATTAAAATACGTGAAAAGCTAACATAAAAAAGGTAGTGCTAAGTGAGAGGTTACAATCCTTATGCTTGATTGCAAAATTACAGGTGGTTTTGAAATCAATAATTTTAATAATAATTAAGATAATCATTTATTAATTAAAATTTGAAATTTTAAGTGTTGGATTCGAAAGCCTATCCTTAATTAACAAATTAGGGCCAGTTAAAATATTTTTATCTCCGTAAACTTTTAAGATATATGCATTTATTTATCAATTTGTCACTTCCGTATTTGAGTGTTTTTTCGTCACTGTATTGGTACTGCAACGTACATTATATATGTACGTAGTATAGTTTTTATATATAGTTTATAATAAGAGAATAGTATAAAATTGGGAGTTCGGGGGATTGCGACTCCGAGCTTCCAAACTAAAAGTCGCACGGTGCGCGAAGTGTTGATTCGGCACTTCGTCGCGGGCAACTTACATCGTCGTTTTAGACAACGACGAGCGTCAGACCATCGTCGGACGCGCTAGAGCAAAGTCGTAACTAGTCTCTCTCTCGCCTTGTATTGTTCTTATGATAAATACTTAGTCAATTTATATTAAACCTCTCTTCAATTATTTTTGCATCCTCACACTTCCCATAGGAATGCGTATCAACAAATCCTACGTAACAGTACTATATAGTTCCCATATAGTTTCAAGCCTTATTTCACATTTATTTGTATTTATTTATAATATTAATTTATAATTCAATTAATTAATTAGCACTTTTATTAATTAATTAAGGTCATAAGCTAATTCCGTATATAATCTTATTAAGTTTATTTATGAATTATTTATTTATATGGGTGTTTAGTTTTCGTCGAGAAAATTCATAAACTTGATTTCTCATACACACATACACATTCATACATACATTTTAAGGAAGCCTCGTAATTAATAGCTACAAATATAAAAGCGTTAAAATAGATAGAAAGTACTTACGGAAGACGGCTCAGCGTACATAGAGTTCGGAGGCGACGATCTTTCCAACTCATCCGCGGCCGCTACACACATCGCACTAAAAGCACGAAGCATAGTGGCAAAGTCCTCCCCAGTAAATTCCATGTTTCACAGAAAAACACACAAAAAAGGGAACTTTTTGGAAAACCTTGACACAATTAATAAGCTTGAGACGTGATGCGTGCTCTACAAGGGCTCATCGACAAACTGAGCGTGCAGAGGAATGCATACATCATCCGTTATAACCAAGGTATCAACAAATCCTACGTAACAGTACTATATAGTTCCCATATAGTTTCAAGCCTTATTTCACATTTATTTGTATTTATTTATAATATTAATTTATAATTCAATTAATTAATTAGCACTTTTATTAATTAATTAAGGTCATAAGCTAATTCCGTATATAATCTTATTAAGTTTATTTATGAATTATTTATTTATATGGGTGTTTAGTTTTCGTCGAGAAAATTCATAAACTTAATTTCTCATACACACATACACATTCATACATACATTTTAAGGAAGCCTCGTAATTAATAGCTACAAATATAAAAGCGTTAAAATAGATAGAAAGTACTTACGGAAGACGGCTCACCGTACATAGAGTTCGGAGGCGACGATCTTTCCAACTCATCCGCGGCCGCTACACACATCGCACTAAAAGCACGAAGCATAGTGGCAAAGTCCTCCCCAGTAAATTCCATGTTTCACAGAAAAACACACAAAAAAGGGAACTTTTTGGAAAACCTTGACACAATTAATAAGCTTGAGACGTGATGCGTGCTCTACAAGGGCTCATCGACAAACTGAGCGTGCAAAGGAATGCATACATCATCCGTTATAACCAAGGTATCAACAAATCCTACGTAACAGTACTATATAGTTCCCATATAGTTTCAAGCCTTATTTCACATTTATTTGTATTTATTTATAATATTAATTTATAATTCAATTAATTAATTAGCACTTTTATTAATTAATTAAGGTCATAAGCTAATTCCGTATATAATCTTATTAAGTTTATTTATGAATTATTTATTTATATGGGTGTTTAGTTTTCGTCGAGAAAATTCATAAACTTAATTTCTTATACACACATACACATTCATACATACATTTTAAGGAAGCCTCGTAATTAATAGCTACAAATATAAAAGCGTTAAAATAGATAGAAAGTACTTACGGAAGACGGCTCAGCATACATAGAGTTCGGAGGCGACGATCTTTCCAACTCATCCGCGGCCGCTACACACATCGCACTAAAAGCACGAAGCATAGTGGCAAAGTCCTCCCCAGTAAATTCCATGTTTCACAGAAAAACACACAAAAAAGGGAACTTTTTGGAAAACCTTGACACAATTAATAAGCTTGAGACGTGATGCGTGCTCTACAAGGGCTCATCGACAAACTGAGCGTGCAAAGGAATGCATACATCATCCGTTATAACCAAGGTATCAACAAATCCTACGTAACAGTACTATATAGTTCCCATATAGTTTCAAGCCTTATTTCACATTTATTTGTATTTATTTATAATATTAATTTATAATTCAATTAATTAATTAGCACTTTTATTAATTAATTAAGGTCATAAGCTAATTCCGTATATAATCTTATTAAGTTTATTTATGAATTATTTATTTATATGGGTGTTTAGTTTTCGTCGAGAAAATTCATAAACTTAATTTCTCATACACACATACACATTCATACATACATTTTAAGGAAGCCTCGTAATTAATAGCTACAAATATAAAAGCGTTAAAATAGATAGAAAGTACTTACGGAAGACGGCTCAGCGTACATAGAGTTCGGAGGCGACGATCTTTCCAACTCATCCGCGGCCGCTACACACATCGCACTAAAAGCACGAAGCATAGTGGCAAAGTCCTCCCCAGTAAATTCCATGTTTCACAGAAAAACACACAAAAAAGGGAACTTTTTGGAAAACCTTGACACAATTAATAAGCTTGAGACGTGATGCGTGCTCTACAAGGGCTCATCGACAAACTGAGCGTGCAAAGGAATGCATACATCATCCGTTATAACCAAGGTATCAACAAATCCTACGTAACAGTACTATATAGTTCCCATATAGTTTCAAGCCTTATTTCACATTTATTTGTATTTATTTATAATATTAATTTATAATTCAATTAATTAATTAGCACTTTTATTAATTAATTAAGGTCATAAGCTAATTCCGTATATAATCTTATTAAGTTTATTTATGAATTATTTATTTATATGGGTGTTTAGTTTTCGTCGAGAAAATTCATAAACTTGATTTCTCATACACACACACATTCATACATACATATTAAGGAAGCCTCGTAATGATCTTAAAACATATAAACAGATCTCTTAATTTAATCAACATGTTACATATATTATTTGTACAAGTAAAGTTTCTAAACAGGTTCCTAAACAGGAGTTGTTGCACCTGACTGCTGCAACAACTCTTGTTCAAAAATTGAAGTTACTGTAGGTTTTGTAACTGGTTTCGAATTTCTTGAATACTTGATAGGTTCCGTGAAATATCTTGAATGACGTTCGATATTTGTTCTGAAATTTCTTGCACTTGCGTTCTTCTGTAACGAATTTCCGCTCTTTGCACTTCGTTCGGATTGTGATACATTCATTCAGCATCTATAAGTTGCCCTTGTACCACATCTAGTTGTCTTTGTAAACTCCTTCTTTGAGCCTCTAGACTACGTTGCGATTCTTCTAATCATCTTCTTTCCTCCGTTAATCGAGATACCTGTTCTTCTCAACGAAGTCGCAATATTTGATTCTGTCGATCGATATCACGATAATCCTTGTAATTATGTCTTTTAGACATATTTTTTAATTTCAACGAAATTATTTTTACAAAAACTTGAACGAAAAATCAACCAGTTACTGTATGTTTTGAAACTCGATTTCAATTTATTGAAGCCTTGATTGGTTCCGTGCAATGTTTTGATTTGTGTTCATTATTTGCTCTGAAATACGTGCCACTTGCCTTGTTCTGACTTTAATCACAACTCTTTGATCTTCATTTGGATTTGGAAATATTCATTGAGCAGATATAAGTTGTTGTTGCACGATTTCTAATTGTTGTTGTAAATTTCTTCTTTCATTCTCTAGCGTATCTTGTAATTCTTGAGATTGTCTTCTTTGCTCCCTTAATCTCAATATCTGTTCTTCATGTCTATGTCTTAATAATTGATTTTGTCGTTTGAATTCACAATAATCATTGAAGTTATGTCTTTTAGTGGAAACAAAATTGTTTGTAAAAAACTGGAGAGTAAAATCTCGTTTACTGCAAGGTTGTAACTGACGATCTGGATCTAAACAGTGGTTATATCAACGATCTAAGTCACAAGCTTTCGTTACCACAAAATTAATATGATTATTAAATAAAAATTTTGCATTAAAGAAAACGCCTAAATTCCTTATAGCATAGACTCTTTCCAAATTAAACTTATCCATATTATAACTGAATTTATAACATTTGTAATCACTATAAAATGAACTAATATTACATTTTCTTTCATTAAAGTATAAAGTATTTTTAATAGACCAATCATATAAATTATTAAAATCACTTTGCAACAACGAACAATCACTATCAGGAATCACAGTTTTGAATAATTTAATATTATCTGCAAACAATAAGAGTTTACAATACTCGATACAATGACAGATATCATTTATATAGATAATAAATAAAATCGGTCCTAAATGTGACCTTTGTGAAACATTCAAGGTAACTATAATAGGTAGATAACATACATTACCATCCGCAGTTATACATACTGTGTAAAAAATTATAGATGCATAATATACATGACCACGCGCAGTTATATGTTATAAGACTAACAATTTCAAATTTTAATTAATAAATTATCGATTTCAAAACTACCTTTAATTTTGAAATTAAGCATAAGGATTGTAACCCCTCACTTAGCAACACTTTTTTTATGTTACGTTTTCACGTATATTAATTAATTATATTATGGGTATCTTGCTATCTCAACTAAGCTTGGTGAATCCAAGTAGTCAATTTGCGTGAAGGTTGTTAATTAAATAAGATGATAGTTAAAATAAACTGGTTGATTTATTGTTACGTTAATCGCGAGAGAGAGATGTCTACTATACTGATGGTCTAAAGTCGCTGATACGTCCTTACTGCGTCGATCGTATGGATTCGTTCTTCTCTGTGCTCTGGTCGGATTCTAGTAGGCCGCGGTGTGGTTCGCTCGGTCGTATTTATACTCGGGTTGGTTGTATCCCATTTCTCTATTCTTCTAGAAGCTTCTTACTCGTGGCTTCTGAATTTCCATGCTTTATTTTATTTGTTCTCGACAGGTCTTAACTTGTCGGCTAGTTCGTAATTATTTCCTTCGTTCACGAGCTGTTGCTAGCTGGTTTCGAACACCTAGTTAGTGCTTTCTTCCTGACTTATTCATTTATATTTAATATATTTTTTTATGCTTCCACGTCTTATTATTTTCTAGAATATTCTACTCGTAACAAACAACAAAAATTATTTTATTACTTTTAGCTAAATCAATTTATAAGTTATTTATTACATCAAAATTTAGAATTTTCTGTGGGTGGACTTTTTCCACTTAATGGATCATTATTGATATCAGTAAGCTCAAGTATCTTTCACCTATGAAAAATGTCTTTGTAATATTAATATAAACTTTTATAAAATATCGTTTAAAGATTGCAGGTTCGATTACTACCTACTTAATGATACTTTTCCAATTTCGAAATTGAAAATAATTGATTATGATTAAACATGTAAGAATGTTCAAAGTTTTATACAAATATTTCAAATAAAGTATTATTTTACAGTATTTTTAAATAAAATTGTAAAATAACATGTAAAATTTATTGATTTGTTGTAGATAAAAGTGTATTCTTCAGTTCATCTTATCATAAATCATAACTTTTAAAAAATTTTGGAAAGAATATATAAAATTTACGATATACGTTTATATTTCAAAGTAATAATCAGTCATTAACAATCTTGTATTGAAAAATTAATTTTATTAATGATTTGACAAAAATTAATTTTCATATGATAAGAATACTGTATCAAATGAGAAACTAGAATTAAAATACTTGGTTCAGTTCTCAGAATTATTCGTCGTGATAAATAGTCTATGATAATAATTAATCATTCTAAAAACAAAACAGTTTTCAAAATACCACGAACTGTTAAATAGAGATATTTAGACTTGAAAGAATATAACATTCAGCAAACGCAACATTGAGAAGTCTAAATTAAGGAAAAGATTAATAATAGTAAGTTCTAAAAAGTAATGAAATATGATCAAACGAAAAACATAATGTAATGTAATAAATGAGTGTACTAAATAAAAGAAGAAAGTTTATTTTCTTATTTATTTATTATGGGCTTATTTGATCTGATCGACTGGGCTAACTTACTCTATTCAACTACTCTAATCACTTTAAAAAGTTAAATTATTTTATGTAAGTCGTCATTTAATTTGGTTATGTATAGGCAAACCTTAGATCTTCTTTAAAAGCTGCTTCAGCTCTAAATTTATTTCCATGTAAATACAAAACTTAGCTCAAATTTTTTTTTCAATTCTACTGAACTTAAAAATGATTGTTAAAAACCATTTATTATGTCCGGTCACTATTAAGTAGTTTACACGGACATGTATTTGTTGTCTGGAGACTCATAATGGTTTAATATTGGTGTATTACTCCTTTGGAAGGCATCGATAACGTCTTCTTCAGTAAGTTTTGTAAGAGTCACCTTCGGTATCTTTGTTTCTTCTACATCTGGTTCGTCGTGATTCACTATGACGGTGGCTGCTGTAGTTAAATCATTTAACGTTTATTTTAAGAAAATCTTAATGCCGCTACATACAGTAGTACTATAAGTACCACTATGAAGCCTTGTAACGAACTCCCATTCCTAACCTTCCAAAGGTGAATGATTTCTGAATGCTGACGGAGAGCTTGACGCCTTTATAGTGATACGACATACGTCGTGTTTAAAATTATACACTTACAAATACATACACACGCATGTTTATTTAATAACAATACAACTTACACTTTCAAATAGGAACCAACCCAACATCCTCTAGGATGTTATGATAATTTCTACGTTTAAAATTATTTTAAACGTAGTTTACACGGATATGTATTTGTTGTCTAGAGACTCATAATGGTTTAATACTGGTGTATTACTCCTTTGGAAGGCACCAATAACGTCTTCTTCAGTAAATTTTGTAAGAGTCACCTTCGGTATCTTTGTTTCTTCTACATCTGGTTCATCGTGATTCACTATGATGGTGGCTGCTGTAATTAAATCATTTAACGTTTATTTTAAGAAAATCTTAATACCGCTACATACGGTAGTACTATAAGTACCACTATGAAGCCTTGTAACGAACTCCCATTCCTAACCTTCCAAAGGTGAATGATTTCTGAGTGCTGACGGAGAGTTTGACGCTTTTATAGTGATACGTCATACGTCGTGTTTAAAATTATACACTTGCAAATACATACACACACACATGTTTATTTAATAACCATACAACTTACACTTTTAAATAGGAACCAACCCAACATCCTCTAGAATGTTATGATAATTTCTACGTTTAAAATTATTTTTAAATATTCAAATATTTTACTTACCACCACCCTCATTGGTCCGCTGGTGCTTGAATATGGAACGAAGTGTTGCCTGGTCAGTACAATGGACACGTTGGTTTGGCAGTTTTGCTTCCTTAGAAATTGTCACTTGATATTTTCTTATCGAGTGATTGTTTCAGAAAAGCAAATGAAGAAAAAAAAATAGTTCACATGCGTTGAATTCAATTTATTAATTACAGTTAATAAATTGAATTTAAAATGTGAAATTGTGTCACTTAACAATATACCAAAAAAAACCGACGTCTTATTACGCTTTGTACAGGAGGCAGCAAACGGCGACCACGAACGGGAGCATCTTCGATACGTTGAACTACCTGCTGGTGGCAAAAGGTAGTGTATTCATAAGCCTGTTTGTTGACGATGAGCAGGCAGACCTTCGTTGAACACGTTTGCAGCCCATCATATTTTGTTCTCTCTCTCTCTCTCTCTCTCTCTCTATCTCGTAATTATAACTAATTTAATAAATCCAATAGTCAACCATTTAATGGAATTAACTTATTTATCAACTTCAACTCCCTATAGAGGTAGGTGTATTTAGGTTATTTCCCCTGTAACAAACTACATATAATGTATATTGCAATACAAAAAAAGGAAAATTTCAAACGTCGACTCACATAAATCATGGGAATATCAAATACAGAAAAACTTAGATGGATCAAAATACAATGATAAACTAAAAATATTTTCAACAGAGTAAATAAATTATTTTAATTAACAAAGACAAACCCAAAAAAAAGAAACCAAAAAAACAAAAAAAAAAAAAACAAAAAAAAATAAAAAAAAAAAAAAAGTTTTTTAATTGACTCTTTTAAATACTTTGATTGTTTTTAAAAAATAATTATTCGTTTTTACACGTTTTGTTTTGTGCACTTGTTTAATACTTTAATTTTTAAATGAACTATATCTTTACTAACTCACAATTGTTTTAACTCACAATTTTTTCTTTTGTCTTTAAAAGGTTTTCAACATAGATTGTATTATAAACACATTTCTTTTCCCTTTTAATTAATATTTGCACGTTTTTCTCTCCCCACCACCAAACAAGCACCCCAACCGACCCATTTTTATTAAAATGAGTTTTTCAAACTTTTGGAAGTTCCGCGTCGCCAGCGTTCAGGATACTACCAAATATTAAACCACAGTTGAATTTATACTTGGTTTTGCAACTTTCAAATGAGCAAAATATTTTTAAACTATTATAAGTCATATATAAATAAATATAATAATAAACTTTTTCATTTATTTTACCTAGATCATACTTAATATTAAATCAAGAAAAAAGAGTAAAAAATATTTAATGATAAAAAGGATTATTGATTTTAGAATACGGAGCTTCTTTTTTGTACTATTATTCTATTATCTATTATTTGAATAAATAGAACGAAAAATAAATTTTAGTATTTGAATAAAATCCATAAAAGAAATTTTCAGTGCTAAGCACAATAAAGAAAATTCACGATAGAAGTCATAAATAATAAAAAATATTGCAATAGCTGTGAAAGAAGATGATAAAACGCAGATAGAGTGTATTATACCCTGGCCTAGCTAAATAAAAAAAGAGTTCAGGTGAGACATACGCGAAAGCTGAGGAAGAGAAAGTGATAAACTTCATCGGTCAGCTCGCGCTTTCAATATACTAGACGGGATGCAAATAACTTGGGCTGACATTTTTCGTTTATACGGTGAAAAGCTTTTTTCATGGATAAACAAGGAAGTGGCTGTTTCACTTTTTTTGCAACCGTTCTTTGTCTATGCCTTTTTTCAGGAAAAAGACTGTATAAAAACAGTGGAAAAAATCGAACTTGATATACTGATACCAGTTTAGATGGGCGAACATCGAGAGTTTACGTTATTGAAAAAAGTAAAAACCGACAAAGCTTCTGCGTATCCCCGAATTTCATTCGAATTCGTTAAACCATTTACTTTTCTATTTTTACGCTTGATGCTTTTATCTTCGATACCTATGTTCAAACATGCGAAAATTCAATAGCTTATTTTCATTAATTTTTTTTTTATTTTCATACTAATAATGTATTTTCCTTAAATCAGTAACACTTATTAAAAAAAATAAATCAATGCTTTCGTATAATTCAAAGTCTTTTTTTAGTTTTCCTCTTTTCATAAATTTTGCTTTATAAATGGAAAATTCTCCATTACCGGGATTAAATCTTTACGATCAATTGATCCGGTGGAATGTCATACTTTCTAACAAATCGTTTTTATAAGAAAATGAAATTAAAAGAGATAACAGATGAGAAATTGGAGAAAATAAGAAAATTGTAGAAAGAAAATCTTCGAAAGCAGATGTACATACACTAAAATTTTTCACCGATAATCGAAAAGTATCCTATGGTTAGCAAAACCCTTGATCTCAGAGCTTCTACGAAAAATATTTTGTTCTTTGGTTAACCCAACGATTTAACTGTTTTACAAATAAAATCGAAAGAAAATACCGCTACCCACAATTCTTTATATGTATTCTTATCTTCGAACTGTTTTACTACTTCTCCATGCTTACTTTCCTTTCTTTATCTTATTTATTCTTCAACCCTACTTTTTTCCCTTTCTATATTCAACAATAAATGTCTTTATTTTGCAACTTTAATCTTCATTCTATTTGCATATATACAAGCACACACACACATTCACATACATACCCATGTATATAAATATATGTATACATATTTATATATGAACGTGTGCGTGTATTTTAAGTTCCTTAATTTCTTCTTATCAATTTCTTGTTTCTTATTCTTACTTTTGTTTACTTAGCAATAGAACTGTTTTTTTTTTTTTTTTTACTTTGTACTTATCTTGATCTTCTTGTCTACAGTAAACTTTTTTTGAAAAAAAAAACTCTTCTGGAGGTAACTTGGAGTGGAAAGTTAACTTGGTTTCTTGAAGCCTTTTAAGCACGCCAAGACATCTTGTTCATTTTCTCTTTTATAGTTGTTTTATTTTTTCTCCAGTTTTAACTTTATTTTTTTCCATCAATAAAAAATATACTTTTTTATTGATAAATAAAACCAACTTTTCATCATTGTAAATGTTGAATGCAGTAAAAATAAAATATCATCTTAACAAATGGGCTTCTGTTTAGCGTTTATTTAAATTGTCACAAAATGCTTTAGCTTAATTTAAAATCACTCTTATATGTAATTTTACAACCACATTATTCGTCTGCTAACAACGCGATAATTGAATCTTTTCCTTTGTTCTAAACTAAAATAAAAACACGTAAATTAAATTAAAAAATAAATAAAATTCGTATCAATATAATTATTTCATATAATTTTAATATTTATGTAAATGATTTATTGCTATGAAGCTTCAAAAAAAAAAATACAAAATTAAAAAAAAACCTAATAATTGATTTCAGTGTTTGAATTTCATATTGAAGATCTAAACATTTAATTTTCTTAAATATATCAGCGTAATCAAATTCTGATACCTACAATGAACAATCATTAATGACCCTTATTTCGACGGTGGCGGGGAAGAAAGTGTCATTTTATTTTTAGTTGTAGAGGGTCGAGAACTTTCATAGTATACCTGCTGTAAGCAAATTTCGATTCTCTATGCTTACATTCTTTGCCTAAAATAAGGGAGAGGATCCAATATAGAAAGTCTATTTTGCATTTGCATAAAAAAATATGAAAATCATTTATTCAAACAATTATACCTTATAATTTAATTGTTTTTAAAAGCTGACATCCATTGTAGCTGCATAATTTTTTTTTAACATATAAGCTTTCAACAAAATGCAGCAGGAAAGTTCTCTCTTTTCTTTCCCTCGTATTTTACCCTCTGCATATCTACTAGTCACACTCATCTTTTATTGAATTATTAACGCCATTACTGAGGAAGAATATCAAACGTCAATTATCGATGGGTTTCCGAGTTACGCATATAAAATAGAAATTTCCATCTGACTAATTAATAGGTACAAAAAGTAAAGAAATATTCATAAATTTTAATAATTATAAAGATAAAAATAAAAAGGATGAAATAATTATTATCTTCCAATATAATACGCTTTTAAATTCGAAAATTTTATTTAAATATTACTATTATTCAAATATTAATGATTGTATATTGCATTAAAATTTGTTACATATAGTGTTCAATAATAGTCTGACCTACGTAAGTTGCGTTACAACTTTTACAATCGATTCTGTATACAACATTAGAGTTATCTAACTTATTGTTAGTGTCTTTACCTAATTTCATTATTTTATTAAATTTATTTTTCATTGTATATATTATTTCGGTATTAAATTTATTAAAAAACTTTTTTATCATCTTTATTTATTTTTTCACGGATGTTAACTTTTTTTAAACCAAAATCATATCTGTAATTTCTTAGAATATTAATAGTTTTTCATAAAATGACTAAACTTAAATCTGTCTATATTTATTATACTTTATACTTTAAGTAAGCAGGGTTAATATAAGAATTAATACTTTGTAAAGTAAATCCAAATTGTTTCCAATATATCGTAATTTTCAAATGATGGCCGTATGTTTCGACTATCTAAAGCGGCTTATACTTTGCAGCCTGTTTCTACAAGTGAATTCATACAGAACATTCAATTTATAAGAAGATCATTAAACTATTTTGAATTGTAGGATTTCATTTTCGCAACTTCCGCCAAATGGGACTTAAAACTTTAAGAAATCGATTCTACAATACAGATGAACTTTAAAATATCTTGCTATGAAACGTATTTAGTATTTAAATTTTGAACTATAAGTCTCTTCTTGATCCATTCTAATTCTAAAATCAGATACTTTTTATAATATCTATTTAGTAATGAATAATGAGTCGTTGGAATACTTGAAAAATGACCCAGAAATAGAATTTTCATATTTCAACAATTTTTATTATAATTTGATAATATATTTTAAAAGTAAAAATAATATATGATCACGTTTATTACTTAAAGTAAGAGTAAAAATTGTTCAATAATACCTACAGATAATTATTCTTATTTTTATGGTTCATAATTTACTGTAGATTTAAAGATTTTTTTGCCTGTTAATGTTTCTTTCGATTAGCCATTTATTATTCACCGTTCACTGCAGTTGACCATTAAAAATTGATAAAAAGTTTTCTTCATAAAGATTACAGTTGGCTATTATAGTCTCCTATTCGCAAATTTAATCAATTATGTATATCAACTCTTGCATATTTTGTATGATACCTTTGTATAATTGCTTTTAACTAACCGTAAAAATATGATAGTAATTCTTATAAAGCTTAATTATAATGTGTGTAGCTAAGAAATCTATTTGAAATGTTCTGTTCGCATTGCTTTGTACCCCAGCACATGTGAAGATTGCATCTACGAGAATTACATGTTTGGCTATTGATTTATCGACAAGAGTCAATTAAAGCGCCTTTTCTCAGTTCCTTCTGTAAAGCATCGACTTCACATCCACAATAATTACAGTTTTATTTAATTGAATAACTTTCTTTCATTTGTTTTCTATTTAAACTATTAAATTCATTACAATCAAATAAACAATATTAATATAAGGAATCTTACTTTAATCCAATTAATTGAAATATTTTAATTTAAAAATAGAATAATATTTAATCGCAACAATTATTAATATTAAATTAATTAAATATGAAGATGAAAATTTAGTTTAAAAATATTAAAATCCAATTGAAAATAATAAATAGATTTCTACCTTTTCCATAATTACAATTTACAATTATAACATAGAAAATAGCTAGTCTTGAATAAAAATCAAATTTCAATCTTAAGTCAATAACTTCTTCTATATTTATGTATATTTTTACTGAATGTCCGATTTTTACTGATTTTCCACAACGAAATAAAGAAAATTTCAACCTTCTGTGTACGTATCCAAGCAATCTCTGTGAAAAGGTGCACAAGTTTTGCAGACGTTGCGTTGGCGTAATTTCCCTGTGGTACTGGGCTTTAGGAATGTATGTATGTGTGTGTGGACAGCTGTATAAAAGCAACGGTCGGAAAGATCCTCTTCAGCCTTTTTCGCACGCGTGCTTCGCTAGACTTTTAGGATTTACGAATGAGAACCGCATGCCCGACGGCAATACACAAAGCCTATATAACGTTGGCTCACGTCCGCTGCTTAAAATCCGATTTTCTCGCATATACAAGCCACAAAGCTAACAGATCTATGCTTTACACACTGAGAAAGATAGAAAAAGTACAGAAAAGGAGGATGAGAAATGAGAATGTAAAGAAGATTCTATGTACAACACAAAAAGATTTAAAGACTCTAGTTCCCCTTACTTTTATTTTATTTTTTTCCCTGTTTTTTTTTTATTTTTTTTTTTTAATGCAGTGAGTTTAGAATAGAATAGTCGTCGAGATGAATAGGAAATAGCTCTTTAGATTTTTAAGAGCGGAGTTTTCAACTTTAGCTACTAAAAATAAAAGCTTGAGGATTGTTTACAAGAATATAAAAAAAAACATGAATGAAGTAATTAAACCTAATTATTTGGTTTACCAATGGATATTTTCGCAATCAATATATTTTAGTAGATAATAATGATACGTATTTAGAGTAATTAAATAATTTTTTCAATCAATACTATCAGGTATTCAATAATTTTTAATAAATGATATTTTTACTATTTTCACATATCACAATATATATTTTGGAATCACAAAGTTGAACTGTTATAGGTTTACTCGGACGTTATATTTAATCGTGAGATATTCCTTGTCTCGTATGCAGGGTAGAGGAGCCAAATCACTTACCTTTTTATGGGTTGGCTGCGTGGTCGTAGGTAACTTAAATTTTTGGTCAGAGTGTTGAATTGTGGTGCGATGCTGTTGCCTGATATTAATTGGATTAAGGTGGTCGTAATAACACTTTCGTTCACTAATATTATGTTGATTTTTATGGCTATTATTTATTAAAAATTGATATACAAAAATAAAAAACGCAAGTTTACAAGTTTATTCTACTATTTAAAATTTTTTTTGCTTTATATCGTGAGTTGAGAGAGATAATGTTCTCGAGAGGTCTAGCTGTGGACTAAAGTTAAAAAATTAAATTAACAGTCTCTTTTTGTTTTAAATTTATATGCAAATATACATAATTATCTGTCTATAGTAAAAAACAAAAAAATTAACTAAAAAGAGATAAAAATAATAAAAAAGATTTTTTTTCATAAAAAGGATTTTTCATACATCCGTGATTATGCGGATGTAACATGAACGTTTTATAAAATCTTGAAAATATGCTGTCTTATTAGTTATCTTACTTTATAAAATATGCATAGTTATTAGTAATTATTAACCCAAAGTTTTCTTTGTTCATTTTAATAATTTAGTAAGATCTTTAGTAATAATATAATTAAATTAATAGATTTCTATTAATTTAAATTTCCTCGCTAATGACTGATAAACATGCCCATAATAATTAATATGAGAAGACAATAGGATTATTGTTTCTAACTATCAACTATATATTATGATTTTCCTTGATCCTTTTGAAACTTTGATACATAGAGAATTTTCTTTCTTCTAGTATTGTTTTCAATAATAGACCTCACAATAATTACGTAAGCTGATTTGTTCCAAGAAAATATATGAATTTTCAAAATATTAATTTCATGTTATACCTACACTATTAGCTTTCTGGAAGATACTATGGCTAATTAGGAAATTAAATATAGATATTATGGCTAAAATCTATTTATAAGCAGCTTGCATAGCATGATTGTACCAATCGACCTGATACACGTTATATACAGATATCTCACTTGTTATCATCAGTTTATTCATGAAATCCCTTTGTGCTTTTGATTATCCCCATGTAAATTGAATTCTGAATTATTGGTAGATTCTATAATTATGATAAATAATATCTCATATTATTTATAAGATCGAAATATATATTAATAATAAAGTAAATATGTGAATTATTGTGGAGATTTTTTTCTCTATAAAAACAAATAATTTGTTCGTTTATAGGAGCATTAATAAACAATTTTACTTTAATTAAAAAATTAGAAAATCAGTAGTTATTGGGGCACTATAGGCCGTCAAAACAAACCCCCTCCACTACCACCCTAAAGTTTACTGACCAGTAGGTCAACAACCTCTGAGGGGATAATGTAAAAGTTTGTTAAGACGACTCTGTGATTACACATATTGAAAATATAAAATACGCATATACACATACAATATAATATAATTTAATGAGTTCTTATTATTACAATTAAAATTAAATATAAAACACACGCACGCACACAAATTTTTATTCATTTTAAATACATACGCGTAATACATTTTTAAATAAAAATATGTCAATTAAAAATTTCTTATGCTCAAGATAAAAAAAGTATGCGCACAAAGGATATATTTTAATCAGTTTTGATAACGCGCAATAAATTTGAATGTTTAAAATAAAAAAAACACACACACATAATTTGTATACGTGAAACAATTTCGCACACATTAAAAATTTTTTGAGACACATTAATATACGCATATATATATAATTTTTCAACCTTACATGATACAACATCAGAATTGGATATTTTAGAACATGTTATAAAGTAACTATTGACAGAACGAGATATCTTGCAACTTATTCATTTCCGCTAAACATCATCCTTAGAGGTACATAACACGAGAAACTTTAAACAGTAGTCAACTTTGAGGGTAAGCAATTTTCAGGATTAGTTTTACAATATTCTAAAATTAAATGGACTACTAAATACGTTTTTCAGTATCAGTATAGGTACAAGTATGAATCGTCTCGATAAATCTTCTATCCTTTTCTCAAAGGTTATTGATCCCTGAGTGACGATTGATTCTGGATGTATTATAGTAGTACATACATAATTTGACCTGTGTCATAAGCTTGAATGTGCATGCCCACCTAAACACACAAACCCTAAATTATGCCTACACTTAAACACATCAATTCCAACGTATATACACCGACACCGGTTTACATAAGTACATTGCATAATCACCAGTACACACATACGTAGGTGTAAATACGTAAAGTGTTTGTAATTTTATTTATAGACAAGATAATAGTAAATGAAGTGGTAAATCCAGATATCCAAGGTATAAAGAGTTCATAATTTGATAAGCTATTTTATTTTTGTTCCTTATTGAATCCATCACATTTCCTTTAAAAACTTTATTAGATTGCCAATAACCGTATCTTTATAGTACTAGTAAATGTCCTCTTACATCTACAAAAAAGAGTTGCTGATATTCTGCGAAGCACATGTCCAGTAAATGATTTTAGATTCAGTAAATTTATGCATTCGGCAATTAATTTTGGCATTTTTAATATTTGGTTATTTGAAAATTCATTTGCTACTGCAGATAATCAAATTTATTTAAGTTGAGCACGATTAGTAATCGCGTAATAACTTAACATTTTTTCGAACTTCAATTAACTTCGCGAACCCGAAACTCTTGCTTTGCATACTAGCGCTCACAAACGTGAACTGTAATATGCGAATCTTATTAAAGCTCGAGTTTCGCGCGCCTTCATTCAAAGAATGAAACTTTAAGCTAAAAAGCGTCTATACTTGTAGACTCCATTGGCACAACATGTATAAATTGCCGTGTTCGCTTGCAAGTTCATCATTCAGTCTTTCGACTTTTAAAAATTTTAAAGTCAACAAGAAGAAAGAATAAAAGAAAATAAAGAAGAAGAGAGAGCCATGAAATTATTTAGCTCGCAAACTTTTCAATTCCTTCAAGAAGAGTTGGGGAACCTCGATCTCCCAATTCTTCTTGAGAAAATAAAATTATAAAGTTTATTACCACTCAGACCGTCACTTCTATTTAAAAAAGCCAATCATCGCCAACAATCGAATTATACTTTTGGTATTATATAAATTCATTGAAGTATACTTTAATATGTATTTATTACGAATCTTTTCATTTCCATTCTTAATTATAGCAATATAAATGTAAACATAAATTTACAATTATTTTTCTCGTAAAAATCTACTGATAAATAGTAATGATCAAATCATTTAAATAGTATAGCATGCGTAATAACATTTGATGAATTCAATTTTTAATTATAATATATAAAATTTTCATACTTTGATTTAAAAGAATGTCTGAATAGAAAGTAATATTAGGAAAAACTGTGCGTAAAAAGTGATTTCAATTGAAAAATAAAAGATAAATTTGAAAATATTTATGTAAAAGATATTAAAATATAGGATTTTTCCCTGATAAAACCAGATACAATAAATTTATTTTTCTGAAACCATATTTTGATTTCAATTCGATTCTGATACATAACTAAATGAATTCATACGAACTTCTAAATTTCAAAGAAGATAAAGAATAATTATGCATTTGCAATCAAAAGATAAAGTTTGCAAAAAAAATTCATAAGCTATAACTCGACTCGAGAAAAAATATGAAAGCGAATCATACGAAAAGGTAAAGGGTGGATAAAACAGCAATAAAAATGTTAAATTAAAATAGGATAAAAGCTCATGGTATATACGAAATTCAAGATAAGTGATATTAAACGAGCAACGTGCATAAGAGACTGGCACTCGGCCCAGTTACACGATGTCATCTTAAGTTTTCGTTTAACGAGGCACAAAAAATTAAGTATCCCATTGCAAAAGTTTTTCTACTTATAACATAGATGAAAGTCGATTATTTCAATAAATTAATACGTACACTGGTACTTTTTTCTAAAGATAAGCCTTCATACTTAATTCGAGCTGTATAATTTTAATTTTGAACAAACATTTTTTAAGTACTCGCATAAATAGAACTTCTATTTTACATTAATAACAAGTTGAATTTTTGTTCTTGAACTTTAAACTTTATTCATAAACAAGGTCATAATCTACAAAAATGTACCGTTAATACTTTAATCAGTTTCAAAATTTGTTAACTTTATATAAGTATGCAAAATAACTTTAATAAACTTTTTATTCAAGTAGTTTTAAAGACTCATTTAGAAAATAATAATGTAAAATAAAAATAACTTTAATAATTCAACAATTTTATGGTGTGCGTATGACTAAGATCCCTCTTGAAAGTAAACGAGTTGATTATATTTTCAAAAGTTTAAAATTAAAATTTATATTATAAAGTTACACAATAAACATTGTTGATTATATTATAAAATATGGTTAAAAGTAAACTTGACGATTGTTTGTAAGAAAAATTATTTATATAAATGTTGTTTTTAATAAATCAAAATTTTAATAATTATCTTTATTTAGAGTTTAGCATTTTTAATTATTATTTTTTAAAATTATATGAGATGGATTTATTTATAATTTACAATAAACAAACATTCACTATTTATTATAAAAAAAGAGCATGACAATATAAGAAGCTTGTCAATATTTATTTTGATGATGTATTATACTATTTTTATGAAAAAATTTACTTTCAATATATTACAATTTTTCTCAAAAGTGAGTGAAATTTGTTATAAATTTTCAATATGAAATTTTCATTCGAAAAGATGCACGTCCAAGTTAATTTTGAAAATCGATAACCGTGCATTACCTGTAAATATTGTACGTTATAAACTTCATACAGTAAAAATAAAACTCTTCTTTTGCATATTGCTTTTTTTCCATATAAAATTCCACTTCTATCTATATCCATCATTTAGTTGTCAACGACAACTCTTGATATCATAACACATCAGCGTGAAAGCTCATCTTCAAAGATCCTAGGTACACGGAATGTTGAGAAATTCGCGAAGCGTATACAAGCTTACCTTTTGCAAGCTTGACTTTATGCCAATGTGTATATACTCTCTACTCACGTATACTTATTTACATACATTTACACATACATAAACGCATCAGTTAGCTTTCAACTTTATGCACAAGAGTTCACACTCGTTTATGTTGTTACATACACGTGTGCTTGTGATATAAATATATGCGTATATGTATGCATACATACTTATGTGATACAATATGAACCTTAATAATTACTATTCTATGTTAGAGTACTGACATTATTGTAGAAGTTCAAACATAGACATGTCCGAGTGTGTGTGTTTGCGTGTGTGTGTATATATATATATTTCGGTACATGTATACAATATATGCAAATGTGGACATGCATATTGACACGTAAACATCTAGAATATATGCATATAGAACATATTAGGTCAACTTTCTCAGTAAAAAATTAGAAATTGTTAAAACTTTGAGAATAAATTTCATTTGATACTAAAATTTAGAAAGCTTAAAGTTAAAACAATCAAAAGTTTTATGAAATATTGAAGAATTACCTTACTTATGACAAAACATTCATTTTAGTTTAAATGATCAACTTATTTGTGAAATAGTTATTATATTAGTATAAAATCAAAGTTAATAATCTGAAATCAAACGAATTGCAAAAACTATTTATTGAAAAGTGAAAGTTTTAATGTTTATATATCTGATTAATAGTCAAATCAACAAAAGACGATTAATGAATGTATACAAAAAGGTTTTTCATAATTCATTAATATTGATTGGATGAATTTTTTAAAAAATGCCTTCATTAAAAGTTTGAAATTAGATAATGTAATTATTGATTCCATCATATTAAACCAAATCATTTTGCATGAAAATAATCTTTATTTTTTAAACTTTAAAAGCTTCCACTGGAAGATTAAAAGGATTTAAAAGATTTAAAAGCATGAAGTTATAAGCTGATTAAAATTAATAAGTTACTATTGTAAGTTAAAATATTTCAAGTTGAAAGATAAAAAAATATTTGAAATTACAGTTATAATAATTTCTAAATGTTGGATTCTTTTAAACAATTTTAAATATGAATTTTTGAAAGTGAAAACCACTTATTTAATAGTAGTTAATAGAATTAAATTAAGACTATAAACTTCACATAAAAATATACTTAGCCTCTTCTTGCACGCACTATGTTCCCATTAAAAGAAAACTTTTTCTTAATCTTATCTTTACACATCGATCGTTTAATGTTCATCAGATGATAATAGCGATGATAACACACATCAAAATTACCATAAAAATGAAATAACAGATCAAATTTTTAGTTAATTTATAAGTATAGACATGCTTTTTGATAATTTAGGGAAAGATACCAATTTTTATTGTATTATTTTTAATATAAATATGCATTCTCTATCTCATTACACTGTCTTTTTATTTTCAAGTTCTGTAAAATATATTTTAAATTTTACTAAATATTTACAAAATAACTTGCCAGGCCCGTGGATGAATATTCTATGGTGTTGTTCAAAACTGTAAGATTAGGATGATGAAAATTCATTTTCCTTTTATCATAAAAATAGTTTTTGTTATTGTAAAAATTATTTGGCACAAACAGTACATTAAAATAGAACATACATAATGTTTACATACAGGGATTTATTATTTATTGAATTAAATATTTAATGAAGGGAATAAAGAAAAAAATTACGTAGACTTAGAACTATGTTCCTTGTATTTTATTGATCAAAATAAATGCATACAAAATATTAAAGCTATCTCTTTCAATTTCGAAGGGTTGGGAAGTGATTAAAGAAACACTTACTAATAGTATTAAATTTTTGTGTTTATAAGAGAAATCGTATATATATACACACTATACTGACATATATTATACGAATCACTGTATACCATGCCAGCAGACAAAAAAGACGCTCATAGCTCTCCTACAATACGAAAGTATGACGTAATAGACTGGAAACAAAAATTGGAGGACTGAACGGAGAAGAATTTTTAAGGCAAATATGATACTTTAAAATTTTAAATTACGTTTTCTCGTGATCGAGTAAGCGGAATGTAATAAAACTTTTTTTAAATTAAAGATAAAATAAAAATCTTTAAATATCAATTTGTATTTTTTAAATATTTGGTTTTATTTTAATAGGATTCAATTTTTAAATTTTGAAAAACTCTAATTCAAAGTATAAGAGGAGCGCCTCGATGTTTTCGTATTCGTACTTTAACTCACCGTCGAGGCGCTGCCACGCCTCTTGATGTGAATATAAATCTGTATTTTTACTTAATGTGCTAGAATGCACAATATAATTTTAATATCTACACACATATTTGCACGTACTCGTACAACTATTACAAATATAATATTTTATAAAGCTGATATTGCTAATACATTATTGAAAACAATTGTTTCCTATTATAAGATTCCTAAAATTTATAATCTATTAAAAATTTCAATTAAAAATTTCCATATCTCAGAAAATCGTAAGCGGTTGAAATTTGCAAGACGTAGACTTTTTAATTGAAATTTGAAAAATATATTTTGAGCATGAATAAGTAAAATATTTTAATTAATAAATAATAATTCTGTAAAAAGTAGTTAGAAAATGTAAATTTTCAATACCTTGTAACTTTTAATTTCTGAGAATACTTTAATTATTTGGACTCTGAAAATAAATTTTTCTATATTTTCTGGACCAGATGGAACATGTTATCAAAGTTTTAATAATTTTTATCTACAAACTAAAATGAAACTTTTCAAATAAATTAGAGCCTTTGAATGTATACTGAAGTATCAGTTTGAGCACTATCGATATAACATATCAATTAAAAGTGTCGCATATTGTGCAAATTTTAATGTATATAATCTATATACAGCGATGATAAAGTATATTTTGTAATTGTGCGCATGTACATAAATGTAAGTGTGAGTGCATATACGCTTGTTAATTGCTGGTGCAAGAGTCTAGGTAAATTGCATTAGACTGTCACTTAATAATCTTGGGTAAATGTGTTGAATAGGTGACTCGCTGGCTGCACACTGAAGAGGGCTCCTGAGTAAATAGTTTTACTCCCCCTTGCAAGGGTAACGAAGCTTCCGAATGCTTGAACTCACCGACTCGCTGTCTCGAGGCTTTCCTGCATATGAGCATTTGCTAACTACTCATGTTATCTCGTTCTTCTCTTTTTATGTTCAGCATGTTAATATTTAACATTTCTAATCCTATACTTTTTATATTTACTCCTGAATTTTTTTTCTCATTTTGTTTTTGTAATCTAAACATTTTTTTTTTAAGAAATCAGTAATATTTTTTATTTTATTTTAAATTTATAAATTTTGTATGTTTCTCTTATTGAATATTTATTAATTTAAACAGTTATTGATCAATGAAAGAATTTGTCAAACTTAACATAAAAATAAGTAGTCTAGTAAAAACTTAAATTTAGTATTGGTTAATAATGATGACAACTCTTCGAAAATAACTAAACAAGTAACGGCGTTATGGATAATAATTCAATATACCAATGTAAATAAAAACACAGTCTTTCATATTAAATTGACAATGACTACAAACAATCATAACACAGCACTAAAACGAAGAATCAGCTACAAATTTATTGAAAAGAAAAAAAGGGAGGAAAGCCTATACAGCACATTACATTGTAATGACCAAACGCTAACAAAAAAAGAGGTTATTATAACTTTATCAAGTGCACTTATTTACTGTCTGCCCGTACCCGACCTGTATCTACTACAATGAAACAAGATAGGATTGTAAAAAGTATATTTCTATATTCTATATTCTTATAATCATAATTCAAGTATATTTGATAGTGGGAACGATTCACATCAATTCAAATGGAGCTTTTCTACCACTAGACTTAACATCTAATTAAAATATTAACTTTATTCTTAACTAATAAAACATATCAATAACACTTTTAAAATATTTTTAATTATAATTTTTGTCCTGGTGTAAAGCCAGGACATAATAAATGAATACTGTTATTTATTTAATTCTGGACCAATGTTTTTTCCAGGTTTTCCAGGTTTTTTGACAGGTTGCAAAATATATAAAAGGATGAAAAATATTCGTTATATTTGATAACGATATTTTTCATCTTTTTCTTAGTATCTTAAAATAATTGTTATTAGCGTCTTAGTTGTTTTGAATTAAATCATGAATTACGGTTTTTACTAAGTAATAAAATATAGTAAAAAAGGTCTGATTTTTTACTATAATGTAATAATGTTCCATATGAAATTTCAACATAAACAACCTACCTATTTCGTAGCGAAATAAAAGTCGACAAGTACCGCTCGATTGAAGCTAGTAAATCTGTCACTCGATGGTATCATCCATCCGCAACTTTGCCAGCATTATACTCTACTCTCAAGTATTGCTTCTAAAATATAGTTATATATATTTATGTTGGATTTATGGTTGAAAGACTTTTCAAAAGGAAGTATCAAATCTCTTTCCAATGAACTGGCGAAACCAATGAGAGGAAAGATAAATGAAAAAAAAATAATCGAGGTGGAAATAAAAACGTGGCTCAAGAAAAAGTTTACAAATATGCAATTGATCAAAGAGTAATTTTTTTTCTTTCTTGATGTATTAACGTTCATCAATAAACATACATACGTATTGATATAAGTATACAAGATTGTTTTGTTATTTTATTCCGCGAAAAATCTAAATGTCATACGAAAATTTATTAAACATACGTTACAAGCTCATTTTGAAAACAAAGCTATTGAAAATTTTGAAAATAGACATATTTTATAAGTGATGGTATAATTTTATGTTTTATTTGTTTTTTTTTTCATTTGATTATAGTGACTGTTTTCAATAAACGAAGGCATAAGTTTAAATGAACTAAGAGACTTCTTTACTATTTCTAATATTTTTAGTAACTTAATGAAACATAATTTATTTAAATTAATTTGACAAATGATTTAATATATATTTTAAGAAGTTTTATTAAAGAAATCTGCGTCTTTAATAGAACTTACGGAGCTAGTTGATCAGCTAAGCGAGATGAGTAAAAAAGACGTATAAAAAAAACCATATCCGTGAAATAAAAGCTTAAAAGGTCTTGTTAGAAATGGTTAGTGTCAAAGGAGAAAATTTACAAAGCAGTACTGGGAAAAACGATGAAATAAAAAGAAAGTTTAAGAAAGATCTTTGCAAAAAAAATTTCCAAAGAAAAATAAACCATTAGTCCAGTCATATAATAAAAACTATACGACAACGTTTAACGTTCCTTTTCTTTTAACAAGCCCATTAAAACTTTATATTACCTATAATGTTACTTGTACGTAATATACTCAAATGGTATTTTTTTTACGTTTGACGAACACTTTAATTTAAGTTATAAGTAATACTTTATTGATACAATACCTTACCCTCATGCACGATACGTTATTAAGAGTCCTTTTGACAAAATTACAATTGTTCATAATTTTAGAAAGTTTGTTTTTTCACGTGTCAATAAATAAAACGTCTGCTGCAAAACTGCACTACTCATATCATATTTAATATAATATCCTGCACTTTTACTTGCTTGTCAGAAATAATTCCTAATACACTGGGTTTCTCGTGACATTAGCATTTGTCCTCACGTCAATATGTGGCCTCTGCTGCCTCATGAGTGTATTAGGATTTCTATTTCCCTATGCACTGAATTGTTGTAGCGTAACCGGATCTGGTAAAAATACATTCATCAGTGATCCTCCCAAAACTATACTGTATACTCGAAGAACATACTAAAATAAAAGTACGCGATTAATGGGTATATATAAGTATTCGTCTTATTTCTATCAACATACTGTATTCCCAAAGTATGTTGTATTCGCGCGGAGTTTCTTCTAGGGGAAGAGAATTCAGATTCCCTTTCGTGATCCTCACGAGGCTCATTACACGTCGGGAGCATCTTTACCACTAAAATCATTATACGCTTTATTATATACACATACACACACGCATACATACATTTATACATGCATACATATATATAAATATATGAAATGCTTCATGCAAAAGAGACCTATGTACCATTTAGCTCTTTCAATTAGCTAAACTCTGGATCTTTTGATGCAAAGACCGCCTGCGAAGTCAGCAACTTTTACTGAGAAAGGAATGCAAGTTCCTTATCTCCGGAAATTGTGCAGACTAAATATGATTCCTTTTCTCTTATGTGAAAAAAGAAATCATAATTATTTAGAGAAATCAAATTATTTTCATTGAATAATTCTATTCTCTTTGATATTTATAAGAAATTAAAATTAAAATATTGTCATGCAACATTTCAAAATATAAAAATTGCTCACCCTCATCAGGTCGAGATGATGATTCTTTAATTTCTCTTTTTTACGCACCACTGGACTTATTCAAATTATTTAAATTAGATTTAAAAAAAAACTAATTTCACTTAACTCCATTTCCTGCTCCTCAGGTGTAGGAAAAGCTGGGGCATTCATGAATTGGATACATGGGCAGGAAGACTCACGACATCTTACACATGTGGATCTCTTGCAATGTTCATATTGTGCCCATTTATTATACCGAATTCTCACATAGAACTCGGTATTGCATGAGATGCATTTCTCACCTTTATTAAGTGAGTGAGAAATGTTTTCATGTTTATAATGAAAGAAAACTTCACTATAAAATTAATAAATAAATACAATTCAGAATTGTTTATTAAGTTATGAATGAAAAATTACGTTTTTTTTTAATTTGACTTCATTGTTCAAATTTTTTTGCTTGATAATCGAAAATGTAACACATGTTCTATTTTACCGCGTAAGTCATATAGAACTTTAGTACTAAATAAATATACTGAACGAGGAATTGCGGACTAGAAATCCGAGCTCTCATCCCTCGTACTTGATATATATAGCCTCTTGAAATGTTTGCTTTAGCCGTCGACATACGATATCAACGTTGTCGATCTCTCGCGTTTCCAATACAAGTACTGTACGTATATACAGCGATCAGTTTCGCATTACTATCCTTTGTTAAAATTATTTTCTTTTTTTCCGCGGTATCGTATTTCTGTATTTTCCAAAGCATTAAATGGTAAGTTTTTTTTAACATTAAACAATTATGAAAATTTATAATGTGGATTTCTATTATTTTCCATTTTTTATTCAAAAGTATTTACGATAAGGTTTCATGATTTGGAAAAATACAGTATTTTTAAGAACTATATTGTTTAATATTTTAATTTTTTTCTGTAACTGAATTCTTTAATAAATATAAATAATAATATCTCATGTAAAATCTTATCGTAGAAATCGAAATTATAAGTTTTTTTAAAAGTAAATCAATTTAAATTTTTAATTTCCTCATGATCCTTATGAAAAACATATATACAAAATTTTAATTATTGAGAATAAATATTAACTTCGCTGCATATCAACGTTAATAATATCAAAATTAACATGTACAATAAATATATATATATATGTAATTTCATATAATTTCGTATGAAATTCATCATTTTAAAAAATTCCGTTTACTTAAAATATGAAAAAATACATTTATATAATGCAAATTCTTATCACTTACATTTATAAGCATTCTATTCATATTTATCGTAAAAAATATGATGACAAATAAATGGTCCAATTCTCAAGCGGCAATATAAACATCGAAATGGCTCCCGAGAGGGTAATTTTTAACGATATATATACATTGACTTAACTTATTGGATAAGGTTATATTTCAAATATGTAGATATATATGCACTGTATGACAAAAATAATTTTAAATATAATATCAAATAAATGTACTTTGTATAAACAAAAATAAACTGTTTTAGAAAATATTTAGACTAATAATAAATAGATAGAAAACATTTTAATTTTTTGTATCAGATATTTGTTTTTACAGAAACTTTTAAAATTTCAATAATGGATTAAAACAAAAAATTGACCGGTTTCCGTTAAAAGCTTTTTTTACGTTGAATTAATTAACTACTTGGATAAACTCAGTAAAATATTCGGCATTCGGGCTTTTTTATACAGTTCTTTTTATTAAATAAATAATTCTATTCTAAGTTAGATTGACTTATTTATTTATTTTTTTTAGGTACTGACTTACCACTTTCTTGATGGCAAATACAAATTTTTAAAATCAATGGTGAAAACGCAATTTTTCCTTATTATTATTTATAAAAAAAGCTCAAAACATTGAGCATGAATGACAAAATAAAGCTATATGGCATTCACTTTATCTAAGTAATTGACATTAATTTATTCACTATTATAAATTCACATTCAGTGTTAAAGTATTTACATTTCTTAAGTTGTTTGACCATTAAATTTAATTTTGCATGAACTAAATATTAAATTTGTTGCAAAACAAGAAATTCAAAATTTTTATGAAATGTAAAGTTATTTTTTATAGTTCGTAAAAACTCAAATATATCTCTTTGTAAATCTATTATTAGTTTGCTGAAAATTTAGTAGCACGCTATTACTACAAAATAGTAACTAGTTTCTCATCGGCAATCATCTTCAAATAAGTTAGTATGCACTTTCGATTCTGGTTACTCTTACGCCAAAGACTACCAGAAACTTGCATGTAAATTATGGAAACTTTGGTTCAAAATGTCAAAGTTTCTTTGTTATTATAACTCAATAATACGTGCACATATTATCAACTGTTTACTTATCTAAATAATTCTAAGAGCTTTTAACACCATAAATTTAAATATTATTAAACTTTAAATTCGCTTATGTAACACTTTATTAACAACAGCTTGTACGATACATTATTTTAATGATTAATAAATTATATGAAGTGTAGGATTTTAAGGAAAAAATCAATGAATATAAATATGTTAAAATTATTCATAAAATATTTATAATTTTTTAATGATTTCATCTTTTTTTTATTATTATTAATCAAACAATTATTTAGATAACAGTTATTCCAAAAAAAACTACAATCAAACTAATGTATGCAAATTTCAAATAAATACCATTTTTTAGTTATCAATATCAAAATTATAAACTGCTTGTCAACAAAGGCTTATAATGGCTCTCAAAAAAATATTAAAAAACTAGCTGTATCGAAAGCGCGTCATAACTCCAAAAGCATTCTCAGATTGGCTTTGGCTGCATATTTTGAGAGACCGTGTACGAGCAAACATTTCATTGGAAATTTTATGCTGCTCCGCCCCGGCGGTGAAACTAAATCAGCGCTATAATCGATCACGCTTCTGCCATGCATGGGGCAAGGTAATATCTACCTACTAGATTCTACCACTCGGCAAACCTGTCTGTATGCTGTCGAAACCGAAAATTAATCACCCTTTCGAATTCTCATCAGTTACAAAAAAAAGAGAATGAAAAAAAAGAGAAAGATAAACGTTTCGATTTTGTACACTTTAATGTATATTGCTCTTTTGCGTGTTTGAAAATAGAATCAGTTAAAATTTAATTTTTACTATGCCTAAATATTTAATTCAGAAAAAAGAAGAGATTTATTGTACTTTTAACGTTTAGATTGTTGATTATGTTTTATTTTAGGCCTCAAAAAACTAAAAATAAAACATAAATGTTTGTAAGCTATGCAGGGTATGCGGAACTAAAACATAAATTTTCATAAAATTTAATTCAATTTTGATAAGTGCCCACCTAGATGACGTAAATTTTTAGACCAAATTTATTTCATTTCTCTTCAAGAAAAATACTAATTTCTAATTGTACAGCTATGAATGCATATAACATATTACGTATTGATTATTTACAAAGAATTTTTTTACATAATGTCTATTCGCACAAAAAGTAGATACATAAGCCACAAGGATTCGATTACTTCCCACTACTCACTGCTCGACCTTCAGCTCAACTGTGTTAGGTGAGAGAGGCTCTTGGAAGTTAATTATGATTGACTAACGTTAGATGTAAATAGTGATGTCACCTTCATGAAAAAGCAAGACTTATCAACAGAAATTTCTACAGAACAGCTGATATGCGAACGATTCGCGTTATCTGATCAATACTTGATTACCAATCCGTAATTGTTCAGATATTAAATTATATTGCGTGTATATATTTTGCTTTTGTTATGATTAAATTATCTTGAGCTTTTGCGAGGTACATTTAGATTATTAAATTTTATTGTACTCTATTGTTCTATTATTCTATTATTATTTACTATTATTTGATGTTGAATAACAAATAATTTAAAATGGAAAAAAACATTCAAGAATGTCAATTTGAAGTTAATGAGAAAATCTTTTGAAGTGATTATTTATATTTTATGAAAGAAAATTCCTGTATTCCTATAATTAATCATTCAAATAATTCTATAATATAGTTTATCAAAATAAATGTGTTGAAAACACTTTTATTTTTTCGTCTTTTAAAAATTTATACACAAAAATACTATTATTTATTTATAGTTGCATGATTTACAAAATTTTTATCAAAAATAAATATTGAAAAAAAGTATAAAACTAAAAAAATCTTGAATACTCTAATTCTTTTTTAATCATTAGAAATCAGTTTTTGGTCGTTTGGCCACCCAAGCTTTAATTCCAGGTAATGCTAACACTTTCTCCCTTAGTGCTTTAAGATTTTCAGAATTTTCAATTAAATCACCTTCATATTTATAATTGAAAAATTCTAAAAGAGAAACAAAAACGAAATCAGCCCAACTGAGCGAACCACCAACAAAATAGCCTCCGTTTTTCTTCACTTGTTCGTCAAAATTATTTATGTAATAAGGCATTCTCTCCTTCCATTCTTTCAATAACTGAGCTTGTTTTTGTGGGTCTTTTTCATATATTGCCATTATGAGTTCTGAAAAAATTTTACAGTTACATCAAATTGACTTTTTCAATAATATTCGAAATTATATTCTATTTTGAAAGTTTTTACATGCTTTACAGTAAAATAAAATTAATATTATTATGTACTCTTATTTTTGTTATTGATTTATTGAGTCAAATTTCAAAAAATTTGAAAATTGAGTATGCTAAAACATAAATATATTCTGAATATTTGTTACTTACTGAGACGAGAATCATGAATAGTATCAACTATAGCATCGATTTCAAGAGCTTCTAAATCGTTTTTTCCAGCTATTCCAAATTGTTTACCTAAGTAGCGACAAATAGCCGTTGACTGGGGAATTATTTTACCATCAATTTCAAGTACAGGGAGTTGGCCATAAGGCATTGCTACAAAACAGATAAAATATTATTTCATCCATAATTTTTATTTACAAAATTAATGCTTTTATCAATTTCATCGAAACTTTCCAACCTACTTGTTTTGAACTTTTGCCATTCTTCAGAATATATCAGGAAATTTAAACGTTCATCAATAAAATCAACACCGGCATAATGAAAGAGAAATCTAATTGGCTCAGCGAGACCCTTCACGTTGAAGTATATTAATTTATAAGTTGGCATTGTTCTAAAAAATTTAGAACGATTTTGTTAGTAATAAGAAATATTATAGAGTTTATCGAGTAATATTCTTACATACTACCGTTAAAATTTGATATTTTTTAATACTAAATTTTAACAAAATAAGTCATTATAATCATTATAATAATATTTAATTTTTTTATCATTTTTAAATATTTATATATTTATCAAATGCTTTGAGATAATTTATTTATAGAAAAATATTTGTTTAAATGTAAAATTAATTTTCTTATAATTTTAATGAGATTGAAAGGTTAATTTTTATCGCATTCATTCATTGAAATAACATGAATAAATATGAGAATTTTGAATGATAATACATAGAGACATTGGATGTGATTTTCATTGTATATTGAAAATTAATATTTAATTTCTCTTTATATACAGAATGATAAAACATACTGTGATAATAAATTAATTTAAGCGTAAATTTTCTTTGAAAATTCTAAAGTATTAACAGGTTATTATTTATCAAAACAGTCGCATAATTAATTTATTTTTATAAGAAACAATGTTTTTGTGAAAAATACAAATATTTACAAAAACATAGGTTTATTAAAAAAAATCTAAATTTTGAGAGTTTGAAATCACATTTTTAACAGCTTGTATTTTATATACGTTAAAATATAAATCAGCATTAATATTTAATTTTGACATAGCCTTATATTTTTGAAATAAAAAAATGGACTTTCGAACATTAAAATATCTATTGCTTAATAATTACACTTTAACTCTCCCAAAACATTATTATAATAAAAATAAAATAACAATTTACCTTTCAATGTTAGAAGATTTAAAATTTATCAGAAAAGAAGATGCTTGCACGTTTGTTTACACTTGTTACTTCAACTTAGACTGTTTCCACACTAAAAAGCAGTAGGCCTCACTTTGAACGTAATGTCTGCAAGAAAAATAGTGAATTATATAACTAATTAAATGAGGAAAATCATTGAGCGTGTATGGCAACTAAGCGTAAGTCTATAAGCGAATGAATAATTAAAATTGCTTAGTAATGCTGTATGACAAAATATGGCAAAAATATTAAAAATTTTATGTCATTCAATCTATAAGTTTGATGAAATCAAGTATAAATTTATTGACAATACTCTTTTTTCCAGTGGTCAGAACATCTTTTTATGGCATCAACAATGAAAATTTATCTTATTCATTTAATAAAAGACCTTCGTTCATTTTTGTATTCGATAGATGTAAAAACGACAGATTCATCAACCGAAAAAATGTATAATGTAACATCAACGATTTTTTTATTATAAAGGTTCACAAAAAAGAGATACGATTAGTTGGTTATTCTTCACTCTCTATGTGATAGTTCGAGAATGCTTCCAATAAATATTGAATGTTAATTCAAATCAGAGTAAATCTACATAGCATTTTTTTTAAATTTATTTATTAGCACTGGCATTTCGTCAAACATTAGATTATCTAAAAATAATAAACAATCGGACTAGTTTTCGCAGGCCAAAAGTACTTATAAGGAGAGCACCCCGCCTCCAGGGACCAGATTCAGCTGAAATAAAATCAGCAGGATATGATTTTTCGATGAAAAAAATTAACCCGTGTTTTTTCTTTTCGTTGAATAGGCCCACCAGATAAGGATGTAGCTCAAAATACCGAGCTCGCTACTTTGCTTATTAATGAATTTTTCATTTTCTTTCTCTTTCACTTAACTAAAATTATAGGATAGTTGGTTACGGATTTTTAATTTAAATTTAAATTTTGAAAATTTTGATTGTTGCAATTAGGGACATCGCATAAAACATTTAGATTAAAAAAAATGGATTTATATTATAGAATAAATATAATTTTATAATTGATTATTATAAATTTTAATGCATGTTCCATGGGATGTCACATTATCATTAAATTGAATCAACAACAATTTATTGTTTTTCTTTAAAAAAAAAACAATATTATTATCAATTTAGTGCTTAAAGTGATTCATAAAATTAAATACGCTCATAAAAAAGTAGAAGTACATGAAAAATAATTTTAACATGGGGTGTGTGCGAAATGTAAATTCCAAAAAAATAAAAATAAAATAAAAATAACTAAAAAAAGAATTTTTTGGAAAAAAAAACTGATATACAAAAAATAAAATTGAAGAATTCTCTATTTTAGTTGCAAAATGAAAATAACGTTTGATGGGAAAAAATAAAAAATCTTTATAATCTTTTTTTTCTTTTTTTAGCTCCACTTCAAATATTTTGCGGATTAAAACACTATTTTTATTCTTTATTTTGACTCTTGATAGGCTTTAACGAGCTTAACAGTCTAAAAAACAATGAAAAACTTTTGAAATGAATAGTTTTTGAATAAAATAGACTTGTATAACGTATAATAAATAAAAACTTCAAATAATCCCAGTTAATTGTTCAATTTTAATGAAAGTTTTTATTAAAACATTTAAATTAAAATAATTGCTACTTCCATAGTACCAGCTTTAAAGTGACAAATTGCAATTCTTACTAATTACCAGAAACTTAACTTCAGAACATCTGTATTCTTTGATTCAAACTTTCTGCACCGCTATTATTAAGGCATTTATGAATCCAATATAAATAGTCAAATAAGAGAAAATGAAATTAAGAAAAATAATTTTGGAAATTTTTTAAAATTTAATGTAAGATTATAATGATTATCCAAAAAAACATGAAATCTTCATTTTAAAGAAAACGGTGACCCGCAATATAATTTTTATCTTCTTCTTTTTAATAGCATTTTAAATAAAAACAATAAAAGATTCTTGATTAAAAGAGGGAGTATGCGAGAGTCGGTCTTAATCTATAAAGAAATTGGTATAAGAAAATTTAAATCCCGTTCCTCATTTTTACAAATAAGCCTTATGCATGATAAATTTTTATCATGCAAATTTTTAACAATATTCTTAAATTTAAGATTTAAAAAATTGTCATAAATAATATTTTTCTTGTGAATTTTTTATTTCGATATTTCTTATTTTAAAAGTTATCATATTATAAAACTCATATCTGCTTACGTAACCCAGCCCAGCAAATTCCTCATCTCTCGAGTAAAAGTTTGTTTTGCGTATACATGCTATATGCTTTATACGTTTCCATATGTGTCATATTGTAGCACATGTCACTTATGCTAAAGCTTCGAAGTTCTACCCTGAACTCGACACCTCATCTCTGTTTTGCTTAAAATTAAATTAAGAAAGTTTGTATATCAATACGGTACAGATTAATCCTGGTATTACTTGCAAAATGAATAAATTGTTTAGGTTTTCAATCAAACGTAACAATTTGTAATTGGTATTACAAAATACAACTGTACATAATTTTAAATTAGCAATTACACTATTAAATTTGATGCAAAGATATAGTTAAAGTAAAAATAACAAAAAGTAATAAATATTTATTTTTTATGCATTCATAAAATCTGTGCATGAATAATAACACTTTACTTATTCAAAAACGTAAGCTTTCAGATAAAAAGACAGACGCATGAGCATCTTCAGACGCAACAATATTGTCTTTCCAATATTCTAAAAGGATAGTATCATAAAAAGAGATAAAGAATTTAGAAGTAAAATGAGACAATGCACAATGGCACAGAGTTTTTTTTTCTTAAAAAAATATAAAAAAATATCGTATTGCCTATCTCCAATACAAATCGATAGTCTTTATAAAACTAAAGTACCCGAGTATACAAATTGCGCATGGATTGAAAAGGCGGTTGAACAGAAGAAAGTACAAGAATACGTAAGAAAAAAGATACGCAAAACCGAATCTAGAGATTCGAGGAAATATAAGTAATGTATATAAAAAGAAGTCGAGAAAAAGCAAACGAGACCAATATAACTTTGCGAAATTCGGTATAATTTGAAATATAAACAGAATAGAAATGAGTAAAAAAATAGGAAAGATTATAATAAATAATTATTCTTCTTTGATTGGTATGTGAAATTTAAATTAACTTTCCAATTATTACTTTAAAAATAATTATACTGCAAAACTTTATATAACTTTATCAAATATTTTTATATTTAATTTGACAAAGATAAAAAAAAATAAGACAAAATTCAGAGTTAATAAAATATACGGAATCGTATTTTGGGATATAAGAAGATATCTAAAAGCAATAAGAAATGTAATCCATGAGCATTAATGCATAGTAAGCAGAGTCAAGAGAAGATTGGCAAACATTATTATGAAATATTTATATGGTACAAATCGAAATGTTCATGGAACATCGATCTTACGAAAGGTACAATATGTATTAGCAATTAAAAAGGATATGTCAAAGCTTGAGGGATGATAAATTTTTATATGGTGATTCTGTTTATCAGAGATAGATAAAATATTTCAAACTTTTTGAATACTTATTTTTGCTTATTTTTGCTCGAGACTGTTTGTTGTTAAAATTTATGAAAATTTTTAATTGTATTGATTTGAATATACCAAAAATATAACTTCTTAGTCTTTAACAAGTCTTCAAATTCAAATTAAATATATTATGACTTAATAAAAATCATTTTCGAATTTCATAGAAAAATTTTTTAATTCTATAGTAGTTAGCAAAGTTATTCAATGATACAAAAAGATGAAAATAAACCATGAAATTTTCAGAATTCCAATTTGTTTTTTCTTTTATTTATTCAATTTCAATTTAACAATTTCTCACTTAACTTGCCTTCCGAATTTGAAATATTTTTTTTTAATTTAACATATCCAATTCTCTTTATTAATTCGATAATTCTTAAGTAAATAAAAATTCTAATTTTATAATCAAGCAATATGATAAATGCAAAGAGTCAAAGAGAAGAATATCCTGTTTTTTTTTTTTTACTAATATGATTTAAACTTAATTTACATTTATGGCTTAATTTGCTAATATAATACAAAAAGAGACGAGAGTTTTTTATGAATAGACAGAAAGATATAGAAAGACTCGACACGAATTCGTAATCTAACAAACAGTCGCTAGCTGCAAGATTATAGGATTATCCGGATTGCTTTGTAGCTTTCTTTGGTGTCTCCACCTGACAGTTCTCTTATCTTTGACGACTTTATTTATTTCTACCCCTCGAATTAGTTTTTTTATTTATTTAAATAAATAAAAACAAGTTCTAAAATTATATAAATATCAATGTTTAAATTTTGGTTTTATTTTTAGATTATTTTTAGTTTTTATAACTTTAACAATATTTATTGGGTTGGTTGTTTATATGCAAAGTAATAGTTTAGTAAAAAAATATACTGAGATAATTGAGTAAAAGTTTAAATTTTTTTACAGTTGAAATATTATTAGTTTTATCAGTCTGTTTTAATTTTATAAAAATAATTTTTGAAATTATAATCGTTTTCAGATCCAATTCTGCAATAATATATATATATAATAATAATTCTATTCTAATTTACGTTTTGTGATAAAATAATCGTAATTATGATAATAACAATGATTTTGCGAAAGCTAATTAATTTCGAATGTCATCTTTTAAAAAAAAGACAATGTTAAGTAATTCGTGGTCATTTACTCGCCAAATTCATAATTTGTTGTGCGCTAATGAACCGAGTAGAAGGCTTATTCATGATTATTTTATGCAAATACAATGGAAATTCCTTCTGAACTATTGTTAAAATAGTATATAGCTAGTAATCTGCAGGTGAGCTTTGATTTATCGCTTGAATTGTATGCTTTATTGGAAATTCCAATAATTTCGTTTTCAACAGCAGAGAGATGAGCCTCTGTGTCGAAATACACGGTCACGTGAATTTTCTACGATTATTTAATTAGATATCAGAATCAGATACCGATTAATATTAATTCAGCTACTCTCTCGACTATAAACATTGGAAAATTATTAATATTCATGACGAGGGTTGAATATAGTTTTGATGATTTTCAATTTGTTTGATTTATAGATTAGTTTAAAATTTCTTATCAACAAAAGCAATAAAAATATTTATTTATGAAATTGTTTAAAAAATTGTATATATTTTTTTCAAGTTTTAATTACTGAGATACGTGCGGAATTTAAATATTGTTATAAATTTTGTTTATTAAAAATTTATTGAATCAGTTGTAAACTTGGATAAATTCGCAATATTACAAATTTATAAAATCAATAGCTTTGGAATTCATTCGCAATTTTGTTTTACCTTTTCGTATTTGCATCTCGAAAATTAAATTTTGTTGAAATATCATAAAATGCCTATATCTTTTGTTTACCAATAAAAATATTCAAGATAAAATAAACTGCAAAATGATTTATTGTATTATTTAAAACATTTTTTAAACTTAAAAAATTTCACACTTTGTTTAAAATACTTATACTGCCATACCATTTAATTATTATACTGCGACCAACTCTTTGACTCTCAACGGAGTTTTTGCTTTTTTGAACAGACATAAAGAACATAAAAAGAGCATAAAAAGAATTAACATTGTGTGGACGTAAAGAGATAAAAGAAGAAAAAAGAGTAAAAAATAAAATAAAATTTTTTTACGGTGTGACATCGTTTTGTTATTAGAATAATTAAGTTTGAAAGTCTGCTATATATAAATAAAGTAAACTCTTCATTTTTTATTTAATAAACATTTTACATTATTTTACTTAAATTTTACTTTTTATAAAAGCTGGAAAATTAATTGTTTTCAATATAATTTCTATTTCTAATTTTTCACTATAAAATATAAATATGAATAAATACAATTTTTAATACAAATATTAAGTTGCTTATTAATGCAAATTCAATAGTATACTGTACCATTTACTGTAGGTATTTCTTTAATTAAAGTCTATCAAATATAACCCAAGTTTCCGAATTATTCTACGACCATTAAATTGCTCTTTTGCATTTATCCTTTGGTTTTGAAAGTTAAATAAGTAAAAGAAAGAAAGAAACGCCATATGAATTGCCACGCGGAAGTTTAACGTAAACACGGACCAATGAGCATTCGAACTAACCAAAGTAAGTTCGTACACTTCTTAAACTTTGGCCATAGTATAGTTTTGAAAACCAAAAGAAAAAGTTCTACTGAACTAACTTTAAAATTTTTTTATATATGTGCTATGTTTTCTTCTAACCAAATATAAAAAATCTTATAAGTGTAGACGCGGCATGTGAGTTGAATATTTAAATATTTATTTACCTAATGTATTGTTAAGTCCTGGCTTTTACCAGAACTTAATAAATGATAAATAAATGAGTATGTAAGTATGTTTTAGTTAGATTTGAGTTATTGAAAATAAAAGTTGATTTCAATTTTTTAATAAATTGATAAATTGCAGATAATTTTAAAATATGTATAAATCTAGTGGTGGAAAAGCTCCGCCAAATTTTGATTAAGTGAGATCGTTCTCACTATTGGATTAATTAAAAAATAGTATTCAATAATTTTATTAAAAGAATAGATTATGTTCTTAACGCATTTTACTGATTGAGAAGATTAGTGTTGGATACGGGCAGACATAAAAAATATAGACACGATCATTTTTAGGCACGACCGCTCCGCGGAGTGCTTTATTTTTTTTATTATAACTCGAGTTTATTAACACTTTTAAAATCTTTATAATAAGTGATAAAACACGTATTCTTATAAACAATTTTTATGGACGTAATATAGTATATAATTCACAATGATAATTTGAGATGTATAATAAGATTGACGGGAAGTGTAATAATATTACCAACAAAAATCCCGGGAAAGTGCCTATTTTCACTAGTTTTCATTGGTTTTCATCTTATATTTATGTCGAGATTTTTGTTCAAAAGATTTATGTTTCCTTTTACATTATTTTATTTTTCCGTTAATTTGTTTCGGAATGCTTGACAAGCATTTTGAGTTTCTTAATTTTTCGTTTAAGAATTTCGAATTATGGGTTCTGGTTTTCTTTTAACTACTTAATTTCATAAAAAATGCTTGATAATCAAGTGTTGTAATTGTTCAATGACTGTAAGTTTAATCAATAAATGTTAATAAAAGATACGTTTTATGACGTAACAGTACCTCAATTTAGGTATTGATAAAACTTTCATTGATTTGAAAATATCTGTATTTGATTATCTAAACTTAATTTCTTACAAAACCTAATAGTAGATGTTGATTGGTTATAAATCAAGTTTTATGTACTATATCACAGTAACGATATTTATTTATTTATATAATTAGCAAAGATTTATTTTACATAGATCGATTTGTTTAATTAGTCGTCAGAAATGCATAAATACGCTTTGAATCTATCCCATGAATGCAGCAAACCATTGATATAGAAAATTTGTGAAATTCTATGTTCAAAAAAGGTATCTATGTGACGTTTACTTAGTAAATAGAAATTCTTTGATTAGGCCTAGATATCTCTATCTAATAGCCTATGATGCTATTTATTAAATTATAATTTTTTTTAATAAAAGAAAATATTAGTACATATTTAATTATTAGTGACATTATATTTCATGTAGTTAATCAACATAAAATGTGTACGCCTTGCTTTTCTGGTAATCAGGCAGAAATAAAATAGTCTACGTTTAACATGTTGACTAGCCGGGGATTTTATTCCCATTTGATTTAACATGCAATATGACCCCTACTGAGTTTATGTGCTAAAGTGAGTGATTGATTGATTTATTTTTTATTTTTAGTGCGTTTTTTTTATTTAAGAATATTAAGGTGGGGTTTCGTTTTTTAGGAGTTTTACCTCCCCTAAAACCCCGCCGTTAACCAGTATTTAAACTACTAATTTTTATAAGAATATACTCATGTTTTTTGTTTTGTATTTTACTATTTGACTCTGGATGTTATACCAACAAAAACAACAAAAAAAAAATAGAATCTTATCCCATTCTCTACAAAAGAAGAAAAATAGGCGAAATTATTTTATGAAAGGGGCTAGTGGGTTCATGTACTAAATTTTTATTTATATTTTTTTTATTCAATGATATACGGTCGTTAGCTTTAAGGCCCTTTTAATCTTAATAGGTTGGAAGAGAAATTTAGATCTTTATATAATAAAGAATAGAATAGAAGTACACGCTTCTAAGAATAGGTTAGCATTTTTAAGAATATTGACTGTTACTGTATGTTCGTTAAAATAACTTATAACCTAAGAATATGACGGTATTTCTAGGTTTTAGTATTTAAATTACCTTATTGTCAATAATAATTTATTGACATTAAACACGGTATTTTATATCAGTTTAATGTGATCTGCATAACTAAACTTTAATTTATAATAATCTTTTTTTTATTATTTACCAGCCACAGAATTTTCCATTGACAAACACTTTCTAACAATAAAATATGATATTTTACTTTTTTTTATTTATTAATTTTGAATATATATATATATAAAGTTGAAAATCAAATCATTTAATTAGTCGTGCAACCAAAATCCACTTAAATGGGTATTCATTTAATTATTACGTGCCAAGAATAACTTGATTATACTACTTCTACATTAATACATGAAAACACTTTATAGGCATTATTAAACACTCGAAACAATAGAAGATTTCCTACGTTATTCCAAGTTCAAATATATATATATGCATATATACACACATAATTCACTTGCTATTATCAAACCATCAATCAAAATATGTCATAATTCATAAAAAGTTTTCTTAATTAAGCGTAAAAGGAAAGTGGCATTCCTTAAATGTTCCCTCAATTTTACTAGGCAAATACCAATTTAACGTGACTTCAGATTTTTCAGTTATTTTTCATTAATATGTCAAAAGGAAATTTAGAATGTTTTCTACAATTACTTAGAGTTAAAGTGAGTAATCTTTGCTTGAAGAAAATGTGACAGTGTGTTTGAGTTTTATCGGAAGGCTATTCAAAATAAAACTGCGAACCAATAATATTCTTAATGTAACTAACAACAGTTTATTAATTTCAACATTAGACAAAAGTTCAAGAAAACATTAAAACAGCAAAAATCAGATGCCAAAAGTCAGACCTTAGAATTAACTATATATATATATGAACAATTATTATTAATTTTCTTTTGAAAAGAAAAAGGCAAAGATAGTGGTTGAATCACAAAAGATTACTCGTTAATTTTTGTTTATAATAACACATTTGAAACTTATCTTTTGGTGGAAGAAAAACATTGTTGGCCGGCTTGGCTGCATTGCCGGCTTCTCTGGGTGCCGCCAGCTCGCCCTGCGTTGCATGCAGAGTTCTATCTATCCTTTTTCACTATCATGATATTACACGGGCAAAGAGAGAAAAAGAAAGGAAAAACAAACCCCGACGACAGAAATCCGCTCTTTACACACGCAAATCATCTTCTAGTTTTCCGCCTTTTAAAATGTAATATTTCAATAAAAAAAATAAGTTGGCTGCAAAACAAAAAAACCAATCTCCCGACGGGGGAGATAGTGTCCCCAGCCCCGAGGCTGCAACACATTCAAGTACCGCCTCTGGCCTTCTCGCGCGCGTCACTCACTAGAAGAAAAAAATCTCTCTTCACAATTGGCTTCCAAGCCAGCTTCAAACGTCTTAATTGTTGTGGGGGAGAGCGCGAAGACAGAGAAAGGTAGCCCTCTCTCCCCGTCGCTCTCACCCGTCTTATGCATGGGAACCGACGCTAAGTCCCCACTTCAACTCAACGAAGTCGAGAAAGAGTGGAGACGAAGCAACGGCTCCCGTCAACGTTCAAGCTTGGCTTCGTGGAAATTAGATAAAAGTGTAAAAAGAAATTGGCCTTGATGCTTTTAAGGCCCATTTCTCTTTACTGTAGTAATAAATTGATTAAATTTAATAAAAATTTTGAAATTAATTAAATCTAATGAAAAAAAATTTAGGGATAAAAATTCGTCACTTAACAAAGAAAAGCAAGTTTCAACATTTTTTTTTATTTTAGCCTATTTAAATTTTGTTTTTAATTTAGCCTATTTGATGATGTTTTTATAAAAATATAATGCGTAGACAATTTCAATATTTTTTTTATTTTTTCGTTTTTGTTACAGCTTTGAAAAATCTGAAAAGAGAATCAGAAAGATCTTCAAAAATGCAATTTGTAACTACTTTTCAAAAAACTTTTACGTCATTTCATTGTAAAGTTTTAAGCACATAGTTATCAATCCTTATACTTTTAAAAAAAAATAGCTTCTCGCAAGAGCTCCTTCTATCCTTTTGATCACTTTTTGAGTTAATTCATATTTGAATAAATGATAATATTTAGTTTAATTTAAAAATAAAATTTAGTTTTTCTCTTAATTTTTTTTTAATATGCCAAATTAATAGAAAATAATAACATGTAAATGGAGGGAGATAAGGGAATGTCACACAAATATAAATGATAATGTTTATTGAAAGAAAATAATTAGCCTAGAAAATAATATTAATGTCAGTAATAATAGTATTTAAATCTTTTTCCATTGAATCCAAATCAACAATAGATTATTGAAGAATGTATAAATATATAAATGATATTTAATTTTATTCGCCGTTTCTTGTTATTCATCGATTAGGAATAAAACATTGCAAACTTTTATATTACTTTTGTGCACATTGAACTCTTAATTATCCTTTATAATTTTATTTCGATTGCTTTTAATTAGCATTAAAAAAAATTATTCGTTATCGACTGTCATTAATTAAAAGTCCGTTACGTAGAAAAATAAAAAATTTAAAAAGATCTGATTATTTGCATTCTTAATTAAGAAAATAAGGTCAGTAACGCACATCTGTCGACAAAAGAATCAAAAAAGAAAACGATAGGAAAAAAAAAGTTATGTCAGTTCACAGCTACTGCCGACGATGTAACTGATCAAGATGCAAAACAGTTTACTCTTTTGACCTAAAAAATTAAATTTTAAATGGAACTAAAACTTGAAGTAAAACGATAAGAAAACCTTTTAGCTAACGTAAACTTTAAAAGTAACATAGAGCAAAATTAAAATTAAAAGAATGTTAGGTAAACTGTTTAAAAAAATGGTTTCGTAAAATAAACAAGAGTTGCATTAATAACGGCTTAAACGAACTTTTATATACCATACTGAAAGCTGGAATAAAAGTTTTATGAACAAAAACTTAATTTACATAAATTCTTTTTTACCTTTTATTTTTCGTTTTTATCAATACTATAATGGCAATTAGACTATAGGATATTATAATTTTATATTTTTAATTAAATTCCATCAGCGAGCCTTGAAAATATTATTTCCATTCAATCTCATTGTTCACCTAAATAATTTGCCGAAAATTGAAACAAAATTAAGGATTTAGAGAAATTTTTTATGAACCCCGTAACTGGGAAGGCTTTTATAACTTTTCGTGCCAAAACTGGTAACCATAAATACTATGTTTAGGTGTATCAAAATATTTATTACGAAATATCGATAGGTAAGAAAAAGAATTTTAAAAAAATAAATAAATATAGAATAGTAAATTAAATATCGAAAATAAAAATAAAAATCAAGCAAAAGTCGTACGCCCGCGACAAAGTGCTGAATCGGCACTTTGTCGGGGGCGACTTGCCTTGTCGTTTTAGGCGGAGACGAGCGTCAGACCATCGTGGACGCACTACAAGTAGGTCGTACTTAGCATCTCTCTCGAATTGTATATTTTATATTAAATAAATAGTAAATTGAACTTAGAACATTTTCTCTTTACTTATTTTTGCATCCTCGCGTTCTCCATAGGAGTGCGTATCAATTAAATCCCACGTAACACTATAATTGTATTTTATATATCTTTTTTACATAAAAAAAAAATAAATGTCTGTTAATTACAATCTTACTGTAGTAGATGCAGTATTTATGCACGAAGATTATGGTAAAAGAAATTAACTTTATAAAAATTAAAAGCTTTACAAAAATAAAAAAATTTTTTAAATTAGAGTTTGCTCATTTTATTTAAAAAATTCTAATAACTAAATGATAAAAACTTTAAAAATTCTAATTATTACAGAGATTATGATTTCTTATAAGATGAAAAAAAATCCGAAAATCCTGGAAATCCAAAGAATGGAAGTTGTCCCGAGAACGATGGATATTCTTCGTATTCTGAATATTCAGGGTATTGTTCCTGCTCTGGAAATGGATATCCTGGATATTCAGGAGACTGTGGATATGCTGGGTATTGTGGGTGTTCTGAAGATTCTGAGTTTGCTGAAGGTCGTTTTTGATGAACTTCTGCGTTTGTTGGATGACCATTTAAAATGTTACGAATAAATGATGAGTAGGAAGATACTCTGGTGTATGCAGCGGGTTCTTTATTTTCATTGCAACCTGGTGGGCTGATGCTTACGATACCAATGACTGTTTTACCATAAATGAGAGGACCACCACTATCACCCTAAAATTAATTTTAATATTTAAAAAATAATTTATAAAGATTATTTATAATAATTTTATTTTCTTTTAAGTTGAAAACATAGACTTACATTGCAAATTCCTTCAGGTTTGCGACCTCGTTGAACTTGATAACCACATATATGAGATGGGAAAATCTTTGGCACATACGTAACATCTCTTTTGCACTGTTCATGATCAATAATTTTAACTTTAGCGAATCTCAATTTTCCGTCTACGTGATGATTGAGTTCAACTGTCTCTCCAGTTAATGGATGAATAGCAGTTTGGATCCTAGATGCACCAAAACCAGATATCGTAGCTACCTTACCAGCATAAGTATTGTCATCTTCTGGTAAATTTATTTTCTCTAGGTATGATTTACGACCAAGGCCCAGTTTCTTATTTAACTGTAAAAGATTTATTATTTAAAACTATGTATTTTGAAATGTATAAATAATAATGAACTATTCGATTTCTAATTATTAGAAAATTAAAAAAGATGAACACATTACAAATACGTAAAATAAGTTTTAGAAAAAATAACTCTATTGTAGATTCAATAATTTTACTTTTCATTTAAATTTAAAACAATTTTTATGGAAAAAAATTGACTATTTAAAAAAATTCCAGTTGTATTTTGATACATAACAAAATTATCATAAAAAATGGAAAACTATTTACCTTTAATACTGCAATATCATTCTGATAAGTGATTGGGCTATATTGTTTGTGAATGTAAACTTTGTCAACATCAGCCTCGATTAATTTTCCGTTTGGATTACTATTTAGATTGGTGATACCTACTGCAACATTATATGGATAAGGTTTAAATTCACCCTTTTCAGTAACGCAATGCGCTGCTGTCAATATGTAGTCATCAGCAAGTATTGCACCACCACAGATATGTGCACCGTTGACCTGTAGAGAAACTTGATGTTTAAATTGTTCATCTTCAGCAAAATCTCCACCTATAATAGCTTCGGAATCAAGTCCTGAAACTAATAGTCGCAATTATGTAAAAATCAATCAATTTCAAAACTTGAATTAAAAAATTGTTTTTATAAACTATTGAAAAATTTAACAAAAAAATTTTTTATAACAACTAATAAAACATTTTTAATTAAACTTGTAACTCACCGTCGGTGATGAAAAAGCATGATAATATACTCAAGAAAGAAAGCAGCAATGAAGCACGAGTCATTATAAAAGATTAATTTTTACAACAGGCGTTACCAAAGAAATAGATGAGAATGAATTTTCACATTGCTATATATACATTCATGCAACTACAAGTGTCTGTTTCTTGAATTCAATTGTTATCAATTCAAATAAAAAACCAATAATTCATTTAAAAGTTTGATATAACTGACTATACGTATTTGTGTAATACGTGACAATGTATACACTTCATTATATGTAACGATCATTATATTCAGCATTAAATTCAAATTAGTTTCAAACAATGGATAATTTTTGTTTGATACACCTACAATAAAGTATCTTTTATAATAAAATTTTCCAAAATTTGATTCATCGATAGATAAATATGTTATTTAAATTATTTCTACGTTTTCTGACGTTCTAAATAAATATTTAAATTTCTTCAAGGAATCAATGTAGTTATTGAATTTAAAAGATCTTGATTGATATAAGTGTATTGTTTTTGATGATATTGCTTTGGTATATTACAGTAAACATTGATTCAATATGTACTTGTATGAATGTATATTTCACATACGTACACAATCTCATTTTATTTACGTAACATTAAGCTTTCAATTATACAAACTCTTTTACACTTATTATTATATCAATGAATATAATATAAAACTTAAACTATTCATATAGTCAATATGTTATTTGATTAATCATTCCTTATATTACGTACTTATATCGACGCAATTCATATAAATAATCACCTTCGTTTCCTTATACATATCAAAGAAAATAATAAACAAAGTAAAGACAACCAAAAAAAATTACTGATGTAATCATAGCGGAATTTTAAATAGATCAGCCGATGTTAAGAAGATAGGCAAATGATAACTGATCGAAAAACTTAAAACATATCACGCTATAATAATGAATGAATATATTTTTATTGTACTTTTATTATGCACGAAAATTTTATTTTTTCAATATTAAGTACTATTTTACTATTATAAGAGAGAAAGAAAGAACACCAATCAGTTTGGTATATTTTTAAAAATTGTGATTCAATTACATAAAAACTCATTTATTAAGTACATTTTTTGATTATTACGTTACGTCGGATTTAAATGATACGCACTCCTATGGGGAGTGTGAGGGTGCAAAATAATTGAAGAAAGATAATATAAATTAGACTTAACGTTTATTATAAAACGATACAATATGAGAGAGAGGCTATTTCTTATTTTTTTTTTATTCCGATGTTTCTCTTAGTACGCTAGAGATATGTGTTATTAATTTAGAGCTGTTCAAGTTATTTAACATGTTTATTTCCTCTATGATACTTCCCAACTCGATTATTTTAGCCTCTACTGTGATTTCTTTATTTGCTCTTAATTTTACCTCTGAGGTCTTCGTCGAGCACCCGTATGCTAGACAGATTACCCCTGATTTATATATATTTTTTATTTCTGATGTCTCGTCGCATAGTATGATTATCTTTTCTTTAGTCGGCGTTGAAAACGCCGTGACTCGCCATCTTCATCATAGACGGGGCTACAGATAATTGAAACCCATAAGGGTTGCCCCACTGCCACAGGATCGCCAGTTAAAATTGATCCTCTGTATATTAAATTGTAGCCAATATATAGGAAATGATCATACTGGTTTAACTGCATCCGCATGTAAACGCCTCGGACAATTACTTCCCGTTGTTCCTATCGGAAAAGGGAACATAAGTCCCAAACATCGAAGTCTTTGGATACGTTCTCGCCAGATAGCCATCTCTCTAGAGAAAGCTTACGGATACGATGTTCGAGACGGGTATAGTCCCAGTTATCATATACTGAAAAAATAAAATGTTACGTCCTGGCTTTACACCAGGACAAAATTAATAATTAAATGTTGTTAGAGAAAAAACGTTTTATATATTTTATTAAAAGAATTTGATTATTAAATAAAAGAATGAAAATAGTAATTGATTTTAAATCGTTTAATCAAATGTTAAGTCTAGAAGAGCTCTACCAATTGTAATTGATGTGAATCACTGTCACGATTAAATATACTTGAATTATATTTTGAAAGAAATATAGAAATATAATAGTTATTATCTTATCTCGATTCAGCTAAGTAGATACAAGGCGAGTATAGCCAGACAATAAATAAATGCACTTGATTTAATACTTTTAATTAGAGAAATCTTTATTTGATACTTTGAATATTTTATCATTTTTAGTTGTAAAGAGGCGAGATTTTTCCTCCAGGAGTTTTACCTCCCGAAACGAAAATCCCGCCGTCAATAACAAGTTTTATAGTTGGAGATAATAACGATTTCTGAATGACAAAGTCGAGTTATACGCTTGGAATAATTATAAGGTTCTTAATTAGAAGAATTAAGACCATTCTAAAAAGCACTTTACGCACAGACGTTGCATTAGATAATGCAAGAAATGTTAAGGAAGCTATTAATTTAATATTGAATTGGTGTCGTTTTACTATCCATGATTTTAAATAAGGAATCTTTAATACTAACTATTCATTTAAAGCATAAAATTACTATTTTTATTGATTGTTAGATTGTTTTTAAACTAAATGAAAAAAAATTGTTATACCATATTCGTTATAAATTAATCAAAAATTTACATTTTTGTCTATATATTACTTTTTTTTAAAACTCAAGACAAAAGAGTAAAAGTGATTTTCTAAATTCGAATAAATTGTTGTAAATTTGCACTACATAAAATTATTTTTTTAGAATAATTATTCACTATGGTATAAGTTAATATAAAAAGCAATATGATGAACAAAATTGACTGTTTGAAATGATGAAAACACTTTTTTAAAATAACTAAAAATTTATATGGAATTGAAACTTATTATTTATAAACACAATCTACTTTATCTGCATCTCGTCTAGGTCTAATTAGTTAAATAACATAGTTTTATATTTTTAGTGACAGATATGAAATTTCTATAGTTAGAGATAATAACAAGATGGGAAATACCTCGCGTAGATTACTGCGAATTAACTTCTTAACACTAATCAAGTTCTCTTTAGTGATTAGGTAAAGGAAAATAAAATAATGAATCAATTAAACACTATGAGGTTCTATGGACGGTTTTATTCTCATTACTACTAACTGACAGAAATCTCATTGACTTCATCGCATTACTAATTTTCATTCTCAAAATTCAATTTTAACATTATCTTTTTCTTAATTATTACTCGCTTTTAACGTTTTGAAAGTTTTTAGAAATTACACTATTTGAAAGTTAACATGTATAAATATTTAGTTTACTATTACACCTTAGTTTAGTGAATAATAAAAAAAAATTAAACTGATTCGATTTTATTCTATCAACTCTATGGATTCTATTTAATGTAGGGTGCTCTAATCCCTTTTCACTTTTGTATAATAGGCTAAGAAAATAAAACTTATCTGTAGGTATCCCAAGTTGGCCGGCGGGCACAGCATTGCCGGCTTTCCTGGACTCTATTCGAACTATTCGCCTGCTTCATCTTCCCCGCTATATACACATTCTCACGTAAACTGGTACTTTTCAGAAACTGCTATGATGTACCTGAACGTTAGCCCGGAATTCACGTTATTGATTCGATTAATTCTTTGCCGATTTTAACTTTTAGCTAATTAAATAGTTTAGAAGAAACAGACAAAAAGAACAAATTTTATTTATTGAATGCAAACCCTGAAGAATAAATGAAGTGATTTTCTAGTTGGGCTTAAATTCACAAAACAAACAAAAACCGGTTAAAGTTTGAAGTTGCAGCCTGCAGCCTCGCGGGCTGCAGCGTACATGTGCTTCTCTATTGACCTGGTCGCGCGCGTCTCTCTTCAAGCTAGGCCCGTCGTCAACGCTTGCACCGTCAGGCCAACTTCAAACCAAGCAACTGGTAGTGGAAGGAGATGCAAGAAAAAGAGAGATAGCTCTCTTTCTCCTTCTCGCACTCCCTTGCCCAGTGCATTGGAAATCATAAGTTCCCACTCTCAATGCAGAAAAGTAGAGAGAGCGGAGACTTATGACGATCTCCGTCAACGGTTAAACTGTTGAATTCCCAGAACCCGATAAGAGAGTGAAAAGAAAGTGGCCTTGGCACTTTTAAGACCTCTTTCTTTTTACTATGGAAATAAATGATAAAAAATTTTTAGACAACTCAAAAATATTTTCTTAAAAATAAAGAAAAATTTAAATGCAAAATTGTGTTACTTAACACCCCCCCTTACTAAAAAGAACTGCCGTCCCCGGTAGTAGAAGGTCACGCAGGAGCAAGCTTTGAGAATCCAAGAGAACCTGCATTACAAAGTCAAATGTACATAATAATTATATTGATTAAAAAAAACAAAATAGCGGATGGAAGAAAGATTGATGATGGTTTACTTCATAAGGTGGGTTGACTTGGGAATAATTTAGGATTCAGGAGGAGATAAGGATTCCGCTTTACAAGTATTGATTTCAATAAAAATAGAGTTTAAATTTAGTATGTAACCGAGTTGAAAAATTTTTTTTTTTTTTTTAAATGATTTAACAGTAATTATGACGCTAAAAATATAATGCGATAAACGAAAATTGATTGTTTGGTCAAAATTTAAAACTAAAATATTTAAATGGTTGTTCAAAAGAGATTTTTTTTTTTTCATTTTTCTGATGGTGGCGATGTACCGTCTTCACAGGAGGAGCGGGGTTCTCTTTCGTTTGCTCCCCCTGTAGGTGGGTTGATTTTTGTTTTGATCGCTGCCCCATAACGTCGATATGAAAATTGGTCAAGCTTGGCCATACCTTTGGCGGTCGATGTTGGTGTATTCCAGCAGTTCATGCTGGCAGTTGTCAAGTCCGTTTTTTCTCCCCTTTACCTAAAACAAAAGTATATTAAAAAAAATTATTTTGGAAAAGAGTTATGTTAGTCGCATGCACTGGTTAATTAAATGCTATTTACATGTTACTTAGCATTAGTAAAAGAATATTTGAATTGTTAGTCAAGTTCTAAGTTATCTACACGCAAAGCAAGCGGTTTAGGTTTTGCAGGATTAAGGATGAGGTGTATTGCCTGTTGGAGCACTTCATACTCCGTCAAGGAAAAAGAATGCTTTTCAGCATTATCGCAAGGTACAGAAGCGGTGGGCGGGGCTGCACTATTGGTAGCCGCGTCTGCCCATGTCAATGAGTTAGGTTGCAACTCAGTCTCAGCGGACACCTGGTTAGAGGTGGTCTCCGGTAGTTCAGGTATGTCTAGCGCGTGAACGCAGTCTTTGCTATGCAACGCGTAATTACCTGTAATTGGTTTTTTACACAAGTTGCATATAAAGTAAATGTGGTCATCATGCAGTCTCGCGGAACTGTCTGTCGAGGGTTGCTGGTCATGGCACAACAGCATATGTGTGCGTCTATACTGTGTAGTAACGTCTTAATTACAATTACTACACCTAGTCCAGATGTTTTGTATTTCGTTCCGTTTACGTTTTTGTCGTAAAGGCTCAGCTTGTCTCGCTCCGTATTTATTACGGGTCTGTAGCAAAGCTGTTTGAGCGTCAGTCTTATGCAAAAATCTTACGTATCCGTACCGATTTTCAGTTATTTTCCCACGAGTAATATGTACGTAGTCTAATAACCCGAAAGGTCTAAATACAGAAGCTAAAGTTTGCACCGTGTCATTTTTTGTTACTAAACAAAAAAGTTGGTTAGGGTCAATGTTTTGAGAGTCAGTTTTATCGTTAGTTGTAGATTTTTCTACAGAAAAATGGTCAAAAAATTTTATTTGGAGTCTAGTATACTTATGGTTAACGTATTCTAGTGTCGTTATTTGTTGGACAGGCCCTTGTCGTTCGAGATCTCGGATGATTTCTCAAAGGGTCTGATCTTTGTTATTGGTCAATTGCAAGGTCTCATTTCTCGACATCCTGATGCGAAGTTCACAATCTTTAGAAGTTGGAACGTCGAGCAATGGCCAATGAGTCTCACAAATCATCTTATAAGCATGGTTTGTATACTCATGTAAATAGTCATGGTCGAACTTTACATATTGTTTGTTTTTCTCATTTAGTGCTAAAAACGCATGAGTTGGCTGGATTTTCGCAAAACCGAGATGCTGGTCTTCCCATGATTGGGTAGTCAATAATGGATACATACGGTACAGTACATACGGTTCTGCTTCTACCATAGACAGATATAACATTACTATCAGCCGGTTGTTATCGTAGACAGCATCTATTTTCGAGATCCTTGCTATTTCTTCAGGACTCGCATGTTTGGTAGGCATAGGTAAATCCCAATCACTCGAATGTTCTGTATTATCCTGCCTCATTTGGGCTAGGAGCTGGAGCGTCAATAATTCGCAGGGTAGCTTCCCTTGTAATAAGGTTTTAACTAGTTCGATTAACTGCTTGAGAGCTTCCTGAGCTTGTTCAATAGCCATAGCTAAACGACTATAATGTGCAGTGAGACTTCGGAGGTAGGAGTCTCGTTGTTGCTCGGATTCGAGGGTTTGAATCGTCTTTTCCAAGTGTTTCAGCGCGTCAGCATGATTATATGTGATATTCTCTAGACTTTTGAAATTTGCTGTGATTAGATGAGTCTTTTGATTTGTTAGTTTAATTATTTCTTTATTATCATTTAGCAACTTGTCGATATTTTGGTGTACTTTTTCTGTCTCGTCTTCCGTGACTAGCCCGAAAAGTGTGTTGCTAACACTTCCAATGATACCTAGAGGCGTCATCGATCTTTTGATAGTCTCCTGACTGTTACTTGATTTATCTTTAAAATGCAATCTAGTCAACAGGTCCTTAGCTTGGAGTTGAAATTCGTGAGCTTGGCTCTGTTTTCTTAATAGCACCTGCGAGTTCAACGCATTTTCACAATCCTCGCTGTCAAAACTCTTTAAACACTCTCTGTAACTGTCAATAGCGGCTGTTCGTTGGTCAGCTATTTTAGGTTGACATTTTAGCTTAGCGAGTTGTTCCCGGCAGTTATTAATCGATAGATTTATAACCTTGCTTATGTCTATTTGAGAGTCAATTATGTCAGTGTTCACATGTATAAGGATTTTCCATTCCGCTCGTTTTAGTCGTAAAATGCCTATTTTCTCATAATAAATGTCCGGATTAGTGTTTAAGGGCGTCAGTTTATGAGATGGTAATCCTGTGGTTTGCAGTCCATAGAAGGTTAACACTGAAATTAGGGTCGTCAAGATATAGCCCTTCATGACTAGGTGTCTGAGCCTGTAATGGAATTGTTAATATCGTTAAGCAAGTTTAACCTTATCGATATGTTTCAATATAGTTTTATGATCGGGGGTTTCCAACAAGATGTTATTATGCCCTAGAATACCTATTATTTTTAAAGGTGACAAGTAGTATTTTTCGAATTTTGAGGTTCTGGGCTCATTCTTTATGTACACATATTGTCCGATTTTTGGCTGAAATGTCTTGACGTTCTTGTCGTAGTATTTTTTTGAAAGGTTTTTCTTCTCCGCCTAGTTTTGTCCAGCTGTTAACTTCATTTCCTCCAGTCTTTTGACAAGATCTGTTAGATACTGATTGTATGTCGCCAACCGATCTTCAGACGGTATTCTAAGAGGAAAACGAGCAGTTTTTCCATACACCAGCTCAAATGGTGTAAAGCCCGTCAAAGCATGAACACTTGTATTGTATGAGAAAGCGGCAAATGGGGCTAAACGGTCCCAGTCCTCGTAATGTTCAGAATACGTTCTGATGAAGTCCACGAGAGGAGCGTGGCTACGTTCTAATGCACCAGTAGTCTGCGGTCGGTAACCAGAAAAATGTAACTGGGTTACCTTGAGTAGTTGCAATAGTGCCGCCATAAGGTCGGACATGAAGCTTGTACCTCTGTCAGATAACATGGCTCTAGGTGCCCCGAATTGGCAGATTAGATTTTTAGCTAAAGCTTCTGCTATGGTCGTCGCCCTTATATTCGGAATAGGAATTACTATGACGTACTTAATCAGATGGCACTGCATCGTCAGCAAGTGGCAATTCCCCGAAGTCGTTAATCTTAGTTTTCCAACCGTGTCGATAGAGACTTTGTCGAAGCTGTCTAGTGGCGTGTCGGTAATTACCATAGGAGCTTTTTTGTTGATCCGATCTATTTTGTGTAGCTTACAAGTAAAACACTTTCGTACATAATCTAAGATATCATTTCTCATACCAGGCCAATAATATCTCTTTCTGATCTTAGCATAAGTTTGATTTATGCCTTTATGACCGCCTATCAAGCTGTCATGCAAAGTAGAAATGATTGGATTTCTTTGCTCTTCGGTAAGATATTCGGATTTTCCGTAGCACAGAGTTATGAGAATACCCGTGTTTTGAAATTCTTCCCTTAAAATATCACTAAGTGTTCCAGGTGCTAGATGGTTAGTGACCTTACTCGTTTTTGATATTCTAACGGTAGCAATGTTTTGCTTCTTGAATATGTCGATCGTTTTTTGTAGGAGATTGCGCAAATCCTCGCAAACTAACGAATCCTCTTCGTAGTCTTTAACTACCAGTGAAAATATTTTGTGCTGTTTATACGGGGTGATTATAATGTTTCCCTTCTTGGGTTTTTGTCTCTCTATATTCCTTCGCTCTATTGCTCCGATGTCATTTAATAATTTTGTTATTGGATCAAGGCGATCACAATCACCGGAGATAAAATGAATAATATTATCCCGCTGGTATGTGAGGCAATGTCTAGTAGGTTTTATTACTTGAATTCCATGGTCAGATATGGCAGTCTTCATTGTACTGGCATCAGAGGTAAGTGAGTTATCACTCCAAATCCATGGGTTAGGTAAAATTACACCCATAACGTCATCTGGTGCTTTAGAATATTCAATGTTAATAGACCTTTCAGTTACTTCTGGGGTTGCCTGTAAGTTGGGTTTTGGTATTGGCTTTCTGATAGTCCTGGGAGTGCTACTATGTCTGGGCACAGCCGATCGTACGCTGGGAGTGGTCGATAACGCTCGTTCCTGTGATCGCAGAATTATAGAGGAGTCTAAATTATCCTCATGTCATTAATCTTTGTTGTATAGTAGGTGTACGTCTTGCCTGGTGCGAATCTAGTCTTCAAATGATTCACTAGGCTGTCAATGTTGGCAAATGAATGTCCATATGTGCAGTCTCTGGCATTCCCGCGCAACTTCGTTAGCACGGCCTTGACATACTGTCCCTCGCTTCCTGCAGGCACATATTCCTTTCCATTGCGAACATCTTGTATAAAGTCTTTTAAAGGCATATTATGCCCGTCAAAGCTGCGCAGGCCCTGCAAGGCATTATGTAAGGCGAAACTATTCGCCATAGCCGTCATCATCAGCATGGATGGGTTGGCTTGTCCGTCTCGGTTTTGAGCGTTTATCTCTTCGGTAGGCATTTCTATTTCCGGTCTGCGTTTCTTTCGTTACTAAGTCTTGCTAAATACCCCCAAATAATAAAAATAGACTAATTTTAGTGATTACCTACGGCAAACCTATCTTCGAATTAAACTTTGTAGCTATAGATTCAGTTCGTAGAGTTTCGCACCTAAAGGAAAATTTACACAGTTAGTGAATTCAAGTTTCTAATTTCTTAATTAAAAATCTGGCAAGTTGCCACGCATTTACACGTCCAGGTGCTGTATAATAATTAATGTTTAAAAATGATATAAAAAGCAAAACAAGTAGTAAAGAAAAATTTTTAATTAAACAAAAATGAAGTAAATTTAAACATGTTTTTTTTTAGTAATTCCCTCAGTATATTCAGAGCCGTATACATAGTATGTGTGCGTTTATCGACCCTACTTCCGAATCAGTCAATCCACCTCACTATTCGCGTTCAACGAACTTTTAGCAGCAAAAGGATTCCGCAATTCAACGGCTATAGTTCAGATTTAAAGCTGACGTCCGAACTTAGACCGCTTGAGGATCTAAAAATTAGAAATAATGTACACAATGCATTATTTCTTGTTGTTTTGGGAATATAGCGAGAAAAAGATGCGTATCGGTAGCTGCAGTACGCTAATAAAAGATTATTGCCTAGCAACAATCTCCAAACGTATTTGCATTGTAACCCGATGATATCACGTTAAAGGAAGAAATTGGGAAGGATTTAAGATAAAGAAGAAACAGAATTTAAAAAGTTATTAATAGTTATCTAGAACCATTCGTGATATTAAAAACGCTGTGGCGTAGTAGGTTTTTATTAAAATAATTATTAAGTATAATTTAAATTATAAAACAAGAGAATATAGTCACACAGAATGGATGAACACGATTTAACGGAAAGGCAACAATGATCTCCAAAGAAAAACTAGAGTTTTTCGAGTAGCTATAGGCAAATCTATTATTGTAACAACTACAACAATTACAATACATTAATAAAAGAAAAATCTAAAGTAATGGTGATAGAAACTGCTTCTGAGCATTATATCCATAGAAACGTGTACAGACTTTTCCAACAAGTGGAATTATTTAGAAGACCATTACATTAAAGTTACTTATTGGCAAAAAGAGGAAAATGTATTAGGATTAGATAAATTTCAAAAACAAAAGTGAATTAAATTCCTGCGCTTGCTTAATGGTAAAACGAGAATTTTGACATAGTTTAAGAGTATTAGACGGAGTTAGTAATATAAAATTTCTAACGAATCTCAGAGTGTAGCACTCCATTAAAAAGGAAATAAAAGTGGTAAACCATTCGATATATTCAAAAGTAAGAATTATAGAGAATTTTTATTAAGTGTTCCCTTTTTTTTTTATTATTTAAATTCTTTAATGACGGAAAGATAGTAGAAATAGTAGTGCAAAAAGAATTCAATCTAATTAAATTGAATAACTATTTTTTTATAAAGCCCGGTAATATAAGGGACGGAGGAACGAATGTAAAACGTTGAATTCGACACGAATCCAGGGTAATGCAATCGAAGAAATAATTCAAGTAAATTAGAAATTAAGTTAAATAAGAATTTTTGTGGCAGCCATGTGACTGGCCGATAGAAGTGATAACTTCAAATATTATAGGTAGAAATGTATTGTGTGATATGTGTAATGCCTGCTAAGACTCCACCTTGTACTATATCATCTATTGATAATATAGGATCATCACAATACCACCTTTTATAGGGCCCATACAGAAAAATCCAAAAAGTGTTATTAATAAAAAGGTCGAAATACCCCAACAGAGAATTCAGAATGCTATACTACGTTACGATATTACGGCGGGATTTTCGTTTCGGGAGGTAAAACTCCTGGAGGAAAAATCTCGCCTCTTTACATTAGTAATGAACAAGAATCATTTTAAATAATGTTCATTTTAAACTTCAATTATTTCAGTTGATTCTTAGTTTGAATAAACGAAATAAAAATGTAACAAACTTTTATTAATCAAATTTTCCTCTTAAAATTTTTTCAAATTATTATAATATTTAAAACATTGTATCATTTTATCTCCCTTTGACCCTCCTGCGACCGGCACCAAATCGAAAAGCATATATTTAAATCGGAAACTGGACGTGTTATCTCGTCATTCGGCGCAGGGAGGACAAATATTAAGTACAATTTTTTAAATCCGACATAAACCTTCATTTAAAGTGTATTAATGTATTACAAGTAATTCAAGACCTACGAAATGACATAATTTGTTGGAAAATTTTATTTGTAAATAATTGTGGTAAAAAATATAAAAGAAAAATCAATTGAGTAAAACATACAAAAATTGATGACAATAAAAAATATATTTATGATATTTGTAAAAAAGAATTCAGTAAAAAGAGAGTTTATAAAGATTTTTTTAAATGCGATGAAATTCATAGACGATTTTTTATTAACATTGACATAGATAAAATTATAATTTAGAATATAAAGTATTAGTAATTTAAGTATTATAATTTTTATTTCACTTATTTTTTGCAATTTCTTTGAAATTGCAAAAATTTAACTATACACAATATTCTATTGTAATTTACCATGATTAAAAATGAAAAATAAAATTTAAAGATGACAATAATAGTTATAATTCGAATTGAGTCAATAATATGTTAAATGCGACATTAGTTTTATTGTATAATATTTAAAACGTATGAAACTATTTGATCATAAAAATTACAATACTGTATTAAATCGATTAGTGGAATGAGCACACATTTATGTTATATTTTTTTATGATTTGGAAAATAAAATTTTGTAACTTTTTTTTATAAAAGTAGGTAGTTTACAAATGCAATAAAATTGTCCAATCATCGTATGTTGATTAAATTTTAATTCTGTAATCTATAATTAATATTATATATACTACTTTTCAAGTACAAGATAATGACTTGAAAAAATATAAACATTTAAGAAACGAAAAAATATCCGTGAACGATACATGAATGATCGAGTTAGCGTTTTCTACTAGAAATTAAAACACGATGTATATTTATAAGAATATTTATAGGTGTAATTTATGCACGGAGAGAATTTTTCTATAAAAAATACGGTGATAATCACTACAATAGTGGGACATCTTATAATATTAGGTTATCTTGTAGACGCATCCTTTAAATATTATTATTAAACACATTGACAAAATTTAAAGTCCGTTCTACAATTTTTACGGTGCCGGCCTGTAATTTTTGTAAGATTTCATTATAATTTTTAAGCATAAATATTGCTGTAATTTTTATGCAGAATTTTATAGAAAAATTATCACCGTGTACCTTATATTAAACATAAGATAAAACGAACAAAGCGAAATATTTACTCGAAATCTCAAAGAATTCTATTCTTTAACGTTGTACTTGGGAAGCTTGTCCCTTTTAAAGTTTTAAGAGTTTTAAAAAATTAGGTAACATAAATGACTTTATTTTTAAAAAAAAATTTCGTATTATCATTTGCTACACGATATATATTTTGGCTTAAACTTGATAACCAAATTCTTGCTTAGCCTATTATGAATCAACAACTTTTTTGCTTACAATATTTTAGTTTAGATTTTATAAATTATTTTAAGTTGACTTTTGAACTAGACGTATTTTAAAATACAGAAAAAAGTTTATTCACATAACATTATACGAAAATGCAACCTACCAATGTAAGCGTGTATATACAATAAAAATTAATGTTTAAATATAATTCACAAAAGTTTTAGATAATTTTATAATGATTAAGGCAAAAAATGTATATGCGTCGTACAATTTTATATTAAAAAACATTTCGGGGAAAAACGCAACTTATCAAATTATACTTGGAGCTACTTTGAATCAAGGATTGGAAATTGGTCAGAACATTGTCCTACAGAGATTTTTGAAATAAGATAAATGTGCGCGTATGTAAAAAATATTCTAAATACATCTATAATATAAACACCTATGGATTACGCCTATCCATCCATCAGCAAATTTTTGTCTGCAAGTACTGATACGTAATTCGCACTTACCAGCAAATAATGACGTAGCTCTTCATGCTTGCAGCATAATTCTCACGTCACGATTTTCACCTGTTCGAAGATAGTACATATGAACTGTATAGCTAATGATGGAGAAGAGGCTAAACTCTCATCGCATATCTTCTCCTGGTTTAGTTGGTAATATAATTTTAAATATATTTTATATATTTTTAATACATACAATTTTTTATTCCTATCTCGACAGTAATGTTTGCTTTATCAACTCAAAAAATAAATCGAAAGTGAGACATTTTTTGCCAAAAATTAGTGGGTAACAATGCGGTACATTACTGGTCGGTAAAGAAAAAAATAATAAAATAGTATAAATTATAGATTAACAAAATAGAATTTTATAGAAAAATCTGTATATTTGTCATCTATATCGTATAATTCTAACGGAATCTAATGTCTCGATTTCAGTTCCAAAAATTAACACGTTTCAGGTACTGATACGTAAATTATTACATTTCGACTTTAGTTACAGATATTTTACGTTTTATATTATGAACTAATAAAATAAAATTAAGTTTTTAATCACAAAATGTGATTTTTTTCTTTATAATTTAAATCTTTATAATGTTTCATTAACATTATTATTACATATAAATTATCGAAAAATAAAGAAAAATAGACAATAATGCATAAATTTATTCTTTACTATTCCTTAGCTCGAGTATTTATTAAATGTTGAAAAAGCAATAAAATCAAATCAAACCCACATTAAAAATGAAAATTTTTTATTCTTTATTAGTTTTATTATTCGTTCTTTTTTTGACTGTACATAATCTATTTTTTTTTTTTTTTGGATTAACAAATGTTAATTATTTTAACGATTTAAAAATTATTTTGTGTTTCTTTTTTTATTCACTAATTTCAGCAAAAGCCATGAAAGAATTTATTATAAAAAATGAAATAAGTTTTAATTTGTCAATTTTTATAATATTTTATATTAAAATATATACTTTGATTACTTTGAATTACATACATAATTTTCAATTTGTGTTCACTTTTGCTATAAAAAATCAAAATATATTATCATAGTAGTCTTTGTAGCAATCAACAAAACGTGTTAATTTTTACGATTATTTAAAACGTGTTGGTCTTCGCAAGACACATGAAACGTGTTAACTTTTATAAGGAGCATAGATATATCATACAAGGTTCCGTATTTTTTTTTTTTTATTTTATTGTTTCTTGACAGGTAGAAACATAGAGGGAGTTGCAGATCCTTCAAAAAAGGTAGACTAAATAGCCTCTGAGTCTTCTGACTGCTTGTAGTCGTTGCGCGTATCTCTGGTCATCAAGAGCAATGACCGCTTAAAGTTAAATTTGAGAGTTCAATGCCAGTATATTTCATCAGTGAATTATAATCAAGATAAAATCGATGATTTTAAAAATTTAAAAAGTTTCTAAGACAAGAAATATTTACAAAGAGGCAAAATAAATTTTTCAATATTAAATATTACTTCATTGAAAAATCAAAGAACCAACAAGATCGTGAAATAAATTATAAACTATTTTTTGAGGTAAGAATTCACACAAAATAGATATTTTTATTAGAAAAAAGTGAAATTTCTAAAATAACAATAGTCTGTATAAAACCCAGAAAAAAATAAATGATAAATAAATATTTGTATTGCATTATACATATATTGTTACAATTAAATTGTTACAATAAAATTCAGTAATTTATTAGTTTTTTGGTTTCATTACGAATTAAATGCGTGTATAAATAAAAATTTATTTATTAAAATAATGTGGTCTTTTTAACTTTTGACAAATATTTGAAAAATTTCAAAAGTAATTAATGTGAAAAAGAAAAAAAGTAACAATTTTGATTAAAATTTATAAGTTTTCATCTAAATTTATTTGCTCATTAATTTCTAATAAACGGCTTTACCTTTTTAAGAAAATTTATTAATTTTATATTGAATCATATACAAATATTAAATAATACAAATAAAATCAAAAGCGTTCAGGTTTCGATGATATTATCAAAATACTTGTAAAACAAGTCAGCGTACTACCGGTTTTTATTTTACATACCGAATGGTCATTGAAATGTGTAGAATGTTTTTAAAATCCTCCAATGAAAGTAAACGAAGCAACGGAATCATCCAATAAAGTTATGTCGTTTTAAAACGCTCAATGCAATTTAATATCTGTTTAACATAAATCCCGTTACGGCGCTCATCAAATTGTATTTTTTTTTGATGGATTCTTTAGGTATTGGAGTAGTATTACATAAGTTCATGGTATAACTCATAATATGTTTTACCAATTTCTTATTATTTACTTAAAAAAAATTTTAATAGCATGTAGTTTATTTGTTACTTTATTAAATTAATAATTCTGATGATTATTTTTTTATATAAATCACTTCCAATAATTATTTCTCAGTGATTCACCTTTATTTAATTTTTACGTTTTGACTATTTGCTGATAAAGTTTTATAGCTGTTTCCTTTTAAATGTTAAGAAAATATCACCGAAATAACTTACTTTTTCGTTAGTTTATATTTTTTATACGTCATAAGTCTTTGTCTGTAAATATTCGAGACATTACAAGAATTAAATGAAATCAAATAATTAAAAAAGACAGATTATTCATTTCATCATTTAAATTTACAAAAAAATTTAAACGTTTTTATTTATTTTTCAGATATAACGTTAACATCTATAACACCGAAGATGAGAAAAACATTTATTATTTTAATGTTATCCTACTTTGCTCTACAAATTAATGCAACAATAAAAGCAACATCAAAACAACTGAATTTTCCGAACGGTCTCGAATTAATAGTAGATAAATATTCAATTGACAAGGAACTCTTATCTTACGGTGTTTGTGAAAAACCTACGAAGCAGGAAAGAAATTGCACAATCTTTCTTGAAACTATTGCTAGTGAAAATAATAATGAAACTTATTGTGATATAACTATAACCGCTGAAACAAATAATACTTTAATTCATAGTGATTCAAGAATAGTACCATTGGACAACGGAAAAGTGGTTTTCATGTGGTTCGAGTACAATGAAGAAAACAAATTTGAATTAATTATGAAATTTAATATGATCAATATGATTGATTGTAAAGAAACAGTATCAAATATATCTATAGAAAAGAAAAATTTCAAATCCAAATTTAAAACAAACAAGAATACAAAATTTGTATTAAATAACGTCAAGTTTATGTATTACGATGATTATTATACAACTATTTTTCGTAATGCTAAATTTTGTAACAGCACATTATGCAGATTAGTTTTCGATCAAAAAGGTAACATAGTCGAAGGACCTGTTGACTGGATTCTTTCTAATGCTAATATCTTAGATGTTGTTCCAATAATGCCACGATTGCCATCAAAAGGACATTTAATATTACAAGTTACGGATACGGGGGCACAATTTTCATTAGCTGATGTGGATGGTAAGTTAAATTATTAATTGAATTGTCACAGAGTGTAGGAAAAATTAATTTTTTTTTTATTTGATGCATAGAATTTGTTTGATTAATGTCTAAAATATTTAATTAAATTAAATAATACGGATTAAATTAATATTCGTTAATTTAAATTAAAAAAAAAACTTTTATATGAATCAATTAGTTAATATATTTATTCTCACCGTTTCGGTAACTGGTTTGTTAACCTCTTCAAATGCTTATACAATTAAATGACAATTAAAACAATTAAATTAGTACTCACTAAGAGTAATGTAATATTAAATTAAACGCTCAATTAAATCCACTTCTGTCATTTCTTTAAAATTAACATAAATTAATAAAAATAATCCAATATTAAATCTAAAATAAACACGCAATAAATAAATGCAGAATTAAAGAAAAAGGAAAAAGCTAAGCTTTTTGAACACGTTGAGAATAGATGAATTAATTAATTGACTTGTAATGAAGCCGTTATTATTTGAAAAATTAAAAATATTTTAATTATAATACTGTTAAAGATAAAAACAAAAATTTACTTTATGAAAAAAATCAGATTTTGAAATCTCAATTAGAATTTTATAGAATAATAACGTTATTTTTGTATTATGTTATATATTGGCAATGAAAAATACCACCGCGGATCGAGAGGTGCTACGGTTGCAAAGACAATATGGCCGTTGTAACTATACTCTTTTAAATGTGTTTACATACACGATTCGTTTTCAAGAGTGAATTGTTCCTTAAATTAAACATATTTAATATTATATTTCACTAAATTAGTTAAAAAATAAGTTTAATGATTCCTTTGCATATAAAAACATCGACACGGTATAGCCATAACCGCCATTATTATAGTTCATGAAGTGACCATCAGGTCTCGCATGCTAATTTTTCATTGCCAATATATCAATAAATTATTAACAATCATATTTTTTTTATTTTTAGGATTGACCAGGATAAAAAAATTAACAGATACCGCACATTTTATAAAATTTACCTATACGTATATCAATGAAAAAATTGGCATTTGTTTCAAATCTCGTTACGTAGAATTGGTAGAATGTACAATAATTAATTTGGACGGTAGAACCGAATTAGAACATGATATTAAATATGAAAATCAATTATTATACTTTTATCCGTATCCCTTAATAGACGGTGGATTTTTGCTTTTAAGTGCAGAGTGTTCGTACGTCGATGATCCTGAATGTAAAAAGGGTATACATAACCATCAGATAATAAAAATTAATCCTTATGGAAAACAAAGCGATCCATTGGAGTTTAAAAATTTTAACTGTAGCTTGCAATCGTCTAGTATATCAAAAGAAATTTACGAAAATGATAACGAAGAATATTGCGTAAACTTTATGTGTTATAAGTTTAATAATGAATTAGAGCGAACAACTGCAGATATAATAGTTAATTGTTTTACCGATGAAGATTTTATTTTCTCAGAAAAATAATTTATCTTATAAATTTTAAAATGTCACCAAAGTTAATGAAAAAAAAAATCATTATTTAAATTATGATCTCTTTTTAATAATATACTTATTTAAATATTCATGCACGCATATTAATACAATCGGTAAACTTTGTTTGCTCGCCAAAATTCCATTGTTAATTATTAATTTAATTTTAAATTTAATGCATCCAAACTAAACATTGAACAAAGGAATTAAGTTCTAATATTTTGAGTTTTTCATGAAGAATCGTTATAAAAATTTTACACGAAATACATTTAGAATACATATTAATCTTATAAAAAATATCAGAAAATAATTTCTGTTTGTTCAATGTTTATTGTATAAATCTAAATAAGAAAGCGATTTTATTTAGTTTTAATTATTGTTGTAAATAAAGATACGCCGTAAAATTGTTCTTCGTTTGTAATTTGTAAATAAAATAAAATATAGATATATCTTTAATTAGTTTTTTTATTATTAAACTTTTAGGTATATTTTATATATCGATTAACTTTCCGTGCCTTTATTTATTAAACAATAAAAAAATTATATAAATTTTAACTATTAGTGGTTGATGAAAAATTTAAATTAATATAGTGCCAAAGTTGTCTATAATAAGATTTAAATTATTTTCCAACATAATTATGTCATTTTTAATTTTCCTTTTTGAAAATTTGTTTGGAATGAAATCTTTTATTTTAATTTATTTATTTAGAGTCGCTTACTCTTTCTCGGGTATCAGCGACTATACATATTTAATATATTTAAATAAATATAAGTACATTTATAATCGATGAATGTTACATCAATGAAATTTTTAAAATAAATATATTGCTTATTAAAAAAATAAAGAGACTTTTTTATCTCTGATTAGATTATTTATTTTGTATGAACTGTATATTTTATTTATAATGATTCTTATTCTGTTTCTAACCATACTATAAATATGTTTATTATTTAAAATTTTGTTTTTAAACATTGATCTGTATAATATCTTTTATTGAAGAAAAAAAATTTAATTATTTATTCTCGTTCTCTAGGAATTAAATCTTAAAGATTTAAATAAAAAAATTCTTAAATGCAACCATTTCATATAATACTTAAAATATTTACTATTTTTAATTTTTTATAATAATTCGTTCATTAATTTTTGTGAAAATCATTGAAATTTTGATCTTTTTTTGTCATATATTATAAAAGATAATAAAATATGTACGTATTTTAATGTATTTGACGTATTTGCAACATTTTTTTAAATGTTCTCTTATATTTCCTTTAACGTTGATGATATTACCATTTTCTAAGCATGATTCATATAATTTGTCAATCTTATCTGACTTGAATAATTAACGTGTTTCTTTATTGAAACGAATTGTAGCTGAAATCGTGATTAAACTTGAAATTTTTATTACTGCCACTGGCCTACAGTTTCCTACCTAACGTATAGTCGTAAATTTATATAAATTTGGCAAACAATTTAACGTTTACTTAATGAATAATGTCAATGGTTTAGTATTTCAACTTAATATTTATTTACATTTATGTAAAATATGAATTTATAATAGAATGTGAAAAATGACTATAAAATGAAATGAAGGAATTAAATTTTGAATAGTTTATTTCGTTTCAAGAACGACTGGTTTCACAATCTTTAATGGGAAATAAATTCAAATTTAAAATAAGTACTTGATGTAAATATCTAAGGTTAACCTTTTAATTCAGTTTTCAAAATACAAGAGAAGAATTTTATTATATAATATTCATAAAAATTTACTATTTTTAGAGCGCCAACCAAAATTTAGGAGATATTCTACATTATTTTCTTACGTTATCCAAAAAAAATTAATTTAAAATTCAATAAAAATGAGAAGAGATTATAATTTATATTATAGTTTCTTTGAATTATTTGTTCTAATCATTTTAACTTATTCTACTTCAAAAGCTAAAAGTATCGATTAAAATTTGCAAATAATAAAAGTAAAAATTTTCATTAAAATAAAAAATAGCTCGTTAATTTCCGCTACGATGATTCGCTTAAAAATATATATTTGTGGAGTGAGTTACACCAATTCATCACTCAATAAATTAATGCTTTTTACTTTTTTTCTAATCATATTTTACACGTAACATTTTATAAAATTCAAATTTTTGTTTCTTTTGCACGTCAATAATAACATTGCTTAATGTATTTACTCGTGCGTAGTTCATAACAACATCAAAACCACAAGCACTGCATGAAAATTAGTTGAATGAGTAATCCTACGTTATGCGATTAAAATACAATAAACCATTCGAATTCCGCTAAATGAACATACTAACATTGTTCATTCATAAAGTGAATCATTCATCGATCTGTTAAAAAGAGTAGTGCGTGCTTTCGATTAACATTGCGTGAAAAATTGATTAATGTTTTTAACTATTATGTTTGACGAGTGCAAAACTGTAATATCAGTATTTTACATCAATTTAAGTCAGTTATTGTTACATTAAAAGTTTTACTATTTTCATAAGAGGTTCAAAAAATCGATTTTTTTAAATAACCATAATATAATAACTAATCATATATTTACATCATTCTTTGAATGAAAATTAAAAAAAAGAATAGAAAAAAGTTTAATTATATGCAAATATGACAAAAAAATAGAGAAAAAGAAAAACTATAACGGCAAATCAACCAGTTTAGATAATCTATATACGAGAAAGCGTTTAGCGGATAGCAAATAACAAACTTTTATTTCGTTTTATGAAAAGTTTTATTTTTCAATAAACAAGAAAATAACTAATTTGTTTTTTCCTTTTATTGTTTGAAACAAAACAAATAAAATAACGAATAAAATGTAAAAAAAAATGATTCGTTGAGCGGTCTATAGACAGATACACGTCGAGAGTTTCCTGTGTTAAAAAAAATACAAATTCACAAAGCTTTTGCAAACCTATGTCATTTGTTCAAACTCAGCTATTTCTAAATGTATATTTTTGATTATTTTATACTATATACACCTCAAACACATTTTGCAAGTGGTGCAAAATATAGATGTATTTTAAGCGAATGTCAAAGCGATTAAACATTTTTTTTATTTTTATATCATTATGGGTTTTATTGTTCATTAATGGTAGAAATAAATGAACTTTACTGCTCCATTTTATAAGCACTAATAATCAAAGAAAAATGAAAAGAAATTATGAAAAAAGCATTTTAAGAAAGAAAAATTTCAAAGGGCAACAATTAAATTTAATAGTTTCAATGATAAAGTGTAATCAAATAGAAATCATATTTATTTTTTGAATTTATTAATATATTATTAAATATTTATTATTATGGAACATATAATCTCTACAATATTGAACTGATAAAAATGTTTACAGCGAAATTTTTATCTTAAAAATAATTTTCACTTTGTGACTCCAATAAATATTATCATAAAACTAATTTGTTTTGATAGCGAGAAGAAGTAAAGTCATATTAGTATATCTTGGGAAATTCTAAAACTACATGCACTTGATATTAAAAAATATCTTTTTTATTGACGATAAAAAGGAATGACGTACGCAATCCGCAATGGGACTTATAAATGCCGCTATAAAAGTATAAACTTGTTTGCATCTAATATGAAATGGCAATCGCATGTTTTTTCGCTTAATATTTTGTTCTAAAATGAATAACTTTAACTGATGAATCAATTTCTGTACATTGATTCTGTAAAATGTTATGCCATTAAATTTGTACTTATTTCGTACAATGGGGTTTCTTCATATTTTTCGCACGGTAGATTATACCCTAAAGAACAAAATTACTTCTAATTGCAATGTAGCTCTTGTTACAGTGCCGATCGCTCCAGTTAGAAGTTCTGCTACTCGATTTTGTTCCTGTTCTACTATTATCTCATTTACTGTCTTGTTTAAATGTTTTAAGCCACTGTCAACTTTTAATAACTCGTGTTCTGTTAATTCCGTTTGGTTTACCAATAGTTTTACCACCTCACGTATGTTATTGGCGTTTAACTCTATTAGCGCTTTTAATTCTTTTTCATCTTTTTCGTTAAGAGTGCCGAATAGTACTTTACTTATTTTCCATACGAATAGCAACAGGGATCTACATACTTTGGTTATTTTTTCTGATGTGTAACCCTGAATGAGTTCGATGACGTAATTTGCATTTCTTTCGTTGTCAGCTATTCTTATTTCTAGCTGCTTTATTTTATTTATATTCGCGTCATTCCACCTAAACGTATTGTATGTATCGGCTAGTCTCTTAGAGAAAATACTCTTACAAGGAGAGTATTTGACCTCCGGAAAATGGATTTGGCTGAAACCGCATGATTTTTTGATGAAAAAAAATGAACTTATATTTTTTCTTTTGTGCTAATAGGCCCTATAGACGGAGATATAGACATTTCTTCGAAAATGTAGTAAAAAGAAGTCTTTATAAGAACTTGAATAACCAAACAACTAAAACTCTTACAGATAATTGTATAGAAAATAAAAGAAAGTACAGGTTGAGAACTTTAATTTAGGCTTTGTTGCATTACTTAAAAACAGATATTAAATAAAAACAGATCAAAAATAAATATTTAAACTTTTAAAAATAATGTAAATATTTAAAAATAAAAATAAATGTTTACGTTTTCAAAAATTTAAAAATAATATATCAACCATCACCAGCAAATAATAAAACTCAGATCTTAAATCAGATTAAAAATTGTTTCAGCTTTTAAAAATAATGTAAATATTAAAAAAATTAAAATATACGATTTTAAAAATAAAGAAAGAAAATTAATATATTTAAAAATTTAGTTTAAAAAATATAATTGTAAAATAATTTACTTACCTTGAGAAAATATTGATGATCTTAACCCGTTGTAGGTTCAAGGAACAATGAAAATGATCAATCGTATAACAGCTTCATTCACTCTTTAAATAAATAATCTACTTATCCATACAATAAATAATTATTGATCTTGAACTTTCATTCGAGATGCAACCTAATATCTTATTTCCGATGTACAATTTCTCGCGCTTGTATACATGTCGTATAAGAAATAAATAAATAAATTTTTTTAATAATGTTTTCTAAGAATTTTACTTCAATCTTAATATTGTAAACCGATCCTTTGTTAACACACAATTTCTGGAAGTTCAAGAAGCTTGCGTGATTCAACTTATCTCTCTCTTTCTCTTTCTATTCTCTTTCTTACAGTAGATTAGGGATCGGGGAGTGTGCTTCCTAAATTTGCATGACGTCACACGCTCTCGCGTATTTTTTGCACCTGCAGGCGGTGATAGGTGTTAGATTTGATGCATGACGCCATGCACCTGTATAGGTGAGCGGTGTGTTGTGGGTGGTGGGTGATTTGTGGTGATGTCATAATTTTCACCTGTATAGGTGAGTCGAGGAAGTGATGGTGGGGGGGGAGCCAGAATCCTCATAGCTTACCTACTAAGACATAAGTTCAAATTACAATGTCTCTAAAACTTTCTGAAGTGGCCCTTTTTCTTATACCCTTTTTATGCCCTTTTTCCTCGTCACAGATTTACGATCCATTTTTAAAATTTTTTCTTTCTAAAAATTATTATCAATAAAACGATATGAAAGTAAAGATAAATATTTATAGACTGTTATATCAAACAATTTATATTTCAAATTATATAGAAATATTTTATTTCTGTATAAAACCAACATCAAAAGAGAAGTCAATCTCTTATCCTATAGGAATAAAATAAGAAAGAAACATTACATCACACTTGAATTAATATTTAAGAAAATTATTTAATAAATAAAAAACAATATTATTAAACAAATTAATAGTTAGTATAAATACTAATTATCTTATGAGCAAAGAGTGTTTATTTCATTAAAACACTGTTTTTCTTCTGAGGAATGTCGTTTAATGGTACTTCAGCATAATTTTTTTTTGGTAAAAATCTAAAATTCAAACGATAATAAAATTTTATCAGCCTTCTAATCAAATATTTTTTTTCGTCTCTTGAAATATAAATCAATGTATTCAAATGTAAAATTAATAAAAAAAATATTAAACTTTTCTTGAAAAATTTGCTTGCATTAGGTAAACATTTGAACTTCAGATGTTTACAAAATCTATATTTAATTTCATAATATCAATACTAATTAATATTTTTAATTTTACATAATTAATACTGAAAAATATATCTTTGAACTCACAATCATTATGAACAATCTTCTAGCTTTAAGATATTCCGGCATATACAAAAATATGTAAAAGAAACATTTAATTCACCATTCGATTTTGTAAAAGTTTTATTTTTGCAAAATTGTAAATTTTTTCGTTCATATTTAGACTTTTTGAAAAATTTATATTTGTTTTGAAGTTTATCTAATTTTTCATTTTTTAAAAAGATTCTAATAATTTGCTACCTTCAATTTAAAATCCAGAAGGTTTAACTTTGCCATTTTTTAGATATTGTAATCTTAACTTCAATAATTTAACACGGAGCTTTATAGAAGATGTTGATTTTAACAAGCATTTTAATCGATTAATATTTTGAAAGAATCAATACATTACAGATAATATCGTTTATTCCAACCTATCTCAGCAGACTGAAAGTAATACATTACTCTCAGCTAAAATTGAAGGACAATAATATACCATTTTAAGGCCTTCTAAATTAAAAGTTAATAAAATTGATTAAATTACTAAAATTTATAAAAAAATTATTAAATAAATTTATGAAAATGATTTAAAATGTATCAAAAATGTATCTACTAGTAGGTGACATCAGCACTCGTACTACTGTAACATATTTTAAGAAGTAACATATTTAATCAGACTCGCTTTATTTAGTCGTAAAAAAAAAATTATTTTTGTTTCAAAATTCAAACAAAAGTTCATAACTTTAGAAAAATAGAGTGTTGCATTAAATTGATTCGTTCATATCCTTATAAAAAAATATCTTTAGTAAGAATATCTGAAGTTCAAATCCCAAATATACTTTTCGCAAATTTAATAAAGAACATATTTTAAATATTGACTCTACTATTTCAAGAAACTATAAAATATATTAAATCTATTCCTTACTTGCGAATCATCGGAGTGATGTGGTCTGGATTAACCTTAGACATGTCGGTCTCTCCTATTAAAAAACTAGTAATAACTCCAATCGTAACACTTATCAATGAACCCAAAAGTACAAGATACAAAAATGAAATTTGAAAAATTAACATCGGTTCATCTTGAGGATCATTTGGCGGTAAAGTGACATTTTCGGTAATTGTCTCGTTAAGAGGATAAGGACATTTTTCGATAGTCATGGGTAAATTTTCATAACGAATTCTGTGATTCAGTACATGCCATTTAGAAACAATTGATATCCAGAACATAATTAATACTGATCCAAATCCTCCTACCATTGCTCCTTTATTACCTACACATGGTACAAACATACCAAGAATAAAAAATCCTAAAAGTGGCCCGTCAACTGCACCACGAATACTGTAAGTCATTTCCAAAACAGTTCCCAAATGTTCAATAACAAAAATAAGAGCAATACTCAACGAGCCTATGATAACCGAAATTACCTGCAATTTAATGTTTATTAAATCATTTTTTTGAAATTATATTTATCTACGTACAAATTCATGAATTTAAGATTAACTTTAAACCAAGTTTTTTCTAGTACGATTTAATTATTGCTTATTATCACTAATTAAATTTTCATTAAAATTTTATTTTCAATACATTTACGTTTAATTTAAATTAAAATAAGAACCTTGCATCAAATTTTTAGGAAGGTAATTTCCGAGTAGTAAATTATATAGATTAAATATCTCCATGAGTACAAAAATTAAAAATAAATAATTTTAGAAGTTTAAAATAAAGAAAGCACAAACATACATGCATGAAAAATTTCAATAGAACTCGTAAAAATTGATTTCTCATACCTTCATTAGATTAGCTGCTCTAGCATCTTTGTTTTGACTTTCAGGTAGCCATTGATCAACAAAATCATCGTAAATCATGCCAGATAATGTATTTATGCTGGCGCTCATAGTAGATAAAGCCGAACTAACAATACCAGCCAAAAATATTCCTGATATTCCAGGTATATTATTTGTAATATCCATTACGAAGTAAGGCATTATTTGATCACTGCGTTCAACTAGCTTAAAAAAATCAAAGGTATGCTTTTATTAAAAAAATTAAATATGTTGTGTAATAGAATCATAAAAACTCTTATAAAATTTGTTTTTTAATTAACTAAATTACATTTACTTATTATATGAATTTTTATTATAAATGAATTTAGAATTGATTAGAATTAGATTAAACATTTTTATATACTTTTTATACAGATCATTCTAAATAATTATGATTAATTAATTTGAATTATGATTTTGAATGAGAATCAATTAGACCCGTAAAAAAATCATGAAAAAATCATAGACACTTATTTTTTTCTCTCTCTCATTTATATCTTTATTAAAAAGGTAATGTAGAAAATTGAAATTTCATATGACATCACGATTGTTTAACATATTACTATCTACGTTCTGCAAATATACAATAGTGACGTCATGCGATATTTCAATATGCTTTATCTTTGTTGATAAACATTATTTGACAAAAAAAAAGAAATGCCTGTCAATTATTTTTCGAAATTGTCTCTTACGGATCTAATACATTTTTTTTATGAAAATTCCAAAGATCCAGATATTTCATAGAATTTTTAGTTTTCATTACTTTTGTACCGATTACCATTCAAAATTTTTTAGAATATATAAAGAGATATTTAAGAAGTTCAAACAACAAATTTGTTATTAAACAAAGTTAATTGTTCGTAAAGTAAAGAAATTAAATGATATTTCTATCTCAGACACACTTTTCCCCTATTTTATTTCAATATTGTGTTTTATACGAAATTTTATCCAAAACTTTAAAGCTTAATATTTTGGAAAACATTGAATCTAAAATAATTTCCACAAATGGAAAATTATAAGTAATTCAAGAGATAATTATTAATTCAACTATCAGTTTTTATTCTATTTATATAATATGTAATTTTTACCTTTGCAGATATGGGATCACAATCATGGTATCGAGCGTATATTACGAGTCCAGTAAAAGTAACAGATACATCTACAAGTATGGTGCCGATTGTCTTTACCAAAACAGCTCTAAAACCCAAATTATAAAATTACAAAGTTTCATATATAATTCAGCTATATTGTATTGTATCGAAAAAATAAATAACATTTTTATAATTTTAATACATATTATGAATTTATTATATTTTGATACTTGTATTACTTGTTAATATCCTTTCGACAACCAATAGCTAAATATCTTTGTACGAATTTTTGTCCAACTGCAGAATGACTAAGAGAGCTAAAAAGTGATCCAACTGACATTCCCCAAAAGGTATTTCTAGCGAATGGACTTGGATTAAAACTAAAAATGCAAAATTGTAATTTTAAATTTTAATTAATGAAAAAAATTCGAGATTGCTGATTTATAAAAATTAATATATTATACTCAAAAATATCTAATCTTTTTCCGACATAAGAAATTTTCCATACATTAATGAATCCTCCAACTGATAATACACCAAGTATGAGAATTGTAATTAATCCTCCTAGAGTAAAAATAAATTGTATAGTGTCCGTCCAAACGACAGCTTTGATGCCTCCCTATAATGTTAAAATTCAATGATGAGTTAAAATTATTGTCGTTAATTAAATCTTATATTAACCACTAACCATTGTTGTATAAGTAATGCAAATTGTACAAAGAATTGGCGCTATAATGTGAAGACTGTATCCGCTAACTTGTGAGAACGCTAACGATGGAACATATATGACTATTGGAATGTATATCATTAAAGATAAAATATATAAGGACGATGCGAATCTTCGTGCGTTTTTTGAAAAACGCATTTCCAAATATTCATTTGTACTTGAAATTTTAAGTTTGTAAAAAATTGGTAAAAAAATGTAAGCCGTGAACAATCCAGTGACCGCGGTATTAAGTACTGTTAAAAAGTATTGACAGCCATGTAAATAAACTTCAGTTGGTACTCCTAAGAATGTTATCCCTGACAATAAACTTTAACAAAAAGAAAAGAATATCTAATTAAGAAATTAATTATATAATAGGCGTTGTATTAAATTATGATCAGTGGAAATTATTTAGTTAAAAATGTTAAAAATCTGCAATAATTGTTTAAATGTTTAATCTCATTCATTTCTAAACTCTTTTCTAAATGCAAAAAAAAATTATTTTTATTAGAAATGTACTTTGTTGTCTTTTTTTAATTAAAAAATTCATTTTTATTTTTGCAAAAATTAGTAAGTATAGCCAGAAATGAAAAGATATCCACATCTGATGTAATAAAAAGCAAAATTTTGACCGATAAGAAGAAATTTATTTCATTAGTTAATTTTGGAAAAAAGTTTGGAAAATTTTTAAATTTTAATTTTAGGACCATTTTTAAATTTCTAAAATTTTTTTAAAATGAAGTAATTAGGTTAATTTATTCTTATTACAGAAATTATTACTTTTCACTATATAAAATGTCACTATCTTTTTATTTCTAAGTACAATAACTTATTCTTAAAAATCACTTCTTAACAAAAATAATGAGCTTTTAAAATATCTAAAATATTAAAAAAATGATTTATGGATCTTAAGTTGAAAAAAAAAACCAAGATTGAATGTTGTCGATTCTTTAAGAGATAAGAGACTTCGTGGGTCAAATTGATCCTAGCAAAAATAAATTTTTAAGACACTTTTCTTTTATAATTTTTTTTTAAGTATAAAATTGATTTGTTTTTATTTTGTTTCCTATCTTATTTTCAAATTTAAAAAGTTAATGGTATAAACATATAGCAAATATCACTAATTAAAAAATGGTTAGATCAATTCGGCCCGTTGCTTCAGCTCAGTACTGATATCATGTCAGAAAAATACGTCAAATATTTATGATAAAATGAATTATTTGCTTGGACAATTGCATAATGCAGACAATCATTTCCTGCAACCAGGTAAGAATGATTACCAACACTAATCTTGAATAAAAAAATATAAAATATAATTACAAAATGAATAGTACGATGGAAGATCGAAGATTGAGAGCAAAGTTCATCTTTCTGTAGTACGAGAAAAAGTCTAATACTTATAACATTTTTATTATAAAAATTAAACTAACTCAGTAGCAAAGACATTTCCTTTTCTCTGAATATTAATTTAAGACCATTATTCTATTAAAGAATTTAAATTTAATAAAATTTGTGAATATGAAGAGAAAAGTATAACATAAGGTAAGTAAGAAACGTATTCCTTGTTTAATCTAGATTTCACATCGGCCCAACCGCCTCTTCAATTAATAATTTTTGTCTCCTACTAAATTTATAAATAATCTGAATATCAATGAAAATATATGCTTAATTATGAATAAAATCTAAAAATTCAAATTAAAACATACCTTGCTAAAATACTCGTAGCAACGGGAAAATATCCCATATGCTTTCCACCAAACAAATACTCACTAACACTGTCTTGTTTGCTAAAAAATCCAAAATAAATACCAATCAACAAACTTAAACCAAGCATGCTACTGAATAATAAATAATCGATCCAATTAAACACTAATAGATCCATTTTTACAACTGTAATTTTTAAGCGGATAACTTTAGACACTCCTTTTTAACAATTAATTTTAAGAATACTTAACAAATGTGGAAAAAAACCTAATACGAGGTTCCAGCGCGTGCATTACTTTAATTTTTCTTTTTACAAACATTGCCTATCTGAATGACACTTGCAGAGACTGAAAAGATTACGCGAATATAAATCACGATAACGTTATTTATAATGAGCTGCAATTATTTTTTAATGCACTTAAAGGTTCTGGCTAGACTGAATTCGGAAATATTGCTGTGACATTATTAACCAACGAACATAAAACAGTATTTATACACCAAAGATTATTGTAATTTATATTTTATTTATATAAAAAATATTTTAATTAAAATATAAATAAGACTATACATCAACAAATCTATTCGTTATTTATCAAAATTTTTTAAATACAAATATTTAATTTAAGAAAATGATTTGAGTAATTATTACTGTAAATTGAATTAAAATAAATGTTTAGAAACGTATCCATAAAATAATATTTATTTATAATTGAAACATTTTATTTAAATTTAGATTATCAATTGTAAATTATAATATGTAAGTAATTATTATTTATATCGCAATTTTCACATACATTTCTAATTATTTACTTCAAACATTTATGCAAAATATTCTTATATTTTTTACAATTATGCATGAAGAGAATTTTCTTATAAAAATTATTATAGGTAATCATAGGACGCTTTGACATTCGAGATACTTTTATATACATTTTTTTAAATATTATCAATTATAATTTAAAGAATAATATGCATCTATAAAATTTTACTACGTTTACATAGAAAAATTATGATACACTAAATATAAATAAAAATTATATTTTCATAAAAATATCAAAAATAATTATATAAATTCCAACGATATTTTACCCACGTAATAATAATATTACAATAAATCAAAAACACGTTTTATTTCTGGCGAGATTTATGGTATTACAATAAATTGCTTATATGTCAGAACAATAATCAAATATGCGCCAGGAAAACTCATGGCTTTACAATATCATGATAACGATTACTTAAGTAAACAATCGCAACAATGCTATTGATACAAATTTTAAAAACTATCAATTTTTGTGTACTTTACGTAAAATTTTATAAATTATTTAAAAATTTTTTCATTTTTATGATAACGTGATTGAAATTAAATTATTTTTTTATTTATACAAAGAAACTAATTAAAAATAGTATTCAATAAAAATATTTCTATTTCAATGTTCATATATCAATTTATTTAATATCGAAATTTTGTATTAACTTTTAAAATGAAATGGAAAGACAAGTTTAAAAAAATCTCATTAAAATTCAATTGACATTAATGTTTAATAGTGACTTTTTGAAAAAATCTTTAAAAATTAAGCAAAAATAGCTTACAACTTTGGAAAATTTTGCAATCGCATTGAAAAGACATAGTTTTTTTAATAATACAAAATAACGAAAGAAGTATACTGAAATTAAATTAAAATCCATGACCTAAATCATTTATATTCTTCTCAGACAGTCACTATATAAGTTGGGTATTATATAAAAAATTTGAATTTTATTTAAAATACTTTAAGCATAAGCTTAATTTAATTCAAACTTAAGTTTTATGCGATCTATCAAATGAATAATTATGTTTGAAATTAGTGTGGGACAATCTGTTTGCTGGTGTTACAGTTGGACATCTTTTATCAACAATAATTTTAAGTAACGAAAATTCATATGACTAAATACGAAGCCAATATATATCCCAAAAAATAACTTATCATTATAATGTACCTCTGGTGGAAAATTGATCATATTTTGGTCATGATTGCCGATCAACGCTTGTTAAAATGATACTCATCACCTAAGACGTTTTTAACTGTTTATTCTAAAATAAAAATCTAATAGTTAAAACAATAGTTAAGATATTATATTCTTTCTAAGATACGTAAAGTTTTATAGTAAATATATGAAGTTATTAGCTATATATATTAACTTAATATATAATACAATAAATACTAAGAAAACTTAAAACTAAAATCAAATATACAGATATTTTAACAGTTATTAAACTTTTCTCTCAGTGTACAAATTCTGGATATACTTTAAACAAAATTTCTAGATAAGTGTCATTTAATCTGTTGATCATCAATTATGTCCAGAATTTTATACCAAAAACGCGTAAAACTCATTTATAAATTAGATGAATTGAAGGTAGCATTTATTCTTCGTATTTAATAGTCTTATACGTAAAATTACTACATCTTTTTTAATAGCAAAACAGATGACAAATATTAATTTTTATCATAGGTATAGTAAATCAAGTACGCCCTACAGTTACAATACAGCACCGTAATTTTACTCATAGAATCTTTTTCTCCAGCACTCAAGTGAAAAATATTTTGACTACTAGAAAAATATCATATCTTCAGATTACAGATTATGTTGAGATTGTAGAAGATGTTGTCTTATACACAAAAAAAAGTATTTCTATAACAATTACTATAAAAATCATGGTAATCATAGGGCAAAATGATTTTTGATAGTCTTCAATAGCTCATTTCTTGAAGTAATCCTAAATCACACATTTTTATTGTACTTCAATTTAAAATTTATATTAAATTGCATGCATTTGTTTTAAATGAATTTTTTAAAGCATTTTTCTTTGTGTAATTTTTACCCAGACATTTTTATAATTTTTATAACGACGACTCTTTTATAATCTCTAATACTGATCGTCAGGGTATTTTTCCCAGTAATTTTTATGGTAATTTCTGTAAAGATATTTTCTCTGTGTATAAAAATATGAAAATAGCTAGAATTATGAATATAGAAGCTCAATATATAGGGAAATAGGTGCTATAGTGGTAATAATTTTATCAAATATAATAAAAAGAAAAATTGTTTAATGAATCATAGATGAACTTGTAAAGTCTCAAACTATCTATCAAAATAATACAAAAAATTAAAATGCTAACTTAAGAAAAGATAGATATTCTTTGACACAACGAAGCTTTGAAGGTTTTTATTTTTAATTATTCATATCAGTTTAATGATTTGCGTAAAACAAAACCGTGCTCATGCATGGTTTTTTTTTTACGAATGTAATTTCTATTTTATTCCACAAAACAATTACTAATATACCTCTTACCTCCGAATCCATTCAACGTTTGCACTTGCAAAGTTAGCTTTTTTGATATATTTTTATAATAAAACATCTGCCGTGGTTGCAACGACTATCAGTGATCTAAGATTCAGATACTCTCCTAGTCAGTCTGTTTATTGTTAAAACTAATCAAAATTTTCAATAATCAATTAGTTTAAATAAAGAAAAATAAAGAATACGAATTACTTTCATTTAAAACGTAATGCTATTCCCCTGAAGTGCGTAACGTTCGCCAGCATTAATTAATAAATACTTTTGATTCCTCTTATTATTATTGCGATGTTAGGAACGTGGACATGATGCAGTACCCAGGTCGTAATAGTAATAAATATTGAGTTTAGAAAAATTATTCAAGAATACTTCAAAATTCATATAAATTTTTTAAAAATATTTTAGAATACTTTCAAGTACTCTAAAAATTATTCTACAATATTTTTTATAAATACTTCTTCAAATTGACTAAATTTACGTTCTTTTCTTTTATTTTTATACTCTCTCTATTTATAGTAAAATTTTTGATAAAATGTAAAGAAAAGAAGAGAAATAAATTCGAAAAAGTATTTGAAGTTTTTGAAAAATCTTGTACATTTATATAAAAGTTTATGCAATTGGAGATATTCTAGACTAAATGAAAAAAGCATCAAAAAAATTATGCAGTTAAATGTTTTTCCAGCTCTGGTTTCAATAATTTGTGGAACATTCGATTGTATTATTAGTATAAAAAAACGTATATTTATGTATGATAACAAACCGTGTAAAATACATATAAAATTAGATTCCTAATTTTCTGTAATTAATAGTAAAGATATTAATGATAGATTAAAAAAATATTTATAAATTATCTAAATCTGTTTTGATTTTACTTTAAATTTAGTGAACACAAGTTTTTTTTTTCAATTTCATTTGTTGTTGCTGTGAAAAATAATTTAAAAACGAGTTAGAGAATGTAATTGTTTAACGCTATAGAAATTTTTAATAAAAATTTTACAGCTGGATATGACTCGTTCATGAAACGATTAGCGTTAATCGCTAATTTTATAATCATAGTAAATATAAGTGAAAATAACTGTATAATAGTGGTTATAAATGTCGAAATATTCGCATAAATATAATAGTCATTTCCTGTTATTCGTATCTTCTAAAATTTTAACATCTAAAAAATGAATTTTCATTGTTATTTCTACTTTTCATTGTTACCTGTCAATTGTAGTTATTTAATCTTTCAATTATTCTCTACAATAAATCTGATTTTTTCTTAAATTTTACTATTATGAGCATTTATATCATTTAGTTATTTTTAAACAAATTACCTTAGATCGTTTCATACAATATAAAATTTTAACTTGTGTAAATTATCCAAAATTGTATAAAATTAAAAAGGTTATATTATAATTTTTTGATAATTGAAAAGAATAAAATTTAAGAAAAATATTCATACTAAAATTTCCACATTTATAAACAGTTATTTATCGACATTTCCAATTTTTTCAAAAATTATTTTCGTTTAAAGTGTATAATTAAATTTACTTTTTGAACTCAGCTTTCATGAAAAATTAGTATAAGATATATACAGAGAAAGAAATTGGTATGTATACCTTTCAGCAACGATCTTTTTATTTTAGAACGAGAAAATTTTCTGTATTAGTAATTTACTTAAACAATTATATAATTATCTACAAAAATAACTCAGACATTTAAAGTTTAAAAGCCACATATACTTACCAACTGTAAAATATTTTCATTCCATTCTCCCACTCAATGTCACTAACCACAATAAAAAATGTCTCCAAAATGAGCCCCTCGTGTTTGTGTTACGAGATTTTCTTTAATATTACACAATAGTGATTTTTTAATATTAGCGAAATAGTAAACGAAAAAAATAATAATCTATCATGTTCTCGAAAACGTTAATGAACGTTGGCTATCGAATTTCAACTAGATCAAATCTTACCGTACAAGTAAGAGCTTATTAAAGTCGGCACTGTCAATTTTGAAGGTTATGATACCGCTCGATCAAAATAAAAAGTTATTTAAATAAATTTTTTTTCTTAATTGCTGTTGTAGAATATCACATGTCACAGGTCACTGCATTTAGTATCTAGAAGTTTAAGAAGGGATTTCATTATTCGAACGAAACATAATTGTCAACTTTCTGCTCCAATCCTCAATGCTACATTCATAAGAAATAAAAGTGAATTTTCTGCAAATGCCGAAAATGCATCTACTACTAGTCCAAGTAAGTTTTCAGTACATCTTTTAGATTCTGTAGATAAAAGTAAACGAAAAATAATAAACGAAAATATTATTTAGTTACAGCAGAAAGCAATGCTGTTCACACAACAGGTAAGATTGGATATAACTTTTTTATTAAATTATGTTTTGAAAAATAACTATTATGATAATGCTTCTGTCTATTAAAATTTAAAAATACTAGTAATGATCTATTATACTTTTTATTTTTTATCTCTTTGTTTTCAAGATTTTAAATTATTTTATTGCACTAGAGAGATAATTTATTTAAATTTTTTTTCATCATAATCAAATGTAACGTATAACAATATTTAACTGTGTATTTAATATATTAATTCAAATTTTTAATATTGAGGTAATATTAATATATAAATTTTTCATTTTATTAGATACGTCACAAGTGGAAAACATAGTTGCACAAATACCTGGTAAGTTTTTGTCAATCAAATTCATATTTATAAATTACAAATAGACATTAAATTTTTCGAGCTAAATGAAAAATATATATTACAGAACCACCTACACCTTCTGTTGTACCACAAGAAATTGTAGAAACAATAGTTGGGGAGCCTTCCCTTCAAAGTTTAGGATTGGGAAGTTGGTGGCCTCCAGGCATGCTTCAACAATGGCTAGAATTATTGCATGTATCAGCTGGTTTACCTTGGTGGGAAACTATAATTCTTAGTATGTAATTTAATTTTATAATACAATATAATTAAATGTATATTAAAAATTATGAAATATAAATTCTATTTAAATTTAATAATTTGGATATAATTATTAAATTTTATCAAATTAATAAATTGTAACAAAACATAATTTTCATATGTTTAAATCTTTTTACTTTAGCTACAATTCTTGCAAGAACGCTAATGTTTCCAATTGTCGTCAGAATTCAAAGATATACAGCTAAAATGAACAATATACAGCCAGAATTACAATATTTACAACAACAAATGACTGAAGCACGTCAAATGGGAGATACACTTGAAGGTAATCAAAAAACATTTTAAGCAAATCATGTATTTATTTATATTATATATTTAAAATTACGTTTTTAGTGTCCAGATTATCATATGAAATGCATAACTTTATGAAAGAAAAAGGAATCGACCCCTTAAAAAATGCAGCACTTCCTTTAATACAGGTTCAAAAAATATACTACATTCAATAAATATAAAAAATATAAAAGTCTCATTAAAAAATAACGTCTATTACATTTTTAATTAATTGATTAATTATTTCTTAGGCTCCTATTTTCATATCATTCTTCATGGCACTTAGAGGAATGGTCCAACTCCCTGTAGAGTCCATGAAGACAGGTGGCATATGGTGGTTCCATGACTTGACAGTACCAGATCCAAATTGCATATTACCAGTCCTTACAAGTGTAACTCTGTCTGTTACTATAGAAGCAGGCACAGATACTGTTCGAGCTCAATCATTAGGTATGATGAGATATGGTCTTAGAGCTGTTCCTATTATTATGTTTCCTTTTATCATGAATTTTGAGGGTGTAAGTATAAATATATTTTTTATTTTTTAAACTTTATTATATATAAAAATAAAAGAGTTTTGATAAAATATTTATTAAGAGGACAATAAATGTTTATAGGCAATTCTTTGTTATTGGGTAACAACAAACATATTCTCGCTTTGTCAAGTATTGGTACTAAGGATACCAAGCGTTAGACAATATTTTCAAATTCCAGAACTTCTAAAACATGATCCAAAAAGATTACCAGTTACAAAGAAAAAATTTGTGGAAGGGTTCAAAGATTGTAAGTCTTTTATCTTATAATAACCCTTGCTTAAGAAAATAATATTTGTTTCTTAATTTTAATCAAGGTTATATAAATAATCTATGATAAATTATTTAAAAAATTGTTTTAATAAACATAAAATTAATCTGAAAAGATTGATATATTTTTTATACACCATGACATGTTGAATAATTAAAATATTTCATTTCAGCATGGACAAATTTGAAAGTTGCAAGAGAAGTGAATGCTCGTGTCATGTATGATGAGACTGTTTTTGAACGATATGGCAGAGGACCTGTACCAAAAACATATAAATATGATCCCACTAAAGTTAGAAATCCAAATGCTATGTTGACTAAAAAACGGGAAGGAATATAGTGTAAAAGTATTAAATATTTATTAGAAATTAAGTTTGTATTGTTACAGAAAATAAAATAATATACAAATACATTAATTGCTTGGTATAAATATTTTGTTAATATTATGAACTTGTATGAAATTGTTTTAGTTTTGTTATCTAATAAGTATAAAAGTCATGTATTTTTTAATTTGAATTTTAATAAATTATAAAAACATTTTCAACTATGAAAAATTTAATTAGAAAATTTTTATATTAATTTTCATTATACTAAAATTACTTTACTATAAACAAGTAAATAAGAATCTTTTTTAATAACAATCGAGAAGTAACAAAATCACAAATTCATAAATTTAGTCCATATGTTATAATATAGATTAATTGGATCAACCAATTATTTTTCTAAGGACGTTAAAGTACAAAACCATATTAATTCTCTACAGTGAAATATTTATGATTCTACAGGTACAGTATTTTCTAAACATTGATCTATTACACTAACAAGAAATTGATTTTCTAAAGCAGCAGCTACTCTTTCTTTATCAGCAAGTTGTTTATTCACAGCCACTTCATTAATGTGCGTACCTGGTGTAATTGTAACGCTTACTTTAAACCTTGCTGGTATTGTTCTTAAAAGTTGTGTTCTTATCGATAAACCAATGAGGGTTGCCATACTGCAGTGTGGTATTGTTGGAGTAAATTTGATATTGATTTCATTGTTTTCATCATTTACCTATATCATTGCATATTACTTTGATTAATTATAATAACTTAAGAATAAATTTTACTTTTCATAACAAATGCAACAATAAATTCAAAACAAATATCAAAAAAACAACAATCAAACTTAAATAATTATATATTAATATATATATACATAACATGAACTGAAATTTATAAAATTTAAACATAAAAAAATAACATTAAAGTTGGCTCTATAGTGAATAATGGTTTTGATAAAATATATTTTTATGTATACGTACCTCAATCAAACTTTGTTCGACAACGTTTAATTGCTCAAGTGTCAGTGGATGTTCTGGATCGTTTATGTTTCTCAACAATTCTATAAGATATAAAAATAAACAAATAATTATTTATTTGAACCAAACAAATAATTAATAAATTTTATTTATTAAAAAATTATTTACCGAAAATACCACGAGAATCGAATTTATCTGGATTTCGGGTTACATTTTGATGCTCTTCGTCCGGTCCTAATTTTTCTTCTAATTTCGGATAGATTTTAGGATTAGGATTTTCCAAAACTTTATTCATTTATCACTGTAATGTTTTTACTTTAAATAATGAATAATCAAATGAAGAAAAAAACAAACATGCACCACAACAATGTACTCAGATTAACGTAAATATATATTTTGAAGGTTATAAGCACGATGTGTATTATTTTTTTCTTTTTAATCTTATGTCAGTTTAGGTTAGTCACAATGTGCGTCATATGACGTCAATATTTGAAAAGTCTATTAGCTTAAGGCATTTTCCATTAATACTATGTTATTACTAATTACGAAATATTATCAAATACTGTTGAAATTGCAATTTATTTACTACACAGTATGCACAGATATAAGATTAAAAATATATTACAAAACTTCTGAATTCTGAAGTGACTAGTGCTAATAATTACAAAAAATACAAATAAAATCTATTGCTAAAAATAGAAAATTTTGTAAAAATGTTTTCATTAATTCAATTAATTATTAATAATTAATTAATGAATTTTGTATCACAAAAATTTTTTAAATCTAAAAAGACATTCGTTGTAAAAAAAAGTTTTCACTCAATGTGTCTATTTAATCTTGTTAAACTAAAAATTAAATACTATAATCAATACAGTTTACATAATATGCGCAATATTTAATAGAATATCATTAATTATATAAATTCAAAATTGTTCCAATAAGTACTTTACAAATATAAAATTTATAAAATTTTAAAGTAACTCTTCAAAATATATTTACAATAAATCAAAGTTAATATTTATAAAAAAAAATTATAACTTTTTAATAAATTTTTAAAATATATTTTACTTAGTTTTTCGATAAATTGTTAATTGTAATATAATAAAAAAATTAAACATTTTTTACCTTGGGTACAAATACAGCAATCTAACATTCATTGATAAGTCTACAATTTGGCTTTCTTTCACGTGCGGGAAATCTAATAAATCAATAATAATATCCTGAAGTAAAAAATTCAACAAAATATTTCAAACTTATCGAAATAACATACATAATGCGCGCGCATGCTAATTTTTTTTCATCTAGCTTCCTTTCCTAACGTCCGAAACTAGCGTGAGCACACAAGAAGAAAGTTAGTTGTGCTAGTGCTGCTGTTTGCGTCTATACGAAATATATACGCTAAAATATATATGTATAAGAAATATAATTATATAGTTAGTGTGCGTGTATCTTGCATGGTGGACATGCGCATATTCATGTCAATAGCGTGAGAGAAAAATATTTTGGCTTTCGGGGGCCTGAAACAAAAACACCTTACCCAATTTTTTTTTTAAACATGGTAAGTGCTAATAAAAAAAGGCTGCTTACAAATAATTAATTTTATTCTTTTTTTTTTTTAAATATTTTTTTATATAAAAAGAACACGAGGTAGTTGGGATTGAAGGTCTACGAAAATGACGATCGCGTATACTTTGGCATTAGAGTAATTCGTAGATTTTTGATGATTAATTCCTTGTAAGGAATTATCCATTTAAAATAACCTATATAAATTGTTAATGATCATCTGCTATTTATAAACGTGAAAATTAATCTTACGTTAACTTATTTATACTGTCTAATTTCGAGCTCATAAGTTTTTTGTACTTCAAGAAATTGTGGTTATATTGAAGGTGTGAAAGAAAGTGCACAATTGTTGAAATTTGTAATCTGAACATCCATTGATACCACTTAAGCAAACGTTATTTCTATATCTAAACACTTGGTAGTTGTGCAGTAATTTTAAAATAACTGTAAAATCAAATTATAATTATGAATTTTTAATTCTGGAGTTGTATTTAGTTTGAAAAACTTTCTGATGAATAATCGATTGAAAGTAGAAATTTTGAAATTGCATTATTTCTTATTCTTATATCATAATCAAAAAAGTTTGATTAATTATTTTGTTTTTCTAGCATAAGTTAAAATTTTCTCAGCGAGACAAAGTCAAAAAGTTTATAACGTTCACACAAACTGGGGAACAGACTGCCATATATTGTTTGGCGCAAAATGATTGGAAGCTGGATCTGGCAAGCGATAACTACTTTCAAAATCCTGAGGCTTATTACAAAGAGCCAAAGAATTCGGTAGATAAAAAGAAGCTTGAAATCTTATACAGTAGATACCAAGGTAATATTTTGAATTTTTCTTCATTAATTACTCTTTAAAGATTATCAGGTATTATTTTTTAGAATTAATTTCTTTTATTCAGTGTTTTTTATACTATTCACAAAGAATTGCAACAATAAAAATACATTTTATGCATGGTTTATGAATAAAATAAAAATAGAATTATGACATATATATGTAGGTACCATACTCCTGCTTCATTTTACTTTCTCAACTCTTCTGTACACATGATTATTTTTAGATATGCAAACATTTCAAATATTAATTCTATTTTTTATTTGTTCTTTATAATTGTTAGAAAATTAGACACTTTAAGTTTCTTTTTTTAGTTATTATCACTTTTATTAATTATTAATTTTTTTTATTGTAATTATTTATATCTTTTTAATATTTAATAATAATATAATTATTAAATCTAACACTTGAATAAAAAATATTTTTAATTAAATATTACATTATTAATAATTGTATCTTGTGAAAATGTTTTAAAACTAAACAATTAACAAATTTTAATAATTTACTAATTTTTGATATTTGATTAATTAAATGTATTATTTTAGATCCAAGTGAACCCGATAAAATAACAGCACATGGAATAATAAAATTCTTGGATGATTTAGGTCTTACTCCAGAGAGTAAATTAGTTTTAATTATAGCTTGGAAATTTAGAGCAGAAACACAATGTGAATTCACCAAAGATGAATTCATGAACGGCATGACAGACTTAGGGTAAGTTAAAAGGACAATCTGTAAATAGAAAATAAATTCTTTATTTATGTAGCTGCAAAAAAAAATAATATGGAATTCATAATTTTATAGGGCAGACAGTATAGATAAACTTAAAGCAAGATTAAATAATTTAGAAGCTGAATTAAGAGATCCCCTGAAATTCAAAGATTTTTATCATTTTACATTTAACTATGCCAAAAATCCTGGACAAAAAGGACTTGATTTGGATATGGCCATTGCATATTGGAATATAGTGTTGAAAGAAAAATTTCAATTTTTACAGTTATGGTGCCAGTTTTTACAGGTATAAACATTTTATTACTTAATTAAAATACTTCATAAATACGCAGTAATTCGTAAATAATTATTTAATATTTTAAAAATTGTCTCTTTTATAAATCTTAAAAATTAAAAAATTTTTTTGTTTTATAACAAAAAATATACTTTTTAAAGAATATTATATTAATTTTGAAATTAAAAAAATTTAACTATTCAAAATACATTTCATTTCAGAAATGATAAAGTACTTAGATTATTCCTGTAAAGACAAAATATTGTTAAATGATTAACTACTTTCCGAAATTGTAAATATTTTTTTTTAAATTTCATATTTTGAAAAATTTTTACTTAAGCTAGTAAATATATTTAGTTTCTTAAAAATATTTTAATTGCCTACATAACATTTATAGTTATTGTATCTTATGTTTTGACAGATAAATATGTAACAATAGCAAATCAAAACTATGCAGAAAAGAATAAAATTTTTGTTTTTAATTTTAATAATTTTTGCAAAAAACAATAATTTATAACTATATATAAAACTTTAGAAACAAAATATTAAAATATTAAAAAATACTTATAATTTATGCTTACTAATTTTCTAATTTTATCAATTTTAGTCAATTTTTTCAATATTGTAACATATTTGTAGACTACATATTAAAAGAAATTTACTGCTTATATTTTTCTTTGTACTTTTTACTAAAATTTCTATCTTACTTTAAAAAATTGCTCCAGATATCATAAAAATGATTATAGAATATCAAATATTTTTTGTAATTTTATCTAATATTTTATGTAATAATATTAAAAGCACATAGATCTAAAAATACATTTTTATCAGGAACATCATAAAAGGTCAATTCCTAAGGACACATGGAATCTATTGCTAGATTTTGCTCTTATGATAAATGCAACAATGACGAATTACGATGAGGAAGGAGCTTGGCCCGTCTTGATAGATGATTTCGTCGAATGGGCGCAACCACTGGTTCGTCAGTCTCTTTAACATCTCACTGGGCGATCCACCGCCAATTTTAACTTAAAATCATTATTTATTCAGTTGCCAGCTGAGCCTGCAGCCACAGAATGATAAAGACTTATCTGACCAATTCATTTTTCGGTCCTGGTCCCCTGTGTGCGGCGAATGAAATATTTTTTCATACAAAATAGTCTATAAAAAAATGATACTGACTAAGAAGTAAAGTTAATGAAGAAAAAAAAGTTATTGCTCGATAACAGGCACAAGAGTCCTTTAGATCGCAATGCAAAATCACTTTTCACTCTTTTACAAGTACACTCATTTGTCAATAAATTCACCCTAATTCTTTTCAACTCTATCAATTATGGAAGTTGATTCATGTGGCATGTAGATAGCAATTTATAGAAAATTCATTGTTACAAAAAAAAGAGAGAGATTAATTTACTACGCATAAAAGCTCCTTTGCACTTTGCAATCTTGTAAAAAAAATTAATAAACGTGCAAAAGGTAAGAAAGTGGAATGAAAATTGTTTCTTCGGGAACCAAAATTCTATACAGCGCTGTTCTGCTTAAAACTATAGCAATCAGAAAAAAAAGTTATTTTTTATCTATTTTATGATATTAAATATTATTTTTCTCTTTTTTTCGATTATGCAAGTCAATCAGATAAAAAAAAACATTTTTGGTTTGAAGATTTAAGATATTTTTTTTTTTTAATTCTGTTAGTGGATTTCGGAATATCAATATATATTTTTTTCTCGATTTTTTAAAATAATCAAAAATTATAATTAGACTTAATAAAAAATATTTTTTAAATATTTTTAAGCTGTTAACAGTAACTCATTAACTTGTTGTAAAAGTTATAGGAATGTTTAAATAATAAAATAAATTATTCTTTTAAATTGCGTGTATTAATAGTAAATAAAAATAGTTACCATGCAAGTTTCCGAAATCCTTTTTTGAACAGTTTGCTTTTTAATTAATAGTGTTTTAAAAAAATTCGCTTGGAAAATGCAAAATTTTAGTATTCTATGTCAATATTAAATACAGCAAACATACACACCGGCTGTGAATAAAATAATAAATATAAAAAAAAAAAATTTTTTTTAAACTTAGAAATTTCCTTTCAGCTTTGCATTTGTAAGTTTAATCCATAAAGTATCAATTGCTGTGTATGTATATTAATAATAACTTACTTGAAATAATTTTAGTGTAAAATTTTCATGTTCAAAGAAGAGTGTACGCATTTTTTTTTTGTGAACATTGACTCTGAAGCTAAATAATACTGAAGCAAGAAATGAAAAATCAGTAGCTCAATTGCAAATGGGACTTGATAAAACACTGAGTATTTATACCATACTGTAATTGCAAAGATACGGAAATAATTCAACTGCTATTTAATTTAAGTATACTTAAATATACTTAACAAAAAAAAAATAATGTTCATATCTTCAGAAGAAATCTAAGTTAAAGAGACAAGAAAAAAAATACTTCTTTAGATTAAGTTTAGATGAAATAAGCTACTTATCAAGAAAACAAAATTTACGAGGTTTTGGTTGACTTGGGCAAAAAATGTTGAAACAAAATTTACACTAAATTAAAAGTTTATTTTTCATTTTACTACTGAAAATAGTCTTGAAACGGATTTTTTGTTTCAACATTGTTTTTGATATGAATAAGGTTTTTAAAAACCGTTAGAATGGTTGTAAATAATGTAAATAAACGTGTCGTTACATTAATCTGAAATAAATAGTTCACTATAACTGGTTCTAATAAAGTACTACATTTCAGTGATACACAAAATGTGTTCGTTATTTGTATAATCATAAAATGTATTTACCTCTAACATTATTTAATAATGATAGTGAATAGTCAGTTCATAAGTGGTGATTATATCTTTTTGTAAAATTTACGTTTATTTACAATTTTTTTATCACATTTTTAAAAGTATTAATTTACATAAAAATGCTTCTTATTTATGAAAAAATTAATGGTATAAATTTTTCGAATAATTATTCAATTTCAAATAATTATTTTGATTTTTATATTTTTTATCATTAAAATTTACTTTTTTTTTTATTTTTACGAGCTTCAATATTTATGGGATCCGCATCTACATTCATAACACTTGCTGCTCGATTTACGCGATTGTTGATAATATATGCATGCTAATTCATACTGATCAGATTCTGATGCATAACAATCGTGTACCACATCTCTTATATACCAATCACAAAGCTCTTCTAAGTTTGATATCGGTGACTATAAGTGGTAATATTATGTTACATTTTATCAAATTGTTTTGTAAGATATTTGCATTAATATTTATTGCATTAGATTAAATAAATTTTCATTTAAAATACAATAATAATAACAACGCACTTGAGCTACAACTAATCCTCTTGAATATTTTGTGTTATTATGTCCATGAGAATCAAACAATGTTACCTAATTGTTATATTTTTAAAATTTAATATAAATATTCTTAACTATTAATTAATCAAACAACAATCATACCTTTTTTGTTTTTTGTTGAAATATGAAAAGTATTGTTCTACCACACGTAATTAAAAGCATGAAAAGATGTGGTGATTCTGGATTCTGATACCATTCGCACAAAAATAATTTTATATTTTTGAATAGACTAGAGTCAAGATGCTCACGAAAAACTTTAAATTTCTAGAAAAATATTATGTAATGGTTTGTTATATTGATTTATTTTAATTATTTTTAAGTCGATGAAAAAATGATTAGTACCCATTCCTTTAAAGTACTGAGTTTCTCGCCACCAAATTGGAGTGCCTCTTCTGCATTTAAATAAGGATGTTGAACTAATTTTTTCTTAACAATATAAGCATGAATACTATTGCCTTCTATTATAGATTCAGCTATTAAAACACTTAATTCTGGAGTGTTACTGGGATCCGAGAGATATAAATTTAGGTAACCAACACGTTGAGCCACCAAAAGACAGATTAATGTACATGCTTCACTAACTACCCAATAAAATATAAAAACAAAACAAAGTTTAAAAAAATATTAATAAAATTATCTTTACTAAAGAGTAAAAAATTAATTTTATATATAAGTAATAAGTGACTTACTTTCTTGACCTGGTGGATATCGACTTTGCGTAAATTCAGATTGGTACCAAAATACATCAACACTGCCGAAAGTTTCTTTACTGTAGTTAGGAAAATGTTCATTAAAGTGTGGTGGAAGAGGCATTTTTTTTAATTTTTATTTTTTACACTAGAATTTTGCAACCAAATACATTTTTTATTAATTTATTTTTCTCATTGTCCGTCTTTTGAGTGGTGTAAAGATGTTAAGGAGTATCTTGAAATTTTATTGCCGAGACATATTTTCCGAAATTTTTGTTTGGACGTAAAATCTATTTTACGTCCATGTTTATCAAATTTTACAATTCGATTGTCAATTATAGAATTTTATTTAGGTTATTTTGAATTTGGCGCTATAGTAGTCAAATGATCAATAAAAAAAATTTATCATATTAACATTTTACTATGTAAAAAAGAGTATTTTATACTAAAAAATAAATAAAATAAAGAATATTTTAAATAATTAATAATAATTTAAATTACATAATTTTTTTTCATATTTGCACTTTTATCAATAATGCAAAATCCATTATGACTCAAGCAGTTCTAGCAGACGAGATCTAAATTCTAGAAAAATGGCAGCATTTAGAGTAAGTTCGAAGATAAAAGAATTAAGACTTTTATTATGTCAAACCGGAAAATCAAGTGAAGGAGTAAGGTATAATGATTTTTTAAATGTTTTATTTAAAAGATGAAATTTTATATTTTTGCAAACTACTTAATTTTAAGTTTGCATTCTCAAAATAATCAATTTTTATAGGTTATATCTAACTTTTTTGAAAATACATTCTTTTTTCAGGAATTTTATCGTAGAACATTACGTGAATTTAAAAAAGGCAAATCCAAAACTTCCCATCTTAATTAGGGAATGCTCAAATACAGAACCAAGACTTTATGTTCGAGCTCGTGAGTAATTTTATCAGATCAATTTCATCACATATATCATATGATATTTATTGTCAATAAAAATTTTCAGAGTACGGAAAGGAGACCTGCTATCCTTTAGCAGATGTTAAAGCAGAAGAAATTTATAGTACACTCAAAAAGTCATGTGCTGAATAATGATAAATATTTAATTAATTATAAATGTATAATAATGAATTTAGTTTTTGAATAAAATTGCTCCGATAGCTAAAATTGTTACTGATTGGTGAGATATATTTGAATATTAAAGACCTTTTTTTTTTAATTATATTTTATTTATAAAAATGTACATTATGAACATGATTTAAAATAACAGTAATATCTAAATATAATATATTTTATTTTCTGCACATAATTTACAAATTATTTTGTAATTTTATTATTAGATAGTTTATGTTCAAAAACATAACTTTTTTATCTACAAAAATAACATCTGGTGTACCTAAAAGGTAGCTTTTAATTATACGCAGTGTTCTTCAGTTAGCAAGTAATACATTTTCATTTAGTTCGAATTAAAAATAAAAATTTCGTTAAATAAATTTAATTTATAATTTTTTATTAATCGAATTTCGGTAGACCAAATAGTTCAGGTTTGAATTCTTCTAAACTTTTTAGCACTAAAGTCGCTTTTTTCGTAAATTCGACTGGTAGATGCTTATCAGGTACCATTACTGTTTGCATCCCTGCATTCACTCCAGCTTGTACACCATTTGGTGCATCTTCAAAAACCACACACTGAAAAGAAAAATCACAATAATTTTTTATTTTGTGAACAAATTATTAGAGTTGATAATTCTTAATTTATACAAACCTTTGATGGATCAGGATTATCTGGAAACCTTTTTGCAGCTACTAAAAATATATCAGGATTAGGCTTGCCTTCTTTAACTTCAGGATCAGATCCTCCAAGAACTTTGTGATGAAATAGATCAAAGACCTCTGTTAAATGTTTCGTTTTTAGGGCAAAACTTTCTGCACTGGAACTTGTTGCTAATGCGATAGGAACGTTGTGTTTTTTAAGATGCCGCAGAACCCTCTCAGCACCTATTTGAACACAAGAAATAATACATGTGTTATTTATTTTATGTAATATAATTAGTGTACATCAATGCCAATGCTAAGAAGCTATAATTGTGTATGATTAACAAATGGTAACAGGTGCCAACTTATGCAACTTCAGTTTTTTGAATGAATGTTTAATAAAAAAGTTGATTCTATTATATTATAAAAATTATTTTATAATAAAAAATATTTAATATTTATTAATTTTATTTAATTTTACAAATTGAATTCTTTGTTAAAAAGAATTTTATATATAGCAATTTTTTATGACTAAAAATATAATTGAATGAAAATATAATTGAGTTTTCTTTTTAAAATCATTATTTTCATATGTACACTCAACGATAAATGATTCTTTCCAAATCTTTTGAAATGCTTTAATAGAAACAAAGAAAACAACGGAATAGTCCAATAAAAGATCAGAATTTTTAAATATTTGGAAAAAATCGTTTATCATTGAATGTACATAAAATATTTAAAAAAAAAAATTCAAAATTTCTTGAAATTATAATTGAATTTTAAATATATTAAAAAATCGTTCATTCATAGAAAATGAAAAAAATATGAACACAATGATTATATAAATAGTAATCTATAAACTAAATATAATGAAGCTGCAGCTTTTTGGAACAAATAAAACTTCCTTAACCTGGCATCATGTTTACGTTATTAAAATATTGTTTCTGCAAGCGGTGGTAGAAATCCTGAAATTCATCGATGTTTAGTGGCAACTTGTAATGGTTTATAATAAGATCAGCTCCGACGCGCTCTGGCCTGCCCAAAACTTGGAAGGCCAGGTCTCCCCCATAACTGAAGCCATACTTCTCGCAGATAGTACCATAAATTTTCTTGTAAACCGTTTCTGAATCTGCAGGGCACAAAGCGAAAAAAATGCATGTTAAAGTTAGAAAAACTATGAATCACCTGGTAGGAGTTTAGTAGTTGGAAATATCTCAGCGTAATCTGCCTGAAGTCGCTTTAATAATTCATCTGGTTGCATTGGTAACTCAAAAGTATCTATGATGAAGCGTACAAGCTGATTTGTATGAAATCCCATTGTTTTAGCCTTATGTTCCCATGTAAACTCTTTCCCATAAGGATTAATGATACGATTAAAAACAGTTGTATACAGTTGTTCTGTATCTGTGAAATTAGGGCAAGATTGAGGTTTCATCTAATAGATGTATTTATCTAAGAGGTATTAGTAAGAAAGGAAATGTTTTTACTTGACCTGATCATCCTAAACTCCACTTTAAAAAATCTATTTTTTCTGTTAGTTTATGTATTGCTTGAAATTACATGTTTTTTAACGAATCTTTTTAATGAAAAAATAAGTTTAGGCTGATCAATTTTACTAAGTTAATAGATCAAATAATTTACTATGGTAATAGATCAAATACTTTACTGTGTTAGTAGATCAAATACTTTACTACGTTTAATGTATGTAATGAAAAATTAAAATTTTTAATATTTGATAGAAATAAAAATATTTGTTTTGAATGTTGAATGACAGCGTGTATTTTAAATATTGAAAACTCTGAGGGCTGTACTGTCTAGAGAAAATTCCTTTACTATTATTATTGAATGATAACATTATAAGGGAATTTTTTTTAAACAATAAAATTTTTAGAATCTTCTATATTCAGAAATAAATAAATGTAATGATTATTTTGAAGGTTTGTTAATGGAGATACTTTTGATTTAAAAAGTTTAATTTTTAATTTGTGACAGATTAGTTTGTTGATAATGCACAATTTCATCTTCTATTACATCATAGATTGTTAAAATTACTTGAATTTTTTGAACTTATATAAAATTTTGCAAAAATATATCTTAAAAATTAATTCTTATAACCATTTTTATTTAAAATTCTATATTTTCAACATTCACTTAATTTATAAAATAATTTTTAAAACACTTGTAGCTTATTAATAAGAAAAATCTTTTAAATTATTATTGAAGTATAGAATCTCAAATAAATTATTTAAATCAAATTGAAAATTATCTTATACAATAAATTTACTCACACTGTATTTTATGAAAGCTAATTATTTAATAAAACAATAGTCATTTAATCTCTGACCTTATAGCAAATGACGTGTTTAAATATCATACAAATAGAAATGAAAGATAATGATAGAGTATTTCCTAATAAATTTTATTGTTTGAACTACATGTAATCCAGTGATTGCTGAAATTTGAGTGAATACTTAGATTTTATTAGTTCAATGAACAAATAAATTGTATAGTTTAAAACAAAACTATTCAATGAAACATAAAAAAGGTTCATTGTTTACATTTTAATATGTAAATTAAATTTTTAATTAAGTTTTTAACAACCTAAAAATTCATTTCATACAAAATATATATAATTACATCATATACCTAGGCAGACTATAAACAAATTGATTACTATAGCTTATATATGTATACAGCTATAATGACTTGACATTGACATTTTTAAACTCAGAGTAATTTAAATAACAAATATAAAGACTTTCTTTAGAATAGGACAGTAATATTGAATTAATATAAATTTTTATGTTGTGTTGAATTATTGAATATTTTAAAATTTAATATTAATAAAAATTTTTTTTTTATTATTTTTATTATTAAAATTTAATAAAATTTAAATGAAAAATTTGTATTTTTAAAATCTGATTATTCAAAAACTTAATGACATTACATCATATTTCATAAAAATATTTCAACTGTATAAAACATTTCGATTCAGGTATTTAATTTAAATATATTAAAAAATTTTTAAAAATACTTTTCACGTATATTGACATCACTATCATTTAAATCTTGAGCTTTTAATTTTTGAAAGCTCAACTCACATCAACAGGATAATACCGTCAATCCATCATTGAAATTTCCCATTAAATTTTAACCTAACAAAATATAATGCGCTCATTAATTTAGAATAAAAAGTAGTAATGTCAAGATTGCCCACACGTGTTATAAGTGCTTTATTTCACCTCGCAAAAAATTTTCCACTCTGCAAGTTATATCCACACTTGTAAGCTACACATATCAGAACGGCATATATATTTGCCCTCTCTCTCTCTCTTTCCTTGAAATCTCAAAAATCCTTCATTTTTTTAATTCTCCGACAAAAAGAAATAGTAAATAATTATTCTTACCTATGAGTAATCCATCCATGTCAAAGATACAATGGGTGACAGGTTTGAATTTAGCGTCTGTAGACATTTTAAAGACTGGAAAATTTTTTTTATTTCTTACTAGAATACTAATGAAAGATGAGGAGCGAATGTTAGCGCCCATTCAACTGAACTCGCCGGTGGATAAAGTAATGAAGGTCGGACTTTATTCGTTCTATTTCGTTGCGCGCGCGTTTTCGCGACTGTCGACGACTACGACGAGGGTTATTATTTGCTCTGCGCTGGGAGGGAGACTGGTTAACTGGCTCTTTTTTTACTTCCGTCAGACTAAAATCACCAACCCGACTTTGACGGGCACGTGGGTACGCATGACTTTTATACATGCGCCAAAACTCGAAAATCTTAAAGCTTCCATATATACTTCAATTCTATATAGATACCCATTTCATTTCTAACGAGAACTGTGGCTTATCTTATCCTTGTCTAATCGAGCTTTTACTTTGAAAATTCGTTCTACTATAGTTTCAATTAGATAAGGATAAATTCAACAAAATACGTCATACCTGATATGCATTAGAAATTACATTTTTCGTCTATGAATTATACAAGATTTGGGATAAAAAAGTTTTTTTATAAAAAAATTAATTTGTTAATATTTTAACTGCTTGTTCAGTTTCTTTTTACATTTTATTGTTACATTTTTTTTTCTTTTTTAAATAATAAAAATTATAAACGCAAACATAATTTTCATCAATATATTTTTCAAATTTAAGTAAATTAAAAAATTAGCAATCAAAAGCTTGTAAAAAACGTTATCAACATATTTTTTTAGCCTTAACAAAATTATTAAATTAGCAATAAGAAGTTAAATAATTATTAGTTATTAACCATCATGACATCTGAAGGATAAACGAGAGTATCGTTTATTTGGTGATTGCTTCTTTTAACGTTATTTCCTGACGTGGATAATGTAACTGTACACGCAAAGAAAAGTTATTAAGAAACAGACAAACGTATACAACAAAAAATTTCACCAATAATCAATGATAATCAATAAGCGAATGTAACGTAGTCATAAAATACATGTATATATATATATATATATATATATATATATATATATATATATATATATATATATATATATATATGTTGTTCTTTCGAACTATAATTATTCTTACTTATAATTAAATTAATAAGGTTCTTTTATCAATTGATAAAAAAATTATAAAAATCAATATCTGGTACAAACAGCATTAATTAATCAGATTCGTTTTTACGCATCAATCGATCTTTAGCAGCTGAGAATAAGATTGCTGTAATCGAAACAAACTGAGGATCTGTTGAATAAGATTTTAATCAATTCATTACTTCATAATTAGCCTCTTAACGAATATGTTCTTCAATCAGAACTTGAACAGCATCCTCGTTTTATAACCAGTTAAAAATTTTAAATAAAAATTATATAGTTACAATAACAATATTATTTATTTTGAATAAAAATTTATTTATTTATTATTAGTGACTTCATATTTGCGATTTTTAAATTTACATAATTATTAGTTGATAAAGCTAAAAATTATTTTTCAGCAGTATTCGTCACGTAAATTTTACGTTCCATAATAATAGTAGTGATCGACGTAATTAGTCAACCGCTTTGAGTGCATGCAAATATTTGAACCAAGTATTTCGACTTAATTGTTTTGAAAAAATTTTTTAAATAAAATAATAAAGTGGTAAAAGATATCTGTTGTCTTCTCGGTAAAACTTTCATTTTAGAAATGTTTTGGTTTAAACGAAAATTTAAAAAGAAAGATAAAACACTGAGCCAAGTTAAATAAAATGAGAAAAAAGCCCATACGTAATTTAAATGTAAAAACAAAAATAAACTAACACATAAGATCAGCTGTACGACACGTTTTAAATTCGTGAACTGGCATTTAAAACAAGGAAAACTTCCATTAAGCGTTTGAACTAAAAGAAAAAGAAGAGAAAACTGCAGCGATATGATAAACGTTTTGTGATTATAATCATAGAAAAATATTTACCGCATCGACAAATTGTTTGGAAATTAGATACTATTGAATTTCAAAGATTATCCGATCAGTCATCGATGCTTCTAAGCTCTAGAGATTGGTGCAAATAATTAAAATTTCCAAATAAATCAAAGCATTATTCTAAAAATAGCTTGACCTTGCAATCGAAAGTTATTTTTAAACCAAGTTATGTAAGATACGATAACGCATTGTACTAAAATAGTAACATGATTTTACGCTATTATAATAGTAATAAATTTTATTATTTCTATAACTATATATAAACGTTTCGCGCTTTTTTTTTCAAATTCACGTAATATACCCACCCACGTATAAAATTCATTCTATTTTATTACATTCTCGTGTATATATGTGTACATATATACACGTATTGCGTGTAAAAGTATACATATTATTCATAATACGCGCAATATATAATACATTATAAGAAAAAAGAGAGAGAGAGAGAGAGAGAAAGAACACAAGATATCCGTGTTTGATCATAAAAGCGCTACGGGCGTGTAATGGCAGTGTTTCTTAGTGTCGAAAAAAAAAGTTAACTATCAGGACAATTCATTAAGAATAATAATAATATCAAACGACAAATGTCTTTATTCGAGATCTATTATTTCAAGGCTGTAATTCAAACCTAAAGAAAACGTAAAATAAAAGTATCGTTAACAATATTGCGCAATTTGTTTTAAAGAAATAAAGTACATAAAAGTTATTTTCGAGAGAGTTTAAGCTGGTGAAAAATACATATCTGTCAGATCGGAGAAATGGTTAGTTGAATTTTTACTTTAAAATAAAACAAAGCAGATTTAATTTAATAGTATAAAAATTTAAATGTCTTTAAAATGTTTTAAATTTATTTAACAATATTTTATTGTCTTGTCAAATGTAGTAAGTAAATACCATGAGCATAATCGGTATCACTTTGTATATGTGAACGAGAGACGCACAATTCGTTTTTAGATAAGAAATGCATGATTAGGAATTTATATTTAGAGTATATATTTATTATATGTGTTTACGCCCAGTTCATTCGTTTTTATTGTGTATAACCTTAAAATTTTCCAGGATTAGTTGTGAACGAAAGAAGATTATATCTGTATTTTAAATGATACATAAAGTAAGATGCATTTACTTGTTGTGTATTTATTTGATGGATCTTATAATTTTCTTTTCAATACACGAACTTTGTCGATAAATTTTTTGATGTGTTAGTAAGGTCAATGCATCTTTCAATGTACAAAGTTTCTGTCGATGAATCATTGAATAACTTGCACATTGAGACAATATGGCAAGATGTTTTTGGTTTTAAGATATTTCTTTTTTTATTTAAAACTGTTTTTATAGTACATAACAAATTAGTAATTTTAAATAAATAATACATTAAAAAAAGTATTATGTCTAATAAAGTATTGTGCATAGAACAAACAAAGTTTTTGTATACAAATCATAAAGATAAAATTTTATTAAAGAACATTTAAAAGGTTGTCAAATTTTAATAGAATTTTCAAGGATTTTTTTTAACAATGGCAAGAAATATATAAAAATAAAAATATACTTTTTTTGTTGTGGAAATAAAGTATTTTAATTTATTATATAGAGTATATAGTAATCTTCTTTTATTTAAATACTTCAAATAATTTTTTTTTATGTTTTGATTATTAAAATAAAATGATAATTTAACTTTTGTATATAACAAATTTATCTTATTTTCTTTTAACATGAAAATTTAATCTAAATTTGATATTAGAAAATCAAACAGTTAATTCTTAATAATTTAATTAAAATAAATAGATTATTTTAAATAAATCACGTTAATTTTAATTTTCAAATATGGATTTTAATTAAAAATTATAATTTCCAAATATATTTATTATTTATAAATTGATATTTTTTTAATACAGGATGACGATGACCAGTATCAGTCTGGTTACGATGTGGGTTCCTTTCCAAAAGATTTTGGATATACGCCTTTTGATGGTGATGGCGATGGCTCTGCAGGTCCATTGACAGGAGATCAAAAGCCTAGAATACTCTTGATGGGTCTTAGAAGGTACATATATACATTATAAAATTATTAAAAATATTAACATTAATTTAGGACTCTATGCAATAATAATGTAATAATATATTTATTATTTTATAGGAGTGGAAAATCATCAATACAAAAAGTAGTTTTTCATAAAATGTCACCTAATGAAACTTTATTCTTAGAAAGTACCAATAAAATCATCAAAGATGATATATGCAATTCAAGTTTCGTACAGTTTCAAATTTGGGATTTTCCTGGTCAAATAGATTTTTTTGACCCTACATTTGATAGTGACATGATTTTTGGTGGCTGTGGAGCTTTAGTTTTTGTCATAGATGCACAAGATGATTATATGGAAGCTCTAAATAAATTACATTTGACAGTTACAAAGGCATATAAAGTCAATCAAGCAATTAAATTTGAAGTTTTTATACATAAAGTTGATGGATTGTCAGATGATTATAAAATGGAAACACAGAGGGATATTCATACTAGAGCAAACGATGATTTAATTGATTCTGGTAAGTTGAAAGGAAATGATATTTTATCATTTAAATAGAAAATTTATATATTTCAATATATTGCCAATAAAAATAAATGATATACAACAATCTAATCATTTAAATGTAAATTTATATAATTATTAGTTATTAGTAATAAACATAAATATTTTTTTTTAATCAGTTGATAATTGAGAATTTAGATTTAAAATTGTGTGTAACAATAATTATATTATGATTAATTTTTTCAGGTTGTGATCAAATACATTTGAGCTTCCATTTAACGTCAATTTATGATCACAGTATATTTGAAGCATTTAGTAAAGTTGTACAAAAATTAATACCACAGCTACCAACTCTCGAAAATTTATTAAACATACTTATTTCAGTAAGTATTATAATTAATCATGTAATCATTGACTTAATATATTTTTTAATAAATATATTCCTAAATATCTAACATATTTTCTATTTCAATAGAATTCCGCAATAGAAAAGGCCTTTCTCTTCGATGTCGTTTCGAAAATATACATTGCAACGGATAGTTCTCCTGTTGATATGCAAAGTTATGAACTCTGTTGCGATATGATTGATGTCGTAATCGACGTTTCTTGTATATACGGGTGAGCGATTTTAAGCTTCAATTTTAGATAAGGGAAACAAATGCTACAGTAGTTTTGATTAAATATTATACTACATAAATATTTTAATTTTTATTTAGTTATTTATAATATGTCTTTTATTAAAAATATTGTTTTAATTTTTCTTTCTGTAACTTTCGTTTTTCAGATTAAGAGAAGAAGTAGAAGCTGCAGCATTTGACAGCCAAAGTTCTAGTTTAATAAAATTAAATAATGGAACCATTTTGTATCTGAGAGAAGTTAATAAGTTTCTTGCACTCGTTTGCATTTTAAGAGAAGATAATTTTGACAGACAAGGTAAATCCAAATCTTGGTTAAAATTTTTTTTTTCAATAGTCATAATTATATACATACTCTAATAAATTTTTTTATTTTCGAAAATTAAAGGTGTGATCGATTACAATTTCTTGTGCTTCCGGAATGCCATTCAACAGGTTTTTGAACTGCGTAACAAAGCACTGGCCGCAGCCACGAGTAACAACGTTACTGGAATAAATGCAAATAATCATTCAACTTCACCTATAAGTAACAACCTTACTGATCAAGGAGGGCCAAGTAATGCAGTTACAAATACAACACAACCGTTAATGACAACACAAGCAACCGCTGGCAGTAGCAATGCACTCACCCAGAACGGTACGATTGTACTAGCACAGAGCTAACCGACCGAGTGCCGTGGTGGCACTGAATTTGCTCAATTCGATTTTTTAGGTAGAGAGACGTTTTGATATAAAGAAAAAGATCAATGGAGAACAATTTTTCTTTTTTCTCTGATTCTCCATTAATATCTTTTTTTATTGACAAATAATTGGATGCTAATTACTTTATTGACTTTTCAATATCTGTTTACTTTGAATATATTACGTTGCACGTAATAAATTTTATTTTAAAATAATTATATGCATAAAATATATTTCAAACATTTAATTTTTCATTCGAAATTATTTTAATTTTAATTTGTAAATATTTATTTGATTATGCTTCCATTTCTACAGAATTAAAGAAAATAATCAAAATAAATACTTCAAATAAATTTGAGTAACTTTTGTATGAAAAGCAATCGAATTTAAAAATAGCTTTAAATAAATTTAAACTGTAATATACGTCCATGACGTTGTTTGGTCGATAAAAGATAATTGCGCAACCCTATTCATAGTAGAGTTAAAAATCGAACGCTACTTGATAATATCGTTTTCAATATTATCGGTCTAAATCATCGCGCTAAATTTGTTAACAACTTAAAAAATCAAAGCAGCTTAAAAGTTCTAAGGACTAAATATAATTGATGAGATATTTTTTTAGAGCATTTCTTTTGTAAGTCTAGCACGCTTATATACAAAATCAAGTATGTAAAAAATGCGTGATGAATCTCTTACCTTAGAGAAACGTAAAAGAACTAAAAAGCTGCGATATGTGCTATATGTATACTGAATTGTAATAATAACAAATGTAACTAATTTAAAGATAAAACAAAAATTGTATATATGATAATATAGTATGTTATACAATTTATATTAAAAAAAAAAAAATCAACTTTTTATTTTAATTGATTACTTCAAAAATCATTGTCGTCGTTCTCATCGTCATCATTCTGAAGTTTGGATTCTTCGACTACTTCTGATAAAGCATTATTGACAATAGATGAAGAAGAATCAAAAGCGCTTAAAAGCTCATTGCGACGATACCAGCGCAAGTACGCGAAAGCTCGCTCATATTCGCTCGAAGTTTTTGGTGAAAATAGTTCAAAACTGAAATCGTAAATGAATTGCACGAATTGAATGTTGAAAAAAAATTATATAGGGCGGATAGATGTTTTTGGTAGAAAAATTTTATAGAAAAAAATTTTGTGATTCAAATTTATGATAGCAACATAAACAACTGTTATAGTTGACCTATGTTTTTATCTGAATACAATATTTTAACTTTGAAAAAATGTTAGATAAAAAAAATCAATTTATAAGATCTTTATCAAAAATAAAATATGAAATACTATATCATGATTTTAAATAATTTAAGAATTTATAAGCTTATTATTAAATAAATATAACATTCAATTACTTCAGGAATGTGTAATAAAAAAAATTTTTCATATAATTAATTTATATTTCAAAGAAACTCGCTATTATAAAATATATTTTAATACTTATTTTTATTAATATAAATAAAAAGAAATAAAAATACGAACACTGTATATAAAAATTATAGAAGATAATACCTTACATATTCTGTTTACTGTAAAAAATAAAGAATGTTTAAACTATATAATGTATAATTTTTATTAATTATTTTACTTTTTAATGTAAGTTAGAGTTTAAGGTGCAAAAGTAGTTACTTCCAATTAAAAAAATTTTTTTTCTATGTTGCAATTAAAAATTTTAAATACTTTTATTTTATGTCTTTTTTCATTAATCACGTAATAATTTAATTTTACAATCGATAAAAGTTTAAGGATACATGAAAGTTCTATTTTTATTTAAAAATCATAAAATATATTAAAATTTTATAAATTGATTTCACGTAACATAATATAAATACTTTACAGACATATTTATTTTGAACTAATTGATAAAAATAGAATTTTCTCATCAATTGTTGAAAGTACCCTTTATCTCTGGTTTGCGATTTTTTTTGCGGCAATCTCACGGCTAATCCCGAAGGCGGAAAGCTTTGATGAGCTATTTCATTTAGTATATTTCTTCCAAGTTCCGATATTTGATCCTTCATTAAACGAAGTTTATTTTTAAACACAGGAACGTCGGGAAGTATGAGTTTGTCTGAAAAGGATAATTTGCAAGGAGAAAAGGATTAAAAAACATAGGAAAGGTAAAAGTAAAAATTTTGTGTTTTTAACGCATAATTTTATTTAAAAAATTTAATATATTATAAAAGTTCGATTGGATATTACATATTTTTCTTAAATATATTTTGATAAATAAAAACAGTAATTCATATTTAGAAATTCAAATAACAAAATGTATGCATGATAAATTTTTATAAAATTATGTATATAAATATTATGTTTATAAAAACATAATAAATTGTACTTAAAAATTTGTTAATTTTAATTAAAAACATTTCTTTTCACGAAGAACAATGTAAAATATATTATTTAAATAATTTAATTCAGTGAATTCAATAAACAATATGAATAATAAAACCCATTGTTTAAAAAAGATGTTTTGAACTGCTTTCGTGAAATTAGTCGTTTTTAATTAATGTCATTAATTTTATAAATTTTTTAATGACCAGCGAGTAAAACTTTTTAATAATAATTAGTATTTAAAAAACATTAAATTAAGATTAAATAACAAAAAAAACTTTTAATTCTATGTGTGAAAAAATGTGATAAAAAAGATTTTGAAAAAAAAATTATTTTATTACAAAATTAGTGTACAAAAATAATAGTAGTGAGTAAAAACATTTTTACAACGATGATAATGGCATGTATCGATGAAACAGATGAAATTTTCTTATTTGGCAAATTAATTCAAATGATTGTTATGTACAAAAAATAAAAAATAAATAATCTCAAACATGTTAGATTACAAACTAAATAAAGTACATTTCTTTTCTCATTGTGCCTAATGAGATTATTTGCGTTGTAATTAAAAAAAAAAGAAAAGTTTTTTTCTATTCTACTAAAATAAGCCAAGGAAGTTGTTATGTGTATGTGAGTGCCGTTGAATTAAGTAGACGGCATACTGCAATTAAAGGCAGAGCTCAAACCAGTCACTGCAAACAAGGTAATAAAACAAAAAAAAAGGTATGATTAGTATAATAGTCCCAATATTGTTAAAAAATTTTTAAAGTTCATCATGATTAAATTATAATTTATTAATAATTAATCACTGTTATAATGACTAAAAAAATTTTAATCTTTTTTTGTCTTGATATTAAAAAGTTTATATTTTTATTTTATTTTGATATGTTTTTAATGATATTTGAAAATGAAAAGATTATTAATTAAAAAGTTAAGTCAAACGTTTTAATTTACATGCAACTATATTAATTGGGACCTTGCATAAAAAAATGCATTATATCCGTCAGGTAGAATACGAAAAAATAAAAGACCCGTATTTTTTCATTTTTTAAAATATGATGAATTGCAAAAGTCATAGCCAGTATAAGTTAATACAATTTTGATAGCGTAAATTTACATGACGTCATGAGTTCACCTGTACTCGTGACGTCACACCAATTTTCAACTGCCTCTATCTCTTTGAGTTTCCATTTTTATGATAAAAGAAAAAATACGTGTCCTTTATTTTTCCTTTTTCTAAATGACGGATATAATGGATTTAAAAAAAAATTTTCATGCAACATCCCAATTTTTAAGCTTAAATATTTTGATATATTTAGATTATTATATTATAAAAATGAAGAAAAAATGAATATTAAAAATGTTTTTAAATGGTGTAAAATAAAAAATTTCTAATAAAATCGATTTATAATGAAAAATGAAACCAATTTTAAAAATTTTACTTACAAAATATGTCAGTGTTAACATGCAAATTTTACTATATATATTTGAAATTTTGATAAAAATATTTTTTCTTATTTATTTTACTATTAATAACAAGCAATAAAATTCTATCTCTATTCTATTATTTAAAGATTTTTTGGTGTTTTAATTTTGATTGTATTATATTTCAAGGCGTGAATTTATTTAATTAACCGAGCTCAATGATCTTTATTGAGATATAAATAAAGTAATTTATTTATATCTAAATTTAGATAGAAAAACATTTGTTTTATCTTTAGACTCGGTAAAAATCAATAATTTGATCGATAATAGAGAAAATATCATTTTTCTCTATTTTCTTCAATCAACAAATTTTCCAATCGTTCGTCAATAGAACGCGAATCACCATCGATAATTTCGGGCTTTATTTGAACGACATACTGAAGTAGTTCTTGTGAAATTTCAGACTTACGATAATCGGCATCCTTGTGCTGTACGGCATTGTGCAAGCCCAGGGCTAAATACGTATGATATTTAACGTAATCTTTTTCAAGCTGATCAAGAACTTTACCGATGAAGGCCAGCGATTTGGGCTTCCATTTTTCTCTTACATCTTCGCACATTTCTAATAACTGTTGGTTGTTTACAGAATGAAAATTTTATTAATGAAGATTATAATTTTTTGATATTTTTTAAAGTTGAAAAACAAATATTATTTAAAAGTAAAGTATTGAAATTTTTAATGCATTTTTGTGTGTTAATAATGTTAAAATATTAAAAATTTAATAAACAATTAAGGCTCAGGATCGAAATATCTTTAATCGTATCCAGCGCTCGGCCGGTTTTCCGATCTGCAGAGCCTCAATTTTCTTTTGAGATGTACAACATGAAGTAAATAATATATAAAAATGTTAAAAAAGGCAATAAATTGGAGTAAATTTAGTAGATTCTATATTCAATTTTTAAATAAGTAAGAATATTTATTCTATAAATCAATAGAAATCGTGACGTACCTTGTGTATCGTATGAATTAAATCCTCGAACTTTTCCGTTTGAAGACAATGTTCATGTACATTATCTAAGTATTCGTTATGGACTAGAGTATTAAACAAATATTAATATCAATATCAATTCAATTAAAAAATTCTATTCCTAAAATATTGCTTAAGAAGTGGAAAAAAATTAATTTTATTTTAGATGAAAGTTTTGAAAATTCATTTTAATTTTCTTGTTCTTTATTTTTTCAAATACTCTAATTTTTTTTTAATTTAATATCTTACATACAGAAATTTCATATCAAACTTTAATTCATTTTTTTATTTTATTTATTTTTAATATAAATCTGTTTATAATAAAAATTTCAAAAATTTCAAAATTAATATGAATATTAAAAATAGTTGTAAATATTTTTTAATTTAAACAATTATATTCAAAGTATATTTTTAAAAATCTAGAAAAATTTTAAATATTTATGGTTGTAATAAATGTATTTTAAAATAATATAAATTTGAAAAAGTTTTTATGAATTAGATAATAAATTAATCCATCTTAACTTATAATAAAGTTTATATAAAAAATTTTAAAAATGTAATACTTGTAACTATAGCTTCCAGGTTGTCAGCTTGAGTTAGAGATTTCTCTAAGGTACCACCTAAACTCTGTAATACTTGGCCTGATAAATAAGCATGTATAGAACCAACAGCATGCAGTAGCCAAAACCTCAAACTTTCAAGTCTCCTAATGTGAAAGTGCTGTACAATATCTAGATTGGATGCCCCATTTGAACCTTCTAAATCTAAATCAAGTAAAAAAGTTAACAAATTTTAAATTATTTTAATTTCAATTTTATTAAATAAATTAATGAACTTGAAAAGTTTATATGAATAAATAATTATATATTTACCAGCAAATCGCAATGTATTAAGCGTCCACAAGGCCCACTTGAGCTTGAGTTCAAATCTAAAGATTTTATTATATTTATCAAGAGCTTCTTCATTCAATAACATATTTATTGGCCATCCAGCTGCATAATGTAATTTTAAACCATCAACGGCTTCAAGAACCTTTGTCGTTCGAATATTTGCTACTGTTATCGACCATCTAGAGCTTGAATCTGGCCACTCGTGTGACAACACTTCTTCTAATAAACATGTAACGTAATAAGAATTGTTCCACATACCACTTGATTCAATCTAAAAATATTATTATTGATATTATAGATATGAAAAATACATTAAAATTGATTTTCATAAAAATTCACCTCAGTAAAAATGAGTTTACAAAATTTGTTCATAACATGATTTGTCTCCATCATGTAGACAGATCTCATTAATTTTAATTGGGCTTCCAATTTATACTCTTGTATAAGTATATCTTTAACAAGTTTGCTAGCTCCACTAAATTTGAGTTCTAAAACTTTGGCAACAGCGTTTTCGAAAATCCTCCGCCAAGGAAGAACAATACTTAACTTTGTTAAAAAATTATATGACTTATTTTCTTCTGTATCTTTTCTAGAATCTAAAAATTGACTGGAACATACACTTTTCGCATCAACACTATCGGCACTTGGTTCTGATGCAATAAAGTTTTCTAATGCTTTTGTAAGAAATGGATTATTTGTTGATGACACTTGTTGCATAATGTTACGCTCTATATCTGTGTCATATGAATATTGCAACGAAATTTCAGTTATTTTCAAAGGAACTGAATCTGTTGAATCCGTAAAACTTGAATAATCATATTTGGAACACATTGACAAAATTTCTTTCAAACATTCTTCATTTAATGTTTTCCTTGCAACTGAAAAAAATTTTAATAAATTATTTTAATATCATTTTGTGTTAAATTTTACTATAAAACATTACATTTTACCATTTTCCTTATCCATTAAATTCCATAAATCCGAAATACGATCTAAAGTAACAAGAAGTTCAACACTACGACCCATTTGATACACTTTGTGTAACAAAACTTTCATTACTGGATCTTTCAAACACAATGGATCAAGCTTTCTAGATGCAAAACCTTCCAGAGGTCTACTATCATCTCGAGAAATACTTTCAGTATTCCTAGAAACATAAAAAATTTTAAAATTAATTCTTTAAAACTTAAAATTTATATCAGAGTAGTATAAATATTTAAATATATTATTACAAATCTGGATTTAGATTAAATATTAACCAGTAAAACTTACTCAATGCATTTGTAAATAATGAATTCTTCTCTCCAATCTTCAAGCCTTCCTTCACTCAACCAAACATCAACAATGTTGAGATATACAGAGAGACTAGCTAAATATAAATTAGCGCACAAATTAATCGTTTCTATGTTTCTAGAATTTTGTGTTTTGAAATACAAATTAGAAAGTAATTTTGAAGCGCACTGCCAATTATCAGATTTTCTCCAATCTTCAATGACTGTTTTGTGAATTTCATAAATTATTTTTAATCTATCTAAATACTTTTTTAGAGTTTTTGATATATAAAGCAATGTATTTGTGTCATCTGCAATATTAAAGTAAATAAAATTACATGACTGGAATAATAATAAAATTAATTAATGAGTAGTTAATCAATATTTTACTTTGTTTCATGATATCAATTTCAAATTCGACAAGTCCTGTTTTCATATTTAAAATTTCTTGCTGTATTGCTATTGCATATGCTTCATAAGTTAACGGAGGTTTATTATTTTGATTAGGTAGCTCTGTTTGTTCAAATACTTTTTCAAGAAATGTTTCAATTTCTTGTAACATTGTAAAATATTGGCAATATGAGTGTAATATACTTCTAAAAGCTACCTGATAGAAAATTTAAATATAGAAATATTTTAATTTGTTACCTATATATTTTTATATATAATAAATTTATTTTTAATATAACGATTAAGCTATTAATTTTAATTTAACTTACTGTAGTTAAACTAGGTATTGATGAAAGATATATAGAAAATTTAGTTTCATTTTGTTTTTGAAATAGAACCATTGATGATGGTATATGAAACATCCATAACAATTCTCTACATGCTTGATATTCACTGACTGTTCCAATAATTTTTTTACTTTTTAAAGTATTTTTTCTCCAAAGTTCATGAAGATGAGCAGAATCAAACTGACTATTAACTTTGCACTGCTGCCAATCCAATTCATTCCACCAAGTATTTTGAACATTTTTTTTCAACCAATTTTTCGAAATTATCTCTGCTGGCAAAGTATTTGAACTTTTACTTGGTAAAACACTCAATGTGTCTTTTGATGGAATCGGAACTTCTTTACTAGTGCCAGGTACTTTTTGTTGACTACTTTGTACTGACAGATCAACTTTACCATCATTTTCATCATCGGACCAATCCTGAAATATATATATTACATATAAATTAATAACACTAATATTTATAAATGAAATATATAAAAAGATTGTCATCATTTAGTATTAGAAAAAAGTACATACAGTACAAAGAGAAAATATTAATACATATTTAAAAATACTTACACTTTCACTATCACTTTCATAATTACAAAAGAAATCCTGCTGTCCTTCTTTTAAGTACTGAGCCCAATCAATTTCTTCAGACTTATCTTCTTCAGTTGAAATTGTAACATTTTGACTACGATCTCTAGACTGCTGGGAGGTACTACTAAGTTCCGACTTATTAGTTTCATTGGCAAGGTTTAATAATAAAGATAATAGAGACCATTGTAGATCGTATTGGGGATGTCGTTCAAAATCAAAACTTGTCAGGAAAGATTTAACAATTTCTTGAAATTCTTTAGCGACATCATATTTTCCATGAATTAGAAATTTTTGTGTTATTTCTTCAATTTCTTTCTTAACTGCATGACTATTAACAGATAAATAACGGTGATGCTTTATTTGAGATAAAGCGAAACGTTCACAAATTTGAAAACCTTCTTCACCTTCCTGTTTAATAAATAATTCTGTTTTTAGTTAACGTAAAAAAATAAACAACAAAGAAAAATTATTGAGAACAAATCATAATATTTTAACAAAAATTTGAGAGGTTAATTTTCATTGTTTAATTTGAATCTCACCTCAAAGCCACTAATCGCGGTAATTAAAAGTTTTAAATCATTGTGTATATCCGTCAGGATTTTTGTACCCATTTTATCAATTTGTAAATATCACATAATTACGATAAAACAAAATCTTATTTACAAACAAAAATTATATACAATTTAATCAAACACACTCCATAAATACTAGGTGTACAACATAACCTGATCTAAAATAATTTGACATATTTTGATAGCAGACGATATTCGGGGTTTTCCCGCGCTGAATGTGATTTATTGATAATATATAAAAAAGTGTTCTTCATTATTTTGTTAAATCTTCTTTATAAATTATCAAGAAGATTATTTGTTATTTCATGTTTTAAAAGAAAAATGTTGAAATAAAAACATTGTCTTGCTATTACAACTAATATTAAAATTATAATGAAAATAATAATAAAAAATAAGAATAATCTAAAATAATTTATGGCTGAAATTTGTTGATGAATGTGTAAAGTTAAGTTGAAATTATGATGTATTTTTTCAATTTAAAATAAATATACATTTTTTTTAAATAAAAATATTATAGATAAAACTGCAATTAAATGCAACTTAAACTGAACGATATGAGTTGGAGATAATGTATAACTCATAATGAGGTGAATGACACCTGATAAGTAATGAATTCTTTAGCTGAAAATAATTATAATTTTTTCAATTTTTTTTCTTTAAAATATTAAGCGATTTGGTAACGATATTAGATAAAATGTTAATTTCATGTATATAATACAAATTTCAACCATATATAATAAAAATTTTTTTCTTTTAATTATTACTCCAATCGAATCTAATAATTTATTGTAATTTATTGTTTATTTGCAATATAAATTAAATTTAATAACTTTTTGTCGTTTATATTGACAAAAATCAATGTCTTATGTAAAATTATAATAAAAGAATTTTTTAAATAATTATTTAACACTTTTATTTTTTTAAATACAAACAATAAATTTAATTTTTATGTTATTATAAAAACTTTAACGCACTTTAAAAAAACATTGATATATTATCATAATTAATAAAAATAAACGTTTATAATTATTCAGCGCGTATCGAGCGATATTTTTTTTACTTTTACCTTATAGTATACCAGGAAGATCAGTAAGTCTAATTACTAAAAATATATAAATTAATTAATTATTTTTTGGTAGATTTTTAAAAATTAAAATTATTTCATCAAAAAAATAGACATTGAATTGTTAATAGACCAATATTTATCAAGTTCTTCATCACCGGCCATTAAAATGATCTTCAAATTAACGTTGCTATTATTTATCGGATTTAATATGGTTCACGTGAGTATACATTATAATGTTTTTTATCATTGAAACTATTTAAAGTTACATTGTTACTTGAAAAAGATACTTAAAAATTAAAAATAAGTAGATAATGACTTTATGTAGTGAGACATACTTTTAATATACAGCTAAACTTTTAAAAAACGTATTATTTTTCAGGCTGTTCCTTTTCCTGCACCACCGTTGTTAGAAAAGATATTCGGTTTTTTAACTACGACTACAACAACTTCAAGTGTAATAAAAGAACTCATAAATATAGTTTATTAAATTAACTGATTAATTAACAATTCAAACAAGTTAAAATTATATAATAAATATGTCTGACTTTTATGCTATTAATTTGTTATTAGATAAAAAAAGAAATGGTAGTATAAATTATATAAATAAATAACAATCATTAGTAACTATATAAAAACAATTTTATAATACAATTAATTAGATTTAGTTATTAAAATATAATTATTTTCACTTTCTGAATATTAATTCTTTAAATTTCAGCCAAATTTGCTAGAGAAACTTGGCTTGTCACTTAAAGATCGTAAAGACAAATTAGATGGCTTACCACCTGGTGCTAAGATGGTAAGTAAATTTGCAATTAAATATAAATAACGAAAATTTAATAAATTTTTATTTATTCAAATTTATTCATGATTTAAACAAATATAAATATCTTTGGAATTATTGCAGCTTTTTTTCACGTAAATTATGACTTTAAAAATAAAGTTTTTTTGTTAAGCATCATGTGAAATAAAGTCGAGAAAAGGTATTAATAGAAAACATTATTCTCCATTTTCGATTTACAAATTTCACAATATATGTTTGTCATCCCAAAAAAATAGAAAAAGTTTGCGATAATTATAAAAAATGAAATGAGTTGTTGAGCAAAATAATTGTTCGAAATTTGAACTTTTTTAGATCCTTAGAACGGGTAAATTGATGAGTACTGCTGTCAAAGGTGGCAATGATGCTATCAGTCATTCTATCCAGGCAGGAAAAGCACTTTCAGATACAGGAGTTGAATTAATTAAACAAGTTGGAAATTTAGCACTTGGAGGTTAAAAAAAGCACTTGTGGTTAAAAAAAACTAAATAAAAATACTGTATTTTTTTATAATAAGAAAGTTTATTATACGCTACACTTTCTAGTTTACATATTACTAGATCAAACTATGAAATAATATAAAGTAAATAAAATAAAATTAAAAACTACAATAATAAATTCAAAGTATATAAAAACAATAATCTTAGTCAATTTTTTTTTTATTTTATTTAATGTCGCTGTATTTATGCTGTTATTGTGATACTAATTAGCGACGGAGATCGTCATTACGTTTGTGAACAAAGCACATGAATTGAATACAGTGGTGCTTGTATCAATCGATCGCCAAGAGTGGGATTCGAACTCGAAACCTCGAGATTATGAATCCATCGCTCTACCAAATGAGCCACTGAAACCTCTCAATTAAATAAAATATGAATATATTCTTTTTTTCTTAAATCTTACTAATAATTGATACTACTGATTTAAAGAATATTGTTTTGATGAAAATGCAAATGGTTAACTAATTACTTAACAATTTAAGTAAAGAAAAATTTTTTAAATTCGAATTAAGGTGATTGGAGCAACTTTTTATAAACTGATGAAAAAATTTAAGTTAAAAATACTAAGAAAAGTGTGAGTGGCAAACTTTTTGCAAACAGTTTAAAAATATGTCAAGTTATCGACGAAATAAAGCAACGTATTTATAAGATTAATTAATATTGATAAGAATGACTTTAGTAAGTGTGAAAAGGAGACATTATTTTTTAATAATGAAATGTTATTAAATTTAAATAAATATTAATAAATAATTAATATGTTTTATTAAAAGTATTTAAATTATAAATAAAATGTTATTCCATTTAACACAGCCTAAGTTTAAATAAGATCCGAAGCGTTCCAAAGCCACCTTAATAATGTTTTAATCTTAACAGTGTCGATTCCATTATATATGTCTTTTTATTTGAATTTTCATTTTGTTTCTTTTATTCTTATGCTGTTTACTAAGTGATTAATGATTCATGTTAATACTTATCAGAATTTCATGCGCTGTATTAGGTAAAGTGTGTCAAGGTAATTAAAAAAATATGAGTATAAAATTTCATTTTCTGATAAAATATAAGTAATTTGTAAAAAATTTATAAAAAATAAAAATTTAGAAACAAATTTACGTTTATTAGTCTTTTTATAAATAACATATTCCTCTATGATATTTTTTATTCATAAGAAAAATTGTATCAGTCAATAATAATAAAATTAAAAAATACAATAAGTAAATTTTCTATTGATTTTATGTAGAATCAAAAGAGAAAACAGATTTTACTTTAATTCAACCCAAAAATCGCAACTTCGTAGTAATTTTTTAAATAAAAAATCAAATAATATAATTGTTGAAGTAAATAAAAAGTAAATTTTATTCCAACCTCAACACTAATGGCTATTTTATTAACTCGAAAAGCGGGCTGAAAGTGAGATAACACTGACTTCTCAAATTTTAGCAAAAATAAAGTACTTTATTTCCGCTAAATTAGAAACTTATGAAATTTAATAAAATATATTCAGTAAAAAGTTGAGTAAAAAGTTATTATTATTTGAAATTTTTCTTCAACTCGGAGCATCAAAATGAGCGTAATAAAAAACTACGAAATAGTGATTTTTTATTAAAAACTGACTATTATTTTACCAGTTTGGCTACACTATGTATTTTTTCCATATGAAGGTTTCTATTCTTCTGATTTTCAATTACAAAAAAACTTTTTTTTTTGCATTTTCGTTAGATTTATATCCAAAGAATATTTTCATTTAATTTTGACAAAAAACTACTACTGCAAAAAATACTATCCTATTCGTTTCTACGCTAGAAGGAATTTCCCTCACAATATAATCTACCCAAAGATGAATATGCATATCCATTTCCGATGCCTATAGTGTCTATTGATATAAGCAAATTATGTTATTTAGATATGATATGCATTTAAAATAGAGTTGTTTACATTTTACTGATGATGGACAAACAAACAGTCTCGTTATAATTATTTTTAAATATAACGCGAATCAATATTTTTAAATTAACATGTTTAATGCTTATTATAAAGTAGAAATGACAAATAAATATGGGAAGATACGTAGATTTCTATGTAAGTTTTTCTTTTTAATTTTTCCTTTACGTATGAGGGAATCGTACAAGATTTTTATGTTATATTTAATAACTAAATACCAAATTGAAGTTTCATAAACTTCTTTCTTTGCAATCAGTATCTGTTATTTTTTAAATTGATATTTATTTTAATCTAAAATTTTTTTAATTTATAATGAAAATAAACTTAACAAATAAAATAAAATTGTTATTGTACACAATTTCGGCTAAAACTCATTTCAGTTCTTTCAACTTTTAAGATAAACAGTTTTCATTTATATTTATACAAATTTTTTTATTATTTTTAAAATATTTATTTCTTTATGTTAATTCAATAGTTTACTCTATAAGCATTGGTAATGTTAACAATGTACTTATAATAAAGACATAAATTATTGCAAGCTAATGTCGTTACTCTTATTGTGCTTTTAACAATTACATTAATACCATAGTCTTGCAAATAATTATTCTAATATATCAAGTTAATAATTACTACTCGTTACAATGTATACTAAAGAAATATTACTCTTACTTGTTGGAATTGCTTTCACTCTGGTATATTCATAATATCTAATCTTTCAAATAAAAATTAAATAAAATATTTATTTAAATTTTTTAAATCCGGAAAAAGTTACACATTTTGTTCTTTTGTAAAAAATTATTCAAGATTTTTTTTATTCAAAGAACAAAAAACGTTTAAGAGATTGAAATTGTTTTAGTCTGAGTTTCTTCAGAAAATATAACTTGCCTTACGGGGCGCTACCGCGCCCCATGATAATATTTATGTTTATGAAAGTTAAACATGAGTTGAAGAAATTTTTTTTCCTAAAATTTATAAATTTAAATTATATTAAAATCACTTTATTACAGGCATCTTCTGCATCACAAGCAGGTGGAGGAGACAAAAGTCCACCCTCTTCTACAGTAAGATTTTTATAATTTATTTATGTAAATAGGACGCTAATGATGGAGCGATTTAATATGTTGAAAATAAAAACATCTTTAATAACTTTCCATCAATATTCTTTTATTGCAAATAAAATTTATAATTTATTTCTTATGAAATTTAAAAGGAAAAATACAATTTTTTTTATTTGAAAAAACATCATTTTTACTTAATTTTCAAATTATGTTTAAATGATTGCAATATTTAATTTCAGGAAAAGCCTAGCATCTTTAAAAAAAACATGGAAATTTTCGAGAAATTTGTAAGTTACTTTAATTAATAACTAATTTTTTTATCAATTTATCAATTAATCATTAAATCAAACATATATGCAATTTTTGGTAAATGTGATTAAAACTTTTTCTCTGTATGGAAATGAAACATCAATAATGATGTCAGTAAAGAAAGAATTGATTTTCAATTATTTTTCAAATAGATATTACAGTTCTTGAATCTTTATAGAAGTTGTAAAAATTAGCTGGATAATTGAAAAAAATTTTTAGTTTCTTTTTAAAAGTAAATTAATTAAAAATTTTTTCAAATTTAATATTTTTTAACTTTATAATTTATATCGTGATAAATTTATATTTATATAACTTTATCTCTTTTGCTTGATATTTTCATTTCATCTTTAATTTTAAATATTTTTAGTCTATCTTTAACTATTAGTTATTTTAACCACCAGTAAAAGAGATAATAATAAATAAATTGTAGTTTAAATAAGTGAAATATAATTAATAAAAAAATTATTTTAATTTATACATACTTTATTGATTCTATCTTAAAATTATAAAAACAAAAATTATAATTGAAATAACAAAGTCAATAATAATTATATTTTTATTCTTGTTATAGACCAACAGGTTTAGAGATTTTTTCACTAAAACATTTGCTAACGCAAGTCGAGTAGCTTTTGATAATTCTCCATTTGGTAAGATGGCAAAATTTATGAAAAATATGTTTAATAAAAATACTACTGCAACTGGACAATAGTTAATTAACATGCAAATTTCTTACTAAAAATAATTATTGTACAAAGAACAAAACAAGATAGCGAATAATACTTCATAATTTAGTTGGTAAGATATTTTATGCTCGTTTAAGAATTATATGCAAAATAATTTTACTGTATTTGAATATTTTTGACAAATTATTAATTTTTTTCAATCAAAGGAAATCCAATAGAATAAAGAAGTTAATGCGTGTTAAATTTAAAAAACTTAATGTCAGTCAAATAAACAATTTGTGAATCATTTTAAAATTTGTTGAAAATGTTAATTTTACATATATACTTGTAATTACACTTACAATTACACTAAAAAATCAATCACATTAAAAAATCTAACTTGACTTTCTTCGCAATTGAAATTTATTTTGTAAAACTTATAATAAAATATATTGTGTAAGTTTAATGAATAAAAAACTGTAAATTTTATAATAAATATATGTAATATATTTGAGGGATGATTTTTTTACTGTGCCTTTTCTCCATTTTTCATAAATTCCCCTATAATATTACCATTTGTAATATAAATTTAATATTAAATACAATAAAATTATATCTGATCATTTTTAATAAATATAAGAATATAACTGTAATAGAACTGTACATGTTGTCTTCAACGTACATTTTATTTAATGTGTCAAATAAAAAATGTGAAATTTTTGTATATTTATTTATTTATTTTAAACAAGAAAAAATTAAATTAAGTTATCCTATAATATATACATTTACTTTTAATACGGTTATTTATTTTTAATAAATTTTCACGCTCTAATAACTTTATTATAATTTATTATATTATATTCACAGTCTCCCTGGTGGAAATTGAAACGTTTTTTTTTACCATTTTTTGGCCAGTAGAAATGAAAACGCTTTTTTTAACATTTATTGGCCATTTATTTGGCATTTTTATTACTAATAACCTCAAATTTTTATACACACCATTTTTAATGCTCACATTTCTACCTGTAGGTATAATATTCGTCTATCATATTTGCAATTCTTGAAATATAAATATCTTTATGGCAACTTTCCCTTGCCGTTGTTAATAATCTCTAAAAATTTTATCCACACCGAACTTCAGCATCACACAATATACAAGTTTTTTTCGAAAAATTCTTTTTGATAGCCCAGATTGGTAACGGTGGACAACAGAGAAATCCGTTATCCGGACAAGTTTCTGGGTTGCAATTTTCAGAGACAAATAAAATATCTATTGCGATGCAGGGATTCCGAAATCCTATATCGGCGGGTGTTGGTTGTTCACAAATACACTACTCCATCGCTAATTAGCATAACAATGATACCACAAATACAGTGTCTTTAAATAAAATAAAAAGAAAACAGTTTCAAAAGTCAAACAATAATATATTTATAGAAATTCCCAAAGCTTGTAATAAGCAAAAAATGTCGAAAAGACAATCTTGTATTGTTAATCACTTAATTTCATATTGACTTTTTTTCAAAATATGAATTGTAATACATTCTTTTTTAATACGGTAACAATTCTTTTTTATCCATGATTCATGAATATTATAAAAGTTAATTTGATTTCGCATATAACCGATAAAGTGATGAAAAATTAAAAGATAATGAAATAAGTAAATTGACTAAAGAATTAAACATACTTCGTTAAAATAATGTTCAAATAACATTTATTACTCATTTTTACAACAATTTTTATTTATATCTATCAATGTTTCTAATAAATTAAATTAAATTTTTTTGATTTTATAAATGGCGAGATAACTATTTCTTACATGACTAAACTAATAAATCGTAAAATTGAAGATAATTTTACTGATTTTTATTTAATTCAATAATTAAAATTTATTCATATAAAAATTATTTATGATTAATCGATAATAATCAGTAATTAGACTATACTAAATAAATCTTATTAACATATTGGCGCCTGTTACGTATAATCAATAGTATACGTCACAAAACATACATGCCATGATTCCTAAAATCTACACAACCTAATTTAATTTAGTATTATTCTTTATGACTAATCAAATCGTATTTTAATCTTGTTTATTTATCATAAATTCTATGAATTAAATTTTTTTAAAAACAAACTAATCCTCGGTAGGTATATAACGATTTTAATACTTTCGTGGAATGTCAAATGTATACATTTTGCTTTGCAAGATAATCTATCCTTAATTTAAACTCAAACAAACTCGACGTCACATAAAAAAAATGTAACTACAACATACTATTTGTTTGTACATTTTTTTTGGCAATTATGATAACAGTTATTGCTGTAGACAAAATTGTAGAAGTGATAAATTCAAAATGCAAATAATTTATGATCGCGCGATTACAGAGTTGTGTAATTGTGAAATCCGCAAATGTATAAAAAGAAAACAGGTGATTGTAATGTTTAAGTTGGCAAAGAAGCGTACAGTAGTTTATACTAATATCTTCAGTGAAAAAAAAAAGTTGACGAAACTTGATCACAAAATGTTTGCCAAAATTGCATTATTACTACTTGTAGGATGTGCTATGGTTATGGTATGTTTTATATTAATTATTAATATATTAAAATTTTTATCAATCGTTTTTAAAATTCTAATTCTTTTGTTTTCACTAAATATTTAAATAAGGATTTTTCATATTGTAATTTATGTATAAATTCATTTAAAATTTTAATCTTTTTTGCCAAAATACAAAATTTAAAAAATGTTGAATATTTGATATATATTTTTAACATTAAATTGTTGCTTAGAGAGCTCGCCTATCAGCTAAAGCTTGTTGTTCATAAAAATTAAAAGACTCGATAGGCGTTTGAAACTTTGAACAAAGCGAGTTCTTATTTCATATATTATCCCTGCAAGATTTCAGGTAACCTTACCAATTATTTAAATCAGATAATCTCATTTAAAGCTCGATCATTTTATTACTATTAGATCTAAAATGATCGAACTTGGCATAAGATTATCTCAAAGAAATGATTGGTGAGCTCACCTGAAATTTTGCAGGAATAATATATGAAATAAAAACTCACTTTGTTCAAAGTTTCAAACGTGGACCTAGTTTTTTAATTTTTATGAACAACAAACTATAGCTGACAGGCGAGCTACCTTAAATCATTAAGTTGAAGATTTAAATTAAAAAATAACATTTTTTCTTTATATAATAATACATATTGCCTATAATATTAATACTACCTTTTCAGCGATAGATTATCATATAATTTTTAATTTTAGACAAATTTTTTTTAAAATGATCATTTTTATTGAAATCTATTTAAAAAAGAATATTAGAATAAATTATTTATGAAATTTCTAATAAATATTTTTAAACAAAAATGCTTTTTACCAACATGCAACAGATTAATATATTCAAATTTTATTTTTTAATTTTGTTTTATATTTTGATAAATCATTATTTTTAGGCTGTCCCAATCGATATTCTTGCTGTGCAGAATAATCAACAAGTAAGTAATTTTTTAAATGCCTATAATTTTTTCATGCTCTACATATTCGTATACAAATGTGTATTACTCAGATTAAACATTAGTTTTGAATAATTTAAATTTTCCATATTAAATTTTTGTGAAACAATTTTTAAAATATTTTATAGCTTAAAATCATTTAAAGATTCTTTTATTTTCTAATAAAAATAAAAATTAATATCATTTATATTCTGTTTTTAGATAGCTGGTCAGATTGCCGATCGTGCAAGTGATGCATTTGTTACGACATACGATCAGAAGCAACAGTCGTTAGACAAGTCGCTTAATAATGTCAATGAACTTGTCCAGAAAACTGGTGAATCTGCCGTCAATATTCTTAAAAGTGGACTTGAAATCATCTTCTTTATACCAAACTTGGGCAGAAACTTCTTTAATAACAAGAAACAATAAATAATAAAAAAAAAATCATAACGTACAAAGCCTAAATAATTAATAAGGCATTAGCGCCTTATTAATTAATGAACAGTATTTAAAATTTTTTTATTCGTCTATTTTTTGATACATATCACTGCATAAAAATAAATCTGTTAAAAATCTGAATTTTTTTAATCAAAATATTTACAAAATTTATTCATAAATTCATATCGAAATCTTTTGAAAAATATTATTCTGATTAAAAAAATTTTTATTTAGCAATCATATATACATAGATATTAATTTTAGTGTAAATATATCATAAATCAATGTAAATAAGTTTAATAATAAAAAAATTTTTCAAATCTGTATAAAAACGAAGATTTTCTTTTAATCTGAAAAATTGATATTCATACAAAATTATATTAATAATGTTGAATTTTTTATTTGAAAATCTTGAACTCTTTTAATCTAATATTTGTTTATAAATTTGAATTTCATATTAATATATTACTATTTATGAATACATATTAATAAAAAATTAAATCTATTTTAAATGTAAATTTAAAAATTATAATTCTTAATGTATATAAAAAATAAAAACGCGTGAGCAAGCATTTAGGTATTTTGTTATTTTAAATACGAAATAAATTCCCTTCCTCGATTAAGGCTGTCTTATAACTACGAAATTTTTACCTCACTTTATTGTTTTATGTGCCTAAAATTAAATGGTTTATAAATTATCAGTTCGCTACATATAACTGCAATTTGAACATTTTCATCGATAGTTTAAAAATATTGAAAAGTTCTTTCAATTTTGCTACTTCTCATAGTTACGTAAATACTTATTCTAATTTAATGCTCTAAAAAACCCTTCAGTTGCTTAAAATTTTTATTTATCTATCTCTTTGTAGTAGAAAAAGAAATATCAACATTTTTTCCAATTTCAAATGCTCTAAAATTAAAACTCCTAAATAAGTTTTCAAGTAATAATATATTTTGTTATCTTTTTTTAAATTTTTAATTTTCAACCATTATCTCTTTACCTTTACTTTTGCCCTAGTAAATAAAATTTTTCATCCTTAAACCCTTAGCTTGAAAAATTTCTCATCTGTTTTTTATGAAATGAATTTTTTCCACAAGTAAAAATTTTCTTCTTTCTAAATAGAATTTTTTCATTTCATGTTTAAAATTATCAATTTTAGTTTCTTCATAGTTCTATTTCAAAATTCCTTACGTAAAATACAAAATAAATGGCCAAAAAACTACTAGTCTTTTAATAGCTTCCCCCCAGTTAACAAAAAATAATTTTTCTTCCTCCTTTCTACTTAATATAAACACACACACACACACACAACACACACACCACACACAACACAAAAACACACACAACAACAAAAATAACATTTCGAAACACTTTCGACCCTGAGTCTAAATATGTACAAATTAATGAAAAAATAGAAAAAAATTTTTTTTACCGATACAATGCTTTCTCTATGAGAAAGCAAAATGGATGTAAATAACTGAATAGAATTTTTTATAGCTTCAATTTTTTAAAATTTACTTTAAGTTAGCTATAGTTTGTTGTTCATGAAAATTAAAGAAACTGGATGATTTTCAGAATCTTTTAACAAAGTGAGTTTTTAAGTCTTACCGTTTGTTATTCCTTTGAGATAATCTCATTCAAAGCTCGATCTTTTTAGGTCTAATAGTTATATAACAACAATTTTTGCATGAATTATACAATATGCATATGCAATAAATTGCATATAAACATCAATTTCTGAGGTATCTACAATTTGAATTTGTCCTCAATTTACACATTGCAGGTTCAATGACATTAACGATAATTAAAAAGAAAAACGTCTTTATCTAATTGTAGCTCATATATACATTATTTCTTCTAATTTAAGTTCGGAAACAACTATCAGTTTATTAGTCACGTGATTTACAGGTGCGTCTAAAAAACATAATTTTGGAATAAAATCGTTTTATAAAACCAAAACATTAAAATAAAAAAAATATTTATGTGATTATGTATAATTCATTGTAACATGCAGTGGCGTACTAGTCATAAAATCAAATCGATGTAATTATAGATGAGCTGATCCCCTACTAGGACCCCCTATCTGGTTCCTATAACCCTCATGTGAAAATAACAATAAATAATTTTTTTTTAACTTCTAATTTTTCATATTCAATTTTAATAAAATAAACTTCGAAAAATTATAACAAGATCAATTAATTAAAGATCTTTTGTTGCATGATTAAAATTAATGTTATATAAGAATTCTTTATTTGATTCATAGCATAATTTATCGAAGGCATTAAAAAACTTTAGCTATAAAATACAATGATAAAAAAAGGTTATTAGATAGAATGTTAAATAACTTTAACGAACTTGGAAAGAAAAATAGTTAGGTTATCTTTATACCCAATTTCGGCTCATTATTTTCATTTTTTTATTCATAATTATTAATATTTAAAAGTATGAAATAACTTATTTAATTATATTATAAATATGTTGGTTTATTTTTGTTAAAGATTTTAATTTTCGTGTTTATACATTATTAATAATATTCTTGTTAATTGCAATATAAATATTGGAAGAGCTTACTTATAAAGAAATAAGAGCAATTGAACTTATGCAAATATTTTATAAATATTCTTATATCTTTTTTAATTGTTTATGGTTTGACGCGGAAATTTATATAAATCTTCCTTATATGAAAAAAAAACTTTCTCAATGCAAGTTTTCTTTAGCTTGAAAATTTTTTCAGTAATTTTTATTCGTTAACTTTAAGATTGATTAACATTTTTAGAATTTATACTTCATTTATTATCAGTTTCCTTTATAATATTTAGAGGATATAAATAAAATTTCATTAAAATTAGTTGATATTTATTACAATACGGATGAATTTTACCATCAAAAAGTGAGGTTGTCAGTGGCTCAGTCGGTAGAGCATTTGATTGATGATCTCGATGATTCGAGTTCGAATCCCGCTTTCGGCGGCTGATTGATACCAGCACCACTGTAAATTACATGTGCTTTGTTCACAAACGCATTGACGACCTCCATCGCTAATTAGCATCGCAATAATAACATAAATACAGCGATGTTAAATAAAATAATTTAAAAAAAATTTTTGAGATTAATTCCGATTTTTTTCTTGAAAAATAATAATAAAAAAAGTATAAATACAAAAAAAATGAGTCGAGAACTTTTGTAACATAATATATATTTTTTTAAATTAATTTTTTGAGATGCAGTAATTGCAGTATTTTTACAGATTATTTTTGTTTTTGTAAATAATTTTAAAAGTATTTCTGTAAATATTACAGAAATACTTAATAATTTACACATTGTAAAAAAGTCGCAAATTTTTTTTAAACTGTTAAGAAATTTTGTTGGAAAAATTTTCAGGCAATCATTCAGAAAATTATGTAAACCAATCACCTATCGGAAGTACTTTTAGATATTTCTCTAGCCATACTATATAGATTTTCTAAAACATAAATCCTATAGAGAGGATTCGTTAATAGCTCATGAAAAATTATGGATAGGATTGTAATATTTATGATGAACAGAAATGAAACGATATTTTCGAAACAGAATTCTCTAAAAAAATATATTCTTTCATTGTAATTTTAATATTTTTATCCATATAGGCGAACGAGCCGGTACCTGGACACCACCCGGTAACTGGACAAAATTAAAGATAAGTCCTGAACATTCGGTTTCCTTATATATAGCCAATCTTCTGCATGTAGAGTAATTACATTGTGGAATCATAGTGTAATAAATTTTGTTGTTATTGCAATATTATTAATTTGACAAAACTTCAAAAAGTGTCCATTTACAGAATTAAGCGTCCATTTACCGGCTCATTGATACTAGAAAATTAATTTTACTCATAAAAAATAAGCTATTTATTTTTCTTTTTTTTGCCGTTTTTTGGAAAATCATACGCTTTTCTACTAATTTTATTGTTTTTCTTTCTAAACAAATAAATAGATTATTTTTAGGATTGATTTATAAGTCATATGAATAATAAAGAGTACTTCAAATCTGAATATTAAAATTTTCAAATATTTTTATAAATATAAAATTAAAAAATATTATTTCGCATGAATGATTTTATTTTTGTACATTATACATTTAAAGAAGATTCATTAATTATATCTATAACATAGAATGTAGATTAAATATTTTAAACGACATTCAAACCCATTTACGGATATCAATCGATATTTAATTTGAAATTAATGATCATCTCAAGAACAAATCTAGTATATATACCCGGAAACTAGCTTGAGAAGTTAGTATTATCTACTCTTTCAAAAGTGAATCTTCTATTTAGTATTTAAATTAAAATAAAAAAATAGTAATAATAAAGCACAATGTTTAGAACACTTCTAGTTTTATCCATCGTTTGTGCAGTGGCTTTGGTAAATAGAATTTTTTTTGTTTAATTAAATACAATAGTAGAAGTAATAAATACAATATAAATAATTAATATAATAATTTTTTTTTATAGAGCCAGCCGGTACCAGACGAAGCGGATAAACCAATTTGCAAAGCAGAAGCGGGCAAAGACGGAGCGGTGAATAAATTACTTGTTGCTTAGTTTTAAAATAAACAAATTATCTATTTTTTTACCGAAAGTAATATTATTATGCAGTTGTATACTGAAAGCTTAGTGACAACAAAGTTTTATTTCAAACGAATGAATGATTTTTAACTTAACTTACAATAACGCATATTTTTTAAATTTTATTATTTTAATTTTAAAAATCAAATTAGAAATAAAATACAAATTAATCAAAACCTTACAATTAGATTTTTTCTGCTTAATTAAAATAATATGGTCCAATTTCATTAAAAAGATTTAGTAAATTATTATTATAAATATTTTAAACCGTTTAAAAAATTTTCTATTTGAGTTATATTTTGTAAAATACTTATTAGGGACATAAATATTAAAAATGTTAACCGATCTTGAAATCAAAATTAAATTAAATTATAAACATTATAATTTTGCCATAGAGTGAAGGAGGAGAGACAACTTCGAAAAAAGAAGAAACGTCCGAGAAAGAAGAAGAAACATCTTCAAAAAAAGAAGAAAAAACTGAAAAGAAAGAAGAAACATCTTCAAAAAAGAAAGAAAAAACCGAGAAAAAAGAAGAAACATCAAAGAAGGTAAGGATAAGCAAAGAGGTATAAATTATTTATTTTATGATGTGATAATTAACTAATTTTGTTCAAAAAAGTAAAAGTATAAATAAATAATCGTATAATAGATGTCATCACAAAAATTTAATTAGAAATAATGTATAGAATAAGAAATTTATTTCTTAAAAATGTTTAAACCCATCTAAATATTAAATATAATTAAAAAGTTAAAAACAATTTATATTTTTGTTCTAATTGAACATTTACAAATCTTGATTGAAATAACATATATTTAGAACTGAATTACATTTCAACCAAAATTTAACAATTTTTTTCTATTTGATTTAACAAAATAACAATGAATAAACTGAATTATATTAATTTAAATAAATTATTCTAAGAAATATTTTGAAATATTCTATATATACTTAGATTTAATTTGTTTTTTGGCATAAATTTTGATAGTGTGAATATTAAAAATGTAAATTGATTTAAAAACAATATCAAGAACTTAAAGATAAATTGAATATATAAATGTAATTTTTTCCATAGACCCAATCAAGCAAAGATGGAAAGAAACCAGGAAATCAGGTAAATTTGTATTTTATTCGATTAAAATGAATGAATAAACCTTTTTTACAAAACTAAAAGCATAAAAAAACAGTTGTACATTAAATATTTATTGAAAAAATTTCTCTTGAAATGAAATGCAAAATTATAAATTTATCTTTCAACAATTTTGAAATTTACCTAAATATTAAATAAAGCTAAAAATTAAGAAGAATTAAATTTTTTATTAAAATGAAATTATTCAAATAAAAATTTATGAATGATAATAACATATAGCACTATACGTTTACTTTTATCTTAAAATTTATCATTTTAATTTTCAACAGCAAAGTGGATTCGATGACGATGTTGATCGTGACCTTACCATTGGTCAGATAATTGATCGTTTCATTGGTGGTGCAAGGCTTACTATAAAAGAAGAAAAGAAATCAATAAGAAATACATTCAGTGCTATCAGAAACGCCACTAGAGAATCCATCAAAGCTGGATTGGCTGGAGCTCACACTGGCTTCGATCTGTTCCTCATTGTGCCCAAATTTGGCAAAAATATCTTAATAGCTGGTGATGTAATCAAGGAAGATAATGATAAGAAAATTGAGAAGAAAAACTGATTCCCTGTTATATATTTTTTTTTATTTTTTTAAAATTGTATATTTGAATTACGTTATGGCTTGAATTTGGTTTAAGATTAGTGTACAAAAATGGTCTATCTCGAATAAAGATAAAATAAACATTAAATATCGGTTTAATTTTTTCATTTTAATAGACAATTTTATTGAGATTCTCAAAATTTAATTCAGATGGCGAGTCTAATGAGCTGGAGATTCTGATAAAACTAGATTATGTGCTATTGAAAAACTTAATTTTCCTTCTAATTTTTTTCAATTTAATAAAAATTATCAATACTGTGGCTAATAATAAAGATAAAAAAATTTTTATTTCAGAAAAATAATTTATAAATTTATAATGATTAAAAAATTTTGATTTAAAAATATTTGTATTTCTTCTATTATTTCTAATTAGTTTTCATTATAAACAATATTTAAGTATATCCGATATTTAGTACTATCAATAAAATCAATTTTACTTTTTTATAGAAGCTTTTCTTTAAAAAACAGAAAATTAAAGAAACCCTTGCAAAAACCAAATACAGGGACCAAATGCAGAAGAAGCAAATAATTTTTTTTATTTATTTAACGTCACTGCATTCATGCCATGATTGCGATGCTAATTAATGACGGAAGTTTTTAGTGCGTTTATAAATAAAGCACATGCTTTGTATATACAGAGTTGCTTGAATCGAGATTATGAATCCATCGCTCCATCAACTGAGCCACTGAAGCCTCTTAATGTCTACTTTATTTTCATGATATATTTCTTGATACATGATCAATGAATTTCATTAATTAAAGGAATATATGAAAAAGAAATCACTCGTTATCTTTGATCAATAATTTTTTCTTTTTTATTAAGATTATGTCTTACTTGAGCAGTACAACAAACTATGTCTTTTCTACACTACATTCATTTACATATTTTGAAATAATTAAAAATATGAATAAACTAAATTTCATTTCCAGAAATAATATCAAAATGATATTTACTTAAACCACTAATATATGTATCATTAAAAATAAAAAAGTTCGTTTTCCACACAAGAAAAACCAGGAAATAATTTTTAATAATAATAATAAAGTGAAAAATGATTACAGATTATAAAGCGACTAACAATCAAATTAAAATCTAACATTTCTTTTAAGTCTTTTAATAAACGCGTTTTTTCAAATCAAGACAAAAGAAATTCTTTTTTTAAGATGGGATAAATTTCTTTTTTAATTTTGACCAATTTTTTCTTGCACACAATTTATGCAAAAAATAAATTATCAGTTCATGTGAAAGAATAAGCTTGACTAATTTACTTTTTTGTTACTACATTACTTTTACGATTTCCATATTATCATAATTAGTTTAAAAATTTAAATTATCAATATGAATAAATAATTCAATTAAATTTTTATATTTACATTCTCTTTAATTTATTTCAATACGTTCTTTTTTTTAATTCTTTAATTTACAAAGTATTTACTTTTTTAATGTAATATTACAATAATATACTTAAACAACTAATGTAAAAAAATTTTAATCCTTCTATAAACTTACCACTGAGGGATCGAATTTAAATTAGCACCATTAAGATTTTGTTCCGTTTTCTCAAATCATTATTCGGAATACATATATGTTGGCAGTCCATATTTTTCCTTATTCGAGGAGCAAAATTTCATTTTTTATCCATATTTTCCATAACAAAAATACCGTATTCTCTCGTTGGTGAAACAATCTTAATATTCCTGCACTGGAGAAGATTTTGCCATGCAAAATAGGCATAGAAATTGAATTTCATTTACCTCATTAGGAAAAATAGTATACGCTCCTCGAAATGCTTGGGCGACCAAATCAACTCCTGGGTTTGTGATCTATTTAGCTCGCTGGTAGCATAATATACTATTCCTATCTTTATGACACAATATTCTTATTTGCGTGTCTATTTAACAGGCGCATAATAGCATATTCTGGTTCGATATTTTAAACCGCTAAAGTTGCATAAAGTGTGAGCACATATTTGTATTATCCTCTTACTTTTGTAAATCTTTTTTATTTCTTTGTACTTACGAGAAACTTTTCTTATAAAAGATAAATATGAAGATGTTTTTATGATATACTTCTGATTAACTTCCCATGTGAAAATCTAAAATATCGACAATATATTGCTAATGAATTGGTTATTGCTACAGAAATTTAAGCATTTTGATACCAAATAATCTAGTTTTTTCAAAATCTGTAACATATTTAATTTGCCATCTTCATTACATTTTAAGAGCCCTGATAAAATTTTTATTGAAATAAAAGAATCAAATCAATATTTAATGATAATTTTAACTTTATTAAAGATCAAACTTTTCAAATACCATTGTAACAAATAATATAAGAAAAAATGCAAAAGAAAATTAATTTTTCTTTTCAGTTTTCTTTTCAGTTTTCTTTTCAGTTTTCTTTTCAGCATTCTTTTCAGCGTTCTTCTCATTATCTTCCTTGATTATATCACCAGCTATTAAGATATTTTTGCCAAATTTGGGTACAATGAAAAGCAGATCCAAGCCAGTGTGAGCTCCAGCCAATCCAGCTTTGATAGTTTCTCTAGTGGCATTTCTGATGGAATTGAATGTTTTTATTATTGATTTCCTTTCCTCCTTTACAGTAAGCTTTGCACCACCAATGAAACGATCAATTATCTCACCAATGGTAAGGTCACGATCAACATCGTCATCAAATCCACTTTGCTGTTGAAAATTAAAATGATAAAGTTTAAGAAAAATGTATGCGTATAGTTTTATATATTATTAAAATTTATAGGTTTTTATTTGAAAAATTTTAGTTCTTCTTTATTTTAGAGTTTTTATCATTTTTAGGTAAATTTCAAAAGAATTAATCGAAGCGTGTTTATGCATTTGATTTTGTAACAAAAAAGAATGATTAGTTCATTTAAACATGATACAATAAAAACTTACTTGTTTTGTTGGTTTCTCTTTGGTTTTTTCCGGTTTTCCAGTGTCTTTTTCTGGTTTTTTAGTATTTCCTTCTGAATTCTTGTCATCTTTGTTTGATGATGATTCACCCTGTAGAAAAATAATAATAATTTTAATCTGAATATACTTAAAACTCTTAACATTTTTTTCAACTTGAAATCAATTGAATTTCCGTAGTAGATATATTATATGCGATTGATTATTTGTATTCTTTTCAATTGCAAACAAATGATTTGTAGTTCATTTGTATAATATAAAGTGAATAATTAACCTCTTTATTTGGTTGCTTCGATTCTTCTTCTTTTTTCTCAGATTTTTCATCTTTTTTATCAGCTGTTTCCTCCTTTTTGTCTGGTGTTTCTTCTTTTTTCTCAGGTGTTTCTTCTTTTTTTTCTGGTGTTGCTGGACTCTACGGAAAAATAACAATGTTTACAATTTAAATTTTCATTTGAGTTATTACTTTTCATTTAAATTCAGTCCGTCTATTTAATATTTATATCACTGCTATTCATATAAAAAACATAGAGGGTGGTATTTTTTTAATGTTTCAATCTAGTTTTAATAATAATTTATCTAATTTTTTTAATGGAATAAAAACTGAAAATATAAACTTTGACTTTTGTAGGATTTTATCAAGATATAGTATGATTATGGTTTGCTATTTAAAGTCAAAATCATAAAATCAATCAAATGCTTTTGGTATTATATGCCATTTTAATATGAATTTATAATTATTATGTTAAAACACGAGTCTTTCTTATTTTTGCAGTTGTATTTCATTTTCAAAAAAATTTCAAACCATTATACAAGTTAATAATGATTCCAGTGTTTTGAATTAAATTTTTTTGTTTGCAGGCATTTAGTGTGCAACTTTATGTTTGTACAATCTATGAAAAAAAAAGAAATAGATTATTTGTCCATCTTAAGATCAAATAGTTTACCTCTGCTGCTTCTTCCACTTTCGGATTAGCTGCTTCGACTTTATCAGCTGTTTGTTCTGCTGTGCCTCCAGCTTCTTGTGGTACAGGCTGACTCTATAGAAAAATGATGATATTTAGAATTGTAATATATTTCTTATTGTATTTTTCAATAACTATAAACTCTTTAATATTATTTGCTATGTAAAAATGTTTATTCTTAAAAAGTTTACTTAAAAGAATTTACCAAATGTATGAAAATATTTCAATTAATAGTTTAATAGTAATAAATAATAATAAATAAATAATAATAATAATAATAAATAATATTAATAGTTTTTTTTTTTTTTTTTTTTACTGATGAGATAAAAACAAATAAAATTAAGCTACATTATTTTTAATTTAACAAAAAAAGATAGACTTACCAAAGCCACTGCACAGACAAAGGATACAACTAAAAGTGTTCTAAACATTTTAGTTTTTTTTAATTTTTTGTTTTTTAGTTTAAAGACTCGAATGTATTCTTCAAATAGAAGATTTACTTTTTGAAGAGTAGATAGTACTGACTTCTTTAGCAAATTTCCGGGTATATATACTAGATTTGATCTAAAGATGATCGTTAATTTCAAATTAAATATGTATTGATATTTGTAAATTGGTGGGACAATATCAATATTGCCCAGGAGGGGTCTCACACCTGCATCATATTTGATTACGAAAACTCCATTTAAGCGAAGAGATTTTTTATAAAAAACGGAGCATCGACCTTGCAATCCGTTTCCCGGAGGTGGGGTGCTCTCCTTGTAAGTAAATTTTAATATTAATTGTATTAAAATTTACTCACAGTATCTGGAACTTCTCGTCCTTACCAAGTGATAGTTTTTTAGATTTTATTTTGATAAGGAGGTGTATTATATATACACTTATTCTTAGGTAAAAAAAAATTTTGTCATGAAGTAAGCTGAGGATAGCAGAATTTTATGATTTTTTGACGGCAGCTAAAACTTTTGCATCGACAGCTAACGAAAATTTGTTAGCTTATTGTGATATTCAAGGATTCCTCGCAAAATTATCAAGTTGAAAAAATAAAAACACGTTTTAAATCAATAAATCGCTAATTCCATTATATGAGCAAATCAAAAATAGTTATGTTCAATAATTACTTCAAATTAAAAAATTTAACAATTTAACACTTTTTTATTAATATTAATTCAATATTTTACGCTATTAAATTAATGTCGATTTTAATTTTAAAGCGATTTTGTTAAATCATCTTATCATATTGACTTTTTCTAATTATTTGATTTCAAACCTATTTAAATTGGATTAAAATTAAACAAGACATAAAAAAAGCCAAACTAATATGTTAAAACACTTTTAGAAAAGCATTATAGTAAAGATTGGAATACTATAAAAGAGTTACAATGATACCTCTCTCTTCTTAGTTCAGAATTGGATGTTGACGTTCAAAAAAACGCTGCCAAGTGCTTTGGCGGAATGCTTTCTCATAGAGCTCTTTGAGTTTCATTAATTTTTTTATATTTATTTAAATGTGACTTTAATATTAAAAAATTGTCTAACATTAATATTTACTCTTATTGTACTTTATAAATTTCGAACATATATGCTAGCTGTTTGCTTTTTCAACATTTATAATTTATTTTAAATCATCAAGTAATATATGAAAATTTGTTCTATTGAAAAAATGATATAATGTAGTAATAAAAAGAAAGATGATAACAAAATTTCTAATCTTTATAAAATGCGATCATATTTATATATAAATACAGTTCATGTTTATGGCTCTATAAAAAAAAACTACTCTATGAATACCAATTTTCAATAGCTTCCCGTCTAGTTATACAAAAACATAGATGGTATACAAAATTTGAAGCAAATCCATCGAGTAATTTTCGATATCTAACTGGTTAAATAAATAACATTTTCTTTCCAAAATTTCTTTTTCAAAATTTTAAAAATGCTCTAAAATTAAAACTACGCTATAAAAATCAATTTTTGAAAATTTTCCTTCTTTTGGCAGTCGAAAATAATTTCTCTGCAATTTTTAGAACAAATCTATCGAGTACTTTACGTAGAATAAAAAAAAATAAGAAAAGAATCGAAATTTTTTTTTAAATCTTTAAAATTCTCTAAAATTGTAACCACGCTAAGAAAATTAGTTTTCAAAAGCTTATTTTTTTCAGACAATAGCGAATTAATTGTATAAAAATTTTGGAGAAAATTTATAGTATGGTTTACGCAAAATAGAAAATAAATGAAAAATAAAAATTTTTTTGAAAATTTTCAAAGTGCTCTAAAATTAAAACTGCGCTGAGAAAATTAGTTTTCCAAAGCTTATTTTCTTCAGACAGTAGCGAATAAATTACATACAAATTTTGGAGCAAATCTATCAAATGGTTTTCGTAAAATAGAAAAAAATTAAAAATAAAAATTTTTTTAAAAATTTTAAAAATGCTTTAAAATTAAAAGTGCGCTAAGAAAATTAGTTTACAAAATTTTTTATACTTTTGGCAGTCGAAATTAAGTTTCATACAAATTTTCGAACAAATTCTTTGAGTAGTTTACGTAAAATACAAAAAAAATGAAAAATCGAAATTTTTTAAAAATTCTTAAAATGATTCTAAAAAAAAACTACGCTAAGAAAACCAATACTCAATAGCTTCCGCACCAGTTGATCGAAAAATTGAATTGTATGGAAAATTTGAAGTAAATCGCTCTAAAATTAAAACTAAGCTAAGAAAATCAGTTTTTAAAAATTTATTTTATCCGGGCAATCACAAATAATTTCCGTGCAAATTTTGAAGCAAATTCATCGAGTAGTAAACAAAAAAAAAACCAAAAAATGATTCTAAAAAAAAACTACGCTAAGAAAACTAATACTCAATAGCTTCCGCACCAGTTGATCAAAAAATTGAATTGTATGGAAAATTTGAAGTAAAATGCTCTAAAATTAAAACTAAGCTAAGAAAATCAGTTTTTAAAAATTTATTTCATCCGGGCAATCACAAATAATTTCCGTGCAAATTTTGAAGCAAATTCATTGAGTAGTAAAAAAAAAAACCAAAAAACGAATTTTCGAAATTTTTTTTTTTTTTTTTCTCTAAAATGAAAACTACGCTAGAAGAACCAATTATCAATAGTTTCCCAGCAAGTTAGTCAAAAAACTAAATTCCATGCAAAATTAGAAGCAAATTCATCGAGTAGTTCTCGAAATACAGTTTACTAACTGAAATCATACATCCACACACACACACACACACACACACACACACACACACACGCACGCGCACGCGCACGCGCACGCACACGCACACGCACACGCACACGCACACACACACACACACACACACATACAGACATTTTCTGGAAACCACTTTTTTCGACTCACCGAGTTCAAATATGTACAAATTAATGAAAAAATAGAAAAAAAATTTTTTTATCGATACAATGCTTTCTCTATGTGAAAGCAAAAATCTAAAGCAGATTCCGAAAATTTGCCTTTTGACGATTACGAATTAATTTAATTTGAAAAAATATTTTCTGTTTATAATATTTTTCAAATGATATTTAATATTAATTTCAAATTATTTTTTAATTTATTTGTTTATTTCTTCATGTATAGTCATTTTATATTTTCGTTAGGAAGTTTGCATAAATAAAATTATATTTTTCCTAATTAAGTTGTATATTTTATTGTAATATAGTGAGTCAAAAACAGCCAAGTTTATTATTTTGCTTAAAAATGACTACGTCCAAAATATAAATTTAAATATTTCGTATTTCAAATAAGTTGAATTTCCCTATGTATTTAGAAAAAAAGTCTTTTTTTGCCCTAGGCAAATGACAATTTTGCGTCCTACGGAAAAACTTTATATGTCTCGGCCTCGGGACAAAAAAATAGTATATTAGACCATGGATGCATATGGATCATCCTAGCTCGTGCAACTTCGCCGAGAATGATCAATATGCATCCTTGGTCAATAATGTACTATTATGTAATAAATTAAGAATATCACCGTATTAAAGATTTAAACTTATTCTTATCTAAAATATACATTTTTTGCATTTTTCTCAATTCAATTTTATATATACAAAAAAATGAAATAACTCTAAAAATAATATTATCAACGCGATTTTTAATAATTTTCGGTACTTAAAAAACTATTTCCTCATCATCTGTTATTTCAAAATCAATTAGTAAAATATTCAAGTAAATTAAAAATAAATCTAGAATATAAATAAGAGACTTTTAATCATTAATTTATATCGAAAAGATTATTTGAAGATAGCTAAATGCGTCTCAATATCAAATTAGTCATTAGATTAACGAAAACAAAGATTTAAAGAAAAAAAGACAGAAACAGTTACATAATTGCAGTTTTGCTGTTATCAATGTTTCATTGAGATTCTCGGCTTATCTTTAAATTGATATATTGTCATCTTATAAGATATTTTTGAAATTATATCATTATGATTATTTCTAAATTTAATTATAATAGGTTTCGGAAGACGATAAAATTTTCATTAACATTTTTTTTACTATATGAATAGAAATCAAGAGAATCATAGTTTTTAATAAATTCATTGATTTATTGGCTTTGAAAAATAATTTCAAATTTAATTGTTAAACTAATGTATCTTATGAAAAAATAGTTTTGTTTAAAATTTGCTTTTTTTTTTAAATGAAATAACAATTTACGAAGTATATTGACTATTGACCGACCATTCATTGTATTGACCTTTATATTGAATTTGCACACTGTATCTTGACCATTTTTGTCCATAATTGGTTTTATTATTCTAAAATAAATCATAAACATACCAAAAATATATTTTTATCAAAAAAAAAATTTTTGAATCTTTTATTTTATTGATATTTTACTAATAATTGTGATTTTGAATGAAAACTGATTATTCCTGATTGCATTCAATATAGCTAAATTGATATTAACATTTAAAAATAAAAATTTAATTATCTAGCATTTCAATAAGTAAAACTATCATGAAATAAGCAAAGTTATCACGAGGTCTTAGAGGCTCACTCGGTAGAGCGATGGATTCGTATTCTCAAGGATTCAAGTTCGAATCCCGCTCTCGACTAGTTGATACAAGCATATCACTGTACGCTACATGTGCTTTGTTCACAAACATGCTGATGACCTCCGTCGTTAATTAGCATTGCAATGATAGCATAATTACAGCGACGTTAAATAAAATAAAAGAAAAATTATAATTATATTTTTGGCTTGGTTTTCTAGCATTTTATTTTTTTACATTATCGTAATCTTATATAAATTCTTTATCGGAAAATAATTTAATTTTATGTAAGTCCTAACCTTACAATCAAAGCCGCGATACTATTTTTTTTATTAACACTAGCAATTAAATTCAATGAAATTTCAAAATTTTATTCTAAATTTCAAATTTTCGTCACTTGTTTTATTTTAACCAATCAAAACTGTCTTATCGTGATGACAAAATTTATCCATCACTTTTTTAAAAGAGGATTCTAGTACAAATTGATAGATTTGCAATATCATTTTGCAAAATATTGAAATTGCGTGAAATTAAATATTCTGGAACATATATTTGAATGTATACATAATATATTAATTTGAAATATTTACTTTATATGATGCATGCTGGACATTGTGTTATTTTTAAAATAAACGTTATTTATAAATTTTAGAGTATTTAATTATTTCATGAATTTTTTTATACATGTTTATCATGTATTCCTTTTATTGAACTAGAGCGTTCAATTATTCAAAGAATATCATTTTAATATTTTCTATCATTAATGAAAGTTATTGAATTTAAAAATATTCAACTGTAATTATTAATAACAAATTTTTTTTTAAGCTCAGTTTGTTTCATTATTAAATCAAAACAGTTGTTTTATTATTACTAAAATCATTTTAAATTAAAGTTATTTCACGAAAGATTTACGAGCAAATTTATATATTAAGAGGGCTAAGAAGTTTTAATACTTCAGTCTTAATCCTTCTACAAACTTTCCACCGAGGGATCGAATTTAAATTAGCGCCGTTAAGATTTTATCCGTCCCGTTTTCTCCAATCATTATTCGGAATGCATATATGTTGGCAGTCCATATTTTTCCTTATTCGGTGAGCAAAATTTCATTTTTTATCCATATTTTCCATGACAAATATACCGTATTCTCTCGTTAGTGAAACAATCTTAATATTCCTGCACTGGAGAAGAAATCAAATATTTTTGCCATGCAAAATAGGTATAGATATTGAATTTAATTCATCTCATTAAGAAAAATAGTATACGCTCTTCGATGTGTTTGGGCGACAAAATCAACTCTTGGGGTTGTGATCTACCTGGTTCACTGGTAACGGAATACACTATTTCTATCTTTAAGACACAATATTCTTATTTTCGTCTCTGTTTAACAGGCGCAAAAAAGCATATTCTGGTTCGATATTTTAAACCGCTACATTTGCGAATAGTGTAATTGTATTATCTTCTTACTTTTGAAAATCTTTTTTATTTCTTTATACTCACAAGAAACTTTTCTTATGAAAGATAAATATGACAATGTTTTTATGGTACACTTCTAATTAACCTCCCCTGTGAAAATCTAAAATATGGACAATATAGGTAGTGGAGTAACGTACCCTCCCGGTTATCGCCCTAGTAAGCGCGATGTCGATAACAAAGCACGATAATAAATCTTTATGGTGCACGCCCGTAACGACACATCTCTAAACTTTGTAAATTCAACGCAAATTAATGTTTTAAATTTTCACTTAGGAATTTGTTTTATTCGTAGATAATGTGCTTTACTTTAAATAAACAGTTTATAAAACTTTTAAAAAATAATGAGATTTGTTTGATTGACGAAAATGTGTCTGCCTTAACCTTAAAGGCACGATAACTCATACACTTACCCTGTTGCTAATGAATTGGATATTGCTATAGAAATTTAAGCATTTTGATACCAAATAATCTAGTTTTTTCAAAATCTGTAACATATTTAGCTTGCCATCTTCATTACATTTTAAGAGCCCTGATAAGATTTTTATTGAAATAAAAGAATCAAATCAATATTTAATGACAATTTTAACTTTATTAAAGATCAAACTTTTCAAATGCCATTGTAATAAATAATATAAGAAAAAAATGCAAAAGAAAATTAATTTTTCTTTTCAGTTTTCTTTTCAGCATTTTTCTCATTATCTTCCTTGATTATATCACCAGCTATTAAGATATTTTTGCCAAATTTAGGTACAATGAAAAGCAGATCCAAGCCAGTGTGAGCTCCAGCCAATCCAGCTTTGATGGATTCTCTAGTGGCATTTCTGATGGAATTGAATGTTTTTATTATTGATTTCCTTTCCTCCTTCACAGTAAGCTTTGCACCACCAATGAAACGATCAATTATCTCACCAATGGTAAGGTCACGATCAACATCGTCATCGAATCCACTTTGCTGTTGAAAATTAAAATGATAAAGTTTAAGAAAAGTGTATGCATATAGTTTTATATATTATTAAAATTTATATGTTTTTATTTGAAAAATTTTAATTCTTCTTTATTTTAGAGTTTTTATAATTTTTAGGTAAATTTCAAAAGAATTAAGCGAAGCGTGTTTATGCATTCGATTTTGTAACAAAAAAGAATGATTAGTTCATTTAAACATGATACAATAAAAACTTACTTGTTTTGTTGGTTTCTCTTTGGTTTTTTCCGGTTTTCCCGTGTCTTTTTCTGGTTTCTTAGTAGTTCCTTCTGAATTCTTGTCATCTTTGTTTGATGATAATTCACCCTGTAGAAAAAAAATAATAATTTTAATCTGAATATACTTAAAACTCTCAACATTTTTTTCAACTTGAAATCAATTGAATTTCCGTAGTAGATATATTATATGCGATTGATTATTTGTATTCTTTTCAAATTGCAAACAAATGATTTGTAGTTCATTTGAATAATATAAAGTAAATGATTAACCTCTTTATTTGGTTGCTTCGATTCTTCTTCTTTTTTCTCAGATGTTTCATCTTTTTTATCAGCTATTTCCTCCTTTTTGTCTGATGTTTCTTCTTTTTTGTCAGGTGTTTCTTCTTTTTTTTCTGGTGTTGCTGGGCTCTACGAAAAAATAACAATGTTTACAATTTTAGTTATTACTTTTAATTTAAACTCAGTCTGTCTATTTAATATTTATATCACTGCTATTTATATAAAAAAACATAGAGGGTAGTATTTTTTTAAATGTTTCTTTTTACAGTTTTTATAATAATTTATCCAATCTTTTTAATTAAATAAAAATTGAAAATGTAAACTCTGACTTATGTAGAATTTTATCAATGTATAGTACGATTATGAATTGCTATTTAAAATTAAAATTATAAAATCTAAGAAATGCTTTTGGTTTCCTATTTTTGCAGTAGTATTTTATTTTCAAAAAAATTTTAATCTGTTAGACGAATTGATAATAATGATTAAAGTGTTTCAAATTAAATATTTTTGTTTGTAGACATTTAGTGTGCAACTTTATGTTTATACAATCTATGAAAAAAAAGAAATACATTATTTGTTAATCAAGATCAAATAGTTTACCTCTGCTGCTTCGACTTTATCAGCTGTTTGTTCTGCTGCACTTCCAGCTTCTTGTGGTACAGGCTGACTCTATAGAAAAATGATGAAATTTAGAATTGTAATATATTTCTTATTGTATTTTTCAATAACTATAAACTCTTTAATATTATTTGCTATGTAAAAATGTTTATTTTTAAAAAGTTTACTTAAAAGAATTTACCAAATGTATGAAAATATTTCAATTAATAGTTTATAGAAATTTACTGATGAGATAAAAACAAATAAAATTAAGCTACATTATTTTTAATTTAACAAAAAAAGATAGACTTACCAAAGCCACTGCACAGACAAAGGATACAACTAAAAGTGTTCTAAACATTTTAGTTTTTTTTAATTTTTTGTTTTTTAGTTTTAAGACTCGAATGTATTCTTCAAATAGAAGATTTACTTTTTGAAGAGTAGATAGTACTGACTTCTTTAGCAAATTTCCGGGTATATATACTAGGTTTGATCTAAAGATGATCGTTAATTTCAAATTAAATATGTATTGATATTTGTAAATTGGTGGGACAATATCAATATTGCCCAGGAGGGGTCTCACACCTGCATCATATTTGATTACGAAAACTCCATTTAAGCGAAGAGATTTTTAATAAAAAACGGAGCATCGACCTTGCAATCCGTTTCCCGGAGGTGGGGTGCTCTCCTTGTAAGTAAATTTTAATATTAATTGTATTAAAATTTACTCAAGAGTATACGGAACTTCTCGTCCTTACCAAGTGATAGTTTTTTAGATTTTATTTTGATAAGGAGGTGTATTATATATACACTTATTCTTAGGTAATAAAAAATTTTGTCATGAAGTAAGCTGAGGATAGCAGAATTTTATGATTTTTTGACGACAGCTAAAACTTTTGCATCGACAGCTAACGAAAATTTGTTAGCTTATTGTGATATTCAAGGATTCCTCGCAAAATTATTTTTAATAGTCTCAAATTTTTCTTGAAATAAACTTTTGATAATTTTTTTTTAAATTAATAGAGTTAATAAAAAAGACTTATTGGTTTCATTCGACAAAAAGCATATAGTATATGACTGTTTTCAAAAAAGTAATAGATATTTTTATATTTGTGATTTTTTAATAGCAAAATAAATGTCCATTTTTCCCTAAAAACACGCTGACAGAAATGTTATCTAGAGGCAAACGGAATATACTTGATCTTGGTATAAATATGTTTGTTTTACGTCTTAGCATAAATCCACTTGAAGGTAACATAATATCTTTGCAGCAAAAACTGCAGTTTTGATTCAAACATTTAATTACTTGCATCTAATGGATTTAGTTTTCCAGCTAAATGATACATCAATAAGGAGTCATCCACTTGCTGTGAGATAACTTTTCTGTCAGTGCATAATCTTTATTTTGTCACAAATGTGCATGACATGGGTTTCTTTTCATGTCTAAAAATAGAGAATAAAGTTAGGCAGTTTTAACTTGGTTACATAAATAGCAAAAAAGATTTGTCACTTCTTATTTTAAAATATAATAATTTTCGATCATTTTTCTTTTTCTATTATGAACTCCTTGAAATAAAATTAAAATAAATCTACGGGAAGAAAAGATATTTCGGACTAACAAGGAGAGTGTTTCACCTTCGGGTCACTGTTTTTACTCAAATTTTGGGACTATTTTCTAGATGCAGAAATATGAAAAAAGCCAAAATTTTAGAGGCCAACGCTTAATATTTCCCTAGTTACAGGCCATTGAAGAAAATCATTAAAAAAGTTACTAGATTTTCAAACGCTTATAGTTCCTCAGCATTATTAGCTAGAAGCTTAAACCTTTTTTAATGAAAGCTGAGCTCAAATCCTTTCGAAATAGTAGTTATAGCATGTCAAAATATTATTTTTTCCCAAAGTTATAGCGTAATAAACATTAGACCCAATTTCAGCTTTTGTTATTAATTAATGTTTTAAAAAGAAAAATCAGGTCCAATGTTTATCACGCTATAACTTTGGGAAAAAATAATATTTTGACATGCTATAACTACTATTTCTAAAGGATTTGAACTCAGCTTTCATTTAAAAAAAGTTTCATGCTCCTAGCTATCAATGCTAAGGAACTATATGCGTTTGAAAATCTAATAACTTTTTTAGTGATTTTCTTTAATTGCCGGTAACTAGGGAAATATTGAGCGTTGGGATCTAAAATTTTGTTTCCTTTCATATTTTGACATCTGAAAACTTATCCCAACGTTTGAGCAAAATCCGTGATCCGGAGGTCTGATACTCTCCTAGTAAGTCCAAAATATAAATTTAAAAATTTATATTTTGGATCTAGAAAAAAAGTCTTTTATATAATAAATTAAGAATATCACCGTATTAAAGATTTAAACTTATTTTTATCTAAAATATAAATTTTTTGCATTTTTCTCAATTCATTTTTATATAGACAAAAAAAAGAAATAATTCTAAAAATAATATTATCAATGTAATTTTTAATAGTTTTCGGAACTTAAAAAACTATTTCCTCATCATCTGTTATTTCCAAAACAATTAGTAAAATATTCAAGTAAATTAAAAATAAATCTAGAATATAAATAAGAGACTTTTAATAATTAATTTATATCGAAAAGATTATTTGAAGATAGCTAAATGTGTCTCAATATCAAATTAGTCGATAGATTAACTAAAACAAAGATTTAAAGCAAAAAAAACAGAAACAGTTACATAATTGCAGTTTGCTGTTATCAATGTTTCATTGAGATTCTCGGCTTATCTTTAAATTGATATATTGTCATCTTATTAGATATTTTTGAAACTATATTATTATGATTGTTTATAAATTTAATAGTAATAGGTTTCGAAAGACGATAAAACTTTCATTAAAAACGTTTTTTACTATATGAATAGAAATCAAAAGAATCATAGTTTTTAATAAATTCATTGATTTATTGGCTTTGAAAAATAATTTCAAATTGTTAATCTGATATATTTTATAAAAAAATAATTTTGTTTAAAATTGGCTTATTTTAAAGAAAATAACAGTCTACGAAGTATATTGACTATGGATCGATCTTTGATTGTATTGACCTTTATATTGAACTTGCACACTATATCTTGACCATATTTGTCTATAATTGGTTTTATTATTCAAAAATAAATCATAAACATACTAAAAATATATTTTTATAAAAAAAAATGTTTAATTTTTTGTTTTACTGATATTTTATTGATAATTGTCATTCTGAATGAAAACTAATTGTTCCTCACTGTATTCAACATAGTTAAATTAGTATAGAATATTTAAAAATAAAAATTTAATTATCTAACATTTCAATAGGCAAACATAAAACTCATGAAATAAGTTAACAAAATTATCAAGAGGTCTCAGTGGCTCACTCGGTAAAGCGATGAAATCGTATTCTCGAGGATTCAAGTTCGAATCCTGCTCTCGACTAGTTGATACAAGCATATCACAGTACGCCACATGTGCTTTGTTCACAAACACACTGATGACCTCCGTCGTTAATTAGCATTGCAATGATATCATAATTACAGCGACGTTAAATAAAATAAAAGATAAATTATAATGTTTTTTCAATTCGATAAATTTGTAATACCATTTTGCAAAATATTGAAATTGCATGAAAAAAATGATTCTGGAACATATATTAGGATGTATGCAGAGTATATTAATTTAAAATGTTTACTTCATGTGATACATGCTAGACATTGTGTTATTTATTAACTGAACGTTATTTATAAATTTTAAAATATTTTATTATTTCATGACTTTATACATTTTTATTATGTATCTTTTTTTAAACTATAACGTTCAATCATTCAAATAATATCATTTTAATATTATTTATTATCATTAACAACAATTATAAAACAACTTATTAAATTAAAAAAATATCCAATCGTAATTAATTATATCTTTTTTTTTCCAACGCAGTGAGCAAAATAACTATAACAAAACTACTATTTTACTCACAAAAAACAGGCACCGAAAATCGGATTCCACTCACCTTATTGAGAAAAATTTTATACCGCACTCGCCTTTTTTGTTACTCTTGTTACGTTCAAGTGACAAAACGGTTCGTGAGGGAATAATCTATTTTGCTTACTAGTAGAGTAATTTACTATTTTTATACTCAATAATTTTTTTCAAAATTGAATCTTTTTTCTCCCTTAGGAAAAAAATTTTGCTCCTTGAAAATAGGTATTGAGAAATAAATTTTACCTCCTTTGTGTGAAAAAATAGTATGTTAACCATGGAAGCAGAATAAGTGTTCATACCCGAGTCTTTGTTATCGCCCTCGTTTCGCTCGTGTGAACCCGACTTGGGAAAAAACTCCTATTTTGTCTCCTCGGTTAACAATCTACTATTTTGTAAGTTCAGTCTGTTTGGTTATTAAATGAAAGCAATTGTTGTTTTATTATGACTAAAATTATTTTAAATAAAAATTATTTCACAAAAGAATTACGAGCAAATTTATACATCAAGAGGGTTAAAAAGTATAAAGTTTTCATCTTTCTACAAACATCAACCTTTCTACGATTTTATACATTTCGTTTTCTCAAATAATTTTTCGAAATGCATATGTTGGCGACGGCAACCTATATAACGGGTACCTATCCATCAAAACTTTGGTCTTTATATAGCCATTATAAATTTCGTTTTTTTTTTCAAATGACAATCTACTTTGGTTACAAGAACAAAATATTTTATTACTATAATCAAAGTCTGGTAACTAATAATTGTTAGTATGACAACCCAAGTATTTTTTCTTGTAAACAAATTCTATGGATTCTGCAACTGAAAAATTTAGTTCTGACAATCAATTGCAAGTCACCTACATATTTTAACCACCACAACGAAATATTTTTTCGTTAAATTTAGAATATTCAAAAAGAAATTTAAGCATTTTAATATCAATAATCAATCAGTTTTATCAAAATCTGTAACATATTCAACTTGCTATCTTAATTATATTTTAAGAGCCCCGATAAGATTTTTATTAAAATAAAAGAATTAAAACAATATTTAATGATTATTTTAACTTTATTAAAGATCAAACTTTTCAAATGCCATTGTGACAAATAATATAAGAAAATATACAAAAGAAAATTAATTTTTCTTTTCAGTTTTCTTTTCAGTTTTCTTTTCAGCATTCTTCTCATTATCTTCCTTGATTACATCACCAGCTATTAAGATATTTTTGCCGAATTTGGGTATAATGAAAAACAGATCCAAGCCAGTGTGAGCTCCAGCCAATCCAGCTTTGATAGTTTCTCTAGTGGCATTTCTGATAGAATTGAATGTTTTTCTTATTGATTTCTTTTCTTCCTTTACTGTAAGCCTTGCACCACCAATGAAACGATCAATTATCTCCCCAATGGTAAGGTCACGATCAACATCGTCATCGAATCCACTTTGCTGTAGAAAATTAAAATGATAAAGTTTAAAAAAATGCATACTATTTTATGTTATCGAAATTTATAGATTTTTACTTAAATAAATTAATTTAAATATAAATTATGATTCTTCTTAATGTTTAGCTTTATTTAATTTTTAGATATATTTTTAAAAAATTGAAAAATAAATTTATTATTCTATAATTTATTTCAATCTAAATATTTTGAATGGATCTTTAATATAAGGTATTTTTACTTTACAAAATATATTATTAATTTTGTAAACAAAGGATAATAAGTACTTGTTAGCATAATGAAATAAAAACTTACTTGTTTTACTGGTTTCTCAGTGGCTTTTTCCGGTTTTTTGTCATCTTTGTTTGGTTTTGATGCGCTCTATGGAAAAAATATAGTGTTTACATATCTCAATATATTTTAAATTGTTAATAATTTGATAAGTTATATTAATAAAATAAGAACATATAAAACTGAATCATATTATTTTAATTATAAGCCGAAAATGATCGATTGCAACGTTTTGATCTTCGAGTAGTTCAGTTCTAGTATGCTGTTTCAAATTTAAATAGTAAAGAAAAATAAATGTATGTTTGGTATCACACGTTATAATAATTTAAATTTGTAGGTATTCAATAAATACAAAATCCTAAAATGTTTTTAATTTTTAGGTAAGTTTAAAAATTATTGAAAAATTAATTAATTATTCCCTGCATTATTTTCAATTGAATCTTCACAGTAGATTTTTAGATTACTATTGATTATTTATATTTTCCATTAGCAACAAATGATTATTAATTTATTCATATACTGTAAAGTAAATAATTTACCTCCTTATTTGGTTTCTCAGATCCTTCTTCTTTTTTCTCAGTAGTTTCTTCTTTTTTATCTGTTGTTTCTTCTTTTTTATCAGAAGTTTCTTCTTTTTTATCAGCTGTTTCTTCTTTTTTTTCAGCTGTTTCTTCTTTTTTCTCAGGCGCTGCCGGACTCTACAGAAATGTTACAACGTTTACAATTTTAATATATTTTTAAATTCTGAATATTAATTTTAATTTAAACTCAGATAATCTTTTTAATCTTCATATTACTGATATTTATATCAGAAAGCATAAATTAAATAGAAGTGAAAAATTTCAGTATATTTCTCATTATAATTTATCTAATGTTTTTTTAATAAGAACATAAAATATTGAATTATATTATTTTTATAAAATTTAAAAAAAAAAGGAAATAGATTATTAGTTTATCCTAAAGGGATGAAAAATGGACACTACACCTATACTCATGAATATTGCCTATCTTTTCATTTTATTACAAAATTTTGGGGTAAGAATTGCATTAGCTTCTAGTATGTATCACATGGATTATTTAGTTAAATTTTTAAATATATTCAATTATTAGTTAATGAGAATTTTGGATTACAATATTATAGATTTAAACTTTTCGATTTTGTACCATATAATACCAAATTCTTAAAAACTAATAATTAACTTATTTAAAAAATTTACTGAATAATCTTCATAGTATGTACTACAAGCTAATGAATTTCTTTTCCTGAAATTTTTCAATAAAATGAAAAGATAGGCAATATTTATGAGTACAGGTGTAGTATCCATCTTACATCTCCTTAAGATCAAACAGTTTACCTCTGCTGCTTCTTCCGCTTTCGGATTAGCTGCTTCGACCTTATCACCTGTTTGTTCTGCTGCAGTTCCAGTTTCTTGTGGTACAGGCTGACTCTATAGAAAAATCATAACATTAATAATTGTAATATATTTTTTATTGTATTCAAGAATTTTTAACTCTTTAACATTATTTACTTTTTAAAAATGTTCATTTTTAAAAAGTATACTTAAAAGAATTTATCAAATGTATGAAAATATTTCAACTAATAGTTTATTGAAATTTATTGACGAAATAAAAACAAATAAAATTAAGCTACATTATTTTTAATTAAACAAACAAAAGATAGACTTACCAAAGCCACTGCGCAGATAAAGGATACAACTAAAAGTGTTCTGAACATTTTAGTTTTTTTTAACTTTTTGTTTTTTAAATTTGAAAACTTAAATCTATTCTTCAAATAGAAGATTTACTTTTTGAAGAGTAGACAGTACTGACTTCTTGAGCGAATCTCCGGGTATATATACAAGATTTGATCTAAAGATGATCGTTAATTTCAAATTAAATATGTATTGATATTCGTAAATTGGTGGGACATTATCGATATTGACCAAGAGGGGGTTCACGCTTGCATTATATTCGATTACGAAAACTTCATTGCGAAGAGATTTATGATAAAAAACAGATCATCGACCTTACAGAACTTGGGTTTTTTTCAACTTGCTATTTATGTTTTTACATAAATTTTTGTGTATGTGTATATATATATATACATGTATATAGAATTATACATATATCTTAAAAAAGAATCCTCATAAAAGAGTATACCAATGATATATTATGTAGGACACATAATAAGTAATATGATATGAAGGTGAATTTTCCACTTTTGCGAATTGAAAACTAACAATTTGCACAAGGGCCCATCTGTGATGTGCATGTAATACTATTTTTCAATCCAAAGGGTGAAATATTCAATAAACAATATTAAGATATATATTAAAAATGAATTTATAATTCTAAGTCAATTTAAAATTTACAATAATACTTTAAGTATCTTGAAGGTGCAAAATTTGATAAATAATGAATAAAAAAATCTATAAAATTTAAAGTATGGCCAATACGTCGCCAATATTTCGGCATTATAGCGGCGAATCTATGCTACATAATAGATTTTCTAAATATTGCCAACAATTGCTTATATACAAATATTTAAAAAATTGATAAAAAATAATTTTTATCACGAGCATTCGGTTTCATAGACTTTTACTGGATTGTTACTATATTGAGCTACTATATTGATCTCATTCAATTATGTTTAAGTCGTATCATTTTTTAAAAATCGTAGAGTTACTTAAAGCCACTCTCTTAGCTGGAAAAAATTATTAGTATCACAAGAGCATCAAGAATTGGCAGCCCTAGCGCAAATTATGAGTTTTCGATTTGCTAGGATGCAAAATTTACTTGCAACATCAAATCCTCTATTTTGCGCCATTGGTACACGATACACATTTTCTATACGTTTCTACGAAAACAATATACACAAGTGAAATTTCAATTGTAAAAACATAAATTGCAAGTTAGATAAAATCCATGTTCTGCAAGGTCGAAGCTTTTTTCTTTATCGAAAATCTCTTCATTTAAATGAAGTTTTTGTAATCAAATGTGATGCAGGCGTGAAGTTTCCCTTGGGCAATATCGATAATGTCCCACCAATTTACGAATATCAATACATATTTAATTTGAAATTAACGATCATCTTTAGATCAAATCTTGTATATATACCCGGAGATTCGCTCAAGAAGTCAGTACTGTCTACTCTTCAAAAAGTAAATCTTCTATTTGAAGAATAGATTTAAGTTTTCAAATTTAAAAAACAAAAAGTTAAAAAAAACTAAAATGTTCAGAACACTTTTAGTTGTATCCTTTATCTGCGCAGTGGCTTTGGTAAGTCTATCTTTTGTTTGTTTAATTAAAAATAATGTAGCTTAATTTTATTTGTTTTTATTTCGTCAATAAATTTCAATAAACTATTAGTTGAAATATTTTCATACATTTGATAAATTCTTTTAAGTATACTTTTTAAAAATGAACATTTTTAAAAAGTAAATAATGTTAAAGAGTTAAAAATTCTTGAATACAATAAAAAATATATTACAATTATTAATGTTATGATTTTTCTATAGAGTCAGCCTGTACCACAAGAAACTGGAACTGCAGCAGAACAAACAGGTGATAAGGTCGAAGCAGCTAATCCGAAAGCGGAAGAAGCAGCAGAGGTAAACTGTTTGATCTTAGAGTGTAAGATGGATACTACACTGTACTCATAAATATTGCCTATCTTTTCTTTTATTGAAAATTAAATTTACTTTAGTACATACTATGAAGATTTTCGTAAATTTTTAAATAAGTTAATTATTAGTTTTTAAGAATTTGGTATTATATGGTACAAAATCGAAAAGTTTAAATCTATAATATTGTAATCCAAAATTCTCATTAACTAATAATTGAATATATTTAAAAATTTAACTAAATAATCCATGTGATACATACTAGAAGCTAATGCAATTTACCCCAAAATTTTGTAATAAAATGAAAAGATAGGCAATATTCATGAGTATAGGTGTAGTGTCCATTTTTCATCCCTTTAGGATAAACCAATAATCTATTTCCTTTTTTTTAAATTTTATATAAAATAATATAATTCAATATTTTATGTTCTTATTAAAAAACATTAGATAAATTATAATGAGAAATATACTGAAATTTTTCACTTCTATTTAATTTATGCTTTCTGATATAAATATCAGTAATATGAAGATTAAAAAGATTATCTGAGTTTAAATTAAAATTAATATTCAGAATTTAAAAATATATTAAAATTGTAAACGTTGTAACATTTCTGTAGAGTCCGGCAGCGCCTGAGAAAAAGAAGAAACAGCTGAAAAAAAGAAGAAACAGCTGATAAAAAAGAAGAAACTTCTGATAAAAAAGAAGAAACAACAGATAAAAAAGAAGAAACTACTGAGAAAAAAGAAGAAGGATCTGAGAAACCAAATAAGGAGGTAAATTATTTACTTTACAGTATATGAATAAATTAATAATCATTTGTTGCTAATGGAAAATATAAATAATCAATAGTAATCTAAAAATCTACTGTGAAGATTCAATTGAAAATAATGCAGGGAATAATTAATTAATTTTTCAATAATTTTTAAACTTACCTAAAAATTAAAAACATTTTAGGATTTTGTATTTATTGAATACCTACAAATTTAAATTATTATAACGTGTGATACCAAACATACATTTATTTTTCTTTACTATTTAAATTTGAAACAGCATACTAGAACTGAACTACTCGAAGATCAAAACGTTGCAATCGATCATTTTCGGCTTATAATTAAAATAATATGATTCAGTTTTATATGTTCTTATTTTATTAATATAACTTATCAAATTATTAACAATTTAAAATATATTGAGATATGTAAACACTATATTTTTTCCATAGAGCGCATCAAAACCAAACAAAGATGACAAAAAACCGGAAAAAGCCACTGAGAAACCAGTAAAACAAGTAAGTTTTTATTTCATTATGCTAACAAGTACTTATTATCCTTTGTTTACAAAATTAATAATATATTTTGTAAAGTAAAAATACCTTATATTAAAGATCCATTCAAAATATTTAGATTGAAATAAATTATAGAATAATAAATTTATTTTTCAATTTTTTAAAAATATATCTAAAAATTAAATAAAGCTAAACATTAAGAAGAATCATAATTTGTATTTAAATTAATTTATTTAAGTAAAAATCTATTAATTTCGATAACATAAAATAGTATGCATTTTTTTAAACTTTATCATTTTAATTTTCAACAGCAAAGTGGATTCGATGACGATGTTGATCGTGATCTTACCATTGGTGAGATAATTGATCGTTTCATTGGTGGTGCAAGGCTTACAGTAAAGGAAGAAAAGAAATCAATAAGAAAAACATTCAATTCTATCAGAAATGCCACTAGAGAAACTATCAAAGCTGGATTGGCTGGAGCTCACACTGGCTTGGATCTGTTTTTCATTATACCCAAATTCGGCAAAAATATCTTAATAGCTGGTGATGTAATCAAGGAAGATAATGAGAAGAATGCTGAAAAGAAAACTGAAAAGAAAACTGAAAAGAAAAATTAATTTTCTTTTGTATATTTTCTTATATTTTTGTTGTAATAGTATTTAAAATTCATTATTTCTTTCTTTGATCATTTATGTATGAAACATGTTTGATCTTTAATAAAACAAAATAATCATTAAATATTGATTTTGTTCTTTCATTTTAGTTGAAAATCTTATCATGATTCTTTAAAAGTAATTTAGATGGCAAGCTAAATAAGTTGCAAATTTTGATAAAACTATTTGATATCAAAATGTTTAAATTTCTTTTTGAATATTTTCAATTTAACTATATTTAATACATTCTTAGAAAAAATATTAATACTATTAAATATTAATGCTAATACAAATTTTAATAAATTTTAATTTGTATTTTAGGACAAAGGACATGCTTTTAACGATAATTTTCATAATGTGCTTAATAATTTTTTTTTTCATACAAAATTATTGTAATTTTTCTCATTTCATTAATATAATTTTTCAAAATCATATTAATCGAATAAAGAGATAATCTCATATCGCACATTAAAAAGCAATATTTACTTTTATGATAATAATAGTAAATTATGCAACTAGGGAATAAAATAGTATATTTCTCCCGAGAGTGGAGTTTGCGATCCGAGCAAACGAAGCGAAAAGAATAAATACACGAGGGAGAAATAAATTTTACTCCTTAATTAAGCAATGGGCTTTATTTATACCTATTAGTAGCCACTTTATTAATTTAAAAAAGATTTTTTTTAAAATTTTATACTTTTTTAATCGGTTTATTTAATAATTAGTTTAATAATGGTATTTTAAACACAAGTGATGTCTTACTTTTGGCCCGCTTTATGAGTTGATAAAGTGGTCATTACTGTTGAGGTCAGATAAAATTTATTTATTCTCAATAAACAAAATGTCACATTTTACATCAAATCGACTGTTTCTTTAGTTCTACCTATTATTAATTTTTGTAAAATATAAAGTTATTGATTTCGAAAAGGACAGAAATATGACAGCCTCTCAAAATAAAAATGATAGAACTAAAACCTATAAGAATAAAATAATTATTATTTTTAATGATTTCTAGAATGTGAATAATTATTTATTCATCTGTTGTCGAGTATAAAAATAACAGAAGTGCTTGTTTGGGTCTTGGATTTTCCTAGCTTTGGGATCTTTTTCTTACATAAAATCATGAAAAGCCCTCCACGTCCAACGCTCGATTTTCCGAGTTATAGCAGTTTTGTCTGTTTTGTTAAAAAATTGTCTGCTTTATATTTATTTTGAACTACTTATTCTGAAGGTTTTACTATTGCATTCAGTTGTAAAACCTTTCGATTAAAAAAAACGCGTCCAAAAGCTCGTTGTTAAAAATTTGAAGGACAAAATAAATGATTCATTAAATGTTGTTTTTTTCTGTTTTCTGAGCTAAATATTTGTTTTTCATTCCTAACTTTTAACCTTGAGTTTTGACTTTTTTATTGAGGTTTAATCTCAATTAGAACAGTAAAACCTCTAAAATAATATTCAAAACTGTAAAATTATAAACATTTTTTCAAAAAACAGACAAACTCTCTAACTCGGGAAATCACGTTGACTGAATGGACGCGCTTTTCATGATTTTTGTAAGAAAAAGATCCCAAAGCTAGAAGAAAATCCAAGACCCAAATGCAATGCACTCTCCTTGTTAGTAAAAAATTCAAATGACATAAAAATGAATTAGTGATTTCTTATCATTAATTTATATTGAGAAGATTATGTTCAGATATCTAAATGTGTTTAAATATTAAATTAGTCGTTAGATTAACATAACAAAAGATTTGAAGTTAAGAAAATAGAAAAAGTTATATAATTAAAGTTTGCTCTTATCATTGTTTCTATTTTGACATTGGAATTCTTCACTTATCTTTAAATTGATTTATTGTGATCATAAAATAAATTGTGTTTCAAAAAAAATGTATAGATATACTTTCGTAACTATATCATTAAGAATAAATTTTAAAAGCCTTCTATGCAGAAAAAAAAATTGAAATATTTTATACTGTACAAGAATAATATGCAAAAATTATAATAAAAAATTTGTTGTTATGAAGAGTATTAATGAAAAATATATTTATATAAAATCTGAATATTTTTAAACTTCAACATTTTTTTATATTATTTGAATTGATTACGCGCCAAATTTTGAAAACTGATTGAAAAAATTGCATAACTTTTTGTGCAATAATTCATTAAATTATGGATGAAAACCCTTGTCTTTAATTATGTTTAATTTAGCTAAATGAATATTAAATATTTGATGATGAAAACTTTATTTTTTGGCATTTTAATCAACAAATATAAAATATTTGCGTATTCCAAATTTTTTCGTTTTATTATTTTCTTAAACTTTTATTTAAAAACAGATTGTGTTGTTATATAATATACTTTTATGCAGGTTTTTACATTACGATCCAAGTAGGAAGTTTAATAAGCAGGGAACTTTAATAAAACTAGATTGTTTTTGACTAGAGTCATTATTAATTTTTTTAATATTAATTTTACATTTATATTTAATTAAAATTTCATTTGAAATTGATGGATTTATAAAATCACCTTGCAAAAAATATGAATTACTTGAATGAAAAAATCGTACGATGAAAACGAAGATACAATACAAGACAAATCACCAATTTTTTATCATTTGAAAGCACCTTATGGTTCTGGATCATATTTCTGCGTCTCTTCAGGATCTCAATGAAAACATTTTTTGACTTGTTCTACTTACGATAAGAATATTAACTCTGTAGTGCTGAAATATTCTTTATCTTATAGTAATATGTTTTACTGATAAAAAATAGAACATATAATGTAGAGGTTCATTCTAATAGTACTTAATTGAGGGACCAGAAACGAAAAGGGCTCATAGCTCAAAATCGCTGTATCATCATTGGCTAACACGTTTCATTTTTGTCTATCTAAAATATAATGTTTTTTTTTTGCGCATATATAAATATGTTTATCAAGATTAAATATTAAAGTACCGATAATCATGGCTTTAAGATGATTTTAGTGATTAATTATTGTTGGTATTTAAAAAAGATCATTTTTGCGTTTCATTATTTTCTAAATTTGAATGTAAAAGAATAAACAACCTTTTGATCGTTAATTTATAAATTTTTGTAAAAAAAATGCTGATTTGTTTTAGACCAATTTGTTTTTTTTCTAAAAAAAGTTCTTGAATTTAAGATTTTTCATTCAACATTTTTTTGTTTGCACTTGGAAAAATGAATTGAATTTTTTCCACAATCAGTAATATTGTATCATATTTTATAGGTAGTAAAAAAATTATTGATTTTTTATTAAATCTTTGGAATAGCTTTACCCTTTAATATTTTTATGTAACATCCATGTTTTACAGGAGAAAATATTAATATTTTTAATTATACATTTTTATTTCTCTAAACATAAAAAGCTTTTCGTGTCTCTAAATTTTCTCAATGATTATGACGAAAGCTCAATAAAATAAATTTCCAAGCCTTTGGTACTGTGCGTCAATTGATTAAAAAGTTATTGATTAAATAAATTGCAAGCTGATTTATCAAAACTAATTAAATTTCCAACATTGGCCACTCATCATAAAATCAAACATTAAAATTTAAGCTCGAATTAATTGAAAAATTGTAATGCTGCATGCGGACCAATTATTCTTTCTTTTCAACAACGAAGGTCGGAGTCGAAATTTCGCGTTGCATTCGGCTGTTCTTTCCGTGAATTCGAAAAATACCATGCGATTCTTTATTTAGATTTTCACGTATGTATACCGTTACAAGTTAATTTAAAGGAGTAGAGAAACGTCAAGGTCTCCGCGATTTTTTTTTCTTTTATTTTGTTTTTTCTTCTTTTTGATCCCTCCGGTATTGACACAGTTGGAATCAAACATATTTGTGAAATCCTCTTTTGATGTGTGTATATAAATAGTGATCACAAGACTAGAAACCGGTTCAGTCGGCCGAATTTTCGGCAATTTTTTTCAAGAAGACGATTAAAAGAATTTTCAGTTCAACATGATCGGCCCAAAAGCAGCATTACTTGCTCTTTTCATTGGTGCACTTATTGTGGTATGTCATAAATATTATTTTGGATCATAAGAGAGAATGACATGATTAAAATGTAGAAAATTTGTTTACGTTAACTACTCCAAATTAAATTAATTAATTTAAAAAAACGTATGTAAATTTATTAATAATTTATTTCAAATTTTAAATGTATTTGAATGAAATCATTTAAAATTTTTAAAAAATAGTAATATTGAGTAAGTCGTTGTAATCAAAATATTTGTATTATTGATAATATAAATATTTAAATACTTGAAAATTCTATTATAGTATTAAATCAGTGTATTAAAAAAATCATTAAAAAATAAATAAATCAAATTCTTTTTTGAAAATCACTAATAACTGTGTTCTGTAAATAAAATTAACAATGAATGCTCTAACTTAATAAATTATTATTAATAATAAATTTAACAATTTTTCAAACCCAATAAATAGTTTTATTATTTATTTCTTAAGATGCCTTTATTATTTTAACACTTTATTTTTCTATTTAAAAAAAAACTATTCTTAAATTGTTAAAAGTAAAAATATTAAATCAGAGTATTAAATTTTTTTAATTAAAAAATTCAGTTGACATTCCAGAACAATTTTATTACATTTCCTTAAAAATTTGATTGATATTCATTGTCGTAAAACAATAAATGATCGATTGTATAATAAACACTCTTATCAGTAATGTCATTGAAAATTGTAATTAGCAAAAGTAAATATTAGGTAATAGAGTTTCATGAGTATAAACGCAATTTTAACATCTGTTGTATTAGATAATGTTAATAATAAATAATTGTTATTTTGTAGAAAAATTATTTAACAATATTAAGAATTATTTAAATATATTTTTTTCTCTAAAAATAATAATTATTTTAAGTATTAAATTTTACTAATTGATTATTAAATTTATTTAACTTTTTCATGTACTGCATGTAAATGTAAAATGTACTTAATAAATTTAATTATCTTTGTACACTTTACCTACTTTTTCTTATAACCAATATTGCTTTAGTATTCATTATTTAGGCTTCTGATACTATTTAAATCTTTTTGAAAAGAAAATGTATAATAATGTGTAAATATTTAAAAGATTTATTTGATAATACAAATAAAAATCAAACAAAAATCTAAAGAATACAATATTTGCACATTCAAAAGTGAGAATGAGAATGATAAAGATTTTCTTTGTTTCAATTTGAATAATAATCAGCGATTAAGAAAGTTTAAGAAATCATTTCAAATAATATTCTTTTAAGCATTCCATATAATTTTTAAATGTGATTGGACACTAACAATATAAAAAAATTTCTCTGGTACATAATGATCGCATGAGTATGTAAAATTTTCATATATTTCCAAAAAAATACTGTTTTATTGAAATCAGAAATAATTCTTGCAATATTTTGTCATTTATGATCAAACTATCTTTTTGTTTATACTCGACTATTGTATACTTTTTTTTCTCATCCTTTCTTATTATATACTTCACACTCCTTTTCTAGTTTACTAGGCGTTGTCTTTATTAAGTACGTTGGAAATTTAAGACGAAAGTGAAGAAGTAAATATTAATTTTTCTAACATCATCTCTTAAGTGAAACTTGCAATTTGATTATTTTTGAAAAATAACACATAATTAAAGCTTTATACAAGTATAAAATCATTCATTTGAATTACAAGAAATGAAAAAAGTATAAATAACATCTCTTTTAAATTTTAATGTAAAATAAAAACAATTTTTTGTCGTGAAAGCGAAACAAGATTATTCTTACTGTTGTGAATATAGAAACAGATGCATTAAACATATATTGAATATTCTTCGATGATTTTCTGTAATTTAAAAATTTTTGATAAAAATGATAGAGCCAAAAAAATTATTTAATAAGGTTATTTAACTTTGCAATGACATAAAAAAGTGTCAAAAAATTTCTAAATAATACTACATTTCGACTAATATAAAGCATAATTAAATAATATTTCAGAAAATTTTTAATAATAATAAAAAAACTGCAATGTCGGTAACTATGGATGAATTCTATACCCTATTAAATCACCTTAAAATAAATCTATCAAAGAGGTTGTCAGTGGCTCACTCGGTAAAGCGATGAATTCGTAACCTTGAGGTCCCGAGTTCGAATCTCGCTCTCAGCGGCCGATTGATACAAGCACCACTGTACGTTACATGTGTCTTCTTCACAAACACACTGACGACCTCCGTCGCTAATTAACATCGCAATTGTAGCATGAATACAGCGACGTTAAATTAAATAAATATATTTTTAAAAAGTCTTGAATATTATTGGATTTTAATTTTTGCTTATTTTGATAAAAGATATATAAAAAAATCTGTAGATCTTCGATATTCTTATTTGAATTTTATTTTTAAAGTAATTAAACAATTGTAGAACTAGAAAATAATCTATTGTATGCTAGTTATTGGTGTTTACGCTGTAAATACAACTTCAAAACTTTATTTAAATATTTGAAATTAAATAAAGTATTTGAAATGTGCAAAGGCGTATGTCATTTTTATCTTAGAATTAATTACTGATCTCTGAATTTTCGATTATTAGTTTAAATAATAAATATTCAAATCAAAAGAAAAAAAAAATATTTTCGCATATTTTATGGTTTTATCCTATAGTTATTTTAAGCTTAATTTTGCCAAATTCCAAAACGTTAGTGAATTAAGCAGTTTAATAAAAACGTGAAACCCAATTATCAAAGTACGTGTCTTCCAGTAAACAAAGAGTCTTATTTCAATCAAGTCAAGAAATAATTAATTAAATTCATTTTCATAAAATATATCAATTCTATTGATCTTAAAAATATAATAAACAATAATTAACGCACATTTTAAATAAATAATGTCATTATTCGAATAAAAATTATTTTATTACAATATTTAGTTTCCAAATTATATATTTTTTTAAGATAATCCTTGCAGAAAATAAAGTGCTTTCATAAACTGAATTGTTAGTATTGTCTTTTTTAATTTCTCGTATAATTTTATGATAGGATAAAATTCCTGTTTACTGTAACTGAATCGAATTATTTACTTTTTATTTAATCTGTACGTAAACCACAAAATTAAGTTCAGACACTATAACTAGAGGTGCTTTCCTACATATTAGTTAGTTTATTGAAAGAATTAAATTAATTTTTTTTTTTCAGAATCTCAATGCTTTACCTAGTAAAGCACGTCTAGTTGAAATTGACGATAGTGGAGCACTTGTAAGTAAATTTTTGAAAGTTTAATTTTATCTTTTTTCAATTAAGGACTTTGCTTGTATGTAGCGTACTGTTATTCCCAGTTTAATTGTATACAGCCACTCTATTAACTTAAAAATAAGCATACTGTCAATTTGGAAATAGAAGACAAATCTCATTTTTTATCGATTTCTTGAGTTACTAAAGTGGTTATTACTGTTTTGTCAGGAATAAAAATATTTTCCTTTTTTTTTAATTTTGCACAATATTTTTAAGCCATTTGGTCAAGTAAATTCAGACAGTAATAAAAACGATAATAACAATTATGATGTTTATGATGATGATGATGATGAAGGTGGCATTAAAATAGACGGACCGTTGGTAATGTTTATTCATTTTTTTTTCACTATGACACGCTAAGCAATGCACCAGCACCTTTTAATTTTATTCTTAATTTATTTTAGCAACCAGATAAACCAGGTTCCAAATTAGAAGATAAGGTTTGTTATTAATTAAAAATTAATATTATTTTAAATATACGATTTAGAAGTTGATCATTTTTTTGTTTAGATTAAAAGTAATAATTTGATCAGATTGGTATTAATTAACAATAAATGGTCAATTTCGAAAGGAAATAAAATAAAAAATGTTACAATTTCAAAATCTGTAAATACAAAAAGTTATGAAATGAATATTAATAATAATTTAATAAATTGTTATCCTTGCTTCATTTTTGTAGCAAAATTTTTAGACGAGAAATATAATTTTTATGGTTAAAAGTTAAACTCTATAGAAAATAAATAAGATGTTAATAAAATTTTATTTTCATCAAATAATTAAATATTTTGATAATTGTGATTTTTAAATTTTATTTCTTCCTAAGAAACTTTTAACGAAACAAAAAGGTAACTATATCCATAATTTTCAGAGCGAAGGAGAGGACAAGATTATTGAAGATCCATGGAGGGTTGTTATAAAATTAATTTTTTCAATTTGAAATCCCATGATATCTTTTACATATTTTTGAATTTTCACATTTCAGCCATTCTACGATCCCGATCATAAGACTCCTTTCGGGCAAAAAGTAATAATATAATAATATTAGCGTTTATTTATTGATTTATCAAATTAATTTTTAACAATTATTGAAAATTTAATTAAAAAATAAAAAGATTAGACTTTTATGTTCTATTTAATATTGTACAATAAAGTAAAATATAAAATATTGCATTTTAAAGAACATTAAATTTTTTAAATATTGCTTTGAAACAATTTCAAAATTCTAATTCGAATAATTACTTCAATCAACTAATCTATTTTTTTATGATTCTCACTGTTTTAATATGTTTTATTTTTATCCGATATAGTTCCCAATACCTGAAGATGTTACGCAGGTCCCCAAACGCCCTGGTGTTCATGTAATTAATACATCTATTTTTTTTATATTATTTTTATATTTCAAAGTAAATTAGTACATGCAGAATGTCACAAAAATAACAGATTTCCTAGATATTTTTTCAGTTGGGGTATTTTTTATAAAGGCTCAAACAACTTTTAATTCTTATTGAAATTTTCTTATGATATTTGAACCTTTTAAAAAATATCTTACCTGAAAAAATACTCAAGGGATTCGTTACCTTTGTGATATACTTTGTATCACATTAATCATACATCATTAAAAATTTTAATATATTTTTGAAAAAATGTAATATAAATTTTTACAGTTCCCTGACCCAGAAAAGGAATCACCAAATAAAAATAATGGACATAATGTTAGTAAATTTTTCTTTGTCTTCTTTTACATAAATTAAAAGCTTAAATCACGCTTTAATCGTATAATAAAATATACGAATCTTCAGCAGCTTACATCTTATCAATTTACATTTTTTTATATTATTTTATTTAATACTTTTTAGGAATCCAATGATGGCTTTGAAAATAAACCATGTGTAATTTTTTAAATTTTATTGTTGATTATACTTCAAATCAAAATTTAACAAAAATTTTTTAAAGTAGCACTTGATAACTATTATTAAATAGTTCTTTTAATTCTATTTATAGAAACCAATGGAAGGCTTAGGGTTTGGACCAGGAGGGGTAAGATTTTTTAATCCTAATCAATTTTTATTCGTTATCTTCTAATTTTATAACGTTTGTATGTTATATTTCAGTACCCAGATGGATGTCAAGAAGAAGAGCCGAAAGCTCAAGTAAGAGATAAATTGAATCAAAATAATTTCTAATAGTTTCTGCTAAAATAACTGTTATAACAGAATCGCAGTAAGTACTATTCTTGATGTTGATAAATTTAGAAAATTTAATAGATATCAGAAGATAATATTTTATTATAATCTGCAATTACTCCCTAATAATAAAATATTTAAAAATTCTAAGAATAGCAATTAATAAGTAAATTACTTATTATTGAAACAACTAAATTCGTGTGAATTTGGTTACAGTAAATGAAATATATTGAGCTCGTTATAGTTGGAAAAAAATGAAGTTTAACATTTTATTATTTAGAGTTCTGTAATTTTTTTTTAATAAATATAGGAACCACAATATCCGCAACAGCCAAATTATACAGAGGAACCGCATCACACAGAAGAACCACACTATCCAGACGAACCATATTACCCAGAGCAACCGCAATATCCAGAAGAACCATATTATCCAGAAGAACCAAATTATCCAAAAGAACCCTATTATCCACCAGAATCCTCACAACCAAATCAACCAGATTATTCAGTAAAATCAAATTTCATAATCATTTGTTATCCTCAAACAACAAAAATATGAAATGCTAATATGATTTCTATCTTGTGCTATAAATATATTTTTTATCTTAAAGATTAGTTTGAGATCTAAATAATTGTAATTAAATTTTTTCAAGCTGATGCTATGCACGTACAGAATGTTTATATCATTTTAATGACTAAATTAATAACGAAAACGTATAGAATTATTTTTCGATTAAAGAATGCGATTTTGAAAGAAAAAATCTTGTGAAACTGATCTTTAGATAAAAAATATATTCTCTAATGAATAGTTATTATATTAGTGTTTCATATTTCATTAGAGCAAGAAACGATACATTGACCGATAATTTTATAGGATTTTAATGAACCAGAACCTCCTGCAACTCAGAAACCTAGTGTAAGTAATTAGAGCGTGTTTGATATTTCTATCAGTTCAAAGATCGAATTTAAACATTTATTGAATAGAAGATGTTTTATAAACTTAATAGTTTTTGTCATTATGATATCGAGTAAAAACTATTTAGTGCTGAATATAATGACTAAAATAAGATTTTTTTTACACAAATTTGTATTATTTCAATATGACATTTAATTATACATTTTTTATAGCACGGTAGTATATTCGGTGATATAATTGGAGGTATAGCAGATACAATTCACGGCAAGGTAAAATAAAATTCTTTGATATTAGAAACTAGTTACATATGGGGATGCAATTCACAGTTGAATAATTCATTTTTCCTTTATCAGCATGAGAGTCACCATGGATACGAAGAGGTATGTATCAATTTGTTTCTGAAAATTAAGTGATACATTAAAAATGATACGAAAAACCGAGTTGTGATTTTTAACAATCATAAAACGTAAAAGATAAACAAATATTTTAAACCATATTAATGTTCTTATTTATTTTAAATTCATTGCATAATACTTAATTTTAATTTTATATATACGTATAAAGTAACTAAAAATATAAGTTTAAAAAAATTAAATTAAGAACTTAATTTTTGTTATGGAAAATTTTTGCGTAAAAAATTAATGCCATATTAAAAGCTTTGATCATGCTTCATAAATATTTCTTGAAATGATTAGAAGTAAAATATTTATTTCCATTCAGAAAATATTTATCGAATTGAGTTAAAGGGTACCTAAAGTCTATATTAAAGCCTGAAAATAAAAGTACAATTTTTTATTAATATTTATCTTAAATATAATATATTTAAAATACTACTTTAAGTTAGACATAATATCCTTGATTCCTGCCCCGTAGGGTTTCTGATTAGATGACCCTATGAACTAATTTTACTTTTCAAATGAATTAGTATCATTAGTGCATAAATACAGGGTTTTAAAATTAAAAACAAGAAAGTTATACAAAGATAAAAAATAAGGTAAAATTATTTATTAAATGTTAATAATTTTACCTTATTTTTTATCTTTGTATCACTTTGTATTTGAGAGTATGGCTAGAGTAAATTAACTCCAAAATCAATAAAATAATCCCTTAGTTGATACACAAGAAATTTACGTTCGACCTTTAAGTTGCATTTTAGCATAATGCTTCAATCAGCTTCAAAAGTGCATATAAATAATATCTAATTTTATTATTTAAAGAAATTCGTCATAATTGCCACTTAAAATTTAACAGATGTGCTTTGTTCACATTGAAAATCTCTATCGCAGTAATAGCATCAATGCAATGATGTTAAAAAAATTTATCCTTTGAAATGTTATTCTATTTCTGGTAATAACAAATTAACTTTTACCATTTTATAAAATTATAAAAAGTATATATTTAAGGCCTTGTTTTTAGATTTTAAACCTAAATGTTACTAAATGATGTAGATTCCATCTTAAAACTAAACCTATAATGAAACAAAAACATTAAAATATTCATATTAGAATTCAGGTCAAAGCTGAAGCGTTTTAAGTCGCGTTACATTTTTTAAATCGACCTCTGTAAATATAAATATTAATTTTACCTTGTAGGCTTCGTAATAAAATAAACAATAGTTTCGTTATCAGAATTGAAATTGTGTATAATGAGTGTAGTGATCAACATCATTTTATGGAAAACTTGAAAATAATACACGAAAATTTGTACATAAACGATGATAAGTATTATTAATTATGATAAATCAAACATAAATTTAATTTATCTTTATTAATCTAAATCGCTATTAAACCCTCACGCTATAAAATTTTTTAAAAAAAGCACTGTATTTTTTTTAAATATTGGTATTATTCAAAAAATATTTTTACCAAGCAAACTTCACCTTAAAAATTATGCACATAAGAAAACTAAAAGTTATTGTTAAAAAAAATCTTATGATTTGACACGTTAAAAAAAGCACTCATTTAAATTTTCAATAGCACATTTATATATTTGCGCACTTAATTTCAATTACATTAATTACATTATTAATCTTATTTAATTACATTATTTTTATTCATAGTACTAATGTCATGGTGGACTCTGTTAAAAATTGTAAATAAGTTTGTATAATTAAATTACTATTTTTACATAGTATGAAATTTATGTATTACATAAATTAATTAAATAAATATTTAAAAAATCTATAACAACTTTTTACTAGGGTCCATTGTGTTTTATGTAAGAATATGAACACAAATTTTTTATATGAAATTCATTTTTATATTTTCGCTATATTTCTTTTTATAATTGTTTTATTTTAGTTGACAATACAGCTAAAAGAAACTTAGATATTTTGATTGAATGTATATATATATATTTCTTTTAAATTTTCTTTTTTGTTTTGGCTATTAAACTGTAGATAAATTTTAAAGAAATCCATCCCTTATTAATATGTTTTAAATTTTGTGTTCTTATTGTTACAATTAATCATTATTTTTAGTTTAAAACAACTATTAAAATACAACTGAAAAAATAGTTGTATAAAAATAAAAATTTTAATTTAAAAATTTTTATAGTAAATCACAATCAATCATAAAGCCAACGAATTTTTTTCAGAGTGGCCATAGTTCAGGCGGTGGCTTAGGCATTCTTGGCGGTATCTTCGGGCAAAGCAATACAGACTCAGTAAATAAAGCTGTAGAATCAGTGAAGGAAGCCAAAGAAAAAGTTGTCGACGCTGGAAAAAATATTTTTGATGCTGGTAAACAAATCAGTGGAAGCATACTCGGCAAACACAAACATCACGGCTTTTTTTCAAAATTCATCCAACCAAAATAAATTGATTTGATTGTTATGATAGAAAGTGATATTTCGAAAATAAAAACATCATTGACTTTATATATACGTATCAAATACTATAGGTTTATTTCATGATTGTTCAAATTATCAAAAAAGAAATTCACCAAACTTTAAAAATATGAACATCAAAACTGCAAACTCAGAAGTTGGGTTCGAAAGCTTGTGACTCATGATTTATATCTCATTATTGAAACCTATCGCAATGATTATTTTATAGTCAGTAATGGCGTATGCAGATGGCCAAAGTTAATGTTACCCTGTCCAAGAGAATACATTAATGGTTTAATAAATAACAATTAAGATTTAGAGAAACTAATCGAAAAAAAAACAGTTTTGTTAAATAACATGTTAAACTTATTAAATAATAAGTTGAAAATAATAAAAGAATAGCTGATGTCTAGTAAATAAAGTTCTGATATCCTATCATTCTAATGTTAATTTAAAGTTTATGATAACGATGAAAAACTAATTTAAAAAATGTTTCTCATAACCTATGCAAATACTATGTATTATACTTATCTACTCATTCGAAAGATTTACGTAATTTCTTATTTATAGATATGGAATATTTTGGTCAGATATACTACATTCTAACAGACTAACAATATTTTGCAAAAATCTTAATTTGTTAGAAGTTTGGAATTATTATTTAAAAAGCGCTCCAATATCATGATTAACAAAGTCAAATAAAAATACTACTAAATAAAAAAAAAAAAAAAAAAAATTTCAAATGGTTAAAAAGAAGATATATTTGAAGTTAGATAATAGAAAATTAAGACAATTTCTTCTAATATATGAAAGAATCTCAACGGAAAAAATTTTTGAAGATATTTCTAACAAACTTCCAGTAAGCTTTATTCAAAGTGAATTCATCAAAGAAAGCTATAATGGTATCAACAGTCTATTCAAAGAACGTACTCACTATATCATTAGCTTTATTGACTTATCCTCATGCTACGAACAAAAAAGCGAAGTACACTAAACGAATACTAAACAAGTTTGAGGACGCTATTCTTCAAATTATTTCAAAGATAAAAAAAAGAACTGAAAGTCCTCTTTTGGAACGTTCGATTAACAAACTTGTTTGTTTTCAAGACAAGCAATTAAAATATATACAATTTTTTAATTTTCAAAATATCAGGTGTCAAAACTAGTAACTTTAATCAACTAAATACGTGTCTTTTATTAACTACTTTGAAGCATGGCTAGTCAAAAACAATGAAGAACAACTGCAAATAACATCAAGAGTAAATCTAGTTAGTCTTCTTTCTGATGACTACAATAATAACTGTCATTATTAGATTTGTAATAAAATGATTTCAATGAAAAAAGATTTCTGTATGTGATTGATAAAAGTGTATACAATACGAATATTTAAACAAATGTAAGTTTTAACTTATGTAAATGAGCTTAATTATTTCAACAATAAGTATTATTGACAATTTAATACATGAGTGGTTAAAAAGATATTTGGATCAGATTAAAAATTCATATTTATTATCTTGAAAACGTCTAAAAATAATTGCTTTAGAAAATCTCATGAAATAAAAACTAAACACATAAACTAGACTTGTGTTAAATGACTGAATGGTGATTTTAAGAACTTTTTAGAATCTGTATTCTCAAAATGAAAAAAATTAATTTTCATAAATTTAGACATTTACAAAAATTTTAATTTTATGTGTAGAACTTTTCATATTTAAATAAAACTAGATGTACGACTTCCTAAATCATATGACTAAAATTATTGAAAGTTGAAGATTTAGTTTCTCAGCTTGGATTTGCCATAAAAGAGTTTTGAAAGATTTATTTTAAAAAAATTTTGGAAGATCTTTCAGATATAGGTTTAAAAAATTTAATTTTTTTTATGATCTTTGATGCTATTTATTTTTCAAAGAAATACCTAAATAAAAAATTAGTTTTTACTACCTAAGAGCTACTTAAAAAATCTATAAAATCCATGTTCGAAAAATCTTTTTTGAAGATATATTTCATTTCATAAGAATATATGAATTTTGAAATAAGTTATTATATTTGGGGAAATATTAACTTCGAAAAAAAGAATAGAAACTTTATGAATAAAATTAATTCCTAAATTTTTCAGATTGTTGCTTTTAAGAGAAGTCATCTTTTGAGGTATGATGAGCATGATTACAATGATGTATCTTTGGCCCTTCAAATTCTTTCTTTTGACTCAGCTAGATTAAGAGCTGATTTATTATTTTGTTGTCAATTGATGATGGATATTATTGATTGCTATAGGAATTGTAAAAGGAATTTAATTTTCATATTCCTAATCGTACACTCAAAGTGAATAACAATTATTTTTATTTAAGGGTATGGTTTCACGCTACTTTACCGATCGAAAATTATAATTTTATAAAATTACAATTTTTGAAAAAACTATACATCGGAATGAGTTTTCCTTCTATAGATCACTTCATTTAATTTCGATGAAGGGCGGAAATTCTAAAAATTAGCGGAAAAAAGCGTTAATCGAAGATAATTAGAAAAACAAATTTCTCAGTTCGAAAAAATCAAATTTCTCAAAAACCGTGTTTCGTAGGGAAATTTCCTATTCAGGATCATTTTATCTTTGAAAAATGAAGGGCGGAAACTTGGTTTGATAAATCATATCGCAAAAAAGCAAAATTACATTTTTCTAAAAAGATGCGATCAGCTGTAAGAATACAATGGCCGTTCAAGAAACCATGTTTCATAGTTGGCATCAATGCTAATGTATAGTTTGGTACGCGCCAACTTCAAATTCGAATTTTAAATGTAAATTGAATTTGTTTTATATGTACAATTTCTACAAATGAACACTTTTTTAACATAAAACAATTTTGCTAAAGATTAAACAATGTCACATTGTTTAACCTTTAGCTGACATGGGGGGTACTATAGTACCCCACGCTCTTTCTTATCAAATTTTGAAACTGTTTCATTTTTCCTCTTCTAAACTATGCTACCCTTTGGAGTAACCTCTGAAGATCCCTCCAGAATGTTTTTGAGTTGAGATAACCAATACTTTAGTTTTTACGACAATTTTTCGCGCTGGGGTACTATAGTACCCCATAGGCCAGCTATAATCGGCTGGAGAGGCATGCCAGCTAAAGGTTAATAAGGTTTCATAAATGACAATTTTTCCTTGGTGTTGAATGGAAGATGTATTGGTATAACCAAAGAAGATGATGAAAGTCCTTTGGATCGTGGATAGGGCAATCTGCTTTTTATCAGTGTTCGAGAAATTGTAAGAAAGGTTGATTATCAAAAAGCTTCTCATTCCGTTTGGACAGATTAATGAAATTTCGAGTCGACAATATAGGTTTCCACACAGAAGATCAGCAAAAGAAGTAACATTAGATGTAATCAAGATAGTGAAGAATATCAGTATATACTAAAAATGTTTTTCGATAAAAGCGGCTTTTGACAATGTGTGATAGTCCTTGATTATGCAGAGTCTGAAGAGAAAGGGATGTACTCATAATCTTTATGAATTATTAAAATGTTATTTTTCTGATAGATTTGTTGTACTAAGCTCACCATGGATTTCCAACGACATATGCTTTCCAATGAATAAACGTGATCAATGTGATAAATTATCGATCCTGCATAAACTTAGCCAAACTAAAAAAGCTCTACCTTGCAGTACTTCTCGTCAACTACTTTATTGGACCATTATTCGACCGTTTCTAAAAGAAGACCTACGTTGTCGTCTGATATTAGAGATATTCATGCAGAACACGACAAAAATTGTTCTCTTATACTTGAGAAGAGCATGGACATTAGGCCGGTAAAAAGGTAAACCCGGACTCCGTATATTTACTGAGCTCACCAGTTTTCTAAAGTGGAACGAGAACTCAAGATTTCACAACGTAGCAGTCAAGAGATAGTACTACAGCAGGCTACTTTACTTGTGCGAAAGTTTTTTCGTCACAATGTGTAATAAATCCTCCTTAATTTTATTAGTCGAAAATTTCAATAAACATGCATTTGATCGAAAAATTATTTTTATTCATTCCATGACACTATACTTAAATTTTTACAATACATAAAAATTAAATATTATTATAAAAATAATTAAATAGATTTTACTCTAAATAATAAGCAATATTTTAAATACTTATCACAATTAATATTCAGCTTTACTTTGTAAACAAATGTTAAATGGTTTAATATACTATCGTTTCTAACAAAGAATAATATAATTATTGCAAAATGTAGCGCATTTAAATTGTTTCACGAAAAGTACCACATTTCGTCGTTCATTCATTCAGTATCGTTCAAATAACGTTGAGATATTCTAATTTTTGCGGAATAATCTAAATGTGTTACTTCTAACGGCAATGGTGCAAGATGTGTCCGTATTCGTTGCTAATATAAAGTGTTTGTGTTGTTAGAAAATCAAAATATATTACCCTTTGACGGAAGCGATGGTACAGAGTACAATAAATAATTCATTTCTTATAATAACTATAAAATAATACGTCTTACACTGGTTTTTGTAAATATATATGTATATTTTTTTCATACAATAAATTGAATCTTATATTTTTCTAATTACAATTTAATTATACAATAGTGATTAATAATCTATTGTAGTTTATGAAAGAAAATGTGATATTCCAACAACGAGTTCTATAATATATTTCTTTTACCATAAACATACATGAGGATTTTTTCATGTGTTTCAAATTATATGAAATTAAACTAATAAATAAATACATTAATACGCAAAATGATTATTTAAGTTTTCTGGTTCCAAGCAGATAATATTTCGTAACTGATTTATTGAAATGTACTATTACAAATTTAATGATTATTTTGAGTAGAATTGAAGATAATAAAGTATTCAAAGGAATAGTATCTCTATATTATTTCACTATTTAATACAAATGTTTTTCAATCCATTTTTACAGTAATTATAGTATATCTCAGTAATATAATGTTGTCCAAATATTTGTAAAAAACTTATTCCTATAAATCTGTTATAAAACTTCTATAAACTATATTATTTCACTAACTGATAGAATAGTACATTATGATATTAGTGGCATACATGGTCTATTATAGCACGAGTGAAACGAGAGTGATAATTCAGGTCGTGCAATGGCCATTTGTACCACGAGTATTGTACGATATTTTATAGCATTGACTAGCATAAATCCGCCATCACGCCTGTCCATGACATTAGCAGTCTATTTATGTACTATGCGGCTATCGTTCGAGCGTAGCAAGGCCGATAAACACGGTGCAATAATGGATTACTTATGCCAAGGATAGACGTGACATAAATGCAGATTTATGCCACGCAGCACTATAAATTTTTATATTACAATTATATATTTTTAAATGTACAAGTATATGGTGCTAACCGTAATTTTTAATTATTATAAATTGGCTGTCATCGCACTACTTATGATTAACTATTTTTACAGGATCCGGACGTAGATGCTAATTATGGACTTGGATTATGTGTAAATATTTTTATGATTAATTATAATAAAATAATGCATCTGAAAAATGAACTAATGCTTAATTATTTTTGTAGTTACCAGGAGACGACTGGCTAAACTGTCATAAGGTGATTATTTTTTGTTTAAATTCTTGAAGTTATTAATCATTTTATATAATTTTTATTATGTTAATCTTAAATAAAGTTAACTATTATTTCTGCCTGAAGTGAAAAAATTTAATAAAATTTATTATAAAAATTCTATAATATTGATTGTATAAAATCATTTTATAAAATTTTTATAATGAAAAGGTTCTACAAAAACTTAGAGCAAATATAGAAATTTAAATCAAACTTACAAGGAGAGTGTCAGGGTATTGGGACGCAGATTTTTCTCAAATTTTGAGAGAAGATTTTGGATATAAAAACATTAAAAAAGCCAAGATACTAGACTCTAACGCTCAATATTTTCCTAATTACAGGCAATTGAAGAAAATCACTATAAAAGTCACTAGATTTTTAAACGCTTATAGTTCTTCAGAATTAATAGTTAAGAGCTTAAAACTTTTTTTTTAATGAATGCTGAGCTCAAATTCTTTCGAAATAGTAGTTATAGCATATAAAAATATTATCTTTTATAAAATTATAAAACAATAAAAATTAGACCAAATTTTAGCATTTATTATTAATTAAAGTTATAAAGAGAAATTTTAGGTCCAATTTTTATAAAATAAAAATCTCGCTTCGTTCGGGCGCAAACCGCCACACGAGTAAAAAATCACTTTATCGCACTAGTACCGAAATATACTATTTTATATGCTATAACTACTATTTCGATAGGATTTGAGCTCAGCTTTCATTAAAAAAAAGTTTTAAGGGGAATCCTCATACTGACATAGAGTTCTACCTTATCTACATTTAAATTATGAATTTTTATAAAAATTTAACTATTCATGACTGAAATTCGTAGGAGAGGCACATTCTTAACATGCCAAAGAATTTATTGCAACGTTAAAAGACAGTATAAGGGTAAAAATAAAGGCAAAAACTGCAATACGATTAACTTTTTAATGTAGTTATGAATAATCGTACTATGCAGTTTTGTCTTCATTTTCACTGTTATTCTGTCTTTTAACGTTGCAATAAATTCTTTAGAATGTTAAGAATGTGCCTCTTCTATGAATTTTAGTCAAAAATAGTTAAATTTTTATTAAAATGCATAATTTAAATGTAGATAAGGTAGATCTCTGTGTCGGTATGAGGACACCCCTTAAGCTCTTAACTATTAATTCTGGAGAACTATAAGCATTTAAAAATCTAGTAACTTTTATAGTGATTTTCTTTAATTGCCTATAGTTAGGGAAATATTGAGCGTTAGAGTCTAGTACCTTGGCTTTTTTCATGTTTTTATATCCAAAATCGTCTCCCAAAATTTGAGAAAAATCTGCGTCCCAACACCCTGACACTCTCCTTGTTAGTATTTTGAAAAGAATGACCTTTCTAATAGTGAAGATATTAATATTTTCAAGTCTAACCCATAGTGTAATGGAAAATCATGTTATCTTCATCTTTATTTCGAAGATTCTGTCGTATCAACATATATATTTCAATGAATATTTTTTCAAAAATAGACAATCAACGTCTTTTGCTTTCAAGACCTATCTATTGCTAGTTTTAGAAATAAAAAAAAATTAATATTTAAGCTAAAAAGACGATTACTGTGAGAAAATATCCGCAAGATACAACATAAGGCAACGCCGCTTGTTGTTGCCACATGTGTAACAGCTCATTATTGTAAACTTAAAATTTTTAATTTATAAATTACTTATTTGTCACATGTTTATTTAAACCGATTAAAGCAATTATTAAGACAGATTTTTATCATCGATTTTCCAAAAATCGATACACGCTAGGTGGGTGGAAAAAATAGCAGGGTTATAAAAAGTTGATCAAACTATCATATAGCATGTATTAGGAAAGCAACGATAGAAATAAAAAATTAATCGTAAATGAAATAAACATTGAAGTTCTCGATCATTCATTTATTTTTAAAATTTTTTCTAGTTATTAATTTTATTGACCTAACTAAATACATTAGTTTGAATTTTTTTAAATTGTTTATATAAACTTAAAAAAAACGATAGTTTTTTATATCATTTCATTATAAATATTTTTCATGGCCCATATTATAAAATTTTTCAAAAAATTTTATTAAATATTTTCACCTATAAGTGCTGAGCAATGTGAATAGTAGGTTGATATTATTATAAATCTATATTGAAATATAGTATATTACACATCTAGGGAGGTAAAGAACTGGCAAATCAATAGCACATATATATTGCCACCCGAGCCGGAGGCGAGAGTGGCAAATATGTGCTATGAGGTTGCTATTTTACCTCCCGTGGTGTGTATGTTGTTTTTCGCCATATCCAGATCGAAAATACCACTTTTGGCCAGGGTATGATGAAAAAAATTATTTAAGTCAATGCCAAAAATTTAGAGAAAGATTTATATAAATCTTATTATTTATTCTAGGAACAATTTCAATCGAAACCACCTATTCAGAGATTAGTAGAGGTAAAAACTTTTTCACATTTAGAAACAAATGAGAAAATCTAAAAGTGAAATACCGTTAAAATTGTCCTTTAGATTCATTTATTGTCTTTGATGATTAATTAAAAACACTATTATTATCAAAGTTAATCCAAAAATAATCATATTTTCATCATTTATTTTACAATTTAGTGGCTCCAGCTATCTAGGACAAAGAAACCAAAAAAAGTAAAGACTTTTTTTGTCTTTTTGTTCTTCTAATTTCATAACATGCAGTAAAACTACATTAAACATTTTACATTTTAGATGAAAGTGGCTGAAGCGCAGACAAAATCTACAATCAGCGGAACGGTAAAAATATGCCTTTTTATACGTTAACTACTTCTGATATTTCATAAGAAATAATATTGCGAATCAATAATAATCCAAAACAAGAAAGTATACATATATTTCTTATTTATTTTGCAATTTACTGGACAGACAGGAAAGCCTACGACAAGGAAACCAGAAGAAGTAAGATTATTTTTCTTCATTTTGTTGTTTTCTGCATATTAGAATAACGATCAAAAGTATTTTTATACGTATTTTTTATTCTAGATACGAGCAACTAAACGCACACAACCTACCATTGAAGTAACGGTAACGACGGCTTATGCATGAATACTCACAAAATTTAGCTAAACTTTTGAGAAAAATGTTTTTTTCTAATTACATTCAAATAATTTTAATATTTCTTTTAATTAAACAATTTTTTTTTATAATTAAATTAAATTAAGAATTGGTATTATAAATTGAAAATTTTCAATTACATTTTGAATTTTGATAATATTTTTTTATAATATATTTTATTCAATTTTATTATCCGCTAACTTTATCGGGTGGTAGTGCTGCAAATTATTTTTTTCACATTTTGTGCGCAAAGCTTGTTTTTGCGCACGCTTGTATAAAATACGCGTCTAAAAAACAAGCCTTTTACACGTCGTACGAAAAAATTTTTTTTTGGTAGGAGAGAGAGAAAGTGATTTTACATAATTTTTAACTAATTTTCTTGCATGAAATAACTAATTCAGCTACTTTAAAAATCAATAATATGCAACACTAATGCCAGCTAATTTTAGTCGGAAGAAATGTCTCAGTTATGGCCAGCATTTTGAACAATAAACAAGCCATTTACTGTTGAGAGGAAAATAAACATATAATTTATAACTTTTTTTACATGTCATCATGTACAACCTACTACAAAAAGAAACCACAAGAAGTAAATATTTTTTCTTTTTATTACTATCTATATTTGATACTGAACAATTAGTTATTTAATTTTTATATTTTAGTTGGAAAAAGTAACCAAATCCCAGTTGAAATCTAAAATTGAAAGAACGGTAAAAATATTTATTCTAATGCGTATTTTATCTCGTTACATGCTTTTTTAAACTTAATGAAAACACTATATGACCATATACTTATTATATGTTTTAGATACCAAAAAGCACAATGAGTGTACCCACAATTCAAATCGTGGTAAATACTTTTTCATGTTATGTCAATTACTCGACATATTATTTAGAATACCATTTAAATGTTATTCTTTTTATAAACTTTTGTACATCATTCTTTTTACAATTTAGACGTTACCACATATACAAGCGACGAGGAAACCGGAAAATGTAAAATTATATTCTTTATATTATATTATTTCTAAATTTTATAACGATAAAAAAACTAATCGAAATATTTTATATTTCAGATAAACGGAACTGCAACTAAGACAAAATCTACGATTGGAGTAAAGGTACAAATATTTTTTACGATGTGTTCATTACTTTTGATACTTTATTAAAAATACTCTTAGTAATTAAATGTTACTTTAAGACATTGAAATAAATAAGTACCAGTTATTTTTCAATCTTTTAGGCCGAAAAAGTAACTAAAACTCAGACAATATCTATGAAGCCAACAACGGTAAGAATATTCTTCGTTAGATTTTTTTATAAACTTTAAAAAAAAACTGTATAAAGAAATCGTATACTTATTTCATGAGATAGAGACTACCACCAACAACCGTGTCGGACATGCTTGCAACCGAATTTGCGGTAAACATTTTTTACGTTTGTTACTTTTTGACGTTTCGTATAGAATATTATTTTAAACAAATTTCATTTTTTGAAAGATAATGAGATATTTAAGAACTTTTTATTTTACAATTTAGTCATGGCTGCACAAAACACCTACAAAGAAACCAAAAATTGTAAGATCATTTTTCTGTATTTCATTATTTCTTAATTTTATGACGATTAAAAAATGTAATATGCATATTTTATATTTTAGACGAAAGTGACTCAAATGCAAACTAAACCTACAATTGGAGTAAGGGTAAAACATTATTTAGAAGACTTTATTACTTTTGATATTTTACTAGAAATATTATTAGCAATCAAATATTCGTTCAAAACACTGATATAAACATGCATTTATTTTTTTGCCATTTACGTGCCAGCTTGGGAAACCTGCTACCGAAAAATCGCAAAAAGTAAAACTTTCTTATTTAATTTGATTATTTTTTTAATTCGATGCCAAACAGTTTGTGATTTGTTTTTAACTTTTTAGTTGGAAGAAATAACTAAAACTCAAATGAAATCTACAATTGGAATAAAGGTAAAAAATCCTTCTTAATACTTACTTTATTTTGTTACATGCCTTTTTTAACCTTTAGAGGACTGATATCACCCCACGTAGTGTCTTAGTCAAAATAGTCCACATTCATGAATGTTATAAAAAAAAAAAAAAGATTAATATATAAAAGGATATTGTCCTCTATATGATTAACCTTTTTTATATGGTGAAGTCGAGGGAGTCCAGCCCGGTACCCGTTTAACACATTATATCAGGCTAGACTGTCAGACCCACCGTACCGAAAACTTTGACTACCGATGGATGGTCAGTCACTTTTGTGACCAACAATCAACTGATACCCAATGAGGTCGAATTTTTTTTGGAGGTACCTGGCCAGGATTCGAACCCATGCCCTCCTCGTTGAAGGCAAGAGCTCTATCCATTACGCCACCGCGCTCTCACATTCATGAATGTTAAGCTGCAGCTTTGGTTTAGTTTTAAGTTGAGGTCTACAAGTTATTTTTTAATATTTCAAATAAAAGCTCATAATTTCTATTAAAAAGTGATTTGTGGACTCCAACTTAGAATTAAATCTAGATTGAATGCTAGCGATTTGGACCATGACGCCATGCGGCGTCTTACAAGCCTTTAGGGTTAACTTGATAAAAACAGTGTATGAGATTAGTATACTTATTTTATGTTTTAGACTTTGATATTGAAAGAATATATGATAAATTTTCCAAATATACAGTCAAAAAGTCACTGTCAAATGCAAAAATATATAGATACCAAACACAGCAGTTTATTTCTGCACAGAAATAAACTGCCCTTTTCAAAACGTTAATTTTTGAAATAGTGAGCCTGTTTTTATTTTTTTTTTTTTTTTTAATATCAAGCCAATGAAGTGCAAAATTCTATTGGACAACTTTCCCATAATATACATTGAATAATGATCATTCTGATGGTAATAATAAGACTATTCACCCGATTGAAAATTTTGTAAATTTCGGTAATGTAATGGTTACTTGTAACATTCAAAGGCCGTAAGATATTGTTTATAAGAACCTCAGTATAGTTGAAGAACGATATAACAAAGTGTAAAGGTAATCATCGTAGACGATGACCAGGTTGCTAAAAATACTCGCTTGAATAAGATATCATTTATGAGAACGTCAAAATAATTAATCGGTGTTGCGTGAAATTTCAAAGATTATTACTTTTGACAATATGCAAATAGTCATGAAGTATTAGTCAAAGTTCAGTTAAAGTTAGGAACAATTAGTCAAAGTTTTAAGATTCTAGAGACGATGTTCAGACGGCCAAAAACACGTGGCTACTGCAAGAACATCTATGTAATTTATGAAAAATTTGCAATTTTTCAAAAATTTCTTCTGTAGACTCTATCCAGGTTTACAATATACAAGCACCAAAATATATCGTTCTGAAGAACGTTAACGTAGTAAATTAATATTGTGCATATGTTTCATTTCATGTGCTTCATATAATGATATATAAAATATTAAGAACTAAATAATTATCATATATGACAATGGAGCAATGATTTAGTTACAAGTTATTTGGTTTTGAATTAGTAATTGAAATATGAATTTAATTATTAGTTGTACAAGATTTAATGAACAATTAAAATCAGTTAAGAATATGAAGCCATTTGAATTAAAAATTAAAATTTAGTTTCCAATCACTTTTTAATCACGCTTTAATTAATAACTTAAATGTCCTATCAATTACTTTGTTTAACAACTGATTAATAATCTCATTCTCAATAAAAGATTAATTAAACTATTAAAAATCAAATATTAAATATTTAAGCAAATATTACTACATAAAACTGAAGTAATTTAACTGAAGCATTTCATCAATCAATAAAAAAATGCGATATTTTGTTTATAATCCAAGAAAGGTGGAATTTCGTTTTTAATTAAAAAAACGTCACATTTTTATCGAAAAAGGTGATGTAACACGAACAGTTAAAAAAATGTGAAATTCTGATTAGATCAGAATCTAGTCTACTTGTTATGTATCTCTACAAACATGATAATCGTATAAGTTTTAAATATTTACATGCTTATTTTTTCAGACGCAACAACCAACAATCACTTCGGCTATTCTTACGACTCAAAAGAAGGTAAATATAATTACAGTAAGCACTATTTCTAAATTACGTAATTATAAAGACTAATTTAGATATTGAATATTTTAGATGGACATAACTGAAACGCAAAAGAAATCTACGGTTGGAATAAAGGTATAAACAATCGTTACTTATGTTTAACATATTATATTTAAAACATGTTTAGCGATTCAATTTTAGTTTGAGACGTTAAAAAAAACATCTATTTATTACTTCTCTCACGATTTATGTAACAGCCTGAGAAACAAACTGCCAAAGTATCAAAAAGTGTATAATTCTTTTTCTTTGTGATGTGATATTTTAACGTTATAGGAAACAAATAAATTATGAAGTATTTTTCGTATTTTAGGCGGAGAAAGCCATTAAAGCTCAAACAATATCTACGAGCGGAGCGACAGTAAGCGTATTCCTCACGATGCGTACTATTTTTATATTGGAGTACGGTTTCATAAATTCCATGACAATAGATCTCAAATATTCATATTCTTATTTCATGTTTTAGACGCGAAAACCAACAACTACCTCGGCTATTCCTACAACCCAAAAGAAGGTAAACCTTATGTCTATAAGCACTATTTCTAAACTATATAACAATCGTGAAGACTAATGAATTCATTGAATATTTTAGACTAAAGCAACCGAAACGCAAAAGAAATCTACAATTGGGATGAAGGTATAAATATTTGATACTTATTATATTTAAGATATTTCATTAAAAACAGTTTTAGCAATTTAATTTTAGTTTGAAAAAATAAAATAAACATCTATTTATTACTTCTCTCACGATTTATGTAACAGCCTGAGAAAAAACTGCCAAAATATTGAAAAGTGTATAATTCTTTTTCTTTGTGATGTAATATTTGAACGTTATAGGAAACGAATAAACCATCAACTATTTTTCGAATTTTAGGTGGAGAAAGCCACTAAAGCTCGAACAAAATCTACCAGCAGAGTGACAGTAAGCATATTTTTGACAATACGTACTTTATATTGAAGTATAGTTTCATCAACTCCATGACAATAGATTTCAGATATACATATACGTATTTTATTTTTTAGACGCAAAAACCAACAACTACCTCGGCTATTCCTACAACCAAAAAAAAGGTAAACCTTATGTCTATGAGCACTATTTTTAAATTATGTAAAATTCATAGTCTAATAAATTCATTGATTATTTTAGACTAAAGCAACCAAAACGCAAAAGAAATCTACAATTGGAATAAAGGTATAAATATTTAATACTTACTATTTTTAACATATTTCATTAAAAACAGTTTTAGCAATGTAATTTTAGTTTGAAAAAATAAAATAAACATCTATTTATCACTTCTCTCACGATTTATGTAACAGCCAGAGAAAAAAGCTGCCAAAGTATCGAAAAGTGTATAATTTTTTTTCTTTGTGATGTGATGTATGCACGTTATAGGAAACGATTAAATTATTGATCATTTTTCATATTTTAGGCAAAAAAAGTAACTAAAGCTCAAACAAAATCTACGAGCAGAGTGACAGTAAGCATATTCCTTATAATTCATACTTTATATCGAAGTATTATTTTATCAACTCCATGACAATAGATTTTAGATATTCATATACTTATTTTATGTTTTAGACGCAAAAACCAACAACTACCTCGGCTATTCCTACAACCCAAAAAAAGGTAAACTTTATCTCTCTGAACACTATTTCTAAACCACGTAACAATTATAAAGACTAATGAATTTATTAAATATTTTAGACTCAAGCATCAGAAACGCATAAGAAGCCTACAGTTGGAATAATGGTATGAATATACGATACTTACCATGTATCGCAAATTTTACTTAAAGCATTTTTAGCCATTCAATGTTGGTTTAAGACGGTAAAATAAACATATTTATATTACTTATCTTACGATGTATGTAATAGTCTTAGAAAAAAAACGAACGAAATCTCAAAGAAAGTAAAGCTTTTCTTCTTTGGGGTATGATCTATATTAAACGTTATACGAATCAAATAAAATCCTATTTATTTTTGGTATTTTAGCTAGAAAAAGTTACCAAGACTCCGATAAAACCTACCACCGGAACGACGGTAATAAAACTCTTCTAAATAAAGACTATCTTGTTAAGTACCTCCATAAACATGATAACAATAGGTTTCAAATATTTACATTCTTATTTTTTTTTAGACGCAACAACCAACAATCACTTCGGCTATTCCTACATCTGAAAAGAAGGTAAGCATTTCTATGAGAACTATTTCTCAATTATGTAACGGTTATGAAGACTACTTTAGATATTGAATATTCTAGACGGAAGCAACTGAAACGCAAAAGAAATCTACAGTTGGAATAACGGTATAAATATACGATACTTATTATGTTTTACATATCTTTCTATATTATAAAATATTTTCCTTTGTTACTACTGCCGCTGTCAGCCTCTCCTCTGGGGGGAGTACATTGTAAATCACTTTCATATAAAAGATCATTGATTCTTAATCATGCTATAATTGTATGATTAATTACATTGATCACAACTAAATTTGCTGATTCAATGATGCAACTTATGATAGTTTTAATTTATCACCCCAAAAAGAGGTGATATCGACGTAAAATCATTCTCTCATTCATTGAACACAAGCACCCAAATAACATACAATGCTATTCAACGTTTATGATTACGATTACAAAATTAAATAAGGTGAATCATTTTACATGTTACTGAATTTTTATTTTTACAATTAAAGAAAACACTGAAAGTGACTTCCAGTGTATAGGTCGTTTGTAGATAAAAGTTAGCTTAAATTTAGCTAAAATTGAGCTAAAAATTAACTAAAATTTACATTAAAGTTAGCTAAATAACATAAAGAAGTTAGCCAAAGATTAGCTGGAATAAAGTTAAATTTAACTAAAATAAAGTTTAATTTGGCTGAAATTCAGTTTAATTTTAGCTACCAGTTAGCGAAATTCATCTAAAATTATCTTATAATTAGCTCCTTGTTAGCGATAATTCTAGCGATAACTAATATCTAGCAAAAAGTTAGCTGAACTTCAGTTAAATTTAGCTGAAATTTAGTTACAATCGTTTAGTTTGCTGCACTCACCAACCCATGTTCTTATTTTTTATTTAATATTACTGATAGTGACTGTTAATTTAATAATTTAACTACAATTGTATTTATACATAAATAGAAAGTAAAGTTTCCATCATTAGATCTTATGAGGTGTGGGTGGGGGGGGGTATTGGGAAACGGTAGGGAGAAATCGGAGAAAAAGAGGATTTTAAAACTAGTTATGCATAGAAATTGTAAGTTGTAATTAAAACATTAAGAAATAAAACTTAACATTAAAACTAAAAACAACTAAATTTTGAATTAAACTAGTAGTAGTTCAAGACAGTATCCCGTACTTTCATTCAAAACAGTTTCAGCAATCTGGTGTTAGTTTGAGTATAATATATGTAATTTATGTCCTCGTAGGCCGTATTCGTGTCAGTATGTAAAGAGCATGCTAAATTTGTATTGGCATCGCATATGTCTCAGACGCGCTCCTCGATTCTTTGCAAGCTTTATATGTCCTCCTGAGACATATTGAGACTCAATATGTCTCAGGAGAAATCAATATGGCATCACCGATCCTACTATGTTTTGTTCAATATGTCAAAGAGCAATCATATTGAACGTAGGTTAGTGAAAAAAAAATGACTCGCGCTTCGACAGCAGCTATACTCATTACAAAATGTCAATCTAAGAAACAAAAGAAAAAATCAATAGAATTAAAATTTAATTTTTAAATTATTGGAAAAAACATTAATATTTTCAACTAATAAATTATAGTTCCTCATACGGCCTACTTCGGACATAAAATCATCTATGTCCTTTGGCCGTTTATTCAGGTGGAATCTGAATCTCAAACAATGTTTGCCGCTTGAGCAGAAATCTACCTCGGGCGCGCTTCGCGCGCCCTCGGCAATTTCAGCTCAAGCGACAAACATTGTTCTCGATTCATATTCCACCTGAATACGGCCAAAGGACATATATAACTAATATGTAATATTCATTACTTATCTTGCCATTCATGTAATCCTGGATAACAAATTGCTAAAATGTCAAAAAAAATAAAACTCTTTTCCTTTGTTGTATGATTTTTTAAACATTATACGAAACACATAGACCATTATCCGTTTTTTATAATTTAGGCGGAGAAAGCCACCAAAGCTCCAACGAAATCTACAACCAGAGTGACGGTAAGAATATTCCTCACAATACGTACTTTATATTGAAGTATGGTTTCATAAACTCGATGACAGTAGATTTGAAAAATTCATATACTTATTTCATGTTCTAGACGCAAAAACCAACAACTACCTCGGCTATTCCTACAACCCAAAAGAAGGTAATCTTTATTTCTATGAGCATAATTTCTAAATTATGTAACAATCATAAAGACTAATCAATTCATTGAATATTTAAGACTGAAGCAACTAAAATGCAAAAGAAATCTACAATTGAAATACAAATATAAATATTTGATAGTTATTATGTATTAGATATTTGATTGAAAACAGTTTTAGCAATCTAAGTTCAGTTTAAGACGAAAAATAAATAGATTTGTATTACTTATCTTACGATTTATGTAACAGTTTTAGAAACCAACTAACAAAATCTCAAAGAAATTAAAACTATTTTTCTTTGGGGCATGATTTTTCAAACGTCGTATGAAACAAATAAATCCTTATTCATTTTTGGTATTATAGTTAGAAAAAGTTTCCGAAACTCCGACAAAACCAAAGACCAGAACGACGGTAAGAAAATGCTTCTAAATGAATACTTTCTTGTTACGTATCTCCAAAAACATGATAGCTACAGGTTTTAAATATTTACATACTTATTTTTTTAGACGCAACAACCAATAATCACTTCGGCTATTCCTACAACTCAAAAAAAGGTGAATATTATTGAAGTAAGCACTATTTTTAAATTACTTAACGATTATAAAGACTAATTTAAATATTGAATATTTTAGATAGAAGCAACTAAAACGCAAAAAAAATCTACAGTTGGAATAAAGGTATAAATAATCGACACTTATTATGTTTCATGCTTTTTATTTAAAATATTTTTAGCGATCTAATTTTAGTTTGAGACATTAAAATACACATATATTTATTGCTTCTCTCACGATTTATGTAACAGCCTGAGAAAAAAACTGCCAAAGTATCGAAAAGTGTATAATTATTTTTCTTTGTGATGTGATATTTGCACGTTATAGGAAACGAATAAACCATCAACTATTTTTTGAATTTTAGGTGGAGAAAGCCACTAAAGCTCAAACGAAATCTACGAGCAGAGTGACAGTAAGCATATTTTTGACAATACGTACTTTATATTGAAGTATAGTTTCATCAACTCCATGACAATAGATTTCAGATATATATATACGTATTTTATCTTTTAGACGCAAAAACCAACAACTACCTCGGCTATTCCAACAACCCAAAAGAAGGTAAACCTTATTTCTATGAGCACTATTTCTAAACTATATAACAATCGTGAAGACTAATGAATTCATTGAATATTTTAGACTAAAGCAACCGAAACGCAAAAGAAATCTACAATTGGGATAAAGGTATAAATATTTGATACTTACTATTTTTAACATATTTCATTAAAAACAGTTGTAGCAATTTAATTTTAGTTTGAAACAATAAAATAAACATTTATTTATTACTTCTCTCACGATTTATGTAACAGCCTGAGAAAAAAACTGCAAGAGTATCGAAAAGTGTATAATTCTTTTTCTTTATGATGTGATACTTGCACGTTATAGGAAACGAATAAATCATTAACTATTTTTCGAATTTTAGGTGGAGAAAGCCACTAAAGCTCAAACAAAATCTACGAGCAGAGTGACAGTAAGCATATTTTTGACAATACGTACTTTACATTGAAGTATAGTTTCATCAACTCCATGACAATAGATTTCAGATATACATATACGTATTTCATGTTTTAGACGCAAAAACCAACAACTACCTCGGCTGTTCCTACAACCCAAAAGAAGGTAAACTTTATCTATTTCTAAATTATGTAAAATTCATAGTCTAAAAAATTCATTGATTATTTTAGACTAAAGCAACCGAAACGCAAAAGAAATCTACAATTGGAATAAAGGTATACATTTTTTATATATATGTTTAACATATTTCGTTAAAAACAGTTACAGCAATCGAAGTTTCGTTTAAGATTAAATAAACATATTTTTATTACTTATCTTACGATTTATGTATCAGTCTCAGAAAAAAAACGAACAAAATCTCAAAGAAAGTAAAACTCTTTTTCTTTGGGGTTTTTATCAAACGTTATATGAAACAAATAAAACCTTATTCATTTTTGGTATTTTAGCCGGAAAAGGTTACCAAAATTCCGACAAAACCTACCACCAGAACGTCGGTAAGAAAATGCTTCTAAATAAATACTTTTTTGTTACGTACCTCCATAATCATGATAACAATAGGTTTTAAATATTTACATTCTTATTTTTTTTAGACGCAACAACCAACAATCCATACTGCTATGCCTACATTACAAAAGAAGGTAAACATTAATTGAAACGCAAAAGAAATCTACAATTGGAATAAGGGTATAGAAATTCGCTACCTCTTATATATTTTACAAATTTCATTAAAAATAGTTTCAGCAATCTATGTTTCGTTTGAGACGATAAATAAACATAGTTGTATCACTTATCTTAGGAGTTATGTAACAGAGGTGGCGATAGGTGGCGTATGGTGAGCACATTGCCTGAGTATTGCTCCGTGAATATTTATGGTTTTAATTAATCTTTTAGTAATATTTAATAAAGATATTTATATTATAGCTTTCTCATTAAAGACATCAACATATTTGTTTATTTATTTTTTAATAATTTTGTGTGATTGCTGTGATGATTTTTGAGAAAGGTCTAGCATGAGTTTGATGTTGTGAGGTAATGCTTAGGGATTTAGGTTTGACCTGTTTTCATTGACTATAAGCTACTATTTTTAGTTTTATAAGAAAAGAAAAACAATGGACATATTTTATAGTTTGTCATTATGGGTGGTGTGTACAACTTAATCTGTCATTATTGCAAAAAACCTTTAATAGGCGTCAATAAAGCGGTTTCATGCTCTGAGTGCTTTATGAAGTATTACTCCTCTTGTACATCTAAGTGCTCGGATAAGCATAGTGTAATGAAGTGCTGTAGTGGTAGGATTCGACAATCTGTTAAGCCTAAAAAGCCCGTTGGACCTAATATCGATAATGTGCATAAGGATAAGGTCGAAACGCCCTTTTAAGTGGATTTAAAGCGCATCATTATGCTATCTCTGCCTATGCCTATTGATCAGGATGCTCGTATAATAAAATATCAAGGAATGAGGCATCTATTGAGGAATTAAAGGCTAGTATTGATGACATTAACAGAAGGCTGATTGACCGTCATGGTATTCGTAATGCTGTTGAGGGCCATGACCAGGCTGACTTCAGTGAACTATCATCTACTGAGGTGTCCTCTACGGAGTTTGCTGTTTCTGCCTTTGTTGACTCGATGTATGCCGAGATATTAGACAAACAGGCAAGGTCAGATTATCTGGTAATTTGTAATTGATGGAAGAAGCTGTGAATGGTAATGCTGCGGTTTCTGGTGACGTTAATGCTGATATTACTAAGGTGAAAGAGCTGCTCTCGAGTCTATCTGATGTCGACTTATCAACAGCTATAATATGCAGATTGGGGAAGCAGATCCAAGGTAAACATAGACCTATTATTGTCAAGTTGTGCACGGAGAGTAATGTTTGCATTTCAGTGGGTGATTTCAATATTTTAAGCATTGCATGGTATTATCAATATGGAATAAATTATAGGCAGACCGAGAATGCGTAGCCGACACTGAGAAATAATGCTCAATACCTACTGTCTTGGTTGTCATTTATGGATTTAAAAGATCTATCCATCGCATGCAACAAAGGATTATACATTAGATTTATTGATCACCTTTGTGCCTGATATGGCTGTATTGGATTCTTGTGAGTAGTTGCTGCCGACGAATCTATATCATGAGTGCAAGTGTTTTAGGTTGCGGTGTGAGAATGTGCGTGCTTAAGATTGTAATTTCTCAGGTTTTGATTTTAGTAGAGCGGATTTTGTGTCATTAAATGCATACTACGCAGGGGTCAACTGGGCATCTGTTATGGGTGGAGCAGACTTAGATAATGGTGTTAATACTGTATATGACGTTTTGTATAAGAGTATATCCAGGTTTGTTCCGTCGAGGAGGGCATGCTCTTTAAGGTTTCCTGTGTGGTACACAGTTGAGTTCAAAAATTTAATTAAAGAGAAAAGGCGTGCACACTATGTTTGGAAGTGCTCTAATCATATGTCTGACTATGTTGCGTTTAAGCGGCTTAGAGCGATATATATTTGTTCCTCCCGTGTATGTTATAAAGATTATATTGATAATGTTGAGGACAATTTGAATAAGAATTGTAAATCTTTCTATTCATATATTAATAATGAGCGATTTGATCGTGTATTTCCAAAGAATATGTATTATTTGGATGATAAAGCGGGGTCGGGCCTGGAGACATCAAGTCTGTTTGCAAGACACTTTGATAATGTTTTTTCTAGTAGTTTTATGAATGCTTGTTAACCAAGCGATACTGGTGTGCGTCTGGACAGATTTGAGGTCTTTGGTGTCGAGCTCGTTGTGCATACTCAGTGTATAAAGGATAGTATGAGTTGCAGGTCTGATCAGATTCTCTCATGAACTGTTTGGGTGTATTGGTCGAACCTCTGCTGAGTATTGATAACCGGTCATTGATGGAGTGTAGGATTCCGGATGCTAGGAAAACTGCATATGTAAGTCCTGTATTTAAGGGTGGCGATAAGTGTAATATTGTTAATTATAGAGCGATTTCAATTCTATGCTCCAGGTTCAAGTTATTAGAATTTATTATCGCAGATAAATATGTTGAAGCTTTTCATGGTCTCGTTGTGGATTCTAAGCATGGCTTTGTGCCGGGTAAATCGGTTATTGCAAACCTTCTTGTTTATATGAATTCAATTGAAAATGCAGTGGAGGACTGACTGCAGATTAAAGCAATACATACGTATTTCACGAGAGCATTTGACTCTGTAAATCATGTTCGATTACTATCTAAACTATCGAACGTGAGTCTGAGAGGCAATACGCATTGGTGGCTGGAGGCTTACCTGACTGGTAGAAAGCAGAAGGTGCGAATATATGGTTTCGTGTTTGCGTCAATGTGTATTCCTTTTGAGGTACCACAGGGCTCTCATTTGGGTCCGATATTGTTTGTGTTATTTATTAATGATGTAGGTTCCATTATTCAACACTCCTCGTTCCTTTTGTATGCCGACGATTTGAAGGTTTTTAAGGTCATTAACTCACCTTTAGATGCTTCGAGTTTGCAGCATCTCGGCTTGGTGTCATGATAATGGTTTATCAATGAATATTAAAAAGTGTTCCTCAATGTCTTTTTGCTGTCGTGAACCCATGCGGTTCAGCTACAAGTTATGTGACTCTATATGTGTAATAGACTTGAGTGTACTCTTTGATTCGAGTCTATCTTTTGTGCAGCATGTGAATAATGTGGTGTCGAAGGCGACTAGAACTTTAGGTTTTATTGTACGATCAACGAAAGATTTTGTGAAGCCTCACCCCTTGTTAACACTTTATAGATCCTTTGTACTGCTGCATTTAACGTGTATATCTCAAATTTGGACACCATATGTCTGTGTGAGAATTCGCTTGGTTGAGACCGTGCAGAGGAGATTTTTAAGATAATTGGAGTAAGATTCAGGTAGACCTATGCATTTTTTTGACGATAACTTTTATAAGGTTTCAGCATCAAATAACGTTTTTACGGTAAAGTCTATCTACACATCACTAAGCACGACTACAGTGATGCACTGTTCATGTACAATGTATATCATAATTTAATCCCATCTGTCGAGGTATTGGTACTTTTTAGGCTATGTGCACAGGTTTATGGTTTGCGGAATTTCAAGCTTTTACGTGTCCCATAGGCTGAAAAGGTTCTTTTTTTCGGTGGTGCCATGTCTGACTCGTGTATGGAACAGTCTACCGGGTGCGTTATATGCGTGTAGTATCATTATTGAATTTAAGATGAGTACTATGGGGTATTTATGTCGTCTCTATGATATATGAGTGTCTGTTGGAGATCTGTTCACAGCGTTTGTATATGCGATTATAAAGTAACCATAATTAGTATTATTATTTGTATTTATTAATCTATATTTTCATTTTTCTTATGAATTTTAATGTTTAATTTATTGAAAATTTTTGCTTTATCTCTTATGTGCTCACTTATTGCGCTGAGTGTATTATCGTTTTATATTTTTTATTTTAATATATATATATATATATATATATATATATATATATTTCTGTACTTTGGGCTATTTAGCCCGTTTCTATTGAATAAATAAATAAATAAACAGACTCGGGAATAAACTAAGGAAATATCAAAAAAAGTAATACTTTTCCTTTGGGATATGATTTTTTAAACGTAAACTAAACTAATAAGTCTTTATTCATTTTTGGTATTTTAGCTGGAAAAAGTTACTAAAACTCCGACAAAACCTACGGCCAGAACAACGGTAAAAAAATTCTCTAATAGTATATTGTGTAACGAGTGAGGTTTAGTTGACTATTGCGCACAAGATTCACATACTATTTTTTCTTATAAGTGCTGGGTGTAAGGGTGAAATCAGATGGAGCGGAAAATAGACGACGGAACGTCACAAAACATTCATTCCGTCGCCTTGTTTTCCGTCAAATTTTTTCCCTATATTCACATGGCGCGGAATGTAGCTGAAAAATTGTTAAAAATAGCATACAAATGTATCCGCGAATTTTAAATTAACAACAAAAATGTTAAAAAAGTTGGAAATAATCACCTATTGTTATTGTAATGAGATTCTTTTTTTATAAAAATAAAATATAGTTTGTTATTATAACCAAATATTTCAATTAACATCATTATTTTTTAATTATAAAATTGCTAATCAACGTCACAGAACTTCTATTCCGCTCCATGTGAATATAGGGAAACAAATTTGACGGGATAATAGAAGCGTCACAGACTTTTTGAAATTGTTTAAACAAATAGTTAACCAAAATAGAATTTAAAAGTTTGATTGAAATTAAAAGTACAGCTATGGAAAGCAAATTAAAAATATTACGTGAGGTTATTGAAGCACTAATAATTTTTTTAAACAAAATAAAAATTGATGTCGTCGATTACGTCGTCTTTACTCTGTTGGCGGAATACAAAGATGCGGAATTGAGGTTCTGTGACGTTCCGTCGCCTATTTTCCGCTCCATCTGATTTCACCCTAAGAGAGAGAGAGAGTGACATGTTGGGGTGCGGAAAAGGGGGGTAGAGAAGGGGGGGTAAGCCTCTCCCATTTAAAAAAATTAATATGTAAATAAAAAAAAAAAGCATTTCATAAAAATATTATTTTTTTGCGTCGCCAACAACTTTCATGAAGAAGCTAGCACACAACAGACTCGTACATAGAAACTCGTGCACGTTCTTGCGTGTTCTGTTTGCTTTCGATACAGCATTCTCTTTCTCTCTCTCTCCTATCATCGTCGCCCGCGCGATGCTATTTATGTATATACAATCAAAATCGTGATGTTCTTTTTTTCATTACTTAACGCATTTGCGTGACGCTATTTTTCATTACCTAACGCTTTTAAATAGAACACACGCTTCGAAGACAAAACACAAGCGGCGCGCGCTATTAGCTACTTGCCACCCCGAAAACGCATGCGAAATCGGCCATTTACCCAGCACGCATGAGGAAAAAATAGTTTCTTGTTACGTATCTCCACAAATATGATAACAATAGAATTTAATGATTTATAATTTATCTTTTAGACGCAAAAACCAACAACTACCTCGGCTATTCCTACAACCCAAAAGAAGGTAAACTTTATTTTTATGAACACTATTTCTAAATTATGTAACAATCATAAAGACTAATGAATTTATTGAATATTTTAGACTCAAGCATCAGAAACGCATAAGAAATCTACAGTTGGAATAAAGGTATAAATATTCAATACTTAGATATTTTACATATTCCATTAAAATCACTTTTAGCCATCTAAGTTTAGTTTAAGACGATACGATTTATGTAAGTCTCTAAAAAAACTAAGAATACGATTGATGTAAGATTCTAAAAAAACTAAGAAAATCTCACAAAAAGTAAAACCCTTTTTTTGGGATATGATTGTTTAAACGTTATGCGAAACCAATAAGTCCTTATTCATTTTTGGTATTTTAGCCGGAAAAAGTAACTAAAACTCCGATAAAACCTACAACCAGAATAACGGTATGAAAATACTTCTCAATAAATACTTTCTTGTTACGTATAATAATAAGTTTTAATGATTTATATACTTATTTTATATTTTAGACGAAACAACCAAAAATCACTTCGGCTATTCCGAAATCTCAAGAACAGGTGAACACTTCTGTGAAAACTATTTCTTAATTTTGTTGCGATTATAAAGACTAATTTAGATATTGAATATTTTAGACGAAGACAACTGAAACTCAAAAGAAATCTACAGTTGAAATAAAGGTATAAATAATCAATAGCTATTATGCTTCACATATTTTATTCAAATCATTTTTAGCGATCTAATTTTAGTTTAAGACAATGCAATAAATATCTATTTATTGCTTATCTCACGATTTATGTAACAGCCTGAGAAACAAACTGACAAAGTTTAAAAACATGTATAATTCTTTTTCTTCGTGATGTGATATTTAAACGTTATAGGAAACAAATAAATCATTATATATTTTCTGTATATTAGGCGGAGGAAGCCACTAAAGCTCAAACAAAATCTACGAGCAGAGTGACAGTAAGCATATTTCTCACAATACGTACTTTTAATTAAAGTATGATTTCATCAACTTCATGACAATAGATTTCAAACATTTATATTCTTATTTCATGTTTTAGACGCAAAAACCAACAACTACCTCGGCTATTCCTACAACCCAAAAGAAGGTAAACTTTATTCATATGAGCACTATTTCTAGATTATGTAAAATTCATAGTCCAATAAATTCATTGATTATTTTAGACTAAAGCTACCGAAACGCATAAGAAATCTACAATTGGAATAAAGGTATAAATATTTGATACTTATTATGTATAACATATTTCATTAAAAACAATAAGAGCAATCCAAGTTTGGTTTGAAACCATAAAATAAACATCTATTTATTACTTCTCTCACGATTTATGTAACAGCCTGAGAAACAAACTGCCAAAGTATCAAAAAGTTTATAATTCTATTTCTTTGTGATGTGTTATTTGCAAGTTATAGAAAACGAATAAATCATCAACTATTTTTCGTATTTTAGGCGGAGAAAGCCACTAAAGCTCAAACAAAATCTACGAGCAGAGTGACAGTAAGCATATTCCTCACAATACGTACTTTGTATTGAAGTATGGTTTCATCAACTTCATAACAATGGATTTCAAATATTCATATTTTTATTTTATGTTTTAGACGCAAAAACCAACAACTACCTCGGCTATTCCTACAACCCAAAAGAAGGTAAACTTTATTCATATGAGTACTATTTTTAGACCACGTAACAATCATAAAGACTAATGAATTTATTGAATATTTTAGACTCAAGTATCAGAAATGCATAAGAAATCTACAGTTGGAATAAAGGTATAAATGCATATTTTATTAAAAACAGTTCTAGCAATCTAAGTTTTGTTTGAGACTATAAAACAAACATCTTCGTATTTCTTATCTTATGATTTATGTGACAGTCTCAGAAACAAACTAAAAAAATTTAAAAAAAAAGTAAAACTCTTTTTCTTTGGGATATGATTTATTAAACGTTATACGAAACAAAAATGTCCTTATTCATTTTTGGTATTTTAGCAGGAAAAAGTTACCAAAACTCCGACAAAACCTACGACCAGAACGACGGTAAGAAAGTTCTTCTCAATAAATACTTTCTTATTATGTATCTCCAAAAACATGATAATAAAAGATTTTAAATATTTATATATACATTTTATTTTTTAGACGCAACAACCAACAATTACTTCAGCTATTCCTACATCTCAAAAGAAGGTAAATATTATTACGGCAAACAGTATTTCTAAATTATGTAACGATTATAAAAACTAATTTAGATATTGAATATTTTAGACGGAAATAACTGAAACGCAAAAGAAATCTACAGTTGGAATAAAGGTATAAATAATCGATACTTATTATGTGTCGTATATTTTATTTAAAACATCTTTAGCGATCTAAATTTAGTTTGAAACAATAAAATAAACATATATTTGTTACTTCTCTCTTGATTTATATAACAGCCTAAAAAACAAACTGCAAAAGTTTAAAAAAATATGAAATTCTTTTTCTTCGTAATGTGATATTTGAACTTTATATGAAATGAATAAATCACTACATATTTTCCGTATTTTAGGCAGAGAAAGCCACTAAAGCTCAAACAAAATCTACCAGCAGAGTGACAGTAAGCATATTTCTCACAACACGTACTTTATATTTAAGTATGGTTTCATCAACTCCATGACAATAGATTTCAAATATTTATATTCTTATTTCATGTTTAGACGCAGAAACCAACAACTGCCTCAGCTATTCCTACAACCCAAAAGAAGGTAAACTTCATTTCTATGAGCACTATTTTTAAACCACGTAACAATCCTAAAGACTAATGAATTTATTGAATATTTTAGACTCTAGCAACAGAATCGCAAAAGAAATCTACAATTGGAATACAGGTATAAATGTTCGATACTTATTGTTTTACTCATTTCATTAAAAACTGTTCTAGCAATCTAACAAGGAGAGTGCATTTCATTTGGGTCTCGGATTTTCTTCCTACTTTCGGATATTAATTCTTACATAAAATCATGAAAAAAACCGCGTCCATTTGGTCTAACGCTCGATTTTTTCCGAGTTATGAGCAGTTTCGTCTGTTTTGCTAAAGAATTTGCATCCACTTTATAGTTTCATAGTTCACGAACTACTAATTCTATAAGGTTTTTACTCATTACATATTAAAGTTGAGAATAAAACTTTTCGATTAAAAAAAAAAAACGTGTCCAAAAAGCTCAAGTTGTTCAAAAGTTATGAAGGGAAAAAAAATTAAAATGAAATTCAGACTAAAATACAGCATTTATTTTCTATATATATTTTTAGCTAAATATTTGCGCTATTTTTATTCCCTTATAACTTTTAAACACCTTGAGCTTTTTGAACACGTATTTTTTAATCGTAAGGTTTTAATCTCAATTTTAATATGCAATGAGTAAAAACTGTATAGAATAAGTAGTTTGAAAACTGTAAAACTATAAGGCCGATGCAAATTCTTTAGCAAAACAGGCAAAACTGCTCATAACTTGGAAAAAATCGAGTGATGGACCGAATGGACGCGGCGTTTTTCATGATTTTGTGTAAAAAAAAATCGCAAAGTTAGAAGAAAATCCAAAACCCAGATGCAATGCACTCTCCTCGTAAGTTTCGTTTAGGACGAAAAATAAACATATTTTTATTACTCATCTTACGATTTATGTAATAGTCTCAGAAAAAAACGAACAAAATCTCAAAGAAAGTAAAACTCTATTTCTTTGAGGTTTTTATCAAACTTATACGAAACAAATAAAACCTTATTCATTTTTGGTATTTTAGCCGGAAAAAGTTACCAAAACTCCGACAAAACCTACGACTAAAACGACGGTAAGAAGATTCTCCTCAATAATAACTTTCTTGTTACGTATCTCTACAAACAGGATGATAATAGGTTTTAAATATTTATATACTTATTTTATTTTTTAGACGCAACAACCAACAATCACTTCGGCTATTCCTACATCCCAAAAGAAGGTAAAGACTATTACTGTACGCACTATTTCTAAATTATGTAACGATTATAAAGATTAATTTAGAAATAAAATATTTTATAGCACTGCGTGAAATAATTTCGCGCTTTTGAAACGTTTTCCCGAGGCAAAAACAGCCCATTTTTTAACAGTGAAAAAAAAAGAACTGAAAAATTTTTAACTTTTTCATACAGTTTAATAAAGAAAGACTAATTTTAAATGTGCCTTGACACTTGATCAACAAGGAACGTCAGTATAATAAGCAATAATTTAATATTTTGATTATTTTATAGAGTTTTCATTGATAATTATAAGGTGTGGATTATTGCAACTCATTTATGTCAACAATTTAAAAATTAAATAACAATTATAAGCAAGTAAAATACGAATAAAACTAAAATTGATAGTAGCGTAACATGCGAAGCGAAGAGGTATAGTCATTTCGGCGTTGTATTATAAAATGCTTCGGGGAATCCTCTATTACTACGCACGATTTCTATTGCTATACTATACATGAGTTACCTCCTCACCGCTCCTACGGCGCTAATACATACGTGAAACAAAATTTAAATTTGACTTTATAAAAAATGATTTCAACAAAAAATTTCACATAATATCAATTATATTGATTAAAATTAATTATTATTACATATTTTAAGTATATTTTAAAATTATAATTTTTTGAAATATTTTTCGATTTATCATTCGCGGAGTGTTTAATTTTGGCTCATATATAGTTTTCGCTTTCTTTTTTTTGAATTTATCATTCACGGAACGCCTAGTACTTGCTTTTTTACAGTTTTCGTTTTTATTTTTTAAATTATCATTCGTGAAGTGCATAGTTTTTGTTTGTTATTGTTTTTTATTAGTACAGATTTAATATGGCGAATTTATATCACTCGAGCTATAAAATAGTATAAGATACTCGTGGCTTCAATGTCCCATTATTTCACGGCGTTTAGCAGCCTTGCTACGCTCGGCTGCTAATCTCACGCCGTCAAATAATGGGCCATTTTAGCCACTTGTATCTTAATATACTATTAGACGAAAGCAACTGAAACGCAAAAGAAATCTACAATTGGAATAAAGGTATAAATAATGGATGCTTATTATGTTTCGCATATTTTATTTAAAACATCTTTAGCGATCTAAGTTTAGTTTAAAACTATAAAATAAACATCTATTTATTACTTCTCTCACGATTTATGTAACAGCCTGAGAAACAAACTGCCAAAGTATCAAAAAGTTTATAATTCTATTTCTTTGTGATGTGTTATTTGCAAGTTATAGGAAACGAATAAATCATCAACTATTTTTCGTATTTTAGGCGGAGAAAACCACTAAAGCTCAAACAAAATCTACGAGCAGAGTGACAGTAAGCATATTCCTCACAATACGTACTTTGTATTGAAGTATGGTTTCATCAACTCCATAACAATAGATTTCAAATATTCATATTTTTATTTCATGTTTTAGACGCAAAAACCAACAACCACCTCAGCTATTCCTACAACGCAAAAGAAGGTAAACCTTATTTCTGCAAACACTATTTCTAAATTATGTGAAATTCATAGTCTAATAAATTCATTGATTATTTTAGACTAAAGCCACCGAAACGCAAAAGAATTCTACAGTTGGAATAAAGGTATAAATAATGGATGCTTATTATGTTTCGCATATTTTATTTAAAACATCTTTAGCGATCTAAGTTTAGTTTGAAACTATAAAATAAACATCTATTTATTACTTCTCTCACGATTTATGTAACAGCCTGAAAAACAAACTGCCAAAGTATCAAAAAGTTTATAATTCTATTTCTTTGTGATGTGTTATTTGCAAGTTATAGGAAACAAATAAATTATCAACTATTTTTCGTATTTTAGGCGGAGAAAGCCACTAAAGCTCAAACAAAATCTACGAGCAGAGTGACAGTAAGCATAATCCTCACAATACGTACTTTGTATTGAAGTATGGTTTCATCAACTCCATAACAATAGATTTCAAATATTCATATTTTTATTTCATGTTTCAGACGCAAAAACCAACAACTACCTCAGCTATTCCTACAACCCAAAAGAAGGTAAACCTTATTTCTGCGAACACTATTTCTAAATTATGTAAAATTTATAGTCTAATAAATCCATTGATTATTTTAGACTAAGGCTACCGAAACGCAAAAGAAATCTACTGTTGGAATAAAGGTATAAATAATCGATACTTATTATTTTACGCATATTTTATTTAAAATATCTTTAGCGATTGATTTTAGTTTAAGACAATAAAATAAATATATATATTTATTACTTATCTTACGATTTATACAACAGACTGATTAACAAAGTTTCCAAAAATGTATAATTCTTATTCTTTATGATGTGATAATTGAATGTTATAGGGAACGAATAAATTATTGACTATTTTTCGTATTTTAGGCGGAGAAAGCCACTAAAGCTCAAACAAAATCTACGAGCAGAGTGACAGTAAGCATATTCCTCACAATACGTACTTTGTATTGAAGTATGGTTTTATCAACTCCATAACAATAGATTTCAAATATTCATACTTTTATTTCATGTTTCAGACGCAAAAACCAACAACTACCTCAGCTATTCCTACAACCCAAAAGAAGGTAACCCTTATTTCTGCGAACACTATTTCTAAATTATGTAAAATTTATAGTCTAATAAATCCATTGATTATTTTAGACTAAGGCTACCGAAACGCAAAAGAAATCTACTGTTGGAATAAAGGTATAAATAATCGATACTTATTATTTTACGCATATTTTATTTAAAATATCTTTAGCGATTGAATTTTAGTTTAAGACAATAAAATAAATATATATATTTATTACTTATCTTACGATTTATACAACAGACTGATTAACAAAGTTTCCAAAAATGTATAATTCTTATTCTTTATGATGTGATAATTAAATGTTATAGGGAACGAATAAATTATTGACTATTTTTCGTATTTTAGGCGGAGAAAACCACTAAAGCTCAAACAAAATCTACGAGCAGAGTGACAGTAAGCATATTCCTCACAATACGTACTTTGTATTAAAGTATGGTTTTATCAACTCCATAACAATAGATTTCAAATATTCATACTTTTATTTCATGTTTTAGACGCAAAAACCAACAACTACCTCGGCTATTCCTACAACCCAAAAGAAGGTAAACCTTATTTCTATGAGCACTATTTCTAAACTATATAACAATCGTGAAGACTAATGAATTTATTGAATATTTTAGACTCAAGCATCAGAAACGCATAAGAAATCTACAGTTGGAATAAAGGTATAAATATTTGATACTTTTCATGTTTTGCATATTTTATTAAAGACTGTTCTAGTAATTTAAGTTTTGTTTGAGACCATAAAATAAACATATTCGTATTTATCTTTCGATTTATGTGACAAACTCAGGAACAAATTAAGAAAATTTTAAAAAAAGTAAAACTCTTTTTCTTTGGAATATGATTTTCAAACGTTATACGAAACAAATAAGTCCTTATTCATTTATTTTAGCCGGAAAAAGTCACCAAAACTCCGACGAAACTTGCGACCAAAATGACGGTAAGAAACCCCTTTCTCAATAAAATCTTCAAAAACATGATAAAAATAGATTTTAAATATTTATATACCTATTCTATTTTTTTAGACACAACAACCAACAATTAGTTCGGCTATTCCTACATTTGAAAAGAAGGTAAGCATTTCTATAAGAACTATTTCTCAATTATGTAACGGTTATGAAGACTACTTTAGATATTGAATATTCTAGACGGAAGCAACTGAAAAGCAAAAGAAATCTACAGTTGGAATAACGGTATAAATATACGATACTTATTATGTTTTACATATCTTTCTATATTATAAAGTATTTTCGCCGTTGCAACTGCTGCTGTCAGCCTCTCCTCTGGGGGGAGTATAGGTTGTTTGTAGATAAAAGTTAGCTTAAATTTAGCTAAAATTGAGCTAAAAATTAAATAAAATTTACATCAAAGTTAGCTAAATAAGTTTAAAACAATGCAATAAATATTTATTTATCACTTATCTCACGATTTATGTAACAACCTGAGAAACTAACTGACAAAGTTTCCATAAAAGTATAATTCTTATTCTTTGTGATGTGATATAATGTTATAGGAAACGAATAAATTATTAACTATTTTTCGTATTTTAGGCGGAGAAAGCCACTGAAACTCAAACAAAATCTACGAGCAGAGTGACAGTAAGCATATTCCTCACAACACGTACTTTGTATTGAAGTATGGTTTCATCAACTCTATAACAATAGATTTCAAATATTCTTATTTTTATTTGATGTTTTAGACGAAAAAACCAACAACTACCTCGGCTAATCCTACAACTCAAAAGAAGGTAAACTTTATTTTTGTGAGAACTATTTCTAAATTATGTAACAATTATAAAGACTAATGTATTTATTGAAAATTTAGACAGAAGCAACTGAAACGCAAAAGAAATCTACAGTTGGAATAAAGGTATAAATAATCGATATTTATTATGTGTCGTATATTTCATTTGAATTACTTTGAGCAATCTTATATTAGTTCGAGGCAGCAAAATAAACCGTTTCTTATTACTTATCTTAGCTAGAAAAAGTTACTAAAGCTCTAACAAAATCTGACCAGAATGACAGTAAAAACATTCTTCACAATACGTACTTTCTAGTTACATATCTTTTTTTAGTTTTTACTCTTTTTGAACTTTTGAAAAAATGAATATTTTTTCTAATGGTTAGGTTTTAGAAAGCTATAATCTTTTATAGTTTCCTCAATTTAAAAAAAAAAATCTTGGAATTCGAACCATCTGGATGTCGCTTCGTTGATCTAAGTCCCGATACTTTGATACTTCCCATCCCTGTTAAAAAAAATTAGGTGATTTCTCACCTGACTTTTTTTTGGTAGGGATGTGTCTTAAATCATTTATAAAATGAATAAAATCTACTAGATTTGCAAATTCTTCAGTTAACTTCTAAAAAATATATTCAAAAAGATTGCATCAAAATTTGATAGGCTCAACCGTTCTCGGAATATCATGTAATCCAACTTTAAAATATGGTTTTGAGAAAAGCGCGTTTTAAAACCATCTTGCAAGTTACAGGAAAACGGTAAAAAAGTAAATCTTGAAATAATGGAAAGGGACTACGTGGATATAAAAAGGACACTAAATGTGATCACAATAAGGTGATTAAGACTCCAAGTAGGCAGTTGCCACTCAAGTCTCTGCTTCTCATACTTCAAACCGTCTTTACGAATAATATTTGTCGGCTAGACCTAAATCTTTATGCTTACAATCTTATGTATTATATATTATATATATTTAAAAAATGAAATTGAAAATCCTGATTGCGCATAATCTTCCTAATTATTGTAAAATTCAAGACCTGATACCCAACTCATAATTAATACTATACTTCTGTAATAAATAATTGACAAAAGAAAATGATGAAAATTTAAAATTATAAAATCTACGGGCATACAGTTAAATACTTTATCTAATATACAATTCATTAAAGTTACTTTTGAATTAAATTTAATACATTTTTTAAAACTGAAAAACTATATAGGAAAAAAGCCACTAAAAGTTTTTTTTCTTTGCATTAATATTTAAATAAAATAATAAATTATAACAATTACCAATCCCTTATCAATCTCTCAACGTATTTAGAAGACTTTTTCTCATTAAAAATTTTTTGTTTTCAAAAAATCTTTATTAAAAAGCTCATAAATATATACCTACTGTATTTTGCAACAAGAGCCTCTCATAAAATCTACTTATCTCATACTATTTTTTAGCTCATATTAATTTTCATAATCCTCTTTTAAAAAAACGATGGCCGGATGTTGTGAAACATTTTATACTAAGAACGTGATTGGTGCGTTGAATAGAATTATATGATTGGCGAAAAACGAGATTTGATTTACTATAATATGCTTAAATAAAATCATCGATTTAGAATTTAATAATTAAAATCATTGATAAAATAATTAAATTATTATTTAGTTATTGTTTGATTTTTTAAATAAAATTATTAGTATAATCATCGCTCACTTCCGCTCACAAAAATTCCTTTTGTGTGAAGTTGTCGAGAGTGCGAAGTACCGCTCTATATTCATTTGTTATTGTATATTTCAAATTAGAACTTGGTAACAATTTAATGCCATTTACTTCTGAATTCTCTTTTTAAAAATTGTACTATAAAATAGTATATTAAGCAATAAATTTAGAAAATACAGATGTCATGAACTTTTTATCTTATAACAATATCATAAAATATTTATCTATGAGCCTGGCAAGTAATTCGGTAAATTTAAAATGAGATTTAAAATATTTCGGAATATTTTAAAATAAATAATAAAAAACCGATAAGTAATACAATTTCGATAATATAATTTAGTATATAAAATATTTCTAGATTGACAGCTTAAAATTTTTTTTTCAAAAATATAGTATATTTGCCTAAAATTTACTATTTTTAAAAGTTTGTTTATTTAATTTCAAAATTTAAATTGAATCACGCTTAGAATAAACAGTTTCTCTGCAAAATAAAATTAAAAATCTTTTGTTTGAAAGAGTGATATAATTACTATAATTAAGAAAATATAAATTAGAATTTTTATTTTTATTTGTATTTTAAAAATAAGAACGATATACATATCGTTAAGAATTGATTTGAACTATTTTTTTTTTTATATATTTTATGGATTTCATATTGTTGAAAATATTAATTTTTAAATAACTTCATTCATTAGTTATTGAGAATTTAGGATTCCAATAATACATATATAAATTTTTCTGGTACCAGAAATTAAAAATTTATAAATGCTAATGAATAAATTTATTTAAAAATTCATACCATCTAATGCATTTCTTTTCCTGAAATTTTGCACTAAAATGTGGAGATAGTCAATATTTATGAGTGTAAGTGCAGTGTCCGTTTTATGTCTCCTTAAAATGTGAAATTTGAAGTGATAATAAAATTGGAAAAGTCGTTTTTATAAACTACATTACATTGTATTGAAAAAACAGATGTTTTTAATCATGGATACTTTTCCATAACTATGTCTAGAGATTGATCTTGAAATCCTCTTAAGATATATCTTGAAATTCAAATACATTAGATTGATATTAAAAATTATGTGTATGAAAAGTTATGTATATGAAAAGTTATGTGCATGAAAAGTTATGTGTATGAAAAGTTATATATTTGAAAAACAACTTTTGACTTTGTAATAATTTACGTTATTTAAATTTTGAAAGATTTAAGAAATGTCTAAAAAATAATTTAAAAGTTTACTATTTCTTCAATTTTTTAAAATAATAATAAGAATAATATATCTTTTAAATGAGATTCATTTTTCTCGAAGTTTTCCGTGTCTATAAATTCACTGATGCTGCGTAAACTGCTCTGATACATTAGTATATAACATCAATTTCTTTACTGATGCTGATATTAGTATATATGAAATTATTATTATTTAATAATGAACAGAAAATAATAACACTATATTAACAGTCAATCATTAAAAATTTATATACATTTAGATTAGATACAGGGCGCGCTTGCGCGCATGGATTTTCTAGTACATCAAAAATACTATTTTATGTATTTTATATTTTAGGAACTTCCTGTGACTCAAACTCAGACGAAACCAACTACTGAAAAGGTAGAAATATTTTTCTTATGATAGATATAATTTCTCTATATTTCATTTGAAGAAGCATTCGATACATTATTTTATATTATAGACTCAAGATAAATCTACGAGATCTACGAGGAGGCCAAAGAAGGTAACAATAATTTAATTTAATCCAAGCGAAGAACGTACGGTGCTTTTTCAAAGTATACGTGATTTTTATTAAATTTTTAATTATTATTATAAATTACATCTAAATAACGTTATATTATTAAAATATAGGTTCTTTAAGACGACTAGAGTTACTTTTTGTTAATTAATAGAAAATTTATTAAAAGTAATAAAAAGAGTATAAATTTAAAGTTTTTCGTAAATTTTATAAAATATACAACGTCATTAATTAAATTTTAAACAAAAAATTTTTTCAATTTTGCATAGTCTTTACGAATATATAGCATTTGTGCTTATAATTTGGTAATAAATCAATAGTTTTTTAGAAACCAAAAGTAAAATAATTATCTATATCATCTATGAAATAAAAACCATATTTAAAAAATTGAATGAAATTGAAACAGTGAGAATGTTAGTTAGCGTAAATTACAAGTACTTAAAGAAAATACAATAAAAATAAATAGTTATGAATCATTAACATCATTAAAATTTTATAAAGAAAAATTATTGCTTCCTTCCTGTGAAGCTTGCATCATGTATGACTCCAAACGCTCTACCCCCTTAATAGAAGTATAAATTAATCATAACAAAACATAATAAGCTAAAATGTTTTTTTATTTATTTTTTTACAGCAGCAGTCCGCTAAGGGTAAAACAGGCAAAAGGACCAAAAAAAGGAAGCTTAAAGTAAAACGGAAACCAAATCGCACCAATGTTTTTGGAGTTTTTAGTGAATTGAAAAAATTACCAGGTCGAAAAAGTATGAATGGTACAATGGAAGTTAATACGATGGAAGTTGATACGATGGAAGTTGATACGGTGAAAGTTGATAAGATGGAAGATTGATATTAGAATGTAAATAAGCAAATGCTAATTAACTCTGAAATATTTATTAAAAAAACTTACTAAATAATATTAATAAATGCGATATTATTAAATGTGAAGTATATTAATTTAAAATTAATCATCTAATAATCTTTAAAAGCAAAACAATAAAATAAATTTTCAGGCAGACAATATGTATTGTGGATAATCAAGAAAAAAAATCAATAAATATTAAATTGGTAAACAGTAAAAGATATATGATGGGCTAGTAAATATCAACTTAAATAATGAGAAATAAATATTTTTTAAAAACAATTAAATATTTACGTCTACGATATACCATTAACTAGATTGCAATAATATTTACACTAATTTAGTAAATACCATTAACTAAATTTCAATAATATTTACATCAATTTAGTAAATACTATTTACTAAGTTGCAATAATATTTACTCTAATTTAATAAATGGTATTTTGAACAAGTAATCAATTAAGAGCTTATTTCAGAATTTCTAGTTTTTTTGGTTGTCAAAAAAATATTCTAAAATTTTCATTTTATTGTTAATCAACACTTAATTGAAATTTTATGGTAACCATAGTTCATTAATAAATAATTTATCTCAGGAAATAATTTTATACACTGAGAGAAATCCTATAATAAATATAACTATAGATTGTATTAAAAATTACTATATTATATAGTACGAGTGGGACATTTCTGCATTATAATAAATTTTACTATATTACATATAGTAAAATTTATGAAAACAGATATGTAGAAAAAAATTTTTTTTTTTTTTTTTTGTACCCGAAATTTGACATTGAAATTTTTTAATACATTTAAATTTAAATTTATTTATTAATTTTAATTTTATCTATTTTTTAAAAATAAATTACCTAAGAAAAAAACAGACCTGAAGTGGAGTCGAACCCGGGACCTCGAGACTGGAAAGCGTGAACGTTACCGACTGCGCCATTACGACATGTTACTTATAAAATTTCGAATCGTCTACATATGTTACCCAACTATACTTTCAATTTGGTAGAAAATTTTGAGGTTAGAAATAAATTTACAGATCATCGACTCGACATTACTATTTGAAATAATAAAATTTATTATATTCATAATAAAATTTATTATATGCATAATGAAATTTATTATATGCATAATAAAATTTATTATTTTTATAACATTAATTCCAACATAAGATATCAAATATTTTTACTCTGTCATAACAAATTTTACTATAGCATAATTTTTACTATGTAATATAGCAATTTTTCTAATAAGATATAGTTTCATTTCTTAAACGATTGTTGCCAACCTTATCAAATTTATAGTAATATTTGTTATAAATGTAATAAAAATCGTTATAATGCAGAAATGTCCCAGCTCTCCTATAAAATATAGTAATTTTTATTACTATCTATAACTAAAGTTATAATCTATTTTTCTCAGTGTATATAAAAATATTGAAAAATAAGAGATGATAAAAATTGATTCAAGTTTTTATAATTTAACGCATATTTACTACATATACAAATGAACAAAATCATAGTAAAAAAATTCAATAATCATTTAATAATCATTTCAACAATAAAGTATATCATTAGATTCGATTTTTATGAAAAAAAATGAAACCTATTTATCAACAAACGAGTCAACAAATAGTCTTGATAAATATTTGATTGCACCGACGTTTTAAGTCTTTTAATTTTCATTTTCAAGGCAAGACAGATGGTAAACAATTAATAATGCGTAATAGAGTTAAAGTTTGGTGTTACATAGTTTTGAATAAGTCAACAATTAAATAAAACTACTATGTAAGGCAATAAATATAACTTCAATACATAAATTATCATTTTCTTTGATTACACAACTAAATAAGATAAATGGTTTGTATTATTTATTAGATAATTAAATTCTGACACCATTCAATTATCGATAATTAAAATTATGGCAGTGCTTAATTTATAAGATTTTAAAATATTTAAAAAAATTTTGCAACCTTTTTTTTATAATTAATAGATTATGATATATTCGTCAAAAACATAAATCAATTTTTAATAGGTCTATGTTATCGTTAAATTTTAAAAAGATTCTTTGATACAACAAAACTGAAAGCTTCTTTCTCACTTTTTCATATTGTTTGTTAAATGCTAACGTAAAAAATATTTTTATAAAAAATTTTGATAAAATATTTTGATAAGAAAGGATTTTTTCGAATTAAATCAATAAAATTATAATAAATATAAATAAATTAACATCATATGTCAAATTAGCATTAAAAAAGTCAAAATACATAAACCCTGTGAATTGAGTATTTTCTAAAAAATTGTTCATAATATTAAAACGTTAACTTGTTTTCTTTTTTCATTGTTTTCAACTAGAGCGCAGACACTGTTTTTATTACACATGAGCAAACAAATTGTTCTATTATAGGTCAATTTTGCACGTTATGTTTGCACATCCATCGATATTATAACATTTTTCTCAGGAATGAAATTTTTGGTATATATAAGAAACTTCTTGCGCTTAGTTTATCATCAGTCAAGTGACTTTTATCCAATTAACACAATATTAGTAAAAAAAAGTTATATTGAAAATGGTTCAAAAAACTGTTTTCTTCCTTTTGGCCTTGTGCTCTCTCGTCATGGTAAGGAAATTTTTCATTAATTTTTGATATATTAAATAAAAGAGAAGTTTATTTTATAAAATTTAATAATTTAAATCTTTACTTAGGAAAAATATTAAAAATTTTTTTAACCCCCTTGCGACCGACACTAAATCGGAAAGCATGTATCTAAATAAGAAACTGAACAAGTTATATCGTTTTTGGACGCTGAGGGATTAATTGATATTATTGAAAAATTAAATCATTTATATTATTTAAATTAAGTTAAATAAAAATATAAAAAATTAAATTTTTTTAGCTGAACAGGATATTTTTTCTTTTTTTAAAATTATATTAATTGCGAAAAATTGTTATTATAATATTACACTAGCAATAATTCAAAAAAAGGGATTCTTAGTATTTTTTTATTATTTTAATTTTAAGTCTTTTATATTATATTATATTGTATTGTATAATTTAAAAATTAAAAAATAAAAAGTTTTGCTTCGTTTTATCGCATATTCTAACGTGATTAAAAAGAATATCGCATGGTTCTCTAATGCGTTAATGTCAACACGTATATAACATAGAAAACTATTATTATTACTGCCAGACAATTAGTGAATGAATAATCTGGGTAACCATAAAAAATTTTGAGGTAAATCGTCCCAGTTTATAATCATCTTAGAAATAATACCATTCAATAGCCACATATTGATTCGTAATTTTATTATTCATGAAGTAAATATGAACTAGGACAATCGCCCCGTGATGGAATTTTTTAGTTATTTGTTTACATCTTTTTGCGATGATATATTAAATATTTTATTAATACTCTTTTTTATCTCAAACTATTAGTTTCGTCTCTTCATCTGTAAACGTTTTTTCGACAATTTGCCTCTGCAAACGCGGATCGTTTTCTAATTATTATGATGAAAAAAATCTGAAAAAATTCATGATGATGCGGAAGTCTTCAACTTCATACATCAATCGTAATACTCTTGAAAAAAAAACTTTTAATATGCATTTTTTTAAACAAATAGAGCATCGCCGGTGAAATGTAGTGAAAAAAATCATTTTGGCCGGGACGAAAACGACCCACATTTACAGGCAAAGGGTTGAAAACTAGCAACTTTATTTGCGACGAAGATTAACGCATTTGGCTTTACCATGAAGAGTAGATAAATTGTACCATGAAGATTAGCACATCTGAACATTGTCTTATAAGTAATATGACATTTTAACTATATGTCCAGCGATGACTAAACGGCGAAATATGTTATTTTTCGTGGAATCTTTTGAAATATGTTATTTTTCATCAAAAGGTTTTCAAATATGCTAATTTTTGAGGAGTGAAATGAAATTTGTTACTCTACGTTAGAGTCGAGGCATAAGCAAAGAGATTATAGCTTACAACTTTTAACTTAAAAGTCGTAAGTTACCTCTTTGCTTATCTTATTTATCTTTCAATTAAAGCGATCTATTCAGTATAACTTAATAGTATAACAATTAAAATCAATAAAATGCATTGATAATCGTCATAATAATAATCTTGCAGATCACGTTTGTAAATTAATATAATTAAAGAAAAAAGGAAAAAGTCCTATAGTGATTATTTTACATATAGTGGCAAACTTATACAATAAAAAGTTATTTAACCAATCACATTATAAAATGAACTAAATTTAAAATTTAAAAAAAGTTACGAATACTTATTGTCTTATTTTATCGTTAACGATAAATCAGTCAAGATAAAAATATGATAGTAATTAAAACGTATGGTATTATTAAAAAAAATGAAAAATATTTAAAAATAATTGAACTTATTGCTAAATATAATGCTAATTTTTTTGGTAGAATATACAATTAATTGATAATCACATTTGTTATTTATAAAAATATGTAGAATGAATAACTTTTACTAAAAATATTTTTATATTTCAGAGTGCTAGCATTGATCCCAGAGTTAAACGGCAAAGTCTAAGAGTAAGAATAATTTTTTGATGAGTTATTATTACAGAAAAATAATAAATTATAAATAAACATTATGAATAATACCCAAAAAATTAAAATTTTTCATTTTATAGGACAATTGGAATAGGCGAAATGATCATATGTCCGAAAGAGAAGAAAATCGCCATACAACCTCAACAGATGTAATATTTATTTATATTTGAAGATCCGTTCTTTTAAAATTATAAATAAATGTGTTAATGATTTATATTATATAAATTAGTTTTAAAAAATTTGTGTTCTTTAAATATTGGTTTTTGCTGTTTTTGAAAATACATTCAATAATTGGTAATAAAAAATAAAGATAATAAATTTGTAAAAAAATTTCCATGCTATTATAGTCTCGAGTATTAGGATCTGAAGCCAATCGCAGCGATAATTCCGAAGTTGTCTTGAATGATCAAATAGAATCTAATGGTCAAAGAGGTTCCGATCGCCAAAGAGGTTCTGAACGCCAAACCGGTTCCAATGGCCAAATAAGTTCCGATAGCCAAACAGGTACCGATGGTCAAAGAGTTTCTGATAATCAGAGAGGTTCTGATAGAAGTCGAGTAAGTATTTTACAATCCCATCGTTTTAATGATTTTAATAACGAGCTGATTTTTTTAAATATAACTTCAAAAATTGTTATTTTAAAAAAATGTTAAGTTCAAAAGATGTGATTCTTAATTTTTCGTTGTTAAAAAAGTTATAAATATAACGCTAAAGAATCTCGTTTAAAAATAGTTTTGAGTTGAATCATTTAACTCGTACAAAAAATAAATTTAAACTTGGAAAATTTAATATAAAATTAAAAATTTTGCAGTCACCTATGGAGTCTATTAGTGGTTCTGATGGCAGAGATATTGGCAGTTTCATGGGTAACGGAAGTGGTGGTGCAAGTGGTATTACGGTAAAACTAAATAAAAAAAATGTTTTATTAACTTTTATTTATTAGTAAAACTTTTTTAAATATTTGAAAATTATCATTACTAGTGATTTTAATTCAGTCGAAATCATATTTACCATTAACTTATTAAAGTGGTTCCAAAATACCAATACTTAAGTTTTTGAAGTTTATTTTAGTTTTTTTAATTTAAAATATATATATCATTCTTACACTTTATCAAAAGAAAAACGTTTATCTAATCGTTGTTAAAGCAAAAACTATAAGCAATAATTACAAAAAAAATTCTTCTTTTTCTCTATTTAATATTTTTAATTAAAAATATTAATTTATTTTAATATACATTTATTTATATTTATATCACTTGTAGAACGCTGCTCAAAATATGGGTTCACGAGTCCCAAATGCTTTTATGAATACTATGCGGGATGAAAAAGATTCAATAGGCGACAGTTGGAACAGCATGAGACAATTGATGAAACAGGGTGTAGATACGAAAATGAATTTTGCTAAGACTAAATTCGATATGGGTACAGCACCTATAAAAATGATACAGCACCTAAGGTCTGAATAGAATTTCTTTTTCAGCAATTAAGTTATCATACGGACTTTTTTGATGATATACGACTTATTGATAAAAAACCATCATAATGACAAAAAAATTTTATTTATAAATCTTGATAAATAAATTTTTATGAAATGCAAAATTTGAATGTATATTTTTCTTTTGTTACTTACCTTTATCCTCCAATTTAGAAGAATCGCCGAGATATTATTTTAAAAAATTTTCTTTGTTATTTTAATTATAGAATGATTATTTTAACAATATACATTAAGGTTAAGTGTTTTCAATTTCACTGATTTTACTAAAATCCTTATTCATATATTAAAAAAAATATTAAATATATATAAATATTTCTTATAGTATTAAAAATATAATAATTAAGAGACATAAACAAATATTTGCGTATTTATTTGAGATCTGTAAAGAATCAACTTGAATCACTGCGTTCATTGTAAGAAATCTTCAGTAAAATCCGTTGAAAGAAATATAGATTTAAATATGCGCACTACATGCGCAAAGCAAAAAATTTTTTATACAAAAATAGAATTAGAATCACACGCTAATTAAAAAAAAATTTTAATAACGATAAATAATTCTATTTTATTTTAAATAATTTTTATTTGTTAGTTTGAAAAAAAATATTAGCAATAATTTATTTTAGTCACTTTTAGTTATTAGTAAAAATTTTGTTTTCAGTTTAACTTATATTTTTTTAAAGAATGAAATAATGTCCGTAATTTATTTTACTGTATTATTAATTTTTTTTAATTTTATTGAACGTTGCTGTATTTATACTATTAATACGCTGCTTATTAGCGATGGAGGTTTCCAGTTTGTTTGTGAACAAAGCACTTATGTAACTTACAGTGGTGCTTGTATAATTCAGCCAAGAGCGGGATTTGAACTCGAATCCTCGGGTTGCGAATCTATTGCTCTACCGATTGAACCACTGCAGACCTCATTATTATTAATATTCAATAATTAGTTAATTTATAATTTAAAAATATTCAAAAGAAAAATTTGGATTGTTATAGAAAATTTTAAAAATTTACAAAAATTATATGAATGAGATGCGGAAGAATGGATAGGTAAATAATAAGACAAAAAATTTACAGGAAACTTATATTTAATAAAAAATGACAAATTATAAATTACATTTGGTTAACAACATGAGTAGTTCAATTGTGTTACTTTTTGTTTTTTTTTAAGTATTTATCATGTCTCCTATACTTTGAGCTCGCTGGAAGACGCTAAACTTAAATGAGAAAAAAAAGAGATGAAATACTTTTTTTTATGATGCTTATATAAACGTATGTACAAATGTTATTTGTGTCTTGAACGCGAGCTATATTCTTTCTTTAATATATTTATGAGTTCACATATATCTCGAGGGGAAAAAGGGAATTCAACAACAAAATTATACTATCCTGTATTCAAACTGTAAAAAATCTAGAAAAATCTTTCAAACCCGTTACAATAAAGTATGAATTATCAAACTTAACTCATTGCTATTGTATGATATGTTAATAAAAATTTTTTTTCTTTATATCTCTTGTCTTCTTTTTTCTTCAGGTATTCGTTAAAAAATGGACGTTAATAGATCGAAAGTTACAATGCCGCGATCAGTATAAAAATAGATGATAGTTGTTAAGAAAAAAATTATTCTCAAGAGCATGGAATGTCGATTACAAATATTTTTCTTTTAAGAATCATTTTATTTAAAAGACGTTTAAAAACAAATCACTTCTGCTGGAAGAAATATAGATATACGCATCTAGTTTTCGTTTTGACTTACAGGCTATACTATCAATTGATACAAGTTCCTTCAATGGATTCTGATACATTATACATTTAATATACGGAGTACATTTTTCTTTTACATTTTTTATATATTTTCCAAAATGTTTATTTTGTAAAAAAAAATTAAAATGTGCATAATACATATGAAGTAGTATAAAAAATAATTTTAGATTATTTTAAACACTAGTTCTTGAGTTAGAAATATTATTAAGTACTCACAGTATCCTACAAATATTTTTGACAAAAAATTCAAGTATTTAAGAAAATCTAAAATTTTTATAATAGACAATACTTATTAGGCCATTAAATTCAATTTTAATTTATTTGTTTACGAAATAAAAAATCTATTGTTGAATTAGTTGTTTTTGGTACTTTGAAGTGAACTTTATTTAATTACTTGAATATTCTGAAACGTTAATGAGTTTACACATATAGAAGTGATTGTTAAGCTTGAAAATTATTAATAGTATAAAGCAGTTTTTCTATTTGTCATGACAATTATCTATAAATATTTGTACCACATTTTGTCCCTAAGAAAGGACAAAATTTTAATCACATAAATTTTTTCACTGGTCATTTTAACATTTAGAAAAACTGATTTATTTATGATAATTATATTATAAAACTGAGCTTTTTTTCTTAAATTTCAAGTATGAAAATAAATTTAAAAATTTTATTTCATAACTTATTTTGCAGTATGTTATGCAAGTAGTCTTTAGACTAGTAGAAAATGTAGTGTATCTAAATTGAACACAAATGTTTTGAAATATCAATATCTGATTTTTATAACCTATTTTGACACACTGAAGCTTCACTTTAAAGCACCAAAAAAGAAACACTAAATTTTTTTTCCTCCAGCACACACCCAACCCAATTTCATTTTAATTCGCCATGCTCACTCTCAAATAAAAAAAAAATAAAAAGCCGCTTCGAATGGGTTTGAAAAAGTAGAAAAAGAATATTTCTAATCGAACGCGTTTTCAGTCTCTATGACTCGATGAAAGAGGCAGTGTAACAAGCTTAAAGCTCGTCCTTATCATCGAGTTCGACGTCGCTGAGATCAATATCTTCTTCCTGAGGTGGTTCGGCGTCTTTACCATCCCAAGGTTCAGTTTTGTAAATCTTAGGTAATTCAGTACCTTTCAAAGGTGCAGTACCACCTCTGCCATAACTTAAATCACGTAGGAATTCGTTAATACCATCTTGTGAGAAGGCACCCTTTAAAAGAGAGTACTTCATCTTTTTGATATTGACGGCCGCCAAAGCTGGATAACCAAAACCACCGATTTCAAGGGCTTCTTCAATATTTGGTTGAGCGCCAGCCTCAGCCCAAACCCATCTGTGGAACAAAAAATAAAATTATATTATTCAATTAATTTGATATTAAATAAAAACCATACAATGGAATATCTTTTGTAAGAAAAATATTGTACATAATCTTTTAATTTATAAGAATTATAAATAAAAGATTTTTTAATTATTTAATTATTTTATTCATAAGTTTCTTTTTCAACAAAATTCAAGACATAGGATGAGATTATATTAAATACTATTATTTGGAATCAACTGAAAAATTTAATTATTTTGGAATCTATTATTTCATCAGGAAAGAAATCATTTACTTACCCCCACATCTTCTTTTTGAATTTTTCACCAAGAGTCTTCAAGATTTGAAGGTATCCATTTCTGCAATCTGATTGACAATCAAGTATATGAGGCAACACAGAGACTATGCAAAGAGGTTTATCTTCACAGGCTTTCTTAAGACTCTTCTCATCAACAATTTGAGTGAGTTCAGGTGCTGGTACATTTTCTGAAAGTTTCTCGAGAGCCCAAGTAACGATGTCACTGCTAGTACGTCCACCATCATAATCTTGTACTGAATCTGAATCCTTCTTGCCTGGAGCAAAGTATTTGATTGTTGGGTAGCCTCGAATTTCATGCTGACCAGCCTAAAATGAAAAGAATAATTGTAAAAAATTAAAATATAATTATTTTGTGATATTGTAAATAAATAAAATTAGAAAAAAGTAATTATGTTTTTTTATATAGAATCAAAATATCTTTATAAATTTAATTATATTTACCTAATAAAAATTTGACATTAAAAAATAAAAAAATTGGAAAATGAATAACTCAAAAAAGAAAACAACAAATATAATACATATCATTTCTCATATTTATCTTATAATTATCATTATGAGCGAAGATAATTTTATTGTACTATAAATATATTTTTTTTCAATAAACTTTGTTATCATTTGCAGATAATATAAATATAGAAATTTAAAATATATATAATTACCTTAATGGTATGAACTGTAGCATCAAGAGCTCCAAGTTTGACCTTTCCTTTTAACTCAGTGGCAGCGCTAGCCCACTGTGGTGCTAAATTTTTACAATGTCCACACCATGGAGCATAAAATTCAACAAGCCACATATCTTCTGAATTCATAACAAGTTTTTCAAAGTTCTCATCGGTAAGTTCAATTACATCTTTGGAATCTTTGGATCCTCCAGACTTAGAGTCACTACTGCTCTTTTTACCACCTAAGGTAGTACGAGCTTTTTGAGATGCAGCATTGAGAGCAGCATCGACAATACCTGCAGCAGTTCTAGGTCCATTATAATCTTCAGGCTTGTGTTTATCAGCACCAAAAATCTTAATAGTTGGGAAGCCTCGTACACTATATTTGCTTCCCAGAGATTTGTGCTCATCAGCATTAACACCTCCAATTTTGACTGTTCCCTTAATTAAAAAAAAAAATATAAATTTTATTTATTTGTCATACTTAAAGATAACTGTTATAACAATAAAAATAATTTGATGTGAATTAAATAAAATAAAAAAATGGAATTTTAGTAAACTTTATTAAGGTTTTTTACGTTATCTTAAAGAAAAGAAATGATTATCTAATTATTTGATAATACAAATGCTTGTTTAAATTAATGTTTTTAAACTAAGTATTTATACACAAAATATTCACAAACATTACTAAAATAATTGATTAAAATTTTATTTTTAACTGAATGATTAAAATTGAAAATAAACACAAAATTTAATGTTTAATAAATATCTTATTTTTATATGCCTTATGCATTATCATCACGAATAATAATAGAACTTAATCAGTTGTTGACATGATAAATATATTTTTTTTCATGTTTTCTTTTCTTAAACTTATAAAAGAGTTATTGTAAGCGTATAAAATCAAGTTTTAATATTAAACATTATATGACAGTTTCCAATTTGAGCCTTTGTTATTATAGCAATAATAATTGTAGTCAATAAAATTTAATATACCTTAAGAGCTGTGGCAGCTTTTTCATATTCAGGCTTCAATTGCTGGCAATGACCGCACCAAGGTGCATAAAATTCAACAATCCATATACTATCGCTGTCAATGACTTTTTTGTCAAAATTGCTTGGAGTTAAATCTACAACATCTGAATTTGATGGGTACATACATTGAACCCCTACTGTTCCTAACAACAGTAACGTTAATCCTGCACAAAAGAATATTACTCATTAATATAAATTTACTATATTTTGTTAAAGTATAGATATTATAACCTTTTAAGTTGCACATTTTAATGACGTAAAGTACTAAAGTTTTTTTTTTCATGAAAAGGGATTTGCAAAATGTAACAAATATACATTCATTTTTGATAATATGTAAATAAATAGATAAAAAAAAAAAAATTTTTTGAATTTATAAAAAAATTATAACCTTTTAAATTATAAGTTTCAAATATGTAAAAATATAATCGTTTTACAGTATCAATTAATTAAAAAATTATATAATCTTTTATCATCTTAACGTTATAATAAAAGGAACAAATGAAAACTCAAAAAATATTAATTTTTTAATAAATCATGCAGCCGGCGTCACAAAAAAATCAAATAATATATTTTTTATGAAAAGTACTCACCGATTGGCAATTCATACATTTTGCCGTATTTAAAAAAAAAACTTTTACGTTAAATATCCAATGTATTATTATTTATTGCAAAGTTAAAACTACAACTGACTTCACAAACAAAGCCGGATGAAAGACTCTATCCCGTTTGAATTCTTTTTTTTATTTTCTGACCAAATAAAGTCTACGAAAGCCTTTCAGCTCTACTCTGTACCATAGCCGCCTCCACCTCCACAGTATACACGTACCGTAATACACACAACAATCTTTTCGTGGAGTGCTACGATTGGTCCACGATAATCGATGCACGATACCTACAACTACAACAAAACGCACAAACTTACATCTCTATCTTTTTTCATCATGTATATGTATTCTTACTATCAAATACGGGACTGTGACATTATGTTGAAGTTTCTATCTCACTCGGCTCATCTTTTTAAGGAAATGTGCTGGTTTTAATAACTAAAGAAACGACGCCGGGTATCGAGCAACTGAAAAAACCATCTCTCGCAGAGTTTATAGGTAATATAAGCATCGTTATCGGAAAATTTATGACTTCAGCTTGTGTTTATAAAACATAATCTTTTTTTAGTAATGTTTGAATTTTATCTACTACTTGATGTACATCTTATGTAATAATTTTTATGATATAAGTTTTCAAAATACATGTCAATTAATATTATATTTTTTTTATTCCAGAATTATTTAGCTTAAACCTAATCTGTTTTATAGTTTATCGTTTTTTTTTCATCTCTCTTCACAAAATTTTAAAAAATATGATAGTCTGAAACTCTATTCATTTATTTTTTTCTATAAATCTACTTGATTAAGCTCTGATAATTTAATTTTACGTTTTTACTTCAATTTTATTTATCTTTTCTCCAACCTTTATACTTCTTTTGATTATACTAATTAATTCTAATCTTCCTAACTTATGAATTTTTTTTTTTCTTTATTTTTCCTTTTTCTCCAAATTTCTCTTAATATTCAACTTTTTTTTGAACATAAAACTTTTTTTTACAAACTCTTAAAAAACTTTTTCCTTCCTAATTTTATCTCTTTCTACCTTACCAACTTTTTTCTTATACACCCTTTCTTAATCTATCCTTATTTTCCCTCCCTCCTTCTCCTCTTCTTACACCCTTCCTCCTCTTCTCATCCTTTTCCCTCACCTTAATTTTTCCCTTATCTTTTTTTTTTTTTTTTTCTTTTTTTTCTTTTTTCTACTTTCCTTTTAATATTTATTTTCATTTAATGTACAGCTCCTCGCGCGCTCTTCCCCCCTCTCCCTCATTTAACCCCACACAGCGGCGAGAGAAACTTTTTCTTTCCTCAAAACCCCCGCCCCATCCTTAAGTCTATGATTTTAGATATATTGATATTTTGTTCGATTATTTTGGCGGGAAAAATTAAAAATTAAAATAAATAATAACTCATATTTGCGTCTGTATGAAGATTATTCTATATATTTTAGAGTATTATTTTTACAAAAATCAATATTTTTACTTGTTATAGATATTTAAAATAAGTGCTACTCTGAATTCATTAGAAACCTCTTCAACTTTATTAAAAAAATCAATTTTTAATTTTACTGCTTAAAACTTTCAAGTATGATTAATTTAATGATAATATAATTGAAATTTCGATCAATATTTCAATGTCTTGTACGAAGAAAAACACATTAAAGATTCACGGCAAAGAAAAGCTTTTTTACTTGTCTTGGATTTTTCTGACGAAGAACACGTGATTTTCCAACAAATAAAAATTCTTTGCATAATCAAATGAAATGTTATTTCTTTTTCTGAAAATTATTGAAAAGGTTTTAGCGTCAATCTGCAAAAGTACTGAAAATCTTACTTTCTGATGGAAAAATCTTGGTGTTTATCTTCGACTCAAAAGAGAAATCAAGTGTTTTTCTATGTAGCAAATATGGATTTAATATTTTAAAATTAATTTACTTTACCTTTTTAAAGTTTAAATAATAAAATTTACATAAATAAATTACCTAAACGGTAATTAATAAAATAGTTTAAACACAAAGGTCTAAAGTTATAAAATGATATAAAAATAAAAAAAATTAAAATGTTTTATATGATTTATCGATAACATTAAGTAATTTTTAAATTAAATGATAAAAGAAAATAAGAATAATATTAAAATAGGGAAAGGTTATAAATAAATAACTAATGCATAATTTTTATATGAACGTGTATTTATTTGCGTTTTCTCTCGCTTTTAAACCTTCCATACCATTCCTATTCAGCATTATTTTTTGTTCCACTTAGCACGATATCGAAGCTTTTATAATTACTGCTATATTTATTAATTTTCTTGTCTTTTTTTTCACAAAAAAAACCATACAAACAACGTATATAATTCATATTCATATTTCATCCGCATATTACTTTTTAATTTTCTTAAATTTAATGAGCGCTGAAACACGTTTATAAGCGTTTATAATAACGTAAGGCGATTAATGACAATCATTGTAACATACAAGACGTTAGTTTTTTTTTATTTATGTATTCTTATAATATATAAATGCATTGATCGTACACGCGATATTAAAACGCCTTTTTTTTGCAAAAAGATCACAACAATTATGCAAAAATAGATGTTATTCTCCCCTGCAATCAGTTTTACTTGTCTTCAATTTTTAAAGTTTTTTTGTCGAGCTTTTATTCATTTCTTTATTAAAGAAATTTATTTATCGAAAATCTATTCTACGATCACGGGCTTCGTTTGAATTTTACAGACTGATTGTTACACAATATCGCAAGCGCATAACCGAAATCCAAGGTCTTACATTACAATTAGTGTTTCCATTACAATTTCTGTAATTATGTTTTTTATTTTCTTCTTTAAAAAATTTGATAAATAATATAAAATAATAAGTATAAAAGGAATTATATGAATTATAGAAGGAAATAAAAATAAAAAACTGAAATCACAAAAATTTTAATATGTAAAATATAAAAAGTAAAAGTAATTGTAACTTTAAAATTAAGGTAATTTTGGATTGCATGACTAACGGCTAGCATACAAATTGCGATGAATTATCAGTCATTTCTTATTCTTGTTTTCGTGCACTTAATTTATTTTTAACGTGCTAATACTGACGATCGAATATCTCAAAAAAGCGTGGAATTTCATCGATCCATGAGTTTTCGACGTAATACAAAAAAAACTTTCATCAAAATTCATCTCTAAAAGCTGATCGCTTACATTCTAAGACGCTACGACAAAAGAAATAGAAAAAGTTTTAATCTTCTTGTCTCATACACATCTTCATTTGCGGCACGTTATGTGTTTTTTTTCGGTATTTCTTTAAATTTCTCCTCTTTCGCAATAACTAATATATAGATAATATGTATAGTAAAACACTTTAAGAGATATAGTGAAGTCATCACAGAAGCGTCATATTAATTCATATAGTATATTTTCTTGTATTTTTTTTGTATTTTTTTTCAATCCTTTGTTAAATCAGTGTACTACATTAATTAGTTTTTTTTTTTATTCTGTTAGCGCAATTAGTAATATTACAATGATCGAGTACAAAATTTTTTTCAGGTTTCCCCTTTAGCTTTTTTTATAATTTTTTTTTATTTCAAGCCTAGTATAAAGCACTATTACGTATTTTTAATATATAATAACGCAACATTGCACGGTGCTTCGCTCGCTTTGATTTTAATGAAAAGAAAAAAACGTGCGAAACAACGCGCGGTCTCTTTTCTCTCTTTTAATTAATTTATTTTTTTTTTAGCGCAACGATGCGAAAGCCACTTGTTACCGATTAAGCAAGTAAATACCCGCTGAAAATTTGTTTTTTTTATTTTTATTATTTATAAATATACTACTATTCCTAATTTATATTTAGCCTTATGTTATTATTTGTGTGATCGTCTTAAGGTTAAAATAATTTATATGAAAGATTTTTTTTTTATTCTTGTAATTTTAAATTTGAATATTATTTTATCGACCAAGTTTAAACTTGTTGCCATTGTGTCAGCTGACTTTCTTTAAAAAAACTTATTCAGTGTTAAAACAATTACTTTTAATTTTAAAATCCCTTACGATTATCGTGCAAAACACATAAAGACCTAGTTGAACAAAAAAATACTTATAGCCACTGAGCTTGAAAATGGTAGAACGGTTTTTAAAAATATTTAAACAATAAAATGATAAATAAAATTATTTTTTAAAATTAACGATTTGAATCATCATTAAAGAACAGCTATCGGTATGGCATCACATTTCAAATTTCGATTAAAAACATGCTACAAACGGGAAAAAGCGTTTAAAAAATCAATTTACTCAGTCGGTAATCAATCGAGTTTCCCATCGCCATTAAATGTAATATTTTAGCAATTCAGTAAATTTTTAAATAATCTCAAGTACAAATTTTAAGAATTTACGAATTATTTCAATTCAAAAGTAAAAACACATTTTGTCGTTGAAAAAATTCGTGAATTTTTCATTCTCACTCCATTTTCATGCCTCACGAAAAGCGAATTAGATTAAATATATAATCATTACATAGCAGTGTTCACTCGCTTACATAAATTTTAAATAAAAAAATAAATGTAAAGTATATATAAGTATGAAAAGCAATGTTACTAGTTAATTTCGCGTGTCAGTGTGTTTATGACTTTCATTTAAAAAAAGACGAAGATGAAAGGAGAGCTTGCTCTTCTACATCTTCTCAGTGTGGAAAAAGAATCTTGTATATTATCGCTTAAAATAGAATTGCGTTTTTTCTGAAATGACAAAAATAATTAAAAAAAAAACAAAATAAAGGCAGTATCTTGTTTTTTTTTCCTTAATTACTCCTAGACGTTAGTAGTACATAATAAAATTAAAATATAGAGACGAGCGAGGGCGTTGACTTTAAAAATTGATGATTATTTTAGCCAGAGCTTGCAGTCTCCTTGCCAACAGGCATATTATCCATTATGATTTCATCTTGGCCCTCTTTGGTTTGAACTTTGGCTTTGTTTTGCCTGACCATTTCTACGTGCTTTTCCTTAAAAAAATAAAAAGAATATTTGATTATTTCAATAGTTGTATCTAGTTTTAAAAATTATGTGCATTAATAATTATAGATAATGTGTTCAAAAAATGAAAAAAAAAATTATTAGGCTCATGGTGGTTTATCTACAAATGGAAAGATAAGTTACAATAAACATATCTAAATTTTATAAATCATTAAAAGAGCTGGTATATTGATGTTTTAGTTTCACATTTATTCTACATTTTAAACTAATACCAAATTATTGTCAAGATGTTGATGCAAATAATTAAGCTGCTCTAAAAAGCCAAGAACCATCAGTCGCTCTTTCTAAAATTGCAAAAAAAATCAGAAAAAAAAAAATTATTGTGAATTAAAAATTTGGAAAAGTGATGATAAGTAATGCCTTTAATTTTAGCACAATCATCAATAAAACAGCTCTTGACCCTCCTCTTAACAACGTTGAAAATACTTTGGCTGGCCTTTATTTTTTTAAAATCTCTTCAAAACTGCTATGAATTCCCCTTTGCTAACTTATTTGAAGTAGAGAGTGAATAAGATTGTGAAAATCGATAAACAACAAAAAACAAGCAAAAAATTCTATAATATTTATACTGAAAGTACAAAATATTAATCAACAAAGATTTAATATCTCTGTGTTCCTATTACAGAAAATTTCAAAAATTATAAATAATTTTTCGAATGAAACTTACAATATTTTAAATATAAATTTTTTTTTAATCTCACAGATATTCTTATAAAAAAATCAAATAAATCCTGGTACTTTCAATATATAAAAAAAAATTAAAAAATTATGTTAAACAGCGAGAGATTAAGAGAGGCTTTTCTATCCATTAATGAAGATAGCAAAATGCGTCTTAAAAAATTTTGTTTGTTATCCCAATTTACATGCTGGCGTATGGCCTGCACGCGACGTTGTATCTCTCGTTGACGATTGAGTTCGGCAGTGATTAACCTAGCGTCGGTTTCACGCTTTATCATCTCAACATCCCTGGCAATGTGTGCATCAGCGTTCTCGCGTACTTTAGCCACTCTTACTGTATTCTATGGTTATCATTGATAATCGTATTATACATTCACAAATACACCCAGGGATATCTTTTAATATAAGCTTAAACGCGGCTATTAAATGTCTAATTGTTGTAGAGATAAGCAAATAATCGGCAAATTTTAATTGTTTTCTTCATTTATAGTTTTTTTTTCATCTCAATTAGGTACCTTGAATATAAGGTATTTTGTCTTATTTTTCATGAAAATTATAACCACGCTAGTTTTGTTTTCTTTATATAGCATAATATTTATAATGTTTAAACTTGAAGAAAATTGGATGTGTTTGTTAAAAGTTAAAAACTTTTTCAAAAAAGATTTTCTGAAACTATGCAAATTCTGCACTTGTTAGTAAATAAACTTACTAAGAAATACAAAAGATTCAGTAAAGTAAAGTCATTGTACCAGTGAATAATTGATAAATCCATTCAATAGGAGATTCAAAATTTTTATTATTTAAATTATTAATTGGCTATTCGATAAAACTTTAAATTTAAAAAAATTAAAAGTAAGCTATTTTCTTTGTTATTCGTCCTTTTTAAAACATTCACTTAATGGTTCTTGTCCATTCTCCGGTACATGCAACTTTTCTTCTCGTAAAAATGTTGAGTCAGTGAACATTGTAGTTTGAAGTGGTTTTGAGAAAAAAGAAAACGCTACTTTCGCGCTTTTAAAAAGCACTCATAAAATTCTAAAGTACAAGCAGTGTAAAGTTTTAAAAAAACGATAATACTCAATGTGTATATACCCACGCGCATGTGTACATGAGTATATACACACTGAACATTATTATAATTATTTAAATTTACTTTATTTTAACACAAAAATTCATTATCTTCAATAAAATATTAATTTAAAAATAAATCATTATTTATAAATTCATATACGTCAGATATTTGAATAATTCACTTATCTAAGTAAAATAATTTGTGAAGTTGTATGAATTTGAAATTAATTCTGTAATTGAGATATAAAATGTTTTAAGAAATTTCATTTCGGAGAAATTTTGAATAAATTTCCATGCCAATTTTGAAACTTCAATATTTAAATAAGCATTTGTGAAATAAACATAACTTTAAACTCATAATAATTTTAAATTTCTATAAAAAAATTTTCATAAAATATCTTACAAGATAAATTTTTTAAACAATTCCACTGCTGGTAATTACTAATTTCCTTTGCATTTAGATAATTTTCAATTATAGAAATGATATTGCATAGCTTCTTTGAAATAATTTAATATTAAACTTTTATGAATTAAAGAAAAACTTTTGTTTGTTCATATTATACATCTTTCGTCCATTAAATTAATTTCCACACATTATCACTTAACTTCAAAATTTCGTCGCAAACGTTAACTTACAAACGAATCAGTTGATAAAGTTTCTAAACATACAGAGCAAACAAAACTTACGTGATTGCGAAGTTTCTCCTTTTGCTCTCGTTCCATAAGATCACGTCGCTCTTTTGCTTGGTCCAGTTTACTTTGAATATGCGATTCAAGCTGATGAACTCGCTCGACAATACCTTTACGTACAGTAGCTACTTTTTCCTCCTTAAAAATTTTTAAAAATATAAAAATTATTTTACATGTTCAAGTCTCGTGCTGATTTTAAAGAAAATTTTCTACTAACATGCTCCTTTAGACGTTCAACCATCTTTTTAATGTTCTCATCGCGCTGAGCAGCAGCAGTCTTCAATTTCTCATCAACAGCAGCACGCACTTCGTCAGTCTGTTGTTCAAGCGATAATCTAGTCTTTTCAACACCTTCCAACTGTAAAAAAAATAAAATAATTTTTTAATATTTAATCTAATATCTTATGCTGATTTGTTTTATAAAGTACAAACCTACATTCTTACTTTTATGTTTCATTTATTTTATTTTATTATAAAAAACTTTAATTCAATTTTTCATAATTTGTTAATCCAATTTACGTTATTTACATAGAACAAAATAGAATTCATGTGATGGACAAATTTTATGTTTCTCTCGGGACTTAGCTTTTATCAAAATTGTAAATGTATACTAATTTGTAGAGAATATTTTATTTTTTTACTTTTAAGAGATAATTTCAATTTCAAAAATTAAAATTGACCCTTTGATACTCAAAACTAGAAATTGTTTAACTATAACACTAAAATTATGGCGACATGATTTATGGTCAATTTCTGGTTTCTTAATGCAGAATAATATTTTTTCCAATTTTTAAAGCTTTTACTATTCTTAGTAAATATGAGATAATTTATGATTTTACTAAGAGATCTATACGTCCCCACTGAACAATAAAGGGTTAATGTAAAATTCAAAAATTCGACGAACCTTAAAAAAACTAAAAGAAACATTTAACTATTAAAATAATACTCACGTGCTCCTTAAGTTTGCTCCTAATATCAGTAATGTAAGCTTCCCTTTTCTCCTCGCTATTATTCATCTTCATGTCAAGGGATTCTCGAGTCGCTTTAACAAAAGTCTCGTTAAGCTCATCCTTCTTACGAGCAACTTCTTCAATTTTACTCAATCGCGCATTTAGTGCCGCTATTTTATTAGCTTCGAGAGACAGTCTACGCTCCTCGGCTGCTTTCAGTTTAACTTCAATGTTAACAGCCGGCTGGGTTGGCGATGTTTGAGGCGATGGTGGACGTTTGGCTGGCACCGCTGTTGGTTCGGCTAATATTACTTCGTAACGCAAGCCACCCTTCGTTTTCTCCTGGCAGCGGATCTCCGTTGCTAAATAGAAAGAATATTTAAATTTAAATTAATAATTAAATCTTTTTTTTTTAATGAAATTCAATTTAAACAAGCTTTTTTAATTATGATTGAAAGCTAATTGACTTGTATTGAAACTAATTAATAATTGATTTGTATAACATTACAATAAATGTAGAATCATAATTTTAAAAAATTGAATTTTTTAAATTTAATCTTTGAAAAATTTTAATTGTTACATTTTATAATTTGCTTCTTTAAAATTATGACATGCTTCATAACATTTATGTGAATTTTTCGAAAAAATCAAACAGTAAGCGCTTAAATCATTCTAACACATAATAAAGGAAGCTTCATAAATAAAACAACTAAATAGCCATTAAAATAATCAACGGTTTGCGTGCCTGAGAAAAATCCATTCTTGTAGAATGCAATAGCTGTAAGCACGTCAAATCAAATTCAAATCAAAAAAAGCTCATAATAATTTTTATCTTTTATTGTTTATCAATTTTTTCATTAAAAATAATCATTAATCATACAAAATAAAAATGTATTTGTTGATAATTTTTATTTGTGCAACAAAAAGAATAAGATTAAAAATTTTTTAAAATACAATGCTTAAGAGGAGAAAAATGTAAAATTTGAAACTTTTATACTAAAAATTCTATACTGCCATAAAAACAACATGTACTTAAATGATTGAAATAATGCAATGTTGATAATATGCATGGAGAGCCATTAAAATAATCAATGTTCGCGTGTCTCTTAGGTAAAATTCAATTACATTAAAAGTGATTAACAAAACAGTTAAAAGCGCGGATGCATAAAAACAAATCATAATCATACGAATTAATATAAGAACATATTATTTCACTGTTCAATATTTTAAGTACATTTTAAAATTTTACGTCTTAACCAAACGGAATATTCAATGAAATTGAAAACGCAGACATTATTCTTCTTCGTTCTTTTTGTGATATTAAAAACGTTAGTATTTAAGTGGAATCAGAGTATGAAATTTTCCACTAGATTTCCTTAGCTCCTTAATGCGATTCAAGAAAACTCATCACTTTGTTAACCGTCTTGTTCTAACACCTGCATAAATGGAAATTATACGATTCATTTCAGTAATGCCGCGCTCTTCGAGTATCTTTTCAACTGAATAATTTTACTTTTATTTTAAGAAGGAGCTGCAGCGTTTTAAAAAAAGCAGTTAAATTTTTATCCTCAACTTGTTGGATATTTCTTTGATAATTTTAAATGAATTTTCTTCTGATTTAATTGAATAATAGCATATCAATTTTTTATTTTTCTAATTAGTAAATTAATCGGATAAATATTCTTTAAAAAAGAAATAATAATCTTTATTTAAAACTTATAAAAATAACATTTTTTTAGATCTTTTACAAAAAATTGTTGCAATATGTGTTATTAAAGCCTTAGAAGAAAATTCCGTAAAAATTTTAGGAACGTTCTTACAAAGAAATTAATTTTTGGTTTAACATAGTTTCAAACAAAAATCTTACATGAAATCTTGTAAAATACAGAATGTTTTTGTAAAAATTCTTACAAAATTTATGCATTATTTAAAAAAAAATTTTTACAAAATTTTTCCATAAAAGAAGTTTTAATTTCTTTTTTTATGATTATAATAGGTTGAAGAAAATTATATGTGAATCATTTGATAAAGATAATTGTAGAGAAAAAAAATTTCAAATAAATAAGCAAAATTAAAACTTTTATATGCGTATGTGTCACAATATATGGCTAAAGTCATTAAAATTTTACCATAAGGTTTTGAGAAAGAATAAAAAAAAGTTTTGATTCAATTTATAAATGAATTTTTAAATATATTAAATTTATTATTCAACACATATGTATTATAAAATAATTGATTTTATCAAACGTTACATGGATATAATAATAAAATTTTTTACTCCCTGCGGCACCCTACGTAGCTAAAATAATTCGTAGGAGCTTACCTTAAAGTAATTTCGTTTTACATAAAAATGGAAAAGAAAATCTTATCAGCGAGATTATCAAGATGAGAATGGAATTTTTCTATTTTAAAAACGTTTATATTACTTTCACTTGAACTAATTTCAAAGAATAGTTTAAATCTTTATATATAATACAATCAAATTATCTCGTACGTAAAAGAACCTTTTCTCTTTCTCCGAAAGTCATTCTTCTGATACAAAAGATTTTTTTTTTAATTTAAAAATGTATTAAAACCGGAATATTTCATTAAAAATGTCCTAACAGAAGATTCATTTTCAGTTCTAATAAATTTCAATAGGTAAAAATTTTCTATATCAAAATTAATTCCACGTTCACGATATAAATCAATATATCGCAACTTTATCAATTTTTACTTTGCACAAAAAGTCATGTTAACCAAATCAAACCCCCGGAAGTCCCTGAATCCAGTCACCTCTGATATTATCCCTCCAAAAAAAATAGCTATTATTACTTCCTTATGCCCACCAAAAAAGAAAAAAAATAAAAGAAAAAGACAACGACAAAGTTAAAAAGATACAAGAATAATCCCATGAGAAACACTACATACAGATATACGTATGACAAACCATTGTACACACGCGTAGCAAAAAAAAAAAAAAGAGGAGAAAGAGAAAAAAAACTAGGGGGAGAAATATACGCACACAAGAGCAGAGAGGACTTACAACAACGCAAGGTATGACTCAGCCTCGCACGAGCTTGAAAAGAGGGATCGATCCTAATATAAGAAAGAAGAGAATGAGAAAGAGAGAGACGGATGTACAGAAAGTTTATGATAGTCTTCTCTTTTCTCTTTTTTTTTTTATACTATAAGGCGCCATGGCGTCTACATACTCGTCTGTTGCCACCTTAGCTTTTCTTCCTATAAAACACAACCCCTCTAATATGTGCTCTTTTTTTTCTTCAACGTGCTTTAGCCTTTTGTAAAATTGGCTTTTTCTTTTAAAGGGAAGTTTTACTGTATGCTTTTGTTGGAAGCTAAATATATTTGCAATGGATAATTTATTTACTTTCTGCTGAAGTATTGAGATAAAGATATTATTTAGCTTTTGGATGGGGAAAGGTTAATGTTATTGTAAATTAAAATAATTGTGTTATTGCGACTAATATTAATTGTATTAATTGATTGACTTTTAAGTATAAGAAAAGAAAATTTTCATTTTACAAAATCAAATACATGATATTTTTTGTACTAATATAAAAGATAGAAAATAATTAGAAAAATATTTGTTCATAACTTAGGAAAAAAAGAAAAAAAAAATTATATCAATATCTATATATTAATATTAAAATTATTTAGATTTAAACGCAAGGTTAAAAATAGTTTTTTATTTACCTTAGACTATAGTCATAAAACTACAATCTTATATCACGTATAGTACCCTTGACACGAGAGAGCTTTAAATAACAATAATTCTAAGTACTTTAATGGACTATATAATAAAATATAATTCACATTTTAAATGTAAGAAAAATTATGCTTTTTCATTTTAACAATTTTTTCGTATTACTTACTTTAATTTAATCCTATTTATAAAAAATTAATTTTACAAATAAATATTTAAAATAAAATTTATTATACTTGTATCACTATAGTTAAAGTTCCAGTTAATATATCAAACAAACATAAATTTAAATTTACTGGAAGATGCGATCCTTGATGCGTTTGAAATAAAATTAAGTGAAAAGAAAGAAAGGCAAAAAAAAAGTTGTCTACAACCAAATATGGTGTAACAACCGCTTGTCGAGCTGAAAATTATGTTTCGTACGTTCAAGTCGGACTAAGGTGCTTTTTTCTTGTCGTTGTTTTATCTTTCGTTAAGGTGGTTTGACGTAAATGTTTATTTCACTACCGTTACTTTAATTAACCGAGCGAAAAAATAAATCAAATTACCTATTTTTGTTATATTTATCATTTCACGATGACGTGTTGTTATAACATTTTGAATTAAACATCTAATTTTAAAGAAATTAATGTTTGAAGAGTCATTTTGCATGAGTGAAGTTTTAATAATTTGCAGTTAATTTTACACATTACCACGTTGTAAAACACATAAATAAATTAACCGTTATAAGAGAAATAAAAGTTTTCTTTTGAAGCATCGTTTTCTCCACTTCAATGCTTTCGAAAAAACAGAAGAAAAATTCTATTTCCATTTAATATCAAGTGCCCAGGATATCATATTCTACTTCCATCGCTTTAACCAACAACAAATCGCTTGTAATCCAAACACATACCGCAGGAAAAAAAGGGACAAATCTCTTTCATTTCTTTTTTGCCTCAATCAATCTCTTTCTTTATCCAACAAAACAGTAATAGTTTTCCATTATTTTAGTATAATAAATCTTATCAATAAACAATCACTTTTATCCTTCATTCACTTCATATTACCCATTCATCCTGTATATATATAAATATACAAAACGCTTCATGTATATAGGTTATATAACGCCTTTTTCATATTTTTTATAGATTTTTTCTCTTCCCATATTATATCTTCATTTTACAAGTGCATATAACTAACGCTCTCTCACTCGCGTCTACGATTCCAATATTGCGGTTAAGTCAGTTTACTCTATTCCTTATATATATATGGGTGCTATAACGTATTACTATATATATTCGCATGCAATAAAATGGTAGGTTATATAGGAAAAGGAAGGAATATATAGTTCAGTCTGATGCATCGCCCAGGCCTACGCAGGGTGCATTGAACCATATACAACGAGCCAAGGGAATATTGCAGTAAGAGAGCAACTTGTTACCAGTTTTTTTCTTCCCCCTCCTTCTTTTTTATTCTTTCTCTTTTTTTCTCTTTTATGTTTGTGCTTTTTTAAACTCCTGTTTTCGTTGATTTTAAGCACTCTTTAAATTTTCTCTTTGTCTTTTTTTTTTTAAAAAAAGGTTCCTTTTGTTGTAAAAGATTGTCGGGAGAGAGAGGTGGCTTTTTATAATGGAAGTAGAAATGCATTGTGAATTGCGTTTGTCGCAAACATTTGTATCAAATATGCGATAGATTGTTTTTTTCGATTTGAAAATAAAGGATTTCAAGTATAGTTTGTAATTTAAAGAAAGTAACATTAGCATTTTTTATTTTTGATATACTGGTTTTTTAACTTTGATTAAAAATGTCTAAAAATAATGTTGCATTATTACAGACAAATGATATTTCGATAAAACTCTTTAGTTAGTATCTTCAAAGTTAATATTATTTTTGTTTTTATTTTCTTTAATTCAATATTTCACTAAAGTATATCATAAATATTAAAATTCATGAGAGATGTTATGCGACATATAAATAACAAGAAAACAATTTTGTCTTTGTAGTCTACTCTAGTCAAAGACGAATGTTTGTCTGTCGTGTTCGTCTTCGACTACTTACGAATATTAAAACCTTCTTTATTTCCATAAAATCTTAACTTAAAATTACCGCTTGATTATTAAAATTAAATACAAAACCTATGCATAATCTAATATTCAAATCAATTTATCATCTTCATGAAATTCAAAAGACACTCGTTTATTCAATGCGCACAATACAGAAGCTTTATTCAAATACCAGTCGATATAACACAAAACCTTAGGAGCTCATATTCGAAACAACAGAATATAACCGAAATTGATCGAATCAACAATAGCATAAGGCCCCCTTTTGCTTAGATACTATCGTCGTATACTGATTGAATTCAAAACTACTCTACATAGAAGCCAGAAGAGAATCAAATACATCATCTTCCATTATCCTGCGCTGCTCTTATCTTGTCACGTATATGGGCGCACATAGGCCTTATGATACAAACAACATTGCAAAACGTGATCTGTACCGAGTAGCATGAATTAACATTGAAATTAAATTTTGTTTATGGTATAAATATCTAATACTGATGATATACACACGAGGGTTATGCGTTTAATTATATATTGAATTTTAACGGTGATCTTTATTGTAATAACGGATTACGCTGGTTGCAGGTTGTAATTACATTGACCGTATTTAAATATTTGATTAAAGTTTAACTTTTTATAAAATACGCTGCAAGTTTTTCGCGTCGTGCTTTATCTTTTGATGTGATCTGAAATCGATGGTTTATAAGTACATATTACAGTAAGCTTCGTAAATCATTTAAAAATTGGATTATTCATATTTTTTTAGAAGATTTTGTGTAAGATGAAAATAGAATAAATATTTAATAGTTTATAATAATTTACAAATTAATTTTCGACTGAATTTATCAACGTAAACAATCGCTAGGTTAAAGAAATAATAGTAAATAATTTCTTCAAAATTTGAAGATATTTATGTTTATCATAAATCTTGCACATGGCACATCCAATTCAAGTTAGTTTTCTACAAATATAACAAAAAGTTATATTTTTAGAAGCCAAGATTTACAACTTTATGTTTACAGCATTTTTATGTTCATTTATTTAGAGTAACTAGTTTTTTCTTCGCGGTAGTATAAATAAAGACAAAAGCTTTGTAAAATAAAAATACGGATAGAGAAATGTACAACAGCGTTGTATAAATTTGCTAGATTAGTAGAGACAATGAAAGCGTCGACACGATATATTTCGAAATGAATATGTCTTTTAAACGCATATTGTCAAAGAAAACAAGGTTTCGCAATCAAGTAGTAAAGTAAAAATTAACAATTGTCAATTAAATAAAAAATTTTAGTCATGTGAAGTCAATATTGTTTTCAAAGAATAGAAATGATTTTTATCTTTTTATAATAGAAATACATTGGTTTGGAGAATTTTAAAACAAAAGAATTATCAAGCTTTGTTAATTTTACGATAGTACAAGTGTTTAAATTTTACTTCTATAACGTGACTGACTTAATGTAGGATTTTAATCTTCTATTGATGTAATTTTTCCGACTTTTTAATAAAAAATTTTATTGTTTGCTGATGAATTAAATACTAATTAATTTCTTTTTATTTAAATATAATTAATTATATGTTTCAGTAACTTATTTGATAGAGCAATGGATTTGTAATCTCGAGGTACCAAGTTCGAACCTCGCTCTCAGCCGGTCGATACAAGCATCACTGTATGTTACATGTGCTTTGTTCGCAAACACACTGACAACCTGCGTTGTCAATTAACATTGCAATCATACTATAAATACAGCGATATTGAATAACATTTAAAAAAAAAACTAATTATCAACTTTTAAAAATAAAAATTTTCATAAAAAAATTTCTATGATGATTCGAACCCTTTGTTGTTGAAATTATATTTGTATTTAAAATGTCAACGCTAGCAATATACCAAAAATAACCGCATACGTATATTATATTCGGTTATAACATCTTTGTTTCAAAATCTTAAAGATTAATTCATTTATATAAAGATGGCATATCTTAAAATAAACACTAAGATGCTAAAGGGTTAAGCATACAGAAACAAAAGTAAAAGAACATCAACAACTACACAAACAAAGCCCTTAGTCATACTCACTTATAAACTTGACTTTCTTAGGTTGTTTGGTACGTGGCTTTCCTTTGCCGCTAGGCTTCTTCATGGGCGCGGCACCTCGTCGTTGGGTGGCTGTTTTATTATTATTTTTTTTTCGCCCCACAGAGAACAGAGAAAAAAAAAGATTTCGCGCACACGTGTATAACCTCGTTTTTTTTTTCAAATGCTGTACGAGTGGTTAACTTTTCTAGAGGATACTTGGAATAGAGAGTAAGAGTTTCAAGAGGGTGGAAAGTTTTTTTTTTATTTTTAAAGAGGATGTACGTATCGTTGATGATTTAATTTATGTGAGTAAGAAATAATGACTTGCAAAAACCCTTGTAGAACTTAGATATCGACTAGCTTGTACATTTTTATAGTCAAAATAATGGAATTCGTGTTTCAGGGTTTATTTTAATGGGCTTTAGTTTTTACGATATTCGTTTATATTTGTATACATAGTGTATGTATATATCTCACTCAGTACACATGTAATTATCCTCTTAGAATCAATAACCATAGTTGAACTTCTTTAAATGCCGATTACAACACACTCGGTAATACGTTATGAAAACATTTTTATTCTAGTTACACATGAATTGAAAAAGTTTGAACTGAAATTTGTTTTTAATTTTGAAGAGATCATAAGTTAATCTTCAAACAATTTTTCTGAATGTTGTATTAACTTAATATATACATTTTTCATATTTTAAAAATATTTGATATATGCTAATGTACTTTGTTATTTCTGATCTATAGTACTGATAAAGATTTTTCTTAAGTTTGATAATTTATCGGCAGACGAAGAATAAAGTGGAAAAGAGGGTTAGCTTAAGAAGTTTGTTTTCAACTTGATAATCTTTCTGTACAAAACTTTAGGAAAATTGGAAGTCTTTGCTCTTTGGCAATTAAGTATTTTAAATTCAATCTTAAAAATGAATGAAATTTTTTAGCATATAACTGATCTATTCTTGATCTTCAAATTTGATAATAGACATTTTCAGTAAATTAAAAAAAAATTTAAGTTGCTCCTTTACACTAATTGATACAAAAACTATAATTCAGGAACACAAATAACAAAGTCTACCAATAACTTCAATTTACAAATATTGCACATAAGGTTTCGTATAGTTCGCAATAAACTATAAATACTTTTAATCAAATTTCTTGCTCGAAATTTTCATACATAATTTTACTGTATATAACTTAGTTGACCTGGATTTAAACTTCCGAAGTTGTTTTAACTTAATTGATTTGTGAGTCTAACTAATAGTCTATATTTTCAAACGTGGAAGTTGAGAGTATGCTAATACTCTAGTTTGATCGTTATTATCTCGCACCTTATATAAGGTTTAATTTTTAAATTTACAGTTTTAATCTGAAGTCTGCTTAAAAATTAAAAATTATTTGAATCACCGAAATGGTGTTCATAATTTTATTTACTAATTTATTTGAAATCATAATTTGTAACAATTTATTTAGATGACTAAAAAGTGGAAAACAAAATAAAATAAATTTTATAAAGCATGCTTTTCTTAAAAATAAATCATACTAAAAAGTAAATAATAATCTTTTGCAAGTATAAATTCTGATAATATTAAACTTGCGAAAGACTAAAAGAAAAGCATGGCGCATGCACACCTGTGGTATCAAGGATATTTTCTCTTGGAAGCTCCACCACTGAATAGTATATACGAAGTAAGTGTAGCGTAAGTGCGCATGTCGTGCTTTTTTTAACTCTTTCGCAAATAGAATATTATCAAAATTTATATTTACAAAAGCTTTTTTACTTTTTAATATGATTTATTTTAAAAAAAAGCATTTGTTTAAAAAAAAATTTTTTTAATCAACTTGGTACAGTTATTAATTTTAATAAAATTGAAAATATGAATTTATATTCTAATATTTTTAGAATTTTAACGTGTGAAAAATTTCAACTCCATTTTATAGAATGAAAGATTCAATAAAATATTGTAATGTAATCAATGCATTATTTGGAACAAAGCTCTCAATGCAAAATTTAATTCACATTTATAAGAAAGAAATTGATAAATTGACCATTAAACGTCTAAAAATAGAAATACCACAGAAACAAATATGCACAATAAAAATTTCAATTTCAACGATCATTTGAATGCGGAAAACTTTCCTGACCATCGTTAACGCAAAACATGCAAACAATCAATCCCCAACACACCATCTACTTCTTTTTAAAAAAAAAAAAAAAAAGGCCAGAGAAATATAAAAAAAGATCACAACGAGTTATTTTTATCAGCATAAAAACATATATAAAACACAAGTTTGAGGTGGTGGATATCATATACATTTCCATTTGGCACGCGAAAGGATAAGAGAAAGAAAGAGAGAAAAAAGGGAAGTTACGTCGTAGCCGTCGACGTCGAATTATCGACTTTTTGGTACCCGGAGGCAAGAAACTTCAACGAAGTTGACCTGAAAAATTCGCGTGCCAATGCTGATTCCAAAGAAGCTTCCTTTTTTCCTTTTATCTGCTTAACTTGAAACTTTTACTGTTTGAGTTTTAAAGGACTTTGAGTGGTCCGAGTGATCGAAAAGTTATCGAGACAACTTTACTTTTTTTTCTTTTTTTTTCATTTTCTGAATTAATAAATTAGTTATATTGATTTTCTTTATCTTATTCATTCAATTATATGCAAATTATTCCTATTTAAGAAAAATATTGGTTTTAATACTTTGGTGAGTCTATATATCTTTATAAGAATCATTTTATTATGAATATGAATTAATTTTACATTTGCAGTAATTTAAAATTGTAATAAAGGCTGAATCGATTTTTTCAATTATTACTCTAAAAGGTTTGAAAAAAAATATAGGTTGATTATTTTTTAATAAATGGAATAGCTTTGCAATTGGAGTTTAAAGATCGATTTTTAAAAAGATATTTTTTTATTTTTCAATGTTAATCGATTTCCAATACCAAGAATTAAATGAGCAGTTTAAACCTTAAGTAATGTTTTCATTAATTATCAAGAATAAAAGAAGTAATAATTCTTGTGAAAAAAATAAAGTAAAAAAAGTAAGTGGTAAGAGAAATAAAGTTGAATAAAAGGTAAAAAAGAAAACTCAAAAATAAATGTTTTATATAAAATCAATACCAATTTCAGCATTATATCCTACCGAGCCTTAAAACACTAAAACAAAGCTCCAAGGGATTGAAATTCTTAACACATGTATTATTTTCATTTATAAAAGCGCATAAAAAGTATCAAGTCAAAACTTTTTCTTAATTATAAATGCACATCCGCATTAGTTTGTTTAGGTATTTTGTATACTGAAAACAATATGTAAAATATTTAGTTAACTGAGTTCATCTTTTCGGTCAAAAATTAAATTAGTTTGGCTAAAGTTCAACAGTTATAGTGTGTAAACTCCAAATTTACTAATTTTAGCTGCAAAACTTATGCGCCATAACTTTTACTTTTGTTGAATTTGGCACCAAATTTCTGTACAGTAGTACCCTGAGGTCAAAGTTTTGCAATTAAGATGAAAATAATGAGTTTTTAAAATTGGCCAAAATTTTTAAATTTTATCAATAACAATTCCTGTTTTTTTTTCATGAAAATATTAAATATTGAATCATAATTTTCCTAAAAAAAACTGACCCGAATTTTAGACTAAAAAGCTGTTACTTAAAATTTGAGTTGTTAATGTCTGTGTGTTTTTACTGAACATAAATAAAATTTCCTTTTAACGACAATTTATGCTCCCAATATTTTTTGCTAGTCTAGAAAATTTCTGCAAATAGAACTTATATTGTATCCCTTATATACATATACGCATAAAAATAAAAATTATTGAATCCTTTAAATTTATGTGCCCTACTAAATCAAGCTCTTTATTTTTAAAATCATTGGATATATCTTTACCAGGAAAGTTATTTTTATCCTTTATTGAACATTTTTTTAAAAATAATTCAATATTTAAAAAAAAATTGATTAATTTAGTGAAAAAATAATTAAATTAAAAATCAATGATTGTAATTGAGTTTCAAAACTTCGAATGATATACACGAGTGTCGAATTTTCAATTTCAAATCTCACGTAATAGCATGTAACCTAATTTTTTCATTTTACATTCTTTTTTGGAAAAAATTACAAAAAGATTCTTGCAATCACTCACCAAATTTAAAACTCAACTCTATTGCGACACATAAAACTTTTCATCCCTATCAGTATTCTCCGCAAGAATATAGAGAAAAAGAAACTTTAAAAAATGTTCCATCCACCACAGACACGTTTGAAAAAAAAATTCCTTTTTATCTTATTCCTCCTCAAGGTTACACCTGTCCGCCTGAAAAGAAACCCTTTCAGTTCTTGCAAGAGAGAGAAAAAAAATACAAATAAAGTTAGGTTTAAAAAAAAAGGCAACTTTATTTGTGTTACCTGTAAAGAATTCAAAAGGGGAAGGTTTAACAAATGTCCGAGGAAGGGCATGCACATACGATGAACCGAGGAAAATTGATCGAACTGCAGCACAGAAACACTAGTTGTGTCTATATGTATATTGTAAATGATATCGACCTCGACTCTGCGACGAAACGTTTTCAATGTTGAATTTTAGTTTTAGATGCATATATGTATTGTCGGTGTACACATATGCGCGACGAGGAAAAAGGATATACGAATGTATGTTTTATGTTACATGGCAATTTGTATTGTTTGACCAACAGGAAAAGTTATTGATGTACAGGACCAATTTTGTTTAGTCTTTTGATTGAACAAATAATTAAATATGTTACTTTTAATGAATTTTAAATAAATGTATGAGCGACATTAATTTAACAATGAATGAATAAAATTAATTTAATGTTAATGGAATACAAATGATGTAAAACAACTTTTGAACAAGGAATAATGTTAACTCATGATACCAAATTTAGATTTATTTTCTGCATGAACTAGTTATATTTAGCGTTTATTAAAATTGATACTATAAAAATGACCATCCTAGCTATCCTTGACACAATAAACTTTGAAATATCATCCTTAAAATAGATATTTTAAGAACGTGTAAAAAATAGTTGCATAATTGCGAAGAAAAAAAATTGAATTTCATACCCAAGAGGATTTCTAAAGTAAAATGCTTTACGATATTATTAATCTTTCAAGTTAGAAAAAAAGTAGCATCGAATGGTTTGACATATTTTGAAAGTTCGCGTTCATAATTATGGATGATTAAAACTTTAAAAATAATAAAGAACAAAAAAGTAGACTGTTGGCTGATTTATTTGCTTACTTAATCGTATCGTAATACGCCTCGTTAAGTGAGTCACATTGTTGAATATGCAAATATTTTTTAATTATTTTTTTGCAATCCTTTTTAAATAATCTTATTGTCAAGTTGAATAATTTTATAAATAAATGACTAGAAAGGAATATTTTTATTATATAATTATCAAATTTGTGTCAGACAATTGATAGAATTAATAGAAAAAGTGACTCATTTAATTCATCGCTTTGTAATTTAAATATTAATCTTCTTTTTAAATTAATTCAATAAAAAGTGACGAATAATTTGCTTCGAATATCTTTATTAAGTAATATTGTTTATCAAATAAAATGAAATAAAGAGAATTATAAGCACAATTAAAAATGTTAACAGAAACCTATATACTTCTATAAAAAGACTACTTTTATAGATATTAATAGCAAACCCTAAGAGTAAAAGTAAAGATTGTAAAAAAGAAAATGAACATGAATGATTGTGAAAAATTGCACTCTAACTGTCGTGGAAAATGAAAAAAACTAAAGTAGAATGGGAGTTGTGAAGTGGAAAATCGATGAAAACCCTGCATTTATATATAAAAAAAGTATTTATAAAAAAATGGTACGACTGACGTTGTACAATGATAAATCACCAACTGCAACAGATTTCAATTTAATGCAGTGCTAAGAGAAAATTTAAAAGAAGCCTGGCGTTGGATGAGCTCTTGCCTAACGCGAGGCTGGGTTCAATCTGGCCAGGTACCTCTAACTTTTTCAAAGAAAATTTGTAGGCCAACGCGACTCTTAAAAATCCGACCCTTTATTGATTTGGTCACAGTGCCACCGCAAAGTTTTCTATGTGGTCTACGTCGCCTATGTAATGTGTAAACGTTCCGCTACTCCTCGACTCACCTGAAATTAATCTATAGACATATCCTTTTATATTAATCTTTTTAAAAAAAAAAAAAAAAAAAAAAAAAAAAGAGAAAATTGTAAAAGCTTAGTATTTAAAAAAGAGTATAGTTCTATAGAAGATAAGTTGTTATTACAGGTATATTTATTTAATTTAATTAATTTTAATATGTATGGCATAATTTATGAATATGTAACATGTATGTTTGAAAAGAAATATTTTTTTATAATTTTACTTCAAAAACATTTTTTTTTAATTATTTTTTTATGTGCCACCTTTTTTCAGAAAAAAATATACTCATACGCTCTTTTCAGAGTTTGTTCATGCAAAAAATAAAGTAAAAAAGTCTAAGAAAAATATACAGTTTCTTATCTTTTTATTTCTTTTTTTATAACAGCTAGACACAATAATTAAAAACCAGTTTTAAATCTTCATTTACTTTTTTATATATTTGACAAAAATACAAACAAATACACAAAGATTCATTTACAAATGAGCTTTAACTGGGTCCATCGGACCCAGTCAAAATGAGTTTTTGAATAAATGTTAAAGTATGAAGATATTTATTCTAAAATATTTATTTTATATTCAGATTTTCGTTTCGACAGTCCATCGAATTTTTTAGGGAGTTTTTTAGGGTCAGGTTGACCCAATGGAATTTTCATATTGAAAATGCAATTATTAAGAATTAAATTTAAATCATCATTTTAGAAATACACTAAAATAAATATTTTATTTTTATTTCAGACCAAAATAACTTTTTAATTGAACTGTAAAAAAATTTGAAGAAAATAGATTGAATGAAAATAATAACTTGTTTAAGAATTATCACGGCTATGAACTCTTTCAATCTAAATTGAAGTTAATTAAAAATGTTTTTTTAAAATATGGTTGTATATACAATTTGTAAATTTATTAGGACACATAAAATGGTAAACAATTAACGAAATAAGATACGACCGTCTTCAAGTCCATTATTAATTTCTTTCAATGGGTTCCTTAATTCACGATTCACATCAGATGAAGAAAGTAAATGAGAAAGATTTAAGATATAAGCTATATCAAGATGTCTGAAAAAGAAATTCAGTATACATAAAAAAAAGGCAACATTCAATAAGTACATTTAATGTTTGAAAGAGATTAACTTCCGCTACTTGGTAATTTAGCTTTGTGTCACGGATCGATATATTGGTTGAGTCAAGGTTCGCTATAGAGTTTAGTTCTCGCATTGCAGATAATTAACTGGCTGATCGATATACAACTGACGCGCTCTCTTCGAAAATTTCCTCATCTCTTTGTAGACGAATAAAGAAAGAAAATAAAAGATGAAACACAATGCACAATTCGAAAGATGAATGAGCTATAGAAAAGTCTTAAAAGAGGTACAATGAACCTAACCTTAATGATTACAGTATACAATATCTAATGCGTAAACAGAAGAGGATTGAACCCTCCAAGTGGCTCTTCACATTTGATTGCTGATAGCTTTGATATGTTCAAGAGTATATGACGATCGATCGGGTTAGTGTTACGGTTCTGAACAAATGGGTTAGGTAGATGATTGATATGTCAGCTACAGTCAGAATTACTATGATGAATATCGATGATTTTGGTGGATTTAATTCATTATTAAGATTCGTCGACATCAGACTGCTATTGTTACAGATAAGCTAATTTACTTAGATTGATATGAAATTTAGATTGGTTAATTTTAACAAGCGGTTTATTAACTATCAATTCTGATAAAAGGAAAGTTTTAGATGAAGGGATTAGATTGTTGTCGGGTTACGTGTTTAATTTGACGCAAACATATAATATTAAACGGAGAAACTTTCCGTGCAGCAGATGTATCAAACGCGTACGTCAGAAATACCAAGTAGCAAGAGTTCTACCGTCTCAATAACTTTCACAGCTTTTGTCTCAACATGAAAGCTGCCAGAAAAGACGCCAGCAATTCCAATATTGATACTCGCAAGTTTCGGGTTATTGAGCTCCTAAAATAAGCCTGCTACTATATCAAATATATGCTATCGATGTGTTATTATTCCTGATACTTCAGACACATGAAATTTGAAGAAACAATAGTCATCTTAGAACAACTTTTATTAGTTTTTAATCTTTGATTATGCTAATAGCAACTAATCAAAACTAATTTGAAAACAATATTTTATGTTTGCAATAATAAAATGATAGATTTTACAACCATACTATTTTTTTCTCCATTTGTTATTTATTTTAATACGATTGAACTGCAATGAGAGATTATGGTAAAGTGATCTGGTTAGTTACAATGAAATAAATTGGCTTAAGGTTAAGTGCTTTAGGAAAAGCTTATTCTGGTAAAACGTGTTGTGGAAGTGTCAGGTCTACGTGTATTAGATATCGTAATATTTAGATAAATAATTTTGGTTCTAATTTGAAGAAAAAAAATGGAAATAAATCCATAAATTAATATTTATATAATTTTCATTCACACAAATAATTAATACAAGACTGGAAGTGTCAATGAACTGAGAAATATATTTTTTTTCATTAAAATTAAAAAATAATGATACAACCGTTAGAAAGATTACAACAGTTTACAGCTATAAATAATATATATTTTCAAAGTAAATTGCATTGAAAGTATTCACATGCAACTAACATTATAGTTTTTAAATATTTATCATTCTACAAATTATAGAAAGATCCGTTAAAGTAGATAATATCGGGACATGGTCAGACGATTCATATTAAAAGATTTGTATTTTAAATTATTTGATGAACAAGATAATGATTCTTTGGTAACTCAAAAATTAAGTTGTTTACAAAATATTCTAAATTTGAATGAAACACCTTTTTGAACATTAATTAGAAACTAAAATAAATCGAAGCTAATTGAAAAGCGAAACATTTATCAACTGCTTTAAACTACCTTTGATGGAAAACCAAGGAAATTGCAAATTGAGTCGATTGACCTTGCTAGAGAGGTAAAATCGGGAAGTCAACCTTCTATGCTTTGCAAAGAAGAAAGAAAAAGCGGACGTTTCCTTCAAAGTGTCGAGCGTCACGCGAAATCGAACCCCTCCATTTGCTTGCTTTCTTTTTTATACATCCAGCACACCCTGAATAAAACTCGTAAATGTCGCATAAATTAGCAAGGATTAACTCTATCGTCCTTTGCGGCTTGTTTAACTTAAAACTTTTCCTTTACCCCTTTTTTTAGAATATTTCCTCTATAAGCTTTTATTAAAATGTCAATAAACTTCAATATACATTGGTTAAGTAATTCCGTTATTAGTTAAATGTATTTAGCAAACGCCTTCATTAAATATTCTAATTTGCTTTTAAATCACAAAAGCTTTTTGCAAAGAAAATCCTTACATACAAGAGCAAATAAATAAGTTTGCGTTAGTTTTTATTATAATTGCACCAATTTCTTCTCAAATTAGATCTTTTTTTATCCTTTAATTGTTTTAATATATTTTTTATTTTTTTACTCTAAAAAAAAATAAAATAATTTTGCAAACCTATAGACTTTTAATATCATAATCATAAGGAATAAATTAATCTGTTAAAACCTAAAACCATTAATTATAATCTAAGTTCGTACAACATTCAGAAAATTTCCTCTATCTAATTAAAATTCAACTCAGATCTCTTTAGCAATCAACTTGGAATTCCAAATATCCTTCCAGAAAAGCTTTTCTCTTTCCTATTAAAAGGTAAAAGGAAAGAAATAAAGAAAAAAAAGAAAGAAAAGATCAATGGTAATATGAACAGAGACTCACCAACAAGGCTTAATGGCGCTTTGCAGCTGTGGCAGAAGCACTGCAGTACAGAGTCGCGTACAAGTGTGATCAACATCTTGTTTTAGGCCTTTTTTTATTTAATATTCTTATGTTAATTTTCTATTTAAATTTAGATCTAAAGATAGAATAAAAAAAATTAAGATGATATCAAAGATTTTTTTGCTTATTTCTTTATATGTTTCTTTATCTTTCTCTTAGTCTTTTACGGTCACCAACGATCAATTTTTTTTTTCATACGAATACTATTGGAGGTGAATAATAATCAAATATTTAGGCTAAAGAATACGTATATTATATTTCCTCTTTTTTTTCTATAGTTAATTTAAGGAAATGCAATGTAGAACAAAACGTGATAAGATTTTTGGGGGCTATTTTGTCGTATTATACCCATGAGTCATCCCCTTTCACGATTGACATTATGGAGACGTTAAACGTTATTTGTCATAGCAAGATTACTGATACAAAATAACCTTTGATTAATGATGTTTAAATAAAATGTAAAAAATTAATAATAGACTGCTACATAAATATTAAATAAGTTAGATTTTGATATATATATATATATGTATGTATAAACTATCTAGAATGACGTCATTGTAAATTTACGTTAGAAAAAGCGCAATGTTAATTAAACACGGATTTATAAAAAAAATTTTTTTTAGCAACTTGTAATAACTGCTTTTAGATATCTTCCATTTCCATTAGATTTTATTAAAATACATTTTGTATTCATTATTTACATGATATGAAAATATAGCATGAATCTTCGGCTTTGGTTGATATATTTATAAATAATTGTTTAGAAAAAGAAAATTTTATTCGCACGCACGCACGTTTTGTTACTAAGGGTGAATTTTTGTGTTACTATGACAATGAGTTTACTTGAGCGGTTGTATAGTTTCTTCAGAGCAATAAAAATGATTTTATTGATTGTGTTGCAGTCGCAAATGACGTCATTTGTTTCTAAAATTTTTTAGAATTTTTATTTCATTTATAATATAAATTATATTAGCACTTGAACATTATTAGAAATAAAAAGAGGATTAATTGATGATTCGAATGTTTGATTCAATTCAAACCCTATAGTTACATTATCTGCATACAATAAGCGAGAAAAGATACGATTACTGTATAAATAATGATTTTTATTTTACTTAATTATTAATTTTTCATTTTATACAAAGGTTATTTTAAATTCTATAAATTTTTTATTAAAAATTAAGTGCAGATACTTTACGATACACTTCCGCATAAAATATTCATAAGATCTTTAAACATTAAATCGCTAATAAGCTTAATGCGAAAAAGATATCATTGATAAGAATATAAGTTTATAAATTAAAAATTTAAAAAGCCTGAAAAATTTTATTATATTTTTGTTCTATACTGAATATGAAAAAATATTTGTAAAATTATAATATTTCTTAAATCATTATTTTACGAAAAAAATAAATAAAAATGTAATTTTACATACATCTAATTTGTTACATAAAAAGATCTGATTTATAAAGAATATTTAATCTTTCTTTGAACAGTAATAATTTTTGTACATTCTCACTAAATTTACATTAAACTTTTATTTGATACTCCAAAATTTTAAAATAACTAATCTAACCTCTAAATAATAAATGCAGTATAAAAAATTTTAATCATGAATCAGTTTAAATTTTTAATCAACCAAACTCATCACTTAAAACAGGTAAAAAAAAGAAAAAAAGTTTAGTATCTTTGAAAGTACTCACTTAATAGTTTTTATATCGCTTAAATGTTATTAAATATTTAAAATAATCGTATAAAAGTATCCACGTCAATACCCGGCCACCCGGCAACTGGCTTTTTAACCCTCTTTGCGACATTGCAACAACTATACGATATAACCATATACGTACGTTTTATCTTTCTTCCCTTCCTTCTTTTTTTTTTGGTTTTTTATATACGTACTTTTAACCCTTTTCCTTCTTGATTACTCACTTTCTCTTCTTTTTTTTTATTCGACTATCGTTTCTGAGTATACACCCCCAATTGAATTTCGCTTTATCTTACCGCGATAACAATAAAAAAATTGAGAGAAAGACAAAGAAAGAAAATGTTCACTTGAAGAAGAAAAATTTTTTCTTTTTCTTTATTTTTTAAATTAAACTAACCGTTACTGCCACTTGCGTCTGAGGAAAAGAAAAAACTAAAAAGCCGGTAAGATATTTAAAAAAGAGTATGATGAATTTCTTTTTTTATTTGTAATGTGCGTGAAAAAGTGTGCGCAATCGGGGCGGTGGCTGTTGGGCGACTGAGGGGTTGAATATAGAAAAGAGAAGAACTTTACTCGAAGAGAGGAATACTATAGGATGGTGGGCGCTTTTGCGCTTGTATTGGTAGTACAGCGAGTAACGGTAAATGGTGGTGGTGGTGCCACAGCGCCGCGGCGCCCGGCGTCGCTCGATATACCGGCCCTCACCCACCTCCTCCTCCTTTTACTTCTCTTTCTTCCTCTTCTTATTCTTCTTCTTCTCTCTTTTATATACATTCTGAATACACTGATATCGTTTATTCAACGCCGGCAAATTGTTGTCTGACCGTGGATTCAGTGTGGTTTTAACAATTAAATTTTGAGATTTTTATTTTTATTTGGTTTGAGGTTTATCTTCTTTTTTTAAACAATGGTATTTTCTTAATTTAACTGCTTTATCAAGACTTTTATTTTATTTAAAAGTAGCAGACACTCGATTCTTTAAATATTATATTTATAATATTAATTTTAAATACTATAATTTTATAATGCATTATATTCGAGCAAAGATTTTTTTTATTTACTACAGTTTAGTTGTAAAGAAAATAATGTCTTTAGTCTTCAGAAATAAAACTACATCATATAATCTGATATAAAAAATATTATTTGTTCTAAAAATGAAAAAAATAATTAATTAGATATTTTTCAAGAACCTATTAAAAAATATTCTTATTATGCAGTCTGCATTTCTTAATTAAAACTCTTGAAATAATTTTATTCATTAAACTTTTTGTAACAATAAAAGTTTTTCAAACATCTTTAAAAATATTTTTTAATGAAAAATGACGGACAAATGTAACTTAGCTAAATTCAACTACCGTGCAAACATTTATGCACAAACATTACAGTAACATAAAATGACGGCTATGATACTACTAAAGTATAGTGAACGGGGATAAATGTCAGTATGCATTTCATACAAAATTCTTTAAAAAAAAAGCAGAAAAAGTAAACAGATGTCGCTTATAAAAACGTTATAGGTATAGTTTATAAACTTGAAACGATAATATTGAATAATAATTGTCAATATTGCAAAACAAAGTTTATTGTTTTAATAGAATTATGAATAGTTGCATATAAAATGTTTAATATTAGCATACAATAGCAGTCAGTACTTTGAATAAATATCGTATAACAAATTCAAGAATATAAAAGGTTATATAAACAAATAAAATAAAAGTTAGATGTATCAAAAATTGGTGAATATAATATTGAACGTAAGATTATATATTTTTTAAATGTGTTTTGTTTTAAGTTAAAAATTTGCTAACATAAATTCATAAAAATTATACCAGAAAAAAGTAATATACACAAATCAAATCCTCAATAGTTTCTTTAACTACGATTAACAAGTACTTTATTTTCCAAACAGTCATAATATCCATTCCATTTAGCATTGCCAAAACGACCCCCCAAGACACATGGAATAAAAAAAACATTCAATACATTCATTTTCCTGGTCAGTTGCAAAAAGAAAAACCTTAAGGCACAATAACGAGCAGAGTTTAAAAAAAAGTAAAGAAGAAAAAAAACGAAAAAGATATAAATGCTGACAAGCGTCGCAGCTAAAGGGAGGAAATGCATGCAACAACAATAAAACAGCTCGTACATCGTTTTTAGATCTTTTTTTTCTCTATTTTTTTCCTTCTACTCTTCTCTTCCTTGTGTATACGCGTCGTTTTCATCTCGATTGCAAGCCGAGTATGCACAAGTCGCAAGTTATTGCTCCAGTCGGCTCTTTTTTTTCCTTTTTTTTTCCTTTTTCGTTTGAATGACAGAAAGATTCCTTCTTTGGTTTGGCTTATACTCGCTCACAGCGAGGAGTCAAACGCGCCTCCTGGTGATATGCATATTCATGGACATGTAAAATATGACCAAGAGATTTGCGTATATGACTTTACCGAGTGATTTTATTAAGTGAGAAAGTTTTACTAGGAATAATATTCATTTTTTTTACAATATTATGGAGAGGATAAACATCTAATGTTATATTGCTTGATTTTAATGAGCTTTAATCCCTTAGGTAATGAATTATTTATTTTGAAAGTAAATGTTGCATACCAATTGTTGAACGATAGAAAATAAAGTATCTGAAATGTGCCCTGAAAGATTTTATTTCTGTGTAAGATGACAAAAAATGATATGTCACAATAAGTTTGGCTCAAACTTGAAGCTAAGTAAATCACTGAGATAATACCGTCTAATACCAAACCGTTAATAGAAAAAGATTTTATATATTTTGACATTATTATATTATGTTTATTTCAATATGATTAAACAGAAAAGTGATTTCTTTCAAATTTATGGAGGCAGTCACTAATTGAATTTCTTTGTTTAACTAAAAATGAAAGACATTCGTTCTGAAGTAAATTTAAGAACGTGTACTACTTGGTCTTGCGCCTACTGAATAATGAAAATTTTAAAATGAATCCCAATTTCCAAACTGCTTGAACTTCCATTTTTAAACTTTTTAAAACATTTTTTTTTCAAAACTTAAGAAATTCAATTTAATTTTGGTCAAACAGTTATTTTAGAATTCCTTTAACTTTTTTAACATTTTCATACCATTGAATTTTTTTTTACTTTAAAATAAAAAACCATTGATTTACGGTTCAATAATGTACAACAATGTTGTTGACTCGTAAACCAGCCATTTTTAACTTTTTAAAAGAGAGAATTATTAACGAGTGTTTCCAATATTTACATAGAACTTTTTTGGCTTGATGGATAGGTCTTAACTCATCTCTGCACAGAATAAGAATCTTAGTCAACGTAATATACCATGACACGCGGATCGTAAAGTTTTATATATTTTTAATAAAAATCTTCGGGTCATGCATACTAAAAATAATTTTTAGTATCACATACTGGGATATAAACGTCGTATCATTTTTAGAATAATACACTCACTTTAGCACAAATACGTGATTTTTACATTAATAGTTGATTTAAACTTTAGACTTTCCGAATTACTTTCTCAGCTCTTTTAAAAATTCTAATAATTTTTCTAAATCTTTAAAAGTAATAATAATTATTAATTATTTAAAAAAAACCACTACTTTATTCAATATTTCGCAGTACCTATTAAACTCTTCAATCTTTATTAGTTACGGCAAAATATAAAAGTATGTATTTCAATAATTATTTACAAATATTCATGGAAATGTAAACTTGTTTTGAAAAACTATGACATGATTGATATTGAAACATTATTTTTTATCAACGGTTCTACCTTTTTTTGTATTAAAAGTTAAGAAAGGTCTGAAAGTATTTGTTATCTTTACTTATTGACAAGAAGTAACAAGAATCGATTATATTTTAATTTCTATGTTAATATTTTCATTTATTGAAATTTATTTTTATTTAATTTTCTATTAAAGTAAAATATTTATTTTCGATTCAACTACAGCTTTCTAACATATTTTTATTGTTATTAAATTATAATAATTTTTTTTTAAACAAATAAAATGAGAGAATATTCAGTTAATATTTGTATTGATCCAAAATATTATAAGGACTTATACTGCAACGGCAGAAAATTCATATTTGATTTTTAAGAAATATTATTTTCTAATATTATTTAACGAAAAATATTGCATAGAGAAAATGTAAATAGTTATATGTTTAAAATTCGATTATTTCAGTTTACCTGATTTTATTTATTTTCCAAGTAATGATAAATAAATTTCCTTTTGCATTAATATAATTTTTGCAAGAAACGAGTGATAACCGTGAATTTTAAAGGTAGTGTATTGTATTTAAGTACACCTGCACTTACCATACACGTACGGCTGACCCTGCAACCATACGAGGATATAAAATTTTACGCCCAATTTTCAAGCATAACCGAGTTTTATCTGCCCTTTCAAGCTCAAATTAGGTAAAACCGAATAGAGTTATAGAATAGAAAGTGTGTCGTTAATAAAAATTATTTTGTATTTTTCTATTCTGAAAAAGTTTCTGAATCTTTCGGTCATAACATAAAAAAATATATAAAAATAATTAAAAAAAAATTCTTAATATTATTTTAAAATGATAAAGGATTAAAAAAAATTGATACTGTAGCTTTAAAAACTTTACAGGGCCCTAGTAGAAAATAAAACATTTTTGTCCATTTTTGCTGGTTAACGCATGTTAAAATAATATTGAAACTCTGTTTAAAGCGTTTTCCAGAATTTCTAAATAAATGACATTTTAAAATACGCTAACCAGCAAAAATGACCAAAAAATGGTTTATTTTCTATCAGGGAGTGCAAATATTTAATAATAGTTTAACTGTTTAATTATCTCATTAGCCATTAAATTCCATTTGAAAATATCGTTTAATTTATCAATATTGTATGTAATATTAAAATTATGTGATTAAAAGCTGAGTCTACAAAACTGCTTTAAAGATTCAAATATCTTACCGAAAATTGTTTCCCCTTTCTATTATTTACTCACATTATTATTGCTAATATAATCTTATAGTAAATAATAAAACTGAAGTTCAAGCTTCAATGACGTAAAACAATGAAAAATGCAATAGGTGATAAAAAATAATTTATCTCGTTTGTGACCGAAGAAAAAAAATATCTCATGTTAGTTGTAAAAAACGACGTTTCTCTTGTTACCAAGAACGGAAGGAGCTATCTTTTTTGAACCAAAAGTGATATATCACCTTTTTTTAACAAGCAACGAGGTATCATCTCTTTTAGTCACAAACCACTTAACCCTTTCCTTAGGCCTAATCGACGAACTAAAAAAATAATTTTTAAGATTAAAAATATCAATTGTATAATGCACTGATATGCTTGCTGATGTTTAGTCATGAGAAATATTCGTTTAGAAAAATAACTATTTTTCATTTTAATCGAGAGGAATACTTGATTTTGTATGAAAATTACAATTTATCAGTAAAGGAAACTTTAAAATAAACATAAATTTACTTGGTGTACGTGAAATGTTTCTTTTATATATAGCAATTTTTACTGTATCAATAGTTATTTTCAAACAAAACCAAGTCTATTCCATGGTTACAATGTAATATATTTTTCTTCTGAGCCATTTTTCTTCGTATATTGATATATACCAATAAAAAGGTAATATTTTGAAAATTTACATTCTAATGACATAACAAAAAAAATAAAGAATTATTGTGATATTAACAGTCATGTCAACAAAATAAAGATAGACAAGACAAAACAGCTGGTAATAAAAAAGCGCGCGTCACTTCTTGCTAAAAGAATTAAAAAAGTAATGTGCCATAGGGGAAGTCAGCGTTTTTTTCACCTTCAGTCAAAAAAGAGAGAAGACGAGATAAAATTTAGCCAGGGTACAGGCCGTCCGTCAATCTGCAGAGGTGGCACAAATCGAATTTCATTTGCACACGTCGGAAAGCGAGACTAAAGAGAATTTCCGATAAAAGTTGAAGGATGAAAGAAATAGAAGAAAATAATTTAACGTGGAAAATGGAAAGGATCAGAAAGAATTTTATTAGAGTTTCAAGTAACTTATATGAATAAAAAAGTTAAGTTGCACGAATTTTCGCAAGTATCTTCGATAATACGAAGTCATAGTTTTTAAATGAGGATAACTTGGGATATTCAAAATTATTTCCTGCAATTTTATTTAGTCTAAGTGGCTAACAACTTTTTTACTATAAAAATAATTTGAAAAATTCTTACAAATCATCAAGCTCTAACCGTCTATTATACAAGTTACGTTTCATACAAGTTACATTGAATGACTACATTTTAAATGACGCAAAGTCAATTTTCATTTGATATGGCAAATTATTCTCTTAGATTTTATCTTTTATGGTACCTAGCTTTTTGGTATGAACTTAAGAAATGACTCACTTTTCAGAGAAAAAAGAATTTTCAAAATTGATATAGCAAATATAAAATAACATAAAGCACATACTTTTATTAGCTATATTTTTTAAAAAATTCAAATTTTATATGTAATATTTATATTACATCCTTTCTACTACGTATTTTTTAACTCTTAGTATGCATCGTAAAATCTAAAAAAAGATCCTAAATGTAATCGACATAAAAACGACATAAATTATGAGAAAGCCTCGTAATAAGAACAAAAACCCTAATAATTTATAATAATCTCAAGAGCTGTTAAACTCGAAAAGGATAAACTTATCTAACCATAGAGGTGAAAAAAAAGTAAAACAAACAATGAGAAAAAGATGTGGAATAGAAAAAAAAATACCGATAAGAGGACATGGAACTTTAATCTAATAGCCAGTAGTAGTAAGATAGAACCGCATATATGTATATATATACGTTATTCTATTCAAGTTTAACTGGCGCACAGGACGACCGAGCGGATAAAGAATTTCCTTCGAGAATTCGATCAGTCGTCTTTTCATCGAGTATGGATTAAACTCGTCTTCTTACTTCTTCTTCTTGCTTCTTATTTCAATCTTTCGTTTATTCTGACTTTCTATAATACCTATTACGATTCAGTATTTTATATCGATTCCTGTTGCTTTTTCTTTTAAGGGAAAATATATTCTATTTGTAAGCTATTATTTGTTGTACCGAAATTCAAATTTTTATGTTAATACTTTTATTATATTTCTCTAAAATTTATCAACTTTTTAAATATTTATGTTTAAAAATGATCTAATTAGGTTGCTTTGTTGCTTAAAAGTTTTAAGCAAATTCTAGACAGTCCAATATTACTTTTACTATACAAATTTCAAATATAAAATAAGATATTTATTTGAAGTTTCAATCTAAACGATGTTCTTTTTTCCATCACATTAATTAATCACAAGAAATCAACATTTCGAAACAGCAATTAAAAAATAACTTTTCTAGCTTTCCTTTCGTTAAAAAGTTGTTCTTACATCGCAGTTTGAGAAAAATGTCAAGTATCATCAATTCCGTTTTAAACGTTAAAAAAAAAAGATGAGAATCCAGATGCTGCAAGAAACAAATTTTTTTAATTGCTACATGTATCGACTAGTATATCAAGTAATAAAACAGATTAGATGGTATTTTTAATTGAAACTGGTTAACGAAAAATATCACCAATCAAATACGTCAGATTATTTAATTATTATACATGTGTTGTGTTTTATTTAGAGATTAAATTTTGACATAATCAAACACACGTTTTACAATTTTATTATTATTATTTATTTTAAAATATGATTTAATATGAAAATTTTGCATCATTTAAAAGTAATTATTAAATAAAAAATTTTGTTAATATTAAAAAAATGTCAATAGTTGTAAACGTTGATTTATTTTATTCTGGTTTTTCTGGTATTTTTTTTTATATCCATTGATATACTTATTTATTGATTTTTAAAATAGAACTTGTTAAGAAACATTTCAATGACATTACTTATGTACTCAATAAGTTAAAATTTTCTAAGACTATACATTTTGATCAATATGTCACATTAGAGTCTTTACTGTCTAATTTATTTAATCTGATTAGATAAAAATGTTATAGAAATCAACGATTTAGCATAAAATGAGTTTATTAAGTTACAAAAAAGGTATCAATATAAAAATATCAACGTAATATAATCTTATTTTAACAATTTGATAAATTTTATTGTTTTTTTTTACTCTTTATATTTTTAATATACAAATTTCAAATAAAAAGCCGTAACTTATTTTCGAAAATGATTGCAAACTTTCGATAATATTTTTATATTATTATTAATAAAATAAAAAGTTGATTGAATCTAAACTTATTATTCATTTCTTTTAAATACTTACACATTCTTAAACAAATCAATTAGTTATCTACTGAATTAGACATAACTATGACATTATAACGAAAAAGTAAACGGTCATAGAGATACGAAACATATTGTATTTAAGAATTTTACATCTAAAATTGAAGAACGTATTGTAAAATTTGATGAAAAAACAATGCTTTGAACGTGGTACATTATATTTTTAAAATCTTTATCTCATGAATATTTGTTTAAATCAGGTCTTTTACAGCGTTAAAATAAATAGTAATTTGATAAAAAATGATGTTTTTATATCTACAAAGCCATTTTTTATTTTACAAAATTAAAAAATAATCAATAGTTTATTTGTATTATTAAATCTTCGGCGTCCGATTAATTTATTTTTTACGACGTAGTTGACCTTGTGTTAAGAATAATATAAATTAAATTCAGAACTATAAAGTATTAAATTAAAATTAAGAGACTATCGTATTTCTGTCCTTTTCTAATTAAAAAAATTAATCTTTTTTTCAAAATAATGCAAGAAATGCAGACAACGGGTTGGTCTCATCTCGTAGAATGAAAAGAAATATTTTTTTATAATTTTTTTTCTTTTTTAACGTCGCTATATTTATGCAAATTTTAGTGCTAATCAGCGACGTAGCTCGTAAGTATGTTTGTGAATACAGCACATGTAATGCATACAGTGGTGCTTCTATCAATCGGCTGCCGAGACCGGGATTTGAACTTTTTTTTTAAAAAGATGTTTATTTATTAAAGTGTTACATTAGTTGATACAAAGGCTTAAACAAACATTACAACAAAAGCCAGAAGTTTATAGGTTATTTACACATACATGGATTACATAGATCACTCGTATATGATCAGTTTATGTGAATTTTTGAAGATTTATCAGTATATCGTTGTATAAAGGTGATTGATATATATCATAGTACCTGACTGTTACAGTTTTTTGAGATAGCTGACGGTAGACCGGGATTCGAACTCAGAACCCCGAGATTACGAATCCAACGCTCTACCGACTGAGCCACTCATCGGCTCATGACGATTAATTTAATTTTATTGCTACGTTTTCAAAAGAATTAAAAAAACTTAAAAATTTTATTCTTTTTTTCTCTAATTGTTTTTAATTGTTTAAATTTTTCTTGAAAACGAAGTGATAAAATTCTCATTAGAAGAAATATAGTTTTTTTTTATAGAAGATGAGACTATCTCACTATTTCCGTCTGCAATTGTTAATTTTTGCAAAAAAAATTTCAATTGAATAATAATAGAGAGATATAATTAATACATGCGTTAAATTTTCAATAATTATATTTTAAATGGTACATCTAAACTAGATATTGGTCAATTTTTCTTATGTTTATATTTCTTTTCATTTTATATTTATATTTCTTTTCTTTTTATATTTATATTTATATTTATATTTATTTTCATTTTATATTTATATTTATTTTCATTTTATATTTATATTTATTTTCATTTTATATTTATATTTATTTTCATTTTATATTTATATTTTTCATTTTCTAAGAATTCCATTAACATATCTAATTGAATCCGTTTTCAGAGATATTTACATGATAATATTAAATCAAGTATAATGTTTTTCAAACGAGTTTCCTTATTGTAATCATTATGTCAGATTATTATTTGTATATATTATCAGTATTGCTATAAATATGAATCAATCAATGTTAAAGATCTGACACTAATGATTTTAGAAGCTTAACTTCTTTTTGATTAACCCGTAGAGATAACCAATATGTCCTTTATTAATATAATGTTTCAATAAACTCGTGTATAACATTTTGTAAAGTTAAAACCATTTAAAATTTTAATAAAGTGCATCAATTTATGTTCATTCGTACAAACGTAAAAATACATAACAAATTATTTTATTTTAATACTATATTTAATCTTGCAAATTTAACGATTTTTAAAAGTAATTCTAATACAACGAAAATTTTTCTTGAAACAATGATGTAATGAAACATGACATTGTAAAAAATTTTTAAATTATTCTAAAATAGTGAAGATTTTTGTTAATTCAAACTATCACTGAATCGTATAGATTCTTTGATCATCTTTAAAATATTTGAAAACAAGAAAAATCAGTAATTAACACATACAACACTTGTTGAATTCTAGAATGAAAGTACGTCTTTAAAAAGTCTTTCTTGTCAAGCATCATTCCATTCTTGATTTACCAAACTCCCTTAAAACAACAAACAAGCAAACAACACATGTACACGATCAACCTGGTCATCTACCATCTTTACCTAGATCTAGAAAATAAAAAAAAATATCATACCAAAAGTACCAGAGAAAGCAAAACCAGCCACACTATTTTATATATATATATAACATATATAAAAGCTTTAAAAAGTTTTCACCTTCTCTCTTCTCAGTATGTCACCTTAAACTAAACCATATACAATGCATAGATATATATGTATATAAAAAGAAAATGCTCTCTCTCACTGTGGGCGGCAAAATGTAATCGGGTTACCCCACGCAGACAAGCGCACATATACAAGCAATGTCAGGTTTTGCTCTTTCCTCGCTGGTATATTACAGATAAGACATACTTTTAGAAAGCGACGAAAGTACAACACATAGGGCCACTTCTATTTTCTACCCTGGATTCTATTAGTTTTTCTTTTCCTTTTCATCTTTTCTCTCGATTAAATTCAAAACCATGTCCTCATTTACAAAGATTGAGATTCGCGTTTGAATAAGGTCAAGATAAACAGGGAGAAAAAAAAGGAAAAGAAAAATTTGTAATGAAGATTTAGAGTTATATATTGTATGAGAAAACTAGTTTTGCAATCTTGGCGCTCTATGGTTTAACGCTATGTATATTGTTTTATGGAAAGAGAATATCTTTATTTTTTATACAGCTAGAGCCACGAATAATCGTGTCATTGCAATTTACTTGGCCCCCAAGTGTCACGAACTTTATATATATTTTAGCGCGAGGCATAAAAGCGTGAGCCAGATGCTCAACTGTAAAATTCTCTCTCTATGGTCTTTTTTTTTTGACGGTTCGTGGGAAGTGCTTTTTGGGTTGTGTGTAATTTTTTTTTAGGGGAACTTGGGTTAATTTCGTAGGAAGTTGGCTATTTTCGTTGGTAGAAATACTTTCTTTTACAATGAATTTTGCATGGCATAAGCGTATTTTTTTTTTTTTTCATTAAATTCGTACAAATTATGAAAATTTATGGAACTTACAAATGACAATTTTTATAAACACGCAAATATTAAAGCAATTTTTAAAAAGTTTAAAATTGATATATAAAATATAAATTAATTTTTAACTGAAAAATTTGAAACTTAAAAAGTATATTTTTGTAGTTTAACTGTTTGAAAAAGGACATGATAAATAGCTTAAATTATACGAAGAAAAAGTTATCGTACTTTTGCAAACATATTTATATATATATATATATATATATATATATATATATATATATATATATATGAGCGTTCATAACGTCAAAAAAATCACAAAAATTCAATTCACAAACTTTCTTGTATGATTTCTTTTGATTGAATCATGTACCAATTATTTCTATTCTACAATATTTTTCCATTTATTTAAAATTTATTGCGGAATTTTCGAAAAAAGTATAATGATTAATCAAATCTTTATTCCCTTAAATTTTAAGTGCACAAAAAGTTTAAAATTATCAGTAAAAGTAGATGCTTTATTCATTTCAAGCTTTCATTAAATATTGACAACTTGAATTAACTTATAATGCAAACACTTTTTAACTGTATATATTTAAAAATTTTTCACTTTTATAAGTCAAATAGAATACATCTATAACATTGCCATACAAAAAGTCATTTAAAATTAAAATTATTTTGTCAACATTTTATCATGATTAAAAATATATTATGTGCATACATTTTTATAAATAATTGTAAGTATGAAAAATAGTCCTATAAATTTTAAACGTAATTTTATTTCAAAATTAAACCGATCAATAATAAAATGTTTAATATTAAATTTCGTTGAAATTGGTCGTCATAAATTACCGGTGAAAAAAAAATCCTTATGTCGCATGTGATCCAAAAAAGGTTATAGCTTATTTTTTATTTTAAAAAATATTTATGAATCTTTCATGCGTTTAATTATAACAAAGTAATATGATATCCATAGCATAACGTATTGATGAAAATTGTATTTGCATTTAAAAACAAAGAAAAAATAGAAAATTGCAAAAAAAGATTAAATTTTTTTTATAAATAAATAAACCCTGGAAGAAAATTAACCATATCTTAAGCATAATTGTCGGTCAACGCATGTTAAAATGACACTTATCTAGAAATTTTGTTTGAATTATTTCTAGAATTTCTAGATAAGTCCCATTTTAACATTTGTTGACCAGCAATTATGCCTACAATATGGTCAATTTTCTTCTAGGGAACAGACATAATCTTACTTTAATAAACACATCATTAAGTTTTCTTTGTTGCAAACTATCGAAGAACATAATAGAAATAAATAAACATTTTGTCAAATATAAACCATTATAGAATGCACTTAGAAATTTGCATGAATAAAATAGTGTTAATCTCATTTCGATGAATCTTTCAAGCTTGAGTTAAGAAACTTATTTAACATAAAATATTGTATCGATCGTTAAGTATGACAAGCTCATAAATTATAATAATGAATGTCGCGGAATAATATTATGTTTGTTCTTTATTTTCAGTTTTATTTTTATTATTAACAAGTTTGTAGGTAAATTAAATATTGAATAAATGCATTAATCTTTATGAGTCAGAAAATATGATTTATCAACGGAATAAAATGACAATAGAAATTGTTTATCAATTTATAAAACTTTTTATTCAATTTTTGCAAGATTGAAATTTACTTTTTTTTCATGTTTAAAAATTCAAACTTTTTTAAAATAAATAATATTTATCTAGACATTAAACAGTACACAGCTTGTACATAAAGTCGCGAAATTTACTAGAAGCTTGTCTCGTCCTCGCAAGGTTAATAAGACAAGTGCAAAAATTTCATTTTATTAAAAACAAATAAAAGAAACCCTTAAATACAAAAAATTTTGCAACAATATTGTCTAATCTACGACGCAAATTGTTGCAAATGAAGTTTGAATTAACATTTATCTTACGATCGTTAAGAAATTGATAAAAAGATCTTATCGCGCGAATTATCGTTGATTATTTTAATGGCATTAGTCATCGTTCGTTTAGTCTAACAATAAAATCTTTTCTTTAATAAAATAAAAATAAATTCTTATCTAAGCTGGATGAATTTAACGTTCTAGAACTAAAAAGGTTGCTTCAATGTATCGCTTGCGAAAAATAAAAATTGAAGCAATCAATGACAATTTAACGATTCTATGACTCGTAAAATTACTTACCTTCATTCTCTACGAGCCTTTCCGTTGCTGTTGCCATTGTTGTTTATTTGTTTATCTGTGGAACAAATTAATAATATCATGAAGTTATTGATTGAACAAAATAAATTATATATAAATTTAATAAAATTTAATTTAATGAATAAAATTTATTGATCAAATATTTTATTAGAAATTTAATTGAACGTCACGATTTTAAAATAATCAAATGATAAATTCATCCTAATTTTATCTCGGACAATAGAAGAAAACTGTTATAAATTTTTTAGTCAATATTGAATTTTTTATATTCTGTACGCTCACTTTACTGTAATTGTAAATAAATAAAAGCAATGCTGTAAAGCAAAAAAGATTTTTACTATCTGCATTCGAGCAAATTCGGAAAAGTGCTCTAAAAAAAAATCTATACGTAAAAGAATAAAAATATATTATAAAAAAGAATATACGTAAAAAAATAATAAAACGAGCACTATAAACGGAAAGAAAAAAGATCAGTGCCAAAAAAAAGAACGAAAAAAGCTGGGATTAAAATTTACTTCACGAACGCTGCAAGTTACAAGCAAATATATTTTTTTTATCCTAATGTTAGCAGTAGAATAAAAACTGTTAGAAATATAATAAATTTTATATAACTAGCGTAAAAAATATTTTAATACAGTAACAAATTATTCTAAAAATTAATTTTTGTACGAAAATAAAATGTAATTCAATAAACAAAAATCGTTCTAATTTTACAAAATAAAAATAGTTCCTTGCTCTAAAGCAAAATTAAAATAACGCACTGCATCACGACTCGCGAAACAATGATTCGATGTAACATAACATTGCAAGATTAATTAAAGTTCATATCAGGACTAAAAAACCAACATATATAAAGTATATTTAAATTCTAAGACATAAGTTCTAAGTGGCGAAAAATAAGAATAAGAATCGAAGATGTCAATGACACTGCGGCACTGTTCTATATCAAAACAAGCGCACTAACGCTTACCTTCTAAACTATTGTTAAAAGGTCAACAGACTTATTATTTTTGTTTCTAGGAGTATATAATCACTGAATGAAATATTATTTCATGAAAAATAAATAAAGCAAAAAACACTGTTTTTTTTATTTTACATTATTAATGATTAAATTAATAATTAATTTGTTAATTTATTTAACTTCATAAGAATAAGTTAATTGCAATGTAATTTCATATAAGAATGTTTAATTTTCATAAAACTAAATAATTTAAAATTAAATTAATATTATTTTAAAAATAAATGTTATTTTAACATTAATAAATTATTTAATTATTTTTATTATATTTTTCAATTAATATGTCAAGTCAATTTTAAAATTTAGACAAAAAATGTATATTTTAAAATGTTGCCATAACGAATTAACGCAATAAAATAAAATATTTACACAAAGAAGTAAAGCATAACAAAAGATATTAAAGCGTATTAAGCAAATTAATTAAATAACTCGAAAGGACTTAAAAATGTACGTGAACTTTAATTAATTAAATGTTTTAAAATTGCGTTTCATAAAAAAAAATACAAGAAAAAACCTGAACAACATAATTTATAGCATATAATAAAGCAAATTAAATAATAATTATCAATTTAACAGTTTTCAAAATAATTATATACATTTAAAGTTTCTTAAATTTTAATATTTAAACTTTTTCAAAAAGATACCTTTTACGCATACAAGCTATAGCAACTAACCTACCTCGAAATCGACCAAACCGACTCTCCAATACGACAGTAAAAAAAAGAACAAAGATTGACTTAAACAACGGTACACGAGCTCCAAAAAATATATATAGTTAAAATTTGATCAAATTTAAAAAAGACGTACACCACTTTCACTATTTTAGTCAATAAAAAGTTATTCGATTCTTATCTAACCTTTATAAAATCATAAACTTGCGCAAAAAATTCTAAGGCAGTGACAGACAGCTCCAGCGAAGTAAAAACAAAACAAAGGGCAATCGAAATCAGCCGTTCGTTTCATCAGATTTTTAAAAAGAAAAAAAATACGCACAATCTTTTTTTTTTAAATTTCGAACACCATTTTGTTTTTAAAAAACGAACTTTAACGTATTTTTTAATTGAATATATGAAAAAAAACTAGTTTATTTTTAAATACAATAAAGAAGCGACGCTAAGCGAAGTCCCTTTGTCTCCAAGTCAACTTCGCTGCTGCTGCGTCCCTTCGCCTTCCTAACCGTCACCTTCTTTTTTTTATAAAAGAACCATTTAAATATATGGATATGCATATAAAGTACTCACGTAATTATAGATTTGATATTTCAAAAAATCGAACACCTCCGAAAATCCGTTGATCTTTTTTAATAAAAAAGTTTTTCTCGAGCACACAAAAATAAATAGATATATTAAAAGCACAAAGAATCGAGTCTATATAGGTAAACAACCACTGCGGGTATAACGTATCTCTCCTCGGTTTCTTTCCAATCCCGATGTCTATATGGTATATGAGCGTACAGCAGGCTAGCGTCTCTCTTTTATATTCTCCCCTTCTTCGTATATACGGTTTGTTCAAGTCTCGCTCCTGCGGTATAATGTATACTGTACAAAGGGGAAAAAAATATATGTATATTCGACTGTTTTGCAGCAACTGGTTGCGGACGAGCTCCACGCACGTGTACTTTTATATATTTTGTTTTAGTGGTGTGTATATAGAAAGAAATTATTCTGACTCGATATACAAGCCGCATAATCTGACGATGACGCGAATTTGACGGTTATAAAGACGAAGATTTTGAATGTTATATATGCATGTATTCAAGAAGAGACGAATTTATTTAGATACAATTCCAGGATATTTTATTGGTAAGTTTTATTTTTAAAATGTTGCAGTATTGTTAAAATTTGTAGTTTATTATATGCAATAAATTTATTTTGAAGGTTGAATTTTAATAGGATTAATAGGGACAAAGTTTAGGAGTGAGTTTAAAATTCACATGATCATTTATTCATTCCATTTAAAATTTGCATACATTAATAATAGAGATAAAGTTTAGGATCAAGCTTAAAATACACATGATTGTTAATTCGTTTGAAATTTACAAGTTAGATTTTAACAAATAAATCTAATATCTATTCAAATGAAACTAAGCTTGCATTTTGATATTAATAACCTCGTTAAAGAAATCAATCCCAAATAAAAATTATTTCATCAACAAAAACCAAAATACATGCAAAATGTTTTAAAAATTTTACAAAATTTAATTGCTTTATTCAAATTGTAGTATGATACATTAAAGAAAGAATTGTTAAATAAAATAGTTCAATACTTTTACCCATGTTTCATCAGAAGGTAAAATTACCGTATGCTGACCGTCTTTATGACTCTGCAAAACAATCCAAGTTTCGTATACTTTTTTAAAGGGCGGAGAGTTCAAATTCGTCGAAGATGAATAAAAATAAGCGAATATTATTTTAAATAATTATTATTTACCTATTTAGAATGTTTTAATAGTATATTTTCATTATTCCGTATTGACTTAATGCTTGTCTTATTAAATACGCTTAATTAAAATTAATTAAGATTGATTTAATTACGATCGGCTTTAACGAATTTGGATTTTAATTAATTTTAATTAACGGTTCTTGAGAAGGTCGTATTATTTAAAAGCGCAAGTTACTGTTATTTTAAAAAAAACTTGCTACTAGTGATCTACATTATATTTTTTTAATGATTTAAACAAAAAAATTTTAATTGTTTATTTTTGTAAAAAAAATCATTTACAAATAATCATTTGTTAAAAGTAAAATTTATTGAAAAAAGAAATACAATTAATTTTACAGTGGAAATAATTAATTAAAAGATAAATTTCTTTAAATTTTAAATTAAAATTTACGTATGTATTCAATGTACTACATAATAAAATGATTTATCAAGATACATCATAACTCCTTGAATACATAAAAAAAGTTAACGTATTTTGTATCTATGCTGTGTCACACAGATTTAAATCACATGCGTTCTATCCTCCTACAATTGAAAGAAAGAAATGCTTAACAAATCGAATGTGACGATTTCAAAATAACGCTGCGATTGGCCAGTTCAAACTGTAAAAACGTTAGCACGCATTGCTTGATTTCTTTCTCTAAAAATTGTGTCTTTGTGTACACATGCATGCGTACGTATGCGTGTAAACGTATACAACGCGATGCGCATAACAAGGCCTCCACGTGTGTGACTCCAAAAACTCCGTTTCCTTTATTATTTTTTTTTTGTTTGTTATTATGGTTGGTGCGCCTCTCGAACGTGTGGGTAGCAACGACGGTTGAAGCCTTTTAAACGTCTCTCTGAGACGAATCCTTATACTTTATTTTGAATTTCCTTTTTTATTATCTAGAGTTTTTCTTCCTTTGTGCTTTGTTATTATATCGAACAATGACAGAATATTTTATAATCTTTTGTCTTTGTTTTTTGTTAATTTTCTTTACTTATAATAATAAATTGTATTAATTAAATTATGAGCATGAATTTAATTATTGAATTATTAAATTAACATTATTAAATTATATCATATATTGAATTATTGAAAATATTAAATTGTATCTTATTTATAAATTGCTTTTGAGTTAGTACAATAAATTAGCCAAAAATTGAATTTATGATAAAAGAACTTATAATTTGATCTTGGAAACAAAAAATAAAAGTATATTAATCTCATGTTCCAACATAAATGATTAAACTATAATGATGCCTTTCAATTACATGTTGAATGATTAATCAATCGAAAAGAAAATTTGTAACTTACAATCAAATAAAATAATGTGATTATATAAAAAATTTTCTAAAATTACTGGACCATAAAATTAAAGTATATACTTCAGTCATAAAATGGTTTAACGAAATTCGATTAAAGTATTTTGACATAGAGGAGTGAAGTATGAAACGACTATTAGGAAATACCAAAAGTCTAAATCATCCAATGGCTTTTGTCTTTTGATCACTGTACATCAATGACAAAGACTTTTTTGCGTCTTAATGAAAACTTTGTTGATAAACCTTATCTTTAAGAGTCATTGTTGTTAATGTTTTACTTTATTTGATTCAAATTTTGATTTTGCAAAGTTGAATTTTCGAAATCTTGTACTATTGGCAATTAATATTTTCAATATTTTTAAAAATTTTGTAAATTTTACACAAAATTTAACGCTATTGAATTTATTATCCAATCAATTTATTTATGTATCGCTTACGTATTGTTTTAAACTATCAACCTATACAGCATATTTTTTTTCATAAAATGTTTTTTTTATAAAATTCTAAGAAAAAAAAGCAATTAAATTTATAATTTTTTTGTTTTTTAGTGTTAAAAATAATATTTAAAAAAAATTTGGTAAAAATATCTCTATTATATAAAAATAAAATTTTAATTTTTCCTTAATTTTTTACTAGTTTTAAATTAATTATAATCAATTGTTATAAAAAGTGGTTTGGCTGCTACAGTAACCAAATACAATCAACGGGTTAATTGTATAGAATATTATATCGATGTTAAATGTTTAATAATATGCAAAGCACGTTAAGTATGGTTATAAATAATATGTTAAAAATTAATTTAAAGTTGAAAAATATCAAAAACTTTTTAAAAAAATGAAATTTTTGATTATTTTCAAAAGTATCAACAAAAATTAAAATCAAATGAACAATTTTTAGTACATATTTTATTGTCAAAGCAATGATTTCAATACATAAAAATATGTATCGTTTTTTATAATCTAATCATAGAAAAATATGAATATAAAAAAGATTTTATCACATCACAGTCTTTTATTCAACTCTTTTTGGAAAATATCTCCTCCACCAAATGAGAATGCGATTTTATCATTTTCTGAAAACTATAGGTCGCCGTTACCTTTTCTTCATTGAACAATATGAAAGTTGCGACATTATCTTTCATAAGTTTTGAATTGTAAAGATCTGCCATTATATAAGTGTTCGCCGCATTGTAAATGTTGATTTTTTTAAAAAAATATTCTAAACATGTATTTTTGAGCTCGTCGATGCCATATTTGTTAGCTGCGTACAAAAGTTCGCTTATCCTAAAGCTGTGAATAGTTGGTACTTTTTCGGTGTAAATAAAGTTCAAAATTTCTTGAAACACAGTCGGATGTATATCGTCTATGACAACTTGTTTAGTTGCTTTCTCCAACATATTGCTTTCGAACATTTTAGCGAACACTTGATTACGAGCTTTGAGAATTAACTCGTGAGCTTTTATCTCTTTGTCACCGACCAAAAAAACAACATCACTGTGCTCGCCACTTTTCAACAGTCTGCCCAAATCATCGGATAATTTGCTGTTACAAATGGTGGTGTTGTTTTTTAAAATTATAAAAATACCCAGATCTAAGGTTATTTCTAACTTATTGGATATATTGTTGATCAGAGGTATTGTTTTCTCTTCGGTTATTTTCTTCCTAAACAAATCACTTTCGTTCCACGTTTTATCAATGCAATCATATTTGCGATCACCAATCAAAATTTTGCAGTTGACTTGAATTTCAATATCTTTGAAACGATCACAGCACAGAAGCTTCAAAATCACCGTATCGTAGTAATTTTTCGCGTATTTGTAAATCACTTTCCAGGCGAATTTGTAATCACTAGTGCTCGTTATAAACGGTCCAAATTTTATGTGACTCGAACATTTACGATTGTGATCTTTATTCTCTAGTTTCCACTTGTAATTGAACAAATTTGATACTGTCATACACGGAAATATTAGCGACATCATAAACGAATTTGAAGAATTTTGAAATTTTAATGCAAAGTTTTGCAGGTTATACCAAACATACTTCACTATAGTTTTGAAGATGCATACTGTTTAAAACGTTAATAAATTTCTGACGCGCGCTATCTTTATCAAGGAAGTTCAACAATGATATTATACGAATGAGTGGATAAGCAAGTGAATGTGTAACTCGACACGTAAATTTTTAGAATATTATACCATGTTATTTGTAATATCTTTCAGATTTTGATATATTCATTAATTGCGAAATTTCTTTCTTTTCGTGTATTATGAAAAAATTGACGAAATTCCATAATGTCAGATTTTTGTATTGTTATTATTTGAATGTTATTTTGAATGTTAACATTGATATTCGATCAACTGTTATTGAAATTATAAAATATAAATATTTATAATTTTTCTATGCTCAGATTTATGCATGCAAAAATCCATTTATTCAATAGAAAAAAATCGAATAATAATTAACACATAATTTTTGTTTTTTTTATTGATCTATTTAAGTTGTTATCTAAAGAATATAAATAGAACATTAGATTTTATATGAAAAATTGTCGATACAGAAAAAGAAGATGAATAGGTCGATAACGTTTTTAGCTTATCATTAGTAAACAAATTATATTAATAATAATTAGAGCAATAAAGTTAGAAAAAAATAAATTTATCTCGCAGTGTTTGAATGTTATTTATTTAAATTTTCATATTTTCTATGACTAGTTAATGGTTTCACTAAAAATTTTAACTAAAAAATGTTTATGACACATTGCAAATTAAAGTATTTCTCTAAAATTATTGTTTAAGTTGCATAGTTACAAACATAATCGTTTATAAATTGGTTATTAAGTTGTAAAAGAATCTACACGTGTTTTTTTAAGTTTTAAATTTAAAATATTTTTCAAAATATTTATTTATTTGATTCTTTAAAAATAAAATAAACGCATAAAAATATGCATTTTGAATTTGATAGGCATTGTTACTAAATTATTACAAGAATTTCGATTTCAATCTGCATTAGTTACGAAATTTAACTAAATAATGTTTATAGCACATGATACAAATTAATGTAATTTTGAATAAAATTTTGGATAAAAAGATATTTATTTTGGCTGTACTTATATCGTATGCACCAAGTGCACTTGTATCGACCAAATGCACTTGTGTACATTCGACGTACTTGTATACATGGCGCGTACACTCGTATGCACCAACAATGCAATAAACCAACAATGTTGTCACCAGAGAACATTGATAGAAATAAACCGACAAAGACAGAACAGTGATAAGCATGTTAAAATACATATAACAGTAAATAGATGATAAAACACTTAAACATATTCCGTTTACATGGTGTGAAATTGTTATTTGTTTTGTAAATGAATTGACGTCGCTTAGATTTTTAAATTTTAATAGATTGTATTTTTATCAACAAAGGTTTAAAATATTGAATTGCTGTGTGATATAAATACGTGTGTAGATGCATTACTGTTTTCTGCAATGTATATGCGTGATGGTATTGCAGCTTGACATTTATTTACTGATGACCATTTAATTTAAAATAGAGAATAAATGTTGATTATTTTTTGAGTTTTTTTTATAATGGATCTTTTCATGTGAATTTAAAGTTTTTATTAGCAGAAAAAGATATTATTTAAATAAAAAATAGCAAAAAAACATGGATTACCATAAATCATTTTTAATTAGAACATAAAATTAAAATATATATGAGAGGTCATCAGTTGCTCAGTCGGTGGAGCGATGGATTCGTAATCTCGAGGTCCCGAGTTCGAATCTCGCTCTCAGCTAATTTATACAAGCATCACTGTACATTACATGTGCTTTGTTTACAACACATTGATGATTTCTGTTGTTAATTAGCATCGTAATGATGGCATAAATACAGCGACGTTAAATCGAAAAAAATCTTCAATCATTATTTAAACATATAATACACGAATTACTCGAAGAGCATCATCACGGAACTTTCAATTCAGGTCCTGATTCTTTTAACGGTAAAATCTGTCTTTCTCACTCTTTGAGAAACAAAAAGCATGATTCATTGGTAAGAGATCGGGTCCCAGAGAGAGCCGAAAAAGTTTGCGTGGGCTGTTGCTGCGTATGTGTATAAGTAATATGTAAACGGTCGTTTTCAACTCTATATGGCAATGCCGAGGCGTTACTAAAAACCGTTTGAAAAAAAATAAGGAATAAAAAAGAAAAATATTTAAAAAAACGTTGCAGTCAATGCATACATGAAAATTATTCTGGATTTTGTTCTTTGTTGAATTATCAAGAGCAAGTTCGAACGTGTTATAGAATTTCTATATTTTTTATTCAAGTTTTTAGTCTTTGTTGCGTTACAATTATACGGAATAAAGCAAACAAAGATTGATAATTTTTTAATTGATACCGGTTAAAAAGAAAAACATACTTTTATTTTTTACTTATACACCTTAAGAATACAACAATCATTCTGTTGATAAATATTATTAAACCGGTTATAATACTTTAATGATTATGTTGTTAAAAAAGCAAAAATAAACTTTCAATGACAATCAGTATATTTCAGAAAAAGAATATATTTATTTATCTTCAGCAACACAAAGTTATTTTATTATAATATACATAAAATTTGTATCGTAAAAATTATACACATAAATGAAAAGTTGATTAAATAACAAACAATAATATTTTGGCAACAGCATTTTAATTATTTTATCTTTTTAAAATCTAGAATTTCAATAAAAACGCCCTGCATACACTTATAAAAATAAAAATGTAAAAATAACTATTGTAATAAAACTTTTTTTATATTTTTTATTATTTTTTTTTTAAACTCAGAATATATTTAATTGTTTTTGAGAAAACATTAAAAGTTTGAAAAATATTAAAATTAAATTAAAATGATGTGATATTTTCTAGTTTCACTATTTATGTATAATACTGTTTTTCGTCGGCTTGGATTAAAATTCCGTCATTTCAAAAAAGTTTTGAATAATCTGCCGTTTTAATTTCGTTTAAAGAACATGCTATTTTGCTTATTTAAAGTTATGAGCAAAATGGCATGTTCTTCAAACGAAATTGAAACGGCAGATTATTCAAAACTTTTTTGAAATAACAGGGTTTTCAAAACTTATTTGAAATGGCAGTCTTCAAAACTATTTTGAAATGGCAGTCTTCAAATCATTTTTGAAATGACAGTCTTCAAATCATTTTTGAAATGGCAAGGTATCAAAGCCGACGACTTTCTTAAATATTAATACACTTTTAATTTTATCAGTCTTTTCTCAAAACTTTGTCATTAATTTTTATAAAAGTATTATAAATAAAGACTAAAATAATACTATTATATTTATAATTCTTATTACTTTGCTTTTAAAATGTCAACTTGAAAATTTTGCTTAAAATAATAATTAATTAATATTCAATCTCTTTGTAACTATTTAATTATTTTACATCTTTGATCCATAATTATTCTAATTCTTACATGAAGATTTTAAATCTTTTATACGGGAAAAAATATGTATTTCAAGTTCGGAATGTTCGTAAGCAATACTCCTATATACGTTTCTATGCATGTTCTATAATAGAGATCTATAATAGTTTTCTGCTATTTTATAAATTTACAGGACATATTTTGAACTAAAAATGGTTCATCTTATATAATTTGCTGATTCCGATGCTTCTGGTGCTCCTAAAATTTCTGCATTTACCTTAGGAGCGTTGCTTACGAAAGTTCCAAACTTTAGATTCATAAAAAAATGTTTTAGTAAAAATTACGATGGATTAAAATGATGTTATCATAAATTATCATTATAGCCAAATATTACCATAAATTCTGGTAAAAATTAAAAGAAATATAATAAAAACTTGTATGTTTCTAGTAAATTTTACTATAAACTATGGTAATTTTTTTTATATAATGACAGTCTGTGATAACTTCACTTTAAATTATTGCACTTTTTACTGCAACATTTTTTTTCCACGTTTTTGTTAATATTTACTATTATAAATTAATCATCGAATTTGTAAAAAAAGTTACTTAAATATAAAAAAGTTTTATCACATGAAAATTAAATTATAAATATTGATAACTCTATGAGAAAATATGTTATTAAATTAATATAATTAAAATCACAATGATAACATAAATACAGCGACGTTAAGTATAAAAAAAAACTAATATAAGAATAAGAAAATACCATTTTCCATGGTATTTTCTTATTCTTATATTAGTTTTTATAGTAGTAAGATTTAATTGATACTCTGTTTAAAAACACTACAATAATCGTAATTACATTATGCTAGAGTACAGTGAATAGAACCAATTAAATTTCGTTCGATTCTAATTTCTTAATAAAATACACCAAAATCAATTCAAATTTTTAGTTTCATTATAGCTAACTTTTAAAAATAATGTAATTCTCTTATGTTTGACAGATTTTTTACGGTTTGGATATTGAAAAGCTTCCTAGTATCATTATTGAAAACTTGAACAGTAAATTTATATTCTATAAAATTTTTTTAAAAAGATCTCAGACTACTAATACAAAGTTGGATAAAATAATTATAGCTTTAGAAAAATTTTTAATTTAACCCTCTATGAACAAAATTATGAATTATTGCAATAAAAAATGATAATTTTAAATATAAATTTAATTTTTAATAAAAAAGAAGTTATTTTTATGAGCTTTGTAAACCAAGACGTTGCACGGAGAGAATTTTTCTATAAAATTTAAAATAAAATTTTACATGAAAATTACAGCAACATTTTTTGCTTAAAAATTATAATCAAATCTTACAAAAATCACAGAAAAGCACTGTAAAAATTACACTTTAAAAATTATAAGACAAGCTTTAAATTTTGTCAATGTGTTCAATAATATTTAAAGGATGTATTTATAAAATATCATAAAAGTATAAGATATCCCAAGATTGTAGTGACGGCCACCGTAATTTTTATAGAAAAATTCTCTTCATGTACAAATCTGTTACCCAGATCTGATTATGTATTTGAAACGTTACATTTTTGAATCATTCATCCATAGAGGATTAATAAAATAGATATGACTGACAAAATATAATTTTTTTATAGTAGTACTGCATTTAATCTCGCAATTTGATTTTCCGCAGTACGTAATTTTTGCCGTAAAGACTGTATAATGTAACCCTTTTTCCTATTTTGAGTTTTTAAATTCTCTATTACATTATCTTTTTCTATGTTTGACGATATCAAATTTAGATTTTGACAGCTTAATTGATTAACATAAGAACGTAAATTAAAATCTTTTTGCTTATTTATTCTCTCTAATAATTCAGAAGCTGCTGGACGATATCTTGGATTTTCATGAGTTAATTCTAATAGCATATTCGCCTGTAAATTAAATAGTATTTTTTAATAACATATTAAATTATTCATAAATAACTGATGTTTATAAGACATTATTATATGAATGGAAGTTTAAACTGAAGCAACTTTATTTAGACTAAAGATATAATCCCGTTTACTTGGCATAGAAGTATACATAAAATAAAACAAAATAGAAACAGAAGGAAGATGCTAAAGAAAAAGGTATCTTAAAAAATGTTAAGCAATATATGGATGATTAATATGCCGTGTCGATAGTCGCGGTCTTAATGAAAATAGTATATAAGTATAGGTATAAAATATTAAGTTTTTTGTTTGAGTTTTACAAGTAAAACTTTTAGAAACAAAATTTTTTCATTTCATTAGTCATAATATCAAAGTTCTTTTTTTTTCATAAAAAATATTGTATATTCTAGATTTGTTCAACTAATATTATAATATTTACCCATAATTTATAATCCAAATTTAGTTCTGGTAAAAATCCTTTTTTCAATACTCCTAAGTGTTCAACAAATTCTTTTGCTGTTATAGGACCCAATAACAGCTCAAATAATACAATTCCGAAACTATAAATATCACTCTAAAAATTTATTTAAATTAATAATAAAATATGTAAATATAATATAATTATCCATATTGTACATAAAAATATCAAAAAAATTTGCATACCTTAAAATTACAAAATTCGTTTGATTGATAAGGATCTGAGTATGTAACAGTGCCAATTTCTCCACATTGACCATTTTGTTTTGAAGAACAGGCCAAACCAAAATCACCCAATTGGATATGTAATTTTGATGACTTTGATGTGACGAAAATATTGTTTGGCTATAAAGTTTTGAATTATTATTTATAATACATGTTTGCCATAATTTTTTAAAACTTACATTAATGTCATGATGAACTATATTCATGCTATGGATGTAATTTAGGGCATTTATAATTTGAAATGCAATGGTATCTATTGTTAAGCTTGATGAAAAATTTTTTTCCTCAAATCTTTTGTCCAACCACGTACGTAAACTTTGTTCGCACAAGTTCATTTGAATATATAACATAATTTCTGGCGTTTTCTGAAAAAATTATCAAATAATATTTTGATACTGCAGCATTTGATATTTACATTTACCCAATCCTTTGCCGTCACTCAGCGTAAAAAACATTAAAAAATTAAATATTTAAATATTAAAAAAAAGTCTTTAACATTTAAATAAAAATAGAGTACAATCTTTTCATACCAAATTAACCGATACTGCTTCTACAATACTCATTCAAAAATTATTTGCGTCAAAAATTCCCAATATAACCAACAAAGGATTGACGAGGAGTTAAAGCGATAAGAAGTGCAGATTTGAAGAATCAATCTCCTTTCTTATCATTTTAATGAAACATTATACATTTACAATTTCTTTTTTAAAAGGTAAATCTTTTGATCCTTGACTATCTGTAGAAGAATTCTCACTAGTACTGTCAGATCCGCTTGAAGATAGTTCTGAATTTCCATTATTTTTTATAATTTTGTGAACCATTTTCATGGGTTCTATCCAAGCATATTTATATTGAACTATATTCTCATGGTTCAATTTGGCTAAGGTCGTAACTTCTCTCAAACTTTCTATTATATTATCCATGCTCAAACATTTTATTGGAATCATTTTGATGGCATAAACCATTTGATCTAATCTATGCTGGGCTGTAAAAACTTTTCCGGAAGCTCCAGAACCTAGTGGTTTATCACTGCGTTGTTTAAAATGATTGTTATAATAACTGTAACTTTCAAGACTTCTGAAAATGTAATTTATTATTCTAATAAAAATTGGAAATATTTATTGATATTATTTTAATAATGAAAAGTTTTCTTGAAAAACATTTTGTAAGTATGAAAAAACTTTTTTGAAAAGAATTACCTTGTACTTTTTGTTGGAATAGTATTTATTGAGCTCCGTTTGATGTGAAATAAATTACTTAAAGCACCAAGGATTTTTTTCTCCATGATTATGAATTGGTTACCATTGAGATCATCAATACTATCGATATGCATGATATCACTTATTACTAAATAATTTAATAAGAAAAAAAGGTTAAAATTACACTCCTCTGCACATGTTTTAGCCATACCTGGATGAAAATGTGAAATCAAAAAAAGTTTTATACATTTGGGTTCACCTATAGCCTCTTGGCATAGTAAGTGCATTACACCATTTTCCATATCTTTCAATCGAAACTTTATTCAATGATGCAAACCTCCCGGGCGGGCCTTTTCAATTAGGTCTCTAAATGAACCAAATTGGACATTACTTTGCTGATTTTAACAGCGGACCAATACTCATTCGAACTGTCTTTGTTTTTTTATGCTACAGCAGTTGCATAAAAAATTATGTAGTATGAAGATTATCAAAAATTCTTCATTTTTTTGACTTTTTTACGGTATTTTTCAAAAAATATGATTATGGCTTTTTTAATAAGTATAAAGGTTTTTTGAAGGTTTCCACCTAAATTTTCAAATGCCATTTGATTTTTTATTCTGACACCATTTGTTTTAAAGCTATAAAACTTTTCGTGATTTCACATTTTCATCCAGGTATGGCAAAAAATAATTGAATCATCTGGTAATATTCACTGTTCAACAGTGAAATAAAACTTATGTTTTTAATCATGAATTAATTAGAAAATTTTTTTGTATCATTAAAAGAATAAAAAATATCTAAATTTCTATATTTAAAAAAAAAAATTAAATTTGACTCTAACCTCGTATTGAAAAAAAGGAAAGACACTTCCAATTGTTATTTTTTTAAATATTATACATACTTTTGAACAAATAATCACCACGTTCTCTGTGCATTATGGAATTTATAAGTTTGCTTAGTTTATTCCTGAAAGGCTCTTTTTTCTTATCTTGTTTTGATGTTATTTCCAACTGGTTTTCCATTTTATAAATTTATTTCTGAAAAAATATTAAATAATGCAAAATTAATCTGACGTAAACGTAATAAAAGCATAATGAAATAATATTCAATAATATATAACAATTGAATTTATTTACGATGTATTTTCATTTTAATAGTTACTAATCGAAAAGTTTGAGTAGGGGAAGGGGGGGGCTAAATTCCAGACGTTTTTTTAAGAGAAGATTTCTTTTCCGGTAGTGAAATAATTGACTCTACCAAAGCATTAACACTAAGTTTAGACTTCAAACTGAATAAAAAAAATGGTCTAGACTCCTTATTATTCATTTAACATAACAATAGTTTTGATCGAAAAAAAAATTGTTTTTTGGAAAGTAGCCCCATGTATGGAGTAACTTTACATTTTGCGTTGGGGCTATTTTCCGATTGTACTATTAAACTTGGAAAATACAATTAAATTTTTTATTTAACGAATTTTTTCAAATTTTTGACTATTTTATTAATCATTAATGCATTAATAATCACAAAAATATAATATTAACATTATAATATTCGTATGAATATTAAATAAATTATTATTGATATAAAATGAATAAAAAAGCGATTTTCCAAAAAATCCCTATTAATTAACATTGTATTGGAAAGTTGCCCCAAATGATTAAAAATCTTTGAACTGTCAGTACTAAGCTTAAACTTAACATATCGGGTCATACTAGGTGTCAAAATTTTTGTTTTTAATGTACTATAAACTTATTATTACGTGACAAATCGTTTCGTTCACACAGAATTATGAGATGTATATTTTAGACAACCCAAAAGTTTTGGAAGGCACTGCGAAAAAAAAGAAGTGGCTGTTACGAATTTAATTTATCAAGTAATCTACTAGAACTTGTATAAAAAAGTTCGTTTTTATATATATTTTTAATCTATTTTACTGACCCCGGATAAAAATTTTCATGTGTGAGATTATTAAGCATTCTTAAAGTTACCCCATCTGGAAATTCGCCCCACTCTCCCCTATATGGTATTTTTTTAACGTCTATATAGATAAATGAAATATTATAAAAATACTATGAAACAGTTATATTAATTATTTATATTTTCGAGATTGTTATCGAAGGCGGAATTTCAAATTTTATACTAAAATTCTTTTTGTGTTAAAACTTTTTGAAATGTTAAAGTTTTTTCTACTTTAGAGATTTGTAAAATAAAATTTGGCTTAACGAAATAAAAAAGCGGTGTTCTGTATCATTTTTTATCTAATTTAGAATCTTTCGGAATAAAGTTTTGCAAAGTAGAACAGACTAATTATTTTTGTATTACGTTTATGAAAAAAAAAAGGATTTGTTAAGGAGAAGATGAAAATAAAGGAATAATTTACTATCTCAATCTTCTCATTTTTTGGTATAGAAGAATTTCTTTTTGATTTAAAAATAAAATAGGTTTAATACATATATAATAATTTTTATAAAATAATCAAGTTCGCCTCACAGTTAACATGAATTATAGTAATTTTACTATTTCCAATACCAAAAATTAATCAATAGAAGTGCTTGTCATTAACTGCAGAAGCAACTATACGTCAGATGAGAGGGACATTCTCAAAAAAGTGCTTAGTTTTTGAGAAAGTGGTTGTTAGAGTTCTACAAGCTAATTTTTTTTTTTTAATCAAGTTATGAATATAAACTTTTTATATAACTATCTCAATAGTGACCACTTTATTAACTAAAAATAGCGGGCCTAATTGAAAAAAATTGTAATAAGTTTTCTAATTCAGCAAGAATAAAGTACTCTATTGAAAGTTTAGATTATCATATCAGGAACAAGAATATTTTTATAACTAATAAATTAGTTTATTTATAAATTAAAAAAATAAAATTGTTACTCTAATTCAAATTAATAATTAAAATAAGAGCAATAATTGCACTCTTCAAATTAATAAACAAATTCATTTAATTATATTAAACGGTAAAATAGAAGCCGTTCAAGACACTTCATCCTACTTTGCGTGTTCGATGTGCTTTTATATATTTTACATTTTCTGCCGTGAAAAAAAATAAGTTAAGGTGGCTCCAGCGATTTTCGATAAAAAATAGGATGTTTAGTAAAAAAATACTATGAAAAGTAGAAGTCATTACGATTTCAAAGCAATTTTGAAAATATAAGGCCAACACCCAAATTGAGAGAAAAAAATTATTGAAATTTAGAAATTTAACACGTGCTCTTACGGCAAAAATAGCATTTATGCTTATAACTCATTAATAAAATTATATTTTTTTATGAACCAAACATGAAATTGTAGATTTTTTTATTACAAATTTAAATAAATTAAGAATACGTCATGTCATCAGTGAAATAAAAAAGATATTTGAAAAATTGATGAAAATTGATATGATTACAACGCTGTCGGGCGTGAATTGCCAATATTTGTTGTCAACTAATAAAATTTAATACAAATTATAAATATAGGAATTGATTAAAAATATTTTTTTTTAAATTTAACTAAAAGAAAAAAAATTTATTCTGTCGGGGCCCCAGCTTGATACGGCACCAAACGCTGGAGCCACCTTAATCAATGAAAAAACTTCAGTTTTTAGTCAAGTTTACAGAAAATATAGAGACAAAGATATAACGATACAAAATACATTCATTCAGTATTATTATCGATTAAATGTCAAGATTATTGAAATCAGCATATTGGACCCTTAATAATAAGTGTATAACGTTACTTGCTCCATAAATAAATATTTTTTTATTACAACATTAATGCAAAATTTTCTTAACTTTTATTACGAATATCAAAAATTGTTTTTAAAACTCGCAAGTATTTAAAGACAATTATATATATTGAACAGGTGATGCACATACTACACAAGATTATACACGTTGCGTGATTTAAATGACCTTCAAGGTTTTAAATATATTTATAGCGAGAGAAAATGATAAGAGTCACTATGAAATTATCAAAATGTGCATACAGTGTTGCATAGCTAAAAGAGCTATATTTTTTTATTAACAACACTCGATTTTTTTTTTCTTTAAATTATGAGAAGTTTGTCTAAACATTAAAGATTTAAAAAAATGAACTACTTGTTCTAGAAATTTTTTTACTACGAATACATTAGATTTGTGGTTACAATCTTTGGATTAAAAAAATTTTTATCTTTACGACTTTCAAACTACTTAGGTTTTTTAAACAAATTATTTTTTATATCAAAAGGATTTAATCTTAACTTTAAAGTATTGATAATAAAAATATTATAGAATAAAAAATTTAATAAATGTAGGACCACGAAGCTTATGCAGATTTCTTTCAAAAATCTGAAAATTTAAACGAGAAACGAAAATCCGAGATCGAAATTTCATAAATTCTTTTTTTGTGTCAAATTATAATAAACAAATATTCAATTATATTATTTTATGATGAAAAATACTTATGTGAATTTTACTTGAAAATATAATCAAACTTATCAATTAATATCTTATTATATCATTTACATCAACTTTTGCATTAAGTTTCTATCTCAGTAAACAATAAAATTTTAATTGTTTAAAATGAAAAATTACTAAATAAATTTATTGTAAATTTTACCTTGTTTTAAATTTTCGTGTAATTTTTGTTCTTGACTTCCAATAAATGGCGTCTTTGTTTCCATACATGTATATCGTTATCAATATTACTCTCACGGAATATCGTTCCGTGACTCTACACTTTCTGATTCTTCGCAGTGTTGAATATAATTTGCAAATTCAAGTATTTACTTTGATGCAAAACACTTGTGCGTTTATAACTTCAATGAACAATTAGTTTCTCTGGTATATACAACTAATACAAAACTAATTTTTTTTTGTAAAAAATAGTAGAATATTCTAGACGTCAAAACCTCCTGTATAAATGCAAGTTTTCTGCACAACGAATGATGAGAGTATACACAAGACGATTTTTTAGCCGGTGTACTTACACCCATCTGCATTTTACTGAACGTAGCTCCCTCTTTGAAAATAAATTTCAATATGGGCTTATTTTCAAACGTCGATCATTTACTTAAATTTTTACATATAAAGCGAAGTGAGATAAATTTATTTATTAAGAGAAACATGCGTTTTGATTATTAAAATAAACATGTTAATTCGAAGTTTATTTTGTAAATGTGTCTTTTTATGCAATATTTATAATAATTTAATATTTTATAAAAAAATTAAGAGGATAGAGATTTTTATTATCTTCTATAGATTATTTCTACAAAAATAATATTTGATCACAGAAAGCAAAATTATCAAAAGAGTAAATAATTGTTTAAGTTTCAATTTCGGTTTTATAAAACAATATGAAATTATAATTGACTATTATTTTAAAAATATTATTTATTACATGCACAGAGAGACAAGTATTATGTACACGCGCGTATATTGGTGGACGATGATTTTAATTTTTATATTTTACCAAGTGTTTAGCTTTCCAAATACAGTATAAAAAGGGCAGAATGCTTTAAGACTTTGACGAATAAACACCTCACTTCGTTAGTTCTGATATATTTTTAAATAATAAACCTTTTGATGTTGAACGAAATAATTTGTTTTTAATTAAATAACGTTTCAAAAAATTTTGATTATGTCGTTTTTTAAGTATGAATGCCATAATGTCAAGTCAAAATTTATAAAATATATTTCTAAATTTGCATATTTCGTTATTTATTATGATAATAAAACAAGCACACGTTTGTTTTTTTTAGTAATATCGTAGTGGACAGTTTTAGACATAAATTATAAATTTTAACTTGGCATTACGGCATTTATATTTGAAAAAGGACATAATGCAAATTGTCTGAAACGTTTTTTAGTTGAAAACAATAAATTATTTCTCTCAACATCCAAGAATTTGATATAAATAAACGATATACAGTGTCAGTTGACTCAAATGTGTTTCATTCGTCACATTCTTACATCCGGAACTTATCTTGCTAAATTAAATTTTAATGATACAGGCTTATTCGATAGCGTGTACATATTGTAATTTTTACTCGACTTTTTTTGAGCGCATAAATCTTTTTTAACATTTGTATAAAATTGTGAAAAGATTACAGCTGTAAAACACGTCAATTGTATAAAATTTTCAGCCAGGATTCTATATTTTTAGTTGCAACTTTTATAAACTCGTTAGCAGTACCATGAAAAAAATTAGTCAAAATAGTTGGCAAACGTCTTTTGGTTTTCAACTTAAAGATTCAGAAAATTTATACTTTTGTTTAGATTTCTTGTTTACTAATTCATGAAAAATAATTGAAGTCCCCATAATAAGATTAGAAGTAATCAACTTTGATCTGATGTAGATTTATTTGAAAAACAAAAAATTTATCCAGGTCTTACAGGACTTTGTTGCGTATAACGAGTTAGAACATTTAAATTATAGACAGAACAATACACAATAAATTATGTAAGGATTAATAAAAGATTCTTTAAAAAAAAAAAATTTATTTACATTCATATTTACATTGATGAAATATGATTATTTACAAAGATTGATTATAATCAAATATAAAAAGTATGAAAATCATATAAAAAAGTACAAAATGAACTCTTACTCTAAAAAATTTACTTGACTTAAATAATTCTAATAACTGAAACGGCATCACTCTTTTCGCGTTGCAATACATGTGACTTATACTTAAATATTGTTATTTTAACTTCAATACTTCTATTTTTTTTTTTTTTTAAAGTTTTTTTGTTAGATTTTATATTAACTAATATAAAACTATTTTCATAATATAATATGAATGATTATACAATTATAAAGTTTTGTTTCTTATATAATTTTAATCTTGTATCCTATTTTAATGAGATTAAAAGTAAGAAATTCATAAATTGTCAAACACTATACGTAAATATTTCGAACTACATAAGGACTAAGTAATAGTAGTTTAAAAATCAGTCATAATTTAATTTAAAAATAGTCAAAAGATTGAAGTTACTTCTTTAAAAATATTTAATGTCTTATTTTTTACATGTAAAATTTGCGTTTTTTCATGTATTTTTTCACGTATTTTTTTACAGTTCTTCGAAGATTTAAGAGCTTTAACTGTCTGGCCTCATATATCTGTGTCTTAGAAATTAGTGTAAGGGATAAAATAACTTAGAAAAACGGAACCTAGTGACTTCGAGTCAAACCAAAGTAATCGATGATTAATAGCAATTTTAAATCACTAGGCGTTTCTTTAAGTTTTGTCATCCCTTATACAAATTTCGAATACGCATCAGATATATGAGGCCAGACACTCTCAGTTCTCAGTTGATACGTAAAAGCTCTTCAATCTTCGAAGAGCTGTAATAAAAACACGTAAAAATATATATAAAAAAAAACGCAAATTTTACATATAAAAAAACACGTATTTTTTCAATAGGAACCAAAGATACGTGAAAAAGAAAAGCCTAATGAAACTTTAAAATGAAAAAATGAGTGAAATTACTGTTCTAATTTTGACATTTCTTTTCTATCACGCTGCTTTTAAGTCTAGCAAACATCTTTTCATATTTTTTCTATCATAATATGTAAATTTGTTTTATAACTAATTTAAACGTTCACAATAACTTTTTTTTATGTATTCTATCCAGTACTTTATGGCAAACTTTGATTTAAAATTACGCTTACAATTATAATCTTATAAAATTTGGCCTTGCCGAGATCAACTAAAATAAAATTATTTATTTTATTTAAATTTCCTGCTTTGTTTTTCGTATTTTGATAATTTATTCTTAAAGATTCCCATTAGATTATCTTTATTTTTTATTTGCATTTTAAGCAAATCATTTTCTTCTTTTAGCCTTTCATTCTCACATTCTAATTTAGCCATTCTTTCCTTATTATCTCTTTTCAAGTCTTCCAAAAGTTCATTTGCTGATGCTCGTAGATTGGGATCCTCGCGTAATGATTTTTTCAATATACAAGTCTAATAAAATATTTATATTTTATATTAATTCAGTAATAATCATCTAATGAATAAAAAATCTTAGTTATAATTAATATTTACCAATGTTGGATAAAAATTTAAAAGATTTTCTGGGATCTCTCCGTTTTTCAATTTTTCTAATTCTTTGCTCAATTCCATAAGAGTTTGCATGGGGACAAGCAGTTCAAATAAAACTACTCCAAAACTGTATATGTCACTCTAAAAATCATAATGTTTAATTTTAAATTTATTTGTAATTTTGCATAATTATATAAAATTGAATTCTTCGTACCTTTGGGTTGCATTGTTTACTTGACTGTTCGGGAGCGATGTAACATGGAGTTCCTAATTCTTGACTATGTATAATTTTTTGCGGAAAACAAGCTAAACCAAAATCTCCTATTCTTACTTGAAGTGTATCCGAAATAAAAATGTTCTTAGGCTGCAAAATATTATTTTTTTTTATTATGTTAACAAAATAAAATTCGAAAAATTATTCATTTTCTTATTTAACTTACATTAATGTCATGATGAATAACATTTAATTCATGAATATAATTTAATCCTCGAAGAATTTGCGTTACTATCTTTTCAATATCCGATGCTGATGAATTTTTAGCTCGATTGTCCATCCATTGGCGTAAATTTATTCCGCTCAAACCCATTTGTATGTACAAAATAACTCTTGGTGCTTTCTAAAATTAATAAAGGAATAAATATTAATATAATTTGTTCTTAAGAAGTGGCGGTAGCCCAGTGGCTAAGTTAGTGGACCAAAATTCGATTCCACGTGAAAATTTTTGAAAAATTTCTAAAAATTTCTGAAAATTTTTCTGCAGGGAATAGAACCCAAAGACTATGAAGTATTTAAAAAGTCCCACTGAGCAAAGAAATGCAATATTAAAAAGTCGCAAACAGAGAAATTCATAAAAAATCTGGAAAGAAGGAAGCTTTTTCCTTCTTACAACAATACTTGTTTATGGCTTAAGAAAAAACGTTGGGTTAATAAGTGTTAGGCTAATCACAAGGTTAATTGAACTAGAAGAATTAGTTCTTAAATTCCCTTTAATATCTAAATAAAATATACAAATCGTACCTGCTTCTTTAAAGGCTCGTTACTAGACTCCCCAGAATCCAAAGCAAGAGACTGACATTTTTTATCAATGGTTCTGAAAAATTCTACATCATTGCTTATATTATCTAAATAATTCGAGTTCAACTCAAAACTATTAGTTCTCGATTGTGATAATTCTAGATTATCATCATTTTCAGTAGCGGACTCTATCCACGCTTGTTTGTATAAAACTACGTTAGGGTGATTGAGTTTAGCAAGAGTTTTCACTTCTTCTAAACATTTTGTAATCCGTTTAACTTTATGCGTTTCTATCGAAATCTTTTTTATAGCATAATGCATTTCATCAAGTCTATGTTGAGCTTTAAAAACGTGTCCATATCCACCATAGCCAATTAAAAATTTTTCATCAAATTGCTCTTTGTAAGGAGACATGTAAGAATTGAGTGATCTAAAATTTAAATAATTATATTAATTAAAGCACTATAAATAATTAACTCTATATAATGTTAAATTGCAAAGATTATTACTTTTCATTTCCAGCTAGGTATTCATTCGGCACAATATCTCTTTTTATGCTAAAAAAATTATTTAATGCTCGCAAAATTCTTTGTTTGGTTATTATAAACTCAACGGATCCCATATCATTGTGCATATCAATTAGATTATTAATCCTTATGATGTCGCAAAATACTGTAATTAATAATATTAATGTTAAAAAAGTTTATTATTGTAATATTTATTTAATTATATTGGTATTAAAACAACATTTAATTTAAATATAAAATGAGATTTAAAATTTTTTTTGCTAAAAACTTATATTAATAGTTGATTCATATTTACTTACAGTTAAATATGAATTCTCCGCGTTCCAAATCTTTTTCAAAAACTGTAGGCAAAATCTTTTTCAATTTCTTTTTTAAATCGTCGTATAGTTTTTTTCTATGATCTCTGGGCGATTTAATAGCCAAAATTTTACGTCTTTTTGACGCACTATTGTCTGATGACACACACATCGAAGAATCATCTAAAAATGAAGAAAATACTTTTAATATTAAATTTCATACTTATAATTTTGAAAAAAAGTTTTTTTTAAATTACTTTGAGAAATATCCATTGCATCTATATCCTCAGCAGAGAACTCCATGGAAAAATGACGTTTTCCTATAAATTTATCAAAGAAAATAAAAATATTTAATAAAATCTTGATTTCTTCATAGGTGAAAAAAAAAGTTTATGAAAAATACCTGTATCCATGACTGATGATTCAGCAACAAAAAAACTTTTGAATCTTTGACAATTAATAATTGACAATTATCCAAACTTATAACTCTTATTGTAGTAGTCCAAATGATATCAACAATTTCTGAAATAAAAATAAATGTCATATGATTTATTTTTACACATATTTTTTATTAAATGTGCGTAATATATAAGTAAATCCACCGTACTTATTAAAATTTCAGTGTAACTAGAGTGCTTAATTAAAAACACTATACCTCAACTTCCTGACTAGGCACACGAACCTAACATGATTCAAATTAATAGTTTTAAAGCCATAAATCCTGGTATTTTTGTGAGAGTCTATAGAGAGTCATTCTAAATATTTTGTAAAATTATCGAACGAGTTATGCTTATAAGTAATAAATCATATGAAAATTCTCAAAGATTTATCGAAATATTTAATTTAACATATTGGATAATAAAAAAAATATTTTTTGACTTCATTACGAAAAATTTGAGCCGGATCAAACTTGTGTGCCTGCTCAAAAAGTTGAGTAGCAGCCTGCAAAAGATCTACAGTTTTTTTTTGGTAAAATTTTAAATAGCTTAAAAGTACAACGGATTTACTCATATGCTTGTAAATAATATTCATAAAAAAAATGTTTAAAAGAAAATTTATACATTTCAATTAAAATAAGAGAATCAGAACTAATGATTTTTTTAACTGGCAATGTAGTGCAATGTTTTTTGAAAAATAGAATTGCCTAGTATTTTATTTCATTTCGAATCGCATGTAAATATTATTAAGTTCCAAGATAAAAATGACTATGAATAAATATCTTAAAGTTTGTAAAAGGATAAAATAATTGGAATAAATTCTAATATTTGAAAAATATTCAATTTTTTTATACTATTTTTAATAAAAATAAATAATTAAACAAATTAACTAACACGAAATAAATATATCTTATTTTTATGAATTACAAAATTTGAATGAATATAAAACGTATGCAACTATAATCTTTTTGTCATGAAACAAAATAATTTGAATTTTATGTTTAATACGTAACTTAAATTGGCTTTACAATATGTGAATATGTAAGTAATTAATCTGTTTTATTTAACTAATAATTTCAATTGGTTGATTTATTAGGGAAACGATGATTTTTGTACAAGCTATAAGATCTAGCGAGTTGCTTTTATATGTCTTGCACGATTCGACGCCTCAAGCGGTAATGCGCTCACACCCAATTCAATCGCTGTTTCTCTTTACCCAATGACGATAATTAAACTTTACTCTACATAAAATTATTTTTCGTGAAACAAGGAATAATTCTAAGTAATTTTAAATATATTATTTTTAACAAAAGGGGATCAAAATGTCTCAAACAAATAAGAAATAGTTTTTGACTGAAATTTTAACATTTATAAAGTTATAACTTATTACATATATTAATAGAAAAATGTTTAAGCTTTAAAATGAGCCATTTAAAATCAGAAAATTCAAAACGGTATAAAAATTACAAAGCAAATAGTGAACGTAAAGTGTAATTTTGCAACTTAAATTCTCTAAATTTCCACAATATCTCAGGTCCTAATAAACATTTTTGAATTTTGTAAAAATTAGCTGATTTCTATCCAAATAAGCAATAATTATATATACTGTAAACACTTTTATGTAATTCATCAAATTTTTTTCTACAAAATTTTTGGTGTTAAAATTTGGATATGTTTTTAAAATTATGATAAAATTTTATGCAACTTTAAAATGTTTGTGCAAAATCAACACAAAATTTTTTGTAAAATTAATATACAGAGTATGCTTGCTATTTTAACATTATTAAAATATTTTTATTTTAAAACAAATAAATTTGTAAAATTTACACGTTTTATTATTCATAAGTTTTTGTGTTAAAATTTTTACTTTGAAACATACTTAAAAATTATTTGTAAATTTTAACAAAAAAATTTGTGTTCCATCTCTAACACTTACATGTGTTAAAATTGCAAAAAATTTTTTACATAGTAGTTTTAAAATGTCGTTATGATATATGGTATTGTTTCGATTGCTTTTAAAAAAATTGGATTGTTAATAACTTTTTAAAAAAATCCTTGTATTGAAAACACTTTTAAAATTCATAATTAGCGGCCTAAAATACATTTAGAAAACTTTAGTGAATGACTGGACCTTCACCAGCTACGAATACTTTGATTGCTCCTATATGATGTATATTTTATAACAGATATAACGAAATATATTCTTTGAATTATGTACTGAGTTTCGCATTACACTTCCTTTGTTCTTATAAATATACTTGACTAGAATCAACTTTCAAATCTCAAAAAATGACAATGAAAATTTAGTTATTGATAGCATAATATTATATATAATTATTAAATTAAAGAATAAATAATATATTTAGTAAAACTAATAAAAATTGTATTCTAGTAAAAAAATAAGAAATATAAAAAATTATTAAATATTTCTGGAATTCCAAATAATATTATTTTATAATAATCTCACAATAAAAGATTTTTAATAATTAAATAAATCAATATCAATTTCCACATTGATTTATCTATCATGATACTGATTGAATTTATATCAACACGATGTGATGCACGGAAACTACGTTAAGCTATATGTAAGTTTATATCTTAATGTGTATACCGCATCCGTTTAAGCTAAATATGTGCGTAGAAAAATGAAATGTGTAAAATAAAATAGTTATTTGAATGCGAGTCTATATGTACGTAGTATATTGACTTGTTTATATGAGATAATAAGATTGATGTGAATAACTTTAATGACTCTTATAAACATATACGAATTCATAAAAGAGATCAAATAAAGAAAGTAAGTTTATAATAGCGTAAAAATTATTTTTGATAATAGATTCCTATGTAAGAAAAGTAAAAGTTTATTTATTTATACATAAAATGAGTATTTTTTATGTTTAATTTATTTTCTAATATGGCAAAATGTATTTATTCAAATCTTAAATGATATTTATTAAACAATAATAAAAAATCCCGTTCTTTACAGTATATGCATAATTCCGGGTAACAGCTCGAATAAGCATATACATGCATTCACACGACCATACACGCATATACATGCTTTTACTCGACCATACACGCGACAGCGATAAAGGTTTGCTTGACCTTCTGCAAGTTTGAACCTGCACACGCCCTCACATCTTTCACTGATAAAAAAATTCAACTCATCTTAGGTAAAAGTCCCGATAGAAAGCCACTAATATAACAAAGCAAATGTAAATAAATGTATATACTTGTGAATTAAATGTACTTTTTAGTTAAAATAATACTGAAAAGCTTATTATAGAACTGAATGAGTAATAAATAAAAATAGTAAACTATAAAATCTAGCCCACTACAAGTACTTTTTTCTAGTGATTAATTATGTGACTCTATGTAATAATATTTATAAGATTTATTTATAATTATATATATATTCGTTTTCTTTAAAAAGGATTTTATTGTATATTCGAAAATAAATTTCCGTTAACAATTTAAAATAAATATTTAATAAAAAAAAAATAAAATTTAAAGTGGTTAAACAGTTTTTAGATTATCTACAATTTCTACAATAAATAATTGAAAATAAATAAATATAAAAAAAAAGTTAAACAAAAAATAGGATTTGTAAATATTTTATCCATTTCATTATTAGTTATAAATAAAATAAATATTTATTTTATTTATCAACATTGTGTATAATGAATAGAAAATACTAAGTTAATATCAATTTTTTTGCCTGAACAATAAATTATAAACTTTAAAAATTAATGAAATTCGTACAAGTGGCAATGTATAAATATATGGCTACTCAATGGGACTTTTACCTTAACTCATTTAAATTTTATCTTCACTGGTGCACTATGTCGAATTCACGCAAATTATGCATTTGTTTATATGTAAATTAATTTACAAACATTATAATAATATTCGTAAATATACTTCATATATCACAATCATTTCAATTTCAGCACATTTTACATTCATTTCAACTGAAATTAAATAAAAAAAATCAAGAACAATTTATACTAGATAGGTTATTTGTAACAATCAAGGAAGAAAAAAATCATATGATTTTACTAAAAAAACGAATGCATTAGATGTCATTTAGTAGTGTCTTGAAATGTAAGATATTAGTTTTTTATATCCTTTGCCAACGACAGTCAATGTGATACTGTACGATGCCGGCTTCTCCCTCACTGAGCAACTGATGAAGTACCGGTTCGTACATTCGTACCGGTCATTGGCGCCACCACTAACTGTAGTGGTAGTGATCTGTATTTCCCCACCCTATATTTTCTATAATTTTTACGCGTTAATTTTTTGAGACCCTAGTCATATACACACGTATGCACGCGCTGACTCTCTGGTGATTTTTATTGCAGCCAACCTGTACAGTAAAGTACTCACGCGAAGGATGAGAGTTCATTCTTGGGGTCCTTCATTTTGCAGGTTGGTTACTATGAAAATGACTAGAGTATCAGCGAGTGCACACGCGTGCAGTGTATGTGGCCGGAACCTTACGATCCTGTAACTAAAATTCAGATGTACTTCTAATGAACCACCTACACTAAAAAAATAAGATTCTGCTTGTACCCAAGTAGATTTTGCTTGGTAGAGTCAAGTATTGCAGTTTTACAAATTTATTTAGTTTTATGTTATATTAAAGGCATAAATTATAATTTTTATTGTTAAATTAAAAAGAATAATATTGAAATAACAATAATTAATAAATTTTTACGCCAAAATTATTTTCAAATTTTAATATTTATTGGTATCAAGAATCATAATCTCATTTTGATCGTATCAAATTTTAGTTTTAAATATAATTTTTATTTGAAATTAATTAATAATTTTTGGATGTCTATTATTATAATGATATAATTTTAATTTAACTAAAAAAGAAATATTAATGTTTTAACTATTAAAAATAACTAAATAAACTTATAAAAATTCGATACTACAGTTTGCCAAGCAAAATGTACTTGGGAACAAAGAGCTTCTTATTTTTTTCAGTATACACTTTTTTATCAAAAGCTCAAGTATCACATAGACTGACGTTATATGTACAAGATCAGCAACTAAATTAAAAAGCTTCACACTTTAAGATCATATTGTTGCTCAGAAAGTTCAGGGGAGTTATAACTTAGCAGAATTTGACCATCTGTAAACTTTGGGATTGTGATATTACATTTTGTTTGCAGTAAATCATTATGAAGAAAATAACTTTATTTTCTTATAACTGCAATTTTTCCAATATTAACATTTATACTTGATAGATGTAATTTTCGAATGTTGCCAAGGGTTTTTTCATAATCTTCATTGTTCATTCTCGATGAATAGTAAATTATTGAAATTTTATGTGACTGCAGTTTTTAATTATTATAAAAGAATTTTCAAATATTTATTTTCAATATTTAAAAAATCTCATATAATTTGCTTAAAAATATATTTAAAAGTGTATACTATGTCCCACGATCGTAGTGACGGTATTGTAATTTTTATAGAAAAATTCTCTTCGTGTATATAAATTGAAATTTTGATTATCCATGCATAAAAATAGAAAAATAAGAAAGCAAATAACGATAAAAAGTTCAGACCTTTGAGAAAACACTGCAATACACTTAGCTTCCAGGAAGACGTCCGTACTCGGCAGCAGTTGAAGACGAATAGAACGCGAGCGGGCAACTGCATCTGCTTTTATAGTCTTGCGGCACATTCTAGAATTTTCTGGAATGATCTGTAATTGATCGAATCAGATTTTGTCCAATACATCGCACCAATCAGATTTCAGTATGCTGAATTCATTGCTTCGATTGGTTAATTTTATTGCGAAACCGTTTCTTCCAGAAAATTCGATGATTTGCCATTGGTTAAAATCAGTGGTGGGTAAACGACACGAGTCGAGAATTTTCGACATGTACGTGTAAAAAATGTAATTTATATATAATGTACCGTAGAAAATATTATGAACGTTCTATCATCTTTTTTATAGTTAGAACCTATCTTTTATAGATGTTCTCCATTACACCTTATTCATTCATTGTATCTTATTTGGAAATTTTGTTGTCTATCGATTTTATGATCTATTTGTTAAACATTTTTCATATCATAGTTAATACGCTACGCCAGTTTTTTTATCATCGTTTTTAGTTATGCTTTAAATCCTAACTTATCCCAGTCAGAGTGTTTTGGCCTAGCAACATCTATTGTACTCAATTGTTTTAATAACAATCGTGTTTTAGAATAATTACTATCATAAGAACCAACACATGAAATTAAAAAAGCAAGCGAAATACCGGCAAGAAGGCGGGAACACAAAAGCATAAAGCATGCGTACCTTACTCCTTCGTGAGTAAATAAGGTTAGGTTAGGAAGTGACGATCGCAGATGTAAATGCGTGTATATCATACACAAATGTATGAAAATGTTTGTGTAGAATATGTAATATTTGACATGTCTTAAAATACGTATTCGACACGTAATTTTCTACGTACCCAATACGTTCGATACATTTTTAATAAGAATTAGCGATTATTGTGTTTGATAGGATACCTTTTTTTCTACCGTTGGTAATGTAGTTTCCTGGTTAATTTTTCTTTTTTATGGACCAATCTTTTTACAAATTTAAATAATTGCTGAATGGACCTTAATTAATAATATTTTTTGTTGGTTGATAAATATGCTGTTTAGATATAGTTAAACAACAAATGGACAAATTCCACTGTTAATTAAAATTAACATCGAATTAACGTTTAATTGAATTTTTAAAATTTTTTATAGTCAAGAAGTTATTTTTTATGCAAAGAGAAAAGGTACGTATCTTTCAACTTTACTTTTAATTTATCTGCCCGACGTATAATCATACTTAAATTTTTTTTGTTACTTTCATTCTTTATTTAGCTATTTATATACATGCCGATAATCTCTCGATATACCTCACATTTTCGTTAAACAATTATGCATACGACAATTACTATTTCTGAAATTTGAATAGAAATAGCTTTAAAAATCAACTTTGTATAATAAGATTGTAGAAAATAATTTTTTTATTATTTTAAATTATATTTTCACGTGATAGCTTTGAGCATTTTTTCTTTAAAGGTATGTTCTTTTAAAATATTTTAACATGGAAACAGTACAAAAAAAATTAATTATTATTAATATATAATGATGTGGAAAATACCTGAAGAAGCATAACTGAAAAATCAATAAATTTGTAAACGCTTTCTTTCTTTTGGAAAAACAAATGTTTTCAAAATAAATTTAAGTATAACAATAATAGACAATCAAAGCTATATTTCAGCTCTTATTACAAGAAGTTATGTAAACATTATTATAATCTTAAATATCAGTTAAGTCCAGTCCAATGACGCGAAAACATTCAGTAAGAGAAAGCCAAATTGAAATTGATCGAAATTGAGTTCAAGTTGATATAAAATAACGACTCATCTTAATAATAAAGACACCAATTTAGTATTTTATTTCACTGATTTACTATATTTTGTAAGTATTTTCAAAATTCTTTTTTTTTGTTTTAATTATCTATTGGCTTATATCAGATCATAATTATTCTAAACAATATTTATATAAATCTTATTTATATTACTTTTTATATCGATGTTCTAATATTTATTATATAAATTTAATAAACTATACGATTTTATTAAATTTTTTTGTGCTACTGTATATTTTTAAACAGCGATAAAAAAAGAACAATGAATGCATCATATTCAATTCAACTATGAAACAATGAAGAACAATAATAAAAGAAAAAGGTCAATTATCTGCAGGCATAAAAGTGAATCGATCAATATTCTTGCTTTTCTTAATCTTTTTTATCTTTCCCAACGAAACCTTAACATCTCGTTTCTCTTTTAGACTATCCACAAGTAATTACGTCAGCTTCCGAAAATTGAGATTCAAAAGATTAATATCGCGTTATAATTTTATTTTAAAATTACATAAAACTGCATAAGATAAAATATTTAAGATTCAAATCATTGCAATTGCAGTAAACCAGCTCCCTCTGCATAGTCGCTCAATCTTATATCTCGCGTGATGCGAGTCCAAAGACCAATAACCTAAAAAAACAGAGATTCTAAACTAAATTCGCGAACATAACCTCGCCTTCTATTTCTCTTGATTGCGAATTTGCTTACTTTGCGTGGTGACTAAAAAGGAAAGAGGGTATAAAAGCAACAAAAGCGTTAACGCGTAATCGAGTTATATGTTATAAAACAAGTAAACGTGCGCCAATGTGTGGCACTTTGTGAGATGAGTTATCATCAAATGTTGCGAATATTTTGATCAGGTAATAAAACGATATTTATTTAATGATTATCAAATTCAGTCACGACTTTTGAATAATTAAAATACATGCATCGTTGTATTGTCTTACGTGTTATTCTTTTTTTGATTTTTTATTGCGCGTATTGTTGGCACTTTTTTTTGTCAATTTTTTATGATACAAATGACTGACATTATTACATCAAAGTATTTCTATATTGTAACAGTTGCATACTTGTTTTATTCTAAAAAAGTCTGATATTGTTTACATAGTTTGGTATAGAATATTATATGAAAAATTACGAAGCTGAAATATTGATGTCATTAATTAATTTCTGTGATATTTTTATCTTTTTATTAAGCACTACATTAATTGTACAAATTCGCGAAATATTTTCTGCATATTGTTGTGAAAAATTTTTCCAATAATAAATTTTATGTTGTTAAGTAGATTTAAAATTAAAAATATTTTTTTTCTATGTTCTTTGTTGAGTGTTGAAACTTTTGTGATATTTTTAAAGAAATAGTTGATTAATTTTGTAATAAGTGTAATTCAAAATAATGACAGTGCAAAAATTAAATGGAAATCAAAAAGCTTTAAATATTTTTCTTTGTATATTTTTATTAATTTGAAAAATTTTATATTTATATCATCATATAGTTTTTATTTAGTGATGAATCATTATTATATCTTGATTTTATAGAAATTATTACTCTCAAAGTAACATTTTCTTAATCCATTTTTTTACTGTACAAATTTTATATTTAAAATTTGTTCAATTAAAATATAAAATCTTTCATTGATTACAATATAATTAATTTTTAAGATTTATTTTTAAAAATAGAAAATTGGTAGAAAAATTAATCATAATAAATTGTTTATTTTTATTTTTATTTTAAAACTATTGCAAAAATTATATGAATTATATATTTTATTTCAATTTCAGAAATCCTCAGGATGGCTAGTGATACTGAGGAACAACCAAAGAGCCCTAAGTCCATAAGCTCTAGGTACAATGATGATCGAAATCTTTTGGATTATTACGATAGGAAACTCTCAAAATTCAGACCAGGTGGTGGTGATAGCTTTCCTACAATTAATGAAAGACCTGTAGAAGATATCTGTATTGAATTTTTTTATAAACCACATACCATCACACTTTTATTGATCTCAATCTGTGCTGTTTTCTACTTTGCATTTGTCAGGTATGCTATCAGGTCAATCAATGCCAAGCAATGCCAAGTGCTAACTTAATGTTAAGAGCTATATTTAAACCATAGTGAAATTCTTTTTTAAAGGTTACAATTTTTTTTAGACGATTAATGGACTTAGGTCATCAAGCATGTGCTTTTAAACTTCAAGAAAAACAAAGTTACTTGAAATAATATTAATTATAAGTTAAAAATAGATTTTTATTGTTAAGTAAATACTTTAAAAATAATTTTAATTTTTTTAAACCATTATATAAAAAATGTGAAAAATTTAATAGTTTATCACATATTAAATTTACACAAAATGTATATTTCAATTTTTGTTTTTTATTAATGATAATTTTAATAAAAATGTATAAATTTTATAGTTTTCATTTATAAAAATAAATAAATTATGAAATAAATAACAAGAAGAATAAATTAGTAAATGTAATTTTTTTTACAGGGATTGTTCTAATATAGAAGATAATGTTTGGGCAGGATTACTATGTGTCATCTTCTTTTTCATGATAATTTCAATTCTAACTTTTCCCAATGGACCATTTACTAGACCTCACCCAGTTTTATGGCGAATGGTGTTTGGTTGCAGTGTACTGTATGAAATATTTTTATTATTCATGTTGTTTCAAAATTATGAAACATGCAGAAAAATATTTGTCTGGATTGATCCAAGTTTGGCCACCTTTCACATTGACATGGACAAAGAATATGGTGTCAATTGTTCTGATATAAATGTAGAAAAAATTTGGAATCATTTAGATGTATTTGCTGTGGCTCATTTTTTTGGCTGGGCTTTCAAAGCAGTTTTAATTCGCCATCTAGGTATTTTATGGGCAATAAGTGTTATGTGGGAAGTAACAGAAGTAGCTTTTACTCATTTATTACCAAATTTTGCTGAATGTTGGTGGGATGCTTTAATTCTTGACGTATTAGTGTGCAATGGCTTAGGAATTTGGGTTGGTATGAAAATTTGTCAAATACTTGAAATCAGAGAATATAAATGGGTAAGCATACGCGAGATTAAAAGTACAACAGGAAAATTAAAGAGAGCTGTATTACAATTTACACCTGGTAGTTGGACATCAGTCAGGTGGCTTGATCCCACATGTACACATATGAGATTTGTGGCATTATGTCAATTAGTAATATTCTGGCAGGTTTCAGAACTAAACACATTCTTCCTGAAGCATGTTTATGAATTTCCACCTGATAATATGTTTGTTGTGGCGAGATTACTCTTAATTGGAACAATAGTTGCTCCATCCGTTAGGTAACTAATAATTCAACTAATGTTGTTTTTATTGTTTTTTTTATTTTAATCCTATTATTTTGCAAGTACGTAATAGATTAGTACTTTTGAAGAAATGTTGACTTGATCTTAAATCATTTTAATCAATCATAATAAAAAGTTACCTTTTAATATTTCAGGCAATATTATCTTTATGTAACTGATCCATCCTGTAGTCGAGTTGGTACTCAGTGTTGGGTTTATGGCGCTATAATGATGACTGAAGCTTTACTGTGTATTAAACACGGTGCCGAATTATTTGAACGTACTCAAGCTGTCAACATCTTAGCATGGTTACTTTGTCAATCTTTTGTTTCTGTGCTCTGTGTCTATGGTTGTGTACTTTGGCATCGTTATTTTGCGGTATGTTGAATTTTAATTCTAATTTTAAGAAATTTATGCAAAATAGGTTGCTTTTTTGCTTGCTGTTTAAAATTGGACAAAAATTGGTTGTGTTATTAGCAATGGGAGAAATCATGCTTTATTTTAAAGCTTGACAACATTTGGTAATTAAGAATACGTTTTATAATCTGTTTGTATTGATATCTAAGTATTTTTAACTAATAACTTGAAAATTTCTCGAGTTTTTATTAAAAAGTACTGCTTCATTGAATCAAAAATTTTCAATTGAATTTTAAAAATTTTCCATTTAATATATTTTTATACTTAATTACTCCAAAATATTAAAGTAGTTTCATACTGCTTTATTTTATTTTTTATAGCTTGTTTATGCTTTCACTTAAATTTTTCTTTTATTCATATTAGTTTCTTTCATTTCATGCTATACTTTCATCAAGAAAATTGTGATTATAAAGCCATTTTTTTCTAAAACAGAATTCGATACAAAGGGTCTTTTTCTTATCCATATATCTCTGATCTTTGATGATTTATTAAAAAATTGTTATTATTAAAACATATCGTTTTGTTAATTTCTAAATTTAAAATGAATTTAAAATATATTTTTTTTTGTTTAAAAAAATGTGATAGTATAACAAATATAAGGATTATATTAAGGTAATAACTACGATTGTTTAACATATCTTAAATATTACCCAATAACTTCAATTACCTATCTATGTATATTAATTTCTAATTATTTAATTAAAAAAAAGTAAGCAAAAGAAAATAACTATTTTGCATAATCCGTGTTAATGTTATTGAGTTTTAATTGTATTGTAACTTAACTAATAATGAAATTTTGTTTTAATAATACTGTGTTTTTTTCGTACTTCGCATAACATATAGACGGATAAGAAAAATCCATCTGTTCAACAAGAAAAAATTCACACGAAAACAACTCCTATGGACGGTACGTTTTCCAAGGGTATTCTTTTTTTCATATAATTTTTAAGTGACTTCATTAGTATTTTATGAGTTTTCTATCAGAGGAAGAAGGTTAAAAATGCCATTTTGCTTTCATTTTAATCAAAGAATAAAATAATATATACCTTTTGAGTTATTATAAAATTTTCTATATAATGTTTCAAAATTTAGAAACAACTGAGTTTAATAACTATATTGTGTCTTATTATTTATTCTTTTTATATAGTAACAACATAAAATATTGAATAAATACAATATTTAGATGATCAATATTGTATTTAAACAAATACTATAGAATAATAATTTCCTTTTTTGTGTCTGTCCTATTGAAATTACTGACATAAAAAGAAATTAATTAATATCATCTGAAACAAAATAATATTTATATTGTAGAAAAAACTATTAGTTGACATAACATATTCAATTTGAAATAAAGTTTAAATTCAATTTACGTAAATCTAAATCTTTTTGGATACTAAAAAAATTTTCACCAAAATTCTACAAATTTTTTTCTATATTTAAAAAAAAAAATAAATTATACCATTAAAGTTTACATGATAATAATTATTTATAGGAGATATGGTTAGCGATATCACAGATTCTGGCACAGAAGACAGTAAAAAGGACATCTGAAAAATTAAAAACCGTAAGCAATAATACCAATGGCAAATAGACGAGAATCTCCTTCTAGTCGTGTTTAATAAAGAAAAGAAAATAATGAACAGCGCATAAACACCATGTAGAAGAGTTCATTATCCAAAAAAAGTCAGTGAAAAATGTATGCATGGAAATGGGTAAAAAAAATAGTATATTATTCACCTAGATAAAGATGAAAATCTTAAATCGTATTAATGTCCCTGATTTATTTTCATTTACTCCCTGAGAATATACGATTTTTTTGAGTACAGTGGGTACCTACTTTTCGCTAGGAGGGAGTAAAGTACCCACTGCATGCGCCCTGTGTAAAAAATACTTTTTCTTCCTGTCTCATCAGTTTGATTGTTAAATATTTTTTTTGTGTGTATGAGAACAGTAAGTGCGAGAATAGTCAAGGAAGAAAAAACTTGTGAGATTTAATTTTAATATATATTATACTTTTTTTAATTATTGAATACAATTAATTATTATCAACCTCACCAATTATATTGTTATAAAAAAAATTTTATATTCCTTTTTTTTCTAAAAAAATGTTTATTTATTATTTGAATCCTTATTTTAATGATATGGGTAATTAAAATTTTTATCTTGCAATATATATTGAATACATAAAAAAGTGATATAGGAACTAAATTTTCATATTATAATTTTCTATTGTAAAAAAGAGTTTTAGTTTTTTTTTCCTAATTTATATATTTGTGTAAGAAACTATAAAAAATTGATAAAATTATATATTTTTATTATAAAAATTAAAAATTAAAATTCTAAGTTTAGGAAATACATTAAATTTTTCAATAAAAACGCCATGCAAATTTACGATTCCAGTAATTTGTAGATAACCATTGATATTGATTTGTAGATAACCATGCAAATTTACGATTCCAGTAATTTGTAGATAACCATTGATAAACTTCAAAAATAATAACAAATGTATTAAAAGTATTTGATATAAGATTTTATTAGCAAAATTAAAAAAATTTGAAATTTCTAATTTATTTTGGCATAGTTATAAACAAGAAATAAATCATGAAAATAATTATTTAATAAAAGTTATAATATAAAATATTTTTTGTTTTTTTTTTAATAAGTATTGATGGCATTCTAAAGTAATGTATAAACAATCAAAATAAGTTTTAAAAATGTATGCAACTTATTTACTCTAGTTTAACAACCCAGTTGTTATTTCAAAATTTTGAATAGTAAGAAATACAAATGAAACTTTGCAAAAATTTGCTAAGTTCATAAACACTATTAAGAATGTACTATACCCGGGAAGAAATTTTATATAAATAAATATTGAGTGATAACGTACTTATTGTCAGTAATTATAAAAGTCATAAATATTTCTAATTAATCTAAACTTAGCAGCATGATTAAACGAATTTCACTAAAAATCAAAGCAATTCATTTTTATCATCCGTGTATTTTCATTGTCAATTATAAATGAATTGATGAAATTCGTTAATGTTTGCAAATAATGACGTAAGCTTCAGCATCACTTTTTATTTTAAGAGATGGGAAGGGTGCCTTTGTACAGCGCATCTGATATTAAGGCTATAATAAACATATTGTACAGGTGGAGATATAAAGAAAGGCAATAGTGAAACTTAAGGGGAAACTGTTGTTCAAAACCAAAGTTTGGTATTTTCAACTAGAATAATTATTTTAAATATAATATAGAATATTCTAAGATTTTTCTCTTTAAGATTCTGCTCTTTAATTACAAATAAGAGTACCTAAGCAAAAGAAAAATAATACTATAGAATAATGAAGGTGAGATAATATTCAAACTCATTGTTCACAAATTTAAATGTATTTTTTATTTTTCTTGATTTTAATTTTTATTTTGAAATTGTTTCATAAAAAAACAACAATTATTGTTTGAGAATATTCATTTCAAGTATGGCTTTTGAAACAAGACAATGAATTTTATCAATCCTTCAAAATGTAAGTTTATGATAAAATGCTTTTTAAGAGTATTTCATATGTGCCAATCATGTATGCGTATTAGTCAACTTTAGTAATCGCAGTCTTGTCACACTTCGACAATCGTTTTTTCAGCCATAAAAAGCTGTGTGATCAGAAAAATTCAGGGGTTTTGAAAAAAAAGTAGTGAAAAAAGAACTATATCAACTAGATAGATAATTATTAAAACAGATAGTACAGATTATCAAATGGTTTTTTCTCCATTTGGTCAATATTGGCTATATATTATTATTATAATATAATAAAATATTAATAGTTATTGATAAGCCATAAAGATAAGTATTCATCTAACTGTATTATCTGTAAAAAACATCGATTGATTTAAAGCCTAACAGTTGGATCAATTATCCTTTTAAATATTTTTTTGAAAATAAATTAAGTTTTTTCAAGTAAAACTATACAAAACAATTACTTCTTATTTTGTATCACAATATTTTAGATAATATACAGAAAAAATTTTTATTCAAATTTTGTAATGTTATGAATCTTTTATTTTAAATTAACAATATGTTACAACATTCATTTGGTTCATTGATTGTTATGTTTGCTAATTTATAAAAAATATTTAAGTACATTAAGGAAATCTAGAATATTATAAGCTAAAAATTAAAATCACTTTAGAATCTCTATGAACTTATGTTCTTTAAAGTTATTTAGAAACTTGTAATGAAGATCTTTAGATACTTTTTCTGGAATGATAATATTATTATGAATAAGTCACTTATTACATATAATTAATTATATAGATATGATATTTCATATATGTGTATAGATTATTATATACATCATAATAATGTATAATTACATAAAAATATATTTACATGTAATTTGTGTATAAAACTTTTTCCCGGATCACGATTATAATTCACATTTAATTGCCAAAGGAATCATTCATCAAGGTTTAGATAGTCTTTAAGTTAAGTATACATAGTTCAAAACAATATAAACTTAACTAAAAAAATTACTGCTATTCTAAATTATTGTTATTTAAAAAAGTGTAAAGAATACATTTTTGCAATAATGTGCACATTTAATTCTAGTTCAATGTTCGATTAAGATGATCTATATGATCATAAAATATTGTAAATTTTGTCGTAAATAATGAATATTGCGCTAGTTGTATTGTAACATTTAATCACAACTGAATGTAATATTTTTATTATTTTCAATGTTCCTTTAATGTAATTAAGAACTAAGATAACGAATTTTTTACTTCCAAATGTAATATTTAATTTTATTGTTTTAACAGGAAAAAAGTACTCCCAGAAGTAAAAATATTTCTTTCTCAATATGAATTGTAGAAAAAAAAATTTAGAAGATAATTAAAACTTCAAAAATGTGAATAAAAATAATGGATAAAAAAATGAGAAATTATAAATTATTTTGACCTATCATACTCTTGCTTTTCTCTTCTTTCCAAACGTTTATGATTTAATGAAAAAGACAAAAGTTTGTGTATAAGTTACTTATATTGTTACATTTTATAATACAATTATCACAGATATGTAAACTACAAAATATCATATGCTAAAATTTAAAAAAAAATGCAAATTGCGTGTTTTTTAAAGATGACTGCTTTAACGATCAATAGTTTTTAAATATGACCGTTAAACTGACAAGTACCTTATACAACATCTTTTTTTCTACATTGCGAAAAATAAAATTTTAAATAATTTACATATATAGTAAATATTTATATATCAAATTATACTATTATTCATCTTTATAAGAGAAATAATTTCTTATTTTTATTATAATATACGTTTAAAAACAATATATTTAATCAATTTAAATTACTTCCGTTTTAGAAAATTTTTAAATGATTCTTTCAAAGAGTAATATATATATATGGACTTATATTTAATGAAAACGATTTTATCGTTTATCTTAGAAAAAAATACATTTTCCTACAAACTTTACCTACAAAAATTGTATAAACATTAATTTACGTTTTGTTTTTCGCAATAAAGAATAAAAAAATGTAAGACTTTTTAATTGCTATCTTTAACATTCAAAAAGCCTAGCTTTCCATTTATATATTTTCGCATGAGAGCAAAAAGGTACTAAATTGATCAAGGGTAGAAAAAGATGCTAATTCGATAAAGGCCGTGGTTAAGATAATAACTCGATCGAGCACGTTAAAAGGCACCAACTCTATAGAGCGAAGAAACATCGTCTAAATTAAGTTCTTTTCCTAACACAGTCGAGTTAGAATATTTTCACAAGCTTGGTTGAGTTATAATCTTTAAATGCGCTCTAGCAAGTTGTGAGTTATTGTCTTACTACGGCCTAATCAAATTGGTATCATTTTATGTGTTTTATCGATTTAGTATCTTCTTACTCTTACCCAAAAATATAAGCTTTTTGAATGCTCTTAAAAGTAATTTTTTTTTATTTTCTTCTTTTATTAAAAACAAGGGGGACATCTGATTCAGTTAAATTACTCGGTTTTTAAAGAATCCAAAGATAATGAATTCTCATCTATATCTAGATCTAAATCCAGAGTTTCCATCTTAAGGTCAAATTCATCTTCCCTTTGATCAAGTTTCGAAGTTTCCAGAATAGTCTGCAATTCAAATTAATTTAAATTATTTTTAATAAAAGTTAAAAAATAAAATGGTAAATAATATTCTTAAAAGTTTTATTAATATGATTAAAAGTACCTTTTTTTGTGTTTCTTCAACTTTAGTTTTATCTTTCTCTTTGTCAGAAGTATTCAAAGAAGTAATTGTAGTAGTGGTTTTAGAAGAAGCTTGTCGTTTTGGAGTCGGCCTTCGAGGTTTGAATGAACCCGAAGCCTTTTTCGGTAATTGAGAGCTTGAGTGCTTTTTCGAATCATTTGGTTGTTCACAATTATGAGTTAACAGCTGATCCTTTGTTTTGAATGCCTAAACATAAATAAAAATTAAATTTTTAAATAATGAAGTAAATTAAAACTCAAATTTATAAATTTTCTTTAGTATATACCACCGGTCGATACACGATAAATTATAATTGTATGTTTGACATAGTTTTAATATCTGAAGTAAACTGAGCAGTAGAACCAATATTTTTGGTTTTACTTTAAATATTTTATTGTTTTTATTATTTAATACTCCTTTGATTACTTTAGTAAATTAATCATTAATCTTTTTTTTGGAATTTATTGATTTCTCTATACAATACAATATAGTAAAAGAAACACGCGAATCTAAACAACCAACAGGTGAAATCACCACCTGCGCCTTCATAGTAAATTCGAAGGAAATTCTATTTTTTTTAGATTAAACTCGATTATTTTAGTTAATAAAATAATCACTTTAAAAATTTGTCGTTTAAAAAAAATATTTTATTTCCATAAAAATGGTAAATTTCATGTTTAATAAAAGAATGACGGGATGAAATATATCAAATAATTACTTACATGTGAACAAATATCACATTTAATATTATGCTTCTGAAGTTCATGATGTTTCAAAGCTTGAGCACAGTGAAAGTGACGAGTGCAATGATTGCAGCTAAAACGCTTATGATTACTATGGGTAAGAAGATGACGTTTAAGTTTGTCTGGGCGTGAAAATTCACGCATACATCCTAGATGACTGCGGAACGGACATTTGAGCCTTTTACTGAGATCGTGAATTAGCATGTGACGGCCTAATCTGTCTTTCCTCTTGAAACGTGCCTCACAATTCTACAATTTGGAAAGTAAAACAAATTTTATTATTTTTTTAAAGAAATTTAACTTGTATTCTTTCAAAACGACACTTATTTTTAAATAACTGTTAATGAACGTTTACATTATGAAAATAAAAATTTCTTTTTGTAAAATATTACAGATTTTTTAACACAAGCGTATTCTCCTATTCCTAAGAAAATTGTACAATTATGTAAACATTCATAATTAATTAACTTTCTTCTTGAACTATAAATTAATTAATTTATATTTTTAAAAGATTAATAATTAGAAGATTTTTAGACAAACAAAAAACTAACTGTTCAAATATATTAAACTAAACTTACTGGACAGTGGAAAGGTGTTTCTTCACTATGAATAAGCTTGTGATTGGCAAGATACTGTTCAGTTTTAAAAGCTTTACCGCAATCCTCGCAAATAAATCTAGCTGAGGAAGCATGCGTTTTAAGATGACGTCTAAGAAAACGTTCAATTAAAAAGCTTTTGCCACAGTGAGGACATACATAATTATGGGTTGTTGTCTCTGTATGATGTTGTAAAGCCTCTAAATTTGAGAATGAAGATTTGCAAACAGTACAACAATAATATCTGTAAAATAAAAAATATATTTAACATCAAAGAAAAAAATGTTAAATTAAGTTTTTTTCGTTAAAGATACAAATATTTCAAACAATTAATTTGAAGACAATAAGATTTCACTTCTTTTAAGTCTTTATTATGTATATTAGATTATTGTTTTATATATTTAAAATTCAACATTGATTTAATAAAAATGGCTTTTATACTGCCATGATCCAGTAAAAAATAGAAAAAATCATACTTCTCTGTTGTCTTTTGTTTCTGGACGGAGTGGGTATACTGATGTAACCCAAGATCAGATAAAGTATTAAAAGTTTCACCACATACATGACATCGGTACTCAGAACGCTTATGGCTACGAGTATGTTCAAGGAAGTCTTCAAGTTCTGCAAACATTGAACCGCAACCATATTGTACACATTTATATACTTTTAAAGTTAAATGTGAAACAATTAAATGATTCTTGAGTGCCTTATAAGAATCAAAAATTTCCTTGCAAAATTGACAATGGTATGAACGTTCAATGCTACCATCTACAGGTGCCTATGTTTAAAAATACGTTTGAATAAATATAAAAATTATAATACTTCATGCTAATAATAGAAATAAAATTCTAAGTTTTTTTTTCTGAAATAATATACTGTAAAATATTTTTTTTTATGGTTTAGAAGAAAAAAAACTTTGAAAATACATTGTTTTGAAAAAAAGGATTATTATAAAAATACCTCTGGAGGCAATGAATGTATAGCTGTTCCTGGCCATACTTTATGCGATGACATGTGCTTTTTCACATTAGATTTTTGAGCAAATGGACGTCCACAAACCACACATTGATATGGTTTTTCACCTGTGTGAGAACGTTCATGTTGCTGCCAATAAAACTTTTTGGCAAATTGTTTATGGCAGTAACTGCACTTGTACTATGAAAAAAAATTAATAAAAAATTTTTTTAAATCAATGAAATTATTTAAATTATCAAATGTTTTCTTAAGTATACTAACTGAATTTACCTTTAAGTTTTGTGTTTGACCAGATTGATTTTCCTGTTTCGAATTTTCAACCTCTAAGGATTTCATATCAAGAGGAACTTCAAGTTTAATAGTTTCCAAATCAGTACTTTCAAAATTCTGATTAATATCATTTTCTAAAGCATCCATTTCACTCACTTCTTCAGTTATTGGTTCAACATCTGTTCCTGTTATAGATGAATTAGCAAAAGTTTCTAATCCATCTGTGCTTAAAATAATAGGGACATTAAAACTTGAGTCAGAACTTAAATAGCTAGCACCTTCTTGGTCCATGCTGTAATAAATTATGTGATAAATATGCTTTGTAATATTAATTTTGATTATTTTAATGTATGAAATTTAAATTGATTGATTATACTAAAAAATTATTGTTACCTAAAAAGTATATCATTTTCTTCCAAAATAATTGGTTCTCCAAGTTGGTGAGTTTGATCGAAATCATCCTCAGGATTGTACTGCGTAGTATCTTGGCAATTATCATCAGTCTGCACAACATTACTAGTGTTGCTTACTAAATATTGACTTAAATCAACTGTTTGCTCTTGCACCTTTTTATGCTCCCTTTTATGAATAATAAACAAATGCAACGATGTGAATTGACTTTTGCATTTGCCGCATTGAAATATGTCTTCTTCATCTTGATTTATTGCTTTTCAGATAAAAAAAGAATTACATAAATATTTTTTATATTAAACCATAAGAAATATTAATACATACCTAGTTCTTCAACTTCATTTATTAATGTTTGAGATTCTAATAGAGACTGGACTGTCGAGCCATCCAAAGAAACACCTGCAATATAATGGACATATTAATTGTCAACAAAAAAAAGTAAATGTTTTATAAAAAGTATAAGAATCTTAAAATAACTGAAATTTCATATGCAAATGTTTCAAGCAATGTTAAATTAACTTGACTTATCATTAATCTATAAAGAAAACAGTTTAAAAAAATAAAACATTGAATTATTCTAGCATTCAAAGTACCAATTTTATACAAATTAAAATAGAGAGCTCTAGATATATGAAATGGTTGGTTGTTCATAAACTTAGTTTTTTAAAAGAACAATTCTTATTTTAACTCCGGAAGCAAGATTCAACGTAAACACACGTAATATGAGTTAATCGAATCGTAACAATATATAAAACACATGTTTTTAGCCGATTTAACTGAAGTAATAATAATACTATATACTTTACCTGAAAGGGCATCAAAAATTGATTGCGCCATAATTCTTTAAAATTCTTCTTTGACGTTAAACTTTCATTGTTAAAACTAACACTCGTATAAATGATTGAACTATCAAAATCTTGGATAATGTTAAAAACATTAGAAAAACTACATTTACAAGATCATTATTAGAAATGGAGGAAAATTCATTTGCGATATACTGAAACACCGTTGTCAAAACACCAACAAAAGCCTCCTCTCCGCAGATCAGCGGGAGTATAGAAAAATGAAAGATAAAAAAAAATATCATAGCAGTGGTACAGTGTTGCCATTGTTAATTTTTAGCGGGATGTTTAAAAATAATATGAGTAATAGATTGGTTTATCAATTATAAATTTTAAGCAAGTATTCAATAATGTCTTTAATTTGCTTATTCTGATCAAAATAAAAATTAACTAACATTTTATATCGAAATAAGTTTCAAAATTGACAAAAAACCATTTTAAAATTTATTTTAACGCCTTTGGATTCTGAATTTCTTTTTATTGACACTTAAATTATGTAATTTAATTAGCTTGAATCGATTTTAAACAATAAAAAGAACATAAAAAACTCAAATCAGTTATATTCTCTTTTGCGAGATTAAAATTTAAAATAAAATTCCAGGCAATCAAAACTATAGCATGTAAGTAAGCATATACGACATCTGCTCATTGAGTTTTGAGACTATTTCAATTCTTGAAAATCTAACCTCAATAAACAATCATGTTGTAAATAGTGCGGTTTGAAAAAATAAATATATAATTTTGATAATAAAATTTTTATTGAATTTATACGAAAATGATAAAAGTAAAATAAGAAATAATGTAATATTTTTGTAAAGTGTCACTTTCATTTTTATTTTTTTTTTTATTGTGTTATTATGAAAACAAACACGTGAATTTATTATTACTTAGAATATTAAGAAATATGTTAAAATTAATAAAACTAAGCAGGTGTACTTTGTGCACAATTGCGGCTCCTAGTCCAAAAACTTTACCAAATGATTCAGAAATTATTCCTAAAAAGTTTACTACGATCGATAAAAAACTTAAACCTAAAGATAAAACTTCATTTTATGATGAACATCAAAGGATTACAAATATAAAAAAAATTTTAGAGGTAAAACTTTATGATAATAACATATTATTTAATATAAAATTTTAAATATTTAATAAAAAACTATTTTAAAAAATTGTAAAAAAACGTTTGAAATGTTTACTTCAGAAATACAATATTGATACAGATGAAATTGGTAGCAGCAAATTTAAAAAAGAAACATCATACACGGTTGAAAAGTATATACTACTTTTGCAAGAATTAGGTGCTCAAAGAATAACTTCTTCAACGTTAGCAAAGTATGTATAATGTATTGTTTTGAAATGATAATTTCATGCTTTTATTTATTGAATTTACAAATTTGATATTGATATTGAATTATTTTCTATTTCTTTAAATGTTATATTTAAATGTATACTTCTGAATTCAAAACATAAATAATTATTTATGTATCACTAATAATTTGTTTTTATTTCAGCTTGTCAAAAGAATCACGACTACCAGTTAAAATATTTAAAGCATATTTTTTAATTGATTCTAAAGTTAATTTAGCAGAAAATATTTTTTCTTTTGTTGATAATTCTAAACTTGATTTTAAAGACTTATCCCATTTAGATGAAAATTTATCATTTAGAAACTATTATTATCATTGCTTTACTTATTTTCTAAATAAAGAACTTGATATGAGTGATAAGCAAAACGAACGGTTTCGTTTTAATATGAAAGTTTTCACAAGATGTAGAATTACAAGTATTAGATTACTTAAAGAATTTCTTGAATTTTTCAAAACTGAACTAAATTTCAATCCTGATCAGGTAAGGTATTTAATTCATCATTGTTATTATTATTAATTTTTGTAAGTAATAATTAAAATTGACCTTTTCTTATTTATTGTTTTAGATAATCACTTATCGCACTTTACTTGGCTATCATCCTGAAGAGGCAAAAGAAATTATAAAAATTCTTTCAGAACGTTATAGTTACGATTTTGCTTTAAAACTTATTGCTCGATATCCATACATCATTCAACAAAGCCCGAAAGATTTGAAAACTTTGTTATCATATTTGAAATCTTATAAAGAATCATCAATTTTATCTAATTCTTATGTCTTAAGCTTAAGTCCCAATGAATTTCAATTTAGATTAAATAATCTTCTAGAAAATCCAGTTACATTTGTTTATCAATGTCATCCAAGTTTTTTAGCATTAATATCTGGTTATCGGAATGTTGTTCCTAAGCTTCACTATCTCCAAGAACAAAACTTTCAATACACATCAATTTATATGTTAATTGCAAAAGCAGGATATTATAAGGAAAGTTTTAATGAAAAGTTGAGTTTACAATTTTTAAATATTTTATCTTTAAAATATATTTATGAAATCAAACTAAGATGAAATTAAAACTTTTTTAGATTGACCTCATTTAAAAAGTTATATACAAAGGATTTAATGTGTTTTTTTAAATTTCAATTTGCTAATGAAGCCGAAAATCTTTTATCAGCTATAGAGAGACATCCTTATTATAAGTTTGTCCCTCTACTTCGAATGTTTGAAACAGTTACATACTTAAGGGAGATTCATCCTGAAAAAGTTATTAATAAACATATTTATGCTGTTCTTTATGATAAGTAAGACTTTCAAAATAAGGTTTTTTTTTTAAATATTTTTAAATTTCAATTTATATAATTTCAATTTTTTTTCTAGATCAGATATCCAAGCTGCATATGAAAGTTTATTAAATGATCTACAGTACAGTGATTTGCCTTCTCATCACTTTCTACCATTATGTATATACAAAATAGAAGAAAACCATAATTTTTCAGGAGAAGGAGTTTTACCTATGGAAAAGTCAAGTGAAAGCTCAGACAAAAGTGTGAATCAAGAAAGTGAAAATAGGACAGAAAATATTAGTTCATTAAATAGTTGAATCAGTGTTTTATATTGCAATAAAATTATAAAATGTTTCAACGTTACCTTTTTCTTCATGTTATCTATAAGGAAAGATTTTTTAAATATAATAATTTGAAACAATCGCTTAAAATTTTTTAAGAATAATTTTCTGCAAGTTTTTATTAAAATTCTTACACATTAAAAATGAATAAATGAATGGACAACAAAAAGTAAGAGGAGACGATAACCTCTTGCGATGCATACAACAATTTAAGGCATGAACAGAGCGTTGATAAAAGTAAAATAAAAGCTAATTAATTATGTATTAAAATAGTAATTTATATTCGGATTTTCTACAAAAAGGCACTAATATCGCTAAATGCATATTAACATATATATATATATATTTTAATAATATTTATAAATACAATTATATTTGCAAAAATGCGGAAGCATTGCAAATACATTTCTTAATCTTCAATGACTTGAGTCATTTAAAAAATCGTTTGAAAAAGAAATTCTCATAGATAAATACAACTTATTAAGTAAACTCTCTTAGAGTTAAATTTAAACTAATAAATCTTTATTATTGTGGTCAGATAAGTAAAAATTAATTTTATGTATTTTTAAATTTCATACAAAATACATGTTATTAATTTTATAAAAACCAAAATAACAAAGAGTTTTACAAAACTTTCTAATTTATTAATATAAACTATAACAAATTTCATTAATATTAAAATTTCATTAAAATTCGAATATACACAATCATAAAGCATTTAAGTAGTTTATTTTAAAAAATTGTAAAAATTAATTAAGATTCATTACATAATCGTCCAAAATTAAAAACTCTTTTTTTATAAAATAACTTTTGGCATTTTATAAACATTTAACTCACTTTGTCGTTCTATTTTTATGAGTATTCAAAACCTTTCATATTTTTTACATAATTGATTTTTTTTTCAATAATTTTTATAAACTCTATATAATACATTTAAAAACTAATATAATTTTATAAAGCGAATTTTTGATAACTACAGTAAAAAAGAAAAGTCCATTGTAGAATAGATGCAATTTCAATACAAACAATTCGTTTATAAAAGTTGGTAAAAATAAATTGGCATGACACTGTCGATAACAACGATTTCTCACGTAAAAACTAAATAATATTTCACATGAAATATTATTTTTTTTCTTCTTTTAAACAATATTTTTATTCACTCATCAAGAATCATAACGAATCATTAGATTTATCATTGCGCACAATTCGAAGCGCTAACGACACCATAACATGGATAAAAAACGGTCGATGGCTCAGTTGTAAAATTTAGGTATTCCGAACCCGAGGGTTCGTGTCAGTTCAGAAAAGGAGGCAACTGTACATAATTTTGTTGGGTGCCAGGTTCACTCTTAATTAGAGTTTCACTCTTTACTAGAGTTTCACTCTTAATTACACTTGTTGGCGAATGCATTCCATAATCATTTTTATAATCTGCTTGCTGCTGCTGTTGCTGACTCGTTTGTTGCGAGTATTCATTGGCATCGTGTTGACCATACTTATTCGATGGACTAAGCGTGCCCACGTAATCCAATTTTCCCTGCTGAAATCGACAATTCTTAAATTAATATTTTATTTTTTTATACGTATAATTAAATTTTTTACATTATGATTAATTCCCAGACGGAAATCGAAAAAAGTAATAAAAAATATTAAAAAATAATAAAAAGTAATAAAATATGATAAAAATTAATACGAATTAATAACAGTCTATAAGTCCACATTTGAGAATATGATAATATTTATCAGTATTTATTATAATTTACTTGGTATTACTAACCGTTATTATAAGTTATTATCTTTTAATATTTTTTAAAATCGTGAAATATAGCAGTGTAAAAAATGTCAGTAAAAGTTATTATTTATTATTACTTTTTTTGGTTGGGACATTTTCTTTTCGTTAATAAGTAGAAAAGCTAGAAAAAATTATAAAAATAATGTAGATATGTAACGAAAATTAATAATTAATAGTAGTTATTATTTTTTATTATTTTTTTTTGGTTTTTAAAAATTTTCTTTGTGATGATAAAACTATAAAAAAATATTTTAAAAATAACTTTTGTTAAAAAACTGTAAAGTCAAGATTTGAGATTATAAAAATTTATTTTTTATAAGTTTTCTTCGATTTCTGTCTGGATTTAATAATTAATTTTGAAAATGATAAAAGGTGGCTTTCACGCAAATCAACTAGGACCCATTAATTAATTATAGACATACTAATGTCTATTTACAGTTATCAAAAGATTAATTTGATTTAAAAAATTAAGTTTTACACATAATATAAATAAATTTACCGAGTGATGTTCATCTTCAGCTGCCAAATGCGTGGGCGGTGAATGTGTAGCAACCATCGTTTGATAATCACCTCTGGGTAATGTTGGTGGTGGACTGCTACTAGCATTCATGTAATCTTGATGTACCCTCATTGCATTACCAGTTGGCGTAGCAAAAAGTGAAGCATCATGCTGAGGTAACATCGTTGCGTACGAATAAGCTGCCGCTGCTGCTGAGCCATTATTGCCTGGTCCACCAAATGAAGTTGAATATGGTGAATTTGATGAACTTAATAAATTAAGATGCGGTGCTAGATCGTATGCCGGTGAATAAGCCCATGCGTCTGGTGGCGCACTTGCTGTTGTCGATGATGCAAATGGATTTAATGTACTATTCAATGAATTGAAGGAACCTGTTAAGAAAAAACGAAAATTTAATATCATAAAAGTACACTATTTTTATATACTTTTTTAAAAATTTATTATTAAATAAAAATTTGAACAAACAGAATATTATTATAATTTTTGTGATGATATGTTGCACAAAAATTAAAGTACTTTACTGGATAGAATAGGTATACTTCATATATTTGAACTAATAGAATAGAGTCATGGACATTTCTTCCAATTAACACAACTGAAATCAACAAGAGGTAAAAATAAAGTGTCATGTAAAAAAAACTCAATAATAAAGACAAGTATTTCCTAGGGTGATCATGGAAACCTTGTCCTTTTAGAATCATTCACGACACCATTCTGTTGCTTAACGTAATCTTTTTGTATTAATTAATTGTTTGAAATCTAATTTTTTTCATCAATAAATATCGATTTTTTTTCTAGCTTTATTTTATTTAAAATGTTTGCTTTTTTATTTTATTTTAAATGCATTCTGAAAGAATTAATGTTATAATAAAAGTAAAATTAATGCAAAAAAGGGGTATCACCACATTCTCATAATTTGATTGCATTCCTTCAAAACGATGTTTCTTTTATTTTTTTTACGTTTCTTCCATTCAATAAAACCCCAACCAATAAGAAGTCATAAATTTGAAAGTCTCCAACTAATCAGTGAATAGAAAGAAGTCGTTTATTCTAAAAAGTCATAATTTTTAGAATAACCATGTATGGGTTAATTTTTAAGTAACATCTTTATTTCCGTTTTAATGAAAAACTTAAGTGTCCTCCTTAGTCCAGACTTGAATTATAACAAGATAAATTTTAAGTTGTGCCATACATCATGTGCAGCAACCGTATAAGGCCTCAACAAATTTCCTATTAAATTCTAATAAATTCTAATCTTTGCACGAAATTTACTAATAAATAAACTTATAGAATAATTGTGAAAGCTTTTATTTAAACTGATTTTGCAATAGGTCCCCATATGGAAATAATTTATGTGAAAAACTGTAAATAATAGTAAATAATTGTAAATAACTGTTAAAAAATGTAGGAATTGAGACATAAATAATAGTTATTTACAGTTATTTACTATTATTTATTATTAATTACTATTATTTACAGTTATTTATAGTTATTAACTGTTATTAACTGTTATTTACAGTTATTTACAATTATTTACAATTATTTAGTTTTTATAATTATTTACAATTATTCATAATTATTTACAGTTATTCATAATTATTTAGTTATTTACATTTTCAAAAATTTTTGAATTAGTGGATAATTTAATGTTATTAATAATTATTTATAATTATTTATAGTTATTTACAGTTATTTACAGTTTTTTACAGTTATTTATAATTATTTACAACTAATTTTCCATAGTTTTTTACAATTATTTACGGTTATTCACATTTTTAAAAATTTTCGCCTATATATAAAATTATTGAATAAATTCGTGATAATTTTCGAAAATGTAAGTAACTGCAAATAATTGTAAAAAACTATAAATAATCGTAAATAACTGTAAATAATTGTGAAAAAAGTGAATAAATGTAAATAACTGTAAATAAATATAAATAACTGCAAATAAGTGTAAATAACAGTTAATAAGCGTAAATAACAGTTAATAACTGTAAATAAGTGTAAATAACAGTAAATAATTATAAATAATTGTAAATAACTGTTATTTATGTCTCAATTCCCACATTTTTTAACACTTTTCTACAATTATTTACAGTTATTTACATTTATTTACATTTATTTACAGTTATTAACAGTTATTTACAATTATATCCAAAAATTTTTTCCATATGGATCCGAGGGTAAATATGCGTCATTTTGTATACCTGAGTCCTTTTGTCCGTATTTTCTTTCAGGCTATTAAAAACTACTTTCTAACATCTGGCTTTTAGGGTTTAGAAAATATGGCCTTAGGAAAATGTTAGTTGTGTTTAGACCTTTTGAAGGGAAACGTCGTTAAAGTAATTTTTCAAGTTTTCTTATATTTTTCTTATATTATCGATATGGTAGGTTATTTATATTTACTATTTAAATAATTTTCAAATAAAATTTAAATAATAATCTAATTTTTTATTTAAATAATTATTAAAAATATTAGATACATGCATATATTCTCTAACTTTAATATTATTTTATCAATCCAAACATATATTTTTTACGGTAGATTGAGAAATAACGATTTCTTATAATTTGAATACTGATGGTAGCTCCAATATCATTGAAAAACTTTCAAATGAGAAACTATTGATGATGATTTTTTTGTAATTGAATTTTTAATTTGTTTTTATGCATTTTTTGATCAGATTCAATAATTCAACAAAAAAAAAACATTTTTTCGAAGTTATGAAATAGTTATCGATATATTTTAAAAATGTGACTCAAATTTTTATTGATTTTCTATTTTAAATTATATCAATGATTTTGAATTAGTTTCAAATTTTTCCATTCATTATCTTATAACAAGAGAGAAAAAACATCACAAATTGATAATTGAAAAAAAAATAGAATTTAATTAATTATTGTTTATTTGTTCATCAAATAGTTGAGCAAGCATCTAATTTCAACCATCATCGAAGGTAATGTAGAAGTACTTTATAGACTTTTGGAAACAGAAATCGAATACGATTTAGCTCATACTGGTGATGAGCGCACTGATAAACCTAGTGTGACGGAACTTCTTTCTAAAGCTGGAGCATATGAAGATGATCAATTCCGTGAAAGTTTATTACACGTTGCAGTTGCTACTAGAAATATTGAATTTTTAAAATTATTATTAGAATCTGGTTGTGATATCAATTCTCGTAACCAAAGAGGTGAATCAGTGCTTCATTTTGCTCTAATTAATTTTGGAAGGTTTGTATTATTTTATATCTAAAAGAAAATGATTTGATAATAGTAGGTAATAACTGATTAGGATAAAGTGGTTGTAACAATCATATATTTTAAATATTATATATAATTTTTATTCTTCAAATGAACAAAATTTAAATGAGAAAGGAAAAACAAATGCATCAAAAATAGGTAAAAATGAGTATCTTTGTTTTCTTATAGAGAAAGCTTTGTGACGATTAAAAGAATATTATTTGAAATACGTGAACAAAATAGAATTTTGGACCAAGAGAGCAGGTTTTCTAGTAATGTAGTTCTTAAGGTGGCTCAAGCGTTTGGTGCCGTATCAAGCGGGGCCGTATATATGACATTAATTTAATTTTATTGATAGGGCTATTATAAATAATTAAATAGTAATATTAATTATTTTTTGTTATAAGAATACAATATTAAGTGATCGCAAGTAATAAAAAAAAAAAATTTTTGTTTTCTTTTTCACTATAAGTTTCACTTTGGTACGTCCCTGCTGTTTTGCTTGATTTATTGGTTACAAGGACCCGAAGCACATGTTATAGGCTTACGGATGGCGTCTGTATCTGACGCGCATGCGCAGAAACTGCCATTATGTGTAGCGAATTCTATTTTGTATTCTTTTAGAACTGTTTTCTTTTTATTTCTTCGTCAAGTCTTTATTTTTTTTGTACAAATGTCATCTCCATAAAATAAACTATAAGTAGCTAATTTTTTTTGCGTTCTACTTTTTTAAATTAGAGTAAAATCTCATTTATGATTCACTCACATAAGAGCGCCTGTATTTAGTAAGATTTTTATAATAACTTTTTCTCAAAAAGTAGCTTGTCAACCCTTAGTTTTCAAAATACAGATCTAAAGTTTAAAGAATATTTTTATGAAAATTTTAGAGGATTAAATCATTTTAGAAAAAAATCGCTTGAGCCACTAAAAGCTTGTTTGATTCAAAAATTTTGTAATTTTACTCCTAGTAGAAAAACTTTTACCTCCTAAAATGAACCTGTTAATATGAAAAAGAATTTTTGCCATTCTAACTTCAGAATCACAAGTTCGTTGCTCTTTTTTGGCTCTCATGGCAAAAAATACGGTTCGCAACTGGTATGAAAAGGCTTTTTTACGAATCTCGTTACGACCCTCGCCTTCGGCTCGGGACATAAACTTCTCGTTTCGTAAATAAAGTCTATCCATACACGTTACGAAATGTACTATTTTGATTTATGGAATTGAATAAAAAGAAATTTTTCTATAGCATAAAATGAGAAAATCATTTACTAAGATTCTTAATTTCGAATAATGATCACTGTATTTAGCAAAATTAATATATAAATGGTTTTATGCAATTTTATTCTCCAAATCAGTATTAAATAATAACGTAATTAAAAAAATTGTTTTCAAATCTATAATTTTTCATAAATGTTGATATAAACATAACATCCAACTTAATAATTATTCTTTTTCAATATCATTAATCTAAAGAAAGACTTTATCAAGTTTTCAAATTTAAAAATGAAATTTTAGAAATAACGATTAAAAGTTATATTTATTAAGACATTAATTCATTTCTATAATTTATATAAAGATGATTTAGTTTTAATAATTAAAATATCTATATCATAGTAGAATTTTATTAATTACAGAGTCTTAAATTCCGCTGATAGGATTCGCCATGAGTCGCTAATAAAATTTTTATTGGATCACGGTGCGGACGTGAATTTTCAAGATAAATCTGGTGAAAACTCATTACATTTCGCTGCAAGAATTAACAATCTAAAAATCGCTCATATGTTCTTAGAAAAAGGTGCTTACGTAAATGAATGTAATAGATGTGGTTGGACACCATTGCACATGGCCGTATATCAAAGAAATTTATTATTAATTGAATTACTATTAGACAATGGTGCTGATGCTTATAGCAAATCTCTATTTATTAAAACACCATTATTATTGGCAGTTTTTTACGGCTTTGATAATAATTATGATATTATTAAATTATTTTTGGAAAAAGGAACAAATTGTCATAAAATATTTTACGAACCGGAATCAACTAATCCTTTATGTAAATGCGATTGTCGAACAGTAAAATTATTATTAGATAATGGAGCTGATATAAGAGTAGAGAAACAGAAAATTGACAGCGTTGCACTATGCCGCTATGAATCCAAATGTTGATGTAATTAAATACATTCTGGATTATGGTATTGATGTTAATGTTAGAGGTCAAAAAAATGAAACAGCATTACATATTTCAATCGAAATAGGATATAGTAAAGGATGTAAACTTCTTCTTTCTAGAGGTGCTAATGCTAATTGTATAGATGATGATGGCAATACACCATTATATTTAGCTGTATTACATGGAAAATCTTCAAAAATTAAATCTCTTTTAGAATATGGAGCTGAAGTGTGTTCAAAACATCCATCGCAAAATGCTATTATGAATGTTGCTAAAAGTAAAGTTATAAAAGTAAAAAAGGTTTTGATACAACATGTCGCTAAATTAATATCTTTAAACACTTGGGTTAGTGAGATAGAACTTGAAGCTATTGAAGAAAGCTTTAGAATGAATTTATATTATAAAATGTGTATAAAAGAGTTGGAAAAAATGAAAACTTGGAAAATTTATGAAGATGTATGTTTATTTAATATTTTAATGAAAAGAGGTATGGCATCTGGCTATGCAAGAAATGAAGATTTGATTGAAGCTTTAGACAGTGCAGAGAATCAACTCAAACATGATTTCCCAATATTTTTTTCGTTGTTGAAAGAAGATTTTTATAAGGAAATAAAAAAACAGAGGTTGATAAAAGGAGCAGCAATAGTTTTAAACGAAATTCTCAATTTTCAGGATCCACTTAATTTTGTTAATTTAAAAATTCTCTGTCATTTGAATGAAGAAGATATAATTAGGATTAATGGAACTGAATAAAAGCAATATAATTACTTACTTGTGCATTGATAGAATAAGAATTATAAATATGTAATAATTAAAATGTAAAACAATATTCGTAGTTTTAATGTATTGATGTAAAATAGTAATAAAAGAGCGATTTTAAATTAATGTATTCCTTAGTTCACTGAAAGAATCGTTTAAAAAGACAAATATATTAACACTGACATTTTCATTTTTAAAAAACTATATTGATAATCACGATATTGAAGAAATGTGAAAAGGATTCATTTTATTAGCTTTATGAAAAAAGTGATAGTTTTGTATTTTATCATTATTGGTTAACTTTATTTCTTAGATTTTAGATTTGATTAAATTAATTAATTAATCGATTAAATATTTTTTTTTTCAAAGTAACGGGCATTACTGCGCTTTGCATTTAAATATTCACCTTTAAGACAACACAGCGACATATTATTTAACGTGATGTCAACCCACGGCAGAGTCAGTGAAAATGGTGACCAGACTGAGAATCGATCTCGCGTCAACGAGAATACGAGTCCCGTGCCTTTAGCCACTTCACCACCAAGCTCTACATAAATATATTTAAATAAAAAATGAAACTATCTTAAGAGATTTTGATAATTATTTTGTACTTTGTATTTAATAATTTTCTGGTACTAATTTGTCATGTTTCGCAAATACATTCAAAACTAGTACATATTAGTAAATAAATAAATATCTCCTTTTTTTAATGATTAAAAAATAAATTATATTCAGATAGTATATTTATTGATTTTGTGAATTTAAATATTTTCTACTATTTATTATAAAAACATAAACATTTTATCTAGGGATTTTACGTTTGTGATATTCCATATACCACAGATATCACCTAAAAATAACACTTACATTAAAAATAGTCAAACAGCTACCTAAAGAGGGGCACATGTACCAGGGTAGGCTTAAACTGTTGTTTTTACCATATTCATTGTGCTCAGAAAATTTGAGAATGATCGAAAGAATGGTACTTTTTTATAGCTCAAGAAACACACGTAGAAAAATATAATCTAATTTTTTTCATCAATAAATATCGATTTTTTTCTAGCTTTATTTTATTTAAAATGTTTGCTTTTTTATTTTATTTTAAATGCATTAAAATAGGACATTAAATCTGAAAGAATTAATGTTATAATAAAAGTAAAATTAATGCAAAAAAAGGGGTATCACCACATTCTCATAATTTGATTGCATTCCTTCAAAACGATGTTTCTTTTTTTTTTTACGTTTCTCCCATTCAATAAAACCCCAACCAATAAGAAGTCATAAATTTGAAAGTCTCCAACTAATCAGTGAATAGAAAGAAGTCGTTTATTCTAAAAAGTCATAATTTTTAGAATAACCATGTATGGGTTAATTTTTAAGTAACATCTTTATTTCCGTTTTAATGAAAAACTTAAGTGTCCTCCTTAGTCCAGACTTGAATTATAACAAGATAAATTTTAAGTTGTGCCATACATCATGTGCAGCAACCGTATAAGGCCTCAACAAATTTCCTATTAAATTCTAATAAATTCTAATCTTTGCAACGAAATTTACTAATAAATAAACTTATAGAATAATTGTGAAAGCTTTTATTTAAACTGATTTTGCAATAGGTCCCCATATGGAAATAATTTATGTGAAAAACTGTAAATAATAGTAAATAATTGTAAATAACTGTTAAAAAATGTAGGAATTGAGACATAAATAATAGTTATTTACAGTTATTTACTATTATTTATTATTAATTACTATTATTTACAGTTATTTATAGTTATTAACTGTTATTAACTGTTATTTACAGTTATTTACAATTATTTACAATTATTTAGTTTTTATAATTATTTACAATTATTCATAATTATTTACAGTTATTCATAATTATTTAGTTATTTACATTTTCAAAAATTTTTGAATTAGTGGATAATTTAATGTTATTAATAATTATTTATAATTATTTATAGTTATTTACAGTTATTTACAGTTTTTTACAGTTATTTATAATTATTTACAACTAATTTTCCATAGTTTTTTACAATTATTTACGGTTATTCACATTTTTAAAAATTTTCGCCTATATATAAAATTATTGAATAAATTCGTGATAATTTTCGAAAATGTAAGTAACTGCAAATAATTGTAAAAAACTATAAATAATCGTAAATAACTGTAAATAATTGTGAAAAAAGTGAATAAATGTAAATAACTGTAAATAAATATAAATAACTGCAAATAAGTGTAAATAACAGTTAATAAGCGTAAATAACAGTTAATAACTGTAAATAAGTGTAAATAACAGTAAATAATTATAAATAATTGTAAATAACTGTTATTTATGTCTCAATTCCCACATTTTTTAACACTTTTCTACAATTATTTACAGTTATTTACATTTATTTACATTTATTTACAGTTATTAACAGTTATTTACAATTATATCCAAAAATTTTTTCCATATGGATCCGAGGGTAAATATGCGTCATTTTGTATACCTGAGTCCTTTTGTCCGTATTTTCTTTCAGGCTATTAAAAACTACTTTCTAACATCTGGCTTTTAGGGTTTAGAAAATATGGCCTTAGGAAAATGTTAGTTGTGTTTAGACCTTTTGAAGGGAAACGTCGTTAAAGTAATTTTTCAAGTTTTCTTATATTTTTCTTATATTATCGATATGGTAGGTTATTTATATTTACTATTTAAATAATTTTCAAATAAAATTTAAATAATAATCTAATTTTTATTTAAATAATTATTAAAAATATTAGATACATGCATATATTCTCTAACTTTAATATTATTTTATCAATCCAAACATATATTTTTTTACGGTAGATTGAGAAATAACGATTTCTTATAATTTGAATACTGATGGTAGCTCCAATATCATTGAAAAACTTTCAAATGAGAAACTATTGATGATGATTTTTTTGTAATTGAATTTTTAATTTGTTTTTATGCATTTTTTGATCAGATTCAATAATTCAACAAAAAAAGAAAACATTTTTTCGAAGTTATGAAATAGTTATCGATATATTTTAAAAATGTGACTCAAATTTTTATTGATTTTCTATTTTAAATTATATCAATGATTTTGAATTAGTTTCAAATTTTTCCATTCATTATCTTATAACAAGAGAGAAAAAACATCACAAATTGATAATTGAAAAAAAAAATAGAATTTAATTAATTATTGTTTATTTGTTCATCAAATAGTTGAGCAAGCATCTAATTTCAACCATCATCGAAGGTAATGTAGAAGTACTTTATAGACTTTTGGAAACAGAAATCGAATACGATTTAGCTCATACTGGTGATGAGCGCACTGATAAACCTAGTGTGACGGAACTTCTTTCTAAAGCTGGAGCATATGAAGATGATCAATTCCGTGAAAGTTTATTACACGTTGCAGTTGCTACTAGAAATATTGAATTTTTAAAATTATTATTAGAATCTGGTTGTGATATCAATTCTCGTAACCAAAGAGGTGAATCAGTGCTTCATTTTGCTCTAATTAATTTTGGAAGGTTTGTATTATTTTATATCTAAAAGAAAATGATTTGATAATAGTAGGTAATAACTGATTAGGATAAAGTGGTTGTAACAATCATATATTTTAAATATTATATATAATTTTTATTCTTCAAATGAACAAAATTTAAATGAGAAAGGAAAAACAAATGCATCAAAAATAGGTAAAAATGAGTATCTTTGTTTTCTTATAGAGAAAGCTTTGTGACGATTAAAAGAATATTATTTGAAATACGTGAACAAAATAGAATTTTGGACCAAGAGAGCAGGTTTTCTAGTAATGTAGTTCTTAAGGTGGCTCAAGCGTTTGGTGCCGTATCAAGCGGGGCCGTATATATGACATTAATTTAATTTTATTGATAGGGCTATTATAAATAATTAAATAGTAATATTAATTATTTTTGTTATAAGAATACAATATTAAGTGATCGCAAGTAATAAAAAAAAAAAAATTTTTTTTTTTTTTTTCACTATAAGTTTCACTTTGGTACGTCCCTGCTGTTTTGCTTGATTTATTGGTTACAAGGACCCGAAGCACATGTTATAGGCTTACGGATGGCGTCTGTATCTGACGCGCATGCGCAGAAACTGCCATTATGTGTAGCGAATTCTATTTTGTATTCTTTTAGAACTGTTTTCTTTTTATTTCTTCGTCAAGTCTTTATTTTTTTTGTACAAATGTCATCTCCATAAAATAAACTATAAGTAGCTAATTTTTTTTTGCGTTCTACTTTTTTAAATTAGAGTAAAATCTCATTTACGATTCACTCACATAAGAGCGCGTGTATTTATTAACATTTTTATAATAACTTTTTCTCAAAAAGTAGCTTGTCAACCCTTAGTTTTCAAAATACAGATCTAAAGTTTAAAGAATATTTTTATGAAAATTTTAGAGGATTAAATCATTTTAGAAAAAATCGCTTGAGCCACTAAAAGCTTGTTTGATTAAAAATTTTGTAATTTTACTCCTAGTAGAAAATCTTTTAACTCCTAAAATGAACCTGTTAATATGAAAAGAATTTTTGCCATTCTAACTTCAGAATCACAAGTTCGTTGCTCTTTTTTGGCTCTCATGGCAAAAAATACGGTTCGCAACTGGTATGAAAAGGCTTTTTACGAATCTCGTTACGACCCTCGCCTTCGGCTCGGGACATAAACTTCTCGTTTCGTAAATAAAGTCTATCCATACACGTTACGAAATGTACTATTTTGATTTATGGAATTGAATAAAAAGAAATTTTTCTATAGCATAAAATGAGAAAATCATTTACTAAGATTCTTAATTTCGAATAATGATCACTGTATTTAGCAAAATTAATATATAAATGGTTTTATGCAATTTTATTCTCCAAATCAGTATTAAATAATAACGTAATTAAAAAAATTGTTTTCAAATCTATAATTTTTCATAAATGTTGATATAAACATAACATCCAACTTAATAATTATTCTTTTCAATATCATTAATCTAAAGAAAGACTTTATCAAGTTTTCAAATTTAAAAATGAAATTTTAGAAATAACGATTAAAAGTTATATTTATTAAGACATTAATTCATTTCTATAATTTATATAAAGATGATTTAGTTTTAATAATTAAAATATCTATATCATAGTAGAATTTTATTAATTACAGAGTCTTAAATTCCGCTGATAGGATTCGCCATGAGTCGCTAATAAAATTTTTTATTGGATCACGGTGCGGACGTGAATTTTCAAGATAAATCTGGTGAAAACTCATTACATTTCGCTGCAAGAATTAACAATCTAAAAATCGCTCATATGTTCTTAGAAAAAGGTGCTTACGTAAATGAATGTAATAGATGTGGTTGGACACCATTGCACATGGCCGTATATCAAAGAAATTTATTATTAATTGAATTACTATTAGACAATGGTGCTGATGCTTATAGCAAATCTCTATTTATTAAAACACCATTATTATTGGCAGTTTTTACGGCTTTGATAATAATTATGATATTATTAAATTATTTTTGGAAAAAGGAACAAATTGTCATAAAATATTTTACGAACCGGAATCAACTAATCCTTTATGTAAATGCGATTGTCGAACAGTAAAATTATTATTAGATAATGGAGCTGATATAAGAGTAGAGAAACAAGAAAATTGACAGCGTTGCACTATGCCGCTATGAATCCAAATGTTGATGTAATTAAATACATTCTGGATTATGGTATTGATGTTAATGTTAGAGGTCAAAAAAATGAAACAGCATTACATATTTCAATCGAAATAGGATATAGTAAAGGATGTAAACTTCTTCTTTCTAGAGGTGCTAATGCTAATTGTATAGATGATGATGGCAATACACCATTATATTTAGCTGTATTACATGGAAAATCTTCAAAAATTAAATCTCTTTTAGAATATGGAGCTGAAGTGTGTTCAAAACATCCATCGCAAAATGCTATTATGAATGTTGCTAAAAGTAAAGTTATAAAAGTAAAAAGGTTTTGATACAACATGTCGCTAAATTAATATCTTTAAACACTTGGGTTAGTGAGATAGAACTTGAAGCTATTGAAGAAAGCTTTAGAATGAATTTATATTATAAAATGTGTATAAAAGAGTTGGAAAAATGAAAACTTGGAAAATTTATGAAGATGTATGTTTATTTAATATTTTAATGAAAAGAGGTATGGCATCTGGCTATGCAAGAAATGAAGATTTGATTGAAGCTTTAGACAGTGCAGAGAATCAACTCAAACATGATTTCCCAATATTTTTTTCGTTGTTGAAAGAAGATTTTTATAAGGAAATAAAAAAACAGAGGTTGATAAAAGGAGCAGCAATAGTTTTAAACGAAATTCTCAATTTTCAGGATCCACTTAATTTTGTTAATTTAAAAATTCTCTGTCATTTGAATGAAGAAGATATAATTAGGATTAATGGAACTGAATAAAAGCAATATAATTACTTACTTGTGCATTGATAGAATAAGAATTATAAATATGTAATAATTAAAATGTAAAACAATATTCGTAGTTTTAATGTATTGATGTAAAATAGTAATAAAAGAGCGATTTTAAATTAATGTATTCCTTAGTTCACTGAAAGAATCGTTTAAAAGACAAATATATTAACACTGACATTTTCATTTTTAAAAAACTATATTGATAATCACGATATTGAAGAAATGTGAAAAGGATTCATTTTATTAGCTTTATGAAAAAGTGATAGTTTTGTATTTTATCATTATTGGTTAACTTTATTTCTTAGATTTTAGATTTGATTAAATTAATTAATTAATCGATTAAATATTTTTTTTTTCAAAGTAACGGGCATTACTGCGCTTTGCATTTAAATATTCACCTTTAAGACAACACAGCGACATATTATTTAACGTGATGTCAACCCACGGCAGAGTCAGTGAAAATGGTGACCAGACTGAGAATCGATCTCGCGTCAACGAGAATACGAGTCCCGTGCCTTTAGCCACTTCACCACCAAGCTCTACATAAATATATTTAAATAAAAAATGAAACTATCTTAAGAGATTTTGATAATTATTTTGTACTTTGTATTTAATAATTTTCTGGTACTAATTTGTCATGTTTCGCAAATACATTCAAAACTAGTACATATTAGTAAATAAATAAATATCTCCTTTTTTTAATGATTAAAAAATAAATTATATTCAGATAGTATATTTATTGATTTTGTGAATTTAAATATTTTCTACTATTTATTATAAAAACATAAACATTTTATCTAGGGATTTTACGTTTGTGATATTCCATATACCACAGATATCACCTAAAAATAACACTTACATTAAAAATAGTCAAACAGCTACCTAAAGAGGGGCACATGTACCAGGGTAGGCTTAAACTGTTGTTTTTACCATATTCATTGTGCTCAGAAAATTTGAGAATGATCGAAAGAATGGTACTTTTTTTATAGCTCAAGAAACACACGTAGAAAAATATAATCTAATTTTTTTTCATCAATAAATATCGATTTTTTTCTAGCTTTATTTTATTTAAAATGTTTGCTTTTTTATTTTATTTTAAATGCATTAAAATAGGACATTAAATCTGAAAGAATTAATGTTATAATAAAAGTAAAATTAATGCAAAAAAGGGTATCACCACATTCTCATAATTTGATTGCATTCCTTCAAAACGATGTTTCTTTAATTTTTTTACGTTTCTCCCATTCAATAAAACCCCAACCAATAAGAAGTCATAAATTTGAAAGTCTCCAACTAATCAGTGAATAGAAAGAAGTCGTTTATTCTAAAAAGTCATAATTTTTAGAATAACCATGTATGGGTTAATTTTTAAGTAACATCTTTATTTCCGTTTTAATGAAAAACTTAAGTGTCCTCCTTAGTCCAGACTTGAATTATAACAAGATAAATTTTAAGTTGTGCCATACATCATGTGCAGCAACCGTATAAGGCCTCAACAAATTTCCTATTAAATTCTAATAAATTCTAATCTTTGCACGAAATTTACTAATAAATAAACTTATAGAATAATTGTGAAAGCTTTTATTTAAACTGATTTTGCAATAGGTCCCCATATGGAAATAATTTATGTGAAAAACTGTAAATAATAGTAAATAATTGTAAATAACTGTTAAAAATGTAGGAATTGAGACATAAATAATAGTTATTTACAGTTATTTACTATTATTTATTATTAATTACTATTATTTACAGTTATTTATAGTTATTAACTGTTATTAACTGTTATTTACAGTTATTTACAATTATTTACAATTATTTAGTTTTTATAATTATTTACAATTATTCATAATTATTTACAGTTATTCATAATTATTTAGTTATTTACATTTTCAAAAATTTTTGAATTAGTGGATAATTTAATGTTATTAATAATTATTTATAATTATTTATAGTTATTTACAGTTATTTACAGTTTTTACAGTTATTTATAATTATTTACAACTAATTTTCCATAGTTTTTACAATTATTTACGGTTATTCACATTTTTAAAAATTTTCGCCTATATATAAAATTATTGAATAAATTCGTGATAATTTTCGAAAATGTAAGTAACTGCAAATAATTGTAAAAACTATAAATAATCGTAAATAACTGTAAATAATTGTGAAAAAAGTGAATAAATGTAAATAACTGTAAATAAATATAAATAACTGCAAATAAGTGTAAATAACAGTTAATAAGCGTAAATAACAGTTAATAACTGTAAATAAGTGTAAATAACAGTAAATAATTATAAATAATTGTAAATAACTGTTATTTATGTCTCAATTCCCACATTTTTTAACACTTTTCTACAATTATTTACAGTTATTTACATTTATTTACATTTATTTACAGTTATTAACAGTTATTTACAATTATATCCAAAAATTTTTTTCCATATGGATCCGAGGGTAAATATGCGTCATTTTGTATACCTGAGTCCTTTTGTCCGTATTTTCTTTCAGGCTATTAAAAACTACTTTCTAACATCTGGCTTTTAGGGTTTAGAAAATATGGCCTTAGGAAAATGTTAGTTGTGTTTAGACCTTTTGAAGGGAAACGTCGTTAAAGTAATTTTTCAAGTTTTCTTATATTTTTCTTATATTATCGATATGGTAGGTTATTTATATTTACTATTTAAATAATTTTCAAATAAAATTTAAATAATAATCTAATTTTTTATTTAAATAATTATTAAAAATATTAGATACATGCATATATTCTCTAACTTTAATATTATTTTATCAATCCAAACATATATTTTTTTACGGTAGATTGAGAAATAACGATTTCTTATAATTTGAATACTGATGGTAGCTCCAATATCATTGAAAAACTTTCAAATGAGAAACTATTGATGATGATTTTTTTGTAATTGAATTTTTAATTTGTTTTTATGCATTTTTTGATCAGATTCAATAATTCAACAAAAAAAGAAAACATTTTTTCGAAGTTATGAAATAGTTATCGATATATTTTAAAAATGTGACTCAAATTTTTATTGATTTTCTATTTTAAATTATATCAATGATTTTGAATTAGTTTCAAATTTTTCCATTCATTATCTTATAACAAAGAGAAAAACATCACAAATTGATAATTGAAAAAAAAATAGAATTTAATTAATTATTGTTTATTTGTTCATCAAATAGTTGAGCAAGCATCTAATTTCAACCATCATCGAAGGTAATGTAGAAGTACTTTATAGACTTTTGGAAACAGAAATCGAATACGATTTAGCTCATACTGGTGATGAGCGCACTGATAAACCTAGTGTGACGGAACTTCTTTCTAAAGCTGGAGCATATGAAGATGATCAATTCCGTGAAAGTTTATTACACGTTGCAGTTGCTACTAGAAATATTGAATTTTTAAAATTATTATTAGAATCTGGTTGTGATATCAATTCTCGTAACCAAAGAGGTGAATCAGTGCTTCATTTTGCTCTAATTAATTTTGGAAGGTTTGTATTATTTTATATCTAAAAGAAAATGATTTGATAATAGTAGGTAATAACTGATTAGGATAAAGTGGTTGTAACAATCATATATTTTAAATATTATATATAATTTTTATTCTTCAAATGAACAAAATTTAAATGAGAAAGGAAAAACAAATGCATCAAAAATAGGTAAAAATGAGTATCTTTGTTTTCTTATAGAGAAAGCTTTGTGACGATTAAAAGAATATTATTTGAAATACGTGAACAAAATAGAATTTTGGACCAAGAGAGCAGGTTTTCTAGTAATGTAGTTCTTAAGGTGGCTCAAGCGTTTGGTGCCGTATCAAGCGGGGCCGTATATATGACATTAATTTAATTTTATTGATAGGGCTATTATAAATAATTAAATAGTAATATTAATTATTTTTTGTTATAAGAATACAATATTAAGTGATCGCAAGTAATAAAAAAAAAAAAATTTTTGTTTTCTTTTTCACTATAAGTTTCACTTTGGTACGTCCCTGCTGTTTTGCTTGATTTATTGGTTACAAGGACCCGAAGCACATGTTATAGGCTTACGGATGGCGTCTGTATCTGACGCGCATGCGCAGAAACTGCCATTATGTGTAGCGAATTCTATTTTGTATTCTTTTAGAACTGTTTTCTTTTTTATTTCTTCGTCAAGTCTTTTTTTTTTTTTGTACAAATGTCATCTCCATAAAATAAACTATAAGTAGCTAATTTTTTTTTGCGTTCTACTTTTTTAAATTAGAGTAAAATCTCATTTACGATTCACTCACATAAGAGCGCGTGTATTTATTAACATTTTTATAATAACTTTTTCTCAAAAAGTAGCTTGTCAACCCTTAGTTTTCAAAATACAGATCTAAAGTTTAAAGAATATTTTTATGAAAATTTTAGAGGATTAAATCATTTTAGAAAAAATCGCTTGAGCCACTAAAAGCTTGTTTGATTAAAAAATTTTGTAATTTTACTCCTAGTAGAAAATCTTTTAACTCCTAAAATGAACCTGTTAATATGAAAAAGAATTTTTGCCATTCTAACTTCAGAATCACAAGTTCGTTGCTCTTTTTTGGCTCTCATGGCAAAAAATACGGTTCGCAACTGGTATGAAAAGGCTTTTTTACGAATCTCGTTACGACCCTCGCCTTCGGCTCGGGACATAAACTTCTCGTTTCGTAAATAAAGTCTATCCATACACGTTACGAAATGTACTATTTTGATTTATGGAATTGAATAAAAGAAATTTTTCTATAGCATAAAATGAGAAAATCATTTACTAAGATTCTTAATTTCGAATAATGATCACTGTATTTAGCAAAATTAATATATAAATGGTTTTATGCAATTTTATTCTCCAAATCAGTATTAAATAATAACGTAATTAAAAAAATTGTTTTCAAATCTATAATTTTTCATAAATGTTGATATAAACATAACATCCAACTTAATAATTATTCTTTTCAATATCATTAATCTAAAGAAAGACTTTATCAAGTTTTCAAATTTAAAAATGAAATTTTAGAAATAACGATTAAAAGTTATATTTATTAAGACATTAATTCATTTCTATAATTTATATAAAGATGATTTAGTTTTAATAATTAAAATATCTATATCATAGTAGAATTTTATTAATTACAGAGTCTTAAATTCCGCTGATAGGATTCGCCATGAGTCGCTAATAAAATTTTTATTGGATCACGGTGCGGACGTGAATTTTCAAGATAAATCTGGTGAAAACTCATTACATTTCGCTGCAAGAATTAACAATCTAAAAATCGCTCATATGTTCTTAGAAAAAGGTGCTTACGTAAATGAATGTAATAGATGTGGTTGGACACCATTGCACATGGCCGTATATCAAAGAAATTTATTATTAATTGAATTACTATTAGACAATGGTGCTGATGCTTATAGCAAATCTCTATTTATTAAAACACCATTATTATTGGCAGTTTTTTACGGCTTTGATAATAATTATGATATTATTAAATTATTTTTGGAAAAAGGAACAAATTGTCATAAAATATTTTACGAACCGGAATCAACTAATCCTTTATGTAAATGCGATTGTCGAACAGTAAAATTATTATTAGATAATGGAGCTGATATAAGAGTAGAGAAACAGAGAAAATTGACAGCGTTGCACTATGCCGCTATGAATCCAAATGTTGATGTAATTAAATACATTCTGGATTATGGTATTGATGTTAATGTTAGAGGTCAAAAAAATGAAACAGCATTACATATTTCAATCGAAATAGGATATAGTAAAGGATGTAAACTTCTTCTTTCTAGAGGTGCTAATGCTAATTGTATAGATGATGATGGCAATACACCATTATATTTAGCTGTATTACATGGAAAATCTTCAAAAATTAAATCTCTTTTAGAATATGGAGCTGAAGTGTGTTCAAAACATCCATCGCAAAATGCTATTATGAATGTTGCTAAAAGTAAAGTTATAAAAGTAAAAAAGGTTTTGATACAACATGTCGCTAAATTAATATCTTTAAACACTTGGGTTAGTGAGATAGAACTTGAAGCTATTGAAGAAAGCTTTAGAATGAATTTATATTATAAAATGTGTATAAAAGAGTTGGAAAAAATGAAAACTTGGAAAATTTATGAAGATGTATGTTTATTTAATATTTTAATGAAAAGAGGTATGGCATCTGGCTATGCAAGAAATGAAGATTTGATTGAAGCTTTAGACAGTGCAGAGAATCAACTCAAACATGATTTCCCAATATTTTTTTCGTTGTTGAAAGAAGATTTTTATAAGGAAATAAAAAACAGAGGTTGATAAAAGGAGCAGCAATAGTTTTAAACGAAATTCTCAATTTTCAGGATCCACTTAATTTTGTTAATTTAAAAATTCTCTGTCATTTGAATGAAGAAGATATAATTAGGATTAATGGAACTGAATAAAAGCAATATAATTACTTACTTGTGCATTGATAGAATAAGAATTATAAATATGTAATAATTAAAATGTAAAACAATATTCGTAGTTTTAATGTATTGATGTAAAATAGTAATAAAAGAGCGATTTTAAATTAATGTATTCCTTAGTTCACTGAAAGAATCGTTTAAAAAGACAAATATATTAACACTGACATTTTCATTTTTAAAAACTATATTGATAATCACGATATTGAAGAAATGTGAAAAGGATTCATTTTATTAGCTTTATGAAAAAAGTGATAGTTTTGTATTTTATCATTATTGGTTAACTTTATTTCTTAGATTTTAGATTTGATTAAATTAATTAATTAATCGATTAAATATTTTTTTTTTCAAAGTAACGGGCATTACTGCGCTTTGCATTTAAATATTCACCTTTAAGACAACACAGCGACATATTATTTAACGTGATGTCAACCCACGGCAGAGTCAGTGAAAATGGTGACCAGACTGAGAATCGATCTCGCGTCAACGAGAATACGAGTCCCGTGCCTTTAGCCACTTCACCACCAAGCTCTACATAAATATATTTAAATAAAAAATGAAACTATCTTAAGAGATTTTGATAATTATTTTGTACTTTGTATTTAATAATTTTCTGGTACTAATTTGTCATGTTTCGCAAATACATTCAAAACTAGTACATATTAGTAAATAAATAAATATCTCCTTTTTTTAATGATTAAAAAATAAATTATATTCAGATAGTATATTTATTGATTTTGTGAATTTAAATATTTTCTACTATTTATTATAAAAACATAAACATTTTATCTAGGGATTTTACGTTTGTGATATTCCATATACCACAGATATCACCTAAAAATAACACTTACATTAAAAATAGTCAAACAGCTACCTAAAGAGGGGCACATGTACCAGGGTAGGCTTAAACTGTTGTTTTTACCATATTCATTGTGCTCAGAAAATTTGAGAATGATCGAAAGAATGGTACTTTTTTTATAGCTCAAGAAACACACGTAGAAAAATATAATCTAATTTTTTTCATCAATAAATATCGATTTTTTTTCTAGCTTTATTTTATTTAAAATGTTTGCTTTTTTATTTTATTTTAAATGCATTAAAATAGGACATTAAATCTGAAAGAATTAATGTTATAATAAAAGTAAAATTAATGCAAAAAAGGGGTATCACCACATTCTCATAATTTGATTGCATTCCTTCAAAACGATGTTTCTTTTATTTTTTTTACGTTTCTCCCATTCAATAAAACCCCAACCAATAAGAAGTCATAAATTTGAAAGTCTCCAACTAATCAGTGAATAGAAAGAAGTCGTTTATTCTAAAAAGTCATAATTTTTAGAATAACCATGTATGGGTTAATTTTTAAGTAACATCTTTATTTCCGTTTTAATGAAAAACTTAAGTGTCCTCCTTAGTCCAGACTTGAATTATAACAAGATAAATTTTAAGTTGTGCCATACATCATGTGCAGCAACCGTATAAGGCCTCAACAAATTTCCTATTAAATTCTAATAAATTCTAATCTTTGCACGAAATTTACTAATAAATAAACTTATAGAATAATTGTGAAAGCTTTTATTTAAACTGATTTTGCAATAGGTCCCCATATGGAAATAATTTATGTGAAAAACTGTAAATAATAGTAAATAATTGTAAATAACTGTTAAAAAATGTAGGAATTGAGACATAAATAATAGTTATTTACAGTTATTTACTATTATTTATAATTAATTACTATTATTTACAGTTATTTATAGTTATTAACTGTTATTAACTGTTATTTACAGTTATTTACAATTATTTACAATTATTTAGTTTTTTATAATTATTTACAATTATTCATAATTATTTACAGTTATTCATAATTATTTAGTTATTTACATTTTCAAAAATTTTTGAATTAGTGGATAATTTAATGTTATTAATAATTATTTATAATTATTTATAGTTATTTACAGTTATTTACAGTTTTTACAGTTATTTATAATTATTTACAACTAATTTTCCATAGTTTTTTACAATTATTTACGGTTATTCACATTTTTAAAAATTTTCGCCTATATATAAAATTATTGAATAAATTCGTGATAATTTTCGAAAATGTAAGTAACTGCAAATAATTGTAAAAACTATAAATAATCGTAAATAACTGTAAATAATTGTGAAAAAGTGAATAAATGTAAATAACTGTAAATAAATATAAATAACTGCAAATAAGTGTAAATAACAGTTAATAAGCGTAAATAACAGTTAATAACTGTAAATAAGTGTAAATAACAGTAAATAATTATAAATAATTGTAAATAACTGTTATTTATGTCTCAATTCCACATTTTTTAACACTTTTCTACAATTATTTACAGTTATTTACATTTATTTACATTTATTTACAGTTATTAACAGTTATTTACAATTATATCCAAAAATTTTTTCCATATGGATCCGAGGGTAAATATGCGTCATTTTGTATACCTGAGTCCTTTTGTCCGTATTTTCTTTCAGGCTATTAAAAACTACTTTCTAACATCTGGCTTTTAGGGTTTAGAAAATATGGCCTTAGGAAAATGTTAGTTGTGTTTAGACCTTTTGAAGGGAAACGTCGTTAAAGTAATTTTTCAAGTTTTCTTATATTTTTCTTATATTATCGATATGGTAGGTTATTTATATTTACTATTTAAATAATTTTCAAATAAAATTTAAATAATAATCTAATTTTTTATTTAAATAATTATTAAAAATATTAGATACATGCATATATTCTCTAACTTTAATATTATTTTATCAATCCAAACATATATTTTTTTACGGTAGATTGAGAAATAACGATTTCTTATAATTTGAATACTGATGGTAGCTCCAATATCATTGAAAAACTTTCAAATGAGAAACTATTGATGATGATTTTTTTGTAATTGAATTTTTAATTTGTTTTTATGCATTTTTTGATCAGATTCAATAATTCAACAAAAAAAGAAAACATTTTTTCGAAGTTATGAAATAGTTATCGATATATTTTAAAAATGTGACTCAAATTTTTATTGATTTTCTATTTTAAATTATATCAATGATTTTGAATTAGTTTCAAATTTTTCCATTCATTATCTTATAACAAGAGAGAAAAAACATCACAAATTGATAATTGAAAAAAAAAATAGAATTTAATTAATTATTGTTTATTTGTTCATCAAATAGTTGAGCAAGCATCTAATTTCAACCATCATCGAAGGTAATGTAGAAGTACTTTATAGACTTTTGGAAACAGAAATCGAATACGATTTAGCTCATACTGGTGATGAGCGCACTGATAAACCTAGTGTGACGGAACTTCTTTCTAAAGCTGGAGCATATGAAGATGATCAATTCCGTGAAAGTTTATTACACGTTGCAGTTGCTACTAGAAATATTGAATTTTTAAAATTATTATTAGAATCTGGTTGTGATATCAATTCTCGTAACCAAAGAGGTGAATCAGTGCTTCATTTTGCTCTAATTAATTTTGGAAGGTTTGTATTATTTTATATCTAAAAGAAAATGATTTGATAATAGTAGGTAATAACTGATTAGGATAAAGTGGTTGTAACAATCATATATTTTAAATATTATATATAATTTTTATTCTTCAAATGAACAAAATTTAAATGAGAAAGGAAAAACAAATGCATCAAAAATAGGTAAAAATGAGTATCTTTGTTTTCTTATAGAGAAAGCTTTGTGACGATTAAAAGAATATTATTTGAAATACGTGAACAAAATAGAATTTTGGACCAAGAGAGCAGGTTTTCTAGTAATGTAGTTCTTAAGGTGGCTCAAGCGTTTGGTGCCGTATCAAGCGGGGCCGTATATATGACATTAATTTAATTTTATTGATAGGGCTATTATAAATAATTAAATAGTAATATTAATTATTTTTTGTTATAAGAATACAATATTAAGTGATCGCAAGTAATAAAAAAAAAAAAATTTTTGTTTTCTTTTTCACTATAAGTTTCACTTTGGTACGTCCCTGCTGTTTTGCTTGATTTATTGGTTACAAGGACCCGAAGCACATGTTATAGGCTTACGGATGGCGTCTGTATCTGACGCGCATGCGCAGAAACTGCCATTATGTGTAGCGAATTCTATTTTGTATTCTTTTAGAACTGTTTTCTTTTTTATTTCTTCGTCAAGTCTTTATTTTTTTTGTACAAATGTCATCTCCATAAAATAAACTATAAGTAGCTAATTTTTTTTTGCGTTCTACTTTTTTAAATTAGAGTAAAATCTCATTTACGATTCACTCACATAAGAGCGCGTGTATTTATTAACATTTTTATAATAACTTTTTCTCAAAAAGTAGCTTGTCAACCCTTAGTTTTCAAAATACAGATCTAAAGTTTAAAGAATATTTTTATGAAAATTTTAGAGGATTAAATCATTTTAGAAAAAATCGCTTGAGCCACTAAAAGCTTGTTTGATTAAAAAATTTTGTAATTTTACTCCTAGTAGAAAATCTTTTAACTCCTAAAATGAACCTGTTAATATGAAAAAGAATTTTTGCCATTCTAACTTCAGAATCACAAGTTCGTTGCTCTTTTTTGGCTCTCATGGCAAAAAATACGGTTCGCAACTGGTATGAAAAGGCTTTTTTACGAATCTCGTTACGACCCTCGCCTTCGGCTCGGGACATAAACTTCTCGTTTCGTAAATAAAGTCTATCCATACACGTTACGAAATGTACTATTTTGATTTATGGAATTGAATAAAAAGAAATTTTTCTATAGCATAAAATGAGAAAATCATTTACTAAGATTCTTAATTTCGAATAATGATCACTGTATTTAGCAAAATTAATATATAAATGGTTTTATGCAATTTTATTCTCCAAATCAGTATTAAATAATAACGTAATTAAAAAAATTGTTTTCAAATCTATAATTTTTCATAAATGTTGATATAAACATAACATCCAACTTAATAATTATTCTTTTTCAATATCATTAATCTAAAGAAAGACTTTATCAAGTTTTCAAATTTAAAAATGAAATTTTAGAAATAACGATTAAAAGTTATATTTATTAAGACATTAATTCATTTCTATAATTTATATAAAGATGATTTAGTTTTAATAATTAAAATATCTATATCATAGTAGAATTTTATTAATTACAGAGTCTTAAATTCCGCTGATAGGATTCGCCATGAGTCGCTAATAAAATTTTTATTGGATCACGGTGCGGACGTGAATTTTCAAGATAAATCTGGTGAAAACTCATTACATTTCGCTGCAAGAATTAACAATCTAAAAATCGCTCATATGTTCTTAGAAAAAGGTGCTTACGTAAATGAATGTAATAGATGTGGTTGGACACCATTGCACATGGCCGTATATCAAAGAAATTTATTATTAATTGAATTACTATTAGACAATGGTGCTGATGCTTATAGCAAATCTCTATTTATTAAAACACCATTATTATTGGCAGTTTTTACGGCTTTGATAATAATTATGATATTATTAAATTATTTTTGGAAAAGGAACAAATTGTCATAAAATATTTTACGAACCGGAATCAACTAATCCTTTATGTAAATGCGATTGTCGAACAGTAAAATTATTATTAGATAATGGAGCTGATATAAGAGTAGAGAAACAGAGAAAATTGACAGCGTTGCACTATGCCGCTATGAATCCAAATGTTGATGTAATTAAATACATTCTGGATTATGGTATTGATGTTAATGTTAGAGGTCAAAAAAATGAAACAGCATTACATATTTCAATCGAAATAGGATATAGTAAAGGATGTAAACTTCTTCTTTCTAGAGGTGCTAATGCTAATTGTATAGATGATGATGGCAATACACCATTATATTTAGCTGTATTACATGGAAAATCTTCAAAAATTAAATCTCTTTTAGAATATGGAGCTGAAGTGTGTTCAAAACATCCATCGCAAAATGCTATTATGAATGTTGCTAAAAGTAAAGTTATAAAAGTAAAAAAGGTTTTGATACAACATGTCGCTAAATTAATATCTTTAAACACTTGGGTTAGTGAGATAGAACTTGAAGCTATTGAAGAAAGCTTTAGAATGAATTTATATTATAAAATGTGTATAAAAGAGTTGGAAAAAATGAAAACTTGGAAAATTTATGAAGATGTATGTTTATTTAATATTTTAATGAAAAGAGGTATGGCATCTGGCTATGCAAGAAATGAAGATTTGATTGAAGCTTTAGACAGTGCAGAGAATCAACTCAAACATGATTTCCCAATATTTTTTTCGTTGTTGAAAGAAGATTTTTATAAGGAAATAAAAAAACAGAGGTTGATAAAAGGAGCAGCAATAGTTTTAAACGAAATTCTCAATTTTCAGGATCCACTTAATTTTGTTAATTTAAAAATTCTCTGTCATTTGAATGAAGAAGATATAATTAGGATTAATGGAACTGAATAAAAGCAATATAATTACTTACTTGTGCATTGATAGAATAAGAATTATAAATATGTAATAATTAAAATGTAAAACAATATTCGTAGTTTTAATGTATTGATGTAAAATAGTAATAAAAGAGCGATTTTAAATTAATGTATTCCTTAGTTCACTGAAAGAATCGTTTAAAAGACAAATATATTAACACTGACATTTTCATTTTTAAAAACTATATTGATAATCACGATATTGAAGAAATGTGAAAAGGATTCATTTTATTAGCTTTATGAAAAAAGTGATAGTTTTGTATTTTATCATTATTGGTTAACTTTATTTCTTAGATTTTAGATTTGATTAAATTAATTAATTAATCGATTAAATATTTTTTTTTTCAAAGTAACGGGCATTACTGCGCTTTGCATTTAAATATTCACCTTTAAGACAACACAGCGACATATTATTTAACGTGATGTCAACCCACGGCAGAGTCAGTGAAAATGGTGACCAGACTGAGAATCGATCTCGCGTCAACGAGAATACGAGTCCCGTGCCTTTAGCCACTTCACCACCAAGCTCTACATAAATATATTTAAATAAAAATGAAACTATCTTAAGAGATTTTGATAATTATTTTGTACTTTGTATTTAATAATTTTCTGGTACTAATTTGTCATGTTTCGCAAATACATTCAAAACTAGTACATATTAGTAAATAAATAAATATCTCCTTTTTTAATGATTAAAAAATAAATTATATTCAGATAGTATATTTATTGATTTTGTGAATTTAAATATTTTCTACTATTTATTATAAAAACATAAACATTTTATCTAGGGATTTTACGTTTGTGATATTCCATATACCACAGATATCACCTAAAAATAACACTTACATTAAAAATAGTCAAACAGCTACCTAAAGAGGGGCACATGTACCAGGGTAGGCTTAAACTGTTGTTTTTACCATATTCATTGTGCTCAGAAAATTTGAGAATGATCGAAAGAATGGTACTTTTTTTATAGCTCAAGAAACACACGTAGAAAAATATAATCTAATTTTTTTCATCAATAAATATCGATTTTTTTTCTAGCTTTATTTTATTTAAAATGTTTGCTTTTTTATTTTATTTTAAATGCATTAAAATAGGACATTAAATCTGAAAGAATTAATGTTATAATAAAAGTAAAATTAATGCAAAAAAGGGGTATCACCACATTCTCATAATTTGATTGCATTCCTTCAAAACGATGTTTCTTTTATTTTTTTTACGTTTCTCCCATTCAATAAAACCCCAACCAATAAGAAGTCATAAATTTGAAAGTCTCCAACTAATCAGTGAATAGAAAGAAGTCGTTTATTCTAAAAAGTCATAATTTTTAGAATAACCATGTATGGGTTAATTTTTAAGTAACATCTTTATTTCCGTTTTAATGAAAAACTTAAGTGTCCTCCTTAGTCCAGACTTGAATTATAACAAGATAAATTTTAAGTTGTGCCATACATCATGTGCAGCAACCGTATAAGGCCTCAACAAATTTCCTATTAAATTCTAATAAATTCTAATCTTTGCACGAAATTTACTAATAAATAAACTTATAGAATAATTGTGAAAGCTTTTATTTAAACTGATTTTGCAATAGGTCCCCATATGGAAATAATTTATGTGAAAAACTGTAAATAATAGTAAATAATTGTAAATAACTGTTAAAAAATGTAGGAATTGAGACATAAATAATAGTTATTTACAGTTATTTACTATTATTTATAATTAATTACTATTATTTACAGTTATTTATAGTTATTAACTGTTATTAACTGTTATTTACAGTTATTTACAATTATTTACAATTATTTAGTTTTTTATAATTATTTACAATTATTCATAATTATTTACAGTTATTCATAATTATTTAGTTATTTACATTTTCAAAAATTTTTGAATTAGTGGATAATTTAATGTTATTAATAATTATTTATAATTATTTATAGTTATTTACAGTTATTTACAGTTTTTTACAGTTATTTATAATTATTTACAACTAATTTTCCATAGTTTTTTACAATTATTTACGGTTATTCACATTTTTAAAAATTTTCGCCTATATATAAAATTATTGAATAAATTCGTGATAATTTTCGAAAATGTAAGTAACTGCAAATAATTGTAAAAAACTATAAATAATCGTAAATAACTGTAAATAATTGTGAAAAAAGTGAATAAATGTAAATAACTGTAAATAAATATAAATAACTGCAAATAAGTGTAAATAACAGTTAATAAGCGTAAATAACAGTTAATAACTGTAAATAAGTGTAAATAACAGTAAATAATTATAAATAATTGTAAATAACTGTTATTTATGTCTCAATTCCCACATTTTTTAACACTTTTCTACAATTATTTACAGTTATTTACATTTATTTACATTTATTTACAGTTATTAACAGTTATTTACAATTATATCCAAAAATTTTTTCCATATGGATCCGAGGGTAAATATGCGTCATTTTGTATACCTGAGTCCTTTTGTCCGTATTTTCTTTCAGGCTATTAAAAACTACTTTCTAACATCTGGCTTTTAGGGTTTAGAAAATATGGCCTTAGGAAAATGTTAGTTGTGTTTAGACCTTTTGAAGGGAAACGTCGTTAAAGTAATTTTTCAAGTTTTCTTATATTTTTCTTATATTATCGATATGGTAGGTTATTTATATTTACTATTTAAATAATTTTCAAATAAAATTTAAATAATAATCTAATTTTTTATTTAAATAATTATTAAAAATATTAGATACATGCATATATTCTCTAACTTTAATATTATTTTATCAATCCAAACATATATTTTTTTAAATAAAAACTTTTTATTTTTTTACGGTAGATTGAGAAATAACGATTTCTTATAATTTGAATACTGTTGGTAGCTCCAATATTATTGAAAAACTTTCAAATGAGAAACTATTGATGATGATTTTTTTGTAATTGAATTTTTAATTTGTTTTTATGCATTTTTTGATCAGATTCAATAATTCAACAAAAAAAGAAAACATTTTTTCGAAGTTATGAAATAGTTATCGATATATTTTAAAAATGTGACTCAAATTTTTATTGATTTTCTATTTTAAATTATATCAATGATTTTGAATTAGTTTCAAATTTTTCCATTCATTATCTTATAACAAGAGAGAAAAAACATCACAAATTGATAATTGAAAAAAAAATAGAATTTAATTAATTATTGTTTATTTGTTCATCAAATAGTTGAGCAAGCATCTAATTTCAACCATCATCGAAGGTAATGTAGAAGTACTTTATAGACTTTTGGAAACAGAAATCGAATACGATTTAGCTCTTACTGGTGATGAGCGCACTGATAAACCTAGTGTGACGGAACTTCTTTCTAAAGCTGGAGCATATGAAGATGATCAATTCCGTGAAAGTTTATTACACGTTGCAGTTGCTACTAGAAATATTGAATTTTTAAAATTATTATTAGAATCTGGTTGTGATATCAATTCTCGTAACCAAAGAGGTGAATCAGTGCTTCATTTTGCTCTAATTAATTTTGAAAGGTTTGTATTATTTTATATCTAAAAGAAAATGATTTGATAATAGTAGGTAATAACTGATTAGGATAAAGTGGTTGTAACAATCATATATTTTAAATATTATATATAATTTTTATTCTTCAAATGAACAAAATTTAAATGAGAAAGGAAAAACAAATGCATCAAAAATAGGTAAAATTGAGTATCTTTGTTTTCTTATAGAGAAAGCTTTGTGACGATTAAAAGAATATTATTTGAAATACGTGAACAAAATAGAATTTTGGACCAAGAGAGCAGGTTTTCTAGTAATGTAGTTCTTAAGGTGGTTCAAGCGTTTGGTGCCGTATCAAGCGGGGCCGTATATATGACATTAATTTAATTTTATTGATAGGGCTATTATAAATAATTAAATAGTAATATTAATTATTTTTTGTTATAAGAATACAATATTAAGTGATCGCAAGTAATAAAAAAAAAAAATTTTTGTTTTCTTTTTCACTATAAGTTTCACTTCGGTACGTCCCTGCTGTTTTGCTTGATTTATTGGTTACAAGGGCCCGAAGCACATGTTATAGGCTTACGGATGGCGTCTGTATCTGACGCGCATGCGCAGAAACTGCCATTATGTGTAGCGAATTCTATTTTGTATTCTTTTAGAACTGTTTTCTTTTTTATTTCTTCGTCAAGTCTTTATTTTTTTTGTACAAATGTCATCTCCATAAAATAAACTATAAGTAGCTAATTTTTTTTTGCGTTCTACTTTTTTAAATTAGAGTAAAATCTCATTTATGATTCACTCACATAAGAGCGCCTGTATTTATTAACATTTTTATAATAACTTTTTCTCAAAAAGTAGCTTGTCAACCCTTAGTTTTCAAAATACAGATCTAAAGTTTAAAGAATATTTTTATGAAAATTTTAGAGGATTAAATCATTTTAGAAAAAATCGCTTGAGCCACTAAAAGCTTGTTTGATTAAAAAATTTTGTAATTTTACTCCTAGTAGAAAATCTTTTAACTCCTAAAATGAACCTGTTAATATGAAAAAGAATTTTTGCCATTCTAACTTCAGAATCACAAGTTCGTTGCTCTTTTTTGGCTCTCATGGCCAAAAATACGGTTCGCAACTGGTATGAAAAGGCTTTTTTACGAATCTCGTTACGACCCTCGCCTTCGGCTCGGGACATAAACTTCTCGTTTCGTAAATAAAGTCTATCCATACACGTTACGAAATGTACTATTTTGATTTATGGAATTGAATAAAAAGAAATTTTTCTATAGCATAAAATGAGAAAATCATTTACTAAGATTCTTAATTTCGAATAATGATCACTGTATTTAGCAAAATTAATATATAAATGGTTTTATGCAATTTTATTCTCCAAATCAGTATTAAATAATAACGTAATTAAAAAAATTGTTTTCAAATCTATAATTTTTCATAAATGTTGATATAAACATAACATCCAACTTAATAATTATTCTTTTTCAATATCATTAATCTAAAGAAAGACTTTATCAAGTTTTCAAATTTAAAAATGAAATTTTAGAAATAACGATTAAAAGTTATATTTATTAAGACATTAATTCATTTCTATAATTTATATAAAGATGATTTAGTTTTAATAATTAAAATATCTATATCATAGTAGAATTTTATTAATTACAGAGTCTTAAATTCCGCTGATAGGATTCGCCATGAGTCGCTAATAAAATTTTTATTGGATCACGGTGCGGACGTGAATTTTCAAGATAAATCTGGTGAAAACTCATTACATTTCGCTGCAAGAATTAACAATCTAAAAATCGCTCATATGTTCTTAGAAAAAGGTGCTTACGTAAATGAATGTAATAGATGTGGTTGGACACCATTGCACATGGCCGTATATCAAAGAAATTTATTATTAATTGAATTACTATTAGACAATGGTGCTGATGCTTATAGCAAATCTCTATTTATTAAAACACCATTATTATTGGCAGTTTTTTACGGCTTTGATAATAATTATGATATTATTAAATTATTTTTGGAAAAAGGAACAAATTGTCATAAAATATTTTACGAACCGGAATCAACTAATCCTTTATGTAAATGCGATTGTCGAACAGTAAAATTATTATTAGATAATGGAGCTGATATAAGAGTAGAGAAACAGAGAAAATTGACAGCGTTGCACTATGCCGCTATGAATCCAAATGTTGATGTAATTAAATACATTCTGGATTATGGTATTGATGTTAATGTTAGAGGTCAAAAAAATGAAACAGCATTACATATTTCAATCGAAATAGGATATAGTAAAGGATGTAAACTTCTTCTTTCTAGAGGTGCTAATGCTAATTGTATAGATGATGATGGCAATACACCATTATATTTAGCTGTATTACATGGAAAATCTTCAAAAATTAAATCTCTTTTAGAATATGGAGCTGAAGTGTGTTCAAAACATCCATCGCAAAATGCTATTATGAATGTTGCTAAAAGTAAAGTTATAAAAGTAAAAAGGTTTTGATACAACATGTCGCTAAATTAATATCTTTAAACACTTGGGTTAGTGAGATAGAACTTGAAGCTATTGAAGAAAGCTTTAGAATGAATTTATATTATAAAATGTGTATAAAAGAGTTGGAAAAAATGAAAACTTGGAAAATTTATGAAGATGTATGTTTATTTAATATTTTAATGAAAAGAGGTATGGCATCTGGCTATGCAAGAAATGAAGATTTGATTGAAGCTTTAGACAGTGCAGAGAATCAACTCAAACATGATTTCCCAATATTTTTTTCGTTGTTGAAAGAAGATTTTTATAAGGAAATAAAAAAACAGAGGTTGATAAAAGGAGCAGCAATAGTTTTAAACGAAATTCTCAATTTTCAGGATCCACTTAATTTTGTTAATTTAAAAATTCTCTGTCATTTGAATGAAGAAGATATAATTAGGATTAATGGAACTGAATAAAAGCAATATAATTACTTACTTGTGCATTGATAGAATAAGAATTATAAATATGTAATAATTAAAATGTAAAACAATATTCGTAGTTTTAATGTATTGATGTAAAATAGTAATAAAAGAGCGATTTTAAATTAATGTATTCCTTAGTTCACTGAAAGAATCGTTTAAAAAGACAAATATATTAACACTGACATTTTCATTTTTAAAAAACTATATTGATAATCACGATATTGAAGAAATGTGAAAAGGATTCATTTTATTAGCTTTATGAAAAAAGTGATAGTTTTGTATTTTATCATTATTGGTTAACTTTATTTCTTAGATTTTAGATTTGATTAAATTAATTAATTAATCGATTAAATATTTTTTTTTTCAAAATAACGGGCATTACTGCGCTTTGCATTTAAATATTTACCTTTAAGACAACACAGCGACATATTATTTAACGTGATGTCAACCCACGGCAGAGTCAGTGAAAATGGTGACCAGACTGAGAATCGATCTCGCGTCAACGAGAATACGAGTCCCGTGCCTTTAGCCACTTCACCACCAAGCTCTACATAAATATATTTAAATAAAAAATGAAACTATCTTAAGAGATTTTGATAATTATTTTGTACTTTGTATTTAATAATTTTCTGGTACTAATTTGTCATGTTTCGCAAATACATTCAAAACTAGTACATATTAGTAAATAAATAAATATCTCCTTTTTTTAATGATTAAAAAATAAATTATATTCAGATAGTATATTTATTGATTTTGTGAATTTAAATATTTTCTACTATTTATTATAAAAACATAAACATTTTATCTAGGGATTTTACGTTTGTGATATTCCATATACCACAGATATCACCTAAAAATAACACTTACATTAAAAATAGTCAAACAGCTACCTAAAGAGGGGCACATGTACCAGGGTAGGCTTAAACTGTTGTTTTTACCATATTCATTATGCTCAGAAAATTTGAGAATGATCGAAAGAATGGTACTTTTTTTATAGCTCAAGAAACACACGTAGAAAAATATAAAAAAAGTATCATTTTCGACGCATAAAATTATGTACCGTAAGTACCAATTTTCCAATCGATACCAAAATTTAATTACATATTCTACTACAAGAAAGGAGTAATTTAAGCCCTTATCGAAGTGTGTGCCACTCCAGAAACTTGTATTATAGACTTTTCAATTGTTGTCAGATCGCCATCTCAAAATTAAAAAGTTCTAGAGATATCCCCATATTTTTCTTTCATAATGAAAATGAAAACTCAAGGAGATAGGTAGTTAAAATTGGTGTGACGTCACGATATCTTAACATTGTGACGTCACATATCATGGTACTATATCTATATATATATCAAAGTTGTATTAATTTATATCGGCCGTAACTCTTGTAACTCATCATATTTCGAAAAACGAAAGAATATGGGTTTATTTTTGTTTGTATCCTATCATAATAAATTTTCTTCATGATACAACCCAGAGGGGCTATTTAATTGGTGATACGTACGTATGTATGCGAACTTAAGTTGTGAGAAAGAGAATAAAAAGTCTGCGCGCGCATTCATACGCTTGATACATAAATATGTATCATTACACTGAGAAAAAGATTTTGTAGTTTCAAAGAAACGTGTATTTCAATAGTGCCAAACACATGATTTCTTTAAATCAAAAAAATTTTTTTATTTTCAAAAAAATATTTATTTATTTCAAATATATCTAATTTAAAATATTTCAAATAAATAAATATTTTTTTGAAAATAAAAAAATTTTTTTGATTTAAAGAAATTATGTGTTTGGCACTATTGAAACACACGTTTCTTTGAAACTACAAAATCTTTTTCTCAGTGTAATAGCCCCTCTGTTGCTATTAATTACCTAACTTTAAATCTATTGATCGTTCGAGTTAATAACCCCAACTCTTTTCATATTTTTATGTAAAAAAACATATAAAAACAGAAAAATCGATTACCCAAAAGCTTTATACTCTTCAGGTTAGTGTGTGTAAGTTGAAAATTATTATCAAAACATTTTTAATTATCTTAGGTCAATAATCGTTAAGTTTAGGAGCAAATTAGATTACCTTTTATTTTAAGATTGATGATAAAATTTCTTTTATTGAAATAACGTTTCTTACAATTCATTAGTTTCTTAATAATAATCAAAACTGGGATCAATTTTCTTTTCAACGACACGCTTTGTTTTTTTCTTTTCTTTTCCTTTCTTTTCTTCCTTCATTGATTTTGTATGTATTAATTTTCGCTTTCTTGACTTCATCATCTTACTCTCTTTTCTTTTGACTTTTTCTTCTTGATTTACTTGTTGATTATCGATGCTAACATGCTCTTCCTGTTAAACCATTATTTATGATTTTTTTTAATAATAAAAATTATATAAAGAAAATTTAATATTAATGTATTAACAATAATACTCACAGTAGTATCCATACTTTCTTTCTCGACTATATGATTATCATCACTCTCATAATTAAAGTTTTCAAAGTCATCTTCTTCTTCATCAGAATCTTCACTAAAATCATCTGATTCCTCCTTGTCTTCGACGTCTAAAAATAAGTTATTCAATAATTAGTTATTGAATCTTATTTAATAGGTTAGCCTAGTATATGATCATTGAATCTTTGAAGATTTTCTTACTGTATTGATTATCATTTATGTTAGTATCGCACGAGGCAAATTCTCTTATGAATTTTCCAGCACTCCATGGTTTAAACGAACTCATCTCCAACCAAGCTTTATGAATAATTTCATTTTTTAATCGACTAGTGCGTAACATTTTTTTGTCTCGTTGAAGGTCTAATAATGACTTCTCTTTTATTGCAGTCAATGTATCTGAAAATAATAATTATGAAAAATTTTGTACAGTATGATTGGATAGTTATTAAAAGTACTTTTCATGTGCCCACATTAAGAATGATTTTGACAAATAATAATAAAAATATTTAATTTTAAAGATGAATTAATTTTTTTTATTAATTAGATACTGAACTCGAAAAACCATTTATCAAAAAATTAGCAATTTTCGTTATAATAATATTTAATATAAAACATGAAATTATTCTTTTTTTTTAGTTTTATTAAATAATAATGGTATTATAAATGTAAGTTTTTGTTAAAAATTATAATGGAATGTATTTATTTATAATCAAATCTCATTTGTTTCATAAAAAAAAAATACGTTACAATTTTGAAAATTTGATACTGAACAAAAAATTACAAGTTTACACCAAAATTATGAAATATTATCGTTAAAAATTTGCAATTACAAATTTATTAGATTGTGTCTCTCTGTACAAGACCTTTACTATTTAGACTTTTAATAGTGCATAATGAAAATTATTAAATTTTGACTTTTGTTCATTCTTATTTCATAATTATAGGTAATAATAATATTCAAATTATTATCTTATCGAATAAAATAATAAATTAAAAATATTTGTCAAATTTTTTCATATTAAGACTCTATAAAAAAAGTTTTGATCACAAAATAATGATGCACATTTCATTTTTTATAAAAAAATTATATAATAATACTTACTGAAAAATGATAAAAAACTCGGCTTTGTTCTTAATAATAAGTTAAGTTTCCAGTGATAGGTTTCTAAGTAATTGTTAATGCGGTAAATTGCATTGAACACGCAAAATACTTGTGGAGTAATTTTTTGGACCCAGTTCGTTCTAAAATATTCATTAAAAAATTTTTTCCATTTCAACAATTTCACTTTATCTTTCTTAAACGTTAATTTTATATCTTTGAGAATTTCTTTGATACCTTCCTCCACTCTATCAGGAGGTAGCAGAGGAAGAGCTAGTATCTCTTTAATAATTTTATAACTACCAGAATTTTTTTCTTCATTCTGTTTTGCAAAAAGTCTGTACTTTTTACTCTTAGCCTTGTGAATAATAGCCTAAAAAAAGTTAATTATAGAACACAATAATATTTTAAAGTTTTTTCGAAATATTATAATTTTAAAAAAGTCATAGTAAATAAGTGTAATAAAATCTCACCTGACTAAAATGAAAATAACACCCACGTACTTTTAGTCCTTCAAATGATTCACGTAATGATTTTATCAAGGCTTTTTCATAATCACAAATCCCTCTTTTCGGCTTAAAATTCGGAAATCTTTCTTTTATTTCTGCCCATACCGATTTGTATGATTTTGTAGTCCTTCGTGACATCAATACCCAACAACATGGTACTACCTGTGAATAATTTTCATTTTTAGTTAGGTTCCATAGAAATAAATATAGGAAAAATTAGCTACTTACTATATCGTTTTTTTCCACATAATTGTTAAAAGTTGACGTACATTTTTAAAATCTGGTTTAACATTAAATGTTTTATCTACAAACAAATCGTTTTCATTGTCAAATTCGTTTACTAATTTTCTATTAAATATGAGTAGATGTTCTGTTTTAGAGGATGAACTAAAGTAAACGATTTCTACAGCTCGTGTTAATTGAAATATATTTTCTCGAAGATGGTTATAAAGAGCCTTGAAAGAACCATATTGTTTAATTCCTATAGTTTTGCTTTTACTTTTGTAACTTCGTAAGATTTTCTGTATTTTGGTATATGAAGTATTAGAAGCTGCATTTTTGTTACTGTAAATAATATATAAGATTTTTTAGTTGCAATTTTTCAAGTAACGCAGAATATTTTTTCAGAAAATTTGTATTGGCATCGCATATGTCTCAGTGCACTCTTCAATTCTTTACAAGACTTATATGTTCTGCTGAGACGTATTGAGCTTCTATACATCCCCGAAGAATTCAAAATGGCGTTCAATACAGACGAAGAGCAACTATATTGAATCGAGGTTAGTGAAAAAATTAATATTTGCGCTTCTTTAACAACTAAAGTCTTTACGTTACGTTTTGTATAAATAGTAATTTTTATACAAAATAAATTATATCCCACGCTCATTTTGTGGAATAGTAATTTTAATGATAGCATTTTTCTCCGAGTAATATTCATCTATTAAATTATAGTTTCTCATGTGGCTTTCAGGTGAAATCTGAGTATTGGACATTTTTTACCGCTTGAGCAGAAGTCTACCTCGGGCGTGCTTTGCGCGCCCTCGGTGACTTCTACTCAAGAGACAAAGTATTGTCCTTGACTCATATTTCACCTGAATACGGCCAAAGGACATATATAACATAATATATCCTCTAAAAGTTATATTGAAATAAATTTTTTATTAAACTGAAAGACATTGCAATCTTCACTTACCTCGTTTTAGCTTTATCTTTCACTCCATGTTGGTTACCTCCGAAGATGATCCCTTGCTCTAGATGTAGCCCTGTATTTTTTAATAATTCTAAGTAAGATTAAGAAAATTTTATCTAAAAAATTTCATTTTATTTTGAAAAACAATTAAAGTTTATTATCTTAATATTTATCCATTTATATTTAAAATAATAACTGAAATCATCAACATAGTATTCATCATAAACACAATAACCATCTCACTTTTTTTCTAATCCAAGGATTGTTAATATTTAAAATTACTAAGTTTACCAATACCTTCAATTGAATCGTTCGATTGCGAGTCTTTCTTCGAAAATTAAAGCTAAACTAAAAGAATTCATAATTTCTTTTTACCACGGTCCGTCAACAAACCTTGATCCTATTGTATTAAACTACATTTATGCATTTGGAATAATTTTATACGGAGTTACTTACGTATGGAAACGTTTTATGGGAAATCAACAACTTTTTTTTCAATGCATTTTTCCCAAAAAGTTATTTTTTTTCTTTAATTTAAAACAATATTAATAAAAAACGAGTCTAAAAATGATTTCTATATAATCATATATAGGGTATGGTCTTGGTTACTGTGCTTGAACATTATTCTGTACTTTTAATTGAAATAATATATGACTGTCATATATAATCGCGTATGAATATATATAATTAAATGTCTGCATAACAACGTATGATTGTATACTTAATCTTACAAACTCAGAAATGTTTATTTATAATTATATATGATTTTCATCATTTTATTGGCAAACTTATATAAACAAATATTATTATTTATAATTATAAATAATCATTTAAACTTATGTATTAACATAAACAATTATATATAATTGAATAAGAATTTAAGTTGTTTGATGGATTATCAATGAATCATATAAAAATATATAGAATTATATGTAATGGCATCAAACAACTCTGTAAATTTATATGGAATTATATATAAACTTTCCTGAATTTATAAAACTAAGAACAATCATATATAATTATGCCGACTCTCAAGTCATATTTGATTAGGTAAGTTTATACATGATTATATATATGATGCTATATATAACTTATATGATATGAGCATATATAATCATATATGATTATATATAAATAATTTTTTCACGGGAATTTCATAAAAAAATTTCTAGAGAAATCTTAAATTAAATTAAAGCCTGTTAGAATGCACCACTTTCGTCCCAACTCCGAAAAACAAAAGTGATATTTTTAGCCTTTGTTTGGCGAAAAATAGTATACACACTACGGGAGATGAAATGGCGACCCCATAGCACATATTTGCCACTATTTATATGTACTATAAACTCGCCAATTCTGTACCTCCCTAGATGTGTAATGTACTATTATCATCGATTGAGTAAATTATTGAATAATATAAACTTTCTAAAAACATATTCTTAAGCTTATATTTGGCATCGTCGTAAATTTTTTGGCTCGTCGTTTGCAATCGAATTAACCTAAAGTTGTTACACTCAATAATGACTTCGCTTGGTATTCTTTAAAGTTAATTAAATGATATTCTGTTCCACGCTGTGTCAAAAAATACTTTCTTAAAAATAAAGCTTCAATTTTAATAAATTGGCATCGCTTGTTCTACACCAAGAACAAATTTCAAGGGATCCAGATAACTCAAGTTCTATCTTAAGAAATACGTAAGATTTAAGTTAAGTCATGGCATAAATCACATTTTAAGATTCAACTTAAGTTCTAACTTAAGTCAGGACTAAGGTGGAAACTTAAGTCTTTTTCTTAAAAAAGAAATAAACATGTTAATTAAAAATTAACCTAAAAATGTCATATTGCTAGGATAGCCAATGTCACTTTATTTACTGATTGGTTGGAGACATTCAAATTTATGACTTTTATTAGTTGGAGTTTTTTCCGATTGGGAAAAATGTATAAAAAAAGATATGTCATTTTCAAGGAATACTATATTAATTTTTTAAAATGTGGCGATATCCTTTTTTGTATTAATTTCCTTCTTATTATAACATTAATTCTTTCATATTTGTGTTTTTCACTTTCATTTATGTCCTATTCTAATAAACTTAAATATTAATAATTTGCCAAAAATGCTTAACGTATTAAACATACAGGGGCTAGGTTTCCATGATCATCCTAGGAAATAATCGTTTTTATTGTCGAGTTTTACATAATACTTTATTTTTTATTCAACTTTGGTCAATATATTAGTTGAAAAAGTCGGATTAGTCTAATTAAATGAAATTTTTCTATCCCGTTTTTTCGTTGAATAAAAATAAAAATTTTATAAAAATTTTTTTTATGTGTTACGTGGCATTAATGATGATGTCGTGTGCGCACGTGTCTGTATCAGTGTAAGTATTTTAAAAATTATATTTATGTATATTTTTCAAAAAAATTTATTTAATTCGGAAAGTCAAAGAAAAACTTAATAACATTTAAATTATTAATTTATTTACCAGAGAATAACAATATTATTTAAATATCGTCAATTTACTAACTCATTACGAATAAAAAAGTAAAACAAAGCATAAAATCAAAGACAGAAAAAAAAGAAAAGGCTAAATGTAAATTAATTAAAAACATTATAATCACACATGCCACATGAAAATAATTTTTTAAACTAATAAAGTCGTTACAATTATTCAACTGAAAATTAAACATTATATCTAATACAACACACAGCGGCAAAGCTAATTTATGCTTTATGATCACGACCTTCGCTCATTTGGGTTGCAAAGTAGATTCATAAATTAATTAATTTTTATTCTTTATGACATTTTAAAAGTGATATATCATATAACTTTACGAATAAAATAAAAAACCAAAACGTATTAAAATTTCTAACATAAATTATAAATTCTTACCGGTAAGTCCAGGACTGCCAGAACCAGTAGCCATATAACCAGCGGTTTTACGTGGCGGCTCACGTTTTCTCCATTTAGCTCGACGATTTTGAAACCAAACTTGTACACGTGATTCTGAAAGCGATAACTTTAATGCAAGCTCTTCACGCGCAAATACATCTGGATAAGGAGCACGTTCGAATGCACGTTCCAGTTCTTCCAATTGATAAGCTGTGAATGTCGTTCTGAAAATAATAAAATTAACCTTTTATGTTTTTTTTTTTAATTTTCAACAGATTTTGTAAAGTAAAAAAAATCATTATTACGATTTTCACGGTCTTATAATTTTAAAAGCTAAGAAAAAATTATGAATATTTAAAGATTAATTTAAAAGAAAAGTTTAAAAGAATAAGCAATTTAAAATTAAAAAAAGCAAAACAAAAATTATATCACTGCAGTTTGCTAATATTACCGCACTAAAATGAAACGGCTCATATCAATTCTATTTAGAATTATTAAATTGAATATGAATGTTTCATAAATAAATGAACATTATTTAAGACACAGAATGATTTTCTGTAATAATAAGTCTAAATTACGTTAAAGGTATAAGTAGGACTTCATAGTTACCTACTGAGGCCGATAACGAAGATAAGTCAAAATGTATATATACAGAGATAGTAAAATGAATATAGAAATGGAATGTTCTATTTCTGTTAATGAAAAAAGTATTATCAATATTTGATTATTAATAAAAAAATATAGTAGATGTAATTTTTTAAAATAATTGTTTATACATAAATAGAACATCCAATTTCTATAATATGTATATGTTAAAATTTGAAGATAGGAATTAAAATATAAAAAATTAGCTTTTCTAGATGATAAATAATAAAATAGATTATTAAAAATAGTTTTTTGAAATGTAAAGGAAATAGAATGTTTCTTTTGCAAATATATTTATCATAATTAAAGGTTTCTTTTGCAAATATATTAAATGAATTTTATCGAACATTCTATTTCCTAATGTATAATTCTTTAGTGAGAAATAGAACTTCATAGAAGGTTTATGAAATAATATAAAAGAGCGTGAATTCATCCAAGCTCTCTCATTTCTCTCTTAGATGTTCGATCATGTAACATCTAAGATGTATTTTATCGGATTCTTGATCTGACTCTCGGCACGAGAGCATGTAGAAATTAGACTAATTTAACGTTCTCATTTCATTTGTAATTTTTATAAAAAGATATATTTTATTAAATAAAGTTAAAAAATTAAAAGATATAAAATGATTTTAAATTTATTAATTTAAACTTATTTTCAGATAATAACAATCAAAAAACATCTTATCGTGAAAGTACATATTATCGCACATTCAATGGTAAAGCATCCAGTGAATGTCGTCGATTGTTGTACCAACATAAATTGCATCTAAAATAAGGATATGATATCGCACTTCCAATAGTAAAGCATCTAATGGAAGTCGTCGATTATATAGCCTTACATGATAATTAAAATATCAGTTATCGCATCTCTAATAGTAAAGCATCTAGAAGAGATCGTCGATGCTGGTGTTTTAATTCTGTCTGCTGTATGGATTATGTGACTAATGCATGTCAAGAACTTATAAATGTAACTTTAATCTATATTTTGGTAATTTATTATTAAAATTACCTGGCGACCGTGCATCCAGCAAAACGCGCCCGTTACAGCAATTTAAAATTAAAAAAAGCAAAACAAAAATTATATCACTGCAGTTTGCTAATATTACCGCACTAAAATAACTAGTATTAAGGTAAAATATTCAGAATATTAATGGTTTTTTTATCTTTTCGATCCGAAGTTAAGGTACTTCCATACTGCGTTTTTGTTTCTTTCGATTTATATTTTAGAATTTTAACTATTTACTTTTCCAGATATCGTTGCTTCTAGTAAATAGTAGCACAATTTAATTTATAGATGAAAACTAGAACTTTTCAAGTTTGCGACGGATACTAGCAGAATCTCGCAATATTTCGATACCCCACACTCAACTTTTGTAATGATTTCTTACAACTTCAAATTTCAACAAGATTATATAATTATTGACATGATTAATTGACTAACATAAACAATTAATGTTATCATTAATCATATCGATTTTTATTAAATGATGTTCAAAACATCTTTGGTTACGTTTAATTTTTTATATACCATAGCAATACATAAATATGACCGTAGTAATACTCCATATTTATTTATCTAAAAAGTTTTGAATAAAATAATTTGAATACTTGAGAAAAATTGCAAAGATCCATGTCAAGGATGTAATTGTATAAAGTTCTATCTAAAGTCAATTCTTATATAATCGATTTGGTAAAATTTTTTATTGAAGTATCCTTTCCAATGATTTTATATCTCCGAGCGCCCCATGTTAGTCTTAACTCAACATTTTTCCGTCTATGATTGTATTTCAATTCTTCTCTCTACATGCATCTTTAAAATGATTACGATATAATTAAATGTAAATTACAGCTATAATAATCCATCAAAGTCTCCAAATTTAAATATGATTTCATTACGATTCTTTTTTTTTAATAAAAAATTTTAGATTTTGTTGTATAAACAAATTTTCATACTAAAGGTCGAGTATAAAAAATATTAAATAAAAATTATGAATAAGTTTATTAATGATAAATTTTATTAAATTAATTTTTACAATTAAACATTTTATTAATCTTTTTATAATTTGTACAGTTCATATTGCATTTAAAATAATAAAATCTGAATCCATTAAGTTCTGTTTAAAATTTCCAATTTATCATATTTCATAGAAAATATTGCTATAGACTCAATCTCACATAAACACAAATATTATATCATCTTTTTATTTTTAAATATTTTGTAATTAAATTTTTTTCCTTAAAATAATGTAAATATTAAAATTGGATCAAAGAATTTTAAATAATTAACTTTTATAGAGTAATACATTTATATTTGAGACGAGTGATGTTTGAAATAATTTTAATATTTTAAAAATCTAAATTATATGAAAATTTGTAAATTAAAATTTTTTTAAGATTATTACTACGTTATCGCAAACAATAAATAAAAAAAAATGTTTGATTTTTATATCAAAACTTCAAAATGTGTAAAAAAAATTATATTGAAAGCTAGAATATATCAAGAACTTTGAAATACCTTCAATATTCCCAAAACATCTAAAAAATATATCGATTTAATTATCTTCTTTATCACGCATAGTTTACCTATATAAAAGTCATAAGATTCTTAAATATACCCCTATAACGCAGCACGCTTGTCGACAATTTTGTTTTACGATCGAACTAAAAGCCCCCAGATGATCCCTTAAAATATATATATATATATATACACACGCATAACGCCACGTGTCGTTTAGTTGATTTCTATAATTGTCGATTAGTATAGCTTCCTACTTATCTTGATCGTACATCGGACTGACCCCTCTCTCCTCTTAAAAAAAAAATTCTATCGCAAAACAACAAGGGTGTAATTGAGAATTCGAGCACTGCATATAAAGTATTTTATATAGAGCGCAGATGTTGCCGAAAAAAAAGGAAAACATTTTATGCGGGATATTACGATTAAGTGGGTTATAATAGTGTTGGAATTTCTTTTTCTATAATGTTACACGGGGGGTCATTTTCATCGAATACTACTTTTTTCTCTTATCGCTTAGTGAAGGTTTTAAGAATTTACGACAAATTGTTTGGTTTTAGCGATGAATTGTGAGATAACAATGTAGTAACGTACCTAGTTTTTTTCTTCTTAATTCCGTTATTTTCAGTCTTTTTCTTTGAGTCCTTTTTGGCTGGCTGGGCCTCGTTACTTACTAAGGGATAATCAAAAAATTTTTATGGTCAGATTATCTCAACAATTGTCCAGATAGTGATAAAATTTTACTACATTAGTCATATTTATATAATATTGCATAGATAATTTTTATCCGTTAAATTTCAGCTGTTATCAATATATGAAATTTTTAATGAATTTTGCTCATATTAATTGTATTGACTAATACTATTTAGTATACCTTGGTAAAAATGTGAACATAAAAAATGGTGAATATAATAATTTATGGAAATTAGTAATATCAATGTCAAAGAAATGTCAAATAAAATAGTAAAAAAATCATTTACATTTCTTCTGGTCATAAAATGGTGAAAAAAAAACGTTTCAATTTCTACCAGGGTACCACATATAGTTTGAATTTAATTTAAATATTCAAATAAATTAAAAGTAATATGCATATTTATTCTATTATATAACAATTATTTAAATCGTAAAAAATTTATATTGATTATAAAATAAAAATTTCAGTGACGTAACAATTTATGGTGTTCAATAAAACAAAATTAAATTTAAATTAAACGTTATTTTTTATAAATTTCATATAAAAAACTTATTTAAATTTCAAATTAATACCTATTCAACAATAAACTTTAGTTATAATTCAAAATTACAAGCCGTTAAACGCTCAACGTTCTTAATACGTACATTTAAATTTTCGTTTTTTTTGCTCTGTTTTACGTAATATAAATTTCAAATTCACAAAAAAAAAATTACCGCAACTGATTGAAGTAATTACTGCACATCTTACAGTAGAATTATAAATTATGTAAGATTTAATAAAAATTGTAAAAACTCTGAAAACTAAGTAAACGTTTTATTGCATTAAGTAATCAGAAAAATGTCGTTGATCATTAAAAGTCCTTGCGTTATTTCGATTCTAATGATTTCTAGATTTGAACGTTAAAAGATTAATCTAACTTTTTAATTCTTCTTTTTATTTTTTTAAGATATATTTTAAATATTAGCAGATCATAAAGAATATTTTTATCAAACTATTATAATTTTGTGAAGGATTGATAAAAAAAGTGGAACAATAAATATCTTTAAATACAATACATAATTTTAAAAAATAAACTAACCTGGTGTGAGTTGACCAAGTGGATCATCTTGTTTTCTCTTCATGGAATTACTGATTTGTAAGCTTTGTGGTTGTCCTTGCTGTTGCTGTTGTTGTTGCATAGTACCAGTGCCGGCGGACGCTGAATTAACACTAGACGTTGAAGTTGTAACATCTTGAGCTTGTGCCATTGGCGCATACATACCGGACATTTCTAATTCTTTTAAATCTTTTTGTTGCTGATGTTGCTGTTGATGATGCTGCTGTTGTTGATGATGCTGTTGCTGTTGTTGAAGATGATGGTGAGCCGACTGATGATGAGGCGATGAGCCACCTGAGGAATCTGTTGGTGATGAATTTAATTGATGTTCATAATGAAAAGAAATTTGAGTAAAAAAAAATTGTTATCCATGTATTCAGAAGCAATATTATTAAAAGATTAATTTAGAGATTATTATAGTAACTTTTGTACGTGAAGACATAAAATTTTATTACAATAATTTGATATTTTTGCTATGATTATGTAATATTTTACATCATTCAAATAAATTTAAAAATATGAAATTGAATTACGATATAATATTTAAAAAATGAAATTTAATTATAAAAGAATTATAACGAAATATTAAAGTTAAATTCACCATAAATAAATAAGGAAAAAAATTCAAAAATTATTTTTTATTTGTCATTGCTAATTAATTCTATGACTATTAAATAAAGAAATTAAAAATAATAATAATAATAATAATAATAATAATAATAATAATGTGGTATTAAAACTAATAAAATAAAGATGAATCAAAATTAAAAAATTAAGGATTTCTGAATTTTTTTTCTGTTTATATACTATGGTAAATAAATGATTTTAAAATTAAAATTATTACTAAATTTCACAAAAATTATAGATATTTTTATCAGTTTAATGAATTTTAAAAATAAAAAAAATTTAATTCAATATTATAGAAATATTTAAATAATATATAAAAATTTAATCGAACGTTGTATTGACGATTCTCGTCAATACTTTCAGCTGAATTATGATATTTTGCATCTTTCTATAATCATTTTTTTTTTTAATTTAACGACGCTGTATTTATGCTATCATTGCGATGCCAATTAGCGACGGAGGTCGTCAGTGTGCTTGTGAACGAAGCACATGTAATGTACAGAGGTGCTTGTATCAATCAACTGTCGAGAGTGGGATTCGAACTCGGAACCTCGAGATTATGAATCCATCTCTCTACCGTATGAGCCACTGACGATCTCAAATTTTTAATCGTTTTAATTTGGACATTATAACTGTGACGTTTATAGTAGTTTATTATTTCAAACACTAATTAAATATTAAAGAAATATTATAATCGCTATGCATAGCTTCAGCAAGAAATTGACATGTAATGGCTTTTCTAAACACGTCTAATCAATATGAAAAAATAATTTTTTTTTTAAATATTCTTGTATTAATTACCTAATTTGTGAAGGTGTCCACTACCAGGTGGCATAAGTTCAGTACCGTGATGATTGCCATGTATACCAAGCATCATTTGAATACTATGAACGCCGGTACCGCCGCGAGCTCCGAAGTCCGAAAAGATCGGGTCGTCGAACGGACCGCCATCCATAATGTAAATCACCTCAATCTTGACTTTTTTTATTTAAAAATAATCTCTTTGCTTAATCTTGTACACTTCACTTTAATTAATTTCAACTTTTCCTTTTTTTTCAAATAAATGATTCCAATTAATCAATTGAATTAATTATACTTATTATTAGTTAATTGCTTTTAATGATATTATAGGGGAACAGATTGATTTCGCGTATGAAGAAAATCAAATATCCATTGATTAATGGCGTTGATTAATTCAATTTTATTTGATTGAACTCGATTTAATCTATAAATTGTTATTATGCTTCAAAAATAAATCATGAAAATTTTTTAATATTTTCAAAAAAAATTAATCATTATTCATTGAAAAATTAATTAAGTTCATTCTTCTTGATTGCAGTAAAAAGACCATACGCACTTTTATTCTTGATCGATTATTAAACACTTATCTTCTAGTAATAGAAAAATCAAATCCTCTTCAATTAATCCAATTTGTTCAATAAACATTTGATTCTCTTTATCACTTTCTTTTATTTTCACAAATTATCTTCTTCACTTTCTTCAACGCTTCGATGATTTATCTTCTTTAAACTTTTTACTTCAAAATTCTCTTCATTTGTGTATAAAATTTATTAAATACACATAAAAAATTGTTTGATGATTCCAAAATCAAAAATACTTTTTGAAAATTGTCTTCTTTAAACTTCTTCTAAAAAATCGACTTTTCTTGAAAAAGAATCGAACTCACGTTTAAAAGTACAAAAAGTCACAAGTTTGATTCCGTTATTAAAAAGAAAAGAAGAAACTTTATTAAATCCTTAACAAAAGGTAATAAAAAGCTTTCAAATTGTTACACGTTAATTTTCAATTACCGTTATGGAATCCGCGCCAATTGCTATCAATTACTCAGTAACCCGCGTAATAGGAAGCAAAGAAGTGGAGGGCTTTTAGCTATGCGACTGAATGTTTACGCGTGAATTAACGTTGATTAGACTTAACCAAGAGAAAGAGAGTAAGAGAGAGAGAGGGTTTGATCTTTATGTATATATATATATTTTTTTTTTAATTTTTTTTTTTAATGAACTTTAAGTAGTTCCAAAAAGTTAATATTAGATAAAAAGTACGGATAGGTGTAGTTAGGCCGAGGCTCGTGCCACGACTGAACCGATCACACTCGAGTTTCTCTCTTACTATGTTCACTAAAGATATATAAAATGGAATAACCACACACTATATACATTAGGAGAAGAACGGGGGAGACGAAGGAATAAAAAAAAAAGAAACGAAGTGCTCTCTGTTAATTCGCTTGTCGTTGTACAGAGCTCTGTACCACTAACACGTTGGTTTATATAATTTTTTTTTTTTTTTCAACAAGGCGCCTTTACTATGCCATACGTTGTAAGAGTAACTTTTATCAAAAGGACTCGCCCCCTTCAATGTTATTACGACCAATCACAGAGAAGATACTGTCACATGCGGGTTTTATACTAGCTTGGGTACTGCCTACTGGTTAGAAACGCACGCGCTTATAACTTGGACATGTGGCTATAAGAATAAAATTTATGGGCAGAATATAAGTTTACTATATTTTGTACTCTTTTTTTTTAAGTTCATATATTTTAGCAAATTTAATTTTAAATTTCATCATGCAAAAAAAAATTTTTTTTAATTATTATTTTAGTCCTTTAAAATTAAACCATGCCATTGCAACATTTATTAATCATAGCTTTTTAAATCCTCATCAATTTTCTCTTATTAAATTATAGTTAAAAGTAGTGTAATATTTGTTATGGAGATAATATTTGCTGTACCATAAATAGTTTCTTCTATACACAGTTTAGGGGTTCATTTACGTTTCTTGATTATGTTTTACGTAATCTTCATTTTTACCTCAATTATGAACAAAAGAATATTTTCTTATAAATTAAAAAAAATATTATTTTTATGTTATCACAAAGCAAGATGAACTTTTCAATATGAATGATTTTCCAAATGAATGATTGTAACTTGGGTAACGCTTTTCCGTGTCATTAGAAAATATATAAACCTATAATTTGATATGAATTTTTTAAAAAAGCAATAAACAAATATGTTCTAAAAATCAGTTATTCACTAGAATATGATCAACAGCTCGACTGTCAATTCGATTAAAAACAAATAGTAAATTATTTCAAAATATAAATGTATTTCATTTATCTTTTTTGATAGTTACAATATTCATAGAAATAGATTAAATTTTAATTAATATGATTTTTTCATGATATTCATATTAACAGTTTCTAATTTACTTAGCTAAATAATAATTTTAATTAATCATTAAATTGTGGAAATTATTTCAAAAGGAAGGGAATATTTGTCAATGGTAAAATAAACAACAAAAAATATAAGTTTAGTAATTAAATCTTTATTATTAAAATTAGTTTACCAATACATTAGGATTTGTAAAATTCTTTTATTATAGATTAATTTTTCGTGATTATTATACGTGTACACATGCGCATGCGTAAATAATGTTTTTAAGTATTTACTATGAGTCTCTTGAAATTTTTTTTGTTTATTCTTTCAAGTCACAGGAACTAAAAAAATATAATTAATTTTTGCTAAGAATTAAATTGCACTAATATTTCGTGAATTTTAACACAAAACATAACTTTAACAATCACAATTTTAATTTATTTTTAATCAATACAGTAAAATATAAAAAAATAAATCATCAAGATGCGCAAAATAATCTAATCGTCATACGTTACGTGCATACAGGTAAACAGGTGGTCTGACGAAACTCGTTGTGTAACTACTTTAGATACTATTAACATTTTGCACACTTGATTTTCAATTTCAAATTATTAGCTTTTTGTTTATCTGATATTTATATAATACTTTTTTTGCGTCCAACATTTTTCTAAGTATACAGAAGGTATCTTTCGCAATACTTTAAAACAAATTTTGTCATCAACAATTGTATTTAGCTAGTCAAATTAATTATTACTACTTTCATAATTTTGTTTAATGCATTATTATTTATAAATATTTTAATAATTAAACTTTTCAATTATTTATTTGTCGACAAATTAATTAAAATAATAAATTGATGAAATTTCGTTTACATCATAAATAAAAAGTGCAAAACAATTTTTATTTAGTTGCAAAGTTAGCAAATTTTTTTTCAATAGTAAAATGATAAATTATTTACAAAAAATTTAAATTGTTTACTTAATTTATATAATTTTTATCTTGATATTTATTTGATTAATTTTATCAATAAATTTCACTTTATTTCACACTCACTTTGTGGCTCAGTAATTAATATGCACATATGCAACTTCACACTGAACTTCACAAGCTTACTTCACTTGAATTGAAGAATGACTAAATATCAAGTTGTATTCTGCTCTTTTTTTATTTAAAAAATAAAATTCATACGATATTAATGTTGATATTTTTAACCACAGCACCAGTCCCCCCCACCGTGCTTTTCCGTACTCACCGGCACATCACGATCACGCTCTGAACTTGCGATCACTATATCATAACCTTATCACAAACCTAACCTCACTTTATCATACCATTTTTTTTGCTCAAATTTTTTAAACAAAAAAAAAATAAATAATTTTTAATTTTGATTTTAACATTTTGTTTCGATCTATAACGTTCAACCGGCGGCATAATACTGAAGGCTTGTTACTCGCGCTCCGCGGCTCGCTCTTACTGGGCTCAATGAACACCAGCAATCGCCAGGAATTGCCTCGAATTGGCCCAATCAAACTACCCCCATTCTATGCGTGTGTACACGCGCGTATTAACGGCTAATTTCATTCCATGTGTGGCCAGGCTATATAAGTTAAGTAAGAGAGAGAGAGAGAGAGAAAGAAAGAACTAGAGAGAATCACCAAGTTAGGCCGCGAGCGTTAATTAGCGCGCGAGATGGTACTAACGTTCATCACTTATGAACCCTGAATGCAATCCTATATATATAATAATAAGACTTCAATCGAGGATCGTTTTGTAAGTTCCTTGAATTGTCATCATGAGGGCTATAATGAATTTGCGGACGTTGTACTTAATCAGGGTGAACGATAATCATTGGAAAGTTCCCTAGCTTACTTTTCTTATTTTAAGATAGTACGTGTCATTCCAACCTATAATATAATACATTAATTATAGTACTTGTAATTGGAGCAATAGTACATGTTAAGTTTATAATGAATGACTTATCTTTTATACACAAATAACTTTTCATTCTTTATAAAAAATTGTTATGCCACACATGCAAATTTGCATGTGTGTTTGCAATGTACATTTGCATAAATATGAAATAATGAAAGTAACTTTTTACTTGTTTGGTCATTATAAGGATGAAAAAATTATTATAGATTAAGTATGTGTAGGTATGTTAGTGCGCGCATTTATTTCACAACGAATAAACCGTTGATTGGCGTCAATGATGCAGCTGACTGGGGAATATATTCAATTTGGGCTTGTTTGCCAAGCGAGGACGTAGACAGACTGGGATATGTACTGCAATATTAGGAAAGAAAACATGTTTGTGAGATACTTTACACTAGTAAACATTGATCCATAGGAATAAAATCAAATTATTGTATATATGACGTTAATAATGTAGAATTTTTAATTTTTGTTTAAAGCTAAATTATTAGTAAGAATGATAAGCATTTAGTATGAAAAATTCATTATTTAAAGAATATTCTTGAATTTGAAATTTATGTGCAACAGAATCAACCATTCAAAATATAGTGATTTAATTTTAAGGATTAATTTACATAAGATTGGACAGTGTGATACAAGACCTTAGAATGGAAAGTAATCGTTTCACTAAAGTGTCTTTTTAACAATATTCACTAAAACAAGTTTGATACAAGGTAAAAAGTAGATTACATTTTTCCTAATCTATACTGAAGTAACTAACACGAAACTCAATTTTTATAAGGAACTGATTTCTGGTCAAGTTCCAATATCTTATAATTCAAGAAAAAGACAAGTGTTTTGATTTTTAAATTATTAAACACATTTTAAAGATTAAATTCATATAAATTTTATCGAAATGCTCACCCAATATGCAAATTAAATCATCATTTTATAGAATTTTGTTAATAATAAAAGTGAAACATTACAGAATACTTATGTTAATAATGATTTCGATCTGCATTCACAAAAAATGACGAGAATACGAGTTTTCTGTATATTTTAATATTTCTTCAAAACATACATCGATGACCAAGTCAACAAACTCGGAAAAAAGAACGTAACACAACAGTACAACATAGGCATACACCAAATTCTTTATAAGAGAGGACAAATCGTATAAACCAACTTATAGTGTATAATAGTAGCTTTTGTATATAAAGTAAATCTCACGAATATAACAACAACAACCCACCCTCATGTGGGTGCACGCGTTTATACTTCTCTCTTTTAGTGCTGTTGCCCGCGGAAATGCAGTTCACACGACCTTTGAAAAGGCGCGACCCTTTCGACTTTTATGTATTGAAGTATAGATCCTGTAGAGTAATCATTTTTCTATCTTTCTCTCCTAGTAACCCTCATGTGAAAAAAAATAAAGAAGAAGATTTAAAAGGTCACGAAATAAAAGGCTCCAAACTTCAAATTTATTATGATTATACTGTTTGAGAACTTTGGTATATAATATGGTTTGTGCTGTTTGTCTTGAAATTTTTTATAAGCGATTTTCTTTTTATTTTTTTATCAAATTTACGTGTAAAATATGAATTACGAACAAATTATTCGTAACATTTTTATTAAAAAAGTATTAATAAGTTCAAATTTGAACATTAACATGTATTAAAATTAAACAAATTATTTAACTTTGATTGAATAAATTTATTACATTTAACACATTTTACAATTTGCAAAACAAATGAGATAATTTAAAAGTTTCAAAATAATTTTTAAAATTATTTTAAAATTTTTGCTGGTTGATTTGAATGTAATGATTAACATCTATAATTAAAAATAAGTATACCATAGCTTTTCGTTTTATCAATTTTTTTCAATATAATTTTAATCATATTTCATGGTTTATATGATGCTTTTAATGTCTTCATAAGAATAACGTTTTAATTTTAATTCTCGAATCATCGTTACTCAATATAATAATCCACAACAAGAATTTTTTTTTTACTAATTCACCTGTGATTTAATTTATAAGAGTGTTACAGAACTACATTTAATACTAAAGCATCAATCGATAATTGTTAGTAAAAAAAATGAGACAGGTATTTTTAAATTCATTGACCTACGAGTTCTAATACCAAAGTGTCGTAACGCAGGTTTTACGATTCTAGAGCACAATGAAAAGCATTTTCCAGTTTCAAGAGGATCCATGTATGAGGGTCGTGAATTCTCCATATTGATCGGATGCCAGATATTATTACCTTATAATTAATTTTTTATACTTATAGTTTTTTAAACATTTATTGAAAATTTCATATTATTTTTTGTTTCACAATTTTTTTACAATAAAAATCTTTTTGTTCAGTTCCCTATTACAATAAGCCTTTCCATTTCTACAACAAATCAATGTATGTTTAATTAATCTCTTTCCTTTCGGTTACATGGTCAAACAACTTTATCAAATGAAGATTCATAGCAGTTAAAAGATGAAAGCTCTGCAATTCAGCTCATTACAAGAAATAAAGAGTTAAAATATAAAGGAACAAGAACCAATTCCTTTAATAAATGAACTCTCTTTTTTTTTATCATTTAACTCGATGTGATTTTGCCGGCGAATAAACTAAATTGAACCAAATACGAACCTAAACTGAACTCAACTAAGCTAATCATATCACATTACTGGGCCTTCAAGCATATATGGGTTATTAGCCCGGGGGCGGCTTTAAAAGGAATAAAAGAGTAACGCAATGAGTTAAAACGTTTATTACATAGAGTCAAAGCCATATAAGCGAAGACTCGTTGATGCCAGAGCTGCAGTTATCGACGAGGCTTCTCTTGCACTAAACCTATAACAAACATCTTTTTTTTTACCTATCCATTTTTATTTTTACATTTTTTTTCTTTTATTTCCTGACTTTATTGAATTTTTTTCCCTTTTATTTCCTTTATTGGTCACATCGGGATTTAAGCTTGGATTTTTTTTGTTATAATTTTTCTTGCAGTGCGGATGTAGCAGATTCGTTAGTGATTAGCATACGTGCATGTGTTCGTTATATTTATTAAAATTTTTTATAAAATTTTTAATGTGATGTTTAGAATTGATTTGTGATGAATTTCAACAGTGATATTGTCTGTGAGTTAAATATAAATGTGATAGTGATTCATAATTAAAAACAGATGCATTTATGAATTATTGAATAGCAAATTCGTACTGTGTGTTCAACGAATGAAAACAATGAATATTCAAATGTTTGTTTTTTAAGATATTTTACTAAAGTGTTAAAGTAAAAAGTATAATAAAACATTTTTAATAAATTTAACATGAAAATTAAAAAAAAAAAAAAGATTAAAAATAAATATATTTAAAAAAAGACAATTTGCTGAGAATGTATGTACAGTCATATTTATAAGTAAAAATGTAAAAATTTATAAATAAACATAAGATTTTTTCAATATGTTTGTATTTTACAATTTTTATAATCTATAAAACCAATAATCATAGCACTTATTATAACATAATAAATTTATTAAAAATTGTGATTTATATAGGTGATTACATTTTTATATACTTACGTTTGAATTTGGTCGATCTTAAGTATATATACATAGCTTTATGTTAAAATATTGGGTGAGTAAAAATAAAAATTTAAAAATCAAATTCTAAATTTGCATTAGTTTACTTAAACCATATTAAATTAAAAATATAATTATAATCGAACTAACTCTGAAATAAGTTGATTATCTTGAAGTTAAAGTTTAATTAGTTTTGTAACTATAATTCAATTATTATGAATTAATTCATAATAATTGAACATTCTTATCATTTTCAGCACAGAGTTTACTTCAAAAACTAATTATGTATACCAGATATATTTATTCTTAAATACCGACATAAAATTAATTAGTATAACCTATAAATAAACAAATCATTAATTTTTTTATTAAAAAAAGTATACATTTATTCAAAACACGTGTATTGAATTGCATGCTTCTTTCCCTCCACGGTATATTAGAAGATCCGCAAGAAGTGAAACTGTATAGAGAGAAGGGGATAAAACACTTGATAAAATTGGCTCCACCTCTTTTAACTGGTTAACCAATCGCGTTAAGCTTAGAGCACGTCAAGCGGCCATACTAAATCTTGCCTATATATTTGGTCAGTTTTATATTATATTTTACTTTTTTTTCCTTTTTGTTTAAATTTTTTTCTTTTACAATTTTATGAAGGCATACTTGCATTTGTGTATAGAGATGTAGTTTTTTTATGTTGGTTTTAATGTTTCTTTCCTTTCTTTTATTTCTTGGAAGATAAAATTTTTCTGACTTTATTTTTAATTAGTTTTGTTTTTTACTTGATTTTTGCCTGTACTACAGCTTATACATCTTTTAATTTTGATTTTACTTTAAAGAAAAAAATGAATAATAATTTGATATGCTAGGCAAAGACTTTGGGATGTATAGGAAAATAGTTTAAGATTACACAGTAATTCATCAGTAATTTTAGATATTCAATCTAAATTAATTATTTTAATTTTTAAATTATTACATTATTATTTAAATATATTAATTTCTTTATTTCAGTAAAAAATTTCTATATATTTAATCCTGTAATAGGTTTGCATTTCTCAAAGTTATTCTAAAAATTCAAGAGGTTAGTAGAATTCACAGAATTACAGTTATAAACATACCGATTTTGGATGGATATTTTTATTGGTATCAGCTTAAAACTATATAAGCTTCAATTGACCATCATAAATTTTTCTTCACATAACTTTTTCCTTAATTTTTTATCAACATTTCAATTTTTTCCGAACATTTTTTGTTTATCTTATTGTTTATCATATTTCACAATTTATAACTATTTTTACCTAATGCAATTATCTTCGTAGTACGTTTGAATTATTAAATCTATGCATGTTTAGATAATATCATAAAGACCAGGAAAATATACTACACTTTTTTTAAATAAAAAATATTTACAAAGTCTATTTATTCAGTGAAGAAGGCAAAATTATAAAAAATAATGAAAAATTCTTAATTATATTTACACTGAGAAAAATCTGTTTAGTGAAAATTCCATACAATATAGTACTGATTATTGCTTTGGATAACTATTCAATATATAAATTCTATTTAGTCTAGTGGTAGCTGTATTAAATTATATTGCATGATAATATTATAATAATATAATCTTTCTTCCGTAGACATAACACTAATTTCCACACGATTTTATTTCAACTTCTCATGGAATAACTCATAAAAGACTCCATGTATATAGTGATTACCTGTCCATTGAAATATCAATTCAGTGGAGAATTAAAAAAATTCCTTTATCATTTAGCCATAGATTGAATTTAAAAAATATAGACAGAAGTGATTTGTACAAAAAAAAAAACTGATGATGTCGAAAGTATCAATCATATTAAAAAATATAACATACTAATGGATGATATCATCCAGGCCATAAATGTACAAAATAATGATAAAAATTTAAGAACAACAAACCAAATGAATATTATTTCCATCTCCATCCCCATGATGGAATTGAAAATGCTCACAGATTATAAAAGAAAGGAAAAAATTAATAACCAACTTTTAATAACCCAAATTCATCAAACATGGGAATAGTGGAAAAAACTGTCAAAAATCAATAAAATAAAAAACTTCTGAAAGTTTGCAGAATTTCGAATGTTTTACATAAAGACTTCACTAAACCTCAAGCTTCGCTTACCATGTATGAAGCCATAGCCGTCATCCTGAAAACCATTCAAAGTTTCCAAAACAATATGAATATAATAATTCAATATTTTAGTAGCAAAAGGTGCTGCTTAATCGAGATAAAACTCAATTTATCTTATTTATGAAAAAAAGATATTAACCTAGAGGAATATCTATGGATAAAAACTATACGTCCAGCAAGAGCATATCAAATACCTGGGTGATTAGATAACATCGATACATATTTATATCATTGGATTCAGCGTGATGAGCTAACCCCCCAAAAAATAATAGAAAATTATTTTAAATTTTACGAATATGTTGACGATATTAAAGAAAATTTCATCAATACTAGTATATTAGCAACATGTGGATAAAATAAAAAAAAATTTTTATAATTTTTTTCGGGATTAGCTCATTGCGCTGAATCCAACGATATAAATATGTACCGATATTATCCAATATATATAGCAAGCTTAATTAAAATATCTAAGCAGAACACTATCAAAAAACCAGAAAATTGCTAAACTTTTTACAAATTCTAAAAAGAACTTGGAGGGAAGTCACTCACAAGTTCTTCTTACTGTATACAAAAGTTTAATTATGAAGCAATATTGAATACAATATATACACTAAATTCACAACCTAAAACTCCAACTTCAATTACAGGATTGAATATAAAGCATTAAGACTCTGTCTAGGATATAGAATGTCAACACCTTTGAACATCATTAATGCAGAGTCTGTAGTCCCTCCCTTAAGCATTTGTTGTCAACGATTTTCATGCAAATTTGCATTAAACCTCTTGTCATACTCTGATTCTCTACCTCAGGATAAACTTTACTCACTCGTAGATGAACCAAAAGTAAAAGACGAAAAGTTAAATAAAAATACTCCTTGTTAAAATCTTTTGAATATTACTCCTTTTATTATAAACAGAAAATAAAAATTCTTGACACTCCTTTGCCTTACTAATATAATTACAGAGCAATAACCTAATCATATAGACAATGAGCATGAGTTTTTACTCCAAAATTCTTCAAACGTAGACTGTGTTAAAAAAAATATTCAAAGAAAATTTAGAAAACTCCACCAGATTTTTTCGTGTATGCATCAAAGAAAAAAAGCTACTTGTACACTGGCATTGCAATTTACAGTTCAGATAGCATCTTAGAAGATATGTTCCAAATATTTATATCTTTACAGCAAAACTACTAGCTATCAGTCTTACGATAGATGCCATTAATGATTATTAAAAATAATCAACTATCTACACCAACTCAGTAAGTTTTTTTCTAGCATTAAAATTTTTCTCGTTTTATAAAAAAGCATCCAATTACTTAATTTCTGAAATAAAAGAAAAACTGCATAATTTACAATTAAAAAACTATTTAATAAAATTAGTTTGAATACCATCTCATTAGGGTATAAAAGGCAACAAGAAAGCTAATCACTTAACAAAAATAGCAATAACCTACACTACTGAACTGGATGTGAAAATTCTTTACTCTGATTAATGATGTTATCGGGTTTATAACTATATAAAGTTTAATAAAATTCTAAGTGAAATTCAGATGTAAGGTCTAATATGTATTTCATATAAAATGTAATATATGAGCTTGAATTTTAAACGAATAACGAAGATCTTATGCTTAAATGAAGATAAGATCTTACATAATATTTTTATGCGAAAAATTAATAACTAGAATAACGTGTTATCTAAATAATGGTAAAAATATTTGCAAAGGAGAATACATAAACGTTTTTATGTTAGAATTTGCAAATAATTTTTGCATATATTTTAAAATAAAAATTTAAATACAAATTTTTAAAGTGAAAAAATTGTAATAATGTTTATTTATCAAAGACTGTAAAGTAATAACTTTCTTATATTTTTTCTGAGAAATTCTAATAAAAATAGAAAGGTAAAACCGATTGATAAGAAGATGGATAGATTGATGAATACTGGAATATGGATCGATAAGTTAATAAGTAGTATTAAAAAATAAGAAAGTACACATTCTGCTATTAACTAGACAAGAATTTTAAAAAAATGTTTATATTAATTTTAACGCATTCATATGTTAAAATTTTATCTGAGACAATTTTGACAAATTGCAGAAAATTTTTCACAGTGTATATTTAATGCAATAGTGATCGTATCACAAACGTAAGATAAAATATTGAAAGTTGTTTGATTATTGAGCCCAATATAACGGTTGACTAGGTTTATAAGTTGAATGTTAGAAAAATATATTTTTAGGAATTTTAAAAACTATCAATTTTATGAGTATAAAAATTTTAATGATATTAAATATATTGAGGAGGTCGTCAGTGGCTCATTCGGTAGAGTGATGGATTCGTAATATCGAGGTTCCGAGTTCGAATCCCGCTCTCAGCTGATTGATACAAACACCACTGTACTTTACATGTGCTTTGTTCACAAACATACTGACAACCTTCGTCGCTAATTAGCATCAATATGATAGCATAAATACAGTGACGTTAAAATTAAAAAAAAAAAAAAAAAAAATATATTGAGATTACGTATTTGTGAATTAGAAAAATAACGTTAAAAATAATAAGTGTTTGAATATAAAAAAATCATATCAAAAATTCATTTTTTACCATTTTATTTATTTATTTTATGTACAAGATTTTTTGTGCTATTTAAATATCGTATCGGTGTCACATTAAAACTGTTATACGTTGAAAATTAGAAAATATTATTTTTAAATAATATTTAAGACTATATTTTTCTATATATTTAATATTAACAATTTTTTACTTTAAAGCTTTTTATTAAAAAAAAAATCAATTAAAAATTATTCTTGCATGAAATTTAACATGAAAATATAAAAATTTTAACTCTTTTTAAACATTTACATTTCAACGCTTATGAGACGCATATGAGACCGCAGACCTTAAATTTCCATTGAGCCACCGCACATTTCATCCTCTCACCATTCAGTAAAAAGAAGAAAAAAAAATAACAGAAAAAAAAACAACGAAAATTCTCTACAAGAGTCTACAGACACATATATATGTATATAGTTATACATTGCAAGCCATCATACATATAGCATGCTATTCTAACCCCTGATGGTCGGTTTGGCTCGAGCATCAATTGAGCGAGTTAACTCAACTCTCCTTCTCTCAATTGATCCTAATCGGTATCAATTGGACGTAATTGCTACGAAGGCGGCCCCGACAACCGTGCTACGCTTAGTATACATACATATGAAACTGTTTCTCTTTTTCTCTCTTCAATTTTTTTTTCTGTCTCTCTTTCTATCGCGAGTATAGCAAGTGAGCGAAGGCGCGTTTTTATTTTAACGCTTTACTGTTCTGTTCGAGGCACATATAAGCACTCTATCTCAGGGTTTTCCCTCTGTACGAGAGAAGAAATACATATATATGTACATGTTCAAACTGTTATGTGGTTTTTGTTATGTACTGGGTGATCAAGAAACTTTTATACGTATAATTGTTATAACATTTAATATTTAACTTTGTTAATTAAATTTTGAACTTTTAGATGAATACATCAAATGATTTAAAACTGAAAAAGAATTCAAAAAGCAATTATCAATAGTAAAAAAATCAATAGTAAAAAAATTCCTTGACTGATATGCAATTAATTTTTTAATAAATAATTTTTTAATGTCATACTTTAAAGAACTTGTAATTTGAGAAATTCTTTTCATATAAAATAATTTTTATCGGTTTAATTCATCATAATCAACTCTGATTACAATGAATATGTACGATAAATATGTACAATAACTACGTTATTATACTAACTCCGACCGTGTAATAAAGCGCCACTTAGTTCACATGTATCATAATGTACTATTATTCTACGTTTTGGTTTCTCATTAAACCGAAAATTAAATAAAAAAATTTATTAAATAAATTGATGGTCAAACCAGTTATTGCTAAAATTGTATCAATTATTTAGCCATCATTAACGTCAAATAAGATAATATTTATAAATATTTATTTATTATTAAAATACTATTGGAAATTCAACAATACCCGCATTGTTTAAAAAGCTCGAATAATGGAATTGATGACTCTTGAATATTTCATATTGAATATTTCTTAAATGATTTTTATAAAAAAAACTCTTATATTAGTCTTGTTTAATACTTCAATACGATCAATGAATATTGTATAAAAATGACTTCAGTCAAAAATATAATTTTATATATTTCATATCTATTCGACCTTTAAATTGTTAAAATATTTATAAGAATAAATATTCATTAATTTAAAAATAATAATTATAAAATTAAAAAGAGAAAAATTAGCAGGTAATATGAAACAATATATAAGCTATTCAGTCTATTGAAAATAGTTGCCTTAGTTTTTTTGCATTTGCTTACACATTAAGTAACTTTTGACTCTTTTTATAAAAAGTTGATTATTAAAATAAAGTTGACTATTTAATTTTTCAAAATACTTATACTACGCGATACTTTTCACGCGCGGTCGTAATAGTTTTTTTTACGGCCTGAGCACAAAAAGTACTAATATATAATTTTTAAAAATCTCATTAAATTAGAAAAAAAGAAATTTTATTTATTTTCAATTTTTTTTATGATCCAAAAAAACGTAAATAATAATTCTTTGAGCAATATAAAAAAAATTTTTCTCTTAGTAATATTAAATTGAACACCCGTTAGACATTGTCATACGCGCTTAAACATTACGACGTTTGGGAATGGGAAGCTTATATATCTTGTCGTTTTGTGTTGGTTTACAATGTGCGTCTTCCGTGGAATTTCGGTCTATGATGATGATAATGATGATGACTGACCCCTCTCCAAATCCACACACACTTATACGCACATTCAAGATATATAGCCAGCTTATATTCTGATGTAACGCGCAAACGACGCGTATCTTTTTTTTATACGAGAATTGATGATTGATTTTTTTTTGAGTAGAAAAAGGGGATATCTTATGTATTTTAATATTGCGATTCAAAAAATTTTTTATTTTAAAAATTTGATAACGTCATATACAAAAAAGATATATAATTTACAAACAATTTTAAAAATTAAAATAAAATTATTTTTATTATTAAATAAATTAGCTAACTTTGTTTAAAAATTAAAATTTTATAGCTGATAATCAAGATTATATAAAATAAAAAACAAAATAATTATACTTTACTGTTTGACTTCGTTCTTTTTATGCTGTTTGTTCACCTACACTCGTGTTCAGTTTGCATTTCTACTCTAAATCAATTGCACAATCTAGAAATGAAAGTAATTGATGTGTAAATTTACACAATACATTTATGTATATACACTTTATTTTTTATTAAAAAAAAGAATTTTCTAATTAATAGATTTAGTAAATCAAGTGTTTTTGGGACTATAAATTTCTATTGATTCGAAAAAAAAACATTTATTTTCATAAAATATTGCAATGCAGAAATCAAGCTTTTTTTTTAAATTGCTGACACGATATATCAAACGAGTATAATATAATTCTATATTAAAGCTACATTTTGCTTTAATTATTAAAGTGTCTAAAACAATGTTATTTGATTGTGCTTTATTTAGAAATTAAGTTTGGTTAATAATAGCGCAAATCGTTGCCATAATTTAATTGTTTCGCAAAAGTTTGTAATCATTAAAAGTTGCCTATAAGATATTTAGTTAAGGATACTTAAAAATTATAACATTAAATTATTTCGTGAATAAACTATTAATTTTTATCTAAAAGCTCCTTACTGCTCAAATTTATTAGTATTCGTCATGAACAATATTTTAGAACTTTTAAATCATAAATTTTATTGACGAATAGATATTTATACAGAACAAAGTTTCAAAATAGTTTTTGTTCTTATTATTTCAATTTTTATTTAAAGTATAATTTTTACTAAAGATTCATGTGAAAATTAAATATAATTGCATTCAGTAAGAGTTAGAAACTTTTTATAACTCTTTGTTTAGAAAATATGAATAAGAGTATATATTGTTAATGTAATATAATTATTTGTTTTTTTCTAACATAACTTTATTGTTTGGTTATAAAAATTTAAGCTATTACTATATTTTAATTAAAATTTAACAATTAGTATGAGGTAGAGCATTTACGTTAATACAATGACTACTTATATTAAAATAAGTTGATCGACATTATAAGTATTTACAATTTACTTATTTGATTGTTTCGGTTGGTTTGCTTTGGTCGCAAGCTCCACCCTTGAGAGAAATGTACCACCTTGCTTTCTAGTTGGATAATATTCTATTTACTTTAATTATCAATTAAAAGTAAAATTTTCGATTTTTACATGAAAATTCCAAATAAATTTGAAAGATTTTCGGAAAAAAAAATTTTTAGGAAGTAATAATGTTAGTGATTTTTAATAAAAAAAGATAATAGTACTTTTTTATACTAGTGCGTTAAATTAAAAATAATCACATATAATAATAATTAAGCATAATAACGCTTAAGACGGTTTTGCCGACCCTCGTGAATAGCAATCGCATGAATATTTATAATTTGATGCACTTATATGCAACAATATTTTGAGACACTAAGTGCGTAAAATTACACATAAGGATTTGCTCCCATTGCATGTTGACACAGGCTGTGTCAAAAAAAGAATTAGTTAAAAATGAAATGCATTCAGAGGTATTCAGTGGTTCACTCGGTGGAGCGATGTATTCGCTACTCGAGGCTTTAAGTTCCAATCCCGGTTATAAATATTATTAAATATTTTTTATAAGAAAATATATTTGAAGTAAGTGTTCGTAAAATACAAACTTTACGGACACTTACATCATTTTCGCACTTTGGTCTTCATATTTAACAAATTCGAATTCCGGACTTGTCCGATTGTTACAAGCACCACTAGTCATTACATGTGTTATGTACACTATCATACTTATTCAAAATTTTCCTCATTAATTTACTTCACAATGATAACATAAATGCAGCAACGTTAAAAAATTGAAACGCATTTACACCATTTCTTCGATTTATAGCGTTTTCTTAATTTTTTTTACTTTTAAGTGGAGTAAGCATAAATTGACTTAGAACCTTTTCGGGTTAATAAGATATATGGAGCTAAAATAGCTTTATCATTTGTGAATATCAAAACTTAATAATAATTAAAATTTATTGAAAAATAGATCTATTAATAGATTGGTTTTTTGAAATAGAACTTGAAATATCATTATTAATTATCAAATTAATATATAAAGAATTGATAAAATTTAAAACCACATAATTATAATTTTTCTATCAATTTTCTATTTTATCGAGTTTCCTTTTTTGGCTGATTTTACAATTCATGTTACACTATAAATACACACGTAAAAAAAGGTTAAAAGTACATATTTATATGGTCATAGGCATGTTAGGATGACGAAGTGCTAAAATAGGAAAAAAAAGAAATTCATAAAGTTCTGACGCTGCATCCTCATTAACGTAATGATGCGGCACGGCATCCGGCGTCAACTCTCTATAACTCTTCGAAACACACGTATTAACTAATCCTGGCAAAGGTTGTAATATACTTTTTTATGAATTGATTTACACGCGATGAGATTCGTCGAATTTTTGCTTATATTTTTGTACACGGAGAAAATATTTCTATAATAATTACTATGAAAATGTATTTAGAATAGTCTGTGATATCACTTTTACATGGTGACTTACTGATACAGTATTATATATTAATTTTAATAATTGACTGTGATATCTTATCTTATTATGTGCAATACTTTTTATAGAATTATTACTTACTATTTCATGTATTACACGCCTTTTTGTACTCTTATTACAAAATAAATAAATATCTATATCTATATATCTAAAATCATGATAATCCTGGGATGAAATGACTTTCGGAAATCTTTTACAAATAATTTGTAATAAAAATAGAAGTTAATAATATTTAAGAGCGATTTCAGGAAAATTTGTAAGGATGTTAAATAATTTTTGTTACTCTGCCTGGGTAATTTATATTGTGATTCCATATAAATTTATCCTGAAATCAATATTGAGAGATTTACATTGATTTTTATTTGTTCGGTAAATCCAAACCTTTAAACATTTGTTTTAAGTAAATTTTTGGAGTTATTTTAATATATTTTTCTTAGTGGCAATTTTCACCATGACAATCTTATGATTATTCTATAATCTCCACTTCATCCCAAGATTACTGATCGTCATGGTAATTTTTAAAATGTTTTTAAAAAGAGAAATTAAACTTTACTCCTGAGTAGCATATTGTGCTTTATTCCTACCTCAACAGTGACCATTTTATTAATTTAAAAAAACTGGTCCCAATTGAAAAAGTGAAATTGAAAATTTAATATTGAATTTTATAATATATTGATTTTTATTAAAATTTGATACTTTTCTAATCATTATTATTGATTTTTTAATAAATAGTTTAAAATGCTAACTGTTAGATAACTAGCTATTTCTTAGATGAATTCTAGCTAGCATTTAGCTAGATTTATTTAACTTTTGGATGAAATGTAAATTTAGCTAACTCTAAGTTGATTTCTGACTAACTTTTAGCTAAAATCTAGCTAAGCCATTAGATATGGGGAGGAAAGGCAATTCTCTAACAGCGGTAACGTTGGCGACGGCGGTGATAGATATTTGATGTGTTAGAGAAATTCAATGGCCTCTAACTTATTGTAATATTAAAAAAAATTGTATGATAAAATTTTCAATAGTTTATTATTATTCTTTTTCTTCGAATCACATCACTCTAGTTTCGCGTATCATCTAAAAATCTAGGTTACACATTTTAATGACATACGAAAAAACGTTTACTATACTTGGATAAAAACAAAAATTGACTTTACAAACAACATTGTAGTGATGGCCCACATACTTCGTGAGAATCATCATTGCCCTCCTGAAAATTTTCGTCATTCGCTCCTAATTAAATCGAAGGATTAATACGCGTCATCCTCCCGCATATCAATTTTTTCTCTTTCTCTTTCCTTTTTCTCATATACGCATGAGACCATTGTGTTGTGCGCTAAATGCTGCGGGTATGTGGTCTCTTTTTATTCTTATTCTCATAAAATTGAAGAGTTTTCTATAACTCATGGAAGGAAAAACACTTTTTTTCAAAATTTATAAAACATTTGCGTTATTCAAGATATTATATCTATTTTAATGTAAATATTAATTATAATTTTTTTTTTAAATTATTTGATTGATTGATTTAAAATACACTCGTTTTCTACTCAAAATTTTTATATGCGGAAATAATTTTATGGAATGCGCTTAAAATTTCATTGTTGAATTTATGTTTAGTTTATGTAATTTAAAATCTTCATGCTTAATGTTTAGAATAAAACTAATGCATTTACTTTAAGAGAACATTTCTATTTCTAAAATACGATTTGTTTGATAATATATTGGATAAAGTTACCAGAACAATAACATTACTATTAGACAAAATAAATGATAATTATTAAATATTCGTTTTTTTGTAATATAAATAAGTCTCTATATTTAGATTAAGTATTTAGATGCGAGGAAATATGAGTAAGAAAGAATAAGATGGACTAAGGGTGCTTATGCTCTACTTATTCTTTTTATGCCTATTATATGGATATAACATGGACGTAATAATAGGCATAAGAGGAATAAGCACATCATAAGCACTCTTATGACCACCTTATTCCCTTTTATTTCTATTTCCTTGTGTTATTCTTTCGGCCTGCAAAGGCCCTTTGACATACTTGAGACTACGTCAAATCGCAATACTTGCTATCTTTTCTTTCAGTGCGGTATCTTCTCGTATCTTGTAGTAGAAGTTACACATAATGCGGAGATCCTATTTCCTTCCTTAGGAATTTCTTGAAGTTAAGGTTCTTTACCGCCGTTTTATCTATGTATTAGGAGGAGTAATTTACATAGATTTCTTGCTCTCTAGTTCCATCACCGGTAGTTCCGGTCAGGGTAGATCCTTTATAGCCAATGCGAGTTAACCATACTAGTACACCGACTACACACTTTTGCTGCGTTATCACTTTAGTATTAGTTTAGTTTGTAAGATTTAAACTTTGTCTTTGAAATAAATTTTCATCTTGTAGAAAGATAAAAGTCTGATTTAAATCATAAAATTAATTATAGTTTAATTTTATCTAAGAAAGCCAAACGTTACAATATTTTTCTAACTATTTACTATATTACTTAATTATAACTTTTTAAAATTAAGAAAAAATTACAGCCTGAAATGAATTAAATAAATAATTTATTTGATTAATGAGATTTATGATCGAACTGATGGAAAAAGGACTAATGGAATTTTTCATAAAAAGTACAAAATTCAATAAGTAGTAAATATAACATTTTTGGATTTTCAAGGCGTTAGATTTTCCGGCTCACACAGAACTTGTTTTTTAGGTGAGATGAACCTTATGAGTCTGCCGTATACCGACATAGTTACTTGTTTTACCGAATCTGTTTAAAATTTATTTTTTCTTATCTCCTGGCGAAAAGTACGTCAAAAGACGTCTACTTTGCGAGAGAGAAGTAAAGCATTATCCACGGCGGCTCGGCGCACTAGGGATGCGCAATCGTTTTGACGCTCTGTTTTTCACGGCAGTTAAGAATAGAGAGGGTTACGTCTATCCTTCTCTGTCCGCCGGCTTTAAACATTGACTCTCTCCCTCTCTCTTTCTTTCTCTTATATGTACAATAAAGGTAGCCGCGAATAGAGGGGGCTATGTCTAGCCTTCTTTATTTGCCGGTTACAACAAGCATTAAGTATCTTTTTCTTTATCTTTCTTATAGTAATTTTAAATATTTTATTATTAAAATCTAACTTGTTTTATTTTGTGAATTATAAATTGCAGTGTGTTATAAAGAGTGTGAATTATAAAGTGTGTAAATTATAAAATGTGAATAAAATATTGATGGTTTATTTTAATGATTTATCATCAGTGGGAGAGGGTCAGAAAAGGATAGAGCATACTCGGTCGAAAGCAGCAGGCGATTCATCGCGATATTTTTATTTTAATGATTTATCATCAAAAACGAATTATTACAACGGGTAAGTTGGACGTACTTTTCGCCGGAGATAAGAAAAAATCGTATATTCACCTCGGGAGAGAAGTTGACCAGCAATTGTTCGCGTATTTGCCCTCCTCGCTGCGCTCAGGGGGCAATCTATACGCGAACATTTAATGGTCAACTTTTCACCCTCGGTGAATAATATACTATTTTATAAAAACTAATAACTCGAGGCAAAAATAAAGAGATAGCTTCGATTCGTATAATAGAAATCTGATAAGAATAATTTAATTCCACCGCTTTATTTTCAAGAAGAGTTGGAATAACTTGAGAATCCCATTATTTGACACTAACTTTTAATTTTGTAGGTTATTCCAACTTTTCTGAAAAACGAAACGAATTTTTGTTTAAAAATTTTACTCTGAAAAATACACAAAAATTATTTGTAAATTTTAATACAAAAAATTTGTATAATCTGTAACACTTATGTGTTAAAATTATAAAAAGATTTTTATAATGTACATACGTATGATTGTATTTAATTATAAAATAAATTATAAATATTTATTTCTCTTAAAACAGTTTGTTTCAAAGCAATAATAAAAAGGGATTTTTTAAATTATTGGAGCAGAAAGAATTTCTATTTTCCATATATTTTTAAATCATTTTGAATAAAATAAAAAATTTTAATAAGGTAAATGTACCGAGGTAGTATGGTTTATGCACATAAGAATTGTACACATTAACATTATGCACAGAAAAATAAAAACAAAATTTGATACACAATACATATTTAATCATGCACAAGATTTAAAAAAAATCTATTATTTAAAATATATATTTTTTGTACACAATTTTTTGTGCACATCGTTTTCGGTGCATAACGTTAATGTATACAATTGTTTAGCTTGAAAACCTCACATAAATTCTAGGTGCACAAAAAATTATGTACAAAAAATATATTTTAAATAATAAATTTTTTTTTTTTAATTTTGTGCATGATTAAATATGTACTGTGTATAAAATTTTGTTATTATTTTTCTGTGCATAATGTTAATGTGTACAATTCTTATGTGCATAAACCATACTACCTCAATGTACCTATTATTGGCCGTTTAGGGACGCTTGGAACATTTAATAAGATTATCATTAAAATAAATTTCAAAAATGATTAAAATTTTTGGATATATAGACAAACGTTGATTTATTTGATTGTTGAAAATGAAAAAAAGTCATTTGATCAACAACAATAGTGAAATAAACATAAAAGTATTATCATTTCAAGGTACCAGTACTTGGACCAGCAAAATAATGATGTCCTAGTGTCCCAAAATACTGGTACGATTTATTGGCCACTTGTATATGCAAACATTTATAATTTTATATTTATTTTATAATATTTTTAATTATTTTATAAATAGTTATTTATAAAATGATTAAAAATTTACAATTAATTAATAGAATAAAAAATCAATTATTCAAGTGTATCATTAGAGCGCTTTAAGGTTAGGTTTGATATCATATGATTTTAGCTGTAGGTGGCCCTCTGCCAATTACTGAGACGTTAAATTACGAACTGATTTATCAATACCAATAGATGCCCACACAAAATTTTAATATAAAATATGTATAAAATTCATTTTTTTTAATGTGAAATATATTTTAATGTACATAAATAATGTAGCAACTAATTTGATGTGCATAAAAAAATTCTATTACAATTTTATTTCCTTACTTGTGAACGCTATGCACGAATCTAAGAATCACAATCGAGGTGGCCAATCGTTTAATAACCAGAGATACAGAACTGCAAATAATGATAGGAACATGGTTGATGCTAAACACGAGCCTAGAAACACTAACCAAGGCGGGCAATCTTATAATCAAAGATTGGCAAATAATGGCATAAATGAATCAAGAGGTCGTGGTAGGGGGGGCTCTTTTGGAAACCAGAGAGGAGGTAAAACTGTACAAGATAAAATATCTGATCTACCATTGGTTCCAGTTATACCAAAACCCGTAGTTCAAAGAAAAAGACAAGAACTTGTCAGTGAATTAGCAACTTGTCCCGTCGAAGCTCAAAACTCAAAGAAAGGTAAGTTTCAGTTAAAAGAAATATGTATTTATAGAAACTAAAATAATAATAATAAGGATAGGAATAATTCATCTAAAATATTAATTATTTGCAGGATCAACTGGACAACAAATAATGTTACAATCTAATTATTTCAAACTTAAGAGTAAAACTGATTGGTGTTTGTATCAATACAGAGTGGATATTTCTCCCGAAGAAGAAAGAACTGCGGTTCGCAAAGCTCTAGTGCGTGGACATAAGGAAAAACTTGGAGTTTTTGTATTTGACGGATCAGTTTTATATACAAGCAACCCTTTACCTCAGGTGTGTATTTCAGACATACATCAAAATATTTATTTATGTTTTACAAAAATATTCTTCAAACTTAAATTTGAAAAAATATTTGTGTGTATAAATAGTATTTTTTATAAAATTTTTTTGCAAGTCAATCATAATTACTAACAGAACCTTTTTAAGAGAGTGTAAAATAACGACATTACAGTTTTCAAAATTTTCAAATATATTTCTATGTTACAACTTTCCATGTTGACTAATAATATAGAGATATTTCCGAAAATTTTTAATAGAAATAAAAAACTCGGGAAACTGCAATGTTGGTAACTATGTATGAATCATACCTTATGACATCATTTTAACATAAATTATTTTATTTACAGCCTTTGGAATTGAAATCATTAACTGAAGACAAACAAGCGGTAATTATCGAAATTCGCCTTGTTGGTGATTTAATGAGGGGAGATTATCACTATCTTCAATTCTTTAATCTTCTAGTAAGAAAAGGTTTAGAACACTTGAACCTTCAGTTGGTTGGTAGAAATTATTACGATGCTCAATGCAGAGCTGAAATTACAGAATATCAACTCGAATTATGGCCAGGATATGTTACATCAATTCGACAACATGATAGTGGCGTACTTATGTGTGCAGAAATTTCTCATAAAGTGATGAGAAATCAAACAGTGTTGAGTATATTAGAAGATTGCTACCAGCGAAATCAGCGTGATTATAAAATAATCTTTACAAATACTGTAATTGGGGTCATTGTCTTAACAGATTACAATAATCGAACATATAAAGTAGATGATGTTGACTTTGAAATGAATCCATCCAAGACCTTCAAAATGCGCAATGGAACTGACATGTCATATGCCACTTATTACAAGCAGAAATATCAAATAACTATAAGGGATTTAAGGCAACCGCTTTTAGTATCTAGGTCCACAGCACGAAAACGCAGAGCTGGCGAACCAGAACTAATCTATTTGATTCCTGAATTATGTCGTAGCACTGGATTCACGGACGAAATGAGATGTGATTTTCGTTTAATGAAAGCAGTTTCAGAATATACGAGAATTGGGCCTGCAGCAAGAATCGAGCGATTAATACAATTTAATCAACGATTGACGTCTTCTGCTGAAGTCAATAAGGAGTTTCAAGAGTGGAACTTCGAACTTGATACTGATATTATTCAAGTGCCAGCTAGAATACTACCAGTCGAAAAAGTTTATTTTGGAAACAATAATTCTATTAAACCAAAGTTCTGTGATTGGAACTTTAATCTTCTAGATAATACAGCCGTTAAAAGTGCTTCCATAAATGACTGGATAGTTGTGGTCCCTTCAAGGACAGCCGATCACGCCAAGGTAATTACTTTGACTATGAATGTAGAATAATAATTAATTATTAATTATTATTAATTATTGATAAAACTATTTAAAACATAACCATAAGTAATATTTCTTTTATTTTCAGCATTTTATTGGAGCAATGCTTAATGCTGCGAGCAAAATGAAAATGCCAGTACGAGAACCTAGACTTCAAGTAATTTCAGATGATAGACTCGATAATTATGTAGATACATTAACTAAAATAACGGATAAGCAGAATCCGCAATTTATACTTTGCATATTGACAAATAATAAACTAGATAGATATGCGGCAATCAAGAAAACACTATGCGTGAATCGACCTATTCCAAGTCAAGTTGTTTTAGCACGCTCGCTACAACAAAAATCACCTTCGATGATGCAAGCAGTGTGCAGCAAAATTTTAGTTCAGATGAACTGTAAACTTGGTGGCATACCTTGGCAGGTGCAACTAGGCTCACTTTTACCAGGTTTAATGGTCGTTGGATTTGATGTTTGTCATAGTAAAGAAGCAGGTGGAGATTATGGAGCAATGGTTGCTTCACTTGATCCACATTTCAGCCGCTATTTTAGCGCTGTAAGCCAACATAGTTCGGGAGAGGAACTTTCAAATGATTTATCACTGCATGTAAACCAGGCTGTTGAAAAATTTAGAATCGTCAATGGTAACCTACCAAGTCGGATCATCATTTTCCGAGATGGTGTAGGTGAAGGACAAGTTCCATTTGTTTACGAATATGAAGTAAATGAAATAAAAAAGAGGCTTAGTACAATTTATGGCGGCGATGATAAATTCAAACTTGCATTCATTATCGTAACTAAACGCATCAACACTAGATTTTTTATGAATGGCAAAAATCCCACTCCGGGTACTGTTGTTGATGATGTAGTAACAGATCCGTTGAAATATGACTATTTCATCGTGTCTCAAAATGTGAGACAGGGAACTGTAACACCTACAGCGTATAATGTTATTCACGATAATACAGGCCTTACTTGTGATAGAATGCAGATTTTAACATTTAAATTGTGTCATATGTACTTTAATTTTACTGGCACAGTACGAGTACCAGCTCCATGCCAATATGCTCATAAACTTGCTTACTTTACATCACAATGTCTGCAACAACCTGTCCATCCAGCTCTCCAAACAACTTTGTATTTTTTGTAAATTAAATATTTTAAGCTTAATTATTTTGTAAGATTCTTATACATAAAATTTTTGTACTTAATTTTTCTTTTATTTTTTATGTAAAAAATTAAAAAGGTATTAATAAATAAAAACAACATAAATAAAATTATCTGATTCTTCATTCATATTTTTAAACAATTGAACCATAGCTCTACATATCCTTATTCTTATATTATAAATAAATTATTAATGAAAAGTAATATTGAAATTTTCCTATAAATAACTGCATTATATATAAATTTTACTATTTTGATGCAAAGTAATTAGAACAAGGGTTTTAATACATTTAAATGTTGATATTAAATGTTAATTTAATAATAAAACATTGTTTGACTGGTCAAAATAGTATATTACACACCAAGGGAGGTAAAGTACTGGCGAGTCCATAGCACATATAATTGCCACCTCGAGCCGAAGGCGAGGGTGGCAAATATGTGCTATGGGCTCGCCATTTTACCTCCCGTGGAGTGTATACTATTTTTCGCCCGGGCCGAAACTATGACTTTTGTTTTTCGGCGCCGGGACGAAAGTCGTAGTTTCGGGCAGGGTATGGCGAAAAAAATATATTTTATCTATAACATATGTGTAATCAGACTATAATATTCATTAATTACATATGGTCAATTTTTCGAAATTAACAATTGAGAAATAATAATCACAATAACATGAAAATTTGTTATTTAACCCTTACTCGTCATACTTGGAATCACGTACTCGTTACATTGGGGCTATATGCAACCCAGTAATAAAAACCGCCATAAAAAACTATTTAATATTTGAACTTCATTTTTTTAGCTTCTAAAAATAAATATTTACCGAATTCCCCAAATATTTTATTTTTTTACTATCTTCAAAATGCCAATTTGCAAAAACAAATTTTCTGTATGTTTTTTGAAAATGTGCACATAAAATTCAACCATATTTTTTTAATATTTAGAAATAAGTTATTATACAAATTTTTTTAGCATTTCGAATAGAGCTTTATTTGTTATGATGTTTGAACGATAAAAATTCTTTACTTTTATTATTTTTTTATCATTTTATAAACTTGTCCTTGCTTATAAATGAGTACCATGAAAAGCTTATTTTACAAATGTTTACCTGAATGAAAGAGTTGAACATTTTAAAAGCATAGTTATATTCCATTCCTTTAAGGCGACTACGGAAGTTCGGTTGGATTTCATTTTGGAGTTTACAAAGTACTCTTTCAGTTTCTAAAATTTTTTGGATTTTTTAATTTTCCACCATTTATTATAATCCGTAGAATGGTGGAAAATTAAAAAATCTGAAAAATTTTACATATTGAAAGAGTAATTTGTAAACTCAAAAATAAAATCTAATCTAAAATCCAAAGTCGCCTTAAAAGTTAAAAATTCAGGAAAATACAGTATTATTACAATTCGTTCTACAGTTTAACTTTTGATCTACCGAGCATAGGATGAAAAATAATATTTGGCATAATAAAGTTTAAATAATGAAATTGTTAAAAATGCACTTGAGTAATTGAATAAATGTCAGCAGTATGATTAATGATATTTATTGTAACACTCTCTTTTTTTTTTACTGTCCAATAAATATATCAAAGATGTATTTATTGATTAACATTATTCTAGTAGCTCAAAATGTTAAACTTTAAACAATCACTGTTTAAAAATAAAAAAAAATACTAACTGTAATATATGACAGAATTAAACAATACTCATGTTTTGATCCGATAATTTTTTTAACAAGTTATATCAGTGAATTCATTTTTAACTATCATTTTTTTTATTAAAATTTTAAAGTACTTTGACTGCTACCGAATCAAATATTTTTTCTCAATCTACTAGTCAAAACCAACTATTAGTAAAAATGTTATAGCTTGAAGTTTTGAAGTTCCTTGACAACCTTTAATACTTTGAACCAATCTTATAAATACTTTTTACATTATTTAAGTTAAATATTAAATTTATTATATTTTAATTTATATGTTACATTCAACAATCTCATTTTTATTAACCTTTTTCTTAATGAAATTTTAAAGTACATGAGCTATTATAAACATATATTTTGTCTTTATCTACTAGTTAAAGTTAACTACTATTTATAATTTTAAAGCTTTAAATCTTCTAGATTTAGAGATATGAGCTGCTATTGAAAAAGTGCCCATATAAAATAATTTCAGAGAATATATCTTATTTTAAAACTTCTTAACAACTTTTAACGTCTCAAATAAATTTCAAAGTATTTTATACATTATTAACATCGAATATTAAAATTTACCGTATTTTAATACATTATAATACAACTGTTTTAGAAATGTATGTCTATTCTAAATCTAGTAACCTATAATAGGTACACATTTCTAGATCAAGCGATCTAGAATAGGCATATATTTCTAGATTAAGTGATCCAGAATCGGCATAATTTATCTACTATAGGAGGCAGCTGTACATAATTTTGTTGGGTTCCAGATTCATCATTAATAGGTTCATTTCTAATTCCACTAATTGACGAATGCATTTCATAACCATTTTTATGATCTGTTTGTTGCTGCTGTTGCTGAACTGTTTGTTGCAAGTATTCATTAGCATCGTGTTGACCATACTTATTCGGTGGACTATGGCTACCCGTGTAATCCAATTTTCCTTGCTAAAGTGAACAATTCTTAAATCAATATTTTATATTTTTATACATTTAATTAATTATGAAAATAATAAAAGGCATTAATTTGAGTCAACTAACACCTGATCAATATGCCAATTTACAGTTATCAAAAGATTAATTTGATTCACAAAATTACGTTTTACACACAATATAAACAAACTTACCGAGTGATGTTCATCTTCATGCTTCAAATGTGTGGGTGGTGAATGTGCAGCTATCATCGTTTGATAATCTGCTCTAGGTAATTTTGATGGTGGACTGCTACTAGCATTCATATAATCTTGATATACCCTCATTGTATTGCCAGTTGGCGTAGCAAAAAGTGAAGAATCATGTTGAGGTAACATTGTTGCGTATGAATAACATGACGTAGCTGCTGAATCATTATTGCCTAGTCTACTAAATGAGGTTAAATATGCCGAATTTGATGAATTTAGTAAATCAAGATGTGGTGCAAAATCATGTACCGGTGGATAAGGCCATGCGCCTGGTGATGTATTATCTGTTGTCGATGATGCCGGTGGATGTAATGTGCTATTCATCGAATTAAAAGAACCTGTTAAGAAAAAAGAGTTTTTTGATATTAAAAAACTATACTATTTTAACCTTTTTTATCGAACATGCAAATTTATCATGTATATTTTACAAATAAAATAAAAAAAAAATGTATTAAAATTTCTAATATAAAATATGAATTCTTACCAGTAAGTCCAGGCCTACCAGAACTAGCAGTTTTATAACCAGTAGCTTTAAGTAACTGCTCATGTTTTCTCCATTTAGCTCGTCGATTTTGAAACCAAACTTGTACACGTGATTCTAAAAGCGATAACCTTGATGCAAGCTCTTCACGCCCATATACATCTGGAAAAGGAGCACGTCTGAATGCACTTTCCAGTTCTTCTAATTGATAAGCTGTGAATGTCGTTCTGAAAATAGTAAAATTAAAAAACTTTTTATGATTGTTAAAATTTTCTTCATATTTATTTTAAATATGATAAATTGAATCAATAATAGAATTATCGTGATCAAACATCAAAATCCAATATATTTTTTAAAGTTAAGAGGATCATTATTGGAATTTGCTTGGTCTAATAACTTTGAAAATTAACAAAAAATTATAAACAACAATCAAATCAATAGAATTTACATAATTCACTATTACAAAGTAGTAAATTTATGTTTGCGACGAGTGATGTTTGAAATTATTTTAATATTTTAAAAATCTAAATCATATGAAAATTTGTAAGTTAAAATTTAAAAAAATATGTTACCGTGTTTAGTATAGACAATAAAAATAAAAAAATATTTAATGTTTCCATAATAAATTAATAAATTATATTAAAACTTCAAAATGTGCAAAAACGTTTATATCGAATACTAAAATATATCAAATATCTTCGATATTCTAATAATATTTAAAAACACGTATCGATTTAATCATCTCCTTTATCATATGTAGTTTACCTACATAAAAGTCAGAAGAATCTTAAATATACCCCCATAGCGCAGCACATTTGTCGACACTTTTGTTTTATAATCGACCTTAAAAGTTCCCTACGATCCCTTAGAAAAATTTAAATATTTTTACACTCATAACACCACGTGTCGCTTAGTTGATTTCTATAATCGTCGATTAGCTTCTTACTTATCTTGATCGTATATCCGACTGACTCTCTCCCCTCTTTAAAAAAAATTCCATCGAGAAACAAGGGTGTAATTGAGAATGCGAGTACTGCATAGAGTGCAGATGTTGCGGCAAAAAAGGAAAACATTCTATGTGGGATATAATATTATATTTAATTAATTGGCTTGAATAGTTTTGGATTTTTTTTCTATAATGTTGCACATCAGGCCATTTTGATCTAATAATATTTTTTTCTTTTTTCCATTTTTACTTAGTGAAGGGATTAAGAATTTACGACAAAATTTTTGGTTTTAGTGATAAAATATAAAGATAACAATGTAGCAACGTACCTTGTCTTTTTCTTTTTAATTCCGTTATTTTCAGTCTTTTTCTTTGAGTCCGTTTTGGTTGATTGGGTCTCATCATTTACTAAGGGAAAACAGAAAATTCTGATGATCAGATTATCTCAATGGTTGTCTAAATAATAATAATTTTACTAGATTATTATATTAATTTTTTTTTAATTATTGACTCTCTCAAATTCTCGTAAAATATTGAAGAAAAAAAATTAAACTATAAACATCTTAAATAATTAAAAAAAATAAACTAACTAACATGGTGTGACTTGAGTAAGTGAAGCATCTCGTTTTCTTTTCATTGAATTACTGATTTTTAAGTTTTGAGGTTGTACTTGTTGTTGCATAGTACCAGTGCTGGTGGAGGCTGTATTAACACTAGACGTTGAAGATGTAACATCTTGAGCTTGTGCTATTGGCGCGTACATACCAGCCAATTTTAATTCTTTTAACTCTTGTTGTTGCTGTTGTTGATGATGTTGCTGTAGTTGTTGAAGATGATGAGTTGACTGATGATGCGGCGGTGAACCATCCAAAGAATCTGTTGATGATAAATTTAATGTTGATAAAGATAAGAAATATTGATTTAAAAAATCTTTTTATCTATTTATATTGAAGGGATATTGATCAAAGATTGATTTAGTGATTACTATTATAATTCTTGACGTTAAGATAATTTTTATTTTGAGAATTAATGTTTTTATTATGATTTTGTAATAATTTACATTATTTAATTAAATTTTAATTATAGTGTATTAACAAAATAAAATTTGCTTATACTGCCGGGTAGTGAAGTTAATCCAAGCGACCATAGACGAATAAGGAAAAAAAATTTGAGAAATTCTATATTTTTTATTGTAAATTGCTTCTAAGATAACTGTATTATGATGTATTAGGCCTTACAAAAATTAAAAATGAACAAAATCAAAACATTTACTAATTTACTTAATCCTAAAAACCAAAAAATTTAAATCTGTTAAATTAAAATATTGAAATAATATTTCGTATGGATTTAGTTGAATTATGTAATAAAAGTTTATAACAATATTATACGTAGACTTATTGTAATAACATTTTTACTCCTTGATTTTTATGATTTTCGCATCATAATTGCAACGTTCATAGAAGTTTATTACACAAACAATAATTAAAAAATATTACAATAAATTTCATAATAGCATAACTCTTATGCATGAGCAATTTTAGAAAGACATTGAAATAGCTTTTTCTAAACGCTTCTAATTAATATAAAATTTCTTTTTTCAAATATTCTTGTGTTAATTACCTGATTTGTGAAGGTGTCCACTTCCAGATGATATAAAATCCGTACCGTAATGATTACCATGTATACCAAGCATCGTTTGTATACTATGAACGCCGATACCGTCGCGAACTCCAAAGTCCGAAAAGATCGGATCGTCAAGCGAACTGCCATCCATAATGTACATCACCACAATTTTGACTTTTTTTATTTAAAAATAATCTTTTCGCTTAATCTCATACACTTCACTGTAGTTCATTTCAAATTGTTCTTTTTATCAAATAAATGATTTCAATCAATCGAATTAATTATACTTATTATTAGTTAATTGATTCAACTCAAATTAATGTATAAACTCTTATTATATTTCAACAATAAATTATAAAAATCTTCTAATGTTTTCAAAAAAATCTTATCATATTCGTTGAAAAATTAATTTAATTTATTCTTCTTGATTTCAGTGAAAGAACAATGTGCACTTTTATTCTTGATGGATTATTAAACACTTATCTTCTAGTAATAGAAAAATCAAATCCTCTTCAATTAATCTAATTTCTTCAATAAACGTTTGATTTAAAAAAGACTTTGATTAAAAAATAAAAAATATTTTTCGTAAATTGTTTTCTCTTAAAGACCAAATCTTCACTTTTTTCAAAAAGTATCGAACTCACGTTTAAAAGTGCAAAAAGTCACAAGTTTGATTCCATTATTAAAGAAAAAAAGAATGTTTATTAAATCCTTAACAAAAGGAAATAAAATCCTTTCAAATTGTTACGCGTTAATTTTCAATTACCGTTATGGAATCCGCGCCAATTGCTAATTAATTACTTTCTAACACGCGTAAAGAAGTGGAGGGCTTTTAGCTATGCGACTGAATGTTTACACGCGAATTAACGTTGATTAGACTTAACCGAGAGAAAGAGAGAGGGTTTGATCTTTATATGTGTATATACATATATTTAAAAAAAATTTTTTTTTAATGAACTTTAAGTAGTTGCAAAAAGTTAATATTAGATTAAAAGTACGGATGGGTTTAGTTAAGCCGGGGCTCGTGTCACAACTGAACCGATCACACTCGAGTTTCTCTCTTACTATATTTACTAAAGATGTATAACCACGCACTATATATTTAAGAAAAATAACGGTACAAAAAAGGGGATAAAAATAAAGAAACGAAGAGCTCTCTGTTAATTCGCTTGTCTTTATACAGAGCTCTATACTACTAAAACTTTAGCTTATATCATTTTTTTTCACAAAGCGCCTTTACTATCCCACACGTTGTAAGAGTAACTTTTGTCAAGAGGACTCGCCCCCTTCAATGTTATTACGACCAATCACAGAGTAAATCCAGTCACATGCGGGTTTTATATTATGTTGGGTACTGCCTACCGGTTGGAAACGCACGCGCTTAGAACTTGGACATGTGGCTATACGAATAAAATTGATGGGAAGAATATAAATTTACTATATTTTGTTCTCTTTTTTTGAAATTTTTATTTTTTATAATGGAATTTTTCATCAAATTTAAATGTGATTTTATCGTATAAATGAAAAACAAATTGGAAAAATTATAAATTAAGTGTAATATCTTTTGTGGAGATAATATTTGCTGAACCATACCGATTGAAAGGATCCAGTAAAAACTAATAAAAATTTACAAACTCGGATGCAAAAACCGGATAGAATGCTAAGTTTTTGTACCCTTTTCAACCGTCATAAATAGTTCTTCCTATATTTAGTTTGAGGGTTTACTTACATTCTTTGAAGATTCTTTGAACATTCCTGTTTTGAGAATAGATCTCAATTAATTTTTTAATGTTATTGAAATATATATTGCCATATTAGAAATACTGGTTACACATTCAATATGGAAATAAAAAACTCTCCAATCATATAGAAATAAATCATGGCAAAAGATTTCCATCTAAGATGTTAAATATTGAAAAATTTCAGAATTGTAATTGTATGCATGATGTTGAAAGTACCACATCAATAAATTGTCAAAATAGAATTGACAATCGGAATAATCTTCATTGAAGTCTATCATTATACTACCTTAATCTTAAGTTTGGATATTCTAATTCTGTTTAAAAAATAAGGACAATAAACAATGTTAATAGTTAAATCTGTAATTTTAATAACTCTTGAGTATTAAATGATAAAATGTGAAATTGCTGAGAGAGCAGTCTTTGACTGACAAGGAGAGTATTTGACCTCCGGGAAACGGATTTGGCTGAAACTGCAGGATATAATTCTTTGATGAAAAAAAATGAACCCGTGCTTTTTCTTTTGAGCAAATAGGCCCTATAGACGGAGATATAGACATTCCTTCGAAAATATAGAGAAAAGAAGCGTTTATAAGAACTTGAATAGCTAAACAACTAAAGATTTTACAGAAAAATGTATAAAAAATAGAAAAAAGTACGAGTTAAGAGCTTCAATTTAAGCCCTATTGCATAAAAAAGCTTCTGTAGTTCGAAAGTTGTGCCTATTTGAAAATTACTACATATTTATTAATATTTTTAGCATGTAACATACGATCAAATTTTTACCCTATTTTATTCGCATTTTTTAATCACCTGCAACTTTTGAACCATATGAGATTTTTTAATGCAACAAAGCTTAAATTAAAGTTTTTAACCTGTACTCTCTTTTATTTCTTATACAATTTTTTGTAAGAGTTTTAGTTGTTTAGTTATTCAAGTTCTTATAAAGACTTTTTTTCACTACATTTTCGAAGAAATGTTTATATCTCCATTTATAGGGCCTATTAGCACAAAAGAAAAAACACAGGTTCATTTTTTTTAATAAAAAAATCATATCTTGCAGTTTCAGCCAAATCCGTTTCCCAGAGGTCAAATACTCTCCTTGTGTATAAGTATTATAATTTTTTGAGTTTCTGAATTCTTTATGCACTCAAAATTTTCCAGCAACTTCAATTTAAAAAATAAAAAATTCATCTGAATACTTCTCTACTATTTTAGTATTCGGGGTTATTGCTGTTCACCCTGTATATAATTCAGTTAAGTACATTAAATAATATTTTTTCAATAATCAAACCTGGTAGAAATGTGAACATAAAAAATGTGGTATAATACAATTTATGGGCATAATAATAATATTTTATCATATCAATATTGGCTAATGAATAGTCAATTTTTGCTTTTAATCTGCAGAGCCTTCATTTTTTGTATAGACAAAAAATGCTAATAGAAATATGTTGTCCATAAAGTGGGCATTTTAAGTACCTAGAAATAATTTAACCTATAAATCCAATACATCTTTTCATTCGCGTTTAAATTATAAAATATGTTTAATGAATACAAAAAAATAAATCGTTTCAAACACAAAGAGATTCAATTATGAGTATTTTTTCTGTTTCTAAGATTCACATTTTAATTTTCGAAAATGCGTGTAACATGTTAGTGGTATAAAGGCTAAAATTAGTCAAACTACAGATAAATTTATAATTGATAATTTTTTATAAATTAAAAAGAAAATAGTATAATCTTAATATGTAATTACGAAGCAAGATTAACTTCTCAATAAAAACAATTTTCCAAATGCATTATTGTAACTTTATTGATGCTTTTCCGTGTCATTACAAAATATTTGAACCCATTGTTATAAGTATGAATTTTTTTAAAAAGCAACAATAAATATGTTTTACAAATCAGTTACTCACTAGTATATGATCAATTGCTTAACTGTTGATTCTTTTGTACATTTAAATGAATAGTGAATTATTTCAAAATATAAATTATTTAACTTATTTAGTTAAATATATTTTATTTACCTTCTTTGATAGTGACAATATTCATAGAAATACACCAACGTTTAATAACTGTGATTTTTTTCATAATATTCATAACCACAGTTTTTAATTTACTTTTAATCATTGATGACTAATCATTAAAACGCCCAGAAATATAGGAAAAACGAAAATATATGAAATACTGAAAAATGATAACAGTTGTCTTTATGTTTATCCCTTAGTTTACATTTTTTTTTTTTTTCTATTTCATAAAATTTTAAATGTATACGTAAAAAATAACATTAATTTAATAACAATAAAATTTAACGATATCAAATAATTGTAAATATTATTTATGTCTCATTTTTTAATTTTCCTTTTTTTTTTTTTTTACTTTACGTTATTAATTATTTACATTATATCCAAAAATTTTTCCATATGGGTGATGGAATATATTTAGAAAGGAAGGGAATATTAGCCAACAATAAAATAAACAAAAAAAAATATATGTTTAGTGATTAAATCTTTATTACCAAAATAAGTTCATTAATACAGTAATATTGATTACAAAATAAAAAAGACCAATTAAGCAAAATATTTTTTATAATAATTTACAGATTAATTTTTTCTTGATATTTATACGTGTATGCATATGCACGCATGTGTAATGTTTTTAATTATTTACCATTTATAATTTAGTAAACTTTTTGAATAAAACCTCTTGAAATTTTTAAAATTTAATTCTTTGATGTGAACTATATAAAAGTACATTTAAAGTAGGCCATATAAATTTTACTAAGAATTAAGTTGCACTAATCTTTTATTGAATTTTATTGCAAAATTGATAACTTTGATGACCACAATTTCATTTTATTATCATTCAATCAATGAAACAAAATGTAAAGGACAATTTATCAAGATGCACAAAATAATTTGGTACATTATGTGTCCAGGTGAGCCAGTTGTCTGACGAAACTCGTTGTACAACTACTTTAAAAATTATTTGCATTTTCAACACTTGATTTTCAATTTCAAAATATTAACATTTTATTTGATATTTATACGATACTTTTTAACTGTATTCTACACTTTTCTAAGGATAAAAGATATCTTTTACAATTTTGAAAAAAAATTTTGTCATTCAGCTATATTAAGTTAATCAAATTAATTATTACTACTTTGATAGTTTCGATTAATGTGTTATTATGTATAGATACTTAAATAACTAAACTTTTGAATTACTTATTTGTCGGTAAATAAATCAAATTAATAAAATTTGGTTATTCATATTTATAAATTAAAAGTGCAAAACGATTTTTACCTATTTGTTAGTTGCAAAGTTAATAAAATTTTTTCCAACAGAAAAATAATAGATAGTTAATTTATACCAATATCATCTCAATTATTATTTGATTAGTTTTATCATTAGGCCTCACTTCATTTTACGCTCACTTTTTGGCTCAGTAATTAATATGCGCGTATGCAACTTCACACTAAACTTTCACAAGCTTACTTCACTTGAATTAAAGAATGACTTAATATTACGTTATGTTTTGCTTCTTTCTACATAAAAATACAAATTCATAGAATATTCATGTTTATATTTTTAACCACAGCACCAGTCCCCCCTCCCTCGTACACTTCCAAGCTCATCGGTGTTTCACGATCACGCTCTGAACTCCCGACCATTACATCATAACCTCATTACAAACCTAACCTCACTATGTTATACCATTTTTTTGCTCAAAATTTTTAAACAAAAAAAATAAATGAATAATTTTAAAATTTGCTTTCAACATTTTGTTTCGATCTATAACGTTCAACCAGCGGGATAATACTGAAGACTTGTTACTTGCGCTCCGCGGCTCGCTCTTACTGAGCTCAATGAACACCAGCAATTGCCAGGAATTGCCTCGAATTGGCCCAATCAAACTACCCCCATTCTATGCATGTGTATTATTAGTATTAATACACGCGCGTATTAACGACTAATTTCATTCCAGGCTATATACAAGTTGAGTAAGAAAGAGAGAGAGGGAGAGAAAGAACTGAAGAATCACCGAGTTAGATCGTGAGGGTTAATTAGCGCGCGAGATGGTACTAACGTTCATCGCTTATGAACCCTGTATGCAATCTTATATATAATAATAAGACTTCAATCGAGGATCATTTTGTAATTGTCGTCACGGGGGTAACAATGCACTTGCGAAATTTGTACTTAATTACCAGAGTGAACGATGATAGTTCCCTGGTTTATTTTTCTTATTTTAAGGTAGTATGTATCATTCCGACCTTTAATATACCACATTAATTACAGTTTTATATTTGTAATTGAAACAATAGTATATTTTAAGCTTAAGATAAAAGGATTATCTTTTATACAAAAGTAGTTTTTAATTCTCTATACAAATTTTTTATCACACTTGCACATTTGCTTATTTCAATTAATCATTCAAATATGTTTTAAATAATTAAAATAACTTTTTATTTGTTTGGTCATTGCAAGGATGCAAAAAAAAAATTTAGATAAAGTACGTGTAGGTATGTTTGTGCATTTATTTCACAACAAATAAGTCGTTAATTAGCGTCAATGATGTAGCTGACTGGGGGATATATTAAATTTGAGCTTGTTTGCCAAGCGAGGACGTCAAAGAAAACATGTTTGTGAGACACTTTATACTTATAAATATGGAGCCATTAAAATAAAATAAATTTATTCTTGATAATAACGTACAGTTTTTAATTTTAGCTTGTAGATAAATTATTCCATATCGAAGTAACACACACCAAATTCGATTTTTATAAGAAATTGATTTCCGATCAAATTCCTATGTCTTATAAAAGAAAAATATAAGTATTTTGATTTGAACATTATCAAACACATTTTAACGATTAAATCTATAAATTTTATTGAAATTCTTACTCTATATACAGATTAGATTCATCAAAATTTTACAGGATTTTGTTAACAATAAAACTGAAACATCATAAAATTTATATATTAATAATAATTTCAATTTATATTTATACAAAAATGACGAATTTTCTCTACATTTTAATATTCCTTCAAAAAGGTATATCGTTGACCAGGTCAACAAACTCGGAAAAAAGAAGGTAACACAATAGTATAACATAATTATACATAGACCGATTTCTTTATAAGAGAGGACAAATCGTATAAACCAACTTAGAGTATATCTCACGAATACAACAAAAACTTACCCTCATGTGGGTGCACGCGTTTATACTTCTCTCTTTCAGTGCTATTGCCCGCGGAAAAACAGTTCACACAAGCTTTGAAAAGGTGCGACCCTTTCGACTTTTATATATTACAGTATAGATCCGAGAGTAATGATTTCTTTCTCTCTCTCTCTCTTTTTCTCAGTGACCCTTATGTGAAAAAAAAGAAAAAGATTTAGATGTTCATGAAATAAAAGGCTTAGAACTTCAAATTTACTATAGCTGTACTGTTTGAGAACTTTTGTATATAATATGAATATTATTGTTTATCTTGAAATTGTTCATACGTGTTTTCTTTTTCATTTTTATTATTACATTCACATATAAAATATAAATATTTCATACAAATTCCTTATAACATTTTCACCATGAAAATAGTTTTTCAATTTTTTAAAAATATAATTTGAAGCACATTCATTGGTGCATATGATACATTCAATCTAAAATTTCGAATTAAAAATTTGTTAAAAAAATAAAATTAAATTAAAAATTTGTATCCTAATATTTTTTTACATTTTTATTGAGAATAATTTCTTTTATTCATACAATATTGGAAATGATATAGATTTTCAAACTGTTTAAAAGGCGGCCGTATAGTTCTGTCCTTGTCTAATCTAAATTTTCGTTATTATTAGTAAATTAAATATTTTTATACGAAAGGGCAGAGCCCAATAGATTTAAGGACGAGCAAACAATTCTATTCTATGAAAAAATATAAAATTTTCATTAGTTTTCAAGTGAAGTCTGAAACGGAAAAACAGTTGAACTCTATTAGTTAAATTCAATTGTTTTTACGTTTGAGACTTCACTCGAAAATTAATGAAAATTTTATATTTTTTCATATAATAGAATTGTTTGCTCGTCCTTAAATCTATCGGGTTCTGCCCTTTTGTATGAAAATATTTAATTTACTAATAATAACGAAAATTTAGATTAGACAAGGACAGAACTATACGGCCGCCCCGTAAATGAATTTCATACTTATCTATAGGATCTAACAAATAGTAATCTGCTGTTAATCCATTTTTTGACTTAGCAAAAAACAAAGGAAAAATGTAATCAAAATCTCAAAATTTTATTTCATTATATTAATAATCATATTATTAACTGTATTATTAAAAAACAAGTTTATTCAACTATGTCAAAATGTGTCATGAAGCAAACTTCTTTTTCGTTTTTATCATCTGTCAGATGAAAATATAAGATTCCATCATTTACATTTCGTGTATCAACAGGTACCAGAGAAAAACTAAACGTAACGTTCTGACCAGCATGTAAAGGACAATGGGCATCCTTTAAGCCAAGGCATCCAGCGTTTTGAGGTAAGGGAAATTGTCCAATCCAATTTCCTGCATCGATATCAGCATATGCCTCAAGATTAGTTGTATCCTGGACTAAAAATTTACATAGTACATTATTAAACGGGTGTGTAAAGGGTTTATTTACCAAACGAGAAGTTTACAGCCCGAGCCGAAGGCGAGGGCTGTAACGAGTTTCGTAAAAAAGTCTTTACACATCAGTTTCATAATATATTTTCTCGCTTGAGAGCCGAAAAAGAGAAAAGAAATTGCGATTTTGAGGTTAGAATGCGAGAAAATATTTTTCTTATTATAAAAGTGTAGTAGATTTTTTTTATGTTATTAAAATTATTCAAAAATTATCTTTCTTAAATATTATTTTCTTCAAACTTTACTCTTAAATAAAATTTAAAGTCATTTTATTTTTTTTGTTAGCACAACTTTCCGAGTCGATAGAGGAGTCTTGTTGAATCGGTAATAAAATCTTACTTGGAACATTGACAGAAAGTCAGCTTTATTCTTTTCTTACAAAATGTGCTCTAAATTTATAATGCCTTTTTTAAAGGTTTAGTAATAAGATATATCATCTATGCATAGTTTATAACAATGCAGTTTCCCAGATATTTTATGTTTATTCAAAAAATTTTTTCAATTTCTCTATACTGTGCTTTTTATTAGTTGAAATAAAATTGTATAATATCAAGATATTGTTAAAATAATAATATTAGGAATAAAAAATCAGGAAAACAATAGTATTATACATCTTCTTAATTAAAAAAAATTTACTTACTGACAGTAAAGCCCACTTCAATATCGATAGCGCTGCCCTTATGCACGAAGCATGTCGATGCACTGTCGCAATCATTGATTTTCAGATAATGAGGAGCCTGAACATCTCACGGACGTATACATTTTTAAAATTTCGCCGATTGAGTTGATAGTTCCACCAGGAGTACAACAATGAATGAACCTAACATTTAAAATAGAAATTTTTTTTAATTTCAATAATTGCAAAATTCTTAAAGTCATAATAAATATGAAGCAACGATCGACTGTGACAACATACCTAATTGTGCTCAAAGAAATATAATTTATGATAATCGTATTTTCAAATAATTATTAATTAATAAATAAAGAGTATTACTTTACAAAACCAGGAAAATATTATATCCTTATATATAAACACAAATACATATAGCGCTATATAAAGTTAAAATTATGGTTGAAACTTTTTGAAAAAATGTACATTAAAATGTTATAATTAAAACAACGAAAAAGTAATTATTAATAGAAACAAAGACTTCTAACGAATCCATAAAAAACTTAGCGCTTTATAAAAATACAATTATTTATGTAAATCATTTTTTAATTATATTTTTAATTTTTGCAGTATAAAGAATTTATTTTATATGTTAATAATATTATGATTGATATTAAATAAAATAGAAATAGAAAGAAAAATACTTATTATAAATAAAATATTACTCACCCAAAAAGAATTTCATTTGATGCAAATTTAATTCACGTATTTCACATAAGATTCTTTCTATGTGTTGTACTAGTAAAACTGATACTTTATGAGACGAAAATTTTATTTTAATAAAATTTTGGTCTTATAAAGTGAATCGAATCATACCCATATGTATAAATAAATTCTTTCATCTCTTAATCTTTTATGCATTGCATTAATTAAATTACAAATATAATGTATTTTATTTTTTTAAATACCGATAGCATTGGATAAATAAAGACTGAAAAGAATAATACTTATCAATAAAATATTTCTTACCTAATGCCAATTTCATAGTTCTGCTCTGAAGATTCACGTATTTCAAAAAAGAATTTGATGGTACTTAATGTGCCGGCTTTCAAATAAAACTGATACTTTGAGTTTCTCTATTTAAAGGTACACAGTATCTAATTATACTTACATTTTTAGATTAATAATTTGACATTTAATCCTTTTTTATTGAAATTACTAATTTTCACATGAAGAAATCCATTACATACACAGTGAAAAAAAATTTGTAATTTTAACACACATAAGTGTTAGAGATGAAATACAATTTTTTTTGTGTTAAAATTAGTAAGTACACACATGTTTGTGAAATTTACAAACTCCGTGTGTTAATTCTAGAAAAAGTACACATATATTTTTAAATTACAAAATTTTTTGTGTTGATTTTACAAATATGTTTGTAAAATTTTAATACAAAAATATTTGTACAAAATAAAATTTCACGAATTACACAAAATTTTTTACAGTGTAGATTACTAATTTAATTGATTATTTTATTGAAAAAAATAAAAATTTAAGTCCGATAAATTAATTGAAATCGAGCTTAATAATTTAATTAAACTTTTCTTATCAATTCTTGGCATAATCGAATTATCCTTGTAGTAAACATCTGTTTTACAAAAAAGCTTTACAGTAGTATCGGGTATATGTATCTAAACTCTTGAAAAATAAATAAATAAATCTAAATAAATCTAAAAGAACGATCATTCGGCCTACTTTCTCACGTTCTATTTTACTCAATGAACAGAGATATTTTTATAAATCGCAATGAAAACATAAATAAAATTTTATATAAAAAAATATTTCAATCGCTTAAAAATGTCCATAAATTTACGTTGGATTTCTAAAATTCTCATTGGAATTTCATTATGAATTTCCAATTGGAATTGATTGGAATCCCAAAATGGATTTCCAACAAAATCCAATTGGAAATCCAATTGGATTTTTTCAACGGGGATGGCCCTCAACTTCATGATTATAGACAAACTACGTACTGTGCATTAAGCATACTATTAACAAGGTATAATCCATAATAGAAATACTAAACAAAAAATAACTAAGAGCAGGAATAAAAAACGGTTTGTTAAACATAGGAAACTAGAAAATATTATTTTTAAAAAAATCTAAGACTGTATGCTTCTATATATTTAATATTAATAATTTTTTACTTCAAAGCTTTACGTTTTTATGATATTCATTAAAAATTATTTTTGCATAAAATTTAACATAAAAAAAATAAAAATTTGAACTTTTTTTAAACATTTACATTTCAACACTGATGAGACTACCGACCTTAAATTTCCATAGAGCCACCGCATATTTCATCCTCTCACCATAAAACCTAAAAAAAAAAAAATTCTCTACAAGTGCCTACAAACATAAACATAGCATACTATTCTAACCCCTGATGGTCTAAGTTAACTTAACTCTCCTCTCAATTGATTCTAATTGGTATCAATTGAACGTAATTACTAAGAAGACGGCCCCAACAACCGTGCTACGCTTGGTATTATAACTATATATAATAAAACTTTTTTTCTTTTTTCTCTTTATTTTTTCTGTCTCTCTTTCTATCGCTATAGCAAGTGAACGCGGGCACGTTTTTATTTTATCGCTTAACTTTTTGAGGCACGTAAGCATTCTATCTCAGGGTTTTTTCTCTGTATGAGAGAAGTTATACATGTATGTATTTCTGTTTTTGAATAGATTAGATGTGTAAACTATTACATGGTTTTTGTTGTAATCGAAAAACTTTTATTCGGATGATTATTTTAATATTTCTTATTTTGTTAAATAGTTTTTGAATTTCGAGACAAGAATTAAAAACACCATTATCATTAGTAAAGAATAAATAATTTTAAAAGTTAAATTTATTTTAATTATTTTTTTACTGATATGTAGTCGATTTTTAAACAATTTTTTAACAAAATAACTTATTTAAGAAATTCTTTTAACTTTCTGAATTATTTATCATCTTTTATGAAAAAATACCCGATTTAGTGTTATGTCATACATCGAATGAAATTTTTTTATGATAAAAGTGTTATACAACAATAAAAAATATCCGACGTACAAAATAACATCAATGTTTGTTTTTTTATAAGTAATGTGATACAAATGAATGTTTGCTAAAAAAAAATCTTTATCCATAGTTAAATTTAATTTAAAATTTAATTTAATTTGAAGCGAAATTTAATTTAAAATTTAATTTAAAGCTCTCATAACATAACACTACACATCAAATTCACATTTGCAATTAGAGATTAATTTTTCACTAATTTTACTTATATACTAATTTAAGTAGTATATAAGTTAAATAAAAGTTAATTAAAGTATATAAATTAAATTTAAGAGTTTATTTAATTGTAAGCTAACTCTATATATATATTCAAAATTTTTTTATTTTTATTTTTTATTTTTGATGCATGCTATAAATTAGAAAAGATTTTTTATTATATCAAAATAATAGTAATTTATTAATTAGCCATAAAATATTACTTAAGAGCAGGCCGGATTCGCTGTCCTTGTCTAATTGAGATTTTCGTTATTTACTCAGTATAACGGTATCGCAATTTAGTTAGTTTTTAATATACAAAAAAAATTACCGTTTGTTTTTGAGAAAAGTAGAACGCGAAAATAAAAAATAAACTCACCTCGGCGTTCCTTACTTTTCAAAAACAAGCTTAAATTTTTTCTGGATAATGTTTTTATATATTCTTTCTTACTAATTTGAAGATACACTGATTAATAGTTGAGTAAATAACAAAACTCAATTGCTACTCGGTCGGTATCAGGTTCTACTCCGGCCTGCTGTTAAAAGTGGATTTCAGATTTTTTCATATCAAATTTCAATTACAAATGTAGCCATCGAACTATAATGATCATTTTCGAACATATTTTTAAAAAACTTTCTAATTTTATAAACAGAAAGTTCAATTTTTAATGTGCATATTTTATATGAAAAAACATTCTATTATACATATATCTTAGATTAAAATTCAATCACCTCAAAATTATTGTAATATCACAAAAAAATTATGTGATAAAATTTTCAATACTGTATTATTTTTACTTTTTCTTCAAATTGATATAAATTACCCCAGTTTTATGTATCATCTAAAAATCTAGGTTATACATTAAATGACATACGAAAAGATGTAGCACTATGCTTGATGGAAAAAAAATTGACTTGGTAAACAACATTACGGTGACGGCCCATATATTTCGTGAGAATCATCATTGGCCTCCTGAAAATTTTCGTCATTCGCTCATAACTATATCGAAAGATTAATGCGCGTCATCCTCCCGCATATAATATTTTTTTCTCTTTCTCTTTCCTGTTTTTTTTTCTTATGTACACGCGAGACCATTGTATTGTGCGCTTAATGCTGCGGGCGTATGGTCCCTTTTTATTCTTATTCTTATAAAATCGAAGAGTTTTCTATCACTCATCGAAGGAGAAAAACTTTTTTTCAAAGTTTTAAAACATTTGCGTTATTCAAGATATCATACCTATTATTATAATGTAAATATCAATTATAATTCTTTTCAAAATCATTTGATTCATTGATTTAAAATACACTTGTGTTTTACTCAAGTTTTTTTATAATGTGGGAGTAATTTTTGTACAATATGCTTAAGTCGTTGAATTTTTATTCAGTTTATTCAACTTTAAATTTTTGTGCTCAATGTTTACAATAAAACAAATACATTTACTTAAAGAGAATATTTGTATTTCTAAAATACAATTCGTTTGAAAATATATAGGACAAACTTACCAGTACAATAACACTATTGTTGACTAAAATGATGATAATTATTAAATATTCGTTAATTTTTTTAATACTAATAAGTCTCTATGTGTAGATTGAAATATTTGAACAGGTTTAAAAGATTTTAATGACCGTTATGTTACACTCACAATTTTTAATTAAGCTAAATCTCGTACATTTTAAGAGACGATTTTTTTATCTGGAGTCTAATATAATTTATTTTTTATTTAAAAATGAATCTGTTCAATACATGTCTAATTAATTTGAACATATTTGTGTTTAAACTTAAATAAAATATTTAAGTTAAAGAAAAAAATTTTTTACACGGCCGACGTGGGTATACTCCCCCGCGAAATAGTGCTTCGCTGCTGTTAAAAAATTTTTCCTCAATGTTTTACGCCTTCGCTCGGTACTTTAACTACGTTTAAGACATTTTTCGTTTTTACTCCCTAGGTGAATAATATACTATTTCACTTGACCAAAATTATCGAATTTTTATATAAAGCAGCGATTATATACAAAATTATGTTTGTCCAATTCAAGAGCTAAAGCGCAAAAAGGTCTACATTTTTTATAAAAAATTTTATTTTTGTCAGCATGGAAACATAGTAATATAATCCAAAATTGATCTTCTGAAAAATAAAATACTATAACGATTGTTGTATAAAGTGATACTATATAGTTAATAATTGCAAGAATATTTCAAGTAATGTTAAACTATGCAAATCAAATTCAATGATCATTACAGCCAAGAATTTTCAAAAGAGAATAAAACCTTAAATAATGGCAAATCTATATTTAATAACAGTTGAGTTTAGAGAAGTATTTCGCAGCTCTTATGATCATTAAATTCAATTGCACAAGAATTAATATAAGATAAAGAAATTTGAAATCTCAGTAATTTAAAATTTGATTTAAATATATGTCCTTCTATTATTATTCGCTAGACATTAAGATAACATCTTTTAAGTAAAAAATATTATCTTAATGTTTAAGTATATTCTCACTTCATTGCAATTTCGTGTCTTTTGGCACAAGTTGTAATATTTTTGAATAATTTTTTTTTCGATCCGTCTGATATGCTATATCTTACTGACGGGAAAATAAACAGTTTCGTGCTTGAAACACATTTTTTTCTAATTTTGGTATGTCTATCTGTAATTAAATATAGATTTACCTTTAATAAAGGAATTCCTCTTTTGAAAATTTTATTTTCGAAGAGATGTTCGCTCAGTAATCATTAAAATTTATCAATGATTTTAATGATAAGCTATGCCAAAACTGTAAAGATTCAATTTTTTCCACTATTAAAAATTTTATTAATTTAGGTTTTCATCTTATATTAATTTAAACCCAGAAAAACTAGCTTTTTGAGATTTTGATATAAATGTTTAAATAATGCAAATAATTATCCTAAATAATTAGAACTAAAAATTACTCAGTTAATGAAAGAATTAAGATATAATAATAAAAACTCATTTCTAATATTTATGAACTTATTTTGAATTTTTATGAAATGAATATTTTTTAAAATAATCATTCAATTTCCGTTTACGTATAAATGTGAATAAACAATAATTTTTAATAATAACTTTTTCAATAGATAGCTATTTGTTATCTAAATCTCTCTTACTGAAGATTATAAGTTTTCTCCATTTATCACGAGCTAAAGAACTGAAATTAAAATTATCAATAGTCCAATGCTACCAAAAGTGAAAGGTATAAGAAGGGTAATAAATTAAGAGAAACAAAATTAATATTTTATTATTGCTTATATATTTTTTATTAACAAATTTGAAAAAATTAGTTTTGTATCGTGGCATCCATTACAAATAACAAAAATTTTGATATCAGTCATCGGATAGAAGAAAGAATATTTCAATAATGTATCTTTCAAAAATATTTTATTTATTATCTTATATTACATATTATTCATATAATAAATACGTTGACATTTTATCAATTACATATCTACACATCAAGAGAATCAATGGCGATTTATAAATTAAAAATTGTATGCAAGTAATTTTACATTTAAAAAATTAGGATAAAATTATATTAATGTCACGTCTTCACTATTTTTTTTATTAAAAAAAAATTTTTTTAAATAATATTTTAACTATATTACAACCACTACATATGTTCATACTTATATATTAACTATATCATATTTATTGTATACATAACGTCTTCACTTGTTAAACATTTTTTTAATTTTTTTATTAATAATTTTTAATTTTTGTTACAAAAAAAAACTTTTGGCTGAGATTTCCAAGTTTTAGCTTTTCCGTTCAAGAGATCATCGGAAAACATGAGCATTGGAATCATCTAATTATAATAAAAAAAGCGTTACCTTTTTCTTAATTAGATGAGAACAATGGACGGTGACCTCTACTAGAAAATAAGTCACCAAGAGTTCAGAGGGTTTTTTCCATTATGATTTTCGGTTTTCCCGAAAAATATAAAAACCTCTGGGCTCATCATAATGCATGTTATTATACCGCAGTCGTTTATCGCGTTTAGTACAGGTCATTGTTATCTCAGAAACCATAGAAAGCACCAGATTTTCTACTTTTTACATTTATATTTTTTTACTAAACTTTAACTTTCTTAACTTTTGTTTTTATTCAAAGTGTATTTCTTTTCTTTAAACTATCAAGATACGTAAAATATATTGTGACGCGAATGAGATATCATTGTAATACAAGGATTAAGAATACTATTCAGAAATAAATAAAGGATCAACTATCTCATCTATCTAAAAGGTAATTTTATTATTATTTACATATATTCTTTCTTTCCCTTTCCTCAATTTCTAAAAAGGGCTCTCGAGCCTGCAAATAAACCTCACTCTATCTCCTATACCCTCTGTCACGCGAAAACCCTCTTGCTTGCGTAACCGCTCAAAGTAGCAAGAACTGTAACGTGCGGGTAAATTAAAATATTAAATATAATAACTTTTATTCGGACGTTACACATACATCCATATACTTATTTTCATAGAATCATACACATATATGAATTAACTACATATTAGATTTCACCAATGGGCCTGGATAAATTGATTCATGATAAATCTAAGGGTAACCATATAAAGAGAAATGTAGCATATATTTTAAACAATGTATTTTAAGTCTTAATAAATTTATACTAATAAGAAAATAATTTTTATAGATTAAAGAAGAAAAAGGTAAATATGACGATAAATACCAAACATTTACACTAAAAGCTTCAATTCTAGGATATTTTCGAAAAGATACAATTGAAAACTACGCAGCTGACTTGATAGATAATTGTTTTGATGATACAGAACTCATGAATTCGTCTGTAACGGGAAAAAAGTGCAATGCTAACAAAGAAGATGATGCTTCAGATCCAAAACCAGCAGTTGATTCTGCAAAGATGAATTTTATAGAAAGTAAATATATACATATATATATATATATATATTTTTTATTAATGTTTAACAATCATGAATTTGCATTAATTGAAATATGTTTTTTAGAATTAGTTTTCAAACAATTTGGCACTACTAGAAAAGTACGTTCAAGGATTCGAAAAGTCGCATCAAATAAAATATCACAGAAAAGATCCAATATTAATTAATTTTATTATTAATTATTGGTGTTTTAGATTTCAAAAAGTTTTTTGAATAATAATTCTATTATTATTAAGAACAAACATTTTCATTGTGTTCCTCAATGATTACAAACGCTCCAAAGATATTTCGACTTTGAATTTTTTAAGGTATTTAAGAAATATCTTATGGTTCAAAAACCAACTGGCTCATCGATGTCTTGATCGAAAAAAAACTAGAAGTACAGTTCCGGATGGAGATCCGATTCAACTATGATCACCGCATAAAGTGGATTTATTTTTAAGTATGTAAAACAGAAATTTAAAAATAATATTTATTGTTGATTTTGCTGCCACAAATTTTAAACATTAAATCCTTTTGTAGGTTTATTTGACGATTACTTAAAAGATCATAAAAAATATAAGGACTTCACAGATGAACAAAGGGATATGATGATAAAAAATTCTATAGGAACTCTTAGTGCATTAATAAGAGACGAAAGAGATGTTGCAAGAAAAGAAAAAAACTAACTTTGTATAGAAATATAAAAATAATTTAAAATATTATTAGCGCATAAATAGGAGACGAGAGAGATGTTGCAAGTAATAAAACAAACTAGCTTTGTAAATAAATATATAAAAATAATTAAAAATATTCTATATTTTGTACTTTTATAATAAAAAAATTGCTTTCAAGTTTGTTTTTATTAATTTATGTGTAAATTAATTAAGTGTAACTCTGGGCAAAGAACAAAAAAATCGTAAGTCTTATTATACGATTATTTATTGAACGCAACGTTTCGAGGTCGAATTACCACCTCTTCAGGCTATTGATTTTGTTATTTAAAACATTTTTAGATGATATTCACTTGCTTATCATTTGATTATCATCTGATCTTTTTTAATAGGGTACTTACCTATCAACTTTTCTTTTTAATTAATAGAAAAACAATTCCTTTTAAGAAATTGTTTACAATTCAAACGCCACTGAAGGGGTAAACAGTTACTTGCTTGCAAGTTTCTAACTCTTCAGTATACTTTTACTAGAATAGTGATATTCCGGTAAAATCATTGTGCTATAACGCATAAGCTCATAGCTCTAGACGGTATATGATGATCAAGCGAAGATCATTATAATTTGAGTTATATAATTATTTTCTTGTAGCAATTTTTGTTTTTATTTTCGGTAACTAACGCGAATCCTGAGCCCTTGAGCTAACGCTTAGGCTTGAAAAAGGAATAGCCACAGCCGTGACTTATTTTAGTATTAATTTATTAATATTAAAAGTAGAAATTTAATAATTATTCCATTACATCCGCTACCAGCGGCGAAATACTATTCATCCGATTCAATTAGAATTAAGGAGAGAGAACAATTTTTTGAATGGTACAATTAAATATCAAATAAATGTATGGAATTCAATTTTGATGAAGAAATGATCAAATATTGCAAAATAGACACAAATATTTTTTGTCGCTTGTGTGTCATATTTAGGAACATATTCTTAAAAAAAGGAAATAGGCTTTTTCGCAGGCTACAACTATAGCATCTGCATGTTCTGTACTTTTCAGGCATAACTTTTTAAGAGAAAACCACCGGGCTCATATCTACAAAGGAATATAGATTTGCCGATAATCATTCAAAAAAATCAATTTAATGACGAGAATGTGTGTTACGTAAAACAATTATTCACGCTCTAAAGGCGCGTAAGTATGTTTTACCAGAAGGTTATAAAGTCGATGAATTTTTACCTAAAGATATCAATGAGGTGTCATCTTCGAAATTCAAAGGAATAGTATTTGAATTTCAAGGATTTTATGCTCATGGCTGTAAAAAGTGTTTTGCTCGTGATTACGAGTCATGAGAATCATTCAGACGGCCAATGCATAAGTGTTATAAGAAAACACTCCAGAAAATAGAAAAAATGCGCGTTAGCGGATATAAAGTTGAATGCATTTAGGAATGCAATTTTAAACAAATGAAAATATCGCAATCCGATATATTAAAATATTTAAAAAATCATTCGTTTTTATCCGACATAAAACTCGACCCTTGAGATGCTTTCTTTTATGAGTGCAAGGGAAATTTCGGAACTTCGCACACTACAACGAACGAAGAAAGAATCATATATACGGATATATGTTTGTTATATCCATATATCTGTAAAACAGGTAAATTAAACATATGGCTTAGAAATCTTGAGCAAGTGAATTAGACGTAATATAAGTGACATTCGTTCACCACGTTCTTATATTAAGTCGTTTTTTTAATTGAAAAAAGATTTCGAAAACACAAGACTGCACATATATTTTATAATGCTAGTTTTTAAAGTGTATACTGCAGTGGCTTATTTACGATTTGAAATAGAGAACAAGTCGGCACATTTTGCGTTGGTGATGGCTAAAACGAGAATTCCATCATTTAAGCTTATGTGAATAGTTTGGTTAGAATCACAAGCTACTCTATTAGGCGCTAAACTAGCGAAAATAATAGAAAAATAATTGAAAATTTATTTGATCGGCACATTTTACGGAGAGACTCTGTACGCAACAGATATTTGTTGCACATAGGTTGGAAGAAATTACCAAATTCTGAGAATAGTTATTTACGAAAGTTAACCCTGCAGAGGATGCAGTGAAATGGAATAATAAACTTAATGTACAGGACCGATGGTTTGTTGGATTGGATTTTTTACGTAAGCCAGAAAGTAATTAACTTATAGAAAAGCAGTTAAATGAGAATTAAAAGATGCGTACAACAGATGTCTTTGAACTTTAGATCAAACAGTCAAAAAGTCATTTTCCTGAAGATATATAAAGGACAGTGTTCTATATATAGACTTCATAGATATTTTTACTTCTTAAAAGAATTTACTCTTGCTTTACATTAAGAGACGATTTTAACCTTGATAAATTAAGTTTGATCTGAATAATTATTGTGTATAAACTAATAGTTATTTTTGTATACATGCATTTTCATTTGAAAAATTAATATTGTTGTTAAAAAACTTATACCCTTTGTTCGCCTCTTCAAAGAATTATGTAATATTTTTATGCCTACGCTTATTTCTTGACGATGTTTCATAGTTGTTTGATGTTGTTATAGCATTTTATATCGTGCTTTCTTCAGTCATTTTTACATTTAAGAAATGTTGGTTTAATTGATGAATTTCCACCTCACTTCTCCTAATAAATTCCTTTTTTTTCCAAGGATTACAAGGATTTTCCACATCAACATTGTTTGAGCTGAAAAAAAAATTAGAAAAATAGTTAAATATTATTTTACTTTTAACTTAATAGTATTGTTCATTATTTAATTGTTCTTACTTTACATTGCAACCCTAATGATAATAACTTTTATGAATAATAGTAAAAAACTGCTAACCACCGTGAATTACTGTTAACCGCTTGACTGGCATGGTGCATTTTTATGTACCAACAGTGTCTGTGCCAAACTGGCAAAAAACGCAAAAAATGAGTCAAAATATATTCGGATTTTATTTTTATCGAAAAAGGCTTTGTTCTCTCGGAAGTGAATTATAAAGCTTAGAGTACTACATAGTACTGGAGGCAGCTGCACTAACAAGGAGAGGTTCCCACCTCCGGGAAACGAATTTGACTGAAACTGCAGGACATGATTTTTTAATGAAAAGAAATGAATCTGTGTTTTTTCTTTTCATCGAATAGGCCCCTTAGACATTTTTTCGAAAATATAGTAAAAAGGAGCCTTTATAAGAATTTGAATATCCAAACAACTAAGACTCTTACAAAAAAATATATGAAAAATGAAATAAAGTGCAAATTAAATGCTTTACTTTAAGCTCTGTTGCATTAAAAAAGCTTCAGCGGTTCAAAAGTTATGCTTTATTGAAAATTACTACATATTTATTAATTTTTTAAGTATATAAAAAATCATCAATTTTTTACGCTATTTCATTAGCATATTTTAATTACCTATAACTTTTGAACCAATGAAACTTTTTTAATGTAACAAAGTTTAAATCAAAGCATTTGATTTGCACTTTATTTCATCTTTCATGAGTCTTAGTTGTTAGGATATTCAAGTTCTTATAAAGGCTTCTTTTTACTATATTTTCGAAAAAATGTCTGTTTTAGTCTAAGAAGCCTATTCGACGAAAAGAAAAAAACACAGGTTCATTTTTTTTCATCAAAAAATCATATCTTGCAGTTTCAGCCGAATCCGTTTCCCGGAGGTGGGGACCTCTTCTTGTAAAGCGTGGTCAATGCGAAAGAGAGACCACTATATCGGAGAGTATATGTTTTATCTCTTGCTGCGCACGTGGCGTAAACTAAACTCGGAGCGAGAGAGTAAGTATGTACCCTCCGATATAATTATTTCTCTTTTGCACTGACCACGACTCCACTACTGTATTCTCTAAGGATTTGGAAATCGCTGATTAAGAATTCATTATCAGAATTTTGAAATTCAAATGGCTGATTGAATATCTCAAGTCTAAAACAAGAGACAAAAAAGTCAAAAAAATTTGAATTTTTCTAGAACTTAGTGTTTAAGGAATTTTTGGGTCGCTGATTACGAATATGAGGCTAAATATTATATTACGAATATTACCTCTATACCTTATAATTCACTTCCGAGAGAAAAAAAACTTCTTTCAAAATAAAACCGAATATATTTTAACGCATTTTTAACGTTTCTCGTCAGTTTAGCACGTATAATAATACGTCATGCCAGTCAGAAAACAGTCGCAATCGAAACGTAAATAATAGTTTTTTACAATTTACAGTTATTTACAATTAATATTTAAATTTCACTATCAAAAAATTTTTCCACTAAATAATACGTAACAAAATATAATTTACATAATGAATAATAATTACATATAAATTACCTTCAAAGTTTGTGAAAATTGAATAGTAGATCCTCTCTGTAGCAACAATTGTTCTCTTTTCCAAGTTTGTAAGAACACCTTTCATCAAAATGTAGATCGTACATGAAAATTTTTTTTAATTTTTAGCTACATTATCAGTAAAATCATCTTTTAGAGCTTGTATTCATATCTTTTTATATTCTTGATTCTTTAGGAATCTATTTAAAAAAACAATAATACGTTATATATTACATTTTTAAATTAATTTTGAAAATATTTCATTTCATATCAAAACAAATACTCACTTTTGAGAACCAAGTAATTCACAACATTGCATTCTAATAAAGTTTTCACATTAAAACCACAATCAAGAATAATACACATTTTACACTGAAAAAACATTCAAGCAATAATATCTCTGGATTGCAGTACTGAAACTCAAAGTACTGAATATTGCTCCTGCGTGCATCGAGGAACTAATAATCCTAGTTAGAAGAAAGGAGCTTCTCAAATTCGCTGTTACGCTATTGGTGGCGACCCCATACAGCATGAAAGGACTTTGAAAGGATTCTGAAAGGATTCATAAAAAGACTACAATCTTTCAGAAATATTTCACTGAAAGGATTCTGAAATAATTCTATGTCCGAGGTATTATTCTTTTAAAAATAATACATAAAAATATTTCATAAAGAATTCACAAGTCATTTCAAAATCCTTTCAATGGAAGAATTCTGTAAGGATCCATGAATTCTTTTGGTAATAATTCGTAAATCTTTTCATACATCTTCCATTGAAAGGATTCTGTAAGAATAATATGAAATATTTTTAAAATATTTCATTGTATTATTTCTAAAAGGAATATACCTCGGACATAGAATTATTACAGAATCCTTTCAATGAAAGAATTCTGTAAGGATCCATGAATTCTTTTGGTAATAATTCGTAAATCTTTTCATACATCTTCCATTGAAAGGATTCTGTAAGAATAATATGAAATATTTTTAAAATATTTCATTGTATTATTTCTAAAAGGAATATACCTCGGACATAGAATTATTACAGAATCCTTTCAATAAAAGAATTCTGTAAGGATCCATGAATTCTTTTGGTAATAATTCTTAAATCTTTTCATACATCTTTCATTAAAAGTATTCTGTAAGAATGATATAAAATATTTTAAAAATATTTCATTGTATTATTTCTGAAAGAAATATACCTCGGACATAGAATTATTACAGAATCCTTTCAATGAAAGAATTCTGTAAGGATCCATGAATTCTTTTAGTAATAATGCATTAATCTTTTCATCTATCTTTAGTTGAGAGACGTGTAAAGTTCTAGAAATTTTATTCTTTCCTGTATTATTTAAGAATCAATTTAGAATCAATACACACACACATATATATATAACGGATATATGATGATATAATTATTCATAGGATTACGAATAGTTTTACAGCGGTTAAAATCGAAGTTATCATAACACAGACATCGCACGCATAACAATTTATAGTTTCCATTTAAGATTCTTATTTTCCTTATATATGAAACGGGAAGCACTCTTACCGCTTGCGAGAATAAGAGATACCGCCATCAAGCGGATAAATTATAAACTAATCCCGAAAATATTTCTAAATGATTCTGTTATCTTTCACGTTTTCTTTCATAAAGTCCTTTCAAAGTCCTTTCAGTAAGGATTCATGTAATAACTTTTATTCTTATCATAAGTTATTTCATGAAATATTTCAAAAAGATTTCAAAATTATTTCATGTATGATTTCTTGAGACTTTACCAAAATATTGCATGAATTATTTCATGAAAGCTTTTTGAATGAATCTTGAAATGATTCGGTGAAAGAATACCTTAGATCATTCCGAAAATCTTTCTAAATTATTTTCTGATTTTAATCGTTAGAAGATTTCTGAGTTCTTTCTTGTTTCCTTTCAAGAAGTCTTTTCAAAGTCCTTTCAGTAAGGATTCATGTAATAACTTTTATCGTCATGATAAGTTCTTTCATGAATTATTTCAAAAAGGTTTTAATATTATTTCATGTAAGATTACTTGAAATATTACTAAAACCTTGCTTGGAATTATTACATAAAAACTTTTTGTAAGTATCTTGAAATGATTCGTTGAAAGAATACCTTAGATTATTTCGAAAATCTTTCTAAATTATTTCATGACTAGAATCTTTGGAAGATTTTTGAGTTATTTCTTGTTTCCTTTCAAGAAGTTCTCTCAAAGTCCTTTCAGTAAGGATTCATGTAATAACTTTTATCGTCATGATAAGTTCTTCCATGAATTATTTCAAAAAGGTTTTAAAATTATTTCATGTAAGATTACTTGAAATATTACCAAAACCTTGCTTGGAATTATTACATAAAAGCTTTTTGTAAGTATCTTGAAATGATTCGTTGAAAGAATACCTTAGATTATTTAAAAAATCTTTCTAAATTATTTCATGACTACAATCTTTGGAAGATTTCTGAGTTATTTCTTGTTTCCTTTCAAGAAGTTCTCTCAAAGTCCTTTCAGTAAGGATTCATGTAATAACTTTTATCGTCATGATAAGTTCTTTCATGAATTATTTCAAAAAGGTTTTAAAATTATTTCATGTAAGATTACTTGAAATATTACCAAAACCTTGCTTGGAATTATTACATAAAAGCTTTTTGTAAGTATCTTGAAATGATTCGTTGAAAGAATACCTTAGATCATTTTGATAATCTTTCTAAATTATTTTATGACTGGAATCTTTGGAAGATTTCTGAGTTATTTCTTGTTTCCTTTCAAGAAGTTTTCTTAAAGTCCTTTCAGTAAGGATTCATGTAATAACTTTTATCGTCATGATAAGTTCTTTAATGAATTATTTCAAAAAGGTTTTAAAATTATTTCATGTATGATTTCTTGAGACTTTACCAAAATATTACATGAATTATTTCATAAAAGCTTTTTGAATGAATCTTGAAATGATCCGGTGAAAGAATACCTTAGATCATTCCGAAAATCTTTCTAAATTATTTTCTGATTTTAATCGTTGGAAGATTTCTGAGTTATTTCTTGTTTCCTTTCAAGAAGTTCTCTCAAAGTCCTTTCAGTAAGGATTCATGTAATAACTTTTATCGTCATGATAAGTTCTTTCATGAATTATTTCAAAAAGGTTTTAATATTATTTCATGTAAGATTACTTGAAATATTACTAAAACCTTGCTTGGAATTATTACATAAAAACTTTTTGTAAGTATCTTGAAATGATTCGTTGAAAGAATACCTTAGATTATTTCGAAAATCTTTCTAAATTATTTCATGACTAGAATCTTTGGAAGATTTTTGAGTTATTTCTTGTTTCCTTTCAAGAAGTTCTCTCAAAGTCCTTTCAGTAAGGATTCATGTAATAACTTTTATCGTCATGATAAGTTCTTTCATGAATTATTTCAAAAAGGTTTTAAAATTATTTCATGTAAGATTACTTGAAATATTACCAAAACCTTGCTTGGAATTATTACATAAAAGCTTTTTGTAAGTATCTTGAAATGATTCGTTGAAAGAATACCTTAGATTATTTCGAAAATCTTTCTAAATTATTTCATGACTACAATCTTTGGAAGATTTCTGAGTTATTTCTTGTTTCCTTTCAAGAAGTTCTCTCAAAGTCCTTTCAGTAAGGATTCATGTAATAACTTTTATCGTCATGATAAGTTCTTTCATGAATTATTTCAAAAAGGTTTTAAAATTATTTCATGTAAGATTACTTGAAATATTACCAAAAACCTTGCTTGGAATTATTACATAAAAGCTTTTTGTAAGTATCTTGAAATGATTCGTTGAAAGAATACCTTAGATTATTTAAAAAATCTTTCTAAATTATTTCATGACTACAATCTTTGGAAGATTTCTGAGTTATTTCTTGTTTCCTTTCAAGAAGTCATTTCAAAGTCCTTTTAGAAAGGATTCGTGTAATATTTCATATTTTAACTTTCATTTCCTTCTTGGTATTATTTTTGTAAAGACTTTGTAATCTTTCTGTGTATTATTTCATAAATTCTTTTCAAAAGAATATGGTTATCTTTTTAAGTCCTTTTTAAATTTTTTCAACGTATTATTACTTGTAATATTTCATGAAATTATTTCGAAATTCTTTCATGCTGTGTGGGGACGCCATGCGGATAGTGAAACACACCGAATTTACTTTTTGAATTTAAAGGAGCTACTTTTAAATTAGGTTGTTGGATCTGACCCTCGGTAAATTTAGATGGGATGGAGAAACTGTATAAGGGGCTTTTCCGTCCTCTAACGGTTAAGAGAAGCATTTTATATTTTATTACTTTTTAAAAGTAATAAAATGTAGTTATAAGAATTTAAAAAGAATTCAAATATTCAACTTACCTGGAAAGTATCAGACTTTCAGGTCACAAATTTTTTTGAAAACTGTCGAAAATGTTTTTTTATGAAAACACAAATATAGCTAAATTTAACTTTCAATAGATTGAGAGCTAGATGATAATTGACAAAATTTACAAAATAATAATAAAAATTAGTAATATTTTATAAGACTGGAAATAAGTATGTGTATCTTACATAATTCGCATAAATAATTCAAAATGTTTAATGAAAATTCTTTAATTTAAGTTTTGATGAATCAAAAAATTATTTATTCTAAAGTTATTAATTACTAAAACTGATAATTCCGAATTTATTAAATAATAGTAAATTCTGTTACTTATATAATTACTGTTGATTTTAATATATTTTAAAATTTTATTATTGATTGATTGCATTACAGTTTAAATTATAGAATTTTTCTTATATATTATTATGATAGACTGTACAAGATACGCGTACTCATTTGTAGCCTTATGAATGAACAGTGCATAATAAGAAATATTAATTTTAATATTTCATAAAACTTATTATATCTATATTATCTCTTGGTTTATCGTATGTTTACGTCTATAATTTTAGCTTTTTTCATATATTTATATAAGAACATATTTCCTGCAGTTTCAGCAAAATCTGTGATTCGATGGACTGATACCCTTCTTGTTGGTTTATTGTAAAATATATAAGATCAGATAAACATTTATCATTTCATGTAAAATTGATCACAAAAATTTAACTGAAAAAGCATCTGTAGAATATATTTCTACCTGTATATTTATATATTTTTGAAGTGATAACTTCTTTTAGGATGGTGAGTTGCCTTGGAATCCAGACAAAAATTTCAGCTTGTAAAAATTAAAGCTCATAAAAATTTAAACTTGACGTTTGCACCAGCTTGCACTCATGCATTTTCTTTATGTATTTTATTCTTAACTACACTAGTATCCAGGCCTTAGTTTTTTTGTTTACATATTTAATTTTTACGAGCTTAAATTTTTATGAGCTAAAATTTTTTTCTGAATTCCTAAGCAGCTCACCGTTTCAAAAGGAGTCGATACACGTTAAACTGGCACATTGAATAAGCTTTGTAAATTCAACCAATAAATTAATAATTCTCAAATTTTCACTTAAGAAATTATGTTTTATTTGTAAAAAGTATGCTGTACTTTAAATAAACAATCTATAAAATTTTTGAAAAATAATGAGATTTGTTTTATTGAAGGAAATGTATCTGCCTCAACCTTGAAAGCACGGTAACTGGCCATTCAACCCTGATCAGGCAGCTCGATTGCAGCACTTTAGCTCGTGAGAGTCGCAAGAAACTTTAAATCCTCAATAAGAGAGTTTTCTCCACCATCACTGTAGTTGCGAGACTTGTTTCGACGATTGAGAGATCATCTACTGTAATATTTCTTAACCTAAAAATGTTAATCTTGTAGAAATTCAAAATGTTTATTTACAAATTATGATATAAAAAGTAACTTATATTGAAATACATAATTATTAAAAAAAATTGTATAATTATAAAATGGAAGATTTTCCTTATGTTTATGAAACTGTAATAATCAAAGAAGAATATGATTGTGATGATGAACAAGTAGAAAATTACCAAAATAATTATACGTACGAAAATAATGTTAATGTGGACTACAATAAATTTGAAAATATAAATAACATATACGGAATATACAATAATTATTTGCATGATCATAGTTATGCAAAATATAATTTAAAACAATTTGAAGTTGAATATGATTACGTTAATAGAGAAACACAAGATGGAAATGATCAAAATGATGAAGATCAAAGAATGGTAGATTTACATTTATTGGATGATATATCTAAAGACTCAGATAATAATCATGTGAAGCAAAAAATTGATGAACATGAGACATGGAAAATAAATATGTCTCATCATAATTACGCAAAGTGTGATAGTAATAATGATTATTTTGATGGTGAAAACCAGGATTCAAATTATCTACAGGATTATGATGAAGATAGAATTTATGATTCAGATTTAATAAAAACTGTTCGAAGGTTTCCTTGTATTTATACTTCAAATACATGTCGTAAAACATTAAGTTTAAATGATGCGTGGAAAAGGATTGCATTAAGTTTGAATGATTCAGGTAAATAAAAATATTCTTAAGGATTATATTATCTGTAAAATAAAAAATAAATTAATAATTTGATATTGAATTGTTTAGAAGAACATTGTAAACAGAGGTGGACTTGTTTGCGTAGATATTTTTGTAGAGAAAGGCAAAAAAGAAAATTAAAAAACAATTCAAAATTGTGGTGTTTATATGATGATATGGCATTTTTAAGTCCATATATGAAAAAGCGAAAGTAAGTATTGTAAAAGTAATATAAATAAATCAAAGAAATCTTAGAGGAATATTATATTAATTATTCATTCCTTTCAGAAACATAGTAACTATTGAAGAAAATATCAATGATATGCCATCAGATGTTTCAATTTCTAGAAAGGAAACTATAGAAACTATTAAAGGAAATAATGATACGCCATTAGATGTTTCAATTTCTAGTAAGGAAACTCTAGAATTAATTAAGCCAAATATAACGTATGTTAATAAAAAGAAATTTATGTCAAGCATCATTAAAACCGAATCACATGGAAATGATAACGTATCTAACACTACTACGACTCATCAGAAACTTATTGTAAATAACACAAATGGAATTGACCAAACTTTAGCTAGTACAATTAAAGAAATTAAAAAAAAGGTACTAAGAATAAAATTATAAATGAACAGTGCATTATAATAACAAGGGAATAAAGTTAAAGATTAGTTCTGAATCAGTGATTAACTGGGGAAGACAATAATTGATTATATTTCCATGTAATAATATTTTATTCCTAGTTCAACTTTGATCATTTTATTAAGTAAGATTAATGTAAAGAAATGGAATATTTTTAATTTCTATTTAATAATTAAATTTAAAACTCTAAAATTTAAAAAATTATTTCTTTTTAAAATTTGTTCAAAAAGTAAATTTCAATTACAATCAATTTCTAAAATTTTTAAAATGATAACAATAATTGAACTAGGAATAAGGGTCAACCAAATAGTAGATGGACAATTTCTGGTAAATGAACTGATGTATATATAAATAAGTTTCATAAATTTTAATATTTATTCTAAAAATATTTTTATTATAATTTGAAATTCTCTTTTAATCATATATAAAATTATTTTTTTACTTTGAAATAAAAATTAAGTGTGCTACTGCAAATGATATAATGCTGTTATAAACATATTTATTGTGATAAAATTCCAGCCAGTGTGATCTTATTTTGCAAAGGTATGTAAATAATATTTTGAAATTTTAAAATATTGATTAATAACATTTCTTTTATTAAATACTTGTTTATCTGCCAGTTTTAATGACTAATATGCTGTCTAGCCACTAATAAAATTTATAATTTGAAATAGCTAAATGGACAGCTATGAAAATTTATGAAACTAACCTGAACTAATTTATTATAAACTATGTTTAGTCAATACCTTGTTTTATAATAGTATACTATAATTTATTTATTTTCAACTGTGGATATCTTATTTAAAATAAAATTTTTTTTATTCATATATTTAGAAAAAAAAGACAGTATTGTATTCAACTGAAGACCTGAATAAAGCTCTTAAAGCTATTCGTAAAGGAGAAACATTTGGAAAAGTCTCTAAAAAATTTGGAATTCCTAAGTCAACATTGCACTCTAAAATTATTGGAGCAGTGCCAGAACATTGCAGAAAAGGTCCATTGACAACTTTGACTAGAGAAGAAGAGATTCGTTTGAAGAAATGGATTATTGATAGAGCTGAAATTGGCTATCCAACTTATACTAATGAAGTAAAAGAAGCTGTACAATATATACTAGTAGAAGCTAAAAGAGAATCAGAATTTACAAATAACAGACCAAGTGATAATTGGTTTATTAGATTTTTAGGAAGACATCCAGAAGTCAAAGAGAAAAATGATAAAGTGATTTCCAAATCTAGAACTCCTGCGATAAAACCTTTTCTAAGGCAGTGGTATCAACAGTGCCAAGTATATTTGAAAAAGCGTAAATTTGAAAATGTTTTAAATAGACCTAAAAGCATATTTAATGCAGATGAAATTGGTGTAAAACTGGCACCAATAAGAGTAAACGCATCAGGAGTTGAGGAAGATTTTCATGAAGTTTCTCCTTGGTACAAAAAAGCTACTTGTAGAGTACTTTGTACATTCTCTGCTGCTGGTGACATCTCACCTCCTATGATAGTATACTCACACGAACAAACACCATCTGATTTAGATCAGTATGTTCCTGATGGTTGGGCTGTAGGAAAGTCAGAAAGTGGTAGGATAATTTCAGCAGTATTCTACGAATACATAGTAAATGTATTTTATCCTTGGTGCCAACAAAATAGCATAGAATTTCCAGTTATTTTTTTTGTTGATGGAGGCATACCATATGTTAACTTACAATTAAGTGACTTTTGCATTGAGCATAATATAATTATTTATCCTTTGTTACATGATGCTAAGAATATCATTCAACCATGTGGTGTTATATTTAAAGAACTAAAAGAAAAATGGAGAATTGTTTTGCACAAATACCAAAGTACATCTCAGCAGTCATTAAGAAAAGTTGATTTTGCACCATCATTCAAAAAAGCACTGGACCAAATCAGTATTACTTCAATAACAAATGCCTTCCAAAAATGTGGTTTATATCCATGGAACGAGAACTTAGTCAATTTGAGGAGGTATCACAAGCTCAAAGTATAGAATCAACTGCTGGAAATAAAAATGGAAAATTTTCAAATTTAACTACCAAAGATATCATTTCAAGAAAAAAGTTCTTCCAACACTGTATACGTAAAAATCTAAGCTAAATATTATAATACTTCATTAGAAAAAGATGAATCTAAAGATGGTACAGTCTTTAAGTTATGGGAAACGTGCAATACTTTGTTAAATAACTGAAGTGTGTGCAACAAACTTAACAGTGAAAATGATGTAATTAAGAAAAACTAATATTACCCAAAAATCTTATCAACAAAGACTTATGTGTTCTTAACGAACAAAAACTGAATGATATTCTATACTTAAGATAGAAAAATAAATAATAGTGATATTTGCAAATAAATTTGTGTTCTTATTAGTAACAATCTTTCTTAATTAATATTTTTTATAATTGCTGATTTTAAACGCGTTAATTTATTGTAAACCTAAATTAGAAAATAAAAAAAAGGTGAATTCTATTTGAAATAATTATATTTTTCCATTTACCGAGATATACTGTCCATCTACTAACAAAATTGACCATCGATTTTTGCAATTTTGTTTTTGCAAGTAAAATGATTATTTTATTTTTTATTCAAACAAATTATTTTTTGTACTTGACTGCAAATTTTCTAGTGAAATTTACCTGAATATTATGTGAAACGCATTCAAAATCCTAATGAAATTTACTGAACTTTAGGCGCATCTTGTCACAATTTTACATGACAAAAGTCCAAAATCACCAGATGAAATTCACCTGAAATTTATGTCTTCGAAACAATATGGCTTTATTTTTATATTTTTACTTCTTAGGTGAATTTCAGATAAATTTCTGGTAATTTTTCGGTCTGATATTTGCGAAATACAGATAAATTACACTGACATTTCTTGGTACTTTAAGGCAAGATTTACGAAAAGTTTATATAAAATTCATACGCGTTTCAACCGATCTTTTTTCTTATTATAGGGTAAATTTTCGAAATTGTAATTTTTATTACTAAAAATATTCTTATAATATATAAGTGAATTTCATCTGGAATCTATAAAAAATTTATCAAAAAGATCATTTTAAATTCATCCACAAATTTATTAACAAAAGAAAAATTAAAAAAATACCGAACCGAATACAATAACAAAACTGCAGTTGAGACAGAATAACAGTATTCCAGATTCCCATTCCCAGTATCACAATTCCCATTTACAGTTTAGTTTAATAATAATTTGAAAAATATAAATTTGAAAAATGAAAAAAAATAATTTTATTTTCTATTAAAATATATTGGAATAACGTTACCTCTGTTTTCAAATTATTTAGTTTAAACTGAATACGAATACTGGATAACGGATAACGGGAAAACTGAATAACGTATCCTGCTCAACTGAACAGATCATCATTCCCAGTTATTCCAGTTATTCCCAGTTATTTCAGTTATTCCACTATTCCATTATTCCAGACGATTTCACTAGGGTAAAACCTTATTTTTTTGCAAGTCAAAATGAGACGAATTTTTCTGAACTTCATTAAATTTTACGTGAAATCTGTATGAATTATCACATAATATTCAGATGAAAATTCAGGTGGTGATTCAAGTAAATTCCTTCTGAACATTTGCAACCGTGTGTTTGAATATATTTTTTCAATAAAGATCGTATTCTTTTGAAAACTAATACATTCATACTAGCTAAATCATAAATTTATTGACTGGCTTACCATAAATCATTAAAGCAAAAATGAAAATTAATTTAAATTTAATCAACTTGAAATAAAAATTTCTTTTTATTACAGGTCTGCGAAAATTTAGTATTGAATGAAAAAGAAGTATGTGTTATTTTTAAAATAAATAAAAAAAATAATAACGCAAATGAAATGAATAACAATGTTTTCTTCGCCAAAGTTGAAGCAGTCAATGAAAAGGTAAGGGAAATATTAAGAGATTTATAAAATGCACGTAAAACTTTCAAAGATAATGAAAACATTTTTTTCTTTTTCACAGATTAATAAACATTCTTCAGTCTCGAGCAAAGAAGATAATTTTGTTATAAAAAAGATACTATATTTGCAAATGGACCCTTTTCCACAAATGAGACAAAAAAAAACATGTGCTTTAATATTAAAAAAACAAATTTAAAAAACCTTTCAATAGATATAGTGAAGATTAAATTTAATTGCGTACCTTTGATGTACATAGTAACTGTGATCACTTGAAGAAAAACGAAAGCTTTAATTACTTTTTAAGTTTAAAAAAATCGTAAATTTTATTTTTTAAATCAAAATGCACAATGTGGACAAATAAGATATGACTATTGCTTTGAAAGTAATTGTCTTGAAAGATCCAAGACTATTATTTATATCCAAGATTGTTATTTAAGTAAAAGAGATACAATTTCTTAATAATTTCAAAATAAGGTGATCTTTACAAGAACGTTGGGTTATCGAAATGTTCAGAAAGATCCAATACTAGTAGAATTAAGTAAAAATAAAAAAGATTTATGAATTTAAGATTTTCAAACAAAATGTTAATATAATAAAATAATTATATTTTAAATTAAATTTGTTAATTAATAATAAATTTGGATTAATTTATTGCTAAAATCTTAGCTGTTGTGTAAAAATATTAATGAATTATGTGAATGACTTCAGTGTCAAGAAAAATTTTGGCACAAAGATCAAATGCGATCGAATAATTGATTACACTTAATTTTTTATTTCGTGTCATGATATACCAATGGATATCCGCAGTCCATAATCGAAAACCTGGACTTAAATGACTGTAAAAATTCGTAAATTATTTTCTATATTGTCATACATTATAAGGCAAGCAATATGTAAATTATTACTAACGTAGTCGCAGATAATCGAAGATTAATAATTAAACATTTCAGTACAAAAATAATTGTCTTCGATGAAGAATTAAAATAAATTATTTATACATTAATCAAAAAAATATGAAGTATTAAGAAAAGAAAAAATGTTACTTATTCTAAAAAAATGCTGTGCAATAAAATTGCAATTACATACATGCTCGTTTTTTGTTTACGATCTTCCAAATGAAAAGATCATTAATCTCTGTGAACCGAAACTGTTTCACACTTGCTCACCTTTCAAGGTGTTCAACCTATTATATATCAGAAAAAATTAATAAAAATTAACAAAAACAAGTTAACCAAATGTTTTCATTCTTTTTTTCTCAAAATTCCAAACATAGACAAATTTTTTTCTGAATTTCTTTTTTTAGAAAAGAGCGCGGAAGCGCTCCGAAGTTTCATGATTACTATTTATTATTTTTCTATTCTACTAAACATAAATAAATTGAAACAATGTTTATATTATGCAATCCATAATTGTAGCTGGACAAAGTAGGTCAAATTTTTTAAGTAGAGGTTTCTATTTTTTTGAAAAATTGACCTCAAAAAAAAAGAAATTTTAACTAAATTAAAATAAATTATTTAAAAATTTTTATTAGTATATTAAAAAATCAATACAATTTAAATTTAAAATTTAAATACTGATATTTACTTTTTTTATCATCAATTTATTTTGTTTTATTTTATATTTTTGTACATATTTTTAGCTGAAAACAATTTTTTTCAAAGCTTAAGTAAACAATTTTTAAGAAAACAATTTTTTTTAAAGCTAAGTAAATTTGTTAAAGTCTTTGATACTTGTTAATTCATTTAATGCAAAATTGTTAATTGACAACAATTAAAGCTAGTCGATATACGTATTACGATAGTAAAATATTCGATTATATAAAGATCTTAGTGCAACGGTGATATTTCCAGTTTCATTTTATCTAGACACCATCTCACTACACTTCGGAAATTCCAATAATTTTATTTCTTAATTTTTAAGAAATGTAAAAAATGTTTTTAAAAATAAAATTACATAAATTTTTTTACTTTTTTTATTAAGAAGTGAATAAGTACAAAATTTATTCATAAAAATCTATTGAATTTAAAATATGCTTTAAAAATCAACAGTCTAAATTAAATTTGATGCTTACATTGTTAAAAATAATATTAAATTTAATGTAAAATATGAAACTAGCTTCCAAAAATTTCATTAAAATTAATAATTTTATTGTAATTTTAATATAAAATTAATAATTTTATCCTAATTTCAATATAAAATTGTATAAAATTTAAAGTAACAATTGAAATTTCAATAATAGTATCGGAAGCAAATTTCATAATTTTTAACAGTGTAGTGAAAACAAGGAAATGAGTTTTTTTTCAATTTTCGTTTGGTTATTCCAATAAAGATGATAAAAGTTAGTGTAACTTTAGACTTTTTTTAATTAATTCTGAATCTAGTATATAAAGTGATTGCAACGTTACATTACATCCATTGCAACAAGAAATTCCAATATGCGTTGGTCAATGTCTTTTAAATCAATAATTATTATAATATTCGTTGTACAGGTTCGAACTTCAATAACAAGTAAGAATATTTTTGTCTATTGAAAATATATTTAAAGTATTATCTCTAACGGAATTAATATCTTCCAATAGTTTTTAAGTTTAAAAAATACTTAATAAAGAGAAAAATATATCAGATTTTCATGAATAATTTAATTTTTAAAATTTAGTGATTTTTAATAAAAATTTATTAGCCATTTAATTAAATCGTCGATTAAATAGTAATAATATGACATCATTAAAAATGTATATGTAATTATGAATACATTTTTGATAAACATTTTTTCACTTACATAAATTTTGTTTTTATTAGCTTTTTATTGAAAATTTAACTTCTCCACTATAATAAAGTTAACCAAAAGTTACTGGAATTGTTTTTTATACTTTTTAAAAGTTATTATCAGGAATGTTTGAAATCTCTGAGCAAACTATTTGGAAATATTTAATTCGACATCCAATATTAAGACGATTTAATTCATTTATGTATATAATTTACAATAAGTAAATATAAGATAAACGGATATTCAATCACTAATAATTATTTCATCAATTGCTATAATCATATTATTATTAATAATTGTTTTAAATGTAGATGCTCACTGTGACGTAACAATAAAAACTAGCTACCATAGAGATTCGCCACTTTTCCTTGATTATAACATGGAGTTTGCATATCCAACAGCCAAAGATAAAGGCGTGATTAATTATAAATGGTTTCAAGATCGTTTAGTTTTTTGTCCAGGCAGTGAACTTAAATTAAAGGATAAAATTATACCAAGCACAAGAGCTAGTAAACCTCGCGATGTACCATTAGTTATACGTTGTATTGACGGGGATAATTTCGAGATTGAAGATGGTGCGCATACGCAATTAACGTTCAAAGATCTAAAATGTACCAAAACTCCAAAAAGAATTGATGGTTATACTGGGGCTAAATGTAAGATACGCGGTGATGGTATCAATCTTGGATATAGACTTGGTGAACATATAGGCAAGGTTCGTTACTTATTATGTAATATATTTTGCTTGAAAATATTTAATTTATTTAATGTAAATATTGTAAATATTATTTATAAAAATACCAATTTTTTGAAACATGTTTCATTTAATTCTGGAGTTTTGGAACTTTTGGATTTGCTATATAAAAATTGCAGGATGTGCAATATATTTTGTTTCGTTTGTTATGAATTATATTTTAAAAATTTCATTTTATCATCGGTTAAGCCTTAAAGTAGAGACTTATGATAAATATAATTCATTTAAAAAAGGGTGTTATCACGGCCTGTTATGATGACATCGAAGCAACGACACTATGGGCAACATCTACAATTCGTTCAGCAATTGGTGATTATCAAATGGAATCTAAGCAACCTACATTTAGCCAAGGTATACTGTTCAAAGGTATATCGGTTAACGAATATTATAAGAAGTGTATGCAACTTGAAACGTTTATAAATATATTCTACGATGATGTACACAGTGGTGATGATCGTATGGATGATGGATTTAAGGAACTGGATGTCAATAAGATGACAGAACAAGAGCGTCAAGAATATGAGGAAAAGAGAAAACAAGTTGCGGAATATGTTAGTAAATATATTAGTTTTCGTAAGTAAGATTGTTCATTTTTATATTTTATTTTAAAAATTTTAATAAATTATTAAAGTAAAATATTTTTGTTTTTATACTTATGTAGCGGATGAAAAAAAAAAAAAAGACAAAAAAGATAAAGATGACAAGGGTGATAATAATGGAGATGAAGATGAAGACGAAGATGATGAAGACGAAGATGAGGATGATGATGGAGATGGAAAAGACAAGAAGCCAACAAATTATTTCCAAAGAGGACATTTGATTGCTAGGGCTGACATGTTTTATGCTGCAGAGCAGTATGCAACTTATTTATACGTAAATGTATTACCACAGTGGAGAAGTATTAACAATGGAAATTGGAAAGACATGGAAGGATTAGTTCGTAAATTGGCAGCAATAAAAGGTGATTTAAATGTCTGGGCTGGTGGTATAGGAACGTTAACTTTAGAAAATCATGAAATTTATCTTGGACGTAGAAAAGATCAGACTAAGCCAGTATTGCCAGCACCAAAATTTATGTACAAAATGGTGTACAGTAGGCAATTCCATCAAGGTATAGTGTTTATTTCGGTTAATAATCCATATTTGACAGATGAAGAAATACAATCAGGTGACTATGAAATTTGTCCTACTTATGAATTCTGTACGCAAAAAAAACCAGAATGGACAAGCAATATTAGAAAAGGTTATATTTATTGTTGTGAAATTCATGACTTTTTAGACGATCCATATGACCCAACATTGGGTTTAGAAACTGAAAATATTATTCCACCCAATGTTACTGCTCTCGTCTGGTAAAAGGTGCAAAATATTTCGATTTTCTAGAATATATTTTTGTGTAATTAAGTACAATTATAATTTTTTAATTTATGCACGTTTATATTAGATTTTAATTTAATTTTAAGAAATTTGTATTAAGTAACGAATGTAAAAATTAATACTGCAATTGAAAAATTTTTTTTTTTTGAATCATAAAACATGTTAAACAATATCAATAAATTTTTTATACACATTTTCATAATCTAAGAGTTTTAGGAATATGTTTATAAAAACATATTATTTGATCCAAGGGTGTTAAATTTTTGTTTTTCCAATCTGAAGGATATCTCGCATCCTCGAACCTTAATAATACATTATGCAACTTATGAAATAATAACGTATATATCTTCCGAGGGTGGAGTTACTTGATCTTAATTACCCGAGGAAAGAATAAATTTCACTTCCGTGTTGTATACGATGCTTTATTCTTACCTGAATCGTAGCTATTTTTTTTAACTTATAGAAAACAGGTCTAATCGAGAAAAAAATGATTTTTATTTAACTAATCGACATTAAATAAAATATTTCAAAATTCATTAAACTTTCGATAAAATATATTTATAACCCTGGTGGAAATTGAAACGTTTTTTTTACCATTTTTTGGCCAGTAGAAATGGAAACGCTTTTTTTAACATTTATTAGCCATTTATTTGGCATTTTTATTACTAATAACCTCAAATTTTTATACACACCATTTTTAATGCTCACATTTCTACCAGGGAATGTAACGATGAATATAAAAAGTATTAGAATAAATTTTGTAATTTACGTAGTCAGTTTCTAATTCGATTAATAGACGACAAAAAATAATTCTTCACTATGTTTACTTTTGTAACATACTGACTTCGTTATACTTTTTCTTAGCAATGGCCAACATTCAAAATTTTATTTTCATATCATTCTATATGCTGCCAGTAAGGTGCACAAACAGGTGTTTCATTTTTTAATTTTTAACTAACAAATATAATAATGTAGTACATATCAATTTTATTTAAATCTAAGCCTTCAGTCACCACTTATGATTTAGTTATAGTTCAAATATAAAAGTTCCATATCGACTATTGTTAAGAAAGAATCTTAGAGCTTATCAGAATCCAGAGCATATTAAAATATTTAATAAGGTAATATATAATAGTTTTTCTGAACAGGCTTTGAACAAATCAAATCCCTGGTAGAAATTTTCATTATAAACTGGTTATATTTTAACCATTTTTTTCAAAATTGGTTAATAATTGACCAACAATCACTAGAAAATGATTAGATTATCTGCTAACAGCCGATGGTTAATGGTTAAAAACTAGCAAAATAAAGTCAATCGCCAAATAATAATTTTACTAAATATATACTTTATTTATTTTTAAAAAATCAAATTGAATAAAAATAATCACTTTAAATCAAATTAATAGTGTACTTCTTACCGGATCGGAATAATATATTTCTTTCCTGACCACCTGGACATCATCTCCAGCAAGTGACTTGTAGTAAAATAGAGATAAAAAACTGGGTGAAGGTAGAGGAAAAATATCAAGTTTTGTTTATTTTCACAATAAAAAATGAGAAAATAGTTGATCGTATATTTTATCTTCTAATGAACTCTGATCTTTTAGAGTTATATAAGCCATTCATTCATCATAAATTAAAAAATGCATTCAGTTATCTAGACATTGAATACGTAAAACTTAATTTTTTCAAATGTTCTTAAAAAATAGTCATTTTTTACACAATTTTAAGATTCTTGATTTTTTTAAAGTATATAATTTCCTATCGTAAATTATGTGAAAAAAATATATTTTAATTTTATCAGCTTTGAGTTGCCATGTAGCATATTCAGAAAAATTGTTTTTAAAAATAAATGTTACTCATTATCATAAAATTTTGTTAATAAAGAAACATAATCACTGATTAGAGGATGAGGTAATCGATAAAACAAATTAAATTGAAATAATAAATAGGATTTCTATGAATTGATAGGAATCAAAGTAATATTTAATTTTATACGATCATAAATCATATTAGTAGTCTAATTAATTAGTGGTTTAATTATGTTCGATTTTGCACGAGGAATTTACAAGTAGTTTTTGGACTAAAAGATCAAATAATTTATTTATACATATATATCGAATTTGATTCACAATACCTATAAAAAAGAAAGTTTGTTTGAAGTTTGATGAAGAAACCCTGAAAAGGAGAGTTAGGATGGGTTACCAACTTCTTTTAAATTTTATTATGAAAAAAAAAACAATTTTAGATCTTAATGCTCAGTATTTTCCTAGTTACAGACAATTGAAAAATGTCACTATAAAAGTTATTGGATTTTTAAACACTTGTAGTTCTTTAGCATTAACAGTTAGAAGCTTAAGATTTTTCTTAAATGAAAGCTGTGCTCGAATCCATTCGAAATAGTAGTTGTAGTATATTATTTATTTCTAAAGTTATGGAGTAATGAAAATTAGATCTTGAATTTCTCTTTGTAACAATAATTAATAATAAATGAAAAAATTTGGCCCAATTTTTATTGTTTTCAGAGAAAAATAATATTTTGATACGCTATAACTATTCTTTCAAAAAGATTTGAGCTCAGCTTTCATTAAAAAAAAAAGTTTTAAGCTTAGTTTAGAGGTAAATGAGGCAGCAGTTAAAATACTACTATAGTCCCACAGTTTTCAATATTTTGTGCTAAAAATTTTTTTATAGATTCCTTAGATGGTTTTGAACAACATCACGCATGGATTATGTTGTAGGTGCTATGAGTCAAAAATTAAAAATGAAAAACGTCCTTTTTTTTATTGAAAAACAAGATTTGACCTGTACCCCCCTTAAAAAGAGATTTCTGATATATTTTGATTTATTATATTTAATTTACGGGATTTAGGGTAATCGAATAAAAAATTTCTTTTTTTTTAACCTTTTTTGATTTATTATATTGCACAAATATATTTGTATGTCATTTACACATATGTATGCACAAGCAAATAATAGTTACATAATTAAAATAATTTCGAAATCTAACTCTCTAAATTTAAATTTAAATGTAGATTCAAATTTATAACTTTTTGGAGAATTGCATGCGTGTTTTTGTACACATTTCCTGTTATTTTAGGTTCACTCTTTTCTTCTTCTACAGTTGTATCTTTCTTAAACTGTTTCTCTTCAGATGTTTTCATTTCTTTCTCTTCATAATGTTTTCCAATTTTAAAGTCTCCTTTTCTATTTTCTTCATAATGTAAACTTCCTGTCTCCATTTTATTTCCATTTTCCTTATATTTATTCTTTGATGCTGGCCTTCTGTTTTGGTGATCAATTAATTTATTGTTTGTTTGTTCCTTTTTATTCTCATATGATTTAATTTTATTATTGTCATACGATTTAATATTATTATTCTTTTTTGTTTCACTTGAAACTTTATGATTTTTATGATGAATTTCTTTATTGTGACATATCACCTTATATGTCTTTTCACGAGGCAGCGATCTTTTATTCTTTTCTAGTGTTGAAGATGGTATTCCTTGACTATATGAACAATCTTCGTTTAATTGTTCCTTTTTGTTCTCACATAACTCAATATTTTTATTTTCTTGTACTTCAGTCGAAATTTCACGTCTTTTATGATGGTAAATTTGTTCGTTATTGCAAATCGTTTCAAACATTTTTTCTTGAAGTAGCGATCTTTCATGTGTTTCTGGTGTCGAAAATATTATTTCTTCATTATACGTTACTTTTTTTGGAGATTTATTAATCCTTGATTCGGATTGCACCGCTTCTTTTAAAGCTTTCCTAGCTTTCTCGTGATCCACTTTTTCTTCATGAGTAGATTTTGTTGAAATTGAAAATAATTGCTCCAGTTCTTTTCTGTGCTTGTTTAATTTGGCCCGGTCTATGTCAGTAAGTTGTGGTCTGATTCTAAATAAATATTCAGTAATATTATCATCAAATTTGTATAATATCTTTTTTTCTTCGATAGTATCAGTCGATGGTTCAATATATTCAAAAGATGATGATTCTTTCTCTTCTGGCTTACCGTCCTTAAAATTATCAAGTGCAATCGCACGTTTTAGCATTCTTTTAGATAATTTTGTCTTATTATTATCAATTTTATTGTCAACGCTTTGAAGTAAAACTTTTGTTGCAGCCATTTTCAACTATCTTTTGTAAAAATTTCACAAAATAATTTATTTATTATTTGTAAATTGATGAAGTCGAATTCTGTAAACTGTTTTATATTTTGATATACTGGATACTATGCTCTACGATATTTTTCTCACGTGTTTCAAGTCTGCCTTGGAGAGAACTTTGGCAACTAATACTGCAATATCTTCAGAAGTTGTATTTATACGCATCTATTGTTTAATTACCTAAATCCCTATTCATAAGTAACTCCAGTTGCAGGTAGTTATATTAGTCTCGGGATTAGCCAACTATAATGACTACTTAATTTAATCCCTGGAATTCCCCTATAAATCCGCTTTTATTACGGTAACTTAAAAATTTTTGCAACATACAATGGGATTAGAATTTTCTATAAATAAAATTATATACATCCCTGGTAGAAATTTACCCATTTAAAATGGTTATAAGCCAATAAATATCATTAAATCTATTTTTACTAGGGATTAACTAGCCATTAAATGGAATCATTTCTACCAGGGATTAGAAACCTTTGTTATATCATAGTAATAAATTTATATTAAATAATAAATAGAGTATTATTTTCGACGTCTAGCTAAATTTTAAAGAAGAATAATACCCTGGTAGAAATGATTCCATTTAATGGCTAGTTAATCCCTAGTAAAAATGGATTTAATGCTATTTCTTGGCTTATAAACATTTTAAATGGGTAAATTTCTACCAGGGTAGCCTTATGTTTTTATTTCTTTTATCATATTGCATGAATTCATTATGAATTATTTAAACTAAATACACATAAATTATTTTTTCAAGAATTACGCATTAGTTTCTTTAAGTTAAGAAACTAATGTGTAGATTTCTAAGCTTAATAGTTCAGTCTTTAAGATTTATATTATTGTAAACGCTAATGTAAGTTTCAAAGATTTAACCACATACATCAATTCCTTAATACAAAGAAAATATTTCTTTCAATAAATTGATTCATTTTCTAGATAATTTCAGTTATTATAATTATCTTTTAAGAAGTTTATTCGCTAATCACACTGCAATTCAAAGAAAAAGAATCTAGCTTTTTTTCAATTATATATCTAAGGGGAGATCTTTTTGGATATAGTTTTCCGAATTTTTAATCTTTATTCAAAAATTTTCTAAAATATCTATATATTAATTAGGTTTTTTATTAGTAAAAATGGAAGGCTATAATAGATATTAAAATTTTTGGATTAAAAATTAAAAATTTGGAATACTGTAATGTCAATATTTTAAATTCCCTTCTCATCAAAACTGTTCCCAGCTGTTTACAACTGTTTAAATCTGCTTAAAACTATTTATAACAGTTGAAAATTATTCCAAACAAAATTTCTGGTACTCAGTCCGATTTGAATACAAAAGTTTAAGTCTTTAAAAAGTCTTTAAAACTCTTTATATCTGTTTTGAAAGTCCAAAAATTCACACTTATAAACGGTTTTATATAGTTTTGAATAATTTTAAACAGTTTTAAGCAAATAATATTTATGCTAGGGTTCTGTAAACCCTTTGTTTACAGAACCCCCTGTTTATTTCGTAAAACAAATATTTACTACACAATAATTCGGTTATTTCGAGAATCTATAAGATAGGTTTAATTAAATTATCAAACTAAAATTCTATGAATGTATGAGGATTAAATTTGTATTTTTTTCAGTAAAATAATTAATCAAATTTTTAATCCATTTAATAGAACAGATTTCATGTGAACATGTAAAACTTAGTAATTTCGAATAAAAGGATTAAATGTTGAATTATTAATCTAGACATACAGGTATGATTAGATATTGTATATTTCTAAATAGAGAAACTCGGCTGCATGATGTATCTGTTTTATTTGAAAGACGGCACATAAAGTACCATCAAATTCTTTTTTGAAACACGTTAATCTTTTAAGCAGAACTATGAAATTGGCATTAGGTAAGAAATATTTTATTGATTTTAAGTATTATTCTTTTTAGTCTTTATTTATCCAATATTAACGGTATTTAAAAAAATTATACATCATATTTGTAATTTAATTAATGTAATGCGTTAAAAGATTGAAAGATGAAAGAAATTATTTATACATATGAGTATGATTCAATTCACTTTGGAACCAAAATTTTACTAAAATAAAATTTTAGTCTCATAAAGTATCAGTTTTATTAGTGAAACGATTAGTAAAACACAATAAGAATCTTTTGTGAAATTCCTGAATTATATTTGCAACAAATGAAATCCTTTTTGGGTGAGTAATAGTTTATTTGTAATAAGTATTTTTTTTTATATTTCTATTTTATTTAATATTAATCGTAATTATAAAATAAATTTTTTATACAAAAATTAAAAGTGTAGACTGTTTAATTAAGAAATGATTAACATAAATAATTATATTTTTATAAAGCACTAAGTTTGTTATGGATTCGTTAGAAGTTTAACGCATTCTAAAAAAAGGAAGTCTTTGTTTCTATTAATAATTACTTTTTCGTTGTTGTAATTATAACATTTTAATGTACATTTTTTCAAAAAGTTTCAACCATAATTTTAACTTTCTTATATAGTTCTATAAGTATTTGCATTTATATATAAGGATATATGCTCAAAAATATCTTCCTGGTTTTTGTAATACTCTTTATTTATTAATTAATAATTATTTTAAAATGTAATTATTATAAATTATATTTCTTCGAGCACAATCAGGTATGTTGTCACAGTCGATCCTTGCTTCATATTTATCATGACTTTAAGAATTTTGCAATTATTGAAATAAAAAAAACTTTATTTTGAATGTAAGGTTCATTCATTGTTGTACTCCTGGTGGGACTATCAACCGGCAAAATTTGAAAAATGTACATATCCCATTGAAGTTCAGGCTCCTCATTATCTGAAAATCAATGATTGCGACGGTCAATCGACCTGCTTCGTATATAAGGGCAGCGCTATCGATATTGAAGTGGGCTTTACTGTCAGTAAGTAAATTTTTTTTAATTAAGAAGATGTATAATACTATTGTTTTCCAGATTTTTTATTCCTAATATTATTATTTTAACAACATCTTGATATTATACAATTTTACTTCGACTAATAAAAAGCACAGTATAGAGAAACCGCAAAAATTTTTTGAGTAAACATGAAATATCCTGCATTGTTATAAAGTATGGATAGATGATATATCTTTTTACTAAACCTTTAAAAAGAGCATTATAAGTTTACAGCACATTTTGTAAGAAAAGAATAAAGCTGACTTTCTTTCCATGTTCCAAGTAAGATTTTATTACCGATTCAACAAGACTCCTCTATCGACTCGGGAAGTTGTACTAACGAAAAAAATGGAATGACTTTAAATTTTATTTAATAAGTTTGGAAAAATAATATTTAAGAAAGATAATTTTTGAATAATTTTAATGACAATAAAAAAAATTCTACTACATTTTTATAATAAAAAAATATTTGTAAATAAAAATTTTTGTAAATTTTTAGTCCATGATTCAACTCATCTTAAGGTACAAGCTGATATCGATGCAGGAAATTGGTTTGGACAATTTCCCTTCTCTCAAAAGGCTGGATGCCTTGGCTTAAAGGATGCCCATTGTCCTTTACATGCTGGTCAGAACGTTACGTTTGGTTTTTCCCTGGATGTATCTGTTGATACATCGAATGTAAATGATGGACTCTTAATTTTCCATCTGACAGATGATCAAGACGAAACAGAAGTTTGCTTCATGTCATATTTTGACATAGTTGAATAAACTTGTTTCTTAATAATACAGTTAATAAAATGATTATTATTACAATGAAATGAAATTTTGAGATTTTGATTACATTTTCCTTTGTTTCTTACTAATTAAAAAAAAGGACTAACATCAAATTACTGCTTGTTAGATGCTATAGATAAGTATGAAATTCATTTAAGAGGCGGCGGTATAGTTCTGTCCTTGTCTAATCTAAATTTTCTTTATTATTAATAAATTAAATATTTTTATAAAAATGTAAGGGCAGAGCCCAATTGATTTAACGACGAGCAAACAATCCTATTCTATGAAAAAATATAAAATTTTTATTAGTTTTCGAGTGAAGTCTGAAACGGAAAAACTGTTGAACACTATTAGTTAAATTCAATTGTTTTTCCGTTTCAGAATTCACTCGAAAACTAATGAAAATTTTATATTTTCTCATAGAATAGAATCATTTGCTCGTCCTTAAGGAGGCTCATCATGTTAGGACCGTATCATGTTTTGGGTTCCTTGGTGGTCTTTGTATTATTGCAAATTTTCATAGATGAGTACACTCTATGTTTCTAAATTATAATTATTATTATTTCAAGAACAAAAATCATTGCATAAATATATGTTAAGAAAGAAATTTTTTTTTCTTGAAAAGCTCTTGTGACTATTTACTTATATACGGCACTATACAGCGGACTTCGTAATATGTATACACGCGCTCTGAGCGTCTTAGAATTATCACGCATGCGCAGTATATACCAGCTGATTCTTTCGATTCTACGTTAATCAAATATTTTCAACTTTTACACTTAATTTCTCTTTATTTTGATAGCTTACCCTCTTTTTTCTTCATTGCAATGTAATCCTTATTAAAAAATCTATATTAATCCTCTAGTTTTTTATAAAAAATCTTTGCGTAGAGATTTAATTACGATAACATTTGTAGTTCCATCGTGCATTTTTCACATAAGGCCTGTGTATAAGAACAATGATTTGACACATTGATTTCTTTAAATTTTGATGGCTTATCCTATATTTTTTTTTAAGCAATGAAAAGATGGAAGGTCAATGAACATTTTTTCAAAGTTTCATAAAAATCCATTCAGTTTAGAAAATAACATTGGAGACTGAGGAGCCTCCTTAAATCTATTGGACTCTGCCCTTACTTTTGTATAATAGTACATTATTAAACGGGTGTGTAAAGGCTTTATTTACGAAACGAGAAGTTTACCGCCCGAGCCGGAGGCGAGGGCTGTAACGAGTTTCGTAAAAAAGCCTTTAGACATCAGTTTCATAATATATTTTATACCACGAGAGCCGAATAATCATATTAAAGTTATGATTTTGAGGTTAGAGTGGTATAAAAATATTTAATTTATTAATAATAACGAAAATTTAGATTAGACAAGGACAGAACTATACGGCCGCCTTTTAGACGGTTTGAAAATCTATAACATTTCCAATATTTTATGAATAAAAGAAATTATTCTCAATAAAAATGTAAAAAAATATTAGGATACAAATTTTTTTCTAACCTTAAGTCATTTACATAAGATTCTTAAGAGTGCTACCGTTCGATTGAACACTCAATTTTTCTAATGTTATTGACTATTCTCATTTAAATATTAAAGTTTAAAAAAAAATATTGCTTGATAAGAAATAATTCAGGTCCGATAACTTAAGTATTTAGTTAGGTGCGATTATTATGTTGTAAAACCAAATCATTTAGACGCTGTGCCCGAAACTCTGGTAAAAATTTACCTAATAAAGTAATACAGTATTATTTTTATTATTATATTATTTAAAAGGGAAAACAATTCCCGTATATTTTTATAAAATAAAGAATAAGAAATTAATAAAACCTTAACTTTTTTAAAAATCGCTAAAAATTATGAATTTTAATGTTTCACGAAGTTTAAACAATTTAAGGGTATGGTTTCACGCTACTTTACCGATCGAAAATTATAATTTTATAAAATTACAATTTTTGAAAAAACTATACATCGGAATGAGTTTTCCTTTTATAGATCACTTCATTTAATTTCGATGAAGGGCGGAAACTCTAAAAATTAGCGGAAAAAAGCGTTATCGAAGATAATTAGAAAAACAAATTTCTCAGTTCGAAAAAATCAAATTTCTCAAAAACCGTGTTTCGTAGGGAAATTTCCTATTCAGGATCATTTTATCTTTGAAAAATGAAGGGCGGAAACTTGGTTTGATAAATCATATCGCAAAAAAGCAAAATTACATTTTTCTAAAAAGATGCGATCAGCTGTAAGAATACAATGGCCGTGCAAGAAGCCATGTTTCATAGTTGGCATCAACGCTAATGTATAGTTTGGTACGCGCCAACTTCAAATTCGAATTTTAAATGTAAATTGAATTTGTTTTATATGTACAATTTCTACAAATGAACACATTTTCAACATAATACTGTTTTATTTTATTTGAAACATAAATATGTAAAAAATTTAATATTATAAGAGAGAACAATATAGTTTACATCGTTTGCGAACTCATTATTTTTTTTTAAATTTTCATTATAGCAAAATAAGTAGTCTATTCGTTTCTTTGTTTGAAATAAAATATTTTTTTAATGACATTATTGAATTAGCGAAACTTTGGCATATCCTAACCTTTTTAGAAATTTTTTCCATATGGGCTTATCTTAATAAAATTATTTACAATTGTTTATTTTTAAAGAACAATAATATAAAATAATATTTGATGAGATTATATTATATAATAAAATTATATTAGCAATAAAATTAAGTAATCCTTATCATTCGCTTTTCAAAACATATTTTCATTCTAAAAAGGTTAGGATATGCCAAAGTTTCGCTAATTCAATAAAGTCATTCAAAAAATATTTTGTTTCAAACAAAGAAACGAATAGATTACTTATTTTGCTATAATGAAAATTAAAAAAAAGATAATGAGTTCGCAAATGATGTAAACTATATTGTTCTCTCTTATCCCTATTAAAAAAAATCAGGTGATAAATCACCTGATTTATCAGGTGATTTATCATGCCAAAACATCATGTAACAATTTTGTTGGTCTTTACACATTTTAAACCATGCTTAGTCAATTTAGAACAATTTTTGAAAATTTTGGAAAATTTTGAACTTAGAAAATTTTTTAGATAATTTGGTCTTAGAAAAAATTTTGACTAAATCACAAAAAAATTTCTAAGTTCAAAAATTTCAAAAATTTTTCAAAAATTGTTCTAAATTGACTAAGCATGGTTTAAAACGTGTAAAAACCAACAAAATCGATACATGATATTTTGGCATGATAAATCACCTGATAAATCAGGTGACTTGTCACCTGATTTTTTTCACCAGGGATAATATTAAATTTTTTACATATTTATGTTTTAAATAAAATAAAACAGTATTATGTTGAAAAAGTGTTCATTTGTAGAAATTGTACATATAAAACAAATTCAATTTACATTTAAAATTCGAATTTGAAGTTGGCGCGTACCAAACTATACATTAGCGTTGATGCCAACTATGAAACATGGCTTCTTGCACGGCCATTGTATTCTTACAGCTGATCGCATCTTTTTAGAAAAATGTAATTTTGCTTTTTTGCGATATGATTTATCAAACCAAGTTTCCGCCCTTCATTTTTCAAAGATAAAATGATCCTGAATAGGAAATTTCCCTACGAAACACGGTTTTTGAGAAATTTGATTTTTTCGAACTGAGAAATTTGTTTTTCTAATTATCTTCAATTAACGCTTTTTTCCGCTAATTTTTAGAGTTTCCGCCCTTCATCGAAATTAAATGAAGTGATCTATAAAAGGAAAACTCATTCCGATGTATAGTTTTTTCAAAAATTGTAATTTTATAAAATTACAATTTTCTATCGGTAAAGTAGCGTGAAACCATACCCTTAACCTTAAACTTTGAATTTTATTTTTCATGTTTCGATCCTAAAAATACAACATGTATCTAGAGTTTCATACATATATATCCGATACTACTCTAACGTTTTTTTGTGAAACAGATGTTTACTACAACAATAATTCGATTATACCAAGAATCGATAAAAAAGTTTAATTAAATTATTAAGCTTAATTGCAATAAATTCATCGGAATCAAATTTATATTTTTATCAATAAAATAATTAATCAAATTAGTAATCTATGTAATAGATTTCATTACTTCGTGTGAAAATTAGTAATTTCAATAAAAAAGGATTAAATGTTAAATTATTAATTTAGACGTATAGGTATGATTAGATACTGTGTACCTTTAAATAGAGAAACTTGGCTGCATAGAGTATCAGTTTTATTTGAGAAACGGTACAGAAAGTACCATCAAATTCTTTTTTGAAACACGTGAATCTTCTGAGCAGAACTATGAAATTGGCATTGGGTAAGAAATATTTTATTGATTATAAGTATTATTCTTTTTAGTCTTTATTTATTCAATATTAATGCTAATATAATTATCAAGTTAAGTCAATTTTTTGTAAAAAAGTATAATCTATAAGAACTAATTAAAGTAGAAAATTAAATACTTATAACGGATTTTCTTGTTATCATTCCGTAAGAAGTTTAAAATGTTAAATTTTAAAGTGATGAAGTTTGTTTTTTAATTTTAAATTAAACTATACATATTTTTTTAATAAGTTTTAATCGTTATTTTTTCATAAAAACTTAAGCTTAAAAATATCTTCTTGAATTCGTAATATTATATGATTATTAATAAATAATTATTTATTAATGCGATCAATATAAATTTCATTTCTCCTAGCATAATCACGTACCTTATCATAGCCAATAATTGCTTTATATTTATTGCAAATTTAACAACTTTGCATTAATAATTATTGAAATCATAGTATATTGTATGCACCTACGGAGGTAAAATAGAGGACAAGCCATAGCACAAGTGAATTGATACCCGAGACGAAGCCGAAGGTGTCAATTCACTCGTGCTATGGGTTGTTCATTTTACCTGTCGTGGTGCATATATATGATTTCTTTCAACAGTGAGGCTAAAATTAGCACTTTTCGTTTTTCGTACTGGGAGCAAAAGTGGTATTTTTAGCCCACTGTTGAAAAAAATAACTTTAATTATCTAATAACAGGTTTATTTGTTGCTGTGCTCTTGGTGGGAGTTGTTGTATCAGAAAAAACGACGCAATTTCACTCATGTGCAGATTATCATATCATTCCTTATTATGTTCAAATCAATGATTGCAAAAGAGAACCCTGCGTCCTACATAAAGGCGATGTTGCAAATGTAGAAATGGAATTTACAGTCAGTAAGTAAATTTTTGAAAATTATATTGTTTATAAGAATTATTAATAACAAATAGAGCATGTAATAAAAAATGAAAAACATAATTTTGTTCATTTTTAGATTTAACAATAAGATTTTAATTATAATTTCATTAGTGTACTCTATGATTTATTTTAATAATTTTAAAAAAAATCAATTTTTTTAATACAGTTATACAATAGAAAAAATATTTTTTAATAAAAATATTTTAAAATTTTTAGGATCGAATACGACTCATCTTGTGCCATTTGTGGGTGTCGATACTTGGCAAGGAGAAATTCCCTTCCCTCAAAAAGATGCATGCGAAGGTTTAAAGAATGCACACTGTCCTCTATATGCTGGTCAGAAGGTCAAGTACGGTTTTTCCCTGGATGTACCTGCTGATACACATGATGTAGATCATGGAATCTTAACTTTCCGACTATCAGATGATAATGGCAAAGAGACAGTTTGCTTTTACACAAGATTTGTCATAACTGAATAAAATTGTTTCTGAATAGTATGGTTAATAAAATTATTATTATAATGATATGAAACTTTGAGTTTATAATTGTATTTTTCCTGCGTTTCTTACAAATTCAAAAAATCAATTAATATATCAGATTATTTTTTGTTGAATTTCAGATAAGGATAAAATTCATTTAAAATATTTGATAATCTTTAATATTTCCAATATTTTATAAATAAAGGAGTTTTTCTTGAACAAGAACTATAATCAAAACTATAGTTATGTACTTTAATAAAACTCATATATAACAAAACCATAATATACTATAATTATTTTGCGATACTATAATTAACAACTACAATCATTACTATAAGATTATAATCATTGATTACAACGTAGTCAAAGATTATAATTCTACAAATACATTGTAATCAAAGATTATAATCTTGTAGTAATGATTATGGTTTATGATTATAGTACCAAGAAATAATTATTGTATATTATATTTTCACTATAATAACTGTTAGTCTTTATTATAATATTTTTTATGAGGGATGACAAAGTAACAGAATTTTATATGGAAAAAAATATGGTTAAGGAATCAAGATCTTATATTTATTATGAACGATTTTGCATTAACAGTCATTGAAATAAAATGATTCGATTTTTTTTTTAATGAAAAAAAAGTTCATTCGTTGTTCTATTAAAATTTTTCTTTCAAGTGATTCATGTTCCCAGGTATTGCTCTTACGATAAATTGATTTGTGTTTTCAGGTAATTTCAGTCATTATAATTGCTTTTTAATAGATTCCTTGATTAACTGACCTGTAGTTCAGAGAAACAATATTTTGTGATTACATCTACCTACAAAATCGAGCACATTCCTCTTTTTCAAGTGTGTAACTAGGATTATGAAAGATTAATTAGAGAATAAAAGAGATTTAAACTTCCTTCCAATGTGTTCTAAAATTTTCAAAGATTCTTCCAGAATCAAAGGTATATGGAATTCTATCCCTTTGATAACAATTTGGAGTGAGTGATATGCACGTATTTTCTAAAATTGCATTGAATTTCACTATTAATAAATAGATATTGTTTATATACAATTTTAATTTAATAAATTTTAATGTATTTTATTATTAAATATTCCTATTAAATATTTTAATTAATAATAAGATGTTAAAATTTTACGTCCTGCTCTTTTTACATAATTAATTTTATTTAGATTTCATACTCAAATAATATAAATAAACTTGGAATTAAAATAATAATTATTTTAATATTTTATTCTTTCAATTTTAAATGTATAATAAAAAATGATCAATATTTTATATTCAATTAGTACAACCTTTTCTCAGATAAGACCGTCTTACCGTATACTTTTGGTGGTAACTATTTGAATCGTTGATTTTATTTGATTTCTATTACTGAAAGTGTATTTGACCTTTAGCGAATCAAAAATACATAAAGCGAAATATGTGATTAAATTTCACTTAATCTTATGGTTATGGGGAGACAAACAGCAGTATCAAATAAATTACTATGCATTATAGTGAAATTAATTATAATTCTAATGATTTTTGCTATACTTAAAGTAAAATTTACCATAAGTATAGCGATATTCAGTGCAGTATTTTTTGGAATACGGCAAATTTGTGTCCTCGTAACTACACAATACAGTATAATTTAATAAAATATTTCTCTTTGAGTAGATTCAACTGTTACTAAAATATTGTAACAATTATTTGTTATGAGAATTGCAGTAACAAATGGTTAAACCATAAATTACGAATATCCATCTATATTGTACTTTATGACTGTTTAATTTCATTTAATCTACTGTTATTACAATTGTTTGAAAATTTTAACAAATTATTATAAAATTAGAATTTTTTTTAAATAAAATAATATATACATAAGTAACATTTTTATGTAATATTAATAAATTTATATTTAATAATAAATAGAATATCTTTTTCCAATATTAAGCAAATTAAAAAAAATTTCTCATATGTTTTGATCTATTATATTCAACTTAAGAGGAGGTCGAGTATATCTGTCCTTTTCTAATCAAAGAATTGATTTTTTTACAAAAACTGATAATTTTAGCAAAAAATAAGGAGATAGCCCCATCTTGTATTATGAAAAGCAATATTCTCTTTGATGAGGAAAAATTATTTTTATCGATTCGTTTTGAAATAAACCTTGAAAAACTTAAAAACTAGAGGTTAGGATAAAAAATTCAATTTTTCAGTTTTCTTAAAAATGAAGCAATAAAAATAATTTTTCCTTATAAAAGAAAATATTGCTTTTTATTATAGAAGATGGAGCTTTATTCTTACTTATTGCTACAATCATTAGGTTTCGCAGAAAAATTAATTTTTTAATTAGAAAAGGATAGAGATATACGACCTGCTCTTAAGAGGGTATTGAAGTAAATAATTTCTTTTTTTTTTTTGATATTTTTTATTTATTATATTGCACAAATATATTTGTGTGTCTGTAACATCCCAACAAATGATGCATTCTTTATCTAATTTTTTTTTATATTTTTTTTCTTATTAATCATTTCGTCATAGTTACTACCTTATTTTTTTATCAAGCGATGGCTTCTTTAGTTTCGGCATTCTATTTTAAATATATTGATCCGAAATCTGATAAGGATTTGTTCGTTTCGGTTAATGTCTTTTTATGACATATCATAAAAATACACAAAGACCGAAACCGAACTGTTAATCCCTAGAAGATATCGCATTGGTATATAAATGACCATAGGTCCCCGAAATTCTCCCTTATTGTATTTACTCTCAGTTTCTTGAGTTTTCTCTACCTAACGTTAGTACGTAAAATTCCACTCTACAAAGTAACTTATAGAATTTTCTAAGTTCAACAAAAATATTTCTTTACATAGTATATTTAAAAACCTCAGTTATAAGTTCTATTGTAAACCTTATTTGAATAAATAATAAAAGTTACATACAGTGTCCAGTTTTAATTAATAATTTGCATCAAACCCAATAAATCCAATATAAAAAGGAAACCACTACTGCAACGAAAAGGGGAATTGGTAACCCTTATACTCAAATAAAGGAAGACTATTAAGAAATAAACAAATCACTTAATAAAAGGTAAGATTTTGATTAATAATTAATATATAGATATATTCTTATTTTCCCCATCCTCAACCTCATTCGCCGGTGTAATAGAAAAGGTCTTGGGACCTAGCAAATAACCTATCTACCCCTCATAAAGCCACGCGCATTAATAAATTGCACTAGCCGCTCGGTGCAATAACTAAAAATATTTTAACTGTCGTTCTAGTAAATTATAACGTAAATTCTCAGAACGTTACATGTCATTTACACTTAATACATATGCCTACTGAAAGCGAATAAAAGTTATGTAATTGAAATTATTTTGAAATCTAACTTTTTAAATTTAAATGTAAATTCAAATTCAAAACTTTTTGGAGAATCACATGCGAGTTTTTCTATACAGTTCCAGTTATTTTAGGTTTGCGATTTTCTTCTTTTACAGTTGTATCTTTCATAAGTTGTTTCTCTTCTGATATTTTTATTTCTTTCTCTTCATGTGGCTTTTCAAATTTCAAGTCGTTTTGTCTATTTTCTTCATGATATAAACTTTTGGTCACCATTTTATTTCGGTTTACCTTAAATTTATCCTTTGACACTGGCCCTGTATTTTGGTGATCAATAAATTTGATGTCTGCTTGTTCCTTTTTATTATCATATGATTTAATTCTTCTATTGTCATATAATTTCATTTTTTATTTTCTTTTGTTTCACTTGAAATTTCACGTTTTTTATGATGGTAAATTTGTTCATTATTGCAAATTGTTTTAAACATTTTTTCTTGAAGTAGCGATCTTTTATGTGTGTCTAATGTCGCAAATATTATTTCTTGATTATATGTTGCTGTTTTTGGAGATGTATTAATTTTTGAATCGGATTGCACCGCTTCTTCTAAAGCTTTCCTAGCTTTCTCGTGATCCACTTTTTCTTCATGAGTTGGTTTTGTTGAACTTAAAAATAATTGCTTCAGTTCTTTTCTGTGCTTGTTTAAATTGGCCCGGTCTATGCCAGTAAGTTGTGGTCTGGTTCTAAATAAATATTCAGTAATATTATCATCAAATTTGTATAATATCTTTTTTTCACCGATAACATCAGCCGATGGTTTAATATATTCAAAAGATGATGATTCATTCTCTTCTGGCTTACCGTCCTCATAATTAAGTACAATGGTACGATTCAGCATTCTTTTAGACAATTTTGTCTTGTTATTATCAATTTTATTGTCAACACTTTGAAGCAAAACCTTTTTTGCAGCCATTTTTAACTATCTTGCAAAAATTTCACAAAATAATTTATTTTTTAGCTAATTTATCAAGCAAATTTGTTAATTGATATAGTCGAATTCTGTTAACTGTTTTAGATTTAGATACAGTGAATACTATATTATCCGATATTTTTCTCACGTGTTTCAAGTCTGCCTTGGAGAGAACTTTGGCAACTAATACTGCAATGTCTTCGAAAGTTGTATTTATAGGCATCTATAGTTTAATTACCTAAATCCGCATAAGTAACTCCAGTTTCAGGTAGTTATATTAGTCTCGGGATTAGTCAACTATAATGACTACTTAATTTAATCCCCGGAATTCCCCTATAAATCCGCTTTTATTACAGTAATTTAAACATTTTTACAACATACAATGGGATTAGAATATTCTACAAATGAAATTCTATACATCAGAAATTTGGTTATATCATACTAATAAATTAAGCCTTAAAATAGCCTTTATGTTTTTATTACTTTTATCATGTTGCATAAATTCATTGTGAATTATTTAAACCAAATACATGCACACAGAGAGAATTTTTCTATGATAATTGCGGTGACGGTCACTACAATCGAGGGACATCGTAGAATAGTATGAAAAATTATGAAATGTTACCGTAAAAATTATCAGAATTCTGTACAATTTTTACGGTAACATTTCATAATTTTTCATACTATTCTACGATGTCTCTCAATTGTAATAACCACCACCGTAATTTTTATAGAAAAATTTTCTCCGTGCATATATCATATACCCTATTGCATCCCCTCAATACAAAGAAAATATCTCTTTCAATAAATTGATTTATTTTCTAGATAGTTTCAGTTATTATAATTATCTTTTAAAAGATTTATCGGTTAAATACGCTGTAACTCAAAGAAATAATATTTCAAACCAACCCTTAAAAGTATCTAGCTTTTTAACATACTTCTTATCTCTAATTATCTATTTAAGGGGACTTCGAAAGATTCATAGGAAAACAAAAGATTTGAAATTTCTTCTAACGTGCTTTAAAATTTCAAAGATGTTTTTGGATCAAATATTTATGAAATCCCATGCTTTCTATGGAGATTTTAATTCTTTGAGACTAAAATTTTTATTTTTAAAAAATATTCTGATAAATTTAAGATGATCGGTATTTATTTTTAAATCAGTTTTTGCAAAAAAAAAATTATTTGTTTTTACTTTTTTCAAATTCTATCGTGCGTATAATAACTTAGGTCTCCAGTTTGAGATTGTAAATTTATCCATTTTAAACTTTTGTATATTTTTATTTCTAAAATTTTATGTTGCTTTTATACAATTAAAAAAAAACGAAAAATACGGATGATTGTAACATATACTAAGATAATTCTTTTTCTGACAATTAAAAATTAACCCTTTGAGGGGCAGTGGTACGTATTTGTCCCACCTATTTGGTTTTGGATTTTTCCGTATTTCTAAAACGTATATGCCTTTTTAAGACATCTATAAGACTTTTTGAACTCTTGAATACCTGATTTATTAGATTTTATAGAGAAATTGCAAATATTCATTAATTGAAGTATTTGTTATAAACAATTAATCTCAAAAAAACCCGTTTTTTACAGAAAAATGTGCCCCTCAAAGGGTTAACCAATAAAAATGAGCAGACTAACAAAAACATGCAAGAAAATGACGTTATTTTTAAATCACAGGAAGAGAACCATCATAGAATATGTTCCCGTCGGCTACTCGTCAGATCAGAAAAAAAAATTTTAAAGACACAGAAAGTGTGTTTAAAATTCACTCGATTTTCAACTGTGTATATGATTATCAATCATATACATATTAATTAAATAATATATTCTTTTAGGCTGATAACATTTAAATTTTTATAAGATTGAAATACAATTCATAAAACATATTTTAAGTTTGATTTGTGTATCGGTGCATGTATGGTCACCAACTGACTCATTCTATATTTTATATTTATTCCGTATTCTTTACATAAAATATTACAGTTAATGAAAATTTATTAATTTCTTTAAATAAGTTTATTATGCGTAATAAAACTCGAGTGCAATTATCTATAATGACATGTACAATTTTAAAGTTTGTACAATGATAATCAATCAGGGTTATTTATATAATTATTTATAATTCGTTTTATAATTAAATACAATATATGTAATTAAATGCATTTACTACAAGTCGTGCATAAATTCTTATAAATATTTACCATTTGTTTGTTAGCATTTAAAAAAAAAATAAAAATTCGAAGAATAAAGTAGAGGTTCAATCATCTTGGAAAATATATTTTTATTAAACAATGTTTATTTTAAAATCATGGTCATTAAGCAAAAATATAAAATTTTCTTCGAAATATTTACATTCATATCTTAATGATTTTTAATATTAGATGCTTAATTTTTATTTGACTGCTCCACCCACTTTCTTTCTAATGTGACCGATCGTAAAATTTTTATGAATTTGGATCCCGTATTCTAATGAATTCTGTTATAGAAACCCTAGTGGAAATATAATTTCTTCAAAACAGTCTATAACTGTTTAAAACTATTTAAAACTGTTTAAAACTGTTTAAAACTGTATAAAAATGTCAATTTTTGGACGTTTAAAATAATTTTTAACAGTATTGAACAGTTGTGAACAGTTTTTAACAGTTTTAAATAGTTCTGAACATTTGTACCCAAAGTATAATGATCTTCATGAATTTGTTCTGAACAATTTTAAACAGTTTTAAACATTTGTATTGTAACATAATTAAAAGCTAGGAATTTGTTTGAAACCTTTTTTAAGAGTTTTAAACAGTTTTAAATGGTTCTGAATATTTGTACTCAAAGTATAATGATCATCACGAATTTGTTTTGAACAATTTTAAACAGTTTTAAACATTTGTATTGTAACATAACTAAAAGCTAGGGATTTGTTTGAAACCTTTTTTAACAGTTTTAAACAGTTTTAAATGGTTTTAATTATTGTCGTAAAAATATTATCAATCGTTAAAAATTTGTTTGGAACAATTTTAAACAATTTTGGATAATTTTGAACAGTTTTGAATGGTTTTAAAAGTTTTAAAATTTTCTGCATAAAATATTCCTACGTGGTAGCTCCATATTTTCTACGTCAAATCCTATTTAAAATGAAGACCATAACCAAAACAGTGTAAAGGATCGCTTTAGTTATCCATTCTGGACACCTGAACGAGCATTAGAAAGGTATAAACTACCTTAGATTAAAAGTAACTACGGAGAGTAACTCGTATTCCTCACTTTTAAATGTGAGTTTTTAAATCATTTAAATTTTTGATATGATATAGGAAGAAAAATTTTGAAAATCTGTAACCGATGGTAAGCCTAAAAAATGGTAACATTAACAGAAAAAGAATATTAGAATAATCATTGTTTTTTATTGTTTATTAAGAAACCATAATACATGAATTATACTATTTTCTTAAGTTAATATCTTATTATAATAAAAAATTTGAAAAATAGAACATAAAATATTCCACCTATTCAAAAATAAAATTAAAATTTAATTTTTAAAGTGAAATTTATAAATTAAACATTTTAGAACCTTTCCCCTAACTTCTTCCTTTTCTTCTTACTTCTTTGTTTCGGAGCATCTCTACAATTTTTCACTACCTTGCTCTTTATTTTTTATTCTTGTATTTTCAACACGTTTTCCGATACCCACATTTTTCACTATCTATGCCTTAGATTACACTAAAACAATAGTATCAAAATCAAAACCCTCTTACAAAACAACTCTTCGAAAAATAAAAAATAAAAAAACTTTCCTTTGAAATTCATTATTTTTTCGTTTATTTTTCGCAATATCTATTTTCACGCTTAAACAAACAAACCTTGTCAATTTAAAACAAATATTTGCTTTGATTTTTTTCTCTTTTTTTTCCTGTTTTCTTTTTGGCTTATACATATAATCCACATTTGCTTAGCTTTTGTTTCTCACTATCATTCTGACCCTATTGTGTTTTTGTGCTTTCTTATCTTTTTTTTTTTACACGTTTCTCGTTTCACCCACCCTTTTAATTCACTCCATTTCTTTACAACTTTGATAATAAAACTAGAACCTACAATTTAATCAACGACAAAGAATAAAACTAAATAAAAAAACAATCTAAAAAAAAATTATTAGAAAATTTTTTTAAACAATTTTTACCCATCTGGTCCCCTTTTATTAATTTTCTTATAATTTTTTTATTCTTATATGTTTTTTTGGTATCAGAACATCTACTTTTCGCTTTTCTTGTTTATGTTGTTTATGGATCCTCTCATTTTCAAATTACTCCTAACTTGATCACACTTATTATTTATGAAAAAATTTACAATATCGTAAGCAAATTACAAAAAAGATTACTAATAAAATTTGAATAAGTACAAAAAATATTTGATTATTATTAAAAGTCAAAGTTATATTTTTGGAAAAATTTTATAAGATTAAGGAAGTAATAATTTTATTTGAACAATCTAACAAGATTATTTTTAAATAATAGTTATATCTTTGGTGCCAACTTCATAGATCTGAGCAAAGGACCTGAGTATAGACGATTGTATTAACGCTTCGATATATTATCACAATGAATATTTTGCAAATAGAATAGAAACTTCATAGATCTAAGCAGGAGACTTGACGAGACGATTGTATCAGTGCTTCTATATATTATTGCTTTCTACTAGGTATTATAATGCTTAGAAAAGGTAATTACAAAAGATACTACGACAAAGATTGTCACACCTCAGCAATTCCTCGGTCAACAATGTTTTTAAAAAAAACTAACCAACAAACCAAAATTGTTACAAGAAGAATATGTGTGCAAGTAGTTTCTAAATTATAAGTATTTTTTTAATTTTTAATTGAATTTAAAGTCAAAACGAATACGCTATTTTATTTAATACAATAAAAAAGATAGTTTTTTTATTATGTTAAAACCTTACCATTAACTATTTAAAAAAAAAAAAAATTTACTATTAAAGATTCTTATTCAGAAAATTTTACATTAATAATCGAAATGAACCATAAATTTATTTATTTTAGTCATCAAATGCTATTTCTGATGTCATTGAAGGCTCTCCTAGCAACAAGAATTCATCAAAAAAAATGAATTTCCACTTAATGAATTAGATTTCGAAAAAATGTTTTGTAGTTTTACTTTTAATAACACGAAAATTACAACTAATATTTATATCTGTTTATTATACGGTAGATTTTTTAGACAATGGTAGCATATCATCCAGTGATTCTTCAAAACATAACCTTCCAGTTGATACAGATTTTGAACAAAGAAATGTAGGTAATTGCAGTTTTATAAATAAATAAAACGTTGTTATTTTCTTAATGAAATAATAATAATAATTTTCATTTTTATTTTATAAAGATTGTACATAATACTTTAAATGTAAATACTTACTTCTTTGTTTTTGCAGCTTTTATAAGAAGCTATATAATTGTGTTTTTTTATTACTATTAATACACTAAAACAACTCAAAGTTAAAAGCAAGTAAAATTGTAATAAATTTCAATTTTCATTTAATTGATCTTTTTCTAGAACATGCACCATGTCTTAAAAAGTACTTGGCCAATCAAGGTAAAATTTAAAAAAGGTGAAAAAACTTTCTATAAACTATGAACTCTACCTACATTGATCTTTAATCCAAGGAATATAGTGTATGATTTACAAATTTATAAATATAATTCAGTGTTAATATTTCCGCTCAGTTATAAAATTTGAACACTTATCAATGTATACAATTAATTAGACTGTCAAGTACTCTATGCTGCATTTTTATTGAAATCACAGATGTATTCTTATTCAAAATTATCAAAAAAATTAATGATACTAAATATCATGTTTAAGTTTTAAAGTTTTGAATGTCCTGGTAACCATTCTTGCTTTACTTTTTGTCATTGGCATTAAATATTATTTGCTTTATTTTTTGAAATAATTTTACCGGAAAATATTTTATAATTTTAAAGATTTTTAATTTTATTATTTTTTATTTTTTTAAATGGTTATAAATACAGCTGAAATTCATTAAAGCGTAAACAATTTTTATTTATTCAAAAACAAAATCCTTTTTCTAAAAGCTTACAATATTTATATAGTCCTTGAATTTTGACATGCTAATTGCAATACAAATTTGAATGGTATTTCTTTTTCATTTTAAGAATACAACACTCAATTTTTATTATATTCTAAAATTCTAATTCTTCCTGGTGGAAATTAAAACGTTTTTTTTACCATTTTATGACTAGGAGAAATGAAAACGCTTCTTTCTACATATGGCCATTTCTTTGGCATTATTATTACTAATAACCTTAAATTTCTATATACACCATTTTTATGTTCACATTTCTGCTAGGGTTATTGTAATTGAATTTTTTTTTCAATTATAATAAGTTTAAAAGAATAATTAAACTTAAATTAATATTTGTTTTTAAAATTACAATAACCTACTTCAATTTTAATGAAAAAATATCAGTTATAGTCATTTAAAACTTAATAAATCTTATTTAAAATTTCATTATAAACGTTTAAATATACAATTTTAAGTACAAATATATTCAGACAGAAATGTTACTCCAATAATTAATAATCGTGTTAATTAAGAGCCTACTTAAGAACTAACAATATGAAATAAAGAAAAAAAAATTACAAAAATTTATTAAAAAAATATACAATAAACCATAATACGTATTATTTATGACGATCATTTCTTTGTTCTTTTCTTCTTTCAATCAAATTATTTCACCAATCAATTGATCATCCAGTTTACATTTTTAAAAATTTAAATTATGTTCTCATTTTTTGATAAATTTATTTAAAATGACAATGCTTTTCCAAAGTACTTAGGAGTGTACCAGCGTGTCTACTATTGATAAAAAAGATAATTGGATCACTTATAAACAGTTTTATTACAATCTATTTGTCGACTGCATTTTTTCATTGTAAATAATTAATAAAATTAGCTGATCTACAAAAATTTTAATATTTATAATTTAATTGAATGAAATTATGTTTGTTTTGTAACTCAAACTTAATAACATTTTTGATATAAATTATTATTTCATGGAACAATTTTGTAACATTCAAATAATCTTTTTATTATAAAGATAATATAAAAGTATACCTGGAAGAATTGAAGTGTAAATTAAAAATAAAAATTTAATTTAAAAAAAAAATCTACGAAAAATCAATGATTTTATAATTGTCAAAATTCTAGAATCTTTCATTAATAGATTAGTCTTATTTTTCAACAGTATCATTAAAATTACATAAATGTAGATCTCAAAAAAATGTAACAAGCATAAGAAAGGGGAAATTTAATGTCAAATCTCCTGAATAAGAGATGGTTTTTTACTGATTAAAGTTCCATCTTATTTATTAGTAGATGCTTTTTTCAACAGTAACATAAAACATTATTTATTATTATTATTTTTATTATAAAAATGTATAAAAATATATGTATACAATAATAATATGTAGAAAATAAATTAATATTGTTTTATTTAATTTACAGGGTCAAGAATGTTCACAAAAAGACAAGGTTCAAGAAAAGTTAGAAAAACAAACTTGTGATTGTACTAGTATGAATGTCGCAGAAGTTTTATTAATTTTTATAACTATAGTAAAGAAACATTCTTTAACTTGGATTGCATTGCTAGATCTATTTAAAGCATTAAATTTTATCTTTTCTAAAAGAATATTCCCAGTAACTAAATTCATGATTCGAAAATTAATGGATGTGACTACTGAATCGTTCACGTATCACACGCTATGCCGTCAATGTAATAATTATGTAGGGAGTTCTAAAAATGTTAAATCTACCCAAAAATGTGTTTGTGGTTACACTACAACATCTTCTTCAACTGGTGCATTTTTTATTGAAATCGATATCGAGGATCAATTAAAAAACTTTTCTCTAACAAAGACGTAATAAAAAATTTAAATTATAGATTTATAAGAACAAAAAAAAATGCTTCTGCACTTGAAGATATTTATGATGGAAAAGTTTATAAAAAGTTCTTTAAATGTGATAAATACCTGAAGAATAAAAAAATTTTTCATATACTTTAATACTGATGGCTGCAAGCTGCAGACCACAAATTCTTTGCCTATTTATTTAATGATCATGTTCAATTTTGAAAATTGGTTTTTGACCAGATTTGTTATTTAATGGGAAATGGCAAAAAAAAAACCTTTGTGTTAGTATGTTCATTCCCCGTTAAATGTAATGGAATCCAAATTCGATGTCTGAAAAAATAAATGAAAATATAGTACAAACATCAAATGCTACTTAAATACTGGAAAGATGAGATGGGAGTTGGGGACCTCTCCTTATGAATCACATTTTTGATTTGTTTAAAGCATGATTTTGATTTTTCCTGTGTTTTTCAACTATGGGTTCTCTTGACAATGCAAAAAAATACTATGTTGGACACTGCTTTGTATTTATACAAACGGCTTTATCGATCAAACCACCAAAATTTAGACCCAGGAGTATAAATCGAAAAACTGGAGCTTTTGGTCTTGTTTTATGCAACATGTTTATTTTTGAAATATTTAAATCATCTTCTATGTTTTCACCCATGACTTTACTCTTAAGAGATTCTATTACTAGAGATATGCTGAAATTTCCAAAAAGTTACTTATTAAATATGTTTTCTACTTTGGTAAATTTTTGGCAAATCAAAGATGAATTATAATGTTCACTTACTCTTACATGTATCCATTACTGTTGAAAATTGGGGTCCATTATGGGCGAACAATACATTTCCTTTCGAAAATGAAAATAAAAATTTGTTAAAAATGAAGAAAAGCAACTACAATATAGCAAACAAATTGGAATTCGATTATTGACATATCAACAAATACCTCATTTAGCAGCAAATGTTTGTATTTCTAAAAGAACAATAGATTTTTGTCATTCATTAACAATTCAGCAATTACAAAAAGTTCGCATAGAAAAAGAATGCATTTTATTAGGTACTGGAAAAAATCACATTTTAACATCTGACGAAACGATCTCTACAACTTTTATTAAATGTAAAAAATAAATGAAGTAAATTACAAAAAAATGATATACAAATTGTAGATTTACAACAAATTCTGGTTCGCTTAGTACTAAAACAAACAATGCGGTTTTTCAAACGATCAACAAGTTTTGATTGTTGATTTTAAGATATTTTGTTTATTTTTTAACTTAACTGCTTTTAAGATTGAATATAATTCCCTATTAAATGTATTAATTTTCAAATCTTATAGGTCTTCTATAATCACTAAATCAGGCAGTGAATATTATTTAAGTGATATTGTTGTGGAGCAATGGCTCGTTGTCTGAATTAAAGTTTGAAGCTCGTTTGTTCCTTGTTTACTCCTCTTTATTCAATAATTATTTATATATTTTATAATTTATTGAAAATAACTTATACTGTAAATAATTGTAATACTCAAATATGCATTAGTTATAAATTTATTACTATAATAAAAAGGAATTAATTAAAAAACTACTGAGTTTAATATTATTTTTATAAATAAATATTAATTAAAAAAATATTTTATAAATATTACGGACTGTTTTAATTTGTTCTAAAATGTTTGAAATCGTTCACATCTATTTAAAATTTTTGTAAACAAATTCTTTTTGATAAATCATTTTAATGCAAAAGTTAAAAAATGTTTAAAATTGCTCGTAAATGTTAAAATTAGTTTAAATCTGTTCAAAATAAAAAAAAATTAATTCGTATTAATCAATACTATTTTAATTTATAAGTTCAAAACTGTTCAAAACTGTTTGTAACTGTTCAAAACAGTTAAAAATTGTTCCAAACAAATTATTATTGATCAATATATTTTAATGCATAAGTTCAAAACTGTTAAAAACTGTTTGTAACTGTTCAAAATAATTCAAAATTGTTCTAAACAAATTCTTATTGATCAATACTATTTTAATTTATAAGTTCAAAACTGTTCAAAATTGTTTGTAACTGTTCAAAACAGTTCAAAATTGTTCTGAACAGATTCTTATTGATCAATACTATTTAATGAAAAAAGTTCAAAACTATTTTTAACAGTTCGTAAATGTTTAAAACAGTTTGAAACTGTTCATAACAGTTCAAAACTTTTTAAAACTATTTAGAACTATTTTAAACGTCTAAAAATTCGCACTTTTTAACAGTTGAAAACTGTTTAAAATAGTTTTAAACAATTTTGAAAAATTTTAAACAATTATGAATTGTTTTGAACAGTTATGAACAAATTAAATTTCCACTAGGGAAGAGAGTGAATAAGTAGAGTCAAATAAAAATTTATTTAATAAGAAGTTATTATGGCCTTAATAACTTTAACAACTTTAATAACTTAATAACTTTTTAACCCGGGTTTACGACATGGGATTGAAGCTAACCGTAATACCCAATTCATAATTGTATAGAATTTTACAATGAAGCAATAAATAAAAGTTCAATATACTTAGAAGTTGTTGTCTGCTAAATGTGAAAATCAAAGTTGAATATTCTTCTTATAAATCTGACGATGATGTTAAAAAATAGGTTTTTATTGAATAATACTTATTACCAGTAAAATTTTAAAGAAAACTTTGATTGGAACAGAATAAAAAGCTTTTCGAATAATTTTATATACGTTACATGTAGCATTTTACTCAACCTTTTGTTGAATATACTTTAGTAAATAATTATAAATTTAATTAAATACTATTCTAAACTAATAAATTAAACTTAAAAAAAGTTATCAAAATTCCTTGATGTACACTGACAAGGAGAGTGTCAGGGTATTCCTGACACCTAATACCTACATATATATATATATATATATATATATATATATATATATATTAGTTATATATGTCCTTTGGCCGTATTCAGGTGGAATATGAATCGAGGACAATGTTTATCGCTTGAGCTGAAATTGCCGAGGGCGCGCGAAGCGCGCCCGAGGTAGATTTCTGCTCAAGCGGCAAACATTGTTCGAGATTCAGATTCCACCTGAATAAACGGCCAAAGGACATAGATGATTTTATGTCCGAAGTAGGCCGTATGAGGAAATATAACTTATTAGTTGAAAATATTAATCTTTTTTTCAATACTTTTAAAATTAAATTTTAGTTCTATTGATTTTTTCTTTTGTTTCTTAGATTGACATTTTGTAATGAGTATAGCTGCTGTCGAAGCGCGAGTCATTTTTTTTTGACTAACCTACGTTCAATATGATTGCTCTTTGACATATTGAACGAAACATAGTAGGATCGGTGATGCCATATTGATTTCTCCTGAGACATATTGAGTCTCAATATGTCTCAGGAAGACATATAATTCTTGCAATAAGTCGAGGAGCGCGTCTGAGACATATGGGATGCCAATACAAATTCAGCATGCTCTTTACATACTGACACGAATACGGCCTACGAGGACATAATATATATATATATATATATATATATATATATATATATATATATTTAAGATAAAAAAAGTTTCATCAACTAATATTATAAGAACAAATATTTATCAAAACATTTAAATTTTATTTTTTTTAGACTTTAACTCAGGCCTAATACCTTAAACTTGGGAATCCCCGTCGCAAATGTTGATTGATGTTTATATGAATTTATTTGTCTAATTAAAAAAATCATTGAAGAGAAATAAATTATGAACTAAAAAGAAATTCTCAAATAAATAATCTGAATCGACATTTATATGTAAGGTATTGTATAACTTATTTTAATTATATGACTATTATTTACTTTGTGTAAATATGTATTAAGGTTAAATATCTCACAATGTACTCATGTAATATACAGTCGACGATCTGAGTCCCGCCGCCTTCTCCTCCATCGACTCGCTCGTGCGTTACCCCCACTCGCTGACTAAAATAATTTGTTTCCAAACATTCTGAGTCCCGCCACTGCTCTATGCGACTTTTTCACTTGTAAAAATGGGTTTATTAATTTCATTTTTTTGTTTAGGATACAACAAATGTTTATTGAAATAAAAAGTAACAAAGAAATAATACAATACTGCATAATTCTCATTTATATCTATTGAAAAAAATATTAAAATTAAACTAGATATATTTAATCAATCAATAAAATGTTATTTATTTGAAAATTTAAGTGATTGCTTTATAAATAAAAGATAAAATAAATCTTATTTCATTTAATTTTCATAATAACAATGAGTATTTAGTTCATCAATAAATAATATATTCTATAATTTTTAAATTTATGTTACCTATAAATAAAAAAATTTAATTTTTATATTTTTTATAGTAAATATAAATGAGAATTATGCAATATTACAATATTTTTTGTTACCTTTTATTTCAATAAACGTTTATTATATTCTAAACAAAAAAATTAAACTAATAAATCCATTTTTAGAAGTTAAAAAGTCGCATAGAGCAGCGGCGGGACTCAGAATGTTTGGAAACAAATTCTTTTAGTCAGCGAGTGGGGGTAACGCATGAGCTAATCGATGGAGGAGAAGGCGGCGGGACTCAGATCGTCGACTGTAATAAGTAAAAAAAAATATGGGAGCTATTATTTTTGTTTAAAATTAAGCTAGACGTCGAAAATAATACTCTATTTATTATTTAATATAAATTTACTACTATGATATAACCAAATTTCTGATGTATAGAATTTTATTTGTGGAATATTCTAATCCCATTGTATGTTGTAAAAATGTTTAAATTACTGTAATAACAGTGGATTTATAGGGGGATTCCAGGTATTAAATTAAGCAGTCATTATAGTTGGCTAATCTTGAGGCTAATATAACTACCTGAAACTGGAGTTACTTATGCGGATTTAGGTAATTAAACTATAGATGCCTATAAATACAACTTCCGAAGACATTACAGTATTAGTTGCCAAAGTTCTCTCGAGCAGCAAAATATTAAACAGTTTACAGAATTCGACTAAATTAATTTACAAATTCGCTTGATACATTAGCTGAAAAATAAATTATTTTGTGAAATTCTTGCAAAAGATAGTTGAAAATGTCTGTAACAAAGGTTTTGCTTCAAAGTGTTGACAATAAAATTGATCATATCAAGACAAAAGTGTCTAAAAGAATGCTGAAACGTAACATTGCACTTAATAATTATAAGGACGATAAGCCAGAAGAGAAAGAAACATCATCTTTTGATTCTATTGAGCCATCGACTGATATTATCGGTGAAAAAAAGATATTATACAAATTTGATGATAATATTACTGAATATTTATTTAGAACCAGACCACAACTTACTGGCATAGACCGGGCCAATTTAAACAAGCACAGAAAAGAACTGAAGCAATTATTTTTAAGTTCAATAAAATCAACTTATGAAGAAAAAGTGGATCACGAGAAAGCTAGGAAAGCTTTAAAAGAAGCGGTTCGATCGGAATCAAGGATTATTAAACCTCCAAAAAGAGTAACATATAATGAAGAAATAATATTTGCGACACCAGAAACAAATGAAAGATCGCTACTTCAAGATAAAAAGCTTGAAATGATATGCAATAAAACACAAATTTACCATCATAAAAAACGTGAAATTTCGACTGAAGTACAAGAAAATAAAAATATTGAGTTACGTGAGAACAAAAAGAAACAATTAAACGGAGATTCTTCATATAGTCAAGGAATACCATCTTCAACACTAGAAAAGAATAAAAGATCGCAGCCTCATGAAAAGATATCTAAGGTGATATGCCATAATAAAGAAACTTATCATAGAAATCATAAAATTTCAAGTGAAACAAAAAAAAATAAGTAATTTAAATCATATGACAATAAAAGAATTAAATCATATGACAATAAAAAAGAACAAACAAATAATAAATTCATTGATCACCAAAATAGAGGGCTAGTGTCAAAGGATAAATGTAAAGGAAACGGAAATAAAATGGAGATAGGAAGTTTACATCATAAAGAAAATAGAAAAAAAGTCTTTAAAATTGAAAAATATTATGAAGAGAAAGAAATGAAAACATCTGAAGTGAAACAGCTTAAGAAAGATACAACGGCAGAAGAAGGAAAGAGCGAACGTAAAGTAACTGGAACTGTATACAAAAACACGCATGCAATCCTCCAAAAGGTTTTGAATTTGAATCTACATTTAAATTTAAATTTAGAAAGTTAGATTTCGAAATTATTTTAATTATATAACTATTATTTGCTTAGTGCATACATATATAGTGTAAATGACATTCAAATATATTTGTGCAATATAATAAATCAAAATAGGTTGAAAAAAAAAGAAATTTTTTACTCTAATACCCTCCTTTAATTTAAACATAATACATATATCAAAATATATTTGGAATTATCATTTCATTTTGCTGGGGGGGGGGGGGTCCAATATATAGAATGTTCATCTAAAATTTGCGTCAAAAATACGAATTTCATTTATTCGAACAATTATTCCGGAATTTCGAAGTTCAAATTTAAGAAAATTGATAAAATAGAAATGTGTAAACTACAAATGCCCAATCAACCGAAGTTAGATTATTAGAATATTATTTATTCGAAATTAATAATGTGTCAACTATTTCGAAATTATAACTGAACTAATAAACGTAAAAATAAAATAGAAATTCATTTAACCGAAAATTACTAAGTTCAAGACATCAGCAATGAATAAATCAGTAGTTTTCGGTTAAATAAACTTCTATTTTATTTTTATGTTTATTAGTGCAGTTGTAATTTCGAAATAATAGACTCATCTTTAGCGTCGAATAAATAATATTCTAATAATCTAACTTCGTTTGATTGGGCATTTGTAGTTTACACGTTTCTATTTTATGAATTTTCTTAAATTTGAACTTCGAAACTATGAAATAATGGTTCGAATAATTGGGATTTGTATTTTTGACGCAAATGTAAAATGGACATTCTAAATATTGGACCCCACCCATTTTGCTATAACTTTTGAACAGATTGAGCTTTTTGAACACGTTTTTTTTTAAACAAAAGGATTTAAACTCAACTTTCACTAAAATGTTACAGAATGAACTTAGAAGCTCTTATTGCAGAGTAATATTCGTTATTATAAACAATGATTTTTCAAAGAAATCTTTAAAAATTGAACAAAATAGTTCATAATCTTAGAGTGATATAACGTTAGACCGAATACTTGCAGCTTTTTTCATAATTTTATGTATAAAAACATATATCTAAGTTACAACAAGATCGGTGACCCAAACATTAAATCGATTCCAGAAAATGAATTTTTTTGATTGCAGCTTACTTATGACTTTGCTATATTTTATTAATTTCATATTTAAATAAATATGTAGGTACCAATCAATTTGTAAATTAAAGCTTATTCTTATTGGCATTATCATCTCTATGAAAATAAACCAAACAGTGTCTATTTATCTTTCCTCAAAATATTTATTAAGAAAAAATCAAAATTAAAATAATAATGTTGATGTTGGATCATTTTGCAAGATATATTTTTTTTGCCATTCCGACCTCAACATCGTAACTTTGCTGCTCTTTTTTTGCTTTTATGGCAAAAAATATGATTCGCAACTGGTATGAAAACGCTTTTTTACGAAACTTGTTACGAAATCTTCTATATCAAATAAGATTTATCATGAATTGCGGTCATTAAGCAAAAATATAAAATTTACTTCTTAATATCCATTTGATTTTAATTCATACTTTAAGGGGAGACACAAGTGAAACTGCGTTTTTTAACAAAAAAATGACGTTCATTATTTTTCATTTTTTACCCATAACACGTACAACATAATCCATGCGTAATGTTGTTCAAAATCGTCTGAAAAATCTATAAAAAAATTTTCAGCCGGGAATATTGAAAATTGTGAGACTAGTTCCATTTTAACTACTGTTTGGTTTAGTGGTAAATGAGGCAGCAGCTAAAATGGAACTAGTCTGACAGTTTTTAATATTCCAGGCTGAAAATTTTTTTATAAATTTTCCAGATGATTCTGAACAACATTACGCATGGATTACGTTGCAGGTGCTATGGGTCAAAAATTAAAAATAAAAAACGTCATTTTTTTGTTAAAAAACGCAGTTTCACTTGCGTTTCCCCTTAATGATTTTCCACATTAGATATTAAATTTTCATTTGACTCCGCCTAATTGCATTCTTTTTAAAATGACCGATTGTAGAGTTTTTCAAAAATTTATATACCGTATTCTAGTCAACTATTATAGCAAGAGAGTAAGCAGGTAGAGTTAAATAAAAGTTTATTATATAAAAATTTATTTGGGATTAAAGCTAACTGAAATATCAAAATCATACTTTCATAGAATTTTACAATGGATCAAGAATAGAAAGAGAGTAAGAGGGCGGAGCCAAATTAAAGTTTAATGTCCTTAAAAAGCTTCTGACTTCTAAATGTGAAAATCAAGAAATTTCAAATTAAAATTAAAAAAAAGTCATAAGTACAGAAAATTTTACATCTTTGATGAAAAAGCCTTTACACGTCCGTTGCTTAATGTACTATTACACTTTATATTAGAAATGAACATGAAACGATTTTGGACATTGATAGATTTTCATTTTCTACAACTATATTTTACATGCAAGGTAAGTTGTCATTGAGTTTGCCTACAGATTTTCTCTTTCGTAATAATTTATTTTATTCATGAAATATTGGAAGTATTAACATTTTTCAAATAGTTTGAATGAATTCAATTTTTATTTAAAATGTAATAAATAAAATCTTAATTTATTTTTTGAATTAGTTAGAAACACAGGAAAAATACAATTAAAAACTCAAAGTTTCATGCTATAATAATAATTTTATTAACAATATTATTTAGAAGATTATTTAGAAAAAAATTTATTGAATTACGACAAATTTTGAGTTAAAGCAAAGTGTTTCTTTGCCTTTATTTATCGTCTCTGAGAGTGAACGTAAAGACTCCACGATCTACATCATGTATATCAGTTGGTACATTCAAGGAAAAACCATAAGTGACGTTCTGACCAGTATGTAAAGGACAATGGGCATCCTTTAAGCCAGTGCATGCATCTTTTTGCGGGAAGGGAATTTGTCCAAACCAAGTATTTATGTCAACGCCCGCAAATGGCGTAAGAGTAATCGTATCCTCTTCTAAAAATTTAGAAACAATTTTATTAAGAATTCTTTCTCTTATTATATACGTTATAGTAATTTTTTTTATTCGATTGAAATTATTCAAAAATTATTTTTCATAAACTAACAATGATTTGTTTTAATGAATAAAAGTATATATACGTTTATGCAAGTAACATTTGAAAATAATCAAATTTATGATATTATTTTAAATCTAAGCTTTTGCTTCTAATAGGGAAGCAATGCTCATATTTAATACAGACTGTTCTTTTAAACAAAGTGACTGAAATTTAATTTTACATGCCTGTGTTTTGCAAAGAAAATGTGCTATTCATTTAGTAACAAAAATAAATATGTCTATTAGTGAGCAAAATAGCATTTTCAAATTATTATGTCTTTTTAACACGAAAATTTAAAAATGATACTTTTTACTGCATGGAAAAAAGTTTGGCCTTTTTCTCTTATTTGCAAATTCAAACATTCGTTTTACAATCATGTTAATTGATTTAAAAAGCAATAGAATATTTTATTTGAAAACAGATATTCTATTTACATATAATATGGAACAAAAGTCAATTTTATTCTCTTGTTATAAAATGTACTTTAACTTTATAATACTTTTTTTTAAATTCCTAACAAGATATTAGGCTATTCATTAGTTTATTCAAAATTTTTTTGAAATTTCTCTAAATTTAAAAATTATAAATAAAAAATTAGATAAATTATAGATTTAATTAATTAAAAAAAAATGTACTTACTGGGAGAAAAGCCCAATTCTACATCCACAACGCCTGCCCTTATGCACAACGCAAGGCTCTTCGGCGCAATCATTGATTTGAAGATAATGAGGAACGATATGATAATTACCATACGGGTGAAATTGCGTCGATTTTGTACGTAATTGTAATCACAAAATATTGTTTCTCTGAACTACAGGTCAGTTAATCAAGGAATCTATTAAAAAGCAATTATAATGACTGAAATTAACTGAAAACATGAATTAAAAAAAAAAGTCATTTTATTTCAATGACTGTTAATGCAAAATTGTTCATAATGAATATAAAATCTTGATTTCTCAACCATATTTTTGTCCATATGAAATTCTGTTACTTACTTTGTTATCCCTTATAATAGTATATAATGGTTTTGCTATATATAAGTTTTATTAAAGTAGATAACTATAGTTTTGATTATAGTTCTTGTTCGAGAAAAACTCCTTTATTTATAAAATATTGGAAATATTAAAGATTATCAAATAATTTAAATGAATTTTATTCTTATCTAAAATTCAACAAATAATAATCTGATATATTAATCGTTTTTTTGAATTTGTAAGAAACGCAGGAAAAATACAATTAAAAACTCAAAGTTTCATGTCATTATAATAATAATTTTATTCACTATACTATTGAGAAACAATTTTATTTAGTTATGACAAATCTTGTGTAAAAGCAAACTGTCTCTTTGCCATTATCATCTGATAGACGGAAAGTTAGGATTCCATGATGTACATCATGTATGTCAGCAGGTACATCCAGGGAAAAACCGTACTTAACGTTCTGACCAGCATATAGAGGACAGTGTACATCCTTTAAACCTTCGCATGCATCTTTTTGAGGGAAGGGAATTTGTCCTTGCCAAGTATTTATATCGACACCCGCAAAAGGCACAAGATGAGTCGTATTCGCTTCTAGAAATTTAAAAATATTTTTATTAAAAAATATTTTTCCTATTACATAAGTGTATTGAAAAAATTGTTTTTTTTTTAAATATTATTAAATTAAATTATAGAGTACAATAATGAAATTATAATTAAAAACTTTTTGTTAATTCTAAAAATGAACCAAATTATGCTTTTCATTTTTAATTACATGCTCTATTTGTTATTAATAATTCTTATAAAAAATACAAATTTCAAAAATTTACTTACGGACTGTAAAGCCAAATTCTACATTTGCAACATCACCCTTATGTACGACGCAGGGCTCTTTTTTGCAATCATTGATTTGAAGATAATGAGGAACGATATGATAATTAGCACACGGGTGAAATTGCGTCGATTGAGTTGATAGTCCCACCAGGAGTACAACAACCAATGAACCTTTAAAATAATTATTTTATTCTAATTATTTATAATGCTGAATTCTTCAATTCATAATAAATATAAAGCAATGTTTGACAGTGTTAAAGTATATGATTAAGTTAGGAACAATGTTATTTACATTAATCACAATAATAAATAATTAAGAATTACTGTGAAATTTTACAAAATCAACGAGATATTTTTTAATTTTAATTTTTATGAATAAATGCAAATACATGTAATAGTGCATATGAAAATTATGATTGAAACTTATGGGAAATATAGATTTTAAATTTTAACTTAAAATTAGAAGACAAACTTTATGATATAAAGCTTTAAGATATTAAAATAATAACAATAATTTTTCAACTTATTTAAAAAAAAAAATCGCTTGAGGAAACCTGATTCTTTATAAATACAATTTTTTACTTCATTTGGTTCTTAATCAAATATACTATATATTTATTTTTTTGCCGAAGAATTTTCTGTGTTTAGTAATAATATTATAATCAATATAAAATAAAATATTAGTATAATAAATGATACTTATCACAAATAAAATATTTCTCACCTAATAAGAATTTCATGTTTGTTAAATATGATTTACGTCTTTTGTGTTTTACCAACTGTTTCACTAATGAAACTGATACTTTATGAGATGAAATTTCTCTTTTTATAGGTAAACAATAACTTATCATACCTATACATATTTAAATTAGAAATTTTATCTTTTAACCTTTTATTATCGAGTTTTACATGAAACAATGAGATTTATTGAATTGATTATAAATTTAATGAATTATTTTATTTGATTAATTACATTATTCAAAGAAATATGATGTTGACTCTAATAGATTCATAGATATCTAGTTCAACATACCGCACTGCTGAAAAGTTCGATAAGATTATGCAAAGAACAAGATGCAAAAAAAACAATTATGTCTACGGAAAGAAACGTCGTAAAGGAATTATAAAAAAGCATTATAAAGTATCCTTGAAAATTTCAAAAAATTTCAAAATTTCTGAAAAATTTATTTAAAAACACTCGGAAAAATCCTTTATTTGCTTTTTGAAAGTTTTTTATGTTGATATTATTATAAGATTTTAAAATTGGTGACTTAAGCTCTAGAGTCACTCATAAATTTCATAATGCTCAAGAAAAAAAAATGACACGAAAAAAATTTTCATGAAATGTATTGAGAAATAATTTTTATTTTTTATCATTAAATTTTATTACGATGATATTTTTCTGCAAAATAGTGAAGTTTTAAGGTTGCTAATCTAACTTTGCTTTTATTCGTACATAAGATTGTCATTGTAAAGTCGCTACCATTTTAAAATAGTCATAAATGGATGTGTTATGTTACTTTATTGTATTTTCTAAAATAAAATATTAATTTTCTGTTTAATTAGTGTTGCAAAAAAAGTGTTTATGATATTTCAAAGTATTCAATATCATATATTCTTACGAAGAAACATTGTTGTAAGCAACTATTAAATGTGATACATGTTGATTATAAATTTTTTTTTTATATTTAACGTTGCTGTATTTATGCTATAATTGCAATACTAATTAGCCACGGAAGTCTTCAGTGTATTTGTGAAGAAAGCACATGCAATACAGTGGTACTTGTATGAATTGGTCGAGACCGGGAATCGAACTCGATCTCGCGAGATTACGAATCCATTGCTCTACCGAGTGAGCCACTGACGAGCTTGATTTGGTAATTAAATTTTCATTCTTTTGTTTGTTATCCCTGATAGAAAATAAATAATTCAGGAATAATCATTGATCATTTATTGGTCAGTTTTTTTAATTCATTTTTTATTAATAACTGGTCAAAAAATGAGGAAAAGATATGAAATTGTTTATGTATATATACATGAGATGTGCGATTGCAGATAGATTTTCAGATATATTTCTTTTCTTTAACAGAGAGAATTTTCCTAAAAAAATTGACTTGCTAATTCGGTAAAGTTGTAGTGGGCCACAAACTGTCAAAAAATTATGTTGCGTTACGGTAAAAATAGTAGAGATTTCCGACAATAATCACAGATCTAAGGTTTGTTCTTAGGTTACCATGACTTGTTTTCAACTTTACCTAGCTAACACATATGTAATGTAGTATTTATTGATGTATTATTCATAATTAATTATAGAATTTATAAATGTCAATAAATTTTCAATGTGATTTTCCACTAATACCAAACGTGCTTCTATTTTTCTCATTTCTCATCTTTTTTCTGTTAAACTTAAGATAAAATTTTCATCAATTTAATTTTAAGTAAAATACTAAATTAGCATTTTTCATGAAAAAATATATTATATCCGTCTGGTATAAAAAAATGAAAGATCCGTATCTTTTATTTTATCATGAAAATGAAAACTCAAAAAAATAAAGGCAGTTAAAATTTCCACATTAATTTTTCAACTCGATAAAAGACTATAAATAAGTTTTATATATTGGTTTTAAAAAAAATTAAAAATACTTTAAAATGCTTTTTTAGAATTTCCCTACGACATTTCTTTCCGTAGATATAATTATTTTTTTCGCAAATTGTTTCTTGCATAATCTTATCGAACTCTTCTGCGCTATGGTATTTTGAACTAGATATCTATGAATCTACTAGAATCAATATCATATTTCTTTGAATAATGTAACTAATTAAATAAAGTAATTCATCAAATTCATAATCTATTTAATAAATCTCGTTATTTCATTTAAAACTCGGTAATAATTAAAATAAAAAATTTAAAGATAAAATTTCAAATTTAAACATATAGGTATGATTAGATACTGTTTACCTATAAATAGAGAAATTTCATCTCATAAAGTATCAGTTTTATTAGTGAAACAGTCAGTAAAACACAAAAATCGTGAATCATATTTGACAAACATGAAATTCTTATTAGGTAAGAAATACTTTATTTATGACGAGTATCATTGTTTATACTATTATTTTATTTTATATTAATTATAATATTATTATTAAACAAAATAAATTCTTCGGCACAAAAAATAAATATATAGTATACTTGATTAAGAATTATACGAAGTAAAAAATTGTATTTTCAAAGAATCAGGTTTCCTCGAACAATTTTATTTTAAATGACTAGAAAAATTATTTTTATTATTTTAATATCTTAAAGCTTTTTATCATAAAGTTTGTTTTCTAATTTTAAGTCAAAATTTAAAATCTATATTTTCCATAAGTTTCAATCATAATTTTCATATGCAGTGTTACATGTATTTGCATTTATTCATAAAAATTAAAATAAAAAAATATCTTGTTGATTTTGTAATATTTTACAGTAATTCTAGTTGAAACTTGGCAACATTATTCGTTATTCATTTTTTTGCTTCACAATGTAAACATATTTTATTATAGGCTATAGATATTTATACACTATCACCGTATATATCCGATTCATGTGTAATGCTTCATAAATTTTTATAATGTAGAAACGCTACATTTTTTATAATGAAATGAATGCTTAACCTATCAAATGATTTCAGAATAATCAAAATACTTTTATTTTTGTTGATAAATTATTATTTAGAATGTAAAATGCTATATAATCTACATTTTGGAAATGACGCCGAATATTGTTCTCTCTCTCTTCTACTATAGAAAACGACGTTGCCAAGTTCATCTTAAATGCATTATTTTGACAATGCTTTATTGAATATTTTAATGAAAAGTCTTATAACATGCTTTGAAACTTTGAGGGTTGGATCATCAAATATTTTTTTATTTATTATCAAAAGATTGTTTAAATGTGACATTTCTAAGAGGTTTTATTGATGGTTTCAAACGCGGTCTCATATAACCACGTGTTGAACCCCCTATTATTTTCCTTAAATTTCTCAGTTATAAGTACTATAAGGTTTATCGAAAAAACGCGTGTGAGTTCAAAATACACTAAACTATCACAATTCCAAATTTCAGAAATTTCTGTCATTATTTTATTTAACGGGGTAACGTCCTTAATCATATACTTTAACACTGTCGAACATTGCTTTATATTTATTATGAATTGAAGAATTCAGCATTATAAATAATTAGAATAAAATAATTATTTTAAAGGTTCATTGGTTGTTGTACTCCTGGTGGGACTATCAACTCAATCGACGCAATTTCACCCTTGTGCTAATTATCATATCGTTCCTCATTATCTTCAAATCAATGATTGCAAAAAAGAGCCCTGCGTCATACATAAGGGTGATGTTGCAAATGTAGAATTTGGCTTTACAGTCCGTAAGTAAATTTTTGAAATTTGTATTTTTTATAAGAATTATTAATAACAAATAGAGCATGTAATTAAAAATGAAAAGCATAATTTGGTTCATTTTTAGAATTAACAAAAAGTTTTTAATTATAATTTCATTAGTGTACTCTATAATTTAATTTAATAATATTTAAAAAAAAAAACAATTTTTTCAATACACTTATGTAATAGGAAAAATATTATTTAATAAAAATATTTTTAAATTTCTAGAAGCGAATACGACTCATCTTGTGCCTTTTGCGGGTGTCGATATAAATACTTGGCAAGGACAAATTCCCTTCCCTCAAAAAGATGCATGCGAAGGTTTAAAGGATGTACACTGTCCTCTATATGCTGGTCAGAACGTTAAGTACGGTTTTTCCCTGGATGTACCTGCTGATATACATGATGTACATCATGGAATCTTAACTTTCCGTCTATCAGATGATAATGGCAAAGAGACAGTTTGCTTTTACACAAGATTTGTCATAACTGAATAAAATTGTTTCTGAATAGTATGGTGAATAAAATTATTATTATAATGACATGAAACTTTGAGGTTTTTAATTGTATTTTTCCTGCGTTTCTTACAAATTCAAAAAAACGATTAATATATCAGATTATTGTTTGTTGAATTTTAGATAAGAATAAAATTCATTTAAAATATTTGATAATCTTTAATATTTCCAATATTTTATAAATAAAGGAATTTTTCTCGAACAAGAACTATAATCAAAACTACAGTACCGCTCAAAAGTTCGTAAAAAATTTTTTTTTTTTAACCCAACTTTAAACTGCGATATTTCGGAAACGGCTCGATGAATTTGAAAAATCCGGACGGCGTTTGTAAGATCAGACAAAATACTATTTTTTTGTGTCCTGCTAAATATTTTTATCTCTTTTTTTAACTCTATTTGTAATGATAGAAAAATTTTTTATTTTTACGAATTTTCAAATTTCAATCAATCAAATGAAACTTTTTAAGAAATTGATAAAATTAAAAAATTCGAACGCGACTGAAAAGTAGAGTGAATTTCCTAAATCTTTATGTTTAATGCTTTTTTTGTATCTATTTCCTGCGTGTAGCTATAAATGCGCAAAAATGGAAAGTACAAGAAAATCAGTTTTAGATATGATAATATTTTCCAATGTCGCGAGTCAATTTTGATTTACATTAGCAAGATACAAAAAGATAGTATTTTGTCTAATCTTTTAAACGCCATCCAGATTTTTGAAATTCATCGAGTCATTTCCGAAATATCGCAGTTTGAAGTTGAGTTTCTAAAAAAAAATTTTTTTTACGAACTAATGAACGGTATTGTATACTTTTAACAAAATTATCACAAATTTTATCACAATTATTATAAATGATAGTGTCCTTTTTTTGAATAAATTAAAATTATTTATAAATTGGATTCTTCGTATGTATATACGAACTACAGATTTGAACACATGCTGAAATGTAAACAAAAATAGACCCGCGATATTGGAAAATATTATCATATAAAATTGATTTTATTGTACATTTCATTTTTGCGCATTTTTAGCTGCACGCAGAAAATAGATACAAAAAAATCATTGAACATAAGGATTTAGAAAATTTACTCAACTTTTCAGTCGCGTTCGAATTTTTTAATTTTATCAATTTCTTAAAAAGTTACATTTGATTGATTGAAATTTAAAAATTCGTAAAAATAAAAAATTTTTCTATCATTACAAATAGAATTGAAAAAAAAGATAAAAATATTTGGCCGTACACAAAAAAATAGTATTTTGTCTGATCTTTCAAACGCCGTCCGGATTTTTCAAATTCATCGAGCCGTTTCCAAAATATCGCAGTTTGAAGTTGAGTTAAAAAAAAAAAAAATTTTTTACGAACTTTTGAGCGGTACTGTACAGTTATGTACTTTAATAAAACTTATATATAGCAAAACCATAATATACTATTATAAGGGATAACAAAGTAACAGAATTTCATATGGACAAAAATATGGTTGAGAAATCAAGATCTTATATTCATTATGAACAAATTTGCATTAACATTCATTGAAATAAAATGACTTCTTTTTTTTTTTAATGAAAAACTGAAGTTTATACGCTGTTGTATTAAAATTTTTCTTTCATTAAATTGATTCATGTTACCAGGTATTTTTTTTATAATAAATTAATTCATGTTTTCAGTTAATTTCAGTCATTATAATTGCTTTTTAATAGATTCCTTGATTAACTGACCTGTAGTTCAGAGAAACAATATTTTGTGATTACAATTACGTACAAAATCGAACACATCCCTCTTTTTCAAGTGTGTAACTAAGATTATGAAAGATTAATTAGAGAATAAAAGGGATTTAAAATTCCTTCTAATGTGTTCTAAAATTTCCAAAGATTCATCCAGAATCAAAGGTATATGGAATTCTATCCCTTTGATAATAATTTCGAGTGAGTAAGGTAAAATAGTCTATTATGGAACGATTTTCGACAATTTTTTTTTCAACACAAAATATAAATAAATAAATTACATGAAATAGAATACTATCATAGCTCATTGGATGCGCTTTTTTCTGTAGAATAAGTACTTTTTTAAAATTTTTAATTAATAATTCAATAATTTATTTAAAAAATAATGTAAAGGTTTCTGGAGCCTATTTATTAAACGCAATTTTCTTGCTGGCACCCCTGTTTCATTCCCTATTATGAAACACTTTTCATTTTATAATTTACAAATCATTATTAATATTTAAATTAAAAATTGTTAAAAAAGGTTAAAAATCGTTTAAAATTTATATTGGAAGGTTTTTATGTCAGATTAAACCTATTTTAGCCGTTTTTAAAATTTTAGATAATTGTAAAAAGTATTACTATTTTTAGGTTAGAATTTAGATTATGATTCCACGTTTTAAAATACATAGGATTTCTTATGTACCATAAATAGGAGTCTATTTAAATTTTGAATCCTATTAAGAAACACACGTTTATTTTAAGATTATTGTTTTCAAAACCAATAATTAACGATATCAATCAATTCTATGGTCTTTTATCTACAAAACAAATAACTGTTTAGGTCAAATTATGATAAAATAGTAATAAAATTAATAAAATAGTTACGAGCTTTATTCGTCCATGATTAGTCAATCAGTCAGTATTATTTAGTGCTTATCTTAAACAGTCTCATTATATTAATTTTTTTAATTTGTATAGTTTATATATGACTTTTATTTTGATTGTATCAAAAAGAGGAGATGTAGACGAAAACGTGTATATTTTACTGTAGCTTTAAAAACATTGAAACTTTATATAAAATTACATATTACACGCGTGTTTCATAATCGGAGCCACTTTTCTTACTGTTCCATAATAGGCTACTTTACCTTAATATGTGCGTAGTTTCTAGAATTTCATTGAATTTCACGATTGATAAATAGATATTGTTTATGTACTATTTTAATTTATTAATTTTAATGTATTTTATTATAAAATATTCCTAAATGTAATTATTAATAAGATGTTAAAAATTTACATCCTGCTTTTTTTACATAATTAATTTTATTTAGATTTCATACTCAAATAATATAAATAAACTTTAAATTAAAATAATTATTTTAATATTTTATTCTTTGAATTGGAAATGTATAATAAAAATCGATCAATATTTTATATTTAATTAGTACAACCTTTTCGCAGATAAGACCGTCTTACTAGACTCAATTCTCGCTATTACCAGCAACTCGGGAATAATTTCTCTCGCTATTACGAGCAGGTATTTCCCAAAAATATACAGAGTAGTGGGGGAAGAAGGGGAGGAATTTTGCTCGCTATAGTGAGACAAAAATGATCGTTATATCGGACGCTCGTTATATCGAAGCTCGTAATAGCGAGAATAGAATGTATATACTTTTGATGGTAACTATTCGAATCGCTGATTTTATTAGATTTCTATTACTGAAAGTATATTCAACCTTTAGCGAATCAAAAATACATAAAGCGAAATATGTGATTGAATTTCACTTCATCTTATGGTTATGGGGAGACAAACAGCAGTATCAAATAAATTACTATGCATTATAATGAAATTAATTATAATTCTAATGATTTCTGCTATACTTAAAGTAAAATATACCATAATTATAGCGATATTCAGTGCAGTATTTATTGGAATACGGCAAATTCGTGTCCTCATAAATATACAATACAGTAAAATTTAATAAAATATTCCTCTTTGAGTAGATTCAATTGTTACTAAATTATTGTAACAATGATTTGTTCTGAGAGTTGCAGTAACGAATGGTTAAACCATAAATTACGAATATCCATCTATATTGTACTTTATGACTGTTTAATTTCATTTAATCTGCTATTATTACAATTGTTTGAAAATTTTAACAAAGTATTATAAAATTAGAATTTTTAAAAAATAAAATAATATATACATAAGTAACATTTTTATATAATATTAATAAATTTATATTTAATAATAAATAGAATATCTTTTTCCAATATTAAGCTAAATTAAAAAAAAAATTCCTCATATGTTTTGATCTATTATATGGGTGAAATTCAAAAAATTGAAAATAGGTGTTTATACATAATAACTTTTTATGTAAATAATATGTACGTGTCTAAACCCAACAGTTAGCTAGTAACAATCCTAATCAACTTGTTCAACCATTAAAACTTTGATTAAATGACTAATCCAAAGGAATAAATAAGAAAAATAAACAAAAATGTCCTCGTGTCACGCGTTCAGAGCGTACAAGTATTTTGTTTTTAAAATAAAAAGTATCTGAATACATAGTTATTAAAATTTTACCGTAATGATTTTTGAAGATTTTTAAATAAAGAATCTAATGGTGGGGTGTAGAAATACAATAACTTCATAAAATGTATTCAAAACTGACGTCAAAGTTACGACAATTTTTTTGTCCTCGTGTCACACTTTTAATAGTTTATCGTGAAAATCATTTAAGAAGTCAAATAATTAGAGCTAAATATCGTCAAATATAAAAATTAATATGTATTTTAGTAATTAAGAGTCCGCTGTATCTCTGTCCTTTTCTAATTAAAAAATTGACTTTTTTCCCAAAATTAGCAACAAGAGGCAAAAATAAAGAGATGGTTTCGATGTGTTTAATAAAATGTAATATTTTCTTTGATTAGTATGAATTAATCTTATTGCTTCGTTTTTAAGAAAAGTTGGAATAACTTAAAAAATTAGAAATTAGTGTCAAATAATAGGATTTTCAAGTTATTCCAACTTTTCTTGAAAATAAAGCGGTGGAATTAAATTATTCTTATCAGAGAAAATATTACTTTCTATTACACGAATCGAAACCATCTCTTTATTTCTGCCTGAAGCTATTAGTTTTTATAAAAAATAAATTTTAAATAGATTCAGTAAAACAGGTAACTGTGTCGGTATACAGCTGACTCTTAAAAGAGTTATTAATGTAAAAGGTTTTATATATGGTGAGAAAATATATTTTCGCCATACCCTGCCCGAAAGCACAACTTTCGTCCCGGCACCGAAAAACAAAAGTTGTATTTTCGGCCCGGGTATGGCGAAAAATAGTATACACACCACGGGAGGTAAAATGGCGAGCCCATAGCACATATTTGCCACCCTCGCCTTCGGCTCGAGGTGGCAATTATATGTGCTATGGACTCGCCAGTACTTTACCTCCCTTGGTGTGTAATATACTATTAAATCAAACCATAAAAAACGTACCTTTTCTAATGTCTTCGTGTAACGCTAATTTTTTTAACGAAAAAAAAAGGATTTGGACTACGGGAAAAGAAAGTAGGCTTTAAGAGCTTTAAATTGACTGTAAAATATATTTGTTATTATATATAATACTCGCCAAGTAATCACTTTTAATGTATACAAAAGAAAAAAAAATGTCCTCGTGTCAGACTTTATAAGTTTATTTACATTTACACATGTTATATTTCCAAAATTGAAATACAGCTCGCCCATTATAAATTTCTTCTTATTTATAGTATTGATAAACATATTAAAAAATATCAAGTAAAATTTAGAAATTTTTTTTTAGTTTTTAAAAAACATGATTTTGACAACTTTTTGAATTTCACCCATATTCAACTTAAAGGAGGGTGTTGAAGTAAATAATTTCTTTTTTTATATTTTTATTTATTATATTGCGCAATTATATTTGTGTGTCATTTACACTTAATACATATGCATACAGAAAGCGAATAAAAGTTATATAATTAAAATAATTTCGAACTCTAACTATTTAAATTTAAATTTAAATGTAAATTTAAATTTAAAACTTTTTGGAGAATCACATACGTGTTTTTATATACAGTTCCAGTTATTTTAGATTTGCGCTTTTCTTCTTTTAAAGTTGTATCTTTCATAGGTTGTTTCTCTTCTGATATTTTTATTTCTTTCTCTTCATGATGCTTTTTAAATTTCAAGTCGTTTTGTCTATTTTCTTCGCAATATAAACTGTCGGTCACCATTTTATTTCCGTTTACCTTATATTTATCCCTTGACACTGGCCCTGTATTTTGGTGATCAGTAAATTTATTGTTTGCTTGTTCCTTATTATTATCATATGATTTAATACTTCTATTGTCATATAATTTCATTTTTTTATTTTCTCTTGTTTCACTTGAAATTACACGTTTTTTATGATGGTAAATTTGTGTTTTATTGCATAGCATTCCAAGCTATTTATCTTGAAGTAGCGATCTTTCATTTGTTTCTGGTGTCGCAAATATTATTTCTTCATTATATGTTACTCTTTTTGGAGGTTTAATAATCCTTGATTCCGACTGCACCGCTTCTTGTAAAGCTTTCCTAGCTTTCTCGTGATCCAGTTTTTCTTCATGAGTTGATTTTGTTGAACTTAAAAATAATTGCTTCAGTTCTTTTCTGTGCTTGTTTAAATTGGCCCGGTCTATGCCAGTAAGTTGTGGTCTGGTTCTAAATAAATATTCAGTAATATTATCATCAAATTTGTATAATATCTTTTTTTCACCGATAATATCAGTCGATGGCTCAATAGAATCAAAAGATGATGTTTCTTTCTCTTCTGGCTTATCGTCCTTATAATTATTAAGTGCAATGTTACGTTTCAGCATTCTTTTAGACACTTTTGTCTTGATATGATCAATTTTATTGTCAACACTTTGAAGCAAAACCTTTGTTACAGACATTTTCAACTATCTTTTGCAAGAATTTCACAAAATAATTTATTTTTCAGCTAATGTATCAAGCGAATTTGTAAATTAATTTAGTCAAATTTTGTAAACTGTTTAATATTTGCTGCTCGAGAGAACTTTGGCAACTAATACTGTAATGTCTTCGGAAGTTGTATTTATAGGCATCTATAGTTTAATTACCTAAATCCGCGTAAGTAACCCCAGTTTCAGGTAGTTATATTAGTCTCGGGATTAGCCAACTATAATGACTGCTTAATTTAATCCCTGAAATTCCCCTGTAAATCCGCTTTTATTACAGTAATTTAAACATTTTTACAACATACAATGGGATTAGAATATTCTACAAATAAAATTCTATACATCAGAAATCTTGTTATATCATAGTAATACATTTATATTAAATAATAAATAGAGTTTTATTTTCAACGTCTTGCTAAATTTTAAAGAAAAATAATAGCCTTTATGTGTTTATTACTTTTATCATGTTGCATAAATTCACTGTGAATTATTTAAACTAAATACATGCACACAGAGAGAATTTTTCTATAGTAATTACGGTGACGTTCACTACAATCGAGGGACATCGTAGAATAGTATGAAAAATTATGAAGTGTTACCGTAAAAATTATCAGAATTCTGTACAATTTTTACGGTAACACAACATTTCATAATTTTTCATACTATTCTACGATGTCTCTCGATTGTAGTGACCGCCACCGTAATTTTTATAGAAACATTTTCTCCGTGCATATATCATATACCCTATTACATCCCCTCGATACAAAGAAAATATTTCTTTCAATAAATTGATTTATTTTCTAGATAGTTTCAGTTATTATAATTATCTTTTAAAAGATTTATTGGCTAATTACGCTGTAACTCAAAGAAATAATATTTCAAACCAATCCTTAAAAGTATCTAGCTTTTTAACATACTTCTTATCTCTAATTATCTATTTAAGGGGACTTCAAAAGATTCATTAAAGGAAAACAAAAGATTTGAAATTTTTTCTAACGTGCTTTAAAATTTCAAAGATGTTTTTGGATCAAATATTTATGAAATCCCATGTTTTTTATCGAGATTTTAATTCTTTGAGAATGAAATTTTTATTTTTAAAAAATATTTTGATAAATTTAAGATGATCGGTGTTTATTTTTAAATCAGTTTTTGCAAAAAAAAAATTATTTGTTTTTAGTTCTTTCAAATTCTATCGTGCGTATAATAACTTAGGTCTCCAGTTTGAGATTGTAAATTGATCCATTTTATACTTTTGTATATTTTTATTTCTAAAATTTTATGTTGCTTTTATACAATTGAAAAAAAAACGAAAAATACGGATGATTGTAACATATACTAAGATGATTCTTTTTCTGATAATTAAAAATTAACCAATAAAAATGAGCATACTAACGAAAACATGCAAGAAAATGACGTTATTTTTAAATCACAGGAAGAGAACCATCATAGAATATGTTCCCGTCGGCTACTCGTCAGGTCAGAAAAAAAAATTTTAAAGACACAGAAAGTGTGTTTAAAATTCACCCGATTTTCAACTGTGTCTATGATTATCAATCATATACATATTAATTAAATAATATATTCTTTTAGGCTGATAACATTTAAATTTTTATAAGATTGAAATACAATTCATAAAACATATTTTAAGTTTGATTTGTCTATCGGTGCATGTATGGTCACCAACTGACTCATTCTATATTTTATATTTATTCCGTATTCTTTACATAAAAATATTACAGTTAATGAAAATTTATTAATTTCTTTAAATAAGTTTATTATGCGTAATAAAACTCGAGTGCAATTATCTATAATGACATGTACAATTTTAAAGTTTGTACAATGATAATCAATCAGGGTTATTTATATAATTATTTATAATTCGTTTTATAATTAAATACAATATATGTAATTAAATGCATTAATACCAGTCGTGCATAAATTCTTATAAATATTTACCATTTGTTTGTTAGCATTTAAAAAAAAAATAAAAATTCGAAGAATAAAGTAGAGGTTGAATCATCTTGGAAAATAGATTTTTATTAAACAATGTTTATTTTAAAATCATGGTCATTAAGCAAAAATATAAAATTTTCTTTGAAATATTTACATTCATATCTTAATGATTTTTAATATTAGATGCTTAATTTTTATTTGACTGCTCCACCCACTTTCTTTCTAATGTGACCGATCGTAAAATTTTTATGAATTTGGATCCCGTATTCTAATGAATTCTGTTATAGAAAGAGAGTGAGTAGGTAGAGTCAAATAAAAAATTATTTAATAAGAAGTTATTATAGTCTTAATAACTTTAACAACTTTAATAAGTTAATAACTTTTTAACCCGGGTTTACGACATGGGATTGAAGCTAACCGTAATACCCAATTCATAATTGTATAGAATTTTACAATGAAGCAATAAATAAAAGTTCAATATACTTAGAAGTTGTTGTCTGCTAAATGTGAAAATCAAAGTTGAATATTCTTCTTATAAATCTGACGATGATGTTAAAAAATAGGTTTTTATTGAATAATACTTATTACTAGTAAAATTTTAAAGAAAACTTCGATTGGAACAGAATAAAAAGCTCTTAGAATAATTTTATATACGTTACATGTAGCATTTTACTCAACATTTTGTTGAATATACTTTAGTAAATAATTATAAATTTAATTAAATACTTTTCTAATCTTATAAATTAAACTTAAAAAAAGTTATCAAAATTTCTTGATGTACACTGACAAGGAGAGTGTCAGGGTATTCCTGACACCTAATACCTACATATATATATATATATATATATATATATATATATATATTTAAGATAAAAAAAGTTTCATCAACTAATATTATAAGAAAAAATATTTATCAAAACATTTAAATTTTATTTTTTTTAGACTTTAACTCAGGCCTAATACCTTAAACTTGGGAATCCCCGTCGCAAATGTTGATTGATGTTTATATGAATTTATTTGTCTAATTAAAAAAATCATTGAAGAGAAATAAATTATGAACTAAAAAGAAATTCTCAAATAAATAATCTGAATCGATATATGTAAGGTATTGTATAATTTATTTTAATTATATGACTATTATTTACTTTGTGTAAATATGTATTAAGGTTAAATATCTCACAATGTACTCATGCAATATAATAAGTAAAAAAAAATATGGGAGCTATTATTTTTCTTTAAAATTTAGCTAGACGTCGAAAATAATACTCTATTTATTATTTAATATAAATTTATTACTATGATATAACCACATTTCTGATGTATAGAATTTTATTTGTAGAATATTCTAATCCCATTGTATGTTGTAAAAATGTTTAAATTACTGTAATAAAAGCGGATTTACAGGGGAATTTTAGGGATTAAATTAAGCAGTCATTATAGTTGGCTAATCCCGAGATTAATATAACTACCTGAAACTGGAGTTACTTACGCGGATTTAGGTAATTAAACTATAGATGCCTATAAATACAACTTCCGAAGACCTTACAGTATTGGTTGCCAAAGTTCTCTCGAACAGCAAATATTAAACAGTTTACAAAATTTGACTAAATTAATTTACAAATTCGCTTGATACATTAGCTGAAAAATAAATTATTTTGTGAAATTCTTGCAAAAGATAGTTGAAAATGGCTGTAACAAAGGTTTTGCTTCAAAGTGTTGACAATAAAATTGATCATATCAAGACAAAAGTGTCTAAAAGAATGCTGAAACGTAACATTGCACTTAATAATTATAAGGACGATAAGCCAGAAGAGAAAGAAACATCATCTTTTGATTCTATTGAGCCATCGACTGATATTATCGGTGAAAAAAAGATATTATACAAATTTGATGATAATATTAATGAATATTTATTTAGAACTAGACCACAACTTACTGGCATTGACCGGGCCAATTTAAACAAGCACAGAAAAGAACTGGAGCAATTATTTTCAAGTTCAACAAAATCAACTCATGAAGAAAAAGTGGATCACGAGAAAGCTAGGAAAGCTTTACAAGAAGCGGTGCAGTCGGAATCAAGGATTATTAAACCTCCAAAAAGAGTAACATATAATGAAGAAATAATATTTGCGACACCAGAAACAAATGAAAGATCGCTACTTCAAGATAAATAGCTTGAAATGATATGCAATAAAACACAAATTTACCATCATAAAAAACGTGAAATTTCGACTGAAGTACAAGAAAATAAAAATATTGAGTTATGTGAGAACAAAAAGAAACAATTAAACGAAGATTGTTCATATAGTGAAGGAATACCATCTTCAACACTAGAAAAGAATAAAAGATCGCTGCCTCATGAAAAGATATCTAAGGTGATATGCCATAATAAAGAAACTTATTATAGAAATCATAAAATTTCATGTGAAACAAAAGAAAATAAGAAAATTAAATTATATGACAATAAAAGAATTAAATCATATGACAATAAAAAAGAACAAACAAATAATAAATTCATTGATCACCAAAATAGAGGGCCAGTGTCAAAGAATAAATATAAAGGAAATGGAAATAAAATGGAGACAGGAAGTTTACATCGTGAAGAAAATAGAAAAAAAGACTTTAAAATTGAAAAACATTATGAAGTGAAAGAAATGAAAACATCTGAAGAGAAACAGCTTAAGAAAGATACAACTGTAGAAGAACAAAAGAGCGAACCTAAAATAACTGGAAATGTATACAAAAAGACGCATGCAATTCTCCAAAAAGTTTTGAATTTGAATCTACATTTAAATTTAAATTTAGAGAGATTTCGAAATTATTTTAATTATACATAACTATTATTTGCTTTGTGCATACATATGTATTAAGTGTAAATGACATACAAATATATTTGTGCAATATAATAAATGAAAATAGTTTGAAAAAATAAGAAATTTTTTACTCTAATACCCTCCTTTAATTTAAACATAATACATATATCAAAATATATTTGGAATCATCATTTCATTAGCTATAGCTTGTGAACAGGTTGAGCTATTTGAACACGTTTTTTTTTCAAGCAAAAGGATTTAAACTCAACTTTCACTAAAATGTTACAGAATGAACTTAGAAGCTCTTATTGGAGAGTAATATTCGTTATTATAAACAATGATTTTTCAAAGAAATCTTTAAAAATTGAACAAAATAGTTCATAATCTTAGAGTGATATAGCGTTAGACCGAATCCTCGCGGGTTTTTTCATAATTTTATGTATAAAAACATATTTCTAAGTTACAAAAAAATCCGTGATCCAAACATAGGGACCTCTCCTAGTGAGTTATGACTTTGCTATTTGTTAATTTCATATTCAAATAAATATGTATGTATCAATCAATTTGTAAATTAAAGCTTATTTTTATTGGCGTTATTATTTTTATGAAAATAAACCAAACAGTGTCTATTTATTTTTCCTCAAAATATTTTTTGGGGAAAAATCAAAATTAAAATGATAATGTTGATGTTGAATCATCTTGCAAGATATATTTTTTTGCCATTTTAACCTCAAAATTGCAACTTTGTTGCTCTTTACTCGTTCTGATGGCAAAAAATACGGTTCGCAGCTGGTATGAAAAGGCTTATTTTACGAAACTCGTTACGATATCTACTATATCAAATAATGTTCATCTTAAAATTGCGGTCATTGAGCAACAATATAAAAGGTACTTCTTAATATCCATTAAATTTTAACTCATACTTCAATGATTTTTCACATTAGGTATTAAATTTTCATTTGACTCCACCCCTTTGCATTCTTTTTGAAATTACCGATTGTAGAGTTTTTCAAAAATTGATATATTGTATCCTAGTCAACTATTATAGAAAGAGAGTAAACAGGTAGAGTTCAATAAAAGTTTAAATAAAAATTTATTTGGGATTGAAGCTAACTGAAATATCCAAATCATACTTTCATAGAATTTTACAATGGATAAAGAAAAGAAAGAGAGTAAGTGGGCGGAGTCAAATAAAAGCTTAATGTTTTTAAAAATTTTTGTCTGCTAAATGTGAAAATTAGGAAATTTCAAATTAAAATTAAAGAAAAGTCATAAGTAAAGAAAATTTTGCATCTTTGATAAAAATAAAAGTATAGTTATAAAAGTTTCATAGTTTTTCTGTATAAAAATAAACATCTTTGCTTGCATTTTCATAATTAAAAATTTATAAAAAATATATTCTACATCGACAGGACATGATATGTTTTTGTAAAAAAAATTGTACGACCATAATATCTAACTGTGAGAAATGGAAAGAGGGAGAGAGAAAAAGAGAGCAAAGAATACACTGAATAAAAATGAGAGTCTAACTCTACCATTATGACTCAAAACATACTCTTTCCGTTCAGTGTCGGATGAAGCTACGGTGAGGCACTTGGCAGATCTTTGTGGGGGCCTATGCAAGGGCATAACTTTCCTTAAAACTAGAAGTAATATTCTAATTTTGATAATAGAGGAGTTGGTTATAAGCGTACACATTAAATTACATTGGTGTAAAACAATGAATTATTATTTATGTAACATTTATTAAAATTATTTAAATATAAATCATTTATCATAAATAAAGTTGTAATAATACTGTTTATTATTTGAAAGTATTTTTGGTTCCACTGACTTAAGATTACAATGGGTATATATATAAAATATAATAAAATGGAGACTGACAAAAAATGTACGAAAAATAAAATAAGTCACAAATTAAATACTTTAATTTAAGCTTTATTGCATAAAAAAAGCCTTTGTGGTCCAAAGTTACAGGAAATAAAAATATGCTAATGAAATAACATAAAAAATTGAAAATGTGTTATATGCTAAAAAAATTAAGAAATACGTAGTAATTTTGAATTAGGCATAATTTTTGAACCACTGGAGCTTTTCTGTTGCAATGAAACTTAAATTAAAACATTTAATTTGAACATTATTTTATATTTTATATACTTTTTTGTAAGAGTCTTAGTTTTTTGGTTATTCAAGTTCTGATAAAAGCTCCCTTTTACTATACTTTCAAAAAATATCTATATCCTTGTTTAGGAGGCTTATTCGATGATCCTGCAGTTTCATCCGTTTCCCGAAAGTGGAGTGCTCCTCCTTGTTAGTATAAACTTATGGTGATAAAGCTGTTTATTTATAGAAAAATTAAAAACAAATAATTGGTATTATCTCAGTAATTTTTTAATTTTTCAAATGATACAATTCACATTATTTGCAAAGCATACATATTCCTATGAGTTCTTTTAAAAACACTGATCAATATGGAATTTTTATTGACGAAGTTATTAGACGGTTATTTCTTAGAAAATTATATATTTATTAGAATCAAAATATCATCTCTTTTAATAAAATAATCGATCAAATTTATAATCTATTCAATGAAACTCATTAGTTTATATGTAGCTCAGTATCTCGTAATCAAAATAGAAGATAAAATTATTAATTTAGTCATAAAGATATGCTATCATTTACTGAAAATATAGTTCTACAATGTTATTTTAAAACATAATTTTTATTATCAAAAAATTATTTATAAAGAAATATTAATTAGTTTACGCAAAACTCAATAATATTTGATATAAAAGATTAACTGATAAAATTAAAATGATTAGACATATTGGTATGATTAGATATTATACACTTTTAAATAAAGAAGTTCGATCTCATGAAGTACCAGTTTTATTAGTGAAACGATATTTAAAGCACCATCAAAATCGTTTGTGAAATACACAAATCATATTTGTCAAATATGAAATTCTTATTAGGTAAGAAATATTCTATTTGTATTAAGTATTATTCTTTATGTTTTTAAGTTATTAATTAACATTATCAATTACTGTATTTTATATAAATTACATTGATTCCGTACAATTATATATGTTATCACAGTAAATTATTTTATTTTTTATGAATTATTAAATTTATGAATTTTGTATTAACAACTATTAAAATAAAATAATTTTTTTCTATAAAAGGTTCATTTGTTACTCTACTTCTTGTGGGATTATCAACTCAGTCGACGCCATTTACCAAATGTGACAAAGGATCTCCTCCTATTTATCTTCAAATAAATAATTGCACCGAACAGCCCTGTGTTATACAAAAGGACAACGTTTTTCAATTAGAAACAAACTTTACTTTAAGTAAGTAAATTTTTTTTCAATTACAGTTTTCCAAATTTTTTATACTTAATCCAGAAGTTTTAAAAATATTATTAATATTATTCTTAGAAGTACTCACTTGTTAAGTTAATATTCATTTATGTATATATATTTTTGCTTTTATTTGTAGAAGTAAATATTTTTATTGTTTATGAAAGATAATTCTGGAATAATTATGGTGAAATCACAAAAAATCATAATACATTAATATAGTAGGTAAAATATTTATAATAATAAAAATGTTTCTATATTTTTAGGTGAAGATGCACTTATTGTAATACCGCAATTGTTCTTAAGTGTAGGTTATTGGGAAGGTTACGTTCCTGTTCCTCAAATGGGATGTGATGGTATGAAAAATACGAGATGTCCTCTGAAAGCTGGCCAGGACATTACGTATGGTCTTTCAATGACTATGCCTGCTCAATTGCCCGATGTAGATGATGGAGAGTTAATGTTCTCTTTAGAAGGAATGGACGATCCGTTCTTTTGTTTTAAAACAAAATTTGTTAAACATTGAATATTTTAATTGTTAATTGATAATATTGTTAATAAGATGATTATAATGATATTACAATTAAATTTTATAATTGCTTTTTAATATTTTTTTATTAATTCAAAAAATAGATGAATATTAGATAACCATTTGTTAAATTTTAAGTGAAAGAATTATGTAATTTATTTAAAACTGTATTATTTTTTCAATATTTTATAAATAAACAAATTTTTCACAATAACAAAACAATATGTGTCAGAATGTTGGAACTCAAATTTTTTTAATTGCGTATCTAAAATTATGAAAAGAACTATCCACACCTACACTCACATCCATACCCACACTGATAGAAGTCTTAGCGAACTGCCTGCTAAGAGGGGAGGTGTGCAATCCGCTCATACTCAGCGGTAAACAGCAAGAGAAATGTTGGCGTATTGAATCCCAACGAGCTGCACGCGCACGGTCGGTGGCTTTCAAAACGCCAACACTTTATTTCTATTTACCAAAAGTTTTCAAGCGTACTGCGCACGCTTGTAGTATACTGCGCACTCACACTTCGGCATGCAGTATACAAAAAGTTCTTTCAGTGGCACATTCATACCCACGCCCACACCCACAAACACGGAAACATAATTTCTTATCAATCAAGAACTACTAATCATAAAGTAAATAAATATCGCTTATTTTTAGTGCATCTCTAATTTTAACGCAATGAATCCTATTTTTTTCAAATTAAAAAAATTAGAAATTTAATTACAATAAGACTAAAGCTGAATTGAAACAATTTTGAATAATTTACGAAATGTATATAATAAAAGTTTGCTTCTTTATTTGAAAAAATATAATCAATAATCAAATAACTTGCTTCTTATAATATATATATAGTTGTAAGGTCAGATTCAGTCGATTTCCTCCCCCCTCATTCCTTCCCGGTAACCCCTTATCTCAATTTCAATCATGTTGTAATTCTTTTTTTAAATAGCAATTTTTATAGGTTATGTTAAAATGCTCCCTGAGTCCCCTTGACAATCCCCAGTCCCTCTCACATAAAATGCTATAAATTATTAATAGATACATTCATATTTCCACAACTAAAACATTTATAACCAATTAATAATAAAAAGCTTTCTCTCTGCATTTCGTAACTGTCACTAGTTTGATTTTTTTAACTGACGTTAAAGAGAGCAGAAAGATATTTTTCAACACCTGGCCTGAAAGTACCACTTTTTTACATAGCGCCAAAAAAAGTGATATTTTATTATCTTTATCAAGCCATAAAAATGCAAAAAAATCACGATCGCGTTTACATATGCTTATTTGTAAAAATGCTTTTCTTACACATCCGATATAACGCCTATAACATTTTACTAAAACGTAATAAATTATTCGTTACAAGTTCAATTAAATTCGGACCTCTATGCAAAACAATCATTTCAGACTTACAGAATTGTTGTATCTTTCGCGGACGCGTCGAAAACCGGGCGCAATCTGGTTGTACTACCTTCTTTGATGACGCCTCGATGTGGTGAAGTATCTTCCCCAATTGTTTAATTCAATAGCTTCAGTGCACGTTCAATAATACTCTGCAATACATTCTTCCAAAAATAAGATTATACTCTTCCCGTAAGGTGTCCTTTCCCAATTTCTAGTACCAGATTCAAGACGTTTTAAAGCCATTTTCTTGTTATCGCTTAAAGCTGGATGACTTTCCAAAATGTAACTGTACCCCTCGTATCGCTGTTCATCGTTTATCTTCACCGTTTTCAAAGAAGTGAATCAACAATCTCTTTATTATAGTCTGATTGAGACGTATTTTCTCTAAAGGATCTTGTATTACTAAGACATCTAAAGACCACATGTTAGAAATTACGTCCCAACATTGGCTTAAACATCGATATTGCAGTGAAAATTGCTATCCTCCCGCGTTTTTCGGTTTGAGCAAAGAACCCGCATAACAGTCCAACCAAGCAAAGTCTCGATGGCGACTAATCCATTACTAAGCTCATGTCTTTTTCCACCAATATATAAACGACCGACGATATCCAGCGCCTATGAGAATGGATATCGTTTTGTCCCTTGTTTTGAATATCGCTGGAAATATTCAAATTTTTAATTCGTCAGGCTTTTGGGCCGTTCCTTGTTAGTGGATTTGTCGACAAATAATTTCTTGATCTAAAGCAACAAAACTGCAACTGCTTTATCCTTCGCTGTCAGTTGAACGCGATACTTTTATGTGCTATAACGTCCGTTTTTATTACCACCGAAAGAAGCAAGTGACTTATTAACATTTCTTCAATGGCGTCATAACCTATTTTTGGCGCCGCGTCGCGCTGTGATGCTGTTCTGCGAACCTGAGTCAATAATGGCGCGAACTAACATTTCATTATTTCCGTTTATCAATTTCACGCATATCGTTTGTAAAAACACTTCTGGATTGTCGCAGAAAGTAAAAGCAGAAGAACATTGACACTTTTTCTGTTTTGTTTAAGTTTCACTATCATGTTTTTTATTTAGTAACTACTTTTACACTGTCTTTATCAAAATTGGACATTAAAATAACGTACTTACATAGTACAAGCGCAGCACAACACACGACATTTATTACAATTGTCCAATATATAAACAGTTAAAACATGCATTATTTTTCTTAGCGCTAATTCTTGTCTCTCCTGATAAACTCATCTTTTGCATTCTCACGAGTTAGCACTCTTATATTTCCGACGAACTGCAAGAATATACACGCCCATACACTTTTCTTTATTTGCTGTAAGCGCAAACCTATAACACTCGGAACGTCTTTATGCTCCGTTGCGCGTTTGGTTTCTGAATACTCCGTATCATTCTTTAAGTCAAAACAGCTAACGGCCATAGGTATGCGGATTCATTTTGTACTTCTCCTCTATAAACTTAATTAAGGTAGGCAAACGATCTTTACACTGATCGGAAGAATTTTCTCTATCTGCACCGTAGCATTATTTATATAACTTCTTTGCCACGCACTTGTAATAATTCTTCAGGCAGCGACAGTTCACTAGAGGATAAAGCATCGCGGCACATTTATCCGTAGTGACGCCGAGCGATTCGAAAAGCACTCTTAAATGCGACTCAATTCGGTCATATAAACTAGAAAGGAAGGCTTTTAGACTTCAACGCGTTTTGCAATACAAACCTGTAAAGTTCACGCATACTTCGATTTGCAAATTTTCATTACCAAACCGACTTTTCAAACTATCAATTACTTTATTATGGTATTTTCTCCTGTGAAGCGGAAAACTTCTGACTAGTTCTGCTGCGCGTGAATCGGCACTGCGGCTTGTATTAAATGACGGAATTTAATATCCTCGGTGGTAATATTTCCATCTTCATGAATCTTTTAGAACAAGCTCCAAAACTGAAGCCATTCGCGTATGTCACCACTAAATTTACACAGTTCAATTTTGGTAATTTATGTCTTTATTGTCTATTTGCACAACAGATTTGCCACTGAATTTAGAGCTGCCTAACCTTCACTCTTTTCGAGTTGGTAACCTTTGAATTTAACATCAAACTTGTTCTTATAATGCGATCTGACATCATCATATTCTTTCTGAATTGCACCACCATCCGCGTCAGTATCCGTCAGTAAATTAATTACATGTTTAGAGCTCGAATCAAATCTGTCATTTTTTCAGCAAATTTCAAAAAACCACGTTTATCCGATCGATATCAAGTGCTTCGTCAGCGAAAAGTTCGTTAACGAATTCAATGTCTTCGTAAAACGCGGCGTTGCGGTTCTCATTTTCTTAGCTTTTTCCATTTTATTCTAAATGACAGCAAAATGCATAAAACACTAAAAATTACACAAAACACTAAGACCCGTCTTATCACATTAACCAAAATTGTTAAATTAGCCAGAACAGGTAAATAAATAAATGCATATTTGAAGAACAATAGAATAAAATATATTTAAAAGTTATAGGATGAGGTGCATACAGAAAGAACTTATTATTTCAACAAAGACAGTACAAACTTTCGTCCTTTTATACTTCTACTGATGCACTCAAAGAGATCACGGTCATCTGAGCTAATAAGTTTTAGAAGCCTAATTTTATATATTTCTATTTACCAAAGTTTTCAAGCGTACTGCGCACGCTTGTAGTATACTGCGCACTCACACTTCGGCATGCAGTATACAAAAAGTTCTTTCAGTGGCACATTCATACCCACGCCCACATCCACAAACACGGAAACATAATTTCTTATCAATCAAGAACTACTAATCATAAAGTAAATAAATATCGCTTATTTTTAGTGCATCTCTAATTTTAACGCAATGAATCCTATTTTTTTCAAATTAAAAAAATTAGAAATTTAATTACAATAAGACTAAAGCTGAATTGAAACAATTTTGAATAATTTACGAAATGTATATAATAAAAGTTTGCTTCTTTATTTGAAAAAATATAATCAATAATCAAATAACTTGCTTCTTATAATATATATATAGTTGTAAGGTCAGATTCAGTCGATTTCCTCCCCCCTCATTCCTTCCCGGTAACCCCTTATCTCAATTTCAATCATGTTGTAATTCTTTTTTTAAATAGCAATTTTTATAGGTTATGTTAAAATGCTCCCTGAGTCCCCCTTGACAATCCCCAGTCCCTCTCACATAAAATGCTATAAATTATTAATAGATACATTCATATTTCCACAACTAAAACATTTATAACCAATTAATAATAAAAAGCTTTCTCTCTGCATTTCGTAACTGTCACTAGTTTGATTTTTTTAACTGACGTTAAAGAGAGCAGAAAGATATTTTTTCAACACCTGGCCTGAAAGTACCACTTTTTTACATAGCGCCAAAAAAAAGTGATATTTTTAGCCCAGTGTTGAAAAAAATCGCATTTTCGCCTCAGGAAAAAAAAGAATGCCTTAAATCGTATGTTTGCCCCCCTCGCCTTCGGCTCGGATGACAATTTACATACGATTTCAGACATTTTTTACTTTTTTCCCCTAGGTGAAAAATATACTATTCTAAATGTGAATAAAAAGAGCAGAACAATTATTCTGACTGTCGCTACAATGAACACACAAATTTTTTCAACTATCGCTAAAAAAAGCAGACGAATTTTAGTAATTTTTGCTAAAAACAGACGAATTTCAGCAACTGTCGCCAAAAAGAGTAGACGAAAAAATGTATATGTCTCAGATAATACTCATTATTTTATCATAGAAAATTGGCAATAAATTTGAATAAAAAATGAAAATTGTACTTCTATTATAAGATGAATGTAATTTGTAACCTAAAGCTTACTATCTTCTAAGCTTATCAAAAGCATCAGTAAATGCACAAGTATAATTCTTAACTAGCTCATTAAGTAATTGATTACAAATGATAAAATCAATAGAGGAAAATAAAAGATCAATCATTGAAGTATTGGAGCATGAAGTGTCCGATTTGCTGATTCCAATCTGTGAAGCTACGCCCATTTAATTTTAAAATTTGATGCAGATGTTTAATTTGATGTATAATAAAAATGCTTAATTTATCGTGAATGTAATCGTTTTCGGATGTATTTAATATCAGTTTTCATGCGCATTGTTTTTGCATTTAATAAACACTCCAATGTCAGCACCAACCCAAAGCTTTATATTAATGGGGAAAATTCTTTTTATAACTGATGCTAACATATTAAAAACACTATAGAAAAAGCATTATTGAACGTATTTACATCCTTGTCCAAAATATTTGTAGCTAATTCATAAGAAGACGAGAACAAGTTTTCAGAACTAGACGAAGAACATGAAAAAACGAGGCTAGCAGACGAAAAAGAAGCAAAATTGTTAGCGAGATGTTCATTTAACTGTCTTGATAAATACCTCAGAAAGTTTGTTTTACATTAAATATTACAATTGTTAACATATGATACTGTTAATAAAATAATTATTATAATGGTTTTAAACTTTAATTTTATGATTGTATTTTTCCTATGTTTCTTATTAATACAAAAGATAAATTAAATGAATTCGTAATCTCGAGGTTCCAAATTCGAATCCCGTTCTCGACGGCCGATTGATACAAACTCTACACTCTACACTTGCTTTGTTCACAAGCACACTGAGAACCTCCATCGCTAATTAGAATCGCAATGATAGCATAAATACAGCAGTGTTAAATAAAATAAAAAAAAAAAGTAAGAATAACTTATTATGCTTATTGTTGGTCATAGTTTCAAATCTATAAGTAATTTTTTTTATTTAAAATTTTTTAAAAAAGTGAGCATACACACACACTCACACGCACACACACGCACACACACACATATATTAAAATATTTAATTAATTAATCTAGAAATATTTGTAGGTATATGTGAATTTATTTCTATTAATTTAGATAAAACGGAATAAAAAACTTGTACTAGTTTTATATCGATAAATTGACATAAAAAAACAATTAAATTTAAACTTAAATGTCAATCGTATCAAATTAAAATCAATTAATAAGTTTTTAAAATGTAGTCAAGTTCATATACATAAGAATGTTTTCATTAATTAACGATTCCTGAAATTATAATTTTATTTTAATCTTATTTTATTTCATATAATAATTCCTTAAAGAAGCATAATTACTGATCATCGGATAAGAGATTCTAACTTACTTAATATCTATAAACTTAGAATTAAATTCGCTTTTAATTTGATAAAATAACTGATCAAATTATTAATCTATTTGATTAAACATATTAATTTACGCGAATCTCAGTAATTTTCGACATAAAAGATTAAATAATAAATTTAATACGTCTGACTAGACATTAGACATATAGGAATGATTAGAAACTCTATACCTTTAAATAGAGAAATTAAATTTCGTAAAGTGTCAGTTTTATTAGAGAAACGATACTCAAAGCACCATTATAATCTTTTGTGAAATACGTAAATCGCATTTGCTAAATATGAAACTCTTATTAGGTAAGAATTATATTTCTAATAAATATTATTCTTTTTATTGTTATTTTATGATATTAATAGTAATAGTATTACCATATCAAGTTAATTCTTTGTAAAAGTAAATAAACATATCTGCTTAAAAACTAAACCAATATAAAAAATTGTATATTTATAAAAAGTTAGGTTTGTTGTAAGTTCATAAGTTTGACACATCCTACATTCTAATAGAAAAATAAAATTTATGATTCGTTTTTTCAGAATTCGAAATAAAGTTCAACGTTAATAAAGTTAAAAATGGAATTTATAAAATCTATCTGTTTTTTAGAAATAATTGCTTTAATATTTTTTCAATAAGTTTCTTATGCAGTCTCTTATGCAGTTTTAGATTTATTTGTATTTTTACATAAAAATTTATTATTTTGGTAATTAATAATTTTTCTTTAAATTACATTTCTTCCAATGTACGTTATCATAGTCAATAATTATTGATTCTTATTTTTCATAAATGTATGAGTTTTTCATTAACAATTATTGGAATAAAATAATCTTTCTTTAAAGGTTCGTTCGTTACCCTACTCCTGGTGGGACTATCAACTCAATCGACGCCATTTACTGACAAAAATTGTCCACCAGGAACTAGTCCTACTTATCTTCAAGTCAATAATTGCACCGAGGCTCCGTGTATGATACATAGGTTCACCATTTTAAGAGCAGAAACACGCTTCACTGTCAGTAAGTAGATTTTTTTAAATTAAGGAGTTGTAAAATACCGACTTGTTATTTTTCAAAATTTTTTATTCTTAATCAAAAAATTTTATAAATATTTCTATTTCATACACTTCTACTTTAAATAATTAAAAATAAAAGATCTAAGAAATTTTTTTTTGTTTTACAAATTACTTAAAAACAAAATTTTAAATAATTTTTTTTACAAAGCTTTTTTTTATTTAAAAAAAAAATAAATAAATACGGAAATAAATATATGGAATTTAATCTACGATTACTATGCTAAATTTTATTTTATTCTGATAAGTTACGTGCTCAGTTGATATGGAATGTTTCTTATAAATATTTGCTTTTATCTGTAAAAGTAAATCTTAGTCTTGTTTAATGAAATAACAAATAATTTTCTTTACATTAATTTAATAGGAAAAATAGTTATCTATAAAAATGTTTTTTTTTTAATTTTCAGAACACGATACACCTGAACTAAGACCGAAATTACTAGTCAATGTAGGTTTTTGGGAAGGTGCAGTTGAATTTCCTCAAAAAGATGCATGTGCAACTTTAAAGGATGCGGAATGCCCTCTGAAAGCTGGTCAGGAGGTGACGTACGGTTTGGCTATGCCTATACCTTACGAAATGCCCAATGTAGACAATGGAGATATAACGTTTTCCTTGGAAGATTACAGAGGCCGTACTGTACTTTGCTTCAACGCACAATTTTCTTTAAATTAATAATTATAATTGTTAATAGATAATATTTATAATAAAATCATTATTATTTTTTCATAAAATGGATTTGATAATTGTATGTTTCTTATTTTTTTAAAAAATAAATTGATATCAGATCACTATTCGTTAGATTTTATTTAAACTATTTAAAATTTTTTAATATTTTAAAGATTTTATGAATAAAAGAAATTTCCCGCATTAACATGGCGAGTATAACAAGATATTTATTAGTTAGAATTTAAAACTTTTCCTATATTTTTGCTATTATTGAAACATAAGTTTCATCATCAATAATTTATAACGAATAATAAGTAATGTAATTATTTTTTAAATTTATTTTGATATTTGTTTGATACTTTAAGTGCAAAAAAATAAGCTTTTGGTTGCATTAGCGTGATTTAAAATTTTGTAAAAGTTTATGTTTAAGTGGTTTAATGAAATCAAGTTATTTCCTCACACGGTGATATAGGAATTTGATATAAAAATATCGCATTCTTTCCACCGTGAGGTAATTTGTAAAATCTTTGTATAAAATAGCTTTCATTTTTTAATTCTCAGGAAGATTCAAAAGTTATATAAAGTTCAAACTAAATTAGTCAACTTTGTATTGCAAAAACAAAAAAATCATTTAATTTTTCCGTTATTTGTTTCAAACGTCGGACGAAATCTTGGTTTTTTCACTTGTTTTTACAATTTTAATCGTTTGTTTTTTCATATTCCCCCATTACTAAACAGTGAAAAAAAATTAATGAAATGCAAACGTTTATAACAGTTTGGTAGATTTCCAGGTGTTGTAAAACTTTTTCCCGAAAGATAAAAATCTCATAAGTTCATATTTTATTGGTTAAATTTATAAAACTTATCCAATGACCATATAAATATATGAAAAGTTGTATGGAATTATTGCATATATTTAATCTACATAATTTAATGTATCTATACATAAATTTTTTTGATAACATCAATTCTAAGTTATCGAAACTTGCGTTAAATGAAAAAAGTGCTTTTCTATAATTTATTTTATTTCCTTTATAAAAAATTAATGTATGCTTAATTGCTGACTGTTTATTCGGTCTACGATTGGTCGAAAAGGTTAACGTTGACATTTTGTTTTCTACTGACAGCAAAGAACCGTATTTTAAGGATTATTTTATACACTAATTAATCTCTTATACATTCAGTAATCGGAGCAAAATAAAAAAGTATATGTTTATACATTTATACATATACGTTTTTTTACAACAATAAAAATAAAGCGTATTAGATTGAAATTAATCTATCTGTTCTCAAAATATAAAATAACAAATACATGCACATATATACACGTGTATATCAAACTTATATAAGAACATTTTATAGAATTATGTTTAAATTAACAATCATTAATAACATACTTTTATGATGCTATTTTAAATAATAATGTTTTTATATCACAAAGTTTCATTTATAATATCGCGCAGTTATAGATCATAGGATAACGTAATTGATGATTTTTTTATTAAATCAAAATCGTATCTTATTTAATAAAATAATTGATTAAATTTTTAATCTATTCAATAAATCTCATAATTTTATGTGATATCCAATGATTTTTCATGTAAAAGATGATAAAATTATTAAGAGAAAATTAGTTTCATAAAGTGTCAGTTTTATCAGTGAAACGATTAGTAAAACACAATAAGAATCTTTTGTGAAAAACATCAATCATATTTGAAAAATATGAAATTTTTATTTCATAAGAAATATTTTATTTCTAATAAGTATTTTTTTTGTATAATATTTGATTTAAATTGTAATGATGTCACTAAATAAAGTAAATTCTTCGTATAAAATTAAAAAATAGCCATTTTTATTAAGAACTAATTGACATAAAATACTGTATATTTATAAAAAGTTAGGTATTTATATTTTTAACGAATAAAGTTTATAACAAGGCCTTCATTTTCTCAAAGAATAAAATTAAACTTTAATTTTTTCTTTCATGTTTGTATTTAGTAATACTTATTTTTAAGAATAAATATTAAATTGAAATTCTTGTAATGCTTATTAAATTTTTGTAAAAACTTATGCAGGGTTAGGTGTATGTGTATTTATAAATAACTTAAACGATATTTTCTTGGTAATTAATAAATAATTATTTATGTATTTTATATTAATTATTTTATTGAAAAAATTATTATTTTTTTTTAAAGAAAGGTTTGTTTGTTGCTCTACTCATGGTGGGACTATCAACTCAATCGACGGAATTTACCAATTGCGAGTCAGGTCATCCTCCTGCTTATCTTCAAATCAATAAATGTACCAAAGCTCCCTGTAATATACGTGGGTACTCCATTTTAAAGGCAGAAGCAAACTTTACTGTCAGTAAGTAACATTTTTTTAAGAGGATGTAACATACCAATATTACATTTATCCAAATTTTTTGTTATTAATAAAAAAAACTTTATAAATATCTTTATATTATATTTTTTTACTTTAACTAATAAAAAATATCAAATAGAGATTTTTCAATTTTTGAGTAAAGATGTAAAATTTGGGAAACTGCAATATTAACAAATATGTATAAATCATACCCCATTACCTAATCTTTTGTATATTTAACAAATTACTTTAAAATTTTTTAAAATTTTTTGTTATAAAATGTCTTTTCTGCTTTCCTGCTGGAAAAAAAAAAATAAATACGCAAGTAATGAATTTGATTTTATTCTAATAAGATACTAGCACAGTTAATATAAAATATTTGATATATATTTGCTTTTATTTGTAAAAATAAATCTTAATTCAAAGAAAATCGTATTAGATTAATATAGTAAACGGTAATATATCAGATATTGCTACCAAAATGTATAACCTGAGATACTTATAGTGATCAAAATCGTCGTATTATCCTCGAATCTTTGCGAAAAATGAATTGCACTTATTTATTTCTTATTCATTGTTGTGTATCTATACTCAAAAAAATGTTCAAGACTGTACTATTCATTTTTTTTTTGAAATCTAAAAATGATAAAATTCCGTCGATTAGTATTTCCCCATATATATTTCGGTCATTAAATAAAAATAAAAAATAACATTCAAGTACAAAAAATTTCGAATGACATGAAAATTCAAACTATTGGATGATTTTTCAGATACGAAACGTATTGACTCTTGAACACCTTCTTATCACCAAATTATGTATTTGCTTTAAAATTGAAGGCAGCTCATTGAAGCTCTTATCAACGACGGTATTTACAAAGTTTATTGGATAATAATAAAATATAATTTTCAAAGCAATTAGACGAATTGAATGATGAATTGACTTCGTCAATGTTATCATATTTTATTATCATCGTATTATCTAACCCAAATTTCTTCAAGTAACGTATATTTTATAAACTCATATATAATGTTAGTCAAATTTTTATCATTTATCAAATCATCTAAATCGTCAGAAAAATCGTTTATACTTAAACTTCAATCCCGTCTAAAAAATTAAAAAAAAATTCTTTTATTGATCTCAATTATTTATAATAGTCTACCAATATTTTATTGGAAAATACAATAAAATATAAAAATTGTTTTTATATATGTTTTTCGTTTACATTGTAGTGAGTAAATTTTGTTTAGGAAATGGCAAAGACTCAGCTCTGAGTCTGACATTTTGTACTGAAGTATTTCTGTTCTGGTGACGAAGTCGGACATTTTAATGAATTTCATTGACCTTTTCTAATATAAAATTTTCAATATTTTTATACTTCATGAGTAAAAATAAAATAAAAGTGATCATCAAATAATCCATATATTTTTTAGCAGATTGTCCTTTTATATCTCAGCAATATGATTTCATACCCTATAATTAAATAGCTTTGTATCATGTATATCGATCAAAATATAAAATGAATATTTATAATTGTAAGTTATTGCTCATTAAATATAAAGAATAGAAATCAGATTGTTATCAATTGACAGTTCATTTTAAAGGTTATTATAAAACAATTAATTTTTTATAGTTCTTACGAATTATAAAGCTTCGATTAACATCTGAAAATAAGTCAATCAATTTTATATAATTCCTACGAATTGTAGAGTTTCGATTGATATCTAATGATAAAAAAAGACATAAGTAAATTTATTAATTCTTCATAAACTCAAAACGAAAGTGTTAGATTTTTATCAAACGTTATTTAGTCAAAGCAAAAGTGTGATTTGATAATCAATAATTGAAATTATAAAAATAATTGACGAAATTAATATGATCGTATCTAAATTAATTGGACAGATATAAATAATATAATTGGAATCTAATAAAATATCGAAAACATGATAAAGATTAAAAATCTTATCAGTCCTCTGCGTAATGAAATGTGGTTAAATAATGTGTTGTTTTAAATAGTCGTATTAGTAGAAATTTTATTGATATAAAACAAATATATGATCGAACTTTATTAGAATATTTTTAATGAAAACTTTTAATATTCATGGGTTTGACAAAAACGCTTATCAATTAAATTGATACGATATTACCTATTTACATTATTTTTATTAACATATATCAGATCATTATATAATTTCAGTTTATTTTTCATATTTCTTTCCCATATAGGGTGCAAAGTTGAATGAAACAACTTTTAAAGCTAAAAATCCCGCTGATTCTGGCGCTCCTCTAAATACTACACCTGCCCCTGATAATGGTACGGGTGGTTTCATCTCGACATTTTGTAAATCTATGTAAGGGACTACAGTCTGTCCTATGTCTGTCTTCAGAGAACTTTTTGTGAATTTTATATATTTATTCTTTTGAGTATTGACTTCATTTTTAATACCAGAATCTGGAAGACTGAAGTCTTCGTCAAACTCGATTGGTGATCTGGAAAAATAAGATAAATATATTATTTATTTTATATCTATATAATATCAGAATATCTATTTATCAACTATTTGCAAACATTAGAATATAATTGGTTTCAATAAAAATATTGGATAATTTTGTTTAAATATTTTTAAAATTATGATAAACAAATATATACCTATCTATGACGCCGCTCTCGCTGATCCAGTGCGATTTAGTTGGCATTAATTTACCACTAGCAAAATCAAACGGCGTAACTTGAATGTCAATTTTCAAAACGTGATTATCTATTTTGAATTTGAGACCAGTAAGAACTTCGCTTGTGCTTTTTGCTTCTAACGTGTCAAGATTGATCGTCCTCTCGTCCCATGAAATTTTATGATAATCGCGGCCGACGACGATTTTTTTGTCACTTACTTTGTAATTTTCAACAGGCTTCCAAAGCACCGTTCTTGCATTAATTTGTCCGTTTTTAATTAACTGGCCTTGCTGAATTTGAATGTGGAATATATTGTTTTTCTTTGCAAATCTTATTCCCGTTATTACCCTAAATTAAACAAATAAATTTTCGGTTTCCAATTAAAATATTGAAATTTAAATTTATAATTTATATAAATACATTAATAGATCCTACTTATTTTTATCAACATCAGAAGTAACGGGTTTCAAATTAAAATAACGATCTACATCAGCTTTCGTGCTCTCACAAGTACAAAAACAGTATTCACATTTTTCCAAATAATGATGTATCGAGCCGAAACCTCTCTTTGGCTTCAATTTGTTTTCTTCTTTGCAAGTTTGACGCTTACCGTAAATTTCAACTTGTTTTTTCTTGTGCAATTCAATATAGTTATATCTGCGACCACTGTCTTTGTCCTAATGAAGGAAAATTTTGATTTTAGCTAATGTTACTTTAAATTTTGTAATTTTAATATAAAAAAAAACATTTTTTTCCAATTACCGCTGTACATATTTCCAATTTATAATCGTGAGATTCGCAATCACGGACGAAGCCTTCGCATTTGTTTCCATGTTGTTTACAAAAACTCGATCGGCATAAGTCTAGAGTGTGAGTTCGCTCGGCACAAGTATCCTTGCATTTATTCGTAAATCGTTTCTTATACTCTTCGTTTTCTGCATCCTTTTCACTGATAATGTAGGTTTGAAAAATTGGACCAAGAGTTGCGTGCGTTACGTCTTGAAATTTAATAAAATATTTTTTGAAGTATTGTTTTTTCCAACATTTTACACAAAGTTACATTCTGTAGAAAAACTTAGCATATGGGAGTATCTCTTTGCGCGCAAATTAACACGTATCATTTTTATATATTGAAATCTTTCAAAATTCATATGGTTTATATTGAATAAGATATAGTAATTTATAATATATTGTTATATATTATCATGATTTACGTTATAATATAATAACATAATTACGTTATTTATTTTTTAAAAAAATTTTTATATAGCACGAGTAAATTGATATCTGAGCTGAAAGCGTGAGCATTTTTCCTCTCATGATTAATATACTATTTTCAACTAAAATTCGACATTCAATTTCTGACGGCTTGACGCTGAGAAAAATAAATTGTAACCATTTAATTGATGAATTTCAATAAAGTCTTACATTTAACACATTTATGTTTTTGTTTTAAAAAGTAACTTTTTTTTGTTTGAAATAAGTTAAGTTAAATTTGGTTAATACCTGGTATATGGGTATCTGGATCACATTTCCAATATTCCCGAAGAGCTACGCTCATGGCTCTTTTAACTTCTGGTAAACTTTGAATTGACCTATTGAAAAACTCATATTTTGCATCCTCAATTTCTGCTTCGTATGTGATTTTATCTGAAATTCAAATATTGTTTTATCCGTCAAACTTTAAAAATAATGCCATAAATATAATTATATTGAAAAAAATTATTACTTTTAGACTTTTTCTTTAATACTGAATAAGCAAATTGCGTCATCATAAGACCCTTAATTTCAGCTTTCATCACATTGCTGTACAAATGACTGATAAAAACTTGGGCTGATTGTTCCCTTTGGCACATCATCGTATACGACTAAAAGATCAAATGATCATATTTTTTTTTGACATAACTTTAAATTTAAATTATCGTTTTTCTAATTCAAATAACTTACCACTTTTCTGTTTGCCAAAATATTCAATACATTGATACCCATGCTCGAATATTTTTCTATCAAACTACTATGAATTTTTTTGAGCATCGAATTCAATTCCCCGAAATTATGGCTGATAACAGTATGGACGAAGCTCATTATAGTTTCTTGTTGAAATTTATTTTTTGGCTTACTATACTTAATGAAATCGTGGAATTTTCCATTGACATAATTTATGTCTCGTTCAATATCGTCAAGTTTTTGCTTCAAATTTATTTGCTGTGGTAATTGATCGATGACTTTATCGTTTATTGTGTTCTTCACGTCTTTGACGTTGTCCATTAAATTATCTAGTTTATTGGATATGTGATCCAAACGTTCGGACATGATCAATAATTTTTTATCGATCTTTTTTAAATTTTTTTCAATAACCGTTGCGTTTGGGTTGATCGTTTGCTTGAGCTCGCCATAGACGTGCCAGAGTTTTAGAGCTGTTATTAAAACTACTTTGGCGCCTGGTACGAATGTTGAAATGTCGTCTATGGCTTCTTCTAAGCCATAATTGTCAAGTTCACCTGCTTGTATTGAGATTTTTTGCTGGCTGAATATTATCAGTAGACAGAAGCATATTGTTAAGTAACGGTGATCCATTTTAATACTGAAATATTAATGAATATTTATATAATGTTAGATTCATGATATTTCATATTATTTAAGTAATTTATTAAAAATGATTCTTTACCTTTGATTGTTTATCAATAACAAGTGAAATTATGATGCATAATCGATGAACTGTAGTTAAAGTATTATTCGAATCAGGGAATAATTTTTCTTTATCACAGTCGAAACTTTAATTTCGTCTGAGAAAAATTTTCTTTTTAATTTATAGTTATAACTTATACGGCGAACTACAGCTGATAGTGCACGCGTAATTTTTAATTATATTTAAACAAGTGTACTGTATTAGATTGTCTTTTTTTTTAAATTTTATTATGAAATTTAACCGAATCATCAAACCGTATTTCCGGCTGATAAAAACATAATAACAAAGTAGGAAAAATAAATTTAAAAACGAACGTAATGAAATACAATACTGTTTTTTGCAATTTCGTTGTTTAACAAAGAACAAAGAAAATTTTTTACTAATATATGTTAATAATGAGTTTATCTATCAAATTACTTATGAGTAAATTTTTCAGACAGATGATCTTGAATACAGTAATGGAAAAGTTTATTTGAAAATTTAATGAAAATTCGTCAAACTTATTTAAACAAACGTTAGTTGAATATTTCGATTTTGTTTTTACATAGTATGCTTTATAAATTTCAATTGATCGCCCAATAACTTAGATAATAATCGTTCAAGCCAACCACTTGTTCAACCAGTAATAGGTAAATATTATTTCGAAATAGTGTAAAAAAAAATAAAATAACTTAAGGCTTAAATTTTGATAAAATTTTACCCAATGACTTGTATCAATAAATAATATGAATTCTAAATAGAGCCGCGGTTGTTCAAGACTGGTTGACGCTCGCTCTGAGAGCCGCTTAAAATTTTTTGCAATTTTATCATCAAGTGCAGATTTTGGTATAATCTGTATATAAGTTACTAATCCAGAAGTAAAAGAATAACTCTTTCAGAAAGTTTAAAGATTCACCAATGACACGCTTATAAGAGTTATTGATTACACCAAAACAAAGAGTAACAATTTTTACAACTGAATAAAAAAATTGTTAAATAATTTGGCAAATTAAACATTAGAAATTTAAGATTTAGATACCAAATTTGCAATCACATAGCATATTTAAGAAAATTATATGCATTAATTTATTCAAATTTTGAAAAGTTTTTAAAATTAAAGATTTTATTAATCAAAAGTTAATCTTATTAAGAAATCATTTTAAAGCCGTGTAACGTTTCATTTACCGCTTGAATAATTATGTAAAAGTCTGATATTGCGTGAATGGGTGACACGGAATGGTTACAGGCAATTTCAATCTGATTAATTAATCAATGAGAGGTCTATAGTGGCTCAATCGGTAGAACGATGGATTCGTAATCTCGAGGTCCCGAGTTCGAATCCCGCTCTCAGCCAATTTCTACAAGCACCTCTGTACGTTACATGTGCTGCAGTTCACAAACACACTGAAACGACCTCCGTCGCTAATTAGCATCGCTATGATATCATAAATCCAGCGACGTTAAATAAAATAATAAAAACAAATTAACTAATAAATTATATACTAAAGTTTTTATTTATTTTTTTTATTTGATTTTGCCATTGACTTTTGATCGTTTAATCAAAAAAGTTGCAAAGAATTTTATTATCATTTTTGATAATGAGAATACTTTTTAAGTATTTATATTTTATGGTCAAAACTCTGTTTAAAATTGATTAGTTTTCTAATGATACGATCGACCTTCACTATTTTTCATATTTTTTAATAAAATACCGTAGCATATTTATACAGAGACGAAAAGATAATCGAATTTAAGCGTGAAAATATAATTTTTATGGATAATGAAAATTTTTTTTCAAGATATTTAGTAAACGTCAAAGTAATTCAGTTTTTTCACATTTTCAACCAGCTATTATTATTAACGCAGTCCTTTTAATTGTCAATGCCAAAACAAGTATTTTTATTTATCAATAATAAAGAGAAAAAGTACGAAATGAATTTTATTTATTATCTATCGACGATGTTATATTTAATGAGAAATGAGATTTAGTAAATTTTTTAAAATAAAGCTTTTTTTGCAAGCGGTACAGTAATAAAATTGATATAACTAGTATTTTTATAAATTTCAGTGTATTTATTTTTCGCGCTTAAAATATGAAAATTTGTCATGAACGTAATAAATAAATGACGAAGCAAATTACGTGTCACATTACAAAAGTTTCTAGTGGCGTATGGTGGTGAGTTCGTAAATCAAAATACCCGCGGAAAATACGTGAAAATATAAACAAATAATTCAGCGGTTAGGATATGATAATTGTTAAACAAAATAATATCCTTTTTTATTTTATTAATTCACAATCATGGAGGATTTCCCTGATCCCGACGATGAATATGATTTGATGCACGAAGATGAATATGAAGTTTTACGAGAACTTGAAAGTAAGTATTTACAACTTTATAGGTTATAATGTAATTAAAATATTTAAAATAAATAACAAATTTGTTATTATTTTAGTACTAATTTCAATAAATTATTAATATAAGTACTTAATAAAACATATTTTTTTCATAGATGAGGAAAAACAAAAAAATGCATCTCAGAAACAAAATAATGTTTATGCGAGTGAACAAAACAATAATAGCCAACAAGTTGTTACACAAAATTTTTCTCAACAAAACAATAATAGCCAACAATTTGTTACAAAAAATTTATCTCAACAAAACAATAATAGTCAACAAGTTGTTACGCAAAATTTTTCTCAAGAAAAGAATTTCAATGCAAGTCAACAGAATAATAACAATCAACAAGTAGTTACTGCCACAGTTGAACAACAATTTCATAAATCACAAGAATCAGCTGTAGTAGAAAATGGATTTAGTCAATTAAAAACATCTCTTGAGAATACTAAAAAGAGATCAGTGAATGAAATTTGTCAAATTGATTCATTATTAAATTTAGATCTTGATGCTATTGATGATTTAGGTAAGTTTTTATTTTATGAATTAGTACTAAATATTGAAATTTTGATCGTGTATAAAAATTCAATAATATTTAATAGATGATTATGAAGCACCAAAATCAAAAAAACCTTGCTGGGATCATCCAGAAGAACTTATACAATTAATACTTGACAGAAGAAAAATGATTCATAATAATGATGTAAAAAGTAATTTTGAGTATAAGCCTAAAGAGTAAGCTATTTATCCTCATTATTAAAAAAAAAATTTTTAAATATTAAATGAGTTACATATTTCTATACTCTTATTTTAGCCGTAAAGATTCAATATCAAGAAGAGTTCCTACGTGGAATTTCATAGCTGTTACACGTACTGATGATGGAGAACGTTTTTATATAAAAGTTTGTGATAAAAATAAATATGTACCAAATAATATTAGACCAACATCAAAATTTTTATCGAAATCTTTTAGCCAGTTGAAGACTGAAGCTGAACAAATTGTAAATATTTATATTCCATTTTATTTCAATCTAATATATGAATAAATGAAAAATTCTTTTATTTCTTGTTTCTAGATAGCAAATACTATTGAAAGAGCTAGAAATTCTTCTATGGAAGTGTCTGTAAATAATGAAAATCTTAGTTGTGAATTGTGGGTTGATAAATATCGACCTAAACGATATTTAGAATTGTTATCAGATGAACATGTTAATCGATCTTTACTCTATTGGTTAAAACTTTGGGATAAAATTGTTTTTGATAGAGATCCTACTGTGCGTGCTAGAAAAGCACCGCAATCAAAATTTAAAAATAAATTTAAAAAAAAAGAAGATATTCCAGATCATGATAGTAAAGGTTTTCCAACTCAAAGGTTAGCATTATTGACCGGTCCTCCTGGATTAGGTAAAACTACTTTAGCCCATGTTGCTGCAAGACATGCAGGATATAATATTGTAGAAGTAAATGCTAGTGACGATAGAGGTCCAGAAGCTTTTAGGTAAATTTAAAAATTTATTAATATAATTTTATATAAATTTTATATTTATTTATAAATGTATTACCAGAGAAGCACTGCTAGCTTCAACACAAATGAGATCTGTAATAGACAAAGAAAAACGACCCAACTGTCTTATTTTGGATGAAATTGATGGAGCTCCAGCAGCATCGATAGATCTTCTTTTAAAATTTATTCATGGTAAACTAGCTCCAAAAGGAAAAAATGTCAAAGCTAAAGAAAATGATGGATGTCGTCGACCAATCATTTGTGTTTGTAATGACCCTTATACTCCATCATTAAGGTACTTTGTTTGTATAGTTGAAATTTTATATGATTTATGCAAAATTTGGAAGTATTAATACTTTTAAATTTTTCTTATGAGATTTGTATACTAATTCATTTAAATATTAAAAAGAAAATAATTCATTTAATTAAAAGTGCACCTTTTATAGTATGATAAATTTAATTTACCTTTTACAAAAAATTATCTTTCTAATATTAATAAAAAGCTATTACCATCTTGAATGATAATTCATTATAATTTATTCATATCCAAACTTATTGAGATATCGAAATTAGATTATTGAAATCAAATTTTTGTTTTACATATATTTTTTATATTTTTTCAAAATATGTCATTCATTTTCATATCTTTTTTTTATCATACATATATTATCATTCATTTTATTTTTTCAAATCGCTCTTGTATAGAAATTTAAAAATCATCTATTGACATGGTTGTGAATTAATTATTTAAATTTAATAATGTAATTTTAGTGTTGTTTCATTCTGAATAATGATTAAATTAACAAATCTCTTTGTAATCTAAAATTGTGAATGCTATTAAGAAATAGTAATATTTATTTGTGTTATTAAATAAAATTGATTGTAAATCAAATATCACAATTCAAAAATTTTTAAACTCAGATAGATCTAAAATACTGTTAAATATACTAGGAATCGCTAAAGTATGAACATTAAAAGTAAGATGAATTATAAACCGTGTAAAGATAAAACTACTTTTTAAGAATATATAGAGAAATATATTTTTGCACTGTCTAATAAATTTCTAAAGTTTTAGAGAGATTGCTTCAAAAGTTTGTGAAAATTGCAATTGAGGTGTCAGAAACTTTTAAGATTTAATGTTATTACTTTTTTTTTCATTTCAGTAAATTGTATTATTGTTTTTTAAAATTTTATTAAAAAATATTAGTACTAAAATTTATATACAATGAATTAATATTTATGTAATATTTTAAAATATAATTTCTTAAAGAATAAAAAAAAATAAAATATGTTTTGTTGCAGGCCTCTTAGGGCAATGGCTTTAGTAATAAATGTGCCAGAAATTAGTGCCTCAACATTAGCTGAACGTTTATCCGAAATCGCTCGAAAAGAAGGTTTACAAGTTGACTCCAGGCTTTTATTACAATTGGCAGAGCGATCAGCTTGTGATGTCAGAGCGTGTCTTGGCATTTTGCAGTATACAGGAGGAAAAGCTAATATGTTAAAAAATCTGGCCTTTGGATTAAAAGATATGCGTAAAGGTCTTTTCGATTGTTGGAAAGAGTTGTTGCAGGTGCCTATGACTAGGCAAGGTGTTTTAACGAATTCTGAAAGAGCGCAAAAAGTTATTAGAATTGTTCAACAAGGTAAAATTTATAATGAGGAAACGTTAATCTGTGTCTTCTCGACTAAATAATCGTTAAATCCTTTCATTTTTTTCTTTCAGGTGAATCTGACCGTTTAGCACAAGGAATATTTCATAACTATCCAGAAATTTGCAAAGAAAAAATCATCAACGTTTCCATGTCAATGAAATGGTTTGAATTTTACGATGAAATTAACACACTCATACTAGAACGTCAAAGTTGGATGTTGATGCCTTACACTACCTCGGCTTTCGTGGCATGGCACTTGTATTTAGCCAGCGGACAAAATCCAAAAATCTCATATCCAAGCGCTTTGTTCGAGGTAAGCGCATATTCCAGCTCTCTGAGTGTGCAATGAAAAGAGCATATACACCGTAGTATATAACGAAACAAAACAATGATAATTCATATTTGTTACTAAAACCCAACAGTTTCGCGCGCTGGCAGGTATATTTATTGCTGTTGTTGGAGAGGTAATAACAGTAATGGACTTTTCCTCTCTCCTGCATTTATTGCAATGTATATGTATAACTTTATATACCTCTTCACCCCTTTCACGTCTCTCTCTCTCTCCACGGCCTTTTTGATTTATCCCTGGCTAATTAGAAAGACTAATAATTAATGCTAGAGCACATTGTACTAATTATCAGGGGAGAACCTTTTAAGAAATGAGAGGAATATTCGAAATAAAACAAAGACATCCAAAAGTGTGTTTGTACACTCCTGCCTGCTGCTGCACGCGCTGAAACGTGCGTATACCGTTTATCATTGCTATATGAAAATTCAACTCGGAGAAGAGAAAAAAAAATGAGAAAAAAAAATCTCGCGCTTGCTAAGGTCAACGCAGTAACTCTCTCTCTTTATTTCTACATGACCAGGGCTATTCGTCAGAGCTGTTTTTGTCGCCCTAATGAGAGCTTGAATTATTCAAGTTAGCAAGTTCTTTTTATCCCCCTTTTACCCTCTCCCTCAGGTCAACGATCGCCCCTTTCGCTTTCTTTTTTCTCTACATTGAAGCCTCCTTTGCTTCTTTTTTTTCTATCTCTTTCTTATACTTAAGTTATTCCTATCCTTGTCCTGAGACAGCCTGCTGTTCCTTTCTATAAACTTCTCTCCCTCGACTCTTGAAAAAACATGAAAAAAAAAAAAAATCTGGCTCGTTTATATGACTTGATAGAATACATGGGTGGCCGTGGCGCGTTCAGTTGGAAAAAATGTGGTTTTCTTTTACAAGTGCCTTTAGGGTGCTCTTTTGTTCTTTGTTAAGTCATTGGCGTTTTTTATATTTCACTTAAGTTTTAAATTTCAAAATTTTAATAATTACAGTATTAAAAGAGACGTGAAATTCAAAGCGTGTATTTTAATTTTCAGCAAAATTCACACATAAAATTTATTGTGCTCTGACCATTTATATTAAAGTATGAGCACATGAAAATTAATGTTTATTAACGCGAGATTTAATGTTGATAAGCATAAAAATAAATACATCTTACTGTAATTTACTATAAGATCACATGAAATTTGGTGCAAAAAATATAAAACACTCAACTTTGGTGTTATTTCGTATACCGAATTTCATATACCGAACCGTATACCATTTCATGTACCGAACCAACTGTTATAACACTTCCACTAATATGAAAAATTCATTCGGTGTACTAAATAATATTGGAGCTAGGTTTGTTTTCGTAAAATATGCATTAATTTTTCTTTAACTCACCATTAAATTCATGCTAATAATATTAATTTTTATGGATACATATCTTAATATTGTTTTAATGGTTGGAGCACATTAATTCCATGTGCAAATTTCGTTAAATAGTGCATTCAATTTCATATTTTGTTTAATATTGCGATTTTAATAATTAATATGCACTGAAAAAAATTGAAAAAATATTAATTATTTACTAATAAAACGTATTTTTCGAACGAAAATTTAATTATGTGAAAAACAACATTTTTAGTCATACTTTATAAATTATACTTTTTGTTTATCATTATTGTTTTAATATAAAACATTTTTTCATTAAGTATAAAAATTTTATTTCTTACAACGTAGAAAGATGACTAAAAAGATACGATTTATTCATTTTTTTAAAAATCCCATCTAATCTCTTATTCTATTATAATCTAACATCTCCTTTTTTTTACTCATTCAACCTACTTTTAGCAGATTTTGTCTAACGCGACGATCCAACTTTCCAGCTTATTATACAGCCTTTTGAAAAGCAGAGCTTGTTTAAGATAATGACAGTCTGATACCGTTAAACCCTTTCCTTTGACTTAGTGTCGACATTTTTTGCAAGGTAATTGATAAAACCTTCTTTTTCCTTGGGTTTTAGTGTCGACATTTTTTGCAAGATAATTCATAAAACGTTATTATATGGATCTTTTAGAAAAGTTTTATACTGAAGTTTATATATTTTTTAAAAAGTATACTATATTATTATTTATTTTTCTTTTGAAATATAAAGAATTACTAATATTTTATTTTAGAAGTTCTATAAATAAAAAAAATTTTTTAACTTTAGAAAACTGTAGAGCTTTACAAAAATGAAAAATTTTAAATATTTTAAAATCCATAATATTTATTAAAATTTTCAATTTCTACAGGTTAACCAAAAATCTGAAAGAAACAAAGCTATTCTAACAGTAACTAAGAAAACATCTAAAATCGACATGGCAACACTTGTAACCGATGTTTTACCACTTTTGCCGGAATTACTTTGTCCAAAATTACGTTCAGTTAATGCTACACTGTATTCAACAAAAGAGAAGCAAGAGTTAGAAAGATTAGTAAATTTAATGCTTGATTTTGGATTAACTTTCACCCAAGAAAGAAAACAAGAAGGTGGATATGAATACTACCTTGATCCGTAAGTTTTTGAACAACCAAATTTTTGTTTCAGTCGTTAAAATTTTAATTTTTAATTACTCGATTACATAAAATCAAAATTCATTTTTAGCAACATCTTGAGCATCGGTACATTCCCCGATTGCAAAGTTCGTAAACCGCTACCGTACGCTGTAAAACAAATCATCATTCAAGAATTGGAAACCGCGAGATTGCAGCGGGCTGCGATAATGAACGACGAGATGAACAAAAAAACATCAGGATCTAAGGCACAGACAACTAAATCAACGCCTGCTTTATCTAATAAAAAAGATGCTGAGCCAACACCGAGCCAATCGTCCTCTCAATCTTGTGATAATGTACCTAATCATTTGAGAACACTAAATCCAGTTGAACTTAAGCCAAACGTTGAAAAGGTAGGTTTCATTTTACCATTTTTCTTTTAATATAAATTTTAAAAATAAATAATTTATTCTGCAAAAGAATAATAAAGCTTAAAATTGAAATTATTATTTTAACATATTTGTAGATTGAAATTTGAAGTAATCATTTATATTTGATAAATAGGAATTTCAGTGATAATATTAACAAAATTAAAAGTTTAAAAATCACTGTTGCAAAGAAAAAAGACATGAATATAAATCAATTTTAATATTGAAATTGAAAAATGCGTTAATAAATCATTATAATCTTAATTCCTTAGGATAAAATTTTCGCTTCGAATAATTTGTTTTCGGATAAACAGCTCTAATATTTTATTTATCATCATCAACAAGATGTTTTAAAAATTAACGCAGCGAGCTTATTGAAAAATTAAATTTCAATTATAATTTCAAATTTTAATCGTGCCCCCCTTCCTCCCCACGATTCCTACGAAAACAGAACGTAAAACAATATTTTATTCAAAAGTCAATTAACAGGCTTACCCAAATATCTCATTTTCATCATTCTCTCGCGCGTTACGTTCGAAATGAAAAGAAAAAAATGAAAGACAGAAAGAAAAATAATTATCTCTTCTTCTTATCTAGCCCTTTTTTTTATTGCCTCATTCGTCTCTTTTTCATTTAAGTAAAAAAACCTATTCATCGTCTCTCATATCATTTTTGTCACTGACTCAAAGTCCACATGTATTCCATTCAATTCCCTTTTTACAAGAAGCAAAAAAAAAGCTTAGTTTTTCTATAAAAAGGCTTCACAGTGCAGCAAATGGGAGCGCGAGAGCAGCAGTTTTGATTTGTTAAGAAGAAGAAGAAGAGAGAAAGAAAGAATAAGAGGAGCCTAGATATGTATAGAAGGTAGAGAGTATATAACTAAGCTTAACTAAATGGTGTGTAGACGCTTGCTCTCCTCTCGCCTACGCTCATTACTTGCCTCCAAGCAAAGAAAATGAAGCTGACGAAGATATGCGTATAAGAGAGAGAAAGAGAGGGGAAGAGGAAAGAGAATAAGAGAGTAAAAGAGGATGAGGATAGAAGAGATAGAAGAAGAAGAAGAAAGACATATAACTACCATCCGCCAAGGCTATTATAACCGCTCAAGCGAATCTCTATTAAAACGTGTTTACACTGGCTTAGGGGTTGACTCAAGCTAACCCCCTCTAGCATTACTTGCTACTATATACATAAAGAGAGAAAGAGAGAAGGTCTGAGCATATACCCAAAGTAATGCCTATCTAATTGTCGCGTGTATGAATAGTAAATCCCGAAGCACTCGAGGCTATATGAACCTAGATCCCCCCTTTCCCCTCCTTTAACATGTACCAGAGAAAGAGAGAGAGAGAACGAGTGGATACGAATAAAGCCATATGAGCTAATTTATATTATGATAGCCTGACCTTTAAGCTAGAGAGGAAGAAGAGGGTTTATAAGTTCAGATTCTCTCTTGTTATATAAAAGCTTGTATATAACATCATCATCTTCTCTTTATAATATACTAACGCGCAACTATATACTTTTACTTTTCTTCTTACATTCACTTGATGTCTTTTCTTCTCTTCCTTCTCGCATACATATGTATTATACGTGGACTCATTTTCTTCTCCTTTTATTTTATTTGGTCTTCTTTATTTTATTTTGTTTTTTTTTTCTTTTCCTATTGGTACATACGTGGGCGTAGAGAAGAAAACGCTTAGTGATGAAGTTAATCTGTTAGCGCGGACAAAGGCAATAAGAAAAATAAGAGCTGGTATACTGAAATTTCGAGAATAAAAGAATAGAGAGAATGAGGAGTTAGAGAGAAGAGTAAGGATATAGCTTCCGGTTAGATAAAAGCTTATACTACCCGAAACATTAAAGACTTAGTCGAGCGTTATGGATGGCACGCGACTTACTTCTGTACACATATATACATAACGCTATAATCGTAGGGGCGTCAACAATCATGAAACTCTCCCCCTTTTTCTATATATATATACATACATACATACGTGGTACGGAATGGGATTGAATGTAAGAGAGTAAAAGCAATCTCTACCGCCTTCTGCTTATTGTCATGTTGATTTTGTACTTGGTATATACGATCTATTTTCTTGTGCGCTGAGACCTTATAGACAAGTAAAAGAAGTTACATAGTCATCGAAATTTATGGTTTTGTCGAGGAAAAAAAAAGAGAAAACAAGGGGGGAATTTACTATTATACTTTGCTAATGTTTATAGAGACAATCTTATATTGTGGACGATCTTTCTTTTTTATTTGTGTGTGGGTTGTATGCTGATTATTAATGACTTGTATTTTAAGTCTTATTTACACCTTATTACTTGTCGTGTAATTTATGTCGTTTGGTTTATTTATTGTACTTTGTAATTTTTTGATTTAATAGAAGGGATTTTTTAAATTGAATTTTCATTTGTTTGATTAAGTATTTTGTTTTTTAAGTAAGAAAAATTACATTTTAAGCAAAAATTATGTTATAAGGAAAAATTACATTAAATGTGTATAGTTTGATTAATTTAACCACCATTAAAAAATAAAACAAAATATATAGTTGACGTTTGTAATTTATTAATCTTTGCATAAATGCTTGAGGACATAACATAAACAACGTATACATCGAAACATTTAAACATTATCACCATACATTTTTTAAATGTTAACATAATTTATATTTTAATTTTTAATGAATCACAAAATCTTTCTTCTTTAATTAGCAATTAATTGCGCTTCATGTATTTTATTCTAAACATCTCTTTATTACAATTTTGAACGTTCTATAGAAAATACAGTTAATTTTAATTGTAACAACAAATTTGAATTATCATTTTAAAATATGGCTTGATTGCTCCTTTTACTTTGATTAGTTTTGATAAAGAAAATCAAGCAATTACGATGAACAGATACGAATTTGATTATTAGTGCTTGAAATACTGTTTGTCAAATTATTTATCAATAATTAAATTTAATTGAATATTAAATAATTCTCTTTGTCAAATAAAAATAAAACTTTTAAAAATCCTAACAGATATTAAAATTAGTTTTGTGGTAAAGTCATTTTTCGCGTTATAATACTAAAATAAGTCTTAAATTTTAACACGAATAAAAGCTTTTCATTCGTGGCAATTGATTTGCCTCTGCGGAATTACTTATGTAATTTTATAATGGAGTAAATAAATAAATTTAATAACACATATATGTTTTTAAATTAAACACAAGTACATATAGAATCAAATAATTATATTTAATATTTTTTACTCTGAATTTAGAATAGAATATATATTTTTCAAATTATAAAATAAAATTTTCAATATGTAGCTCGTCATATCGGATCTACCATTTGGAATTTCAAAAATTAATAGTGGGTTCGTAATCAGAGACCTAAAAAAATTATGATATATATTTTTTCACATATGTAATAATCAAATTTCTTTGAAAGCGATTTTTTTAGTGGTAGAAGTATTTTTCCACTTTATTTATTATTAACAAATATTCCTTGTTATCAACAAATAATTAATGTAACATATTAAAAGAGCTTTCTGGGTATTATTTATATTTAATTTTCGTTTTAATTTTAATAAATATTTGAACATTTTTTCAAAAATTTCAAAACAAACCAATTTTAATAAAATATTTTATTTTCTATCTGTAAATTAAAAATGAATTACGATTTTAATTTTGATTAGTATTTACATCATTTGCTTCCTTAAATTTCAAACACGTATAATTTTAATTAAAAATTTTTCAACTTTATTTTTTTAGAAATGCCGAAACTTTTTTGCCGCTTTCCAATTAGCAGGCCAAGAAAAATTAAAAGAAAGACGTGCAAAAGAAAAAGAGCAAGGTATAGTTCACAAGGAAACAACATCGCCCGAACAACTGAAAAAAGCAGAATTTCAGAGGAAAAAAAAATTGCTTAAAAATGACGTGTGGTATCAATATAATGAAGGTTACAGTAATGCTGTTAGACGAACTGTTCTGATGAAAGATCTTTTATGATCTTTTTAATTAAGTGTAATGTATTATAACATCTTTTATCAAGTGTTTTTGTATATGTAATTTATTGGAAAGTTTTAATTCTTACGAGTAAAAATATTTTATCTTAACTTTTTTTCTTGTTATTGCTAAGTCCTATTTTATAGAGATTACAACTTCTTTTAACTGTAAGATATATTAAAAATTTTTATCTAAAATATAGTTTGTATTTCTAATGTACATAAGTAAAAATGTCATCATTAAAAATACAGCAATATTATGTAGCAAATATAATTATTTACTCATTTATTCATTTATTTATCGATTTTATTTTTTGGAATTTTCATACATTTTATCGTTTTGTAACATCAAAATTAAAATTTATTATGATTAAAAAAAGTTCTTCATTTATAGTTTCAATTATTTATAATAACATATTTTTACAGTATTTTAATAAATTAATCCATACCTATAAGAATCAAATTCTTTTAATCATCTAAGTTTATTTTTTAGGAATGTTTTTTTGAAAATCTTTTTTGAGCTAACAAGTTACTGATAGTGTAAATGACATATTAATAATAAAAATAAAAATACAAGTACATTTCCATGATTTCATAAGAGAATTACAAAGTAATGAGAATTTTTATGATTGCTAAGTAGATACAATTAATTTTTCATGCTTCAATAATTAACGTTTATTATAATGATTATTTCATTGAATTACAAAATAACGTGTAACTTTATAACACTACCTCCTAAAACCCATAATTTAATATTCCAAGAAAATCACTAAATTAAATTACGCTATTACAAAAGCAAAACTATAACAACATCATAAGCCTTATGATCCATCCAAGCATAATAGATGTTAATCCGTAAACGTTTAATTATATAATTTTCATGAATAATTAAGCCAGTTAAATTCAACTTCCATATATATATAAACACGATTTTAACCTTTAACTCATGGGTTTTAGACAAGCTCATAATAACAAAGCATATTATGTATATAACATTGACTTTATAACCATAATAGACGATGTATGTATATAAGTTTACGTGCATGAGTGTGCGTGTATGTATGTATGAACGAGGGCAAATATCTAATAAATCACTTAAATACATTTTACGAAAGTGGGTATGCCAGACGCTAAAAGGCCAATCTATATAAAGCACGTGTATATATGTGTGTGGGTTTTATATATTGTATAAAGGTAGGGAGAGGCATGATAATATCCCTACTACCTTTTTTCGTATATATACACGTATATATATATATTTTTTTATACTACCTTGGACTTTCTATCTCTTTTTACCTGAAACTCGATTCGATATAAAAAAAGCCTCCCCCGCTATCTTCATTTAACGTATATATATACTATATACAAACGCGCGGTTTGCCGCGCCTTCTGCTCTCTCTTCAACCGCATTTAATCTTCTTCGCCCATTACGGTGTGCACTCGTTCATTGCAGTTTTTTTTTTCTTCCTTTTTTTGGAGGAAAAGAGGGAAAGGGGGGAAGCTTTTTTTTCTACGAGGTTCAAACGCCATTTTATAGCTGAAACCATGATAAAAAATAAAAGAAAAAAAAGAGTAGAGAAAGGTGAGTATTATTGTATAGATGCGATTGAATTCAGTGTTGCTTTTTTTTTCTAGAGCCAGGTTTTTAAGAGATTATTCGATTTAATAGAGTAGATTGCTTTATATGCTTTGGAACGATATGAAAAATTAAACTTTATTTTTTGCGGCGCGGATGCATTTAATTTTATGGAAATTTCTTTTATTTCAAATTGTTATTTTAAGCATAATATGATTATTTTACTTTGAATAAAAATTTATAAAATATGACAATTACGATGTGTTTTTAATATCTTAATTTTATAAAAATTTAATTTTATTAATATAAAATATTTTGAATTTTTTAATAATTTTGTTTATTATAATTTTTTTTTCATTTTTTGGAAATATAAGATAATTGAATGATAAAATTCCGTCTACAACCTCAAATTTTGGGTGAAATAATTAAATTATCAAGTTAATTGAGTTATACTACATTATGAACTTATGACGGTTATAGTCCATTTTGAATATGCGTCAGAGTTAAATTTATAAATCCATTAGTTTACTCATTAGTACCTACAAAGCTATCAAGCTGCATTTATTAAAAAGTGATTAATTTTAATTAAGCTTTTTTTTTAAATGATAATTATATTTTTCTATCGTACAGAAATTTTTATTTTTAGATTCTTTTGACGATAAAAAATTCATTTCTAATTAAGACTCTATTAAAAAAATTTTATTATTTTAACACACCTGTACACATAAATATATATGATATGGAAATTTTATTATTTTTTTTTTTGCAAAATTTTGTTTTTATGATGTTCTGAATCACATTGAAAATTAAAAAATAAATCTATATTTGTTATTAAGGTTAATAAAAAAGAAACAAAAATTTTTTTTTAAATAATGATATTTTGTTACCTTTATTAAAATACGTATCTATATTAATTTAATTTTATCGGTATAGCTGAATTTATAACCAAAACAGGTAAATTGAAATTGAAATCATTAAAAAATGGGATGTGAGATATTGGATATAAAGAAAAATACATATTAAAAATTAACAAAAATATTTCAACACGTAATATGTATTCTTTCTCTTTTAAATTTTTATTTGAGATCGTCAGTGACTCATTCGGTAGAGTGATGGATTCGTAACCGGAGAGCCCGAGTTCGAATCCCGCTCTCAACAGCCTATTGTTACAAGCACCACTGTACGTTACATGTGCTTTCTTCATAAACACACTGACGATCTCCGTCGCTAATTAGCATCGTAATGATAGCATAAATGCAGCGAAGTTAAATAAAATGAAAAAAAAATTTCATCAAATTGTGCTACATAACCGTGGTAGAAATTGAAACAATTTTTTTACCATTTGATGACCATTGCTTTCAAATGAAGAACTGAAAATGGAAATTTTTTTCGTTATTATTTTAACCAATTGAAACGATTTTTTTGTACCGTTACACGCATTTTCTAGAATTAAAATGTAAATCTGATAATTAAATCTCTATAATTATTTGTGTTTGAAACGATTTATTTATTTCATTTTTTTGTATTCATTAATTAAACATATTTTATAATTTAAACGTGAATAAAAAGATGTATTGAATTTATAGGTTCAAATATTTTTAGGTACTTAAAATGCCCATTTTAAGGACAACATATATCTATTAGCATTTTTTGTCTATCCAAAATATTCAGGCTCAGTAGGTTTGGCAAAAATTGACTATTTATTAGCCAATATTGACATGACAAAATATTACTATTAATAACGTCCACCAATTGTAGTATATACCACTTTTTATGTTCATATTTGTAATCAGGGCTGTATGTATAGTGTATTATACCGATATTTTAATTTATTTAAGTCTTTCTTAATAATAAAATTAAAAGTGCAGAAGAAATATTTTTTTCAATTTTTATTACTTAGGTTATTCGATTTGATACATATGATTTTGTAAAAAAAAGATCATCTCACTTAATGATGAACGAGTTTCTGGTTTAAAGAGCAAATAATTAATCCTTTTATATAAAAATAATTAAAAAATTATAAATAAATTTTAAAAATAACTTATAATTTTTAAAAAAAATTCAATTATAATCAAATTAAATTATTAACATTAAATACTATTATGTTTGAAGGCTTACAATTAAGTAGAAATGTATCACGTATAGTCAGACATATTTTCAGTGGTATAAAAAAGTTGTGTTATTCATGCTCTATATAACTTATGAAATTTATCATATTTTATAATGTATACTTACCATATACTAAACAAAAGTTCGCAATTACTTATTTTAAGAATAATTTCAAGATTATTTAACAAAAAAAATTATTACGAAAATTGAAATAAAAATTTTCCTCAAAAATTCTCTAGTGTTACTATTTTTTAATACTCAACAAAATATGATAATTTTAAAATGTTTTAAAAATATTTTGAAAATATAAATAAAAAATAAACAAAAAAATTATTGAGCATTAAATTAAAAGTTATCAAGAGTCTCAATTTGTTTTGGGTTTTAAAAGAGCTATAGGCAAACCCGTTTGGAAGATTAGCTTCAGTTTGCTTGATTGGATCGTACGTTATCGTTGAATAATAGAAAGACTGGAACGTTTATTTATGGCTTGGCCCCATGTATAAGCTCGGGTCTAATCCGGGTCATCTTAAACTGGCCATTAACTTTACCATATCTTGCTTATATTTGATATTCAATCATTGAACATTCCGCTGGTTAAGGATGAAATAACGAGAATAAATCTGTTTACTTTGTAGAGAAAAAATATTTATGATTTTAATAGATAATTTTAATATATTTTTTTTTTAATTGAATTTAGTAGTGGATGCTATTTCTTTATTTTTATATTTACCGTATCGTTTTATCTCTCTATTCATTTTCTAATTAAAAAATGTAATTTTTTACAAAAACAAGTATTTGCAAATAAAAATAAAGAAATGATTTCATATTTGATAAAAAGGCAATATTATTTTCTGATGATTGCATTCCCTATTTTTAAATTTTAATTTAAGTTTTTCCAACTTTTCTTAAAAATAAATTTATGAAATCATCAAAAAATTTTATTTCTGTCTGCATTTAATAATTTTCGTAAAAAAATGTTTTGTATAAAAAAAAGATAAAGAGATAGGACAACTACATAGCATGGAAGCTTCCTGGAAGCAATCTCTTAAAAATATGTTGAAAAAAAAAATAAATCTTTTGAAATAAAATTTTAGAGTAATCAAATGTTTCAGAACTATGCAAATATTTACTTGGATTTTCATAAATAAACAATTTCATAAAATAAACATATTAAAAATATATAAAGTAAAAAAGTTGTGTAATGTCAATAAAAATTTTTTGATAAATTTGATTTTTATTTAAAATGTTTAATTACAAAGTTTATAATATTCCGTATATTATATATTAAAAAATTTCATAACAATAATCGTAATTTTGATGATAATAAAAAAATTACAAATAAATAAATGATATTTCATGTAAAGAAATAATCTATAAAAATTAAAGAAATCTTTTATAATTTATATTACGCTCTATCCATCATCGTAATTGAAAATACGAGCACTAAACAATTCAACAAAAACCTATTTCACAAAACACATTAAGTAATCCCTTCCTATACAAACGTGAAATAAACATGTCTAAATCGAAGTAACAAAATGCGTGTGTTTATCCAACGTTGTATATACCAGCAGCGTTCTACAAAAAAAAAGGAAAAAGCAAGAGGAAGTAGTAGCGGAGAAATCTTGCGGCTGTTCTTCAGAAAACGCGTGGGAGTAGAAACGATAAAAGAAAGATAGAAAATAAAAATGATGAAAAAAAGACGAGAGAGAGTGGGGGTTAAAGAAAAGAAGAAGCTTGGAAATAAGAAAAAAAAAAAAGAATCGGAAAGCATCATTAAGAAAGAAAGAAGAAGAAAAGAGAAGAAATACTGGCGCCTCGTCTGTCCTTCCCTCTTTTGTCTTGATGATGGGTTGTGTGTTAAGGTAAAGGGGGGTATAAGGATAAAGCTCCCACGAATGTCGTTGATAAATACGGTTTACCAGTAAGTGTAACGGAGTGTGGCAAAACGTGTGCCGCCGTATCTCTATCTCTCTTTTTGTATATAAACCAACCACCTCCTCTCTTCGTTTCTCTTTTTCTACCTCCCTTACCCTCTCTTCTACATCTTCGACCCTCACCCCTTCCCTCTTTCGCTTTTCCATTTAAACTTATACAAGCCAAAACGAACGAACCAAATGCACGGCACGTGCCGATCAATGGCGTCTCTAACGCTATTGGCTCTTTCCCCACTACTATGAAGATAAACTTCCCTCCCTTAAACTATTACCAACCCCTCTTTCCTTCTCTTTTTTCTTTCACAACGACGATGACTACAACGACGACGACTACGACGACGACGAGGACGATTCGAAAAAGGGGGAGTTGATATTCTATAGTATATTATGTAAGGGATGTGTAAGGAGAAGGGAGGAAAAAGGTTTTAAAGCTTTTTCTTATGAAGCGCATTGATTGCCAACAAACCTCTTTCTCTCTCTCTCTTTCTTCTTTTTCTTCTTCTTCTTCCTCTTCTTTTTATTTTTTTTAAAGATTTTTCTTACCCCGCAGGAATACGAGAAGATTGAAAATTGAGAATGCGTCTGACGATAACGCGACTTGAACTACTTCGTCCTTGTAATATATTTATATTGATGTGTGTATATATATTTGGACGGATATTATTATACAACGCAAGTTTATGGTTTCAAGATGATGAAGATGATTGAAAAGAAGGTAGAAAAACAAAAATTTTATTGTTTATGACTTCGTCACGAGAACAAGTTTATTCGAAATATCACTACGACAATAAACGCTACATTTTTCCTTATTTACTTTTTTTTGGTTTTTCTTTGCTTAAATTTGCATTTCTTTTTTTTTGGTTTCTTTGCTGTTGTTGTGTATAGATAAGATACTCTCGATAAATAGGGTTTCTAGTCCTTTTTTTTTTGTTTGACAAGTTTTTTTTCTTTTATAATCGAATAATAATATACAGGTTTCTCTACAAATTATCTACGGCTTCTTTGCACCTATTGAAAAAAAATTACATAACTTCGTTAGAAAGATTTTCGTGATACTTATTGCGTAAAAAAATCATACGATACGCGAATAAAATTTATATTACATAGCACGTTACGCGATTATCGTACGCAATAAATCAACGTAACGAAATCACGTAACGAAATAATACTTGAATTAATTACGCAACACGTATGCAAAATCACGTTCGAAGTTAAGTAATTATTTTCAATAAAATTTATTTATTCTCACTTTATCTCACAATCTCACTTTCTATCTCACATTATCATTATCACGCTTTAACTATATACATTCATTCGAATCGTTTTATCATTCGCACTTTCGTAATCAGGCGTCGTTTATTAATAATATAATTATCATGTATTTTATAATAATTAATTAATAAAAGTCGCAGACGACACACTATAATCGCATTTGTTAAATGTTTAATTTTTCTGTTTATCTTCTTTTTTTTTAAGTGTGTGCACCGCTATTGTCTTATTGTGTGGTTTTTTTTTATATATATTTATATATTTATAATAAAATGTGGAATTGGGCAGGCACAAGCTGGTGGTCCTTTTAAAAATTTAAGGTTCCTCTTTACTAGCCGGTTGTAATTGTTGAACAACGCTTGGATGATGCAAATGATGATGCTCGGGCGGTCTTCTTGATAAACCCAACAACGGCGGTAATAACGGCAATGTCAATGGCGGAAAATGAAAACCAGTTAGACCACCTAATAATGCCGATGCCGTTGAGTGCTCTTGTGCTTTACGACGTAATTCAGCTAAGCTACTGTTGCGCTGTAAGTCGTTGTGCGTGTTTGCGTTCGAATTGTTTGGATTTGTTTTGCAACACGCGCACAACGAGCCGGCACAGCTTGCCCAACCAGCCGGTGACCAGGTTAACATTTCTTGCAAGCTACTGCTTGCTGCTGATGTCACACTGCTTAACGATGAACGCGATTCAAGTGCACTGCTCCACAAGGACGGTGCTGACGATAATGAATTTGGACTGCTAACTTGTAATTTTGAGGCGAATAATGGCGGTGAAAACTGGGCGGCCAGGTGGGGCGAGAAGAATAGTGACGTTGCTGTTGTTTCAACTGGCCGGAAACCTCCGCTGCTTGACGCACTGGAATCAGAAAATTTAATAAATTTTATTACATTTCATAAGCTTTTTATTATAAATATAAGTTTCCTAGTAAAAATGATTCTATTTAAAGACTAATTAATTTTACAAAAATTAATTCTTGGCTTATAACAATTTTAAATGAGTAAATTTCTATCAGAGTTAAAGTTTTTATTTGTCTACAATTTTTCACATTTAGAAGAGGATTAATTTACACTTATTTATTTCATTAATTTTTGTGAGGTCGTCAGTGGGTCAGTCGGTAGAGCGATGAATTCGTAATCTCGAGGTCCCGAGTTCGAATCCCGCTCTCAGCGGCCGAATGATACAAGCACCAATATACGTTACATGTGCTTTGTTCACAAATACACTGACAAACTCCGTCGCTAATTATCATCGAAATGATAAAAATAAATACAGCGACGTTAAAGAAAAAAAAAGAAAAACGTTTATTTTAGCAAGTGACTGTCTTTCGAAGAAAATTTATTTTTTTTTAAATATTATTTGATGTATAATATTTATTTCTTTAAATAAAGTTATATAAATATTTTTTATTTACAAGTACGAAATATGTTTCTTCGTAAAAAACGTCTTACACTAACAAGGTGAGTGTAAAGGATTTAGGTCACGGATTTTTATGTAACTTTGAGATACTTTTTTATTACCTAAGACTATGAAAAAAATTACTTACTCCCGGTCTGAAATTTTTTTTTTTTTTCTTCAAAGTTATGAAGCTATTTTGTTCGTTATTTTTTTAGCTCTGTTTTATCCAATTTGTTTAAAAAATCACTATAAATGTAAATGAGTATAACTTTCTAATGGAAGTTTTTAGACTTATTTTTTATTATCTTAGCAAATGTTGAGATCAATTTTTTTCAATTTTAAATAAAATGTATTCGAAAAGTTTAATATATTCAAAAACATTGGATATATAAAATATAAAGAATAATCTATAATATTAATTAGCGAAAAATTAATTTTTTTATTTTTATTAACCTATTATAGAAAGTATTTTTCATTATTTTATAACTTTGTTTTAAATTAATTTAAACTTATACTAAAAGTACCTTATAGTTTTTTTCTTATAAATATATTTTATTATCAATAAATTTACAAAGTTAAAATGTCAATCTGTAGAATAACTACGATTCAAATAATTAGCCACCTGCTAAGGTTTTTTGATATTTGTTTAGAACTTTTTAATATAAAAAAATTCATTGATCTTACAATAAAAACAACATAAAAAATTGTCACACATTTAATTGCTTAAATAAATTTTACATTTTATGAGTAATAATTAAACATTAAAGATATCAATTATTTTTAATCATAATACGACCATAATTTGTTTTTATAAAACCGATTATCAAACTTTGTCTTTTATGAAATAACAACTTTAAAAACTAGTTTCAAAGAAAAACGCAAGTTTGTCACAGTTGTCAACGTCCTTTTAATTAGAGCATCTTAGTAAATTAATGTAACCCCCTTACGCCAATAAACAAATAAAGTTTTATCAAAAGCCCGCTATTCGCTAAGAAACTGTAGACGTTAATAAGAATAAAAAAAAAGAAGAAAAGAAAAGAGAAAAAGCAGAAAAGTAAAAGAGCCGAAAGACTCGTAACTTTAATGACACTCCATTAAAGTCTCGATGAAAAATTCAATGACGCGACACGAGGCGGTATATACGCATAATGTTAACATGTCTCCTGTACATACACATACACACGCTATAAGGTGAACGACGACGACTACTACGACGACGGCGTTGCTGGCAATACGGAACGGGAGCGCGTGCTCCCGCGCGCGCTTGGCTTCTTGAATAAACGATGAGGATATATTTACGGTACTAGCTAAAGCAACGACGCTGTATAGCGGTTTTAAATAAATTACGCATGCGTACACACGTTTATATATACACATATATACATACATAGTGTATACTTATATATGCTTTTTTTTATATTTTATATACAATGTATATATAAAGTTAAAAGTAAATGGTGTGTAACGTTTACCTCTCAGCGGGTGGTCCAGTGGCTAACTGTTGTGCGCTAGACGAGGATAATGTATTTTGTTGCTGGGGTGTTGGGGTTACTGTTGGAGTTAGCTGACTCGATGATGTTGGCTGTGGCGATGACGACGAAGGCGTTGGACCGTGCGTCGGCCGAGGACTAACCGATGTCGATGTTGTACTCGGACTCCTTGAGCCGCTTAATATCTCTTGATTAACCGCGCTGTTGTTGTCGTCTGCGTTAACGATACTCGTTGAATCTGATTGTTGCTGTTGGTTTAATGAGCTGGCTGATTCGCTCGAATTTGCACCTTCGCGCTTACGCTGCTCCTCCTTCAGACGCTCACTTTTGCGCCATTTGGCACGACGATTTTGAAACCATACCTGAGGACATAAAAATATGGTAGACTGGGTTAGAAATATTAACTTTTTAATTTTTGATGCTGGAAAAGAGTTTTTTTAATGTTTGATTTTTTTTTACTCTTATTCACTTTTATTTATTTTAACAGTTTATATTGTTTAAATAATAAAAAAATATTTTTCTTCAGAATGGTTTCAAGTTTAAATTTTATCAGTTCAGAAAAAGACTTTTTTATATGTTTGCAGAATCTAATTTTTTATATATACTTTTTTTAATTATTTACAGATTTCAATAAAAAAAAGTAATTTGACGATTAATAGCTGAGTTGGATTTAAGTTATTTTTAAATTCAAATTTTTTTAGTTAAGACTGTGATTACACTGACAAAAATTTAAAAAAATAAACCATATTGGTTCAACTAAAAAAACATTAATAAAAATATATATATCAATTTAATATTAAAATCTAAAGTTTTCCGCTCATTAATAGATTCATTTATTTTGATTAAACACACCAAATATTTATATTTATTTAAGAATACAATTAAACATGAATAATACAATACAAGAACGTTCGTTAACTTATAACAAATTTTTCTTTCTTTTTATCGCAAGCTCAAGTTAAGAAAAGGTCGTGCATGTTTAATGAGCTATGTATAAAAGATTGTCAAGTTGTTAAGGTATTTGGTAACGTGCCTAACATGCCATAATCTTGACTAAAATAGACTTTATTAAAGTTTTTCGTCGACTCTTCCACACGTATTTTTTTTTCTCTTTTCGTCAAGCAAACATTTCTTCCTTTTGTACTTTAACAAGTACTTTTGGAGCAAAAATTTTGCCAGAAGCTGTATACTTTTGCTTTACGGGGGTATACGGTTAAAGTTGTTAAAAAAATAAAAAAATATGTCTACAATATGAATGGATGTAATGCGTTGAAAATCGTAATTAAAATGTTGAAAATTTTTTGATGTGCTTATTTGATTAAAAATTCACATCAAACCTCGCATTAAGCTAATTATGAAAAATCTTTGTTAAATTGAATTTAAACACACAAGAAATTTTCCATAAATATTAAATTATTATTTTATCATTTTTTCTTCCAGACAATTTTTCATGATTTTATCAAAATAATATTTGCTTATAAGAATAAACCTAATACGACTAAAATTGAATACGTATACATTGATAAAGTCTGATATGACTTTATACCAGCGCTCGGATCAAATTTTCATACTAAAAATTCTTTTAATATAAATGGATATAAGAAAAGTAGACTGAAATATAAAGTAGACAGGGCGTAGCCACATAAGAAAAATATATCAAGGAAACAAAGAGCAGCAACGTTAAAATCATAGCTATAAATATACCTTTAACCCCTCGGTGTATCTATATCTTAAAAAGTTTATTTTTAGAGGTTTTGAAAATTATTTGATGAAATAAATGAGACGAGATTATGCAATAATCTTATATAGGATGTTATTATCAACGAAACTGGACCTTGAAAGATTTTTTCTAGAGAAGATTTTAGGAAAAAATAGAAAATAAGATAGAATAGAAAAAGGATATGTAGATATAGGAAGGAAGTAAGTGAAAAGAAGGAAAGGAATAAAGGAAAAAATGGAAAAGAAGGAGTCTAACGTCGAGTGGTGCTTGGGCTCACGCGCGTATAACGTTGCCGGCAGACGGCCAGATATAATAATAATATCCTAAGGGTTGCCTGGGACGAGTAATAGCTGGGAACAAAGCCGCGATTCCCTTGAGATCGACCGTAGAAACGTTGAATTTTTACCCCACTTCTTCTCTTCATTTTTTTTATTTTCTCTTTCTCTCTCCTTTTCTCTGCACTTATATACATCTCTTTTTATTTTTCCCTCTCTCTCTGCTCGGCTACTTGCGCTCTTCGTACACCTCTTATCGTTTCCTTCTCTCTCTTTTTTTTGTATCTCCTCTTTCTTCTTCTTCTTCAATGTGAATTTAATCCTAAATATGTCTAAAACCATTCAATCCACTGAAACTTTTGACGTTGAGAAAAATCCTTGGATTCCTCTTTTACGGGCTACCTAGCAGACTTTTCAAAATCGGAATTTTACCCGCTATATGTATACTTTTTAATGCTTCGTTTTAATACTGTTATTATTTTTTTTCTATAGTTGGTATTTTTTTAAATGATCGGTATTTTTTATCAACTTCAATATTTTTTAATGAAATTATATTAACAAATTATTTTATAAAATTTTTACCAGATCTTTAAAAAATATAAGATTAAGAGCTTTTCATTAAATAAAATTTGTCGTTAGAGCTTAATTTATTTCAACATTATGAAGAAATAAAAATTGAATACATAATTAAGAATAACTTTGACTTCCCTTATTTAAAAAAATCGAAGATTTCTCACCTCATTTAGGAGTGTTTTGGACCTTTTTTACGCTAAACAAAGTATAAAATTTTCATAATATAATTTATCTTCAATTGTTTGAAATGAGTTTTTCTGGAAGCTTAACCTCCTTTAGTTTTTTAAAAATTAAAATTAAAAATGAGGTTATTTCGAAACTTGATTTTAGAATAATTTTTGAAAATTATATTTATTTTATCTTATTTAAGGGTATTTCTAAACGTTTATTAAAACGAAAATTATCATTAATCATACATTTTATGTTAAACATTCATATCCCTTAAAAACTTTTTGTAAAGTCGAGAAAAAAAATTAAACTTTTGATGTTCCTGATCAGAATGATATCCATAATCTTGCTTTTACAAACTTTTGAATTAAAATAATTTTTCAAACGAACATAATTTGAAAAATCTGAAATTTCTTAATTCATATTTTATTAAACTTATATTAAATATTGTGAATACGGAACTTATTTAAGAAAATCAGTGAACAATCACTTTACAATTTAAAAGCGTTTGATGTTAAAGATCCTAAAAAGAAATGTTATTCGCCATGAAGAAGATACTTGAAAACAAAAAAAAACGAAATGGAAACATCAAGTTTATTTACAAGTGAACAAAAGGTTCTTTCCTGCATTTGAAGACACTTTTGTGACACAAGAGACACAAGATAAAAAACATAGAAAAAAAAGAGAGAGAGAAAGAGGAGTTAGGGAGGAAAAAGGGGGCAGAGGGGGAGGAGGGAGGCAAAGGAAGGAAAAGAGAAAGGTTATATGCGAAGCGGCTTTCACGAACAAACAACCGTAGCGAAGAGCGCTTTCACACGCCCACCTCAATTCTTCGTCTTGTTGAGGGCATTGATATTTAATGGACTTGGAATAAAAACGCTTGAGCTTTTTTTTACTCTTCTTTTTCTTCTCTTTCTTCTTTTTAAAGTATACTTTTAAAAAATTATTTTCATAATCGTTTATAGTTTAATAGAATTCTTTTATTTTTCTTTTTACGATAAATTAATGTTTGAAGTTTTAACAATTTTAATGAATATTAATTTTTTTTCGTTGTAGTTTTGTTTTATAAGTATGTAACAGATTTTAATATTTTTTAATCTAAATGAGTTTTGTTAATGAATATTTTTGTTTCTAACATTTTCTCTGGTAGCAAATTAATTATTTTTTTTGTTATAATTGCTGATCGAAGCATGTTAAAATGACACTTATCTAGATATTCTGTTTGAAGTATTTCCAGAATTTCTAGATAAGTGTCATTTTAACGTGCTTAGAATATCAATTAAAAATGTTATTTTTAATTTATGTGTATAATTATTGTTTAATCAACAGTATTTAATATAAAATATGAAATTTCAAAATATACATAATTAATCCTCGTTTCATTCTTGAAAAAATTTCTCAAAAAAGAAAAAGTAAATAACAAAGAGAAAATTTTTTTTTTTTTTAATTATAATAAAAGCAGTAAATAAGTATTAAAAAGACTTACTTTTAAAATTAGATCTTTAGTTGTTAGTCTAACGTTAAGATGAACTCACCTGTACTTAAGCGATGCCATTATAATTACTCCAACTAAGAAGAGTCAAGCGAGGGAAATAATTAAAATCTACGCGCTTTTAGAGTTTCAAAAAAAAGAAAAAAAATTGTCTGAAATAATAGTGTCTAAATAAAAGACAACAAAGCCTACTAATGAACCTTAAAAGCAAAGTACGACAAGATTGAAATTACTACTTTTTATATTTTACGTTGTAAAAAAATTTTTTGTTTATATCAAAAAATAATTTCAATTTGATACCTAAAATAGTTAAATACATTTCTTTTTTTATGAAAATCTACATGTGCATTTGCTCGAGCTTTTGAATTTTAAATCCAAAAAAAGCATAAAAATCAGAAAAATTTAAAAAAGACACAAACCTTGCTCTCTCAATCCATCAAAATAAAAAGTAATAGTCATCAGATTGAAAAAGCAAAAGAAAAAAATAAAGCAGCAAAACGAAAGTCTTGACTGATTGAAAAGATACAGGTTTGAATGAAGTAAGTACATATATGAAACGTGATTTAAGTAAATTGCGCTCGAGTAGATTTCTCTTGTGGAAAGAGAAAGAGAAATAGAATGAGAGAAGAAAGAGTAGAATAAGATACAAGAAGTGGTTATATCTTTGCTCGTCATGCACGTATATATACGTACGAAGAACGTGCCTTCCCCTTTAGAAGCTTCTAATTGGAGTAGAAGAGTAGTAGCAAGTGAGCGAGAGACTAAGAGAGAGAGAAACGAGAACGAAAACGAGACAAGAAGACTTTGGTACATATATAGTAAGTGAAACTACCAAGTAGGCGAACTCTGAGTGAGCGAGAGAGTAAGAGAGAGAAAAGAGTGGGGTTTTATACACGGGTACTACATAAACGCGCCTATTTGTCCATTATTCCAGATTCTCTTTGTCTTCGTTAATGAAACAATGAGTCTGCGCCGTAATTGCGTCATACCCGAGGCATGCATATACACATACTGCATGAAAACCGCTTCTAGTATGCCTCGTATATATATACACCTCTTCTTCTTCTTCTTCTTTTTCTTTCTTTTTTTTTTTATAATGCACTCATTCCTTGCAAACTATATGGAGTATATAAAGCTCTCTTACGCGAGCGTCGAGGTCGCCCTCAATAAACTATTATACACCCAAATATAATATTCATCTTCATTCTTAATAAATATACGCACTTTTTCATTTAAATCATTTAATCTCGTTTATTTTTAGTCTTTTTTTACTTACGTATGTAGAATATTTTTTTTTAATTATTCGACTCTCAGTTTTATTTGTAAAGGATTGTTAATGGGTGATAATTGACGATATTTTTGACGATTTATAATCTCCATGTTGTAATTCTAAACATTCTAATTACATAAAAAAATTTTTCCTTTCTCGTTTTATTTATAAAAATTAAATAGTAATAATAAAGATGAAAAATTAATATTTGGGTTTCTATAATTAAGATTAAAAAAATTATTTATTAATTAAAAATATATTCGTGAATTTTTTTTTAATCACCTTTTACGTGACTATTTGCTAATAAATAAACTATTTCAAGTATTCTTTAAATATTAATAAAACTTGAAAACACAATTGAAACTTCAAAATATCGCAACGATTTCGTAACGTTATAAATTTTTTTAAACAGAATAATTTTATTACTCGGTACATAAAACAACGTATACGAACAAATTGACAACTTATTAGTTCAATATAATCTAGATAGTTAACATCTAGTTGACACAATTTTTATAATTTTATGTTTTCTTTCGGGGAATATTCCGCTCGCTATATTAGCATTAAGAAATTCCACGAATCAATTAACGGGAATGGCAATGTATTAAATTTTTTAATGAAATGTGTTTGAAATTGTTTTAAGTGATTCATGATTTATTACTGTTAGTTATACTAATTGCTTTAAAGCGCTAAAGAGAGTTTAAAAATAAAAACATATTTTTTTTTTTTTCTTTTTTCTTTGTGCAACGATATAGAACCTTTTTTGCACTTGTCGGGTATAAAAAAAAAGAAAAAAAAACAGAAAAAAAAGAAGAAAGATAACGATTTAAAAATCGCTTAACGTAATAAAAGTAGAGGGTTATGTGTGTTGGGTTTGAGTTCAAACGTTGAACCATCAAGAGAGGGTGTCGGGGCGTTTCAACTCACTCTGTGTGACATGCACCACCAAAATCTAATTTCGTTATTAAAGCGAACAGAGAGTAGCCTGCTGTTGCAAAAAAAAAGATGTATATAAAAAACAACGATGCACTTTGTAAGAATGGCTAATTCTCATTAAAGCCATTAATAAAGAACCTAAAATTCGTTTAAAATACTTTTTCGTATCTAATAGTTTTTATTTTTAGTTTTTAGCTTTTTTCGGGGGGAAAATTGAATAGTATTTATCTACAAAGTGAGTCATTAGAGGTTATGTTAGTTTTGTAATTTTGTTATAACGAAAAAAGTCAAATGATATTTATTATTTAAATTCATTAATTTATTATTTAAACCAACTATTATTATTTGTACTGTTCAACAATTTACAAAACACGAAACAAACGCGTGAGACATTAAAGGTTATGTTTGCATAATAATATTATCAACTAAAACGTACATATTAGGAAGCAATCATAAAGAAAAACAATAGTAGCGCACTACACTTCATTCTTTGATAATTATTCTTTGACAATGGGTTATATGGTGTTCATGTAGTGTTTATTGGTCTGTGTATACATGGGAGCTCTTAATAGGTCGCGTGCACATGAAGGGCGCAAACAAGTGGCAACATGATTGTCACATGTAAGTAATGAATATCTAGTTTACTGAAATAACTTCGTAAAATGTTTTATTTCAACAAAATTTAACACGAAGTAAACTTTTGTTTGCAGATTAATTTATTAATTATTAAAAAATTTTCAGTATTTATTATTTTTAAAGAACATGTAGAAACAAATTCGCTTAATGAACTATTTACTTTTTAATATTTATCAGTATTTATAAATGAAAATTATGCAACAATTGTATTTACAATAAAATTTATGCTTGAATCATTATGAAAATGCGTGAATTTTGATCACCAAACTAAACAACATTAAATTACGTTATAAAACTTTGTTTATAAACTTTAATTCTTCTTTTTTAAAAGCAATTCAATTTAACGTAGTTTAAAGTACACATTTTGAAATAAACATCGCAATCTATTTGATGAAATTTTTGGTAAAATTGATTCGATTGAATAATTGGCTCGATTTTCAATAAAATATACCGATAACTTATTTGAATTATTAACTGAGGAAGAAAAAAAACAAATTTAAAACCAGAACTCTCGATGCTAAAAATAAAATTGAACGAAAAAGAAGATAAAAAAAACTAGAGCAAGGGGTTGAATAAATTTATTTTAGCTCAGATATCTCTGGGGATGCTGGTATAAGAATCAATTTATCTAAATAAAATTTTAAATTCGATTAATTTATATTTCTTTTAAATTTATAAAAAAGATTGATTATTTTGAATAAAAAGAATCCATATACGTGAACGCGTGTTCGAAAAATTGAAAAGTAAAAAGTAATTTCAATAACTAAATAAATTGCAAGCGTAATTTGAAAAATTGATAATTGAAATTTTTCATGTTGATTTAAAAGAAAAGATATCAAGTTCGCCAAGAGTTTGCAATTTCAGCACAAATCTCGCAAAAATGTAAGTAACGAGAGTGAAAAAGGCGAGAATTAGATTTAGATTTATTCCGCAGCAAGGGAATGAAAAGAGAATAGTTATATACGTGTGTGTGTGTATACATGCATATACCCAAGACCAAAGAAGAGAAAGGAGAGAATAAGGCAAAAAAGGGATGGAAAGAGTAACAATCTGGCGAATTACCGGCTTAGTTCGTCAGAAGATTACGCCAGGTCGAGGGTGTCAGCGAGAGCCTCAGGGGGGAACCTGGGTCCTTGTATTCTCACACTAGGCACTACGCGAAACGAGCTATATATACTCATATTCTTTTTTCCCTTTCGTTCTTTTTCCCTTTTTCTTCATTTTTATCATACCAACGTCTCTCTTACTCTCTGTGATACAAAGTACCATTAACTTTGCTAAGAATAAAGTTTATTCATGTTTAAAAGTTTCCTTTTTTGTTGTTGTTTTTTAGGGTACAAATAAACGTTTTATTGAGTAAAAGTAATCTCAATTAATTTAAATTTGATAATTAGCTTTCCATCATGAGGATTTTTTAAACTTTCTTGTTTGATAAAAAGATTTACGTTTCTGAAAACTTGCACGTAATCGAAATCAATGTAAAAACTTAACGATTTAACAATTCTTTTTCATTTCGAATAAAATCGTTGTGTGATTTCAATTTATTTTTCAATTAAATTTTTATTGTCCTTTTATTGTTATTTAATTTGAATTTCGATTAACATTGACGCAATAAAGTCAATCATTTGTTTAATAATGTAACAATAATAAATTGTTAATGGCTATTAAAAAGATTTTTTATTCAATCTTAGAGTTCCATGCTAACGACGAATAACGCGAAAATAATGACAAAATTATTTAATATTAATTCCATTCTCAATATTGGTTTATCCCGTGCGCCGGTTTAATGTTTAATTTATTTTGCCCTATGTAACAAATTAATATCATTTTATTATTGAATATACTATTTCGACATTTCACGCTAACAATTACAAGTTTAATATATATATACGAAAACGTAATTGTTAATTTTAGCAACAGTTTAAATTTCCTGGCAGATGGCTTCTTTTTCCATTGTTACATGCCGTGCATGTGTACCGCACATTTATGAAATTGAAACTAGAGAAGTAAATTCTGGTACAGTTGGAGAGACGCGCGTACATATATAAAACAGTGGTAACAGTAGTAGTTGGTTTAGTAAAATGTAAAATTTTCCATGAATCCTATTAGGATTTCGTTACTCTCCGTTTAAATGGATTTTGCGCAGAAACTTTAACGCAATTTTGAAATAACTTAATGTTTAAACTTTTTAAATAATTGTTATAGTTTAAATTACGTTGTTAGGTGTAAAGGAAAAGTTTTCTTCCTTTTTTTTGTCTTTTTTACAAGGAAATGTATTATTACGTAAAATTTCGTTATTTTACCTGAACTCTCGCTTCGGTTAAATTAATTTTCATAGCGAGATCCTCCCTTGTAAAGACATCCGGATAGTGAGTTTGAGCGAAGGCGGACTCGAGTTCTTCGAGCTGTTGTAATGTGAACGTCGTTCTATTTCTTCGTTGTTTTCTTCTGACAAACGAGTCCTCTCCAACACCGTGTAATGCTGGATGATAAGCCGTGTAACTTGCATCTGTAAAGTGATTAATCTTATTGATTTTATATTACATATTGAGATATTATTTTTGGAATGATATGTTCCAGTTTTTATTTTGTATGGCATAAAAAATTTGTTTCGTGTATCTTATGTACCGACAGTTGAATGGTAGAAGGTTTTATCTTTTGACAATACCCTTTAAAAAATGTTATTCATGTAAAAAATGAAAAATAATATTGTTTTAAAATAATGCATTGTGTAATTAACCTGAAAATTAGCTGGGTTTTTTTTCTTGTGAAAAAATATGCAAGAAGTTTAATTTACCAAATGTAAAATTAATATATATCCAATTGACATTTGGAAACGAGAGTGTTTTAATGTCTTGATTATCATCTACGAAGGTGAAAATATAAAGTGCCTTACCCTAACACTTGAGAAATCTGACCGTTCATACACTATTTCTAACTACAGTTTTAATACTCTAGTTAAAATTTGAGGAATTGCAACGGAGCTATAGGTGACAATATTAGCACCTTTTATCAATCAGCCACTAATATGCAAACATTTATCAGAAATTGCAAGTGAAATTTATCATATAGATCGATAATTATAAATAAATTAACTACGATAATTTGTCAAAGTCAGTTATATTTAATTTTCAAACATAAATAAAAGTCTAAACACTGTTATTTCTTTTAAAATTCATTTTATTTTCATTACGACGTCACGATGTTACAAAGTATATAGCTTCAATTTAAAGTCGTAGCACACGATTAGCTATTGAATAATAAAAATGTAGTCCTAAATAAAGTTGATCATAAATATTTAATAAAATATCGTTATAGAAACATTTTGTATAAACTGCGTATGAATTATCAAATAAATCAAAAGTATATCTATTTTATTTTCTTGGCATAACGAAATTTCAATTTTGTCGTTTTAATAAATAATAAGTGTATTATTTTATGCTATTAGTTAAATAATTATTTACAAAATACGAATTTATATACGTGCACGTTGAGAGAAAATAAAACGGATTAAGAGATCGAGCGAATAAAAGAGAGAGATAGAAAGGTCGAGAAAAAGATAAAGAGAGAGGTAATAAAACAGAAGTAAATAGATAGTAAAAGATAGAGATAAATGTGTTCGACTGTAAAGCCAGGAGAACGGGTTCATTAATGATGCAAAGCAATCAGCGCAATTAATTACCACCGCGCTAAGCTCGGCTTAGCGAAAAACACAAATTAATTTCCTAAACTCATAAAAATTGACGATGCTGTGCGAATTTACGGTGTGCGCGCATTGCGAACTACAAAAATTTGATAATTAATCTGGATTTTTAAATTTGCTTCGACAAATAAATTTTATTTTATTATACCTTCGTTTATTTGATACGCTATGATTTTTTAAGTAAACTAAAGAAATTAAACGAGAAATATTTATTTTATTGTCTTTTCTTAACTTTAAGATTTAAGGTGCTTTTTTATTGCATCCGTTATTTTTTTTTTTTTTTTTAATTGATTGGCTTTATATAATTATCTACAATATTATTTTAAAGTAAGAATTTTTTGACAAAAAAGAAAAAGTATAGAATCAAAAAATATCATTTTAACCTTTTTAAAAAACTATAAATATTTTACAACATTAAAAATTTCATATTTTTTTTAAATTTTATTTAACGTCGCTGTATTTATACAATCATTGCAATGCTAATTAGCGACGGAGATCGTCAGTGTGCTTGTAACAAAGCACATGTAAATTACAGTGGTGCTTGTATAAATTTGCCGAGATCGGGATTCGAACTCGGGACCTCGAGATTACGAATCCATCGCTCTACTTTTTTTTTTTTTTGTTTAAATTGTTTTTATTGAGATGAATACATTATGACATGCAGAGGTACATATTTGTTACAAAAAAACAACCAAGAAAAAAACTGTGTATACATGAGTGAACGCAAAGTACATTATGAGTCATTTTGCCTATGTAATAGGGCTCGCAGACTAAATAAGATTGTTGTTAAGGTATTAAGTGATTTGGGTGTTCTCAAGAAAAAAAATAGTCTTAAAATAGACTAATTATATCATTGACTTACGATCGTATGTTCAAATCTGGAAAAATCCATTATAGGAAAAAAAAACCAGAATATCGGTGATTTGGGATACACTCTCTGGGGAGTGTTTACAAAAAATATAGAGGATGGGTCGTTTATTTACAATATATACAATATATACAAAGTATTTACAGTAGAGAAAGCCTAAGAGCTAATACATATAATAGTTTCGTTGGTTACAGGATTGTAAGATATTATTCGCTTTTAATACAAAACTATAATATAAGTTATAATTTGAGCAGTATTTTGCAATTAATATACCGGTTCCTCCATCTTGGAATGAGTTTGGCCTGTCTGTTTGAATAAGGTTATAATCTTGAAAAGACATATGATGTTTGTTATTAATTTTTGTTTCATTCGGTAAAGTAATGTTAGGTTTATGTGTTTCAAAAAACTTGAGTAAACTATATCTTTTAGCATTAGTTATTAACGAGTTAACATTAATTGAAATTATTGAGAGAATCTTAATTATTTCTCCCATGATAGATTAAGTTTTTCAAAAATAAAATTTATCTTACAATTTTGTTCAGCGATTTGCGCTTGAATATTGTTGTGTAGTACCGCTAGCATATTCGTCAACTCGTTTTTAAAATTACCAAAGAGATTCTCTACCGTGTTGATGATACTGATCTGTTGGGTGGCGCCCTCACTGGGAGCAACGGCTGATGTTCTCTGCGCTCGATGTGTTGGGGATATATGTGCAGCTGATTTCCTTGAAGTAATATTTGCATATGAAGTATTGAGTTGACTTGTTTCTGTCCTAGTGCAGTTAGCCTCAGCTATGGTCGCTTTCTTTTTATTTTTCGTCTCTTGTATAAATTTTTGAGCAAATTTTAGGAATGGGCACCCTCTGTAGTTGGCTGTATGGCCCAGTTGTTCACAGTTAACACAGTAAGGTGGCGTACTGTTGTCTTCTTTCTTACGTTCACATTTACCGAAGCCATGGTTCTCTTTACATTTGACGCACCGGTAACCTAAGTTGCAGTTCAGACTTGAGTGCCCCACCCGTTGGCACATATGACACTGATAAATGGATTTTTTTCTAAACACCTCCCATCTTACTTTAATATTTAAAATGTTTTTAACATTAGTTAAATTTTTTACGATACTACAGTTGTCTAGTTGTATAAGTAGGTGAGACTTTTGGGGACACGCTTCACTCACCTTGAGTTTTTCACATTTTTTTATGACAATATTTGGAAGATTTAAGCTGTTAATCTCCTCTTTGACTTCTTGTGGCGTGAAGATGTCATTAATACCTTTCAGCACAATAAGTTTATTTTTCTCGTAGCGAGGTGTGAAGGTAAAATAGGGTATCTGTAGCGACTTCAGTTGAGTTTTAACCTTGTTAAAACATTCTGTATTGGCGGTGATGATTGTTTGTTCCTTGTCTTGGAAATCTTTGAGGTAAAAATGTTTTTTATCGACTGATTGTGATAAAGCATTTATTAATGATTTAGCAGATTCATGATAGGTGTAGATGGGGGGTGGTTTAACATTCCTTACAGTATGCGCGTTGCCCGTGTCGCCGGCTCCAGCGTCGGCCATGTTGGCAGATTCACTATCCTTGTTTAACATGTTAAATGGATTATGAAGCTTTGTTTCATTTGTGTTTGTAGCACTTGGTATTTGAGATCTTGGTAGTTTGTTGCACTTCCTAGGAAATACCCAATCATTTTCGTTTTCTTTACTGATTTCGCTTTGGAGATCCGTGTTGAGTGTTTCAGTAATGGACTCGGCTATATCTTCTATAGAGCCAGCGTTGGAAGCCGTTGACACCAGATTATCTTGGTTGTAGCCATTTTGTTTCTGCAATACTTCATCTGCGTTAAATTTGTAGCGTGCGCTACTTGATTTAAAATTCGGTTTTATTGGACATTGTTTAGGAGTTCCAAATTCTTTTATGGCCATTTTATATTGTTTATCAATAATATTAGTGATTGGTGTATCTTCTTTAAATACCTTCGATGAGAGAGCGTCACTTTGTTCTTTCGCATCAGAGTGCTGTGATAGTTTACGTTTAGCGCTCAACGCAGGTTCGGCCTGACTTGGCGTAGCCATTTTGAATTTTAGGTTAAGGACGCACTTATAATTTTGATGTTAATAAAACACCTCACTATCGAGCAAAAAGGCCATAGCCATTGTTTACGGACGACAATAATACAATTATTCACACTCTCAACAATTTAAGTTCACCGAGAATATTGTTATTGCGATAATTGAGCGAATTTTACTGGGAGACACAGAGAGCGATGTGCACCCGTTCGTTCCTCAAGTCGCTCTCAATCCATCGCTCTACCGACTGAGCCACTGACTACCTCTTTAGGAATTCATATGATACAACAAATACTTAATAAAATTTTAAGTTTTCTTAAATAACGATAGTGCATATTATTTTTCAATATTTTTAAATTTTTCAATTCAATTGCAATATACAACAATAAAAAGTTGTTATGTTGATTTAAGTGGTAAAAAAATTATTATATAAAATAAACTTTATTTTTATACAACATAATAAAGCTATAAAGTAAAGCTGAATAATAAAGCTATTTTAAATACGTATAAATTTAGACAATTCTTAATCGCACACAATTCTTAAACGCGCAATAAAGCTTTTTAAATTTTGGCAAAGAAATCGGAGCTCATTTTAAGTCAATTACGAGCCCTCAGATTCATTACTTGGCTTTAGAGAATAAATTCAAGAGTCTTGTTCCATCCAATATTTTATATAAAATACCCTCTTCTTCATGAAAAAAAATCTATTATAAAAAAGACAACTCTAAATGTTTCAATGAAAGCTTTAATTGTCAGAGATAAATTAAATAAATAAAAGAGCTTGACTAAAACAAAAAAAAAAAAAAAAAATAAAGACAAAAAGTATTCTTTCCATCGTATATAAATCATAGACTTTTCAATCGTGCTTGCATTGGGTATAAAAATCGGAAAAAGTACACAAACTGCGTTGAAGGGAAATAGGAGAAACGAGTTGTCTAAAGGTAGTGGTGAACGAGAAAAATCCAGCAATTATCGATTGCTTGTATATAGGTAGAAAGAGAAGCGTTTCCAGCATCCACACACACACACACACGTAGACGTGGTACAGCAGTAGCTCGTAAATAAATTTAGTGCCAGTAGGTTTTTCTATAGATATATACGTACTGAAATCCACTCAAGATCTTAGATTAGGAGTTTGGAAAAAGTAAAGCCTTAGCCCGGAATAACTCTCTTTTTTTCTCTCTCTTTCTCTCTCTTTTGGATAAATTGAGTGAAGAGTCAAGTATATAGTATGCTTTAGGTATATAACGTTGTAACGTTGCCGAGAATCATCAGTCGAGGGAGTTCGTCGTTGCTTGATCCAATTTATTAGCCTTACTTGGATGACGCGTGCGCTCGCGCGCTTATACATACACAGACACACATACGTACACATACACTCTGCATCAAGTCGCTATCTACGTGACCAACCTTTTTTTTTCTTTTTCTTCCTTTTTTTGTATTTTTTTTTTCTCCTTTTCTAGGTTGAATGCAGGTCTTTACTGTAGATGCGTAGGTATATGTATATATACATGTACAGGGATGAGTTGATGCAGTAGTAGAAAACCGGGTGGAATAAGCAGCGCAAGCAGAAATCTAATGAGAGCGCGAGCGCCACTAATGAGCATAACGAGGTAGTTAGATGTTAGAGCAAATTTTGGTGTACGAGCATAGAACAAGATAGAATAAGAGAGAAGAGAGAGAGAGAGAGCGAACTTGGCCAGCAGCACCCGAGTGAGCCACTTAGCGACTTATCACGTAGTTACCTAATCTGTTTATCCCGACAAGAGAGAAAAGAGAAATACATGTACATATACACATACACACAAAGCTATACGTGTGTAGAGAGGGGACGACGGTGGCCGAATACACGTCCCCAGGGCCGTCTTTGCTATGGCACACCAGCTGTGTGCCTGTGTCACTGTCAATTCTCAATATATATACATACGTATATATGTTAAGACTAATAGTCGGACTAATTTTACTCAGATATATAATAAGTGATTTGCAACTAGCCTAATGCTATTTACAAAGACTTTTGAAAAAAAATTCATTATTTAGATTTTAAAAAAATTTTTCGATCATTGAATGTCGTAATAAAATAATCAATTAATCAACTTATTTCTATTTCATTGACATAATAATACTAAAGTCATTGGATGAAACAATATGAATAATTAGTAAATTGTATCCATTTCCATCTATTAATTTCTTCAAAAATTGGGACTATTATCCAAGTTGATAAAAATTCATTAAAATTTTTAGAAAAAAAAGGTAAAAATGAAATAACAAATAAAAAATTGAACTTACAAGGATGGGTCGGAGCAAATGGATATTCAAGCGAAGGTGGTAACCTTGGGGCCGGCAGGCCTGAAGGGCAGTGATAACAAAACATTCCTCCGGCTCTACTAGCCGTCGCAGCACTACCCCCAGTACCTGCCGGCCCACTTGTTAACTGTTGCTCTTGCTGCTGTAATTGCCCGGCTCGCTGTTCCAATCTTTGCTGTGCATGTACTGACCCAATCTGAAATAATAACTAGTTAGAAATTTTTTTTCACTAATATTTTGATTTTATAAATATATATGACAAAATAGTAAATAATGTAAAACTAGAAATTTCTTATAATTTAGTGGGGTACTCGTAATTTTATTGTAATAGAATGATAAGATTATATGCATAAAATTGTATGCATTATGTATGAACGAATAGTAAATCATTATGCATTGTTAATATAATTATACCTTTAGTAAATTGTACTAAATTCTGTTGGTACCCGATCGAAGTTTGATATTCATGATTGTATAATAAGCAAAATGTTTATTTTATTATAATATTACAGCGGTATTAAAACAAAATTTTCTTAATGTAAGATATGCTTAAAGAATAAAAGAGCAATTTATTAGAAAGTAATTTTTAAAAACTTTTTTTAAAGTTGCTCAATTAATGGCATGCTTTATAAAAAAATTATTCTGTACCAATCCTTTTATTTTAACTTTTGTAACAAAAAATTAATCAAATTAATATGATTCTTATGAAAATTTTTTTTATCAAAAACATGAATTGCTAATTTTTAGTAAACAAACGATTGATATTTAACTTTCATAAAGGACCTCGATTTCTATACAAGCATGTAGAAATGCAATTTACCATCATTCACTTATGGTAAAGAGTAAGATTGATTTATAAACTTAATATTTTGATTCGTAAAGTACTTTTAAGTCACATCTCATAAAAAGTAAAGTTAGGTTTGGATTAAATAATAATAGAGAGTTTCGCATTACTGTAATTTTCTTTTTTCCACCAACAAATCAAAAAATTCTCTTGAACTAATTGTATTTGGTACAACAAGCCTTTTAAATATTCTACCAAATAGTTATTTTTCTTTTATTTTAACTTTCGATCATTAATTAACTTTAAAACTTTCTAGACTTTTTAGTACATCAGCGTTAAGTTCGTATTATTTATATAATTTGTATATAATTTAATTTGGTTACTTAAGTTTTTTTCGTTTCGTGTATTGATTATAGGATCAGATCTAATATTCTGTAGAAACAAATCTAATACGCCGTGTTAATTCAGTTGAAAAACTTACTTTTGGGTTTCGGCTAAGTTTGAGCAAAGTTAAATTAATTAAATTTCATCTGATCCGAGCCAAAATTTTGTAATGAATCAGGTTGACAACAAAGTTGTATTGAAATCGTTTTACAAAAAAAAGTTTAATTGAATAGCTTGATGATTCTTCAATTTTAAGCAGTACACTTTAAATTTTTTTTACTCTAAATTTAAGAATTTAGCAACAATGCAAAGTGAGTAAATTTTATTAGAGCAAAATCAGTCCAATGATTGTTTCTAAAGTGTACTAAAAATTAGATAATGACATAATGAGAGTCACTTTAAAACCAAGGAAGTAAGAATTACAACAAACTTTTAAACTGCTAATTTAATGATCAAAATTTCGAATCAAACTAAGTATAACATCAGAATAAGTTAATTTACATATCCTTGTATGTATTTTTATTCAAACTACATTTCTTCTCTTTAATTATCTGATAAATTTTTCCAAAATAATATGTCACTGGTGTTAAACTATCACACAATAGATAAAAATCAAAATAAATTGATTTAAAGTTTCGAACAATTTTGTCAAAAATTCGACAATCAGTAGATTGAATTTTGTAAATCCCTTGTAATCGAAGAAAAATATTACAAAGCAGTAAATTAAATAAAATCAATTTTCGCAAAGCCCATAATCTATGATAGACGCGTATATCCATGCACGAAATAACATTTGTATGTGAACCTGTATACATGTAATATCACATCTATGGTTATTACATGTATGTGTACACGTATATCTGGACTTCCGGCACGGCGGTTGTAATGGTAGTGGTAACGTGGTTCCAAAATGAGATAACACGTCGATCCCTATTACGATACTACTACTACAACTACTGGTGTATAAGCAGCAATGAGAGTATATAAAGTAGAGGGAAAGAGAAAGAGAGAGAGAGAGAGAGGGAAGGCATTCTAAACTCATGTAAATAAGTAACGAGGGGTATTGAAGCCATCGCTCGGGTAGAACTTAATAAGCCGAGAGTCGTCAATTTGTAATGTGACTGCGCGTGTACGTATGTATTAGGGCCTTTTGCGTAACACGCGTGCGAGTTAGGCTTTACACTATATATACATACTACAGAACATCAGAGAGACAGAGAGAACACAAGTCTCGTCGTCGGCCGAAGGGACAAATTGAATTTTAGATCGCAAGTGCGCGCTCTCTCTTTCTCGCATATCTATATAGTTGTAGTTGTAGTAGTAGTAGTCCATTCGCTCACGCAGATGATACTAATTGAAATTTGAAATTGATATTAGAGAATTATTACTATCCTACCCTTCATGAGTAACGAGCAAACGTAATTACACTGATATAACCGTACACGTATATGTACAAGAGAGCCAAGAGTGTCTCGAAGTAATTGTCATGAAATTTAATGAGATTTCTATTATGCTTAGATACGCGTTTCTTTGATTCCTTCAAAAAAAATTTATCTTTTCTTTGCTAAATTATAAACTATAGTTTTGCTTAAAATTTTCATCTGTATTAGTTGAAATATGCTGATGGATTTAACGACGAGAGAGACATGAGATGACCTGAGTTAGAAACCAAACGCAATGATCGGATTATAAACCTCCGAGCAGATGTTCAATTTGAAACATGAGACAACGTGTACAGTTAATGTTAAGCCGAAAATCATATTGAATTATTAATGCGCTCATCTTAATTATCAGATATAGCTAATACCAGTCGCAATCATTATCTCAAAGAATATTACATTTAAAACATTCATGGGATATCCGACTATCAACTCGCTATTCAACTTTTTTTTTAATTTTCGTACGAAAGATTAAAATCAGATACAAACTGGTATATAATGTAGATATTTCATAAGATTTTTGCAAACTGTTTGATGAAGAAAAATTTGATTAATAATTGACGTTAAACAGCAACTTGAGCTTGATTAAAACTTTTTGACAGTTTCGACAATGTTGACGCAAATGCGCTAATAACGAGCGTCAGACTTTCATGCGTATATCCTTTTCACGCGCATTTAGATGGTATATACGCGCAGAGAGAAGAAAATTAGCTGGAAAATTAAATCGCGAGGCGGAAAATTAAAGCTCATTACTCACTAATATTTACTTCCCTAACTCAAAGTTACACATATGCATATAGTTATACATATGCGCCTATATACACGCATGTATACACATAGGTATAGAATAGAAATGGTAAACAAAGTCTGTACAAGAGGTTAGTGCTTGAAATTTGATCGATGCATATACCATCAAAGGATATAACCTGCTTGCGGGGAAAATTTTGCACCCTCTATACAGCATGTGTATATATGTTTGTACGTACACGTATAACCAGTCCATGTGCGTGTGGGTTCCTTTTGAAAAGAAGGGGGCCACTTATGTGTATCCCTATTGTGCTTGAGCCTCTTGTTATAGGGTAGTGTATATATAGTTTTTTTTTTAAAGGTTTATACTATGGGTGTCTCTTGATCGGTATGTTATATAAAGCGCATGCGTGTGCTGTATAACAAGCGAGAGAGAAGAGAAGAGAAGTGAAAAGTGTAACAAGCGTGTGCGCTGACAGAAGGGACGAAATGGACCGAAGCTAATCCACCACTATTACTACTTACTAATACTATAGATGACTATAACCTTAGGCTATAATGTTAGTTAAGCATCATCCCCCCTTAATTTTATTTTTACTTCTTCTTTCTTCTTCTTATTTCTTCTTCCCTTCGCCGTATAGTTGTTTGCACGTTATGAGAGCTCTAAAGTCTATATTTGCTCTGTATTATGTGTGCGTTCTGTAGCAAGTAAAAAGTATACATACACCCTGCTGGTTTTGTGTGCATATTTCCAAAGCCACTAGCTTTCGATAAAGATTACTTCTATACTATTTTATTGCGTGATCATCCGATTGGCCTGCAAAAAAAGGGTTTCTTTTCTCCTTTCTTTTTTTTAGAGGGTGAAAAGGGGGTATATACACACCGCACACGCATTGTGGTTATTCTTGACGCCATTAATACCACCGAATCATAGATACGTTCGTAAATTTTAGTTTGCGATACAGAAAGGGGATGTCATTTGGATTAATTTGCCGAGTGTGTATTTCGAGAGATGTATTTATCTTTATATTTGTTTGGAGTTATGTTTGCTTAAGAGATAAGTGAATGTAATCTTAATAGTCGAGACAAATTCTTTTGGTAATTAAAAAAGAAAAGGAGATAAACCATAAAGATACATTTTTTCATTGATGTTATTATTGGATATTTGAAGAAAGACAAATCAATGGTAATGATAAAGTATATATCAATGATATAAAAAATAATTATATAAATTACAAATTTATATACTCAGAACAATGCTTCTACAGAAAAGTAATAAGACTTTTTTTTTAACGTCGCTGTATTTTTGCTATCATTACGATAATAATTAGCGACGGAGGTAATCAGTGTGTTTATGAACAAAGCACATGTAATGTACAGTGGTGCTTCTATCAATCGCCGAGAGCGGGATTCGAACTCGGGACCTCAAGATTACGAATCCATCGTTCTACCGAATGAGCCACTGACGACCTCACTGAAGTAATGAGATAATTGTATGGATAATTATAAAAGTTTATTAATGAAATGAAAAAAATTTGAAGTATGAATTTAATGTAATTTATTTTATTAATTTTAGTATGCGGAATAATTTTTAATATTATTTTAGAATTATTATGTGAAAGTAAACGTGATACATTCTCAAAATCATCTTCCCCGTAATATTTAATTAAATTCTGTTAATATAAACGAGACGCAACCCCCCAAAGAACGTGATGTTGATAGGTATATTTTAAAATATTTAAACCCGATTTAATTAATAATTTAATATTTATTTTTTATTTATTATATATCTTGCAAAACCCCCCGAAGAGATAAATGAATTATTATAGCGCTTATATCGCACGTTTCTTAATATATCTTAATAGAATTTCATCATACGGAAAATATTCCATTGGAAAAGTTAATTTTTCAATTTCCAAAGAAAATCATTATTTCATTATTTTTAATAATTATGAAAAAATGTATTGATGAAAAATAATTTAGTTTATTAAAGAATATAAAGATAATTAAAAAAAATATGAGCGCTAATACGTAATCACGTAACTACCTTGCGATCTAATTAATCTATAGAATTGACATTGAATTAACGAATTATTATTACAACCTTGAATTAAGCGTTCATTAGCGAAGCCCTATAAAAATAAAAAAGATAAAAAAGAAAAAAAATCTTCCATGCTCAAACATCCCAAATGGTGAAACAAAAGGCTTGTAAAAGTTTTTCTAGGAAAATTAAAATATCAATAAGCATTTTAACATTGGATTTTATATTAGCAACTCTCAACTCTTGGGTTTATTAAAAGCTCTCTTAATTGTATAATTGCCATCGTCGGGCATAAAGAAGCAAAAGAGAGAGAGAGAGAGCAAAATGTTAAGTTGACATGTTTTGCTCCTTTGTAAAGGCTGACGTCAACATTCCAATAATTCGACACGCGACGTGACAGTATATACGAGTACACATAACATCGCGACAATATATCGTTTGCTTGCGGGTTGCGCAATTAACGCGATTCCTCAATTAAAACTGATACATATTCCCATCTTTAGTTGGGAAATATAATATATTTTCTGTTCTTATTTTAACACAGAGACAATTTGTTAAATTATTTTATGTAATTCTATACAAAATGTAATGTAACATAATTTTAGGATTTAAAGTGTTTTTTATGGTGTAACCCCGCAAATTTTATAAAGCGTCACTGTAAAAATTATAAGACGTCGCGGTAAAAGTTATTAGACATGTTTGATTTTCTCTACATTTAGTCACTTAACTCATCTTACAACTCTAGCTGTAATTTTTCTAGCGAATCCATCTCTGCTCATTGCCATTAATTATATATCACATTAAAATAATCCTTTTTTTTTTTGAAGATAAAACTTTTTTTTTCAAAGGGTGAACACCCACACAGATAAAATCAGTATTATTATTAAGTAAACTTTCTCGAATGGCCTAAAATCTCCCCCTTTTAGAATTACAGAAAGTAATTCTGTTACAGTAGTTGGCCAAACTACATTATCGACATCTGTCAGAAGTGAAGTTGGAATACATGTATACATGTATAGGAAACGATGGAAACTAACAAGGCGCGCGTATATATACGGGAGAGATCTACAAAAGCATAAATTTCGTTAGCCAAGTGAGAACACACAAATGCGTTGATATGTAATTTAATGTTATTCTTAACTCTTAACGCGCTCTCTCTCGTATTATCTCTCGGAGTTACACAATTTAATTCCACTTATTTTATTTTATCAAGGACTTAGTATTATATATTGTAATCAAAATAAAAAATTTACTTTGATCAGAGAGAGGCTGAATGAATGATTGCTTAAAATTTATGACTTATTAAATATTGAGAAATTTCATGGTTATATCTATATGTTTTCATAACAATAAGATTATATCCAATAGTCTTGGAGTTTCGTCATAAAAATCTATATGCTAACTTATTTAAGTTTTTGTACTCAAATTGATACTTCGAAACTCTAAGATTAGTTTAAAAAACTTACTTGAAATTTTAATGAGATTCATTATAACTATACGAAGGACAAATAAAATTTTTAGTTTTTTCAAGTAAATTTATTTAACAAATTACAATGAATCGTATGGAAATATAATGACGCATTATTATTATATAATTCAAGGGAAAATAATTATATTCAAACGTAATTTTAGTTCAAAAACTTAGGTTTTAAAGTATTTAGTTAATAAATCTGTGGAGCCGGTCTGTGGCTTATTCGGTAGAGCGTTGGATTCGTAATCTCGGGGTTCTGAGTTCGAATCCCGCTCTCGGCAAATTTATACAAGCACCACTGTACGTTACATGTGCTTTGTTCACAAACACACTTTCGAGCTCCGTCGCTGATTAGCACTACAAAATAGCATAAATATAGCGACGTTAAAGAAAAATTAAAAAAAAAAATAATAATTATTTAGAGTTTTTAATTTGATTTTTACAATTCAAACTTTTAATGCTTGAGTGCTATAAGATTAAACGAATTTATAACTATAAAGATGAAACCTTTTTTTTCAACTTTTAAATATTCATATAAAAATTGATTTTTAACATAATATGAATTATCTACAAATCAGTAAAATAAAAATCACTAATGAGCTATTAAAATACTGTTTATCTTTTTTTTACAGAATTAAAACATTACCAATTTGAATTTCAATTATTTATTAATCACAAATATTTATTGTGACATACAATTTTGAAATAATAATTATTTTATTCGCAAGGATCAACAAATATTCCAACTTACATTTAATAATTCCATTATTTTCGCGTTGATTTAATAATTAACAATCCAACGATCAATAAGTAATTATTGCCTAAACTTTAAAACATCTGTAACACTTAGCTAAAGCAGACATTAATATAAGTTATCCATCGACGAGCAAATACTCAATTGTAATTGAGAGCAATGCTTATGGACTTTAATAAATTGATGCTGTTATATAAGTATGCGACAATTTTTTTTTTCTTCTTCATGCGCCACCGTATGACGACAACGACTTTCTATATACATATGTTTTTTTTTGTTTTTCTTTATATGAAAATAAAAAAAAATAAGATGATGAATTATTGATAATTTATAATGTATAAAAAAAATATGAAAAATTAATCATTAGTTTTCTTTGGCTCGTTCTTTGAAAGATAATTAAAGTTAAATAAAGTTGAGGACCCTATTCATTTTAATTACAAGAAGTTACTTCTTAGAATTAAGTAATAACTTACGCGAACAAATGATATGATATTAAAAGACAAACTTAATTTCTAGACTTCAAGTATATAATGGAATAGTTCGTTTTACGCTAGTTTTTTAGTTCGTTATTAACTGGCTTTATTTTATTAATAAAATTTATTTAATAAAAATGATTAATTTTTTTAAATTAAGCCAGAAATTTAATAATTTTAGACTTGTTTATGGGGGATTGAGGTATGGTGATGAAAAAATGTTGACTATTTTTTTTGACATGAATGTAACGCTTTCTCTGGGAGTACGTGGGTACAAAAATATTTTAAGATATTGAAAGCGTATTTTTTGTAGATAGTAAAATTACTAAAATATTTTTACATCTATAAACTGATCAGCAGCAAACGATGAATTATAGATTCGATGTGAGAATGGGTGGCAAAATTAACGTTTTCTTAAATATCTGACCAATATTTTTAAGCCATTCTTTTTAATGACCGCCAGAAACTTAACGTTAAGACATCGAGAAAATTAACATTAAATATTTTGAGGTTGTGTTATTTTTAGTGAAATGACCAAAAACTTAACTTTTTAAAGTAGTAAACTGCTATTTCTTCTGACCGTATTTTTGTTTAGAGAACTTTTTTAACGTTCCAATTTCTATCAAAGACATGATACCGTAAACTTTGTTAAATTAGAGCAATTAAAAATCGCATTATAGAATCATAAGCACATGAACATTTGAATCAATTAAAAGTCGCAACCTAAATTTGATTTGCATTAACTTTCAAAATCCAAAACGAAAAAAAAAACATTTGCGCAATATCCTAATTAACTTATAAAAAAATTAACACAGACAATAATATCACAATCCACTTACGATCAATTAAAATCAATTTGACTAGAGAAGAAAAAAAGTTAAAGAAACATCAAGAAATTTTCTTTTAGAAATCCTATATACGTGACGTTACAATGTGGCGTGACATAAGTAAGATTTTATAAGAGTCAAACGTTAGCCGAGCTGAGAAAGCAAGAAAGAAGACAAGAGAGAGAGAGAGAGAAATGGCAGAGACGTATAATATGCGTCAATTAAAAGAAATTCGGCGAGGCCTGCAACCAGCATCAGCAGCAGTAGCAGCAGTAGCAGCAGCCGGCAGTGAATTGAATGTTTTATTAGTTCGAGACTTAACTATGTAAGTATATACATAAGAAGCGAATATGAGCAAAGCAAGATATATATGTATATAAAAGCCGCGGAAAGCGCGCGAAAGTAAGTGGAGTAACTTAAAGGAATGTTATGTATAATATGTGTATATATGCGGTTAGTTGCCGCCGCCACATAGTCGTCTCTTCTTCTTCTCCATCTTCTTCTTCTTCTCTCCATCGGTCGGTTTTTGTTTTATTAATCCCGAGCCATAAGCGACGAATTGAAGAGAATTAATTAACCAGCACTGAAATTGGATGCAGCGTGTTAAAGGCCCTTTATTTCTTGGATGACACAATTCAATAAGCCTCAAACTTATGGTCATATTCTCCTTTTTCTTCTTTCTTTTCTCTTTCACTCTAATGCACGCATATGGGCAGGCATATAACTTTTATAATGCGGGACATAACGGCATTAACGAAAGATTCCTCCTTCTTTATTCGTTGATCTTCATTAACTCCTTTGCGAGCTATGTGGACTTTTAGCGTTCTATGTATAGAGTTTGTTTTTCTTCTTCTTCTCTTTATATTTCTAGGCTTATTAAAAAATTTTATACTATGTCAATGTATTTATGGCCGACTGTATTCTTAGAAAAAGAAAAATTAAGCTTGTATCGAATGGTACAAGGAATAAAAGAGAAAAAAATAAGAAACGAGTTTTAAAAAGAAGACGCTTCAATTCGAAACGATTCGATGTCTTTTAAATGTGCTTAAAGGATGATTTGTATCGCTGTGGGTCATTGTAAAATCTATTAGGGTAAAATCTATTAGCGTCTTTATTTTTTTTTATTTCTTTAAAGTTCATATAGCTGTCGCATTGAGTTTAATCGTATATAAATATATTGACTTTTAATTGATCGTATATCAGTCATATTTGCGAGAGGCTAATTCTTCAGATCGGCTCTTAAAAATTCTTCGAAGTGAAAAAGTTCATTCCTTTTTCATGTTAAACATTTTTAAATTTTATTAAAGTATATCAAAATAAATTTTCCTATCATTATTCAAGTTCTATTTTTTACAATTTTTTTATATAAAATTAATATTGGAATATTAATTATTCATCTAAACGAAGTTCTTACTGTTCATCTGAAATTTCAATATTTGCTTTACCAAGATGATAAGCCCAATGAATTTATAATAAATTATCTGATCTAATGATATTCCTATTTTAAAAAAGTAAAAAATTCCTTTTATTCTTCTTCTTTTGCATAATATAATAACGAGATCATGAAAACTCGATAATTTACTTTTGAAACGCACATCTCCTTAATAAAAGCAATTGCCCATATCTATATAACGCGCACATGTATGAAGTAACGACCACATCGTGAAGCAAATATATTTAATCAAAATGTGAGACGAGGAATTTAAAAAAAAAAAAAAATATAAATTGAGGATCGCACACGCCTTTTTCCCTTATCCACTTGCGTTATACATATACATATATTTGATCACCCTATACATATAGATGCTATTCACCATAGTATCCTGAGGCGTTGTACGCGCGACCCCTTCGCTATATAACTTTCACGCAGCATGGAAGCCGCAGTGTGTTCTGTTAAGGGATGACTGAACTGAATCAAACCTTCAAAAAGTCTGCGCTGCTCGAACAAGAGAGATATGTATATAAAAACTTTAAAAATCATCTTTTTGTAAAACTGATATTCGAGTTTTTTAGTGAAAAAATGAAAAATATGTGATTTATAGTTTTTATTTATGGAAAAGATGTTGGAAAAATAAACATTTATAAACAAATTTTAGTTTTTTATTTATTTACTTTATACTTTGATATGACAATGCTGAAGATAATAAGAATTTTCGTTTCTCACATAATAAATTGGTTTATTTTCTTCGATCAATTTAATTTGTAGAATTAAAATTTTATTTTGAAATTATGTTTGTAGGATAGTTATAAAGCTAAATTGGTGAGTCAAAATGTTTTCTTCCATCATTGAGAAATATGAATTATTAAATTATTAATGGAGGTTTGAAGATTGAAGGAAGAAATATATAATTTATTGCTTTATAAATATTTATTATTTTTTAGAAAATATTATAAAATATAATATTGTAATATCGTATATTTTGAATTTGAAAATTGGAAATAACGTATCGGAAATTAACAAAATATAACATTTATAAATTGAATTGAATTTTATAAATTTACCAATCATCAATAAATTATTTTTAAAAAAGTAATTTTAAATTTAAAATAACACAAAATATGATTCTAAAATTGAAATTATCACAAAATATACACGATTAATTAATTAAAAATTTTTCTCTATTATTTGAAATTTAAAAAAAAAACAAACCACAAACTTAAAAGTGTCTGGTTAAATAATAAAGTTTTGAAAATGAAAATTTTCATTAACTCACGCTCTTTTCATTAAGCGGAACTAACCGAACTATATTTGCCATTTGCATTCTCTATTCGTAATTCTAATTAATCTTCTCTTCCACCTGCTCGCATTCCACTTAATCAATCCATTTCTCTAAACCGTTCCCAGGTGAAATAGTCGGGCCTGGTATAGCATCAAGTAATTATATCCGGCCAATTTCACTAAATCATAACTTCTGTAATGCTCGGTACATCCAGTTAAAATATGCGTAAGTCAAGTAATGTGTGTGTACGTGTGTACGTGTGTACGTATATGTATGTGTCTGGCGGACGTTTTGCTTATTAGCAAAGTGCAATTCGCGCTCTTTCTCTTTCTCTCTCTCGACAATGGTCGTAATAGAAAGAGAAAGCTAGATATAGTCCTCCGTTTATTATTTGGAAGAGAGGGGCTCAGGTGCGTACGAGTTCATGGCTCCCTTGTAATGCCATAGGGGAGGGAGTCTATAGAATGCTTTAGTAGTTGTAATGCCTTTGAATACCCGCAGCATCATGCTGCAATAAAGAAAGTTAAAAAAAAAATAAAAAAATTGTATAGACAGAAACGTGGCGTGGGAAATAACGGATGATTTAATATAAGAATCTATGACAAATTTATTAATATGTTAAGTCATGTTTATTTGGATTGAAAAAAATAAAAATTCCTTTAAAGCAAACTGAAGAATATTAAAAAAATACTTTTTTATAAATATTTATTTGTAATTTATTAAATTCCATATTGGAAAATAATCTAAAAATACATTAATTCCACCAATATTTATTTAACATAAAAATATAATATTGTATGTATTTTTCAAATAAATTTCATTTACATTAAAAATTGAACATGACGCAGAATTAAAATATAAATTACCATATGAATAGAATCATTGTAACAAAAAAATAATTTGTTTAATGTTTCATATCCATTAGTGGGACAAAAAAATATGAAAAAAAGTAATTTTTCAAAATAATTCAATTTCAAAATAATTTTTTTGAACAATTACATAACAAATAATTTATCGAATGTATCAATGTAAAAAAACAAATGAAATCCAAGTGTATATATTTTAAATTGCAAAAGTAAATCAAATTGTTTCGAGGAGCGTTTACATCACAGGCTTTATAAAATTTTATTCTCTCAAAGCAAATAAATAGCTTTACGACGTATATAAGTGAGAAGATAAAACGGATATTAGATTGATAGAGATAGAATAGAATTGGGATCGACCATCAATTTATTTTCATTTTAAAACCTCGATTCTTATGGTTTCGTCTTGCCGATGGAATTTATTGTTATTGTTTGCTCCGAGGGTTACTTCATCGTGATCTATTAAAAATTTTATTAATCTAAAAAAATAAAAACTTTTTTTTAACTACTTTTCATTTGATAAATTTAATGAATTCAATGTGTCTTTAAGTAAGTGATTGATTGAAATAGGTTTTCGGAAAATTCTTACCATAAAATATTTTTTTTATTTAATTGGTTATATTTTTATTTTATTTGATACAATAAAAGTTATAAAATTAATCAGTACAAATATATGTGACGATAGCAGTTATTACAATACTTTCAACGAATTCAGATCACGTTAATGTCGATATTTCTCAATAATAAATGACTAAAATTATTGTAATTAATATTCAAATTTTCTGCTGAATAATAGTAAATAAAAGCTTTTTCAACATTGTCATTTCTACATAGTGTATCAAAAAATCACAATTCATTAAGATAAATATTCTATTATCTATTATACTGTCTATAAATCAAGTATACAAAAGAAACAAAACAAAAATTAATCAGCTTAAAATAATTCGTAATCCAAAACAATAACGTGGTAATCTGAAATTCGAAAATTTTGTTTGTCAAAACACTCATAAACGCATAGTAAATGTAATTCCGGTGTATAGTGGAAACATTGAATAAAGTTTATCCATAGTAGATATATCTGTATAAAGTACCGGAAAGTCCATAAGATCGTATACAGGATCATCGTATAAAGTGTAGACGTTGTGTGTGTATATACACGTATACACAAAAGTAAAAGCGTGACGAAATCGAGGAAGATACTCACGTTCCGGGGACATTGAGATTCCGATTGACTTCCGGGGTAAAGCCTTAGCCAAACACCCCCCTTCAATATAGTAAACCCGAAAAGCTTTATATACCCCTCCTATATATACACTTTACTACTGGTAGTATGTGTATGAAGGACTTTTTTTCAAGTGAAAAAGTATATGTGTATATCTGTGTGTATATAGTGAGAGAGAGAGCCCACTTGATTCCAGTGCATTACACATGCTCTCGCGCTTGATCGAATCTTCTCTGGATTTTTCTCTGAAGAGCGTGCTCTTTTTTCAAGTAACAAAACCAAGCGTAAACCGTATAAATAACAAGTATAAATATAAAAATCATAATAAAGGGACACTGGGTACTATTGCTCACTTTATTATATCTTTTATTTGAGTTTCTTTGTTTCCCTTGTATATACGTGTACCATTGACTTTTGTACGTCATAGCCTTACAAAGCCCTAAAACTATAATGATTCAATCTTGTTTTTGCATCATTACATTTCACTTCTGGTCTTCTTCTTCCTTTTTTTCTTATTTTTCCTTTCTTAGATGTGCAAATCATTAGGGTTATACAAGGGCGACTCTCACAGTATAAATTCATTGGGTGTAAACATCGCTTCCTTAATGCGTCATTGTATTTTTAATGTGTTTATTATAATAAGCGTAATAGCAGGGAGTTTTCGTATTGAGTTGTCGCATAGTGTTACAGAGTATCTTCTTATTATTTTAGCTTTGAGAAAAGATAATTTGATATTAAGAATTATAAACATTAAATATTTATTTAATCAGAACAAATAAGAGAAATTTTTTCTAACCAAATTACGCATGATACGCATACTTCATAAAAATTGATCATAGCTCATTAACGTAACGCTAAATTGAATTAAATTTTTTCTTTTAAGGTCATATATTTGTAACTGTGTACTTTATTCATTAAGGACAATTAGATAATAAATTAAATTAGCTGCAGCCGTTTGTAGGAATTAATTTTCGGCACTTGATAAAATACAATCTTAATTCGAATAAGTAAGTAAATAATCAAAATGTACAATGAGAAATTTCTCTCGAGTGCCTGGAGTAAGCTGGTAATTTGAATGAAACTTAAATTAGTTTTAGCTTTTTTTTTCATCATCTCGTTTTGTCAATGATACAATTACTCTTTTTTTTTAAACATCGAGACACGTGAATTCAATTTATTCAAGATTATTTTTTAGTGTTTTTAAAGTTAAATGTTTTTTTTAATAAATTATGTAATATATTGAATTAACAGTGAAAATGACATTAATTTTAAAATTTTTCATAAAAAATATTCCGGTATGAATATATTAATTATCCATCGTTTGCTTTATCATGATTAAATTATGAAAATTTTTAATATTTTTCCATTAATTTATAATATATTTATACCTTAAATTTACGATTAATTATACCAATTTAATTTTATACGAGGTTTGTAGATTAGCAATCGGGTTACAAGTTACAAGATTTTAAATTAAACGAGCCCGCTTATTTGCATATTTAATAATAATGCGTAACACGTTTTGGCAATGTTTCATTTTATTAGGCTTATTATTTATTCGAAATAACAAAATGTGTATGTTGAGGTCCTCAGTGGCTTAGTCGGTAGAGCGATGGATTCGTAATCTCGAGGTCCCGAGTTCGAATCCCGTTCTCGGCGGCCGATGGACGCAAGCACCAATGTAAACGATACATGTGCTTTGTTCACAAACACACTGTCGATCTCCGTCGCTAATTAGCATCATAATGATAGCATAAATACAGTGACGTTAAATAAAATTTAAAAAAAATAGATGGAGTTTGTGTAAATTGTCGATGTGATTGTATATGATCAATATAAATTTTTTATTAACTCTATTTTTTTTAATTATATCGTTTATAATAAAGAGAACAAATTGTGATATCGTATTACAATTTTTAATTTGGCTTAATATTTAACCCAAATAAGAAACCTTTAAATGTATACTTTTATTGTTAAAGTAAATAAGTTCCAAAATTACAAATTAGTTTTGTAAATACGTTAGCGCGAGATCTAATATTCGTTATTTTGCATAAAACAAAAAATGAAAGTGTAACAAGATTGTAATGAAAACTTTGAATTTACTTACACGAATTCACGCATAAATAATTAAGTAAATGCCAAAAAGTTGTAACTACTTTTTAAAATTCTTAATAAAAACGCTATCAAGTTCGGAATACAAAACTTATAAAAATTTCCAATAACAGTTTATTCTTTTACTTTTTATTTATTATTCTTTCTCATCAGGTTTTATTGAACCCTCATTTAATTTACCGAACAGTAAGTGAATAACGAAGGAAGACGCTAAAAAATTAAAAAATTGCCATTAATAATAAAACAATGTTGTCGTGCCTTTATCATGAGCAATAAAAAAATAATATTTCAAACCAAGTTCTTAACAATGAAAAACTTGCGAAACAAAGTAAAACCTTATATCGAAAGAATAAATCTAAAATATTGAATTTTCCCTTCCATTTTTATAACGTAGCTTCATCTAGACAAACTTAAAAGAAATGAAATATCAAGTCTTGCATCAAACTCGCAAGTACATTGCTTTAAAAAAAAGGAAAAAACGAAATAAAGAAAAAAAAAAGAAACGTAAGATCAGGAGAACAAGAGTGAAAAAAAAGAGAGAGAGAAAAGAAGAAATAGAATTCATGGATATATAGAGGAGCACATGCGGGATCATGTATAGAGAGAAGAGAGGCAGCTATGGCATTGATTGAATTAATCTGTCAATTTACCAATTACACGGATGAGTTTGTTTGGCGCGCGGGCTCTTGCGCTCTCGCAGCTCTTGGGCTTATATGCTGCTACACATAAACTCTATGCCTATATGCTGCTACTGCTACTGCTGATGCTGATGCTGCTGCTGTGCTCTCGTTTGATATAAAGTTACCTCCTCTCTTTCTCTCTATATACGTATTAATTCCCCTCCCAGATACACACACATGCATGTAGCACGTATGTGTGTACATACATAGATATTGAATCCCTTCAGATACGATCGACGATATATACATGTATTACATGTGCGTATGAGTATGTGTAAAGGCGCGCGTTCATGCGTGGAAATAGAAAGAGAAAGAAGGAGAGAGAGAGAGGAGGGCGGTAATACGTAACCGCGTGGCTCGAGGCACAGATTCAACGAGCTCAATTGGTAGCAGCAGCTACCGAGGAGGATCGTATTGATTCTTCTTCGGTTACATTAGATGTATAAGCTCTTTTTTATTTTAGCCTCTTTTTTTTCTTTTGCTTTTTTTTCACGTTTTCTGTATCGAGTTTAACCATTTTTTTCTTGACGTACAACGAAAAGTTTGTCGTAGTTTCAAATTTTTTTTTTTACTTTTGTTTATGTATATCGAAAATTCTTTGTGTTATAATAATTTAGTTTTTATATTTAAAATTGAATTTTGGATGAAAAGCGTTGGCCTCGTCATGCTATGGTTCTTAAATTGAACAAGAATAATTCTGTGTTTACGTAAGGTCCAACAATCTCATAATTTTGCAACAAATAGAAAATTAATCAGTTCATAAAAGAAATACGTCGTAATTGAAAAGAATATCTTTTTAATTTATCGAATCAATTTAAAAATTAACTTTTCATTTTAAAAACATATTTCTGTTAGGATCAAGCAAATGTATGTTTTGATTAAATAGACGTGTATTAAACAGATATTATTTTTGAATAAAATATAAATTGTATCGAGTCCTCAAATAAAAAGATTATCTTCTAGATGCAAAAAGAATCTGCTTGCTCCTAGAGTTTGTTATTTTCAAAATTTTATTTGAAAAGATGTAATGTTTCGTCAATAATGTTTTTTTATTATTAAATTTATTAAATTTATAACTTTACTAGTAAATAATTAACATCAGTATTTATTTATATAGAAGTTGAGCATATAAAGTAATTCTTTTAGATTATTCTTTTTAAGCTTTCTAAGTTTGGATGAAACTTTTATAACAATTATGTCTGACCAAACAACGCTATGATCTACTTTGACAAAGTATTTTTGCCTTCCGAAGAAAATATCAAAGATTAATATATTAAATGTAAACAAATTTAATGAAACAATTACTAGTAAAAATATAATCATTTAAAATTTATATAAATGGTAAATTTTTTCTAAGTACGAAAAGTTTTGATTTAAAAATGTTATGACATTGCAAATCTTGCTGGATCGCGAAAAATGTAAATAAAGAAATACGCATTAAAGATAAAAATTTACTTGTTTATTTAGATCTGATAAAAAATATAAAGTAAATAAAATTAGTGGCGTCTTGGTTGAAATAAGTCTGCTCGAATAATTTTGAATACAAGAAACCAGAATAAAATGAATAAGTAAGGAAAGATCAGTCGGTAAAAAAATTTTATAAAAATGTTATTTTCATTTCATTTATATGATATCTCAATTTTTCATATCATTTTAAATTACATTATCTAAAATATTCTTATTTTCTTCAAATCAATTACTATTATTAATTCTACAAAATGTACAAATTGATTTTTTCTTCAAAATCTAACGTTAAAAATAAAAAAAAAATCTTATTTTCATCACCAAACATCTTTGCAATAAATATACTTTCCTTTTGAACGAGTTATATGTTTACAACATGAAAGCAAAGTGACATGTATACGCGAGGCCATATCTCGCTTAACCATATATCCAAGCGACTTATACGTTTAAAGTTAAAGATATTTCTGTGTATAAAAGTTTAAAGAACGGAAAAGACGGTGGCGACTATGTAGTACACATACATATTAGCGTATATAGATATATAAGAGAGAGAGAGATGAGAAAAGCCAGCAACGTGCCGAGAATTAATGCGAGTCTTTCGCATTATTGCTCGGCCGTAAATTTCGGCCGGAAGACGATTTAGCGAGGAAGCAAGCTAGCGGAGAGAGGATAAATCTTGAAGAAGTCGAAAAGCGTAAAACAGCGTGCGAGTTGAACGAAAAGTGTTCCCTTTTTTTTTCTATTTTCTTCTTCTTCTTTTTCGCTCGGCAAGAGAAAAAGCTTCTATATATACCCAACTGCTTATACTGCAGGGCAAGTATATAGCAGTTTCGGTATAGCTTCCACGCTCAAAAAAGCTATATATATTTTTCTGCACATAAGTAAAGGAAGAGAAAGAAAGAGAGAGACAGAGAAAGAGGAGAAACTATGAGGATATACATTTTAAGGAACGTCCGATCCTCCAACCAGTAAAGTCCTCCTTTTTCCCCCTTACATCCAACCCAAAGGATGAAGGCGTGTCTTAAACCCTCCTAAGGTTCTTCTTCTTCGTCTTCTTCTTCTCCCTCAGAAAAAAAACTCTCCTTACTCCTTTTTTTTTCCTTATCTTTCTCTGTCTAGCCGCACCCTATCTCTGTGTGTATAACATTTGTATATAGGTATACATGTGTATGTATATATATATAGAAAACATCGTTATAGCAAAGAAAATCGCATTTTTATTGACCACGGCATTATACGTACAAGAGTATAGAACATCGTCGGTAGCAACATTTCTGTATTAAACCTTTTTTTTCCTCTCTTTTTCTATCTCTCCATGATCTCTTTTCCCACTTTTATCACTTTTCAAACTACCCTTACCCTCCTCGGTACGAGCTATATTTCGAAGCTGAGCTGCTACTACTACTAATACCACTGGCTATACTACTGTTTCGCTGTAAACTTTTTTTTTATTCTAGTTTCCTTCTTCTTTCTTTTTTCTTCTTTTCTTCGGCATATACGTTACTTTTATTAGGTGAGCCGGGCCCTTTTTTACCTAAAATTAATCAAAATTCACTTCCTTTCTATTTTCCTTCTTTTATCAAATTTTTTTCTCTTTAATTTTTTTCTCTGCTGCTGGATTGTAATATAGTTGGATTTTTAGTCTGTTATACTATGTACTCTGCAGCTCGTTTAAATTTTCGTACGCTAAATTTAAATACCGTAAATTTTCTTCCTATTCTTTCGGAAATTTTTTATTAAGTAAATAAAATTTTTTGCGATGAATGAATTGTCATAGCGAGCGATTGATTCCGCTAAAATTAAGCTTAGGATTGAAATATTATATTTTTTCCTTTTATGATATAATAATTTTTTTGAATTTTATATTTAAATTCTTCCACAAAAATTAAATTATCAGTAAAAATATTAGTTTAAAAGCTTAATTAAAAAAAAATTACTTGAAAATTAAAGTCTGCTGATTAATATTTAAGTAAAAAAAAAATTAACGTTTAAATTTTGTTAGGCCAAAATAAAGTGCGTTAAATACACAATGGAGCGTAATTACGTAAAAAATAAGAGTTCATTTATATGCGCTCTCCCGGTAATATGCTTTGGCCTCTATTACGACCTCCAACCAATCTAAACAATCAGCAACTAAGTAATCTGTGCATTAGATAAAATAAAGACTTTCATTTTTTCAAGTGTATTTATTAAATTCCAGATGAAATTTTCGTATTAAGAGTTTAATGTATATACGAAATGATATTTTAAAAAATAAAATAAATTTATTTTTTGTATTTTTATATTTTTTTTAATGAAATATTGAGAAGTTTTAATGATAAATAAATCTATTTTTTATTTTTTTTTAAACGTTGCTGCAATTATATTATCATTACGATGCTAATTAGCGACGGAGGTCATCAGTGTATTTGTGAACAAAGCACATATCTTATACAGTGGTGCTTGTATCAACTGGCCGCCGAGAGCGGGATTCGAACTCAGAACCCTTGGGTTACCAGCATATCACTCTACCGAGTGAGCTACTGAGACCTCAAAGTGTCGAATTATAAAACTAGGATTGTATGTGACATTTTCAAGCGTGTGTTTGCAAAGTTCATGAATAAAGATATTAATATTCTACAATAATGTTAAGTTGACAGTTGAGAAACATAAGAGTTACTAAGTTAAACTTTATTTTGAAATGAATATAAAAAATTATATTTAATAAAAACTTTTTGAATGCTTATATATACAATGAAAAGAATCGCATTATTTTACACTCAATAAAGATCATAATGTTTAATAAAGGTATATTTCTATCTAAAAATTAATTTTGAAAATTTTTTTTGGCAACGTACATATAATATTAAAGTATCGATACTGAATATAATCAAAGTTTGAGCAATAAGTATTTCTAAAACAAAAATTAAATTTATTTAATCCCCTTTTAGAATGGTTCGACTATACCTTAGTAAAAAGTTAATAGATCGAAATTGCTTTTATCAAAAATTGAGTTTTGTCTGTGTATCAGTTTCGACAGTAAGGTGTCTAAACTTGACACTGGATAGACATTGTGCCTTTTGATGCTGGGGGTTCTCTGAATTTTTTCTTTTTTATTGCCAAGTAGAAATGCCCACTCGTTGTACTTTTTATTATTGAAGGTACATCTGATTCTTAAATTTAATTTTATATTTATTTTTAATACGTATTTTTTTAGTTATTTATTGTGTATTCTGGATATCAAATTTTTCATAATATCAAGTATTTGTAAATTTGATAAATTTTTAAAATTGTTTCTCATTTATTTAATTACTATAAACCAACACGTTATTAAAAAGTTTAAAAAATTTTAAACGCAATAAATTGCGTACGTAAAACAATTTAAATTACTTTATTAACACTTCAAATACCACTTTAATTAAAATCAATGTTTATAATATTTATATGTATTTTGAAAAATTCTGAAAACTGTAAAAATGTTTTGATTTTTTAAAACAACTCTAATTAAAATTAAAGCTTAAAAAAAGCAAAGATTTGAAAATGATGAAATTTAAAAATAAATTTAGCTAAATATTTGATTAAGGAAAAAATTAAATAATTAAAAGTATCTTGAATCCCAGGCTCTCTCAAAGTTGAAAGCAATAATTAAAACTTTATTCCGCTGATGGATAGGAATTGCTTAAGCAAACTAATCGATTTCAATAAAAGTAGATGTGATTAATAAAGAAGTTGTACTTACAAAGTTTGCCGTATAACGTTATCTATATAGTTACACTGATGAAATTTTCAACCTTAATCTGGAGTTATAACTTTTATTTAGTTTTTTCTTTTTCTTTTGCTTAATTAAAAAAAATTCACTTCTGTATTTTAAAATAATTTTAAAACAAACTTTTCAAAATGTTAAAAGTTGTACGATAATTCATCATTACTATTTTTTAATAAAAATTAGAGCGTACGGTAATTGAAAGTTTAGCGTTAACAATAAATAAAATCATGTTAATTAAGATTGAAAAACAAACAACCTCTTTTGAAACCTTAAGTGACAAACATAAAACTTTATTACATCAATTCATTATTAGTAAACAAATTTGCTTAAAACATCATAAATAAAATTTTCAATGCTCAACATCATGCGAACTTAGATTGTCCCGCACAAATTCATTTAATAAATGTCCGTTTAACGCGAGCTTCAACAAAAGAGTGCTTAATTGAAAATAAACTATCAAAAACATTCGTATCATACCGTATCAACAGATCAATTTGTGTTTAAAAAAAAAATAAAAAAAAAAAAGAAGTATAAAATTAAATAAACTCTAAATGTAAAATCCTCTTGAAAGTTAAATTGAAACAGGAAGAATATTCAATTTCATTTGAATGATATAGGTGGCTTTTCATTAAAACGTAATTGAGCGCGTGTTGTCCATTAGATTACAAAGTAACTTGTACTAACTTTGTAACAACTATGATTCCTCTATGGAATTACTTACTATTATACTTTGTAATAAATAGTCAAAATTTTGTTATTTCATTAAAAAAATTATTCATACTCTCATTGATTACATACATAAATTAAAAGTTTTTTTTTAAAGGAAAAAAATTTATACATATTTTAGCTAATTACGGTTAGAATAAAAATTTGATTTGTGATAACAAAATTTCTAATTAAAAGTCTTGGTGTATGACCTCAAATAAAATAAATAAAAGGAATAAAAATGTAGTTTTAACTTTTTAATCTAGTTTCGAAAAGTTCACACAAGAGTTGGGCACATCACGTACACGCCATGTGCCCGAGTTACGTCGGAAAAGTTGACTCTACGTTTTAACTGTATAAGGTTAACGCTCAAGTTGAAATAAATGATTTTATATTGGGAAATTAAATAAAAAATTTATTTAATAATTAAAAATTTTTAAAAAACGCTTTTATTATATCTTTTGATTGTTATCTTTTAATTTTTTAAAATTATTATAAAAAATAATATATTTAAAAAACAAATAATTTTAAAAATTATTATATTTTTAAATTATATTAAACAAATTATCAATGAATGACAATCTGACAATGGTATATATAGAATTATTAAAATAAAATTTTGGAGAAATTAAATTTCTCTAAAATTACCTTAATTAACAAATTGAAATTTGAATTATAAATCAAATAATTTAAAAAAATTAATTTACAATTTTTAATAAATAATTTTTCTAACAAAACTAATTTAATAATGACTAAACACTTCCCACAAAACAATATCACAATAACTAATTCAATCGCAGAGGAAGAAGGCCTGGTAAAATAATTAAAAATCTAAATTTTAACGTTAAAAGCGACGTTTCGTCGACCAATTTGTCGACCTTTTCAAGCACACTGAAAGAATAATAACAACATCAAGCTATGTCGAAAGACACTGATATAAGTAGTATATAAATAGTGTGCGATTATTGATTTATTTGTATTTGACAAGTGTCTTTCGACATAGCTTGATGTTGTTATTATTCTTTCAGTGTGCTTGAAAAGGTCGACAAATTGGTCGACGAAACGTCGCTTTTAACGTTAAAATTTAGATTTTTAATTATTTTACCAGGCCTTCTTCCTCTGCGATTGAATTAGTTATTGTGAAAACTAATTTAAAATCAATATAAAAAACTAAATTGATATTTATTTAAATAATTTGAACACGTATATAACAATAATTGAAGAAAGTTTAATTAATTTATCGAAAATGATAATATTTAATTAATCAATTAAATAATAATAAATGCGCATAATTAATTGGATGCGGTTGAAAATTTCCATATCTCTCTCTCTCTCTTCACAATCTGAAAATTTTGATATATGCGAAGAAAAAAATTTGCATTACTCATCAAGAAACGTGCTGCTACATGAATATTAATTAACTTTATTAAATTTTATTTCGCTCCTCTCTATATATTTAAAATTCAATATAAAATAAACATAATAATTTTCTTTATTGCGTGTATTGCAATAAATTTTTATTTTCACCCTCGTGCGTGCTACGTACTTTTTTTTTCATTTCGTTCGTAATGATACATAAATAATAAATTTTAATTTATTTAATTTAGCTTTTACATTATTTCTTTTTTGCTAAATCAAGTTGATAGAATATTAATCAACGAAATATATTGAATTTCATACTATACGAGAAATAAAAAGGCGATCAATAATCGCGTATATCGCGTAAAAAGTCTATATTGATATGCAAATTTAAAAGAAATAAATACCTTTCGCAATTAAAGCGGAATTAAGTAAAGAAAAAAAAAGTTAATAAAATTATCTAATTTAATTACACGAAGCAAGTAAAGAAACACTCGAAATAAGTTTAAAAAACACTATGATAAAGAATAAAAAAAAAGGCAAACTCCAACGCGTCGTCATTTCATACATAAACTTTAATCTCGTACGCTCGAGTTCACATGTATATAGGATAATTGAATGAAACACATGAGCACTCATCGGTTATACGAGTGTGTGTAGATATGTATAGACACGGGAGCGATAGAGATGGAAGTATATAGCCAACGATAATTTACCACTTTAGAGGTATGGAAGCGGCGGTAGTTTAATCAGGCACAGCCAGTGCAAACGAGAAAGCGTAATCTGCCAAGTAGAGGCAAAATTATGGAATTGACGATTATACATATAAGCTTGATATATGCCTGTGTATGTGTGTAAGATATACATACGAAGAACGCGAGTGAGAGAAAGAGAGAAAGAAATAAAATAATTCACTTAACATGATATAAACCGTACATAACGAGACGAAAGGCGTAATAAGAGAAGACTGGAATCGTTAACTCGACGATTGACGGTGTACCATCATATGTGTCCGGTTGCATATATAAATATATCTATATCCATATGTATATATAAATATTCGTTCAATTTTTTTTTCTTTTATTTTTTTTTTTCATATTTTTCTTTTTTTTCTCTCGTTATACATATACACATCGTCGTGGCAAAAATTTTCCCCGGGCGCTCAGAAGAGTTTGATACGATTTTGCAAATCCCCGTGAATGGTCACAGCTTTATGGGTTCGCTGAATAAATAAATGAGTATGTATATGCGAAGAGAGAGAGAGAAGAGAGGATTGAGAGAGGCTAATACATGTACATGGATAAACGTGTGTGTGGGTGTATGTACACATATACACGTGTGCACACTTTACGTTATCACCAAATTCGTTTGTGACGCGCACAATTATTCATGTCCACGCGGCGCGCTCTATGTACGACAGCCGTTGAGCGAAAGCTTTTGCCCTACCTCCTCATACCTCTCTCTCTCTATTCTGCTTTTATTATTGTACATACACCGTGTACGTATGTGTGTGGCTGTGTGTACAAATATAAACGTACGCATACTACTTTGCTGCTTAGCATACACAAAATGAGAGTAGGTAAAAGGGGCTTTCGTTTTATTATTAACTTTAGGTTTTTTTTTCTTTTTTTTTCGTTTGTCTCAATTATTACACACGCGTATGTACACGCACTTACTTTAGTTTTATGAAAGCAAAAGAGAAAGAGAGTAGGATAACCATTTGAAAAGCCATTTGTTGTCATTGGTTTCAATTGATGCGTGTCGCGCGTTCACTGATAAATCACAATGCCGACAAATTCTTCTTATTTTATTTCTATTTCTTTTTCGATACATACTTGCTAAAATTCTTCCACTCTATTATTACATTGCTACGTTCGTAATTGGGGAAGACGACTTTTTTTTTGATTGCACGATACAATGTATATTATTTAAAAAATGATAAATTAAAACATATTACAAACTTTGATAGATAGAGAAAGAGTTAAAACATATACGCGCATGTATATATAAGAGAGAGGAAGTTTAAAAAAAAAAAAAAGCCGGGCGACGTGCGGATAAGGGGTCGGAGTGGCTTACTATATACCGTCGGCTAGTGCAGTAATGGGCGACATCCTAATCCTGGCCTCTTCCCCTCTAACTACTACCAACTTCGCATATAATCACGTTTACCGCAATGCAAAATGCTTCGCATAATTTTATGCTTAATATATTCCATATGTCCAAAGTAAGAAAAAAAATTACTGGATGTTATTTAATTTATTTTTAAAAAATTACAATGATAAACTGTAATAGAAAAAAAAAGTTCTAATGAAGTAAAATTATTAAATGTACCTTGAGTAAAGGTGGACTAGATGACAAATCAGCAGCCGGTCGGAAAAGCGTTGTGTTTGAGGCCGGTGCCGCAGCGGCCGTCGCCGCTGTGGCCGTAGCCGTGATCGTTGCTGTTGTTTTAACTTCGCTATTACAAACGTTAACCAAATTACTTGCAACTATTAACGATGGGCTCGATCGACGGCCTGGCGAAGGCCCTGCTGTTCCACTTGAGTTAAGAATTCTGGACTTGTGACTTGACAACAGTTTCTTGGGTTAATTTTTTTCTCGAACAAACATTTGATTATGAAATAAAAAAAAATTTCAACACAAAACAAATATTATTCAAATTTTTTTTTTAAATCACGTTTTTCCTTCTTACTATCTTTCTTTTTAAGTTTGTTTTTTTTAATGTATCTTTTCCATTGGTTGGTTATATTAATCTTAGTAAATAAAAACTACTTAAATGCGACAGTACCGAGGTCGCTCGGCACACTGCACGCGTATCATCTGTATTCTCAGTATATTGTTGCGTTTAAAACGCGTGCTATACACAGTATTACCCGGTTCTTCTTCTTCTCTCTCCCCCGTTTGCTCGTGCATGTGTGTGCGTTATAGAGAAGATAAGAGTTAACTCAACGAAAGAAGATGATGAGAATGAAATAGAAAAGCTAAAATGTATGGGCGTGGTTTGCGCAGGCGCATGACACGCCTCATTCTCAACTAAACTCCGCCTTACCTCGAATCTCATTGGTCGAAACGATCATAGGAAGGGAGGAATATAAAGGGGGAAATGAAGGGGAGGGGGGAGTATTTCAATTTATCCGTTCAAAAGCACGCGAGCCATAGCTGTGCAAGCTTCTGTAAATCGTGAGCTTTTTCAATGTAGTCGTGTGCTAGCTTCAATACAAATATCCTTCTTATCTATGTACAAATGTAGTATGAAAATGTTATTGTATAAGAGGCAAGGAATACTTACACTCAGATATATCCAATCCTATATATTAATCCCCACCATTTCCCATCTTTTTTTTAACAGTAAAAACTTACTATGAAAGAGTGTGTATACGTATTAGATGTACGCAAGTGTGCGTGCATAAGCAAGCACTCGTATACACCCACACACACGTAGAAGCAGCAGCAGGCAAGCCGTAGAGAAGCCCACGGATTCGATAATCCGCGGGGATTGTCACTTAGGCGTAAATTGAAAGGCGCCGCGATTGCTTTTTCATTAGAGGCGCCACACAGCGAAAACCAACCTACCCATACTATGTATATACGTATATAGATATACACCCGGTTACCTATCGTTGCAAGTTAAATGTATATATGTAGAAGTTAGAAAACGACCAAGTAGGCGACAGATATCAAGTTTGGTGACACAACTCGACATTCTCACCTTATACATACATTCGCCAATAATCTTTCTTTTTTTATTTTCTTTATTAAACATGAGATTTTGTTTGTTTTTTTTTCTTGTTGTTTAATTTCTTTTTTTTTGACGATTCGTTTGTTTTGCACTTGGGAATTGAATTGAAAGATTTGGTTATTGTTTGAAAATTATGAAATTTAGAGTTTTAAAAAACTCAATATATTCTACTGTATTGTTTTAAATATTTATATTTGTGTAATACAAATTATTATTTTATTGAATCTACAAAATAATTATTTCTAATCATTTCAAGATTCAATAGTCTATATCTATGCAAAAATCTTTTATTTGACAAAAATATTTTGTATTTTGAAAAAATATTTTTCGATACAAAATAAAATAATGTTTTGCAATATAATAAAATGTGCATTTCTTATTCATTAAAAATAAATATACAAAAATACATAAAAAAATTGTACAAAAAGAAAATAATTCATAATATTTAATGCAAATGAAAGAACTAGTATTAAGTTAGAAGAAAAAATTCACTTTAATCACTAAAGAACGACTTTGTTCCTAAAGCTAAGTAGAATTTTTTCAAGCTTTAATAATGAGAGAATATTTTTATTTTCTTACTCCCTGCAAGTCAGACACGCGGAACAATGACTACTTAAGGAAGAGGAAGGGAGAGACAAAACGCGTGCTAATGCAACAGCACTTAGTGGTTATGTATAGCATATGTCCAAAAAGTCTATTATAATTTCATCACGTTACCACATTCAATTTAATAGTGATTGTGTAATGAAATTTAAATACATTTTTTAAGATTTTTATTGTGCAGATGATTATCAAAGGAAAATTATTATATAGTAATGTATATTTTAAATTTCTGACTTATAAATATAGAACGACAATAAAAGTTTTCAGATAAAAAATGATGTGCAATTCATATAAACAAATTTATAATAAAAAATTTTATTGTCTGACTAAGTACGATACTATTCTACTTGGACTAACGTTCACGTACAGCCGACGGTAATGTATTCCGCCCCCGATCTTTTGTTACGATTTCAAAATTCTTTAATTAAAATGATCGAACCAATGGAATTATCCGGTAAGGTCGCGTGATTTTAAATTCACAGCCAAAGAACAGTGACAGAATACATTAACGTTGGAGCGCGTATATATAACGCGGGCATTTGATCTGCTTTAATTACTAAACTTCGTTATTAGATATTCAAGATTTTGCAGACATTTATAAATTAAGTTTTTATTTGAAAACGTGTTTCTGGGATGTTTGGAAGTTTTTAAAAGTTCGAAATTTTAATTTTGTTAGAGATGTAGATTTTTGAAAAATTTCAAATAAAGTATGATCTAAAAGTATTACTTTAAAAATAATTTAAGAAATTTTAAGTGCAGATTATAGAAATATCTTGGATTGAAAATTTTTTTACCGTAATACCTCTGCTAAAATCATCAAAAATATTTTTAAAAATATAGGTTCAAGATAGATGAATCTAAAATTTAAAAAAATTGTAAAATTAAAATTAAAATATAAAAATCAATGAATTTAATTATTTACATTTCGATAAATTAAAAAATTTCTAACGAAACTTTATATATACTTTTTTAATTAACTTATAATTAGTTTATGTTTATATTGCTTGTATATTGCTTGATTGATAATTTTAAAATTCATATTTATTCATCGAAATAAAAAAGTTTCTTCATAAAACTAACATTAAGTAAAATTATATAAATTAACTTTTAAAAGATGAGCACGTTTTAAAATTTCATAAAACATAAAATTTGGATACGCGAAAAAAAAATAAAAAAAAAATAATATAAAAATTTTCATATATCTTTTGATATTTCAAATGCAAATGCACATTCCGCACTTTAATCATATAAAATTAAAAGAGGAATTTTATTTAAAGTGCTTTGAGCATCAAATTTTATAAAATTATTTTTCAGTATATATGTACATTAAAATAAGTGTAAAGTAGATAAATTAGTATATCCGCAAAAATTATAATTCTTGCTTTATTTTGTTGTTTAAACAAACTTGATAAAAATTATTTCACGTATTACATTAACTTTAACAATTAAATGGAATTTTTAAAATCTGTAAAAGTTCCAATAGGTTGTGTTACTTTGAAAAATAAAATAAATGCAATCATCGAATACAATGCAAAAAGTTATTTGTTTACGTATTATAATAAACAATTACCAATTCATTTAATAATAAAATATATCAAAATGATCGTTTTGTTAAATTTCGATGAATATTAAAATTTCATAAATTTTAAATTTCTGTTTAAAATTAATAATATTCTTGAAAATCAATTAAAACATATTCTCCTTGAACGTATGCAGTATCGTCAATGTAAACATATTTATTGATTGTCAACGAAAACTATTTATTTACTTTGAATAATCGATTGAATCAATTTGTTTATGGGCTTTAATATTTAATTACAAAGGCTAAATTTCCTCGCGTACTCGCAGGTGTACAAATTATCCAGTTTAACCCTCAAAGGGCATGCGGCTTTCACGACGCATCAGGTCAATATTAAACTGAGAAATTTAATTACAAACTAATTTACAAATATTAATAGGAATTTTGAGTTATTGATTTATCAATTTTTTCAGTTTTTTTTTTTATATTTTAATATTAATACGTTTAATAAATAACATATTTTAATCAAAGTAAAAATATATTCAAACTTTTTCATTTAATTATATTAATGAAAATTTTCAGTTATTATGAATAGCAGAAGCTCTAACATTGAAATTTGTGTTTCAAAAATTAATGTTTGTTATTTGCAAATTGTAAAATAATAAAAAAATTAAACATAAAACTTCGAAAAATTGTTGTATAATTGATGTGATAATAGATTTTCATTATAGCAGCTTTAGTAATAAACCATGAAAATTCAAAAATATTTTTTAATAACAAATAGGATTAATACAACAAAATAATAATTGAAATAAATACAAACCGACTCAATTATTTTAAGTCCTCCAAAATAATCCAAAGCTATTCAAACTTCTAATTTGATATGATCAAACACATTATACATTCAAAACGTTGAAATATTAAAAAAAAAAAAAAAAAAACTTAAGTATACGCATTACTTATCTAAATTAATAGAAAACAAGAAGACTACAAGAGAAAGGCATTAATAGATAACAAAAGTCAGAACGTCATTATACAAACGTGCAGCTAGCAGCAGTAGCTACAGCAGCAGTAGCGTTGCAAGCTCGTCTTAACGTTGAAATGTTAATGAACGAAGGCAGAAGGCAATTGAGGTAAACGAGCTAAACTACACGACGAAACAAAAGATGCCATATTAACGTATATAATAAATTTTATGCTTTTACGCAACCAATCCATATACATATATATTTCGTACATTTTCATATTAAAATAGAAAAATATCAAAGCTGCGTAAAAAAAATTTTTTTTTAATGTAAAAGGTGATAAAGACACAAACATAAGAAAGCATTATTGAATGAACTTTAAAAGGAAAAGTGGGCTTGTAGACATATAGAAAAGCCATAGTAGAAACTAAAAGTATAATTAACGATGCGCGTAAACTCGGGTAATATTAAAACTCTCTGTGTATATGTTATGTGTATATCTATATATATCTTAGAATGTTTTTGCTACTCTTTAATACTTACAAGAAAGGCACTATGCCGCCAGCTACGTTGTACACAGAGAGAAAGAGAGAGAGAGAAGAGGTTGGCTGCTTAGAGGTTGTTTAATAAAATAACTTGGTTAGGAGCTGCCGAGAGAGGCTACTAATGTACCCCCACCCTTTTTACAGTGTATATCCTATATAACGTATATATATATATACATATATACGTAAAGGGAATGGTACGGGGGGAGAAAGGGGGCACACTAATACATAAAGTAGCTTAAAGTAGAAAATTGTGGAAGCGTCGTGATGCCTGGTGATTGCGTTACCTCTAGGGGCTTTGATTTAAAATGCAACGAACTGAGGGGGTAAGGAGGAGGAGATGGAGGTGGAGGAAGAGTAGGTAGGAGGTGGAGGAGGCTTGGAAGGATAAGAGAGAGAAAGGGGAAGCTTGAAAGCAAAGCGTCAACCCAACCTCCACCACCCCCCCCCGCCGAAGCTTTAAGGCTTCGTAGAAAAGAGAGTGAGACTGGGATTTATGTCCTTCTCTTACTAATGTCTTATAAAGAAGACTGTAAAAAGAGAGTAAAAAAATAGAGGGAGAGTGAGGAGAAAAAAGCCGCACAGTGATCGATGTTATACTCAAGTAGTAAAAGGCTGGGCTTGTCTTTTTAATGAATTCGCCTATGGCGCCCAATGCAATTAGCTATAAACACTCTACTTTATGAGAGAGATAGAGGAAGAGAGAGAGAATACGAAAGAAAGAGAGAAGAAATAAAGAGCGTAGAATCCATTTGGACTAATAAACGCTGACTTGACTGACGCCAGACAAGTAAGCTCGTTCAAAAGCTAACTAGCATGTTTCTCTATGACTAGATGTGACGGATGATTTAACGTGCGAATATCTCATCTTTCAATTTTTTAGATGAAATCAAGTGCTCTCGTGATATACAACGAATAAAAAAAGAAAATTTTATTTATTTTTTTTTTCGACGATCATAAAGAGGAAGCAGAGATAAGAAGAAAAAAGAAAAAATATATATATGTAAGATATCGTCCCTCACAAAAGCTAAAGTTCAATGTCAATCTACATGGGGTATATAAGCCGGACCCTTCAAGTTACTCTAGGGACGATACAAGACGGAAACTCGACACACCAAATGAAGTTATAGTATATACGTATATATAGCAGGTACAAATATGCGCCCCTTATATACTCTCTTCTCACTTATGCCATCTGTATATCAAGCCTCTCAAGTGTCAGGGATGCTTTATCGATCAAAATAAAATGGATTACAAGCGACGGCAAAATCCCAGCGACTACTCTTTGGTCTATAATGCTCTTTACCAATTGTTCGTTTAACCACTTGAGCTACAGTACTGATTATATACATTATGTGCGTATATAGTACGTGTGATTCTTTTATTAGGAAAATTCAGTTTAATTGTTTGATCATCAAGAAGATTATTCGCAATGGGATTATTAATAGAAACGAAATAGCATAGATATGTACAATGCTGTCGAAAAAATGGGGAAGAGATTAATTTCCGTAATGCCTCCTAGCGCATGAATAAATATTGAATAAAAAGAGAAAGAAGAGGAAGAGGGAAAAAAGAAAAACTGGAAAAAATATTAGCTTTCACTTGGGCGAGGAAAAATATAATTTCTTTTCTGTGAAGCTTCTGGCATTCGGAAAACGAAATAAGCGTAAGATGGTATATAAGTAGAAAAGATGAAGACGGGTAAGGGATATGAAGTTGATGTGCTTGGAAACTGGATTTTCATTTTCAGTCTCACTCGATGTTCAAGAGAAGTAATATATAAGAACGATGATGGGATATATATTTCCCCAACAGAGAAGAGAGAGAGAGAGAAAACGGGGCCTAGGATGGAAAATCTCAAGACGGAGAGAAGCTAATCTGATGTCAGAATGTGGAACGCGCAAGCGCGATACTGGATAAGGGGTAATTGATATTGCGACTTCTCTTCTTCTTCTTCATCATCCTCCTACTTCTCATCCTCTTATTTTCCTTTACTCCTATTCGGCTGAATTTCAAATTCATTCATTGATTCAACTGTATTATTCGCTTGTCGAAATCTACTAATCGATTTTAATATGATGATTTTGTGAATTAATCAAATTATTCTATGCCATATCTTCGTTTATTTTGTGAATTATTTCGTGGATTGATGAAATTTGTTATTTTTCATTATGAAAAATCTAATTTGTTTTATGGACAGATAAAAACGTCTGTGTATTAAAAAGTGCACGTATACTTTTTTCATCGTATGAATTGTTAATCGAAAATTTTCAGCAACCGCTTTTAATGGACACTAAAGAAATTATCCTGTTTTATGAAAACATATTTACGTTTTATCATTAATATTTCAATCTTGATAATGATCTTTTATCAGCATACCTATTATCGTGTGACAATACGGTATGCGTTTATGCATCGTGAAAATAGTTTATAACATTACGTGTCTGAAAATTGAAAATTTTGCGCGCGTAATTTAATTTCTGGATAATTTATTAAAGTATTGAATGTATCCTCACGGAAATTTTAAACAAATGGTTACGTTTAATCGAATGATCTTTTGTATAAAACTATGCGAGCTCAACTTGATTGTTGTTTATATTAATTTAAAGCTAATTTATTTGACAATGAATACTAAACTAATATTTTTAGCACTTTGAAATAAACAAAAACTTATTGACACTTTTTGATACTGTTAGGAAAGAAAACATTAGCTTTGTGAGATTCAGATTTTTTGTACCTTTTTGATATGAGCTTCTATAGATAAAATAATCAAACGCATGGATAATGGATCTTAATCATAAAGAAATTTGCCTATTGTTACTGATTTTATACACATGGAAATTTCTTATTTTGGCTGTAACAACATAAAATACAAGATGATTTCACATAAAATAGCAAAACTAAAAACACAAAAATAAAAAGGATGTATATAAGATTCACCGAAATTCATGGATTTTCAATGAGAATCCTAACATTATTTACAGCGAGCAAATAACATGAAGAAATAATTTCATCATAATAGAGATTACATAGGATACGGATATACGCTATAGAGACTATAATACATATAGCATCGGTAAACAGCTCACGTTGATTGTACTAAATTAACATCGTACTAATAATCAACAAACTAATATTCCATCCCATTGCAGTGCGCTTAAGCTTATGCTACCACTGTCCAGGCCCCAATATTGAACTAGCTCTAATATGTAACGTTAATACATATATATCCACTATATAATAACAGTTGCGTTTAACTCGAAAGTTAATAATAATGATGGTCAAATACGAAAATTGTTTGATTATGCATCAATAATTTGCTATTGATATTTAATTATTTAATTTATCGAATTATATCTACACCGTATTAAACAATGTGGTTACTTTTTGCTATTCAAAAATTATAGTACAGCGATAATTTTTATTTATCATTTCAATAAGTTAAATTATTCTATATTAATGTTTTATTTCACTAAATAAAAAAGAATTTTTAAATTTTTTGTAAAAAAATATTGAAATACGTCAGATATTTTTTATTGGCCGATATATATTGTTATGTAAATAAAGTGTAGAATATTTAAGGGAATGAATGTTTCATTAAATCATGCTAAAAAAAAGTTTTAAATAATAAGATCATAAAAATACCAAAAATAGCTCAAGTTCGGGATACTTTATTTCCAAGCGATAATGTTCTTAACAAGCCAAACTACATTCTTAACGTATACAAAGTGTTCCCCTGAGATCATCTTGGCTTGACACTCCCCAATCAGAGAAGATATATCGGACCAAAAACCCAAGAACATAAAAAAAAAAAAATAGAACATTATAAAATCAAATTTTCCATTTTTTATATACTGTAACTAAATTAACCTAAATATAATAGGAAAAGAAAAAGAAACGTTCAAGTGAGCCAATGAAATTTTCAAATTATCTAATCGCTCATTGAAGATTGTAAGCAATGCAATTCTATGTTCAGTAGCGTGCCAGAGAATCAAGATAAAGTTAGAGAGAGAGAGAGAAAGATGAAGTGAGAGAGAGAGAGAGAATATTTGGCGCAATATCAGAGAGTTGATAAAGCCATAAGGCAATTGTGCGAAATGATGGAAGACGCTCTTTCTCACTCTCGAGCTTTTCAGCTTATATAGCTTGAGGCCAGGTGTCCGGGAGTGTAGCGCGGGCGGGCGCGCGCGCGCAGGCTAGTTAGCGAGTTAGCTGATTGGATGCCTGAAGGGAGAGAGAGAAAGAGAGAGACGAAGATATATATATATATGTATGTAGTATAGCTCTCGGGGAAACCGTAATATCATAATAGAATAGCGATGTTAGTAATAGCATCCGTGGGCGAGAGCGAGTCGAGTCAAGCAATTTGCATCGCATTGTGTACTCGTTATACCTCCATCTGTCCCTACCCCCTTACCCTCCTCTCTCTCTCTCTCACCCCCTTCCCCTTCCAGGCTTATCTATCTCTTTTTATCTCTGTTCGAGGGTGTAAAAGTATAAAGAGCTTTGGAGGTTAGAGGGCGACATGCCGATTCTTCAAAAATTCAAATATTCAAAATTTAAATTTATGTTTTATGCTATACATGCGTGCATGTGTGTATTGATGACTCTTTTATATGTTTATAGGGAAAATTAAATTTTAAAGAAAATGAGATCCGATCAGCTATCATAAATTGATACTTGATATGACAGTAAATTTTAAAATTAATGTAACTCAAAAAAACATATAAGTAATTGTCAGAAGTATATGCTACTTATAAGCTTGAAAAAAAAGAGTGTAAAGAATGATTTAAGGGACGGAAACTGATTATACCCTTATATATGCGTACATAGTATACATACACCCTCCCCCTTTTATAGTATAAGCTTTGATCTCTTATCGTTGTAGGCAGCATCAGCAGCATCAGCAGCAGCAAAAGCGCGGGCGCGCGCGTTTCGTTTTCTATCTACACACCCTTAGACTACAAAATATCAACTAAACGATAACCTTATTTATTATTCATTCCCTCTGACGGGTATAACAAGCTCTATCTTTCTTTCTATGGTCCCTCTCTCTCTCTCTCTCTCTCTCTATCTCATTCGCTCTCAATTTCTAAAGTAGCTTCCTGCAAGAAATTTGCGACTTTATGCCGCCACGTGACTATATATGATAAGCATCATCTTTTTTTCTTCTTCTCCTTGTCTACCATCACTTTTTATCCCTTTTATGCTTTTGTAAACTAGATACTTGTGGATGTATAATGCGCGTATGTATGTATGTTCATATTTTTACCTTTTTTTATTCAGGTGATATAGTCTTCTCTTTTCGGTGGATGAAATATTTTTTCAATAAAATCAAGCAACTTTTTTTTCTAATATGAGAAATTCCTATTCTATTTTTTATTCTTTTATAGAGTATCTTATATAATAGCAAAAAAAATTACATTTTTTTCGTCTAGTCGAAGTTATTTTGAAGAAGAAGATATTTTCCGAGAGTTATTTGTATGTACAATTTGAACGATTGAATAAAATGTCTAAGAATAACCTTTGTTATATAAAAGTAATTTACTTTTGTGTGTTTTGGTATATTTTGTTTCCTGATAAAGGAAACTTTTGTACACGAAGAGAAATTCTATAGATAAAATTGTTATACGATGGGACAAACTTAATTTTGCATAAAAATCACAAAGATTTCCTTTGTATATATTATAGATCACTAATTTTTATACAAAATCAAGTCCATAGTTAAAATAGGAATAGTATCTATATAGAATTTTTCTTTCATGATGGTGAAACAATTGTTTTCTAAAAATATTATAGAAGTATGTCTAAGAAGTTTTAAATCAAAATATCCTATTTTTTGAACATTTTTGTGAATGTTCGCATACGTGTATCTTGATATTATTAAAAACTAAAAATATTGAAATAATATAACATGAATATATTAAATAAACATAACATGAATATATTGATCCACTCACATCTTTCATACTAAACATCACTGGTTATTTATCATTTAATATAAAATGATTGCAGTTGCTAACTTATCACTTTATTTCTTCATTACTTTTGTTGCTTCTGCACTAAAAACCGTGAAAGCATAGAACTCCTTATTGAAGTACACGGCGGTCAGATTTTTTTCCATGCACTTAAATGTCACATTTTATTTTTATTTTTAAAATTAAAAGAATACTTACCTTGACAACAGAATAATTAAATTAAAGAATATTTTTAATATAAAAAAATGATAGGTGTTTTGTATACATCCTCGTGATTCCTCATTAAAAATCGCATTATAAACGAAACTGTTGTCCGTAAATAAAATATCGTAGTAAGGATAACATGCGCATGAATCGGTAAAAGAATGAACATCATTAATATGGTTTTTATTTTAATTGATACAGGTATTATTCGATAATATTAAAACTATATGAATACCTTGATGAATACCTGATAATACATAAATACCTGATGAAAATTGAATTCTGATTCTTCAGACAATGTCTAGAGTTGATATATGCGTATCATTTCAACCGAACTTTACCGGTAGTAACTGCAGGGCATCGCATCTCAATCTTAACAAAAAAAATAATGTTTGGAAATTTAACTTGAAAGAATATATCAGAATTCCATTGATCTTTTGTTACATGTATCGTCGACCCAGGATGAGATGACACCATTTTTAAAAAAGTGCCAAAAACCATGTAATTTTTCAGAAAGCAGAAAAAATTGAAATTTCAGATTTAATTTTACATGTGATATTTGCGAAATGGCTTTTTCCTCCGGGAGAAGCATGATTTTCTGCATTTTTTTGAAAAGGTGCAATCTGGTACTTTTTTGAATAACTGACGATCGGCCATTCACATATTATCGTTACAATTATATGCTGTACTACAGTAGTGAAGATGGTCAAAATATTTACATCTTTATCAGTCTTCTTTGGATCTAGTACGAAAGAATGCGAAAATAAATTCTGAAGGTGGATAAGGAAATACAAATTCTTATGTAAAAATGTGATTCGTCCAACAGTTATTGCTAGTGAAGCTAGAGTTATGGTTGACAAAAAGTTAGAGGAGTGTAAGCACTTTGTTGGTAATATTATTGAACTTTAATGTAAAAAGTATTCCAAATAAAATAAATTCTTTGAACCATTTTGGAAGAGGCAACGCTATGGAGGATACGTTACCAAGTTTGTTCCTCTAATGACTTAGAAAGTTCTTACTAAAGTAAAAAAGATAATTAACAATAATTGGAAAGCGAATAAAATTAATGTTAACGTAATGTAAAATACCGACGTTACAGTTTTCCAACAAATTTTTTATTCTTAGTCTAAATTTTTAAAAAATATCTCAATATCACATTCTTCCATTTTAACAAATAAAAAGCATAATATAGAGATATTTCGGAAAACTTGTAAAAATATTGAAAATTCGGAAAACTGCAATGTCGATAACCATGTATGAATCATATAGCCTATTACATCGCCTCAAGTCAAACGAACAGTGAGTTAATCTATGAATAGAAAATAGTAAATTGTTATGGTGATGCTTTTGATTTTTTGCAAAATAATCATTGAAATTAATCTGCAACCCTTTCCTTTTATTCTGTAATCCATCACAGAGAATAATGTTCCTAAGAAAGTGGTAAATGATAAAAGTGATTGTAACAAAGCTGCCCTTGATATGCTGAGTACAAAATTTGATTAACAGTGTGAAATTCAAATAGGGTAGTAAAAGGTATCATTAAGGTTTTCACCGTCTACTGACTTAAAAAGCCGAGTAATAATTTAAGAATTCCTAAAATATTAATATTTTTTCTTTGATTGATTGTTTGAATGGACTTCAGTCAGTGAAAAATGGAAAATTTAACTTGAAAGGATTAGAATTAAAAAGCACAAATGCTACTACATATTACTGTTTTTATATAAAAATTCTGCAAATATTATGGCTTTACAATGAATAATATCAATGCTTAATAATTACTGCAATTCTTTTGTTTTATTTTGATTTTTATAGAGTTTGTACTATTCGTTAATCTACATATTATAAATAAGTTGAGAGCAAAAATCAGTATAATTTTAAAAAGTGTTTTACAAAAACTATTTTCAGATGAATAAGACTTTGCAACCAAAAATTCTAATGTACAACATTCACAATTCCATCCAAGTTATTCTTTTTCTTTTGTTATTAATAATGTTGCAGATGGAGGCTTTTTATTTGGGTATGAACTTTTCGTTTTAGCTATTAATATGAGCTCAGATGCGTTATATTTTCTTGAAATAATATTTTAATCATTTATTTCTTTCAAGCTTAAATTTATATTTTCTTCTTTGTAGCTCATGCATTTTTTTAAATCTTTTTTCACATTTTTAATATCTTTTTAGTTTTATCCATAATAAAAAAAAATAATATAAATGAAAAAATGCTATCTCGCTGCGTTTGGAAAATTAACAGAAACTATGCTGCAAAGCTTTTTTCTCAGCTTATTTAACATCGCTGCATTTATGCTATCATTATGATGCCAATCAGCGATAAAGATCGTCAGTGTGTTTGTGAACAAAGCACATGTAACATACAGTGATGCTTATATCAATCGGCCGAACGTCCGAGAACGGGATTCGAACTCGAGACCTTGAGATTACGAATCCATCGCTCTACCGTCTGAGCCACTGACGACCTCAAGTTTCAACTTGTATTAAATAGTGATATTAATCTTTTACAATCAATTGGTTTAAACAACTAGTTTAATCATTAATATATAATTTAATTTAACAAATAACATTGCTCTTTTTAAAAATTAATATATCTGTATTTTTAATATACCACCGTATTATCTATACCCGCAGTGATACCATGAATTGTTGTGTTTCAAAAAAAATAAAGTCTGTGAAATTTGAAAATGCTTAGTATAAAATTATTTAAAAATCATTTTGTGGAAACTTCATATTGAGCGGTTGGAAAATTCGATCTTTTTAATGGAACGAAACCAGTTGAGTTCGAATCGAGGCTTAAAACTTCACCATGATAAAAACATAAACATTACGCTGGTTATTAACATATTTAGTTGAGTTGTAGAACAGCTCAGATTTTTCAGGGAAATTTCATATACAAATGTATGCCAATGAAGGATTTCCTAAAGAATTTCAAGTGTGATCATTGAAAATCTTTATTTGAATGTGAGCATTGAATTCAAAAGCATGCATGATAAAATTATACATTTATTTTTTTTTACCAGAAACGGTCGAACAATTGTGCGCAATTTTGGTTGAATTTTTCGACCAAAGCCGGAAAAATAATTGTGCTGAAAAGAGCAAGAGCGACCGTATCATGAAAAATTCAATGAATTTACCACCGTCGTTATAGTATTTATCATTTATAATAACATTAAAATTTCTATAGTTATATTCTATGGTTTTAGAATTACAATAATATATTAAGAATTCAAAATAAAAAACAAAGAAAAACCATTCTTATTAAATTAAAACTTTTTTTCAGAAGATGAAGGCCACGGCCATTAAACAAAAAAAAAGAAAGAAGATAAAAGTTTATTATGCAAAAACGTACATCCACACAAAAATTTTGTGTGGGTGTACGTTTTTTAAAAGGCCCGAATTTCACATACAATTGTATTAAGTTTGAACTCGAATTTGTCCCAAAAAGAAAATTTAATGCGATATAAATATAATTAGGTTTCTTTAGGATAGAGTTTAGCGAAAATTTGAGATCTGAATTTTTCAAACTCTTCTTATCAGTTATGATTTACAAGTCAGTTAATAAAATTTATGAAATCTTTCGGGATATTCAATCAGTTCTGATATTATTTTTTTATTAAGATAAAATATATTTAAAGGAAAACACAAATTACTTTAGCAATTCTGAAAGTAAATCTGTAAAATTAGTCCAATTGATCAATATTAATTAATACAATCTTGACAATCAGTTCATTTCTTTTGAAATTACAAAACTGAATTTCTTGTCTTTTTCCTTATATGTCAACGGGTAAAGAGAGCTACATACGGCGTTTTTTTCAAAAACCCCGTAAGTCGGCGTTTGGTTAAAAAACTCCTTAACTCAAAAACATATTTTTTTCTTCAATATCGTAGTGACAATTTCGAAGGATTTAAATACAATTTCTGTAAAATAAACACAATAAAATTGATTTTATTCTGCATTTCAAATCATGCTAATTTTGCAGGATTCGTATTTTTAAATTCTTCAGAATTGTCTCTATAAAATTGAAGAAAAAAAATAAGTTTTTGAATTAAGGAGCTTTTGAAATCTTTGCCGAGTTAGGGTGTTATTCTTCTACCGTCAGTATGTTAATCTAATAAAAGATAATCATTAGTTGATTATATCTACTCTCTAAGATTAAAACATTGTAGTATAAGTATAATTTATCAAACAAATCAAATATTAGAATTAGTCGAAAAAAGATTATGTAGATAAGTATTAAAATGATCTATTTGATCAAAAGTCGAATTAAAAAAAAACATCTTGTATTAATAGAAATTTTGAAATCAATCACATTTTTTCCCTTATTTTGAAAAGTACAGAAATACACACTTATAGCTAATATTCAAATGATAAATAAATCTTTAAATATTAACATATATTTTATTTAAATTCAAACTAGCATATCAAAGTTTCATAAGAATTTTTAAAAATTAATTAAGTGGAGAAAATTTCAAATGTAATGGCTCCATCTAACATTTAAAAAGTGAAATTCTTCATGTGATAAATATGACCAAGAAATGCAACCGTTTTAATTCACGGTCGGTACGTTGTACGTAGTACAACCTTTTTTATCAACCGTGGTTACTTAAAACCACCTGTAACACTTGTTGCGTGGCATATAAACATCAATCCACTCTATGCTCTGTTTAAATGCATTTAGATGAACCCAATTGTCAATCAACATTTACTCTCCATATGATTTTATTAATATTGGCATTTTACGTACATTCAAAAAACAATCCGCATCTCATCAACACATGTCACCAACAATATACCGTAGCGCTAAGAATAACACTTGTTTGATATATTCATACACGTAAAAACAAACAGCGCGTCGAGCGCAAAATTTTTATTATTTTTAAAAAAAGCAAAGCCAAAGCGACGGTATCGGCATCAGCAGCACAGTGTTTTACCAATTGAGACTATATAGTAGTAAAATAAAGTTCGTGGTGCGCATGCGCGCTCGATCATTAACATTATATATATACACATCTTTACTCCATTATAATGTTTACGTATATGTGTGTGCGATGGGCACGTGGGTGCTGTCCGCGCGCGCCGGAAAAACAAGTCTTATTCACTATATAGTTTAAAAAAAAAAAGAAGAAGAAGAGAACTCCTGTTGCGCCTCGAGAAGAGTGTACAAAAGAGCGCAGCAAACAAGAACGTGATATATAAAAGCACATATATACGGCGATATATAAAACGCAAGCAATAAAGCGCAACGTTTATAATACACCAAGAGTCCAAGTTTTTTTCTCTCTCTCTCTCGCTCTTTCTCTTTTTACTAGTCTACTACTCTCTTTCTGAATAGTGTGTACATATATACGTGTGTATCTCTTGGGTGTCTGTGTCGTAGTCGTCGTCGTCGTAGTCGTTTCTCTCTTAGAGTGCGCAGTCAGCGGCGCTCCACCAACTTGTATATCGTTTTTCGGTGTGTATACGCGGCAGTGCAACCGCGGACCTTTGCCCGCGTGCATGCCCTCGCGTGTATGTATATGTATATATTTATATATATATATATATATATATATAATACGTATTGTGCGTATTATATCCCGTCATCGTTCAATTTAGCAGACTAAAAAAAACGCACGCACGAAAAGGTCAAAATACAGCTCTATATCGAGAGCTCTTTAAATAGAAGAAAAACAATAGAGTATATAGTAAGTGTGTTGAAAAGGAAAAAGAGAAAAAAAAAAAGAAATTAAGGTATTCAAAATATCGCAAGAATTTTAAAGTTGGCGGATGGACGGGGCTGAGTGCCGGCTTATTAGCGACGCCTGCGTGTCTATGCGCGTGTGCTTTGATTCGTTGTGCTTCTCGTCGCCGCAGCAGCGGCTTGCCGACGAGGAGGACGAGCAGCAGCAGCACCATCATCATCAGCAGCAGCAACAGCAGCAATCACAATTACATCAACAATTACAACAACAACAGATACAGCCGCAACCACAACAACGCGAAATGGCGGCAGTTGCAACAGCAGCAGCAGTTAATACAACAACAACAAGCAACGTAACATCAGCAGCAGCAGTAGCAGCAGCAGCTGTAGTAGCAACAACCGATGCCGAATTACGCGAATTATTAAGATTGAAAGAAGAAAAAATAGTCGAATTGGAGAATAAAGTGCGCCAACGTGACGAGGAGATTCTAGAATTACGCAGTCATCTCGATAAATTTTTAAGTGTATTGCCATTTAAATCACCTTTAACGCCAAGTAAACCAAGACCACGTAAACACCGCGCCCAAGGTATTAGTGCTGAACCACCTAGACAAGAACTTGCGCCTCTCGTACAAGTTGAGAAGAGTGACAGGTTGGTTGTTTCGCTACCTCTCTATACACATACCATACACACTCATATTTTTTTTCATTGCAACAACGCACATATGCATTCACATACATTTTTATATGCATATATACATATATATATATATCTACATTAAAATAAGTAGGGGCCAGCCACGTGCCTTAGAACGGAGCCGGCTCCACGCGCGCCGATTTTTGCAGTTTCATTTTTATTGTATTCTTCTCGTCTTATATATACATATATATACGTTTCTCTTAACTTCTTTCTTTTCTTTCTGTTCCTTTTTTTTGTTATATCTATTTTTCGCTCTCAGAGAGCATTGTCACTAAAGGCATATATATGTATAACGTTGATCTTTTGGTATATATAAGCTGCAGCCTTCGTGCATGTTATTTTTCTTTTTTACTTTGCTTTTCGTCCACTATACATGTATATGTGAATATGTATATATATATATGCAAAAGTTATTACCATTGTCAATGCTCTGACTTAGGCGCGTGACCGAGTTTCCGAGGTGAATAGCTTGACATTTTCTGCGACTTATAATACTTTAAAAAAGATTTTTAGTTTTTTTTTACTTTTTTAGATGCTGATAAAAAACAATATTATGAGATAAGGTGAAAAGCTAAATGTTAAAATCATTTGATATTTTTTTAAAAGTTGTTTAAATAAAAGTGGAAAACATTTTAATTAGATTGAAATCGTGTTGCTAGTTTTTATATCATAGTGTGTTTTTTTTCAATTGATTACATTTCGAGCAATAAAAATAGATTAAATGTTTTTAGTTATGATGAATTATGGCACAATAAAATCTTATTTATACGAGATATAAATTCCTAATCTTATTTGTTGATTTTTTATCGTGCGTTTTTTCTATTATTAAATAACAGATTTCGACGCACGATTACCTTTTTCACACGTGTAGCTTGTAATTTCTTTCGTTTGAAAATGAAAATACAAACAAATTTTGATACACATCGTCGAGATCGAAAACGCCAATCTCGATCGTTATTTTTTTAATCTTTCGATTCTCGTGTACGAAGATTTTCGTGACGTATTTTATTGAGATTAGCTTACAGTCAGCTCGAATATAACTATTTGATAAATTCCGTGTGATATTAAGTGGTGCTTATTAATTCAAGGTGATAGCAATCATTTATTTTTGTTTTTTTCGTCAAGATCTATTTGATTGTTTTTTTTTCGTATTCTCAAAAAGCATTCAATTGTTTTTGTTTTCTTTTTTTTAACAATATTTCCATAAATTATCATCTCGATTTCAAATTTATCGGTTTATATAATCGACTATTTTAAAAATACGGCCCATAAAAAAAGGTATTCCTTTTTTACAATTCAAAGTCCAAAATCAAAAAAAAGAAAAACGTAATTTTAATCGTTCAATAAAAAAATTTAATGGTTTTTATAGTAATACAAGTAATTTCGAGGTTTATATATAAACTAAACCTGTTTAAAATAGCATAATTTCATGAAATTGAAAAAAAAAGAAAGAAAAGAAAAAAAAAATTATCAACCGATTTCAAAATGTATTTATTCCCTCCTCTCTGCGCTCTTTTTTTTCCTTTTACATATATTAATAAAATGAGTTTCACTCATGCGTTAAGATATCTTAGAGCCGTTTTATAAGTGGTATTCAAGCCTCTTTTATACCACGTTGAAAATATAACTGTTTATATGGACACTTTCTAAAAATATCATATTTGGATTCTTAGCTGCGTGTATCAAAAACTTTTAGCGCGATATTTATCTGAGGAAAAAAACCGTTTGTTTTCACCAAAAAGTTACTGGTGCTTACGGACGATCGAGTGTAATAAATGCGTATAATTATCTAATAAGTTTGACGATAATATTAAATCTATAAAGCTTAAATATATCAAGCGTTTGATTTTGTTTAAAAACGTAAACTCATTCTAAAATGATCGTGGAAAATTTATGAAAAAAAGAATGCAAAATGATAAATTTTAAAAAAATTGTTAGCCTTTTTTTTAAATTTATGTGCTAATAAAACTTTGTAACTATACCGAAACATTAATGATCGGAGTAAAAGTCGTTTTCCGGTTATAAAATACTGTCGTTTTGTTAAAAGTTAACGCTAAAATGATATTCCGTAATTTTAGCGATTGCTTTTCTATTAATAGAATCGACGATAAATACATGAATAGTTTTAACGATATCTGTGTATTTATAATTTTAACTGCCTCTTTGCATATATCGTTAAATGCCTGAAGACTATATGATATTTCGTGTGCGCGTTGAAAAGCGTTCTTAATTAGTTATTTGTCGTTAAGTTTTTAAATTTTAGATTATCGTAATTGTTTTTGATTTTGAATTGAAAAAAAAAAAGATTTTTTTTTCCATTGTAATATTGAAAATTTGTATTCAAACGAGTGTTATATTATAAAATTATTTATTATTTGTTTTGATTTATTATTGATTTTTTAAATAAAATTATAATTATGCAATTCATTGGAATTTTTAATATTAAATATTGTAATGGTTGTATGTTTTAATGTACAATGTAATTGATAAAAACTCAAAAATAAAATGTTTATAACTACATAAAACAATTTTTTTTCTATAAAAAAATAAATTAGATAACATTTGTTTAAAATAATTTATTTTGTAATATTGCAGTTTGTTACGATATGATACAATTAACGACACTATAAATTAAAAATATTATTACTAAGAATATTTCAATATTTAATAATTTACAAGCTCCTTCATTCATGCAGGAATAAATTTTCTTTAATGAAACTAACATATGTTATTATTTAACAAAATAACTGGCTAAACAATTTTGAATTGCTTTAATTTATATATTGAATTAATGCATAATCATAAAATTATTATTGAAATTTCCTAAACGTTCGATTCAGTATTACATACAGCCTGAAGGTTCATTTAAATTTTACATAATTTAAAAATAAAATAAAAATTTTTAATGTTAAATTGTTATAGAATAAATACCTTATTATTGTATCCCTAGAATTAATTCTCTTTATAACATTGACAATATTGTGAAAAATGTATGCATGATTGCGCGTAAATTAATAGTCATATTTACTATGATTTTTGTAGAATGACTAAACGACAAATATTTACTCCTAATATCTTTAGGCATTTGCGTTTGCTTATCGGTGTGCAATCCAAAGTAGATAAGTATACTGCAATCTAAATTATTTTTTATTTCTCTTTTTTCATTGTAAGCACGCAGAGTTGAAAAACTTGAAAATTCAAATTATACAATTAAAATTTTTAAACAAAGCTTTACAAAGTTAATGTAAAATTTGGTCATTAATCGAGTCTCAAAGTTGAACAGATCTTCTTGGCACATTATCGCTTTGAGAGCAAGGTATTTTATTCGCGTATACGTGCTCTCAATGCGCGATGATAATTAATGTTCAAACTGAAAAAGAGAGAAAAAAGAAAAATATTGAAATTTTCAATGACATTTTACTCAAAAATTATATAATTATTCAACAAATGTATACAAACAAAAATTTTGTTTAAAAATGATTTAATTAAATTTTTTCTTCACAAAACTGTAACAATGATTTAATGCAAAATTTTTATTAAAAATTAATTTATTATGCAAAATATAGCAACTGCAAAAAAAAAATTTGTTTAATCAGTTTATTCGTAAATATGTTCTTTATAAAGATTACTTTGAAAGCGGGTTCGACTTGTTGGAATTATAAATTTTATTGTTACCAGCTTATTCGCACTATTAACTGATATGAACTGCACCAGTGTACATTCAGAAGATAGGAATTTTTTGACAACTGCATAATGACAGGCTATCAATTTCACAGATTGTTTCAAATTTACTTAGTAATTGTAATTTAACAATTTTCAAAGATTGTAGATTCTTTTTTAAAATAATTTATAAAAAAATTATTTAAAAAAATTTTTTAATTTTTTATTGTTGATGAATTGTTATCTAATTTTAATTAGGTAGTAAGGATTATTAATACTTGAAACTTTGAAATTTGTTTAAAAAAAGACAGATGAAAAGTCAAAATATTTTTTAAAACATCAAAAAAGATTGATTTTGTAATTTGAATTATTTTATTGAAGTGCTTTTATATTTGTTTACATAATGAACATTGAAAAATATTTCTACTACGCTATTCTTAATTTTTCATAAGAAAAAATTAAAAACAATATTTTACATAAAAAATTTTTATATTCTGTGTTATCGAGGTTGTATTTATAAATAATCTAAATTTATGAGGTCGTCAGTGGATCAGTCGATAGAGCGATGGATTCGTAATCTCGAGGTTCCGAGTTCGAATCCCGTTCTCAGCTAATTTCTACAAGCACCACTGTACATTACATGTGCTTTGTTCACACACTTACGACCTCCGTCGCTAATTAGCAATCGGAATGATAGCATAAATACAGCGAAGTTAAATTAAATTAAAAACAAAAAAAAATAAATAAAATTGGCCTATGATAGATCACTAATAACTTTATAATTATATAATTTTTTGTTATGATTCTTTATAAAAGAAATAATGTGACTAAAATGTATTTTCTTTAAAATATCATATAAAAAATTTAACATCGGTAAGGTAGGAATCGTTTTTTAATTTTCATCGTAAAAAGTAAATTATTTTTGATTTCGTTTTTAATAAAATAAAGGCCATTTTTCTCATTGTTCAATTATATTCAATAAAAATCAATGTTTTATACTATCCACAAGATTAAATTAATTAAAAATAATTAATTAAGATAAAGCTTATTATTAAACAGTTCGGAAATCTTATCTGGTAAATATCGATTTTAAAATTTTTCAATTCGAAAAAGGGGAAACAGGAAACTTATTAAGCAACAAAGTTCTATTTCTGCTTTGAATAATAAAGATAATTTATATTACTCTAAATCTGCACGATGTAAATCTTTCTTCAAGCTGCTAAATTTTGCAATGAGAAAATAGAATAACCGAAAACTGTAATCAATATATACGTTTATTCAGTTTGTTCTTTGTTCCTATTTTTTTCATAATATTTATTATCTAACTATCTTTTTAAATAATTTTTTTATATTAAATTATTAATTATTTTTTTGATAATATTATTTCAAAATTCATAGAATAGAATAAATGAAGAATAATTTTTACAAAAATACACTTAAAGTAAAATTAAAAATACGAAAAAAAATTTAATAAAAAAATGATTAAATTTGGATGGTTTGTATGTTTTTATATGTTTGATTATTTATTTTAATAATTATAAGTCAAATAAAAACTTAAATCACAAATAAAGAAAGTATTTTTATCAAAGTTTATTACGTTTATCGATGCGAGTCCTTCAAAAGATTATTGTACAATAAAAAAGTAAATATTTTTATTTAAAAAAGCTGATAAGTTTCTGGTTAATTCTATTCTTATATCTATTACTGGGACAAGGAAAGAGGCAAAAATGTGCAGTTATTAAATAATAATCGTCGAATGTTCGTTTCAATAAAATACATTTTATTTGCATAAGAATATCTTTATGCTGCATTTTATATACGTGTCTGCATTTATTTTTGCCAACCACTAAATATTTATGCTTATAATAAATAAAATCTTTTTTCGACTACTTTTTTTTTCAAAGACCAACAGCTGCTTGGAAAAAAAAATTGTGAAAGATAAGAATGTACGTGGTCGTGCTTGAAATTGTAAAAATAGTTTTATTCAATCAATTTTCACTTAATAACCGAACGGAAATTTTACTGCGTTTTCTATCTTCACATTTGGCTATCAATAATTTTATAGCAGATTAATATTTTTTTATTACAATAAGTTTTAAAATTAACGTTTCTTTCTCTTTGGTCGGAAAATATCCGTAAAAGATTCTGAACATTCATAATGACTGGACATATTATGCATGAAATATTGATAATATATTATAGTTAAAATGATTAAAAACTACTCGCTAACTGCTCATTTATAATTAATGTTGTTTTAATGCTAAAATTTTTAACATAAATTTTATATAAAAAGTATCAAGAAATAATTTAGCATAAAAAGCATGCCAATATTTCGCATTTGAAGAAGAATAAAATTTGAAAAATAAGAAAGTAGAGTTAATAATATCAAATGATTGTAAAAATGATAACTCAAAATATAATTTGAAATATATTTATGGAACATTTTCCGTCAACTTTCACCAAAAAATAAAAATTGCTTTAAGTTTCGCAACATGTTCTATTTGGTATCCAAAACATATGAAAAGAATTTCAGAAGTCAAGATCAAAGCGATTAAAATTTATGAAATATTGAACATTTTTCTTGTTAATTCAATTACTGGTAAAAAATTAATAGATTATTTTTTGCTCGAAAAATATGTTAGGTATATTTAAATTTTTGTAAATCACAATGCATCCCTTTTAGCTTCTGCGATTTGAGGAAATATAAAATTTATTTTATCCAAAACCGATATTTTTCTATTACAAAAGATAGCCCATGACCCCAGTGAAAAAAGCTACTATTAAATCTTATTAAATAATCAAAAAATTATTAATTTTACAGACGTTTGTGAAAAATTAAGTAATTCAATTCCTTTCCCCAATTGGATCGTGGACTATCTTTTCGCAACAAAAAAAATGAAAAAATAAACTAATAACAAGAAAATTTAACTTCGACAGTTTTTGATTTACTAAATTAGATTTTTCATTAATCAGAAATGACACATGAAATGTTCAAGTATATTCAACATGTCACATCTAGCAAAAAGTATTTCGATTTTTTTAAATGTCGATTGCTTTAGAGTTGAAAATTTATCATATAGTTAAAAATAGCTAAAAATTACGATTTTCTATATTCCATAACTTATGATTACTTTGACATTGGCCTCTAAAATATATATAGTCTCTGTGTGAGTTTATGATATAAAGACATTGTTGAAAGCGTAATAATGACATTCACTTTATATTATTTCAATATTCTCGTATCTTAACATAATATACTATTAAATATACATTTATACATTAAAATAACGCTTGGGAGACCAACGCCTATAATTGTATAAATTGTGTATATATTACTATTCAAATCATCGTTCTCTACCAAATCAAACACATGTATGCCTATACAGTTTCTTTAATTTTTCATTGACCAGGAGAATGTATGACCTTCGGATCACAAATTTTGACGAAACTTTGGAATATGATTTCAGGTACCAAAAAATGAGGAAAGCTGCGCTGGTACGGTACTAACACTATATGAAAAACTAAAATTATTAATAAATTCACAATAATTCAAATCAAAGTAGAGAAAGAAAGCTTCAATTCATTTTCAGAATTGAGAAATAATAATTAGAATCAAAGTTATGCTTGTTTAAAGTTGAGCGGTAAAAGAATACCAAAAATTATCTGAATCCTAAAGGACAGTAAACTTTGGTACTTAAAAACATACACAAAGTTTCATGAAGATCTGTGACCCGAAGGTCATACGCTCTCCTGATAAATGGATACAGAAATAATAAAAATTATAAAATTATAAATTATTACCAAATAATTGGTACATATAAATTCAAAGTTTTGAGGTTATATTAGTTTTTAGCATCAGGATAGTATTAAAGATATCTGGAAACCGTTGAGTTTTTGTAGACTTTAAGAACTCCTTAAAAATGAGTAGAAAATGCCAAGCTAAATTAATGCATTACATGGCAATTTTATAACTAGTCAAATGAATAGAAAACTGGATTTGCCCATTTCATTTTTACTTCGACTTTCTCAATGTTTCGTACAATATTGGAAGATTATGAAATAATGTTAATTTTTTCCAAGTTTACGATGTTGGTATCATCTTAGTCTGTATTCAACTATTTATAAGGTCAAAGTCCCGATTTCTAGTCAGTTTAGTATTCAATAAAGTTAAAAATAACTATAAAACTGAAAGTTCATGAAGTAAAGTTTAAACTTTTAAATTTATTTATTTTTCAATTAAAGATAAAAGAATTTTGTTTGTATTTATATTATTTGTAACAATGAAATTCATGTACTATAAAAACTATTAGAAATCACGAAATTTTTATATAATTATGAATTTTATTATGAAAAATATATATTGTGATTTTTCGATTTTACATCATGTGGAGTTGGAGATTATTACTAACGATTCTTTAAAAAATAATTCACTTCTTCAGATTGGATTAAAGAGAAATTTATTTTCTAAAACTTTTGATCACAACAAAACATAAAAAAACACTTTGGATATAAATAAATTTTCTATTTATAAGAAAAATATTTTTACGCATAATTTTGAAGAAAACATAGAATTACGAAAATTCCATAACAATAGAAATAGATTTTTAAAAATCTATTGCGTAGTTGAAAATTTTCTTTGAAAAAAATTTTTTTGGATATGAGTATAAAATTTACTTATTGTATTTATATCCAGAGCATTCAGCATCTATTTATTTTTCGTTACAATTGTTAGTTTTTAAATAAATAACCAATAACTCTATAATAATTATAACAATCAGTGCTTACGGGATAAACTTACTTGTGTCTTCTAATATTATTTTTATGTTAAAATTTTGTATTTTTAAATTTTTTCAAAATTAACTAAAATTAAATTTTTTCTTTATTTTACGTATAACATTAATTTGTACTTTTTTATATTACAAAGATTGTTAAAAGTATCTCGAAATTAGGACGTGATTAGAATAAGGAATTTCGACTTTACTAAATATCAAATCACGTAAGTGGCGCTTCATGTACCGGAATGCTAGGTTTAGTCAGATTTAGGCATCGAACTTTGTCATTAGATAAACAAAAGACTACAAACGATCGAGATTTTTCGGATTTATAAACCAAGTCACAGTTCCAAAAATTCTAAAAATAGTCGAAAAAATCATGAATATTTTATAAAGTGATTCCAAAATTCCTAAATTTATATTCCGAAGAAACGATCGCTCGACCAAAATTCTCCAGTTATATAATGAATAACACATTTTGCTTTTTACGGATCTTTATATTTTTAAACGTTTTAGTATAAACTCCTAGTTAAGTACAGAATATACAAGGAAATAGACAAAAGACCGTAAAGGTCGTTTTATTATGTCAACGTAGAAAATTATTCCAGCAACAATGGTCTTTATATTTTGATTCACATCACATTACATGAATAACTAGATTAAATTTTTGCCAACTCTGAATATCGTTTCATTGATAAAAACAAAAAAAAAATAGTTTGTTTATTCATTATTTAACAGTACCAACATATTAAAAATATTTAAACTTGTCGTTAACATAATTCTCTGCGGCTATACGCACGAGTCATCGTATTAAATAATAAATAAGTTTAAAAGGTTTTTAAACGTTAGCTTGTAATTTCATATGTTAAAATTAATTACTTTAAACGTGCATAAAATAGTGAGTGCAAATGAATCGATAATTCGTTTATGCAAAAACCTTGAATTCTTTAAATATTCCACTTATATGCAGCTTGTGAGTCATTCCAAATTAAATGAAGCTTAAGCCTTGATTTTTCTGATTTCCTCCTGCTATTCTTTTTTTTTACATTGTTAGAACTCAAAGAATTTTATTCTTCAGTTCTTATTTTTTTTTAAATTGTCTGTCCTTAAAAATTTTTTATTGATCTTTCTTTTTTTGGTTGCTGTATGACCATATACTGATTATTCTGTACTTTGAATATACTTATTTTTCAAGTCTTTCAGAATCGATCATACGATACTACAACTTTGCATGTATATTAATGATTCTGCTGAAAAATATTGTTCATTCTTATATGAAGAAAAATTATAATGATGAAATTATCATATTTGATTTTAAATGTAGGACCTAAAATTATTATACATACGGAACATTTCATATTAACTGAACAAATGATTTATCAAAATGATGAATTTAGTTTAAAATATAGATAACAAGTTTTAGAACATTCACAGGCTTTGTTGATGTAGTTCAACGAAATAATAGAAAATTTCAAAAATTTTATGGGTGCTTTTTTTGAATATCCACTGACAAAACAGTACATGGCTTACATATGTTTAAAAACCTGTTAAAACACATTGTCATATATATTTTCATAATTCAGAGATAATATTCAAAACTAGAAAAAAATTTTTTTCCAAAATTTTTTGAAATAAAAGTTTTTGAATATTTCAAAAAAACGTTGTATTTTTTTTAATCGTTAAAAACTAAAACTTTTCAAAAAGTGTTCAACATTTAGGATTTGATACATCCTTTACTTCCATTAAAAATGTAAGAAATGAATATTTAATCTTGTTTCTATTGTCACAAACAAGTACTATGCCAAAACTTGAAATTATTCTGAGAGATAATATAATAGGTTCAATTCATGTGGAATGTTTCATATATATATATATATATATTGTAAATTTTTTGTTTGCATACATGAAATATTTACCATATATGTAACAATTTTTCTACAAAATCAAGTACATCCCATACTCAAAATATATTTATACTATCACAGCGTTTTTTTCAGCCATTTGTCAAAAATAAATTTTTAATTAATTTAAATTAGAAAATATAATGAAACCTGTTACTATATTTGTAAATATTATAAATACAACATATTTAAAATTTTAATAATTCTAAAAAAATCTTGTATAATTTTATTAAAACGTTTAAATTAACGTTTAAACTCATACGAATATGATATTCTTTACATGCAAAGTCAGTCATATTTCAACAGGGAAAAATTTTTATGCGTTACTCATCAAAAATTCTTTTTTTTCTCTTTTACTATTTTGCCTGGAATTATAAGAACATGTCGCAACTTTCCAGTACGCGTGTATTATTTTTGTAAGGGACTCACGTGGATAATGAGTTAAATTAAAATTTAAATATGATAATCTAAATATATACGTATTGTAAGCAAACTTATGATCTTGAAAATATAAATAGTATGTCACGTTTTTTTGGTTAGTATATTTTATTTTTTTCTATCGCTATTACAAAACATTTTGATTTTAATATATAAAAATAGTAAATCTTCTTATCTTAAAGATTCACGCTTTAATTTATTGATTTTATATTTCTAAAAATATTGCATTTTAGCATACCCATTGTATATACAAAAGTATACGTAGGTAGTTGACAGGTGTTAAGCAAGATGAATTAGCGTGCTTTTTAGAGTCATGTGTAGAATTTTTTTATTTTTCAGACTTCTATCTGTGCGCTAAAGTTTCTTTTTCTCATGTAGCGAATAAATCACGACTAGATTGTTTATCATTATCTACTCTTTTAATGAGATGTTTATGATTACAAATAATAGTTATTATCATTTTTTAATATATTTAATTTTAAAGATTATTTCACTGAGCCCATTTAATTAAAAATTAAAGTTATAATCGTTTATTATTAATAAAACACTCGTTTGACATGCAAAAGAAAGTTAAAAGTTTGTCGCATATTTATGTTCCTTTTCAATAAAAGAATTTATTTTTTTGCAAAAGTTAATAATTTAACTTAAAATAAATAGGTAGCCGCATTTTTCATCATTATAAGAAATAGTTTTTTTTATGAAAAAAAATTAAATTGTACCGCTTCGTCTTCAAGAAAAAATTTGAAAAACCACATTATTTGTTCTAACCTCTACTATTTTTAAAGTTTTTCAAGTTTTTCTTGAAAACTAAGCAATAAAATTAAATTGTCCTCATCAAAGAAAATACTACTTTTTATAATACGGGATGCGGTAACCTTTTTATTTTTAGCTACAATCATTAGTTTTTGTGAAAAAAAATGCAGTTTTCGATAAGAAATAATAGACATGCAACAGCCACTTAACAATCTTCAGAATTGAATACTTTTATTTACTGTTAATATAAATTACTCTCTAAATTGTACACTTAACATGCAGTAAAAACTTTTATCTTAAAATGTTAATATAATGCAGAAGTCGGTAACGTTTTTAACCACAGATCTATTAATAAATGATCGTTTAATAATTACAAATAGAAGAAATTTAGAAAATAAAAAAAATTTAACATCTAATATGAATTATAACGATTAATAATTTAAATTTAGATTAAAGATGTGACAACCTAAAATTTCATAAGCTCGTACATACAGTGAATCCGAAATTTTTTTTAATAATAAATAGATTTCCAGAAATAATTAAATCAAATTGAAATAATTAATATAAATTTCCATAAAGTCGTTAATTTTTACATCTCATAAAAAGACTCCCAATTATCTACCTTTATATATTAATATTTCTCATCATTCATGTAAAAATCGTCTATTTAAAAAAAAGCAGCCCTTGCTTGATAAGCGAATTTCACAATGGTAAAGAAATAATTTTATCGCATAGTTTTTGATTATGACTTGACCTTCAAATTATCATTAATATGACCTATCTTTCTTATGAAATTTTCGTAGGTCAAGTCATAATCAAAAACTATACGATAATTTAGTTACTATTATGAAATTCACTTATTACATTCGGGGATTCCCACTTTTTTCTGATTATAATCCATGATTTTTATATAAATGATGAAAAACACTATTTGAATAATATCAGAATGTTCGACGTCTTCTTAAAAAAATAACATTTCCTTAAATTTCATAGCCATAACTATTTTAAAACTGTAGTATATATTTTTGCATTTATAATTGCTTGTTGATTGTTTGTATGGATGACATGGTTTATAAATAGCCACGACTTAATTACAAATAGTTATTTTTATGTAACGCATGATAATTTTTTGTATTATTGTATGATAATTATTTTATTATTTTTTAATTACCAGACCAATAAACAGAACAATACATGAACAATTCGACAAAGTAATGGATATAATTAAATTTTATAATAAATAAGTATGGCTTAAATTTAATTGCCACCGCATGTTTCATTGAATAAAAATTGTCATGATAAAAATATACATTATAATTATTTTATTATTGAAATTCAAAAATTAATATAATACTTATTTTATTACAAAAATCTTAAAATTGTTACAGTACTTTATTGTTCACTATTTTATTAACATCTTCATATCTGAAATATACCATTCCTTTTTCTTAATCCATTTTGGATCTTCTTTCATTCATTCATTGATCAATCGTAATCTTCAATAAAATTTTATAAATTTACTATACCCACTACAAAAGTACAACGCTGAAAAAAAGACACTGCCAAAATTTTAATGCCAACAAATAGTCATGCCACTGCCAAGAAACTGATCAACAACATTTCTATATCTTTTGATCATCGGTGCAAGTTTAGTAATAAATTATCAGGAAAAATTCTAACGACCTAACAAATTTTTCTATCGATACTAATCTACTTATCTAATTAATACGTTATAAAGTAATAATACGCGAATTATTTTTGTATCCAAGTAGCAAGAATATTTATAGAAATTATAAGGAGACTTTGATGGACAAAAAAACGTCTTTTTCATGAGAAGCAAATAATTTAACATCCATATAAATTAGGTGTCTCTTTCGTGTGTATATATACGCACGTATCTGCATTTGTACATACATAAGAAACAGTAAAACAGTAGCAAAATAGCCGGAACTACAAGTGTGAGTGTATTTGGATTCTATGTAATACAAGGTCATACAGCGAGCGCAAACGCCTCGATAACTTTCTGGAAGTTTTACTTTAAAAAAATCGGACTTGATGTATGTTTCTTTCAATTTTGTTAAATTTTGGCTAATTTTTTTCTCTATTCTTTTAAAATAAAAGAATATAAATATAGACTCCTCCCTACATTTGTTATTGTCTAATTAAACATCGCTCAAAGTGCATCGTGTAGCTACAGGTTGTTTATTTTAACCGAGTCTTTTGTGCCAATTCACTTATGTAAAAAGCCACTACGTTCTTTGGCTATCAGAAATAACAATATTTCTAAACTAACTCTCGATAAACAAGTACAACGAAAATTTTTCTTTTAAACACATTATAAAATCACAAAATAACTACGTAGAATATTATAAAGTTTATTTATCTAATCTCGAGCGTTAACTTTTTTTTTTCTCTTCGACTTCAGGGTCGTTACCGATTTCAATGTGAATGATTAAATATTTTTGAAAAAATAAGGAATCCGCTATGCGGGGGCGTCGAGTGTTTTAAAAAAAGATCTCTCTGCTATTAAAAGAAACTTTAATTTTTCCTTATCGTCAAGATTACTTTAATGCATACTTATCGGTTAAAAATAAATTTTCTATCGACTTTGCGGTAATTAACAAAAAAATATTTAATGAATTTCAAATCTAGTATTAATCATCATATTTTGTGATTCCACTGATGCAAACAAATAAATTACGAATTTCGATAATTGTTTTTTTTAAAGCGTTAGATATACATTCGTTCGTAATTGATCCACGTTAAGACAAAAAAAAAGAAGGAGGAAAAAGATATTCTCGAGCGTTATAACGACAATGAAAAAAAAAGCTAAAATAAAATAAAGAAAAAAAAGGCTCTATAGGTGAGAAACCGGTTCGAAAAACTTCTCTTGAAGCATTGTTTGTTTATGACGTTATCGAATAAAAGAAGGAAGGCATTATGGATATATACGCAACGTATATAATGCACTTCCCTCCGCTCGCAGCAAGAAAGATAAAGAAAGAAGAACGTTTTTAGAGTTGACGATGCGCGACGACATCGCCTCGCTCGCTCTCGCGCGCGCGTGTGTGTAATTCAGCTATTTTTATCGCGACCCTAAAGCCTTTCGTAAAGTCATCGCGAAGAGAGTATATAACGATATATATATATATATATATATATATATATATATATATATATATATTTTAACTACTGAGAAATTTCAACTTTGAATATAACGATGAAATATATCCTGAGTATGAGCAGTTTGCTATAAATTTTTAGAATTCTTTTGTAGAAAGCACGTGCATTGTTCTTTTCTTCTTCTCCTTTTTTTTATTTTTTTTATTTTTTTTAATGAGTGATAATGATGATGTAGCTTTTTTTTCATTTGATAAGAATCGACGACGTGATTTCCTTTTGAATGTAATCGGTTGTACGTGTGTAAAAATAACTTTATCGTGATACATTCTGCGATCATATTGAAATGTTATTTAATTGATTACGTATTGAGCTTAACCAAATAAAACTTTATTAGAGATGTTTTTTTTTAATTCTTTTAACATATGCAGTAATTATTATTATTACATTTAATCGTGGTTTCATTTTTGTTCTCAATTGTTATAAATCTTATCAGTAATTATGCACGTTGAATTAATTATTTCACACATGAAATTTTTCATATTATAAGATACTAGAAGATATTTCATTAGAGGTCGTCAATGGCTCAGTCTGTAGAACGTTGGATTCATAATCTCGAGGTTCCGAATTCGAATCCCGCTCTCGGACAATTTATACAAGCACCACTGTACATTACACGTGCTTTCTTCGAAGAATTGAAGATCTCCGTCGTTAATTAGCATCGCAATGATAGCATAAGTGCATCGACGTTAAATAAAAAAAAAAATATATATCTTTTATGGTTTCTGTGACTTTTTTATTGAAATCGATTTTTGCTTTTTTTATTTTATTGATATTTTTAAAATTCAGTATCTAAACAAATATAATGATTTGTGCGCACTAGAGTTATATAATAATACTAATTTTTGTCGAAATAAAAAATCAGTCGAGCTTTTTATTTTTTAGAAACTTTGAATAAAAATTAAATATTCAGATTTCGATACTACACATCAAAAGTTTGTTTATAACTTTTTATGTGTAATGTTTTGGTGAGTTTTTGACGCACCGTTCACTCATAAACTTTGAATAAAAATATTATTAGAAGGGGAAGCTTCCTGATGCCCTTAATTATCGATTATAACTTGATTTTTTATTATAACGTCTACTATATGTATAATCGGTTTTATCAAATCAAAAATTTAATTTTTAATCATTTTTTTTTTTCCTAAAAATGAAGTTGCATTTCTATTTAATACAATAAAACGTTCAAAAAATTATTGTGAATAATTTATAGTATTTATTTAATAAAAGAGCTGTCGAAAATTGGTGTTCTTCAAAATACTTGAAAATTGCAAGTTAATTAATTAAAAAGAATGCATATAAGTCAAAGACATCACAATAAAGAAGTTTAACATCAAATGAATGAATAGTTTGTCATTTAAACTCTTGATGTAGCCATTTGAGAATCCAATGCAAGATCGAGATAATAAAGAAAAAATTTTGAATGTAAGCCAAAACAAGGCTCCAACATTTTTCATATTTTTCTAAGCAATTCACTTACATTTCGATCATCGGTGTCATCTTGTTGAACCTTTTTTTAATGCAATGTGTTAGATTTTTTATGACAATAAGTGAAACAAAAGGAACACGATAAATCCATTAATAAATACTTGAACTAGAAAAATATTCAATATCAACTTTTTTAAAGCTGACCATTGTATGTGATTAGTAAATAAATTTTGTCGATGTTTTAAGTCATTCAGAATTTAATACTTGACGATAATATATATCCTACAAATGATAGTATGTTTTTCATATTAGATAAAAGCTTTTTAATATTTTATCATTATTTGTAAATACTAAAATTATTACTCAACCTGGTTTTTAATTTTCATATTTATTTTTCTCGTTGATAAATCTTCAAGCATTGAACACAAATTTAAATTCATATAGAGAAGATCAAGTAATGGTTATAATATTTTACATGTAATTCGTACATTAAAGAATTGCAAATAGCTCATAAAGCTATATTGTTATTAAAAAATATTTGTTTTTTAATGTATTATAAATTATGTAAAAATTATTCACTTATTTAACAACAAAATCGTTAAAATATAATACCCATTTCAGTCAATAGTTTAAAAAATTTTTTTTAAATATTTTTATTGATAAAATCGAAAAATGTAAAAAATTTTACTTCTAGATACAAAAAATAAAATTATTTATCAATTCAATCAAATATTACAAACCAAAAGTCTCATATATAAGCGTACAAACTGCGCTACTTCCTTGATGCATTATCATAGATGACCACGTATACACTTCGTCATTTATTGTATTTACGTTATCAATAAAAAAAAAAACGACCACCTTGTATAAGGCAAGATTGATATTCTATTGACTGGGCCATTGATATTGTTCTCGCGTCGGTGCATATAAACAATTTATATTATAATTGAATTCCGCGTTGAATCTTAAAACGCTCTTAACAAAATTGCTTTATTGTCATAATTATTAATTATTCAGTGCTGTAATATTTAAGAAAATATTTAATGTTCGAAACACGCTGCGGATCTTATTTAAACATATTTAAAGAATAAAGTGGCTATGCGTGTATAAATGTTTAAAATTTTAGTTATATAAATAAACCATTAAAATTTTACTACTCGTTGAATTCATCATAACAATAATATAATAAGATTAGCGGAAAATTAACAAAAGGCAGAATAAAAATAAAGTTAAATTGGTCGGCTATGCACAATAAAGAATAAAAGAAAGAGGAAGGAATGTACAAACTATAGGACAATGCCTGCATATTGCTTTACAGGTTCAAATGACATTATTCAGATTTGTATTAACCTTCATGTTTAAGAATAGAAGTGACTGTCTTGCATACTATATAACCAGATACGATAATAACTTTTATTATAAATCCACCAAATAAGCATCTTTTAAATTTCATATTACTATTTTATTTTCTATAAGATTAATATTTTTATTTTTTTTAAAATTATTCTTATGTAATAGGTGAAAAAACGTAATGATTGTCATTTACTTGCAGTAATCTTATTTTGTATTTTTAGAATATAAATCGTATAAATATTTAATTTTATTAATTAAATCATAAGATTATACTTAATTGTACGACTCGTTATCAGTTTTCGAATGACTTACACGAATTTTTTCACAGCGCAACTGTAAATATTTGGAAATAATAAATTTAAATCTTTACGATGATTTTAATAATTTAAAATTTTAGTCTAATGAAATTTTGAAAATCTATTATACTATTCATGCGTGACTCATTACATAAATATTTATTCATATGTTGGCTAAATACCAATATTTAAACTAGAATTTTGTTTTATGAAAACAATAATATATTTTTATATACAAAAATTCGCGTGTCTTTTTATTCTTAATTTGTAAGTAGTATAATTTATATGCAATGGCTTTGTATGATTTAAGTCGGAGTATAATTTATTTTCAATTTTATAAATTTTAACTTTAATGTGCATTTGGAAATTAAGTATTTTACTTTGTATGTAAAAGAAAAAATAATTAATTTATGATGTCTATTTATGTGCACATTGCTTGGACATCTCGAGTTATTTATTTAAGATATTTATAGTCGTACGTGCATTAAATATTTAAAATCATAAATATACTTAATTTTGTAAAATATTAATAGTTTAAATAGTAGGAAAAAGTAAATTTTTACTATTTGTTAAATTAAGGAAATATTCAACTTAATTTATTTTTATAATTTAATAAAATTTGTCATAAGTGTCTGGAAACATACTTGTATGTGGTAGGTGAAATATTAACTTTTATGGTTAATGCAATATGAGGGTAAAGCAAATCTTTGTTTCGTAAAAATTTTAATTTTATTTAAATAGAAGAATCTCTTTGATATTGACTTGAGAATTTTCATTTATTTAAATTATAATGTCGGTTGAATTCTTAAAATATCTAATAAAATCTTATAAAAGAAAAAGAAAAGATTAATTGTAATAAAATATTCAGTGATTATAATTACATTCCAAACATTACTATTTTATATGAATTAATATATAGAAAAAGAAGATGATGTTAATTCAACCTGTTAACCCATCTGTAAAGTTTAGAATTCGAAATTAAAGTTCAAAATTGATATTGAACATTTACAAAAAGTCGTTTACATCTTAAATCCAGCTTGTCAGATAAACTGATTAAATCGAAAATAAATGTAAGGATTTATTAATGAGATACAAACATAATAATTTTATTTTTAAATCATTATCGATACTTAAAAATAAAATAAATACTATTTTGTCGTAAAAATTTTAACAAAACAGATTTTTTTTAAATATCTTATCGATAAATATAATAATTGATAAATATTGATTAACCAATGAATAAGCTCTTTTTCATTTTTTTTCGTCAGCAATTTGAACAAGTGATTATAAATGAACTCTGTAAAACAAATATAAAATGATGTCAAAAATTTTTCTAAATAATTGTCACATATTTATCTAAAATATGAAGCGCACGACATATGACATATGGCTTTTCGATTCTCTTTTACAGCTTTATAAGGATGTAAAATTATGAAAAATACCACATCTATTCTATTCAATATTTGATTTAAGGTCTAGATAACTTATCAGCATTAACTTTGGAGCCGTACAGTTTTCAAACTAATTAATTTTCAAACAAAAATTTACAAGTGCATAAAAAATAAATTCATTTTTTTTCCATTTTTATATATTTATAATAAAAAAACTTTTTAAAATAATGAGATTTAAATTTTTATAGTTTTAAAACGAATACAATTTTTGAAAATAATCCTAAAATTTAAATATGTTCGCTCATAACTTTGAAAAAAATTAGTGTTGCATTAGTTTATAAAATATAATTTTATTTGGATATTTTACAATTAGAAAATTTTTAGATGCTAATAAAACGGAGAATAAAACAATATTATTATAATAGGATATAATAATCCACATCATTTTCTTTAAATCGAAAAAAAGCTTAGGCTTATCTCAAAATTTAATGAATTAATCTAATCTCAAAACTCAATGAATAAATACTGTATATTGCGTAATTATGCAGTTACGTTACCGATTTTATAATCAAATAATCATCCTAATGTCATGATTAATGTTTTTTTTTTAATTTCAAAAATTCAATAAATATTTTAAGAATATTTTGAAATTTAAACTTAGTTATTACATCTCCATGATTACAAAAACACAATATCAAAATCTTATTGCATTGAAAACTGAATTAAAAATTAAAAGAAAAATAAAGCAAGAATCGAGAGTTTTGAAAAGCAATAAAGCTTAATATTCATAAAACATCAAAGCTGAAATTTAACGTTTGTTAATCCCTAAAAAACAACTGAATATTGATTTATTTTTACACCATCACTCAGTTGGTTTAGCTCCTAAAAGACCTTTAAAGCTCTTTTGCATATAAATACGTGCGTTTATGAGGCGCCTTTAATTTGCTTTGCTTAACTTTGAAAAAATATATGCTCAAAATGACCTGATTATTATAAAAACGTATCTTCTCTGCGTGTAACATTTTTAACGATTCTATATATACGGTGCTATATACGTATGTTTTTCACCATGAAACTCGAACGCGACCTTTAACTTTCCGAAGTTGTCCCATCCAATTCGGTTTCCGTGTTTGTGTGTTTGTGTGTGTGTGTGTGTGTGTGTGTGTGTGTGTTAGTGTGTGTTAGTGTGTGTATACACGCACCTGGGAACATTTCCTTGCGCTCGTAAAACAGCTCAGCCTTGTCCCTATACATATCGCTTGGAAACCTATAAAAATTTTCTTCACTTATACACGCGCAAAGGAAAACAAAGTGACTAAATATTTGACGCAACAGTTTTTCCATGTGTTAGTCTTTTTTTTCTCTCTTTTTTCGTTCATGTGTATAGAAAAGAAATCAACGGCATTATTATTTTCTTGTATGATAATGCTACACATATATATACGCGGAGTGTGTAGTTTCTTCGAAGTTCATCGCGGGTGAAATCAGCCGCATGCTCCAATATATATATGTATGTGTATATCTTATCTTCAACCGCGTTTTCTTTCTTGAATCTGTATACACACACACACACGCATGCATATATATATTTCCCTTATGGATATTATACGTTAATTCTATTATCACACATAAAGCACACACACCCACACACACACACGCATGTGCTCACACACACGCAACATACATTCCTATAGGATCTTGTATCTATAGCGTAAAAGAGTAAGTAAAATTCGTAAACATCTGCGATCGTCGTTGGCTATTAAAAAATTTTTTTTCATCATCTCTTCTAGTTCTAATTAAACTTATTGAAGAGCATACAATTAAGCTAAATTAGAAGTCAGAAGGTTCCCATTCTTTAATTTTTTTTTTCATTCTAGAAACCACCGCCCGATGAAAAGAGCTTATAGCTCCAAGAAGAATTTCAAGCACATGGCATATATATGTGTGTATTATATTCATCGTCGTTGTCGTTTATAATACGTTGATATTCCTCTCCGCGAGACGACGACGACGATCCGTATGTCCCTTTCTATTTCTTTTCTGCAGAGCAGAGAGGCACATATACACATATAGCGAGCCTCGCGTTCTGACGTCACAGTATAATTACTTCTTTCATTCTCTTTGTGCGCGCTCTTGGGCAGAAGCGTCATATGTGTATGTGTTGATATGTCCGTATACACATGGATTTGTCCATGTATGTGTTAGTGTTAAAGTCGTATACAGTGTCCTCGGGTCCAGCAAGCGTATTATATATATATATATATATATAGCATATCTCCACGAGAGAAGCGTATGAATTGTATATATATGTATATATATATATATATATATATATATATATATATATATGTGAATAAAAGAGAAAAAAAAGAGAGAATGAGAGGAGAGAGAGAAAGAGAGAATGTGCGACTGGCGGCGACGGGCTCTCTCTTTCTCTCTCTTTTACTCTCCTCCCTCCCGCTCTTTAGGAGCGCGCGTTCGCGCTGTGCTTATCTCTTGGTATGGATGCTAAAAATAGCCCCTGTCACGGCCAACAGCGATATTTTAAAAAGTTAAAGCCACACTCTGTGGTACCAGCGTATATAGCGGCAGCGGCGGCGGCGCGCCGTGGCACACACAGCGGCAAGAAAACGAGTAACGAGTTTCCTCTTTTCCCCTCTATACCTTCCACCTCTCTATTCTCTCTTTTTTTCTTTCTCTCTCTCTCTCTCTACTATATAACATCAGACATTTATATATATTCATAATATAAATGTGTTGGAGTATATGGTATATATAGTCTGGCCACTTTGTTCACCAAAGCAAACGCGCAACAAGCGGCCTCGTCTCGTTTATATAGTCGTTGGTGTTGACGATTTTCTGCTTTTCTGCGCTCTTTCTCTCTCCATCTCTTTCTTTTTCTACTTTAAATCTGAAAGCGATGATATAAATGTATGTGTTGACAGCTGGCGCCACCTAGTGTATGTTTAGAATGCTATTATTGGGTATGAAAAAAACACCTGCATGGTAACGTAGCGACCGATAAATCATTTATTGTTATGATTTTCGATCGGTATATAGCTAGGTGTGAATTACGCTTTTTCTTACTCACCAAAGATGATGTTAGTTTAGACACTGTGGAAGTTAAAGTTTGATTAAAGTCTTTACACGAAGATACTTTTTTTATTTTTAGATTTTTAAATTAAAATTAATTATATTGAAAAAATTAAAGTTTTATTCATTTTTTATTATTTTTTATTTTTTAATAACTTAATTTCAAATTTAAATACTTGAAAAAGTATAAGTTTGTTGTACTTGCAAATATTTAATTGAGAAAAGCTGAAAAATTTAGTGAATTTTCATCTCAAATTTTTCAATTTCACATTAAATATCACATATAAAGTGTTGAAATACAAAACTTAAAATTTTATGAAATTCGTACGTGTTAAATTTTTTTTTAGCCCTTTATTTAAAATAAATGAAAAATTCATCCAGAATAAAATCTATATTTTATCGTATGCTAATATAAAAATTTAATAAATAAAAATATTCTATTTCAACAACAACACAAACAAATATATTAATAAATTGTTTAAAAATTATATGTATTTAAAATTTTATGCGTTCAAATTCGTCTGTTAAAATTTTTTTATTTAATTTAAATTCATAAATTATTGTTATGAAGTTTTTAAATCTCATACTTTTTTCGTCAATTTTAATATTAAATTCGTTTGGGTTTCATCTCAAACACTCGAAAGTCATGCTAAATTTTTTAAAGTGCATTTCGTTGAAAAAATAAATATCCGAAAATCACTGTTCAACTGTTAATATCACCAGCTACAAATGGGTCATAAAAGCTTTATATAGGTCATCAAAATTCATTCACAACATCATTAGTTAATTATGTCTATTTACATAGAAAAAACTATATAGTACAATTGATTCGACGGTACTTTCTTAAGTTAAAAAATTATACTAAAAAAGATAATTCGTTAAAAGTTGAATTTTGTATTCTGTATCAACTTTGAATGTACAGAGTGCCTGAAATATGTTTGAAAAAAAGGGAAAACTCAAACAAATTTCACTTGAATCTTATGCGTCGTGCAAGTGAAATTTACAGCAACACAAGTGAAATTTTTTAGAAATTTCAAATGAAAATTCAATTGATTTTTCACTTTATTTTTCAAATGAATTTTCACAAATGGAAATCATTAATTTTGAAGAAAAAAGAACTCATAATTATGTTATTGTACCCATCATAATTGCAAAGTTAGTAAAAAATTAGTATAAATTTTCTTGTAAAGTATTTTGAAAAACTTAAAAGTATTTAATTTGCATTACGTGTAATTTTTTCGGTAATCGATATAAAAATTCGTTAAAATCGCAGTCAAACTACTCAAGTTTTTAAACAACCAATATAAATTAACGTGATACTAAAAACTTCGATTTAGACTTATAAACAACATTAAACATGGAGAATTATTATACATATATTCCAAAATATTTCAGATATTAAATTTAAATATGAATTAGAATTATTGCGTTATTATGAATAAAGTTTTAAATATTTTCGTAAATTTATAATACATATTATGTATATATAAAATTTTAGTAAATTTTTGTATTATGTTTGTTTTACAATACGGATTGTAAATTTTATCAAGTCTTGCAATATAGTTTTTTCAAAGTAAAAACCTTGTTCATAAACAACATGAGTACTGTAAATTTATTTCATAATAAGTTTAACATGATTAATATTATTATAAACAGACACGAAATAAGTAGTCCTTTTTTTAATAAAAATTGCAATTATATTAATCATAAAAATCACTCAAATATAAAATTTTAAATATCTAATTTATTATAAAAGAAGCGGAATGTCTATTTATATAAATAAACGTTCTTGTATTTATTTAAAAAGAAAAATTTCTATTTTTAGAAGCGCAAACTGCTTGTATTTTTACTTCTATGACAAATTGTTTCCTGACATTCATCCAATTGATTAACACAAATCGATACCACTTACACGTGGGCAAAAACATGCTACGACTTATCTCTTACAACAATAAGTGAAAGGTTAAAAATAAAATCTAAATTTTTCCTTTGTTACACGCTAAAGCACTCGGCTTACAAAACTTAAATTATGATAATTATATTTCCATACTCCAATTGCAACATTAAATTAACTTTAAATATTAATTTTAAGGTAATTATATTAATTTCATTAGTATATTAAACATGAATATTGCCTAATACAATAATGCGCTTCTTCAATGAAAAAATGGAAGTTCAACACTCTTGAAAATGTTGAAATTTTTTTAACATCTTTCATTTTAATATACTAGCCAACATATTAGTAAACGCGTATAAGCAATCCCAACAATTAGCCAGGATATCCGTTTCGTTAAAAAACATTAATATTAGTCTATTGGTTAAAAAAAGGAAAAGAATAAAGGATTCCCTTGTACGAAAGTAATGATTTCAATTCTCGACACAATACATTTAGAGATGATGGCATAGTTTCGATCCGTTGCATAGCTGCGCGCATGCATATATGCACGTTCCTTCTTTTTTTTTCCTTTTATTTTTCACAATGCACAACTTGAGAACGTTGCGAAGTAGCCGATAATGCAATACGCTCTTTTTTGCTGCTTGTCTTGGGTTGTCAAAAAAAAAGAAAAGCAAATTTGCTAGGTATTATGAATTTAAAAATTATTTGATATAATGTTCACGTGTATTGAATAAATTTAATTTACATATTATTGAAGTTGAAAGATTTTTTGGATTTAATATTGTAATTTTATTGATTTTGATTAGAAAGTTTAAACAAGTCCACATACTTGTATTTTAATATTGAATCAGGATCAGAGATTTTACTAAAAATTTGGTTACATATTCGATTATATATATATAGATTGAAAGTTACGTAATAAAGTAGCTCTTCAAGTTTCGATTGAAATTATGATATAATATATAGAGATCGTTAATGGCTCATTCGGTAGAGCGATGGATTCGTAATCTTGAGATTCCGAGTTCGAATCTCGCTCTCGACGGCCGATTGATACAAGCACTACTGTAAGTTTACATGTGCTTTGTTCACAAACACACTGACAATCTCCGTCGCTAATTAGCATCGTAATGATACCATAAATACAGCGACGTTAAATATAAAAAAAAATGTTATAATATTTTTGAAATATTATCATCTTTAATATATTTTATATTGTTAATTAATATATAGCATATTTTTATTTGTAAATCATTATTCTTAACAAATTGTAATATTGTTTCAAGTATACAATTCATATTAAAATTTGTATATTGTACACTCGAATGAAATGGATATTTATTACGTAACAGCTTTTTTTGTAGCCTATAATTTTTCATTATCAAGTAAACTGTCAAGCTTTCCAGGTCATAATAAATTTTAATCAAACTTTGAAATTTTAGTTTTATTATGAAGAAATAAAATGAGTGACATTTATTTATTTTAATGGTGAAATTGTATCATTTAGTCGATAAACTGTTATAGAAAATTTAAAATATTTTTTATTTAAATTAACGCTATACTGAAAACAAATAATGTTTTTGAACGTCGAAACAAAAAGTTAAAGCTTTTTTAATAATTTGGTTTAATAAAACAACATTGTTCATGCATCTTAAAAATAATTTTTTAATTTTTCGTTATGTATTAATTGTTAAAATCTATAATTCACCTAATAAATATTTTAACTAATTTATATAAAGAAAAATAAGATAATACTAATGACGTTAGGATTATTTACATGGTAATCATAAATTTATATTTTCAATATAAATTGGTTTTTATTTGACTTGGAACGTGTGAGTTGGTTTATATCTGGTATATTGGGAATCGAAAAGGAAATAGCGACAATATAAATTCAAAATGTGATACGAATTTTGTGATTACGTGATGTCGTTTAGCCAAAATTTGCTTACACATGTCATAAATTATTGAACAGGTTTCTAGTTTTGAATAAAATTCTTATTACTTATATTAAAAATAGTAATGGTTGAATTTTCCGTAAATTATTATTTCAATTATTATGCGTATATACACTCCGACGTTAGAAAATTCACCAGAATAATTTAAAATAAATTCATTTTGTTTTTTTCTTTAATCCAGACTCTATATATTTGTGCCTATTACAGTGTAAACCCAACGTTAAAAAAAGGTCCCAAAAACCATTTGAAATTTAATACTACTGGTTATGCTTCTCACGCTTTGGCGTAGGCTATATTTCAAATACATATTCTATTTAATTGCTTTATTTTATTTCACATCACACTTTAAGACTTCGTCTAACGTTTAAAGGTTATATGATCACGTCACAACTAGCCAATTGCATTACAAATAGTTTGCGGTTACTTAGAGGCTCGCTATTATTTTAAAAGCTTAAGAAATTAAACGACTTTTAGATTTATAAACTTGATCAGGACAGTTCAATAGAATTAACTTCATGTTCAAAAATTTAAATTATTCTGGCGACTATTTTCTACAGATACTTATACAGTAGTCGCGCTAATAGCACTTTATTTCATTCAATTAAATAAAAATGTATAATACAAATAAAGTTGTAGTACTAATTTTTTGTTCCTACCTTTACTTTATTTGCAATCATGCTGTTACTACTTATACATATTTTTTAAATTTATATATAGTATTTTAAAAGAGCAATATCTGATATCGAGAAAAAAAATAATTCCATTTCGTACGATGACTTGACGAAAAATTTATTATATCAATTAAATAATTTTAAATTCAACAAATTTCAGAGCAGGAGGTATCCGGTACGTCAAATGTTTACTTTATACTCTAAAGATAATTTCTAATCTAAAGTATGCAATAGGTCCACTTTAGAAAATTGTTCAGTAGAATTTCACTTGATATGACGGATAACAAACAGCTTAGATAAACTAAACAGAAAATAATCATATCTAGAATCTATTAATGAATCGACAAAACGTGACTTTCAATGGATTTACTGCTAATTGATAAAACAAATTTATAGAAGCATACTAATCTCATTTATTCTATGAAACTCTGGATCAATTTATATGAGTAATAAAGAAAAAACGATCACAACGAAAGCTACAAAAATTATACATTATAGTCAAATTCTAGATATATACACGAATTCAGTGTTTTCAATATAGTTGTCAATACAATCATTGTTTTCAACATAAAGTATACGAAATATATAATATCCATGTATAAATATTCAACATAAAATAAAATATACATTGATTGTATTAACTAATTGCTTTGCATTGTTGTAAAGAGCTTCTTAATCAGGTTGAAATCTAATGAAATAGTTCTTTACCATTAACATCTAGAAGATTAAAACTTTTTTGTATGAAAACTAAGCTCAAATCCTTTCGAAATAACACTTATAGCATATCAAAATATCAATTTTTTTTCTCGTAGTTACAGCGTAATAAAAATTGAATCTAAATTTTATTTTTAAAACAATAATAAAAGCTAAAATTTTTTCTAATTTTTATTACGCTGTAATTTTGGGAAAAAAGTAATAAATAATAGAAAAAGTGAGTAAGAAAAACAAGAGCCATTCAATACAATCCTTAAGAGATCGCGAGTGGCTCAGTCGGTAGAGCGATGGATTCGTAATCTCGAGGTCCCGAGTTCGAATCCCGCTTTCGGCTGACTTATACAAGCACCTCTGTACATTACATGTGCTTTGTTCACAAACACACTCGTGATCTCCGTCGCTAATTAGCATCGCAATGATACTATAAATACAGCGACCTTAAATAACAATAAAAAAAATTAAAAAATAGAGGGAAGGAAACAAATTTGTTGTATTTAAAATAATTTTTTTAAAATGAAAGCCGAAATTCAAATCGTATTCTTTTGAATTGTTTTGATTTCAAGTTTCCCCATCTGTATAAGTACAATACAGAGACATTAACATATTACAATAGAAATAAAACTATGCATTAATTTTTATTTTCGTATTTTTGCTATCGATGCATAGAAATTGGTTAAAAACATGAAACAGGATGCAAATATATCGAAATATATTGACTTATTACCTGCTTTTAATAAAAGTAGTAACAAAGAGCATCAAAATTTTTCACTTATCGATAAAAATTAAATTTCAAACATTATCAGATTAGAAAATTATGAAACGTAGGTTTATTAGATGAAAGTAGAAGGATGTGTAATTACATCATATAAAATTATTTTTTTAAAACTATAACGAATTATTAATATAAGAATGCGTATTTTACAAAGTGTAATTCAATCAAGTTTTTTAATTCACTTGAAGGAAAAATATAATAATCATCCTCGCAAAAATACTAGTAATATTTGCGAATTCATTCATTAAAAAAAAAATTTCTCACCGGAAATCACATTTCACTAAAAAAAAATCATTCAAAAATAATTTACAAATCCAAGCGAAAGCATTAAATGACTATGAAAAATCCACGGTGTATTAAAAAAATAAAACAAATACAAATAATATAAAAATATATTATTAGTACCATAATTTTTTTTAATACATAACTCATTTTCGTTACGACGCTCTAACGTATGTGATTATTGTACAGATTTGGATATTCAATTAAAAGTTAATCCTAATGACTTATGCAAATCAATGTATGAATTGCAGAAAAATTTAAAAAAATTTACTTATCATCTAACAAGTATGACCATAAAAAATTGATTATTGAATTTTATTATACTCGAATCTACTTCTCCCAAAGTCGAATATCAATGGTCAATTTTATGAGAGACTTTTTTAGATTTCTAAATTTAATATTCATTGCCATAACAACATAATGATTTAAGTACCTTTTACTATAATGTGAAAAACGAATCGAAAAAAGATCTAAATAGTATAGGTTCGCCAATATGTATTATAGTTGTTTATATATTTTCTATCAGAGATCATTTCTTTAATCAATTTATAACAATTTCAGAAAAAACGGCTGAATAATGAAAAAATCTGTACAAAGTATAAAAGAGTATGTGAAAATTTTTAAATGCGTCAGAAAATATCTTGAAACGTCAATAATAGTTTTTAATATTAGGAAATCACGTGTGTTTCCACTATATATTGTTTTCAAAAGTAATAAAATTATGCATATATTATCTTATGATCAACCGAATTTTGACAGAATGACGTTTGTATTATTTGATAGATACCGCCAACATTTCTTTCTGTCACTCGATTTAAATAATACATTCTGAAAAATCGCTTTTTGCACTTTAAATAGTTGAATTTCGTAACTTTGCATAAAATATTTTGAAATATGGAACGAAACTGTATCAAACATTCTGTAAACTGAACTCCGCCCATATGAATAATAATTTCAATATATAAAAATTCGAAATTCAGGATGAAAAAAAAGATCACAAAAAAATAAATATTGAATAAATAAATAAGTCAATAATCAGAATAATATGCAGTTGTCAAGAAAACAGAAATAAAAATTCTATCAACTAATTCAAAAGAGCACTAATGAAATATGCCAACCTAATTGCTGAAATTAAATGAATTTTGCATAATTCAATGTAATATCAACCATCAAGCTCAAACTTAACTAATAGACTTTTAAATTAGAATGGTTAAAAGGATTTGCAATTGTCTTATTATTTGTACACGTTACTCCTGTAAAAACAATAGTCACTGACTTATTCATTAATATAAATGAAATTTCTTTGTTCTTTAAATATTTTTATTTTCAATTTCGAAATTTCAATGTATCGAAAGTATTATTCATGCGCGTTTGGGATTAGAAATAATCCTTTGCACAAAGTTAACATTCGGCGTATCTCATTTCCCCCTCCTGCAAGTAATGATCGATAATAAAAATGAAATATTTTTATTTTTAATTCTGAACCGAGCATTTCTTTCAACAGGATCTTGTTTATTATATATTTTAATCGTGTTTGCATTAGCAATTAAAACTTTTATCGAATGGATAGCTTTTTTTACATACTTCATAAAGTTCAAACTTTTCTTTCACTTGCGACAGGTTTTATTTAAGGATAGAGTATACAGTTTTTCGCATGTGCAAATTAACCTGTTTTGTAAAAACGTAGTACTGAACATTCTTTAATTTTGCATTTGGGATTGTGTACTGACGTCTGATGCTTTTAAAGACTAATTAATATCCTATTGTTTCAAAAAAGGTATTTATGTAATTTTATTATTTTTTGCACTTGCTGATGATATCCGCTGAGACAACATTTGTGCGATATTAATTTAATTTTAATAAGATTAATTTTGAATATTTATAAACATTTATTGATTATATAAATTTTTCAAAATTAACTCCACAGAATTCCGTTATTCAATTTCTTTTATTATTTCTTTTTTAAATGATTTTTGCAACAAGTTGAATACATAATCAACCAGTTTTTCTAATCTGCTTTGAAAATCATAAGATATCGTGTACACCAAGTCACTGGCTGTGTTTATTTACAAGTTTTAAGTAAATTTAGAAGTTAGTAAATATACTAATGTCTAAATTAAATGCGAAAATTTACAAGTTTCCGTGAAAGGAAAATGGAGAGATAATAAAAAGATAAAGCTTATTTATTCTTTTCGGTGAAGCTAAAGGATGAATTTTTGAAAAAGTTAGTTCCAAAAATATTTTACAGTCTTTTTTACTTAAATTAAAATGGGATGTGATGTTTAATTTTTATTAATACTTTTTTTAAATAAATAACTTGAGGACAAACATTTCAAAGAAAATATGACAATTTGTCACCATCTTCAAGACAAGTTAAATTTTAAAATTTTTGTCGATCCAAAAATACAGAGTATTTTTAAAAACTATTATAGGACAAACACGGTACTGCTGACAGACAACTAATTACTTATATTTATAGTAAGATTTTCACGCGTGTTAAAATAGAGTGAAAATTAAAAAGAAAAGAAAAATACGACATTAAAATATATTGTCAAAGTTCGCATGCACTGTAAATAACTAGTTATTATATTTGATAATTGATAAAATATGTCTGAAACTGTGTCTTTAACCGCTTATCAATTCTTGACCCTTGATGTGCACGCTTTAGAAAAATTTACAAAGAAAAATTTCTCTTTTAAATTCTCGCACATCACATTGTACGAGATAAAACAAAAATTCTCAATTCTATTAATAAACAATATTTGAAGAAAAGCACAAATATAAAATTGTGCGCTTTAGTCCAAATTAATTTACTAAAGCAATGTTAAGTTTTTAAAAGGTAAAATGTTGAATAAAAAGATTGATGTATGAATATAAAATACTTTAATAAGATTCAGCTAAGGAGTGACAAACGGAGCGAGATGTGTTCGCTTTGAAGGTAGAAAAGATTCTGACGTTTTGCAAAATATTTCTTAAATAGTTTCTATGGAATTTTTAGTTAAGACAAGGAAAAGGTTTTTTTATTACACAGAGAAAGTTTTACAATGAGATTAAGGATTAACGGAAAAACCCGAGTAGCCGACATATGGCGTTATTTTTAATTTTCATCGGTCGCTCCGTTCGTCATAAATACATTTATTTTTATTACTAGTACAGAAAAAGAGTACCTCTTTGCAGAGGTTTGTACAATGGTTCATTTATTTGTATTTGCTACATATTAAATTCCCTTTTAAATCGCTTTAACATCTTTCACATATATTGTAAAATATAAGAAAATATTAAGAAAAAGATTTTAACTCTAAACGTTGAATACATTTAAAAATATTAACAATCAAATTAATACTAAGATACATTATGACATATGTTTATACATGATTCTCCCCCGTTGAGAGGGTAACGATCAACCATTCATTTATTCAACTCTGTTATTTTAATTTTCTATAGGAAGAACTGCTATTTTCGTTACTGGTCTCTTTTTGAGCCCGTCTTGAGTTTTAATGGAAGCAGTACGAATAACATTGTCACTACCTGGAAAAACTTCTTCAATTCTACCCATTTTCCATTGCATACTGGGCATATTATCTTCTTTATTAGCACCAATAGTCCTGGTTTTATTTCTGTGTTATTGGTATGTTTTTTGTAACGAATGTTTAGTGAAGTTAAATTTTTTGTGCCAGCGTTGCCAGAACTCTTGTTTGATTTTTGTTATATTTTTCCAAGCGTTGAGTCGATTAATAGAGATTTTCGTACAATCGTTTTCAGGTATGCTTTTCAATGAATCACCATTAAGAAAATGCCCGGGAGTGAGAGCAGCAAGGTCGTTTATGTCTGATGACATTTGTGTTAAGGGTCTTGAGTTTAATATTGCCTCTACTTCAATAGAAAACGTTGAGAACTCTTAGCGTAAATCTTTTGTCGTATGCGACTCTTTTAAAATGATGTTTGAATTGTTTCACCATTATTTCCCATAAACCACCAAAATTTGGTGCCTTAGGAGGAATAAAGTGCCATTGTATTTTGTTGGCATTTGCAAAGTTCTCAAGGCTTTCGATTAAATCTTTTGATTTTAATAAAGAATATAATTCTTTTAATTCATTATTTGCGCCAGTAAAATTCGTCCCGTTATCAGAATAGATAGATTCTGGGAGTCCTCGTCTAGCTACAAATCGTTTTAAAGCGCTTAAAAATGCTTCAGTAGACAGATCTTCTACAACTTCGATATGTATTGCTTTTACTACCATGCAGACGAATATGGCCACGTAACATTTGATAAATTTTTATTCCGGTACCGTTTTTCTTTGATATAGAACGGGCCACAGTAGTCGATTCCTACATTATTAAAAGGTCGAGCTTGTCGCACTCTTACACTTGGGAGATTTCCATTTTGTAATTACATAAGCGAGGTTTAGCGCGAAAACAAGTAACGCAATTTCTTTTTTTTAATTTGATTTCGCCCATCATAGCCAATATTTTCTCTTTAGAATATAAAGTGTTTTGAGTGCCTGTATGTAAATTTTTAAATGATATGTTTAATTAAAGTCAGTATTGTGGTTCGAGGTAGATATGGGATCGACGAAAAAAAATTAGCCTTGAACACCCCACGATTACCGTTTTCTCAATAAGGGATCTAAATGCTAATTGTTTTTCTCTGCCAAGAGTTTTTTTAGAGTTCAACTTGATGAAAAGTTGAATTTTGACAAATTGAATTATTTCTCGCTCGTTTAGCCGTCAAGGTGAAATTCGTTTTCTATACCTTTACGATCTAAACAGCAACCGATTTGGACTTTACGTTTTTGAATGTTTGTAGGGTTGATACTTGAATTTTTCGTTTTTCTGGCAAGATCTATCCGGAATCGAGATTTGACATGATTGCTTTACACTGTTAGTTTTCAAAGTTGTTTCCTCAGATAGTCTGGTAGCCGAGATTGTGATTCACATTTTTGATTTACCAATTACGATCTGACCGACCAAAAAAACTTTCACGATTTTATATTCAAAGTTACTTGTGAATTATTGGTTCGTTTGGGTTCATTTTTTTCGGTTTATATCGTAGGCCCATCTTTGTGCTGGACTTTTAGTTCTTTAACTACTTGTGTAAACTTATTCCACGCGTAATATATCTTGAGGGAGAGATTCACCCATTCTCCAAATTTCTTGCATGATTTTCTTTGCATATAATATGACCGGACCGAGAAGACCTAACGGGTCAAATATTTTTGCGATTTCTGATAAGACTTTTCTTTTCGTTAATCTCTCATTAATAACCGAGTTCTGTATATCATAGATAAATACGTCGTTTTGCCTTCCAGTTCATGCCTAACGTTTTTAAAGAGCTGTCTGTATTAAAATTAAATTTCGTATCTAAATCTTGTAGCGCGATTCCATCGACAAGCATGGGTCGTTTGATGCCCATTGACGCATTTTCATTCCGGCTGTTTTCAATATGTTTACCATTTGATCACACATTTCTCGTGCCTCGTCTTTTGAGTCAAACCCCGTCAACATGTTATCAACATACATGTCTGTTTTTAATACATTTGATGCTAACGGAAAATTAACCCTTTCATCGTCAGCGAGCTGATGTAAGCATCTTATTGCTAAAAAGGTGCGACCGATCCGAACGTTACGGTTTTAAATGTATCTTTTATTTTATTGTTATGAAACCAAAGAATTTTTGAAATTTTCTGCTTCTTCGCGAATATAAAATTGTCTGTACATTTTTTCTATGTCACTATGACAACATATTAGCATTCGAAAACGTAATAAAATGGTAAACAGTTCATCTTGGATAGTAGGGCGACCGTTAGATATTTCGAAATTCCGTTCATAGATTTACACCATCGAACACTTTTGTTTTTTACCGCGAAGATTTTGAACTTCAGACATATTTATTAATGTTTTTTCGTTTTCATTGATTTTTAAAAACATCATTACTTTTAAATCGCTTTTGTAAAAATAACAATCTTTTTAAAGCTATTTGTCGCGAGTCGCCTAATTTTTCGTTTGATCTTTTAAAAGGTAAAGAACCGTATATTCCGTTTTTTTCGTTTGCATTTTAAAATGATTTTCACTATATAATTGTGTCTGTCCAATTAGGTTTTTCAGATTCTAGTTTCAGTAACATACTGAGACTTTTTGTATTTTAATGAATTTAAACCACCACCTATTATCCAACCAAGTTTAGTTTTTTGTAGAATTAAGTATCGTTGATATTTTTTTGACCGTTACAGAACATTGACAATGTAGGTCCTGATCCGATTAACATACTATAACTGAAGGTTTGTAAAAATTAGATCTCAATTTTAATTTAATGGAATATTTAATTGCTCCCGAGAATAAGTTTCATTTGGAATTAAATCTGTAATGTTTGGTACGACAAAAAGTAGGACTTTTTAAATTCTGAATAAATTGATTTAAATGTTTTTCAGTAAAGTATGCATTGTTTTAACGTTGCCTTGAACGTTGTTTAATTCAATTTTTCATTAAAGATCAGTATGACGACAAGTGTCTAATTCTTTACACGTTTGTGGTTCCAATTCTTGAACTTGTACGGTTGCGCTTGTCATTAAATCGAAGGAAGTTGACACCGCCATCGTGGTAAGAAATTAATTTGTTGTTTTTGGCTAGTCAACGACAACTCTGTGAGATTTTTATCGGAGGTTTTTATTTCTTTATTATCGGTTCGAAATTGTGTATTAGGTTTTTACTACATTTTTGCATTTTGGCTTCTTGTGTGATTTCAAAATTTTACATAAATTGCGTCTTTAAAATTTTTATTCGTTGATAACTGGATCTCATTTGATTGATAAGCGTGTCTTTGGAACATGCAATTTTTTTTGTTACGCTTTAAAGCGGTTTTTTCGTTCGTTTTTCATTGTATCCTTAATAACTTTATAAAATTTATTATTTCGTCTTATCGCTTTGACTTTCTCCATTATTCAATTTTTACTTATTCTCAATTTAAGAAATTTCCGGGTATTTTACCTAACGTTGCTAGATTGCATTTTTTCTTCCTTTTTTGTGTTTTCTTGATTAGGTAAATGAAAAATAAAATTATAAGTTTACGTTTTTCTAAAATAACCCATTTATTTTTGCCTTTTTCTTGAATGAGTGCATTAAAGCCCGGTCGATTTACGTTTTCTACTACCTGAATTTGTCGATCTTGTTTCTACTATAGTACTATTCCTTTCTGACGCGGTCGGTGAATTATTGCGTATTTGATTTAAATTATGCGAAGTCACCTCTGATATGTATTGTCGAGCAGTGCTTATAATCACAAATAATCATCTGAAATGATATATCTTTCTCTTTACTGGACTCCGAATCATCTAAACTGTCTAACTCGTCAGCATTGTATCGAAACCTTCGAATAATTCCTCGGTTCTTTGTAAACGCATTTGTAATTGAACAAAATCAATATCTTTATTATAACTAGTTAAAAAATTTTAAGTTTGTCTTGTATCGGTTTATTTTAAGTTTTCTCCTTCAGTAGACAATTTTTTGTTTTATCCCTTTCTAGATATTTAAATATTGGTGATATTCACTCATCTTTACATTTTTTCTGCTTGCTTGTTGCGTTTGTGTTGCGTTTTTTTTTGTTTTGTTTTTTTTTTTTTCTGCTTTTTTTTGTTTTTTTTTGCAACTTGTATAACGCATATATTGTACTCGGACAATTCGATTATGTATGTTGTACTCGGACAACTTTTGTTATATGTATGTTGTACTTAGACAACTTTTATTATATATATGTTGTACTCGGACAACTTTTGTTATATATATGTTGTACTCGGACAACTTTTATTATATATGTGTTGTACTCGGACAACTTTTATTATATGTATGTTGTACTCGGACAACTTTTATTATATGTATGTTGTACTCGGACAACTTTTATTATATATGTTGTATTATTATTGGTGATTCGTATTGTTGTTTGTTTGTGTTAAAACACTTGTATAACGCACACTCGTTTTATTATTTTTACACGACACTTCACTTCTACACTTAATGTTTAATTCACTAGTATTAAATAAGTATAAAATGCTGGACGTATCCGGCTCGAAGGACCATGAAGAAAAGCACAAATATAAAATTGTGCGCTTTAGTCCAAATTAATTTACTAAAGCAATGTTAAGTTTTTAAAAGGTAAAATGTTGAATAAAAAGATTGATGTATGAATATAAAATACTTTAATAAGATTCAGCTAAGGAGTGACAAACGGAGCGAGATGTGTTCGCTTTGAAGGTAGAAAAGATTCTGACGTTTTGCAAAATATTTCTTAAATAGTTTCTATGGAATTTTTAGTTAAGACAAGGAAAAGGTTTTTTTATTACACAGAGAAAGTTTTACAATGAGATTAAGGATTAACGGAAAAACCCGAGTAGCCGACATATGGCGTTATTTTTAATTTTCATCGGTCGCTCCGTTCGTCATAAATACATTTATTTTTATTACTAGTACAGAAAAAGAGTACCTCTTTGCAGAGGTTTGTACAATGGTTCATTTATTTGTATTTGCTACATATTAAATTCCCTTTTAAATCGCTTTAACATCTTTCACATATATTGTAAAATATAAGAAAATATTAAGAAAAAGATTTTAACTCTAAACGTTGAATACATTTAAAAATATTAACAATCAAATTAATACTAAGATACATTATGACATATGTTTATACAATATTTCTTTATAAAAAGTCTTTGCTCGACCTTCGATGTTAAGAAAAGATAAATGTTCAAAGAAGTATCGCTAAATATATATATACGCATACTCGCGGCTGTACTATTTTACTCGAACTTGTCAGTCTGTCACGGCCACATGTCACTGGATGAATAGCATTATTTTATTTCAACTGAAGAAAAAAAGAATATTTTTATCTTTTTAACCCGCAGGTATAATGTGAGTAGATGTAAAAATTAAAAACTGATAAAATTCAAGTATTTACTTGATTTGCATATTTGCGAACAAGTACGTTTTAATATTTTGAAAATTAGGACAGAATAAAAGTTCTTTACCTGTTACGTGGAAACTTTAAAAAAAGGAGAATGATTATACATATTATTAATTTTTTTAATATGTCAAGTTTATTGTCACTTTGGAATCATTTCAAAAAGGATAAATCTTATTTATATAACAATTTCTAATTAAAATTGTTGACTATACTCGTTTTAATGAATTTCAACAGTATTACGAGGACTCAGAATGTGGATCTTGCCTAGTAAAACCGGCAATTATAGATGAACGACATCCCGTCTGGCAAATGAAGGATTATAAAGCTATTTTATCTTCCGTAAATGGTTAAAAAACAAGCGCTCGAAAATAATAGCCGATCGTTCTCTTGCTTATTCTGGAAAAACTAATCTGTATAAGGATTTTTACCAGTTCATTTGTATGTGCGATTTTAATTGCATTCTAATAAAGAAAGTTCTTAATACAAAGTTAAGAAAATATAATGAGTGAGGTGTACAAAATTTTTATTTAATCAAGAATTATTGACGATTATAATTGCACAAAGACAATAGATCTAGTAAATTTTGATATTGAAAAATTTGCCAAATAATATATCAATGCAATCACAGACTAAAATAACGTACATTGATATTGAAGATAAAAATAAATGATCTTTTAAAAAAAAACTTGTAATAAATCCAGAACAACTTTTTCAAATAATTTCTTTGATAACTTTATCGTATACATACTATTTCTCATAAAATTGAAATCTTCCAAATCCTTATTCGAAATCGCATAAAGTAGCCAAGTTACTTCTATCATTACGATTACCGAAACGCGTCTATATAACATATCGGATCTTAATGACAGAAAATTTCAAAGGAAATATTTATAGTAAAAACATCGGGGTATCGAAAATAAACGCGGAAAGGAATACCGGTATCACTGGGGGCTGCATCGTATATTTCGATAAATTTATTTGTTTTCATAATTTAATAGCGTCTAAGACAGTCGCAAATCAATTCTCAAATAATTTCTGCGTATACGAATATCTAAATCATTATAGATAAAAAGAAAATAATAAAAAAAAGAAGAAGAAGGTAGGGAGAAGGGGGTATATGGTATATATAAGAGATATAGTGAAATCGCAAATGGCGTGGGTGGCACGTGCAATGAAAACCAAAACATTTTAGCCTTTGACGTCAAGGTTTTCTTTTTACTTTATATATATGCGACTGTAATCTAAGTTAACACCAAGGCTATTAAAAATCAAAACCATAAAAACCATTTGACAATAAGAATATGAAATCGAATGGAAATCTTTTATATTATATCACGCACCATTAAAAACTTTCGCTTTTATAAAGACAAATTCATCTTCTTATTTCTTTTTTTTTTGCTCGTTGTCTTCGCGCCCCACTTTAAAATCTATGCAAAAAAAAAATGATTCTTGTAGCTTGGGGGCAAAACATACAACACGCTTTGATTGCGTTATTTAGGGCATCACGTAAGGATTGGTGATTCGCAAATACGAATACACACGTGCGCACACACACACACATATACAAATATACACAAATACACACACACACATATATATATATATATATATATATATATATATATATATATATATAACAAGTGAAAGGAGAATCTAAAATATATATATACATATATTTACAAAAACACACACACACATGCGTGTATATATATTTATATATATATACATATATATAAAAAGACGAAAGTGGGCGAAGAACAAAATACACATGATGGTGTGACCTTAAAAATAGACACGTCGTTCATTTGTTTTCTCTCATTTTAGGCCCTTTGGGAAAACGAAAAATAAAAAGAGAGAAAAAAAAATGTGCCACGCGCGTTATAGCGGTGGACTTTTTATGTGTCATGTTTCGCACACGCAGAACCGTATAGAAAATAAAGTCTGGCAAAAAAGAAGTGTATAGTATTGAAGCGCGAAGCACGACCAGTCCACCGGCGACTGTTTGGCAACGCGGTCGTATTAAATTAGTGTACCGTGCAATATTGTGCCTATATCATTATTTCATTTACCTATCGGTCTGATTATTTAAATTTTTAATTTCACTCGATGTTTCTTTAATTTTTATCGTTGATTAAAATTATTTTTTTTTATATAATTTGCTGTGGATTCAGAATTTTTTGAAAACTAAAAGGAAGAAAGGTTTATTGAATGGAAGATTGGAAATCGAAAATAAAATAATTATTTTTAATTCATCCGTATTATAATGAAAATATATTCAAGAATTAAAAGTGTCGTTGATCTCGTTCGGAAAACATCGAACCTTCTTTGATCATCATTAAAGTGTGCAAGTGCAAAAGTGCCTGTGTCTTCTTATTTATAAAGAAGAAAAAAAAATAACGAAAAACAAAATAAATCAAAATATTGAAAAATGGATTCGATACGCGATTTGAAACGTCTTCTGTACGAGCGTACAGAAGCATTGAGGCGGAGGGACGAGACAGTAGAAATACTCGAACGAGCATTAGAAGAACGTGACGCTACGATTCGTTATTTGCAAAATGAAATTGATAAATTTCGCCAGATCGTTGATTTATCGATGGTCACAGGGCCGATGAATCCAAGCCAAAGGCTAAAACGTCAAGCAATATCGGCCGAACCTTTAATTATTAACAATTCAAAGCCAATACCAAAATTCAGTAAGCCACAGAGGTATGCACCTGTTGCAACATTAATTTTCTTGTTAATTTTTTATTTTCTTTAAAATAAAACGAGAACAACGTGTATTTATATAAATCGATAGATAAGAATTGATAATAATTTCTTTTTTATCTGAATATCGACAGTACGGTATTTGTCACCTTGTGATTTTTTATACGGACATTTAATTTTAGAATAAAATAATGATTAATGACCGTTGGATTCTTTCACATTTTTTTTTCTTTATTATACCTTTTATCGTCTAGACTTTAATTTTATTGATTTTAATTGTTTTTTCGTTTGTATTGTAATATACATATTAGAAACTTGGAAAGAATTCTAGAAAAGGAAATAATAAAAGGAATAATAATATTGGTTTGAAGTGTTTTGTTGGTTGTCACAATTGATAAGACTTGTTGATTATTTTCAATGTAATAAATATTCATGACTATTGGGTAACTGGTCTCAATTTATTAAAAAATTTAATATTGAATAGTATAGCAAAATATAAGAAATTTTAAAGCTAATTTTCTCTATTGGATAATTAAAAAATTGAATTATACGCACAATTTTTGGTACAATAAAAATTATAATTTAGTGAATATGTTGAAACATTTTTTTGAAATATTATTAATAAATTTTTTAGTTTTCATTTTTTTAATATATAAAACAGACGAAAAAAAGATAGTATCAATTAGGAAATTGAGCATAATTTAAGCAGAATTTCTAGTCAAGGGTAAGTTAAAATGATACTTATCTAAAAATTTCGTTCGAAGAATTCCTAGAATTTCTAGATAAGTGTTATTTTAACTTTCGTTGACCAGAAATTCTGCCCAAAATGTGCTAAAATTTCTACCACGGTATAACAAAATTTGATAATAAATAAACAATAATATAAACGTCAATAAAATAATACTAATTATTCCTTTTTGATTCGTGTGAAACATTTATTTTCCATTAAGTTTTATGTCACCATGGCTAATTCATGGTGTAGCTAGTACACAAATTCATACTAATCAGAGCAGAACAAAATATTCATTTAAATAGGGACTTTTTTGTCAACCATTAGACTGATACATAATATTTTAAGTGATAAAACAAGTGACATCATTAAAAAAAAAGTATTGTAATCAGCATTTGCCTTGTGTAATTTTTGTAAACGGGGAACTCGTACTTTCTAATCACGTCGCGATTTTTATCAATGAACGTGACACGGTTCTTTTTTTACTTTGATATTTTTATTTAAAACATTTTTCGTCCACATTTAAATCTTAATGTGCTTTTTGTAATTATATTATTTCGGTATGAATAAAACGTATATTTTTACACTCGAAATTCATTATGATAATAGTCCTTTGAAACAAAAAGGTAAAAACAATTGTGTCTAAAAATATTCTCGTATCAATTTTTATCTTTATTTAATAATGATAAATTGCATTACTTACTGTCAACAAATTTCAGCGTTAAAAATATACATTGAGAGATAATTTTTATACCTCTGAAAATGATCAGTTCAATTATTTATATAGTAAAAACCTGTATGTTTGATGTATCATTTAAAATAATTCCGTCCGGCAAAAAAAAAAAAATTTTCAAATGTAACATTTTTAAAATTTTAATTAAAATTATAAAATTTATTTAAATTTTGTAACTTTTAGATTTATGTAATTATCAATAAATAAAAAGTGGATCATTTTTCAAAATGCAATGTAGTTCTGTTATACAGAAAAATAAAAATTTGAGTGTCGTACTTTAACGGAAAAGGTTTTTAAAATGTTTAAAATTGATAAAAATTGCTCATTCAAAAGGTCATTGTAAAATTCATACATTTATCATTTAACTCATTATTCAGCAAACAATATACATTTAATTTTTTTAAATGTAATTTTTATAACTTCACAAAAGTTATTGCACTTCTTAATTTTGTTTGACCCGAATAGCAAATAAAATGAATAAGAATTCTTTTGTCTTTTATAAAATTTTAGAAAAATCTTTGGTTTGTTAGATTTTCAATTTAATTATTTTTTTATAACTAATTCGAACCAAAAACAAGAATTTGTAGAATTAGTGATTGAAAAAATATTGAATAAGTGAAGTTTCCAGAAAATCTGTTAAAAAGAAGTTGATTTAGTACAAATAAGATTAAAATACTGTTGACAATATTATAAAAACGATCAAACCAACTTACCTTAAGTGATGTTCGATCGTAATTATATGAAGTCCTTGCTCGATTACATTACAACCCACCCAATTTCCTGTAATACATATTAATTTACAAATTAACAAAAATATAATTTTGAAAACGAAGTAATTTTTCTTCTTTGTAAAAATATTAAACTTTTTTTTTCAACTCCAAAATCACAACTTCATTGCTATTTTTTGGCTCGCAAGAGCAAAATTACACCTCATAACTTGTGTCTAAAGGCTCTTTTTCGAAACTCGAACCGTGAAATTGTCGTTTTGAAAATAAAGCTTTTCCTCACTCATTGTAAAATTTATTATTTTACATGATTAAGGGGGAAGAATTTTGAAAATAAATCGTATGATTTGTTTGGATATCAATCACATTGTATGCCAATTCAATATTTATGATAGCGATTATAAATATTTTTCTAATTGATGACATTTTAAAATTAAATTCAGATAATAGATTTAGTACTGATATTTGGACTTTGGTTAACAATTAAAATAAGATAGCGTTAAAAATTTCTAAATAGACTCAGGCTTAATTAAAGAAAATAACATGTAATAATATAATAAAAAATACATGTTTAGCTAATATACCTGAGTAGATAATAGTTTTTTCATTATTCTTATTACAATTCACGACACACGGAAAACTATTAAAACATCTTGTCTTTTTCATTATCTAATATCATTACAAATTGAAGTTGAAATGTTTTTTTTTTGCAAAATACTATTAAATAATGAAAAGAAAAAAAATGGTCTGATGTCATTGTGTATATTTAACAACTAATAATGTATATACCATTTTTTATTTGCTTTGAAAAAAAATAAATCAGGTTTGAGTCCGGGATTCTTATAACTTAAGAACTTGGAAATATATTTAATCAAATATTTTTAAAAATTGATAATATATTTCATAAAGTAATGAAAATTCTTGGGATAAAGTAATTTTTAAAACTGAATTATTTAAACATGTTTTTTGATATGTGATTAAACATTTTGATTATTATTATTATTAATATTATTACTATTTAATAAATATATCTCTGGTAATCATCAAATCAAGTACATTTGTGATTATACAGATAAATAATAAAAATATAATTCGTTTCTTAGTTTAAGTAATAATTGATCTTTCTGCCCATTGATATTTATAACGCAATTTTAATGAGTTTGCAATAATGAAAAAGTATAAAAATAATGCGCTAATTATAGACCCAATTTTATTGGTTAATGAATCGTTAAATTAATATAATTTAATATTTATTTGTTAAAGGTCACGTGAACTGATCAAGGCTGCTATTTTAGATAATGATTTTATGAAAAATTTAGAACTCACACAAATACGAGAAATCGTTGATTGCATGTATCCTGTTACTTTTCCTGCTGGTTCAATAATCATTCGCGAAGGAGATGTCGGTTCAATTGTTTTTGTTATGGAAGGTAAGTTCATTGTTTACATTCTTTAATTATTATTAGTCTTTTTTATTATTGTTAAAAGTAACTATTAGGCGATTTTAAATTTATTATTTGGTGAAGTAAAAAGAATATTTTCATAAATACTAGTTTTATTAAGTATTATCATTCTCAAATTTTTTTATTTTATTTAAAGTCGCTGTATTTACGGTATCATTATGATGCTAATTAGTGACGGAGGTCGTTACAGTGTGTTTGTGAACAAAGCACATGTAACATACAGTGGTATACTTGCATCAATTGGCCGCTAAGAGCGGGATTCGAACTCGAGTCCTCGAGAATACGAATTTAACACTCTACCAACTGAGTCACTGACGACCTCAGAAACACTATTTTAAAATGTGCTGTTATAAACGTTACTCAATTTTAAAAAAAGCTTTTATTTTTTACCATGCTTTATACAAAATTTCTTTTTCTAAGAATAATAATATGTTTTAAAAAAAAAGCTATGATTGATTCTTGGTAAATTCACATATTGTAATTTAAGAACAGATTTTCAAAACTTAAAGTTAAAAATGAGTTCCCATTTACATTCTTCTATACGAAAATTGATTAATGATTTTTAAAAATCTAGTGAAGAAATAAATTTGTTCAGTTACTATTCACGATTATTAATTCTAAATTTCATATTTTAAATTAATTACTTACATTTTATTTAACAAAAAGCAAACTACATCATTATGAAAAAGAATCTCGTAACATTTAAATATGAACTAGCGCAATAAAATGAACACAATAAACTCTAGAATTTTTTTGCACGTGCCATGACCTTCATTATTTTTTATTGCTTTTTTTTATTGATTTTTTTTCATCACCGATGATATCATTACCATTAAATTGTGATGGAAAGGAGTTTTATTCTCAAAATAATTTTAGTATTTATTTTTTCTTTTACTGCTTTTATATTCTTTTGTGCTATTGTTATGTCTATTTGCTTGATACGAGTTTTGTTTGACTGATGGTTATGAATAGTAATGATTAAATAGTTAATTGTAACTTTTAATTCTAAAGCTGGAGAATTAAAGCATTTTATATCCTTTCATAGAAAAAGCTAAAATCATCGATCGCATCAAATTAAAAAGTTTATTATTTAACATTATATTGAGATACTTCAATGCTTTAACATAATTAAACGCAGATGCGTAATTGTAATAAACTTGCTTTCTATTGTATAACATTTTTATTGCTGCTTATTCAATTTGTTATATACTTTTTGAAACAATGTACAAAAACACTATGATTTTAAAAATATATTGAAAATGAGCCTTCTAATTCTAATTATTAATTTTCCTCTGGATTAGCTGATAAAAATCTTAGGCCAAATGAGCATTAAATCAAACTTCAAATAATTTTTAAAATACAGTTCAGTGAGATTCGTTGAAATTGATTATTTTCTCCGACAATCAGACAGAATAAGATGATTTTGTTTTGATTAATTTTTAGAGAAAAAAGTATAATATAATTTCACAATAAATACAAACCTTTTAAATATAGATCCTTGCGATTTCTCGATGTTCAAATATATGGAACACGCAAAGACATATATTTTCGTGATAAGTATTGTTTGTTTGTTCTAATTTTTATGATAACCTCATTGTTATTGATATCTTAATGTGATAAAAATTTAATTTAATTAAAATCAGCATCATACACGCGCATAATAAATTAGATATGAGTACTTATAAAATTTGAGATTTAACCTAAATATTGTATTCGCTAATTATATTTATAAACATATAAAATGAATTTTGTAAATAAAGCATTAAACGACAAATTTTATTCAATTTATTCTCTTTTTAAGTATTAAATTTACGTATATACGCTACCTGTTGATCTCTTTGACCTGACCAAAGCCTAAATTTACTTATTAGAAAATGTATATTTTAGTCAAAAATCATTGCTGTTTATAAATTTGAATTTTGTTTTAAAAGTAATCTCCAAAGCTTTCAAAACAACAAAATGAAAAGATGAGTGACAGCGTTTTTTTAAGGATAACAAATTGAAAAAAATGATTCAATACATAAATCAAAATCGAAATAATTAGCGTGTGATAAAAAGACAATAAGGCTTGAAATGTGTAACTATAACACTCAAGATTCGAACTCTAAATATTAAAAAATTTTAAGCGTTATAAGCCAAATTATCCATATATGAAGGATTGATTGATTCAAAAATATATTTCCATGTGATTTCAGCACAAAATTACTAAATAGTGAAGTGAAGTATATAGCAAAATTTCCTAAATAACATTTTTTTCATTTCACACGTATAAGACACGCGTTCACAGCGCGGTGCCTTTGTAATATTAAAAAAAATTTTCTTTTGTTTTTCGGCTCTTTTTCGAACTTGAAACGTTATTTAATATAAAATTACGAAAAGATTGGAATTCATCCAAGAAGCTTAATTTTTTTTACACTTTTGAAGGAACAATAATATTTTAAAATAATTTTTTTTTAATTATACAGCTTTTAAAAGTATAAAAATTTTGTATGAATTCTCAAAATAGAGTTTTTGACCAAATTGATATGGCCTTTTTCATAATCAAATTTATATAAAAGAATAAATATTTTAAAGTAAGAAGAAAAGACAAGGTGAAAGAATCTCCGTGTAAGTAGTAAAAAATTTTAATTTTCATTCAAACGTATATTTAAATTTTCATTAGCACCTTATTATATACATGCATAATTCGTCATAATGCGGTAAGAAAATCGACCAAAATTAACCAAAATTACTTAATTTTACTCAAATTACCTAATTTTCAGTTATATTTTTTTTAATTATCAACAAGTATCACACCAACTATATCATATTTTTCTACTTTTCACTTAACATATTCAAGACATAAGATGTCATTGCATTAAGCATCCATTAAAATCGTATCATACGTTGCTCAAAGAATTTTATTCCTAAAGTTTACCTAATACAGTTATATTTGCATTTTCATACTTCACACAAAAATCGACTTGTAAAGCGAGTTTTTAACTTGTTGTTCTGGAAAAATATAAACTTGAAATATAAAACAAAGAATAAGTAAGAATTATACAGAAAAATTAAGAATTTTTTTATTTCAGGATAAAACTTTTTATCACCGTTCAATATGAATAATAACTTTACTCTTATTAAAAAATAATAAATTTCATTAGAATAAAATGTGAAAATGAATTTTATAATAATATTAATACTATGAAATATGAGACAAGTTAGTATGCTTTGCGTCTTTGAGAAGGTCGATTAAAAGAGAAAGTAGAAGATTTTTTTGATTAATACTGACGTATCAATTTTAAATGCTTAATTTGCAAAGAGAATACGCATAACATATTAAATTAGTAAAGTTAAAAAAGAAATACTTAAAACCATACAGTAATTTTTTTTCTTCTCGAATAGAGCTATTCAAAAATAATAAAAAATAAACAAGTTTATTTTTATGTTTAATATTTTATATTTACAGACGTTATTATTCGATACTAGCAATATTATGAATCATTCCATTTCGTAATACTTTTACTTATACTCTTGACATGAATAATCCATTAATCACTTTTAAAAATTTAAAAAAAAGAAGTAAGAGATAGACAATTTAATCAATGCAACCTTAAACTAATAATAGTTACTTTTTTAATTGAATATTTGATAGATATAAAGAGCTAAATGTTTTCTCAACGAAATCGATATTTTATGTATTACATACAAAAGCAAAGCTTTTCTGACAATAAGCCAGGAAACCGTATAACGGTTACAATAATCGAGAACTTGTAACAATTATTATTTCAGAACCTGCGAATTAACTTTCTCTTTGTGGTTTAATAATAACAAAGGTACCATATAATAATCGAATTTTTCCGTTATATATAATTTTTTAAGTGTTTCTTTTCACGTAATACATCAAAAGATAGATAGAGAGAGAGAAAAAATATAATCTCTAAAAGTAGTCTACCACTATTTTTTTTCACAGCTAATAGTAACGAGTCAATGACTTATCAAATTTCTTATTTCGTCTTCCCATCAACTGAAAATTTCTCCATTAAATATCTTAGGATGAAAGAATCAAAATTGTTTCTTTTCATTATACATATTACATGAAATTAAAACTGTTCCGTGCCATTAAAGCTACATACGTACTAGGTTATAAATATAATTCCAAATAATATGGGATGAAAAAAGTTATGACTGAATGAACAAGAAAAAAATTTTTTTTTTTTCAACGGTAATTTAGAACATTTTACTTATTTTTTTGTAGAGAAAGATACTTAGTGAACGGTAACGATTACTTAATGCGACAACGTAACCGCATACTAAAGCAGCCGCGAAAGAGATGTATATAGCGCGTAGATTAACAAGTCGTTTTTAATTTGCTTTATAGTGCAGAATATTGAAAAATTAACGCTTAAAAATTATCAATCCGCACAACTTTTACAAAATTATTTTAAAAACTAGATTTCTATTACTGAACGGCTTTTTAAACAGTTTATGAGAAATGTTGTTTGATGGGAAAGTAAGTATTTAGTGGTAATTATTTCTAGTACTTGAGAAAATTATAATTGGTCAAAACATTAATTATATCTTTTTGAGGGGTATAAGTAAATTTAGGATATCTTTTTGTGTATAAATATTATAGTTCAATATAATTTATTATAATTTTTTTTTCATAATCGACATCATGGATCAAAGAAGAATTATTTATATTATTTTTAATTATTTAAATAATATTAATATTTACTAAATAAAGATTGTCTACTATTTTGACTTTTATAATGAAAATCTGATGTTCAAAATTACTCCAAAACTTAATAGACTAAAAAACATAAAAATTAATAAATATCATGGGCATTTATACTGCCGCACTAATTAAAGGTATGTAATTTTTTATTCGAAAATGTTAAATTTATCTTTATATATATCCTCCCACTTTAAAAGCATTAATAAAAAGCATGACATGAAGATATTTCAAAATGAAGATAAAAAATATGAGAAACTGTAATGTCGGTAACTACGTATAAATCATATACCTTATTACACCATCTTAATATAGTATATATCTGTAACTATTGAAAAAATAAAGTAACAGTAAATACAAATTTTAAGTTTACATCCATCTACAAATATTTTAAGATTCTTTAATAATTATGTATTTATTTATGGATTGAATGCTTAAGGAATGGACTACAGCATCTGCAGATTGTAAATTAATGAAAATCCGGTGGATAGAGACAAAATCGAGAAATATACGATTTTTATTACAAACTTTTCAAACCTTATCTAAGTTATTTAAATAAACAATGAATATAATAAAATTTACAGAGTTACAAAAACATGCTTTAATAATATAAAAATAATCTCAACGTCATCATTTTCGATAGTTCTTTGAAATCAAAAAAGTTAAACAAAAAATTTTTTTCTTCTTCTGATATTGTTAAAATGTTAATAGGAAATTTATTAAACTAAATAATTGAAAAATATTTTTATTTTCTCAGTACAAATTCAGCAATCGAATTGTTTTGAAATCTTCAATTTTTATTAAAAATAAATAAATATTGAATTCCACTTTACTTTGAACAATTATTAATATTTTTAAAAATTTTTATGAAAATTGATGGATACAATTTATAATGAGTATCGCACTCATAATCGGGAGGTCAAATTATACAGGAATATGATGGTAGACAACTTTGCTCTTGTATACTTGTACAATAAAATTTAACTTTAAATATAAAGACTACTATGTTGACATACACCATTATTTATATTAAAAAATAAATAGGATCGTCTAATAAAACATCATTATAATTAAAAGTAATCTATGGAATCAATTTTTAAAAAAACTGTTTTAAAATCCGTCAAATCTAAAATTGTACCATTGAACTTTAATTTCGATTACGTTACCAAGTGCAAACTGCAGCATGGTATTAAACTACCTCGCAACTGGTGTATAATGTAGTATGCGTGCAAAATTTAAAGTATGTACACATAAAGAAGCTTGAGGATAAAGAGAAACAAAATCAGTATACAAGAAAGCTACCCATAGCAGAAAATCGAAAAAATCCCAGGAGCCAAAGCCTCTCTCTTTTATAATCTGTAGAAAAATTTAAACACGCTTCAAACTGTCTCTTACAATACATAAAGTTCTAAAAAGTTTAAAAGGCACCCGTATAACCGCTATATAACTTGCAAACAAAGGTTTGGGCGAAATCCGTCTATACATATATATACAAGTATATATCGACAGATAGTGTCTCTCTCTCTCTTTCTCTGTCGACCTTGGTTTGGAAAATGAAAATTCCGGGATATATAGTTAGTTGGATACATAAGAAGAGAGAGTCTTAGTAAGTTTATATACACATATACCTGTATATATAATGTGTATATATACACACAATAAGTTTTGCTATACATCGAGTGTTGTAAAACGTACAAAAGAACAGCTGAGAACCTCTGGCCTTTCTCTTCAAAACTAAAAGATGGAAGGGAAGGAGAGGAGGGGGAGGCATTAAAAAGCCTCTAAGAGAGACTCTCTTTCAATGTATAGTATGGTAGTTCAAAGTAAAGCCAGTCGGTCGCGAGCCAGCATGCGTCATCGGCAACAAATACGTACCGGCGCGTTCATTGCGCGCGCCTTTAAACAAAAGTCTTGTATATAAAAAAAACAATCTTTACATTTATTATTTATTAATAAAACAATTAAAAAAAATAGTTTAAATTTTAAAAATTTAAAAAAAAAAAAATGAAAGTACGCGGTTATCCCGGTCGTGCGGTACTCGAGGATCCCGAATTATTAGCTGATCCCGAGGCTAGTCGTGGTCGTGCAATGGAACTACTTTACGAAGCTAGTTGGCGTGAATGTGATCTTAATTGGACTTATAATAATCGGCCTCGTGCAAGATCCAACGATGAATTACTTAAAGTTAAACACAAAACAACCAGCAACAGCAGTAGTACCAGTAGTAGCAGTAGTAGTAGCACAAGTAGTAATCCATCGATAGCTAGTGACGATAGTGAAACGTCGATAGATGATCGACAAATGACAAAGGATAACAATCAACAGCAGCAGCAGAGTCAAAGTGGTTTTTTAATACCAAGACCAAGACTCATTGTACCGGTACACACTTATGCAAGGAGACGTCGTACTGGTGCACCATTGCCTATACGTACAAGGCAAATAAGACCAGGTATATAAAGAATGTACATACATATTTTTTCTCTTTATTCTTTTGCAATTGGTTAGACGTTAACGTGTATAAAGTTAGAATAATATGTGCAAGATTATATTGTTATAAGAGGACTTTATGGGTGTATGCGACCTACAAGCAAGCCGGAACTCCCCACGCAATGTATCAAGGAGAGAAAGAAGTATCATTGTCGCGTGCGCGAATATGTGTGTATATATATACACAGTCATGACGTCTTAGAACTTGACGCATTTTTCTTTTCATTTATCTCTTTTTTTTCCTCCAATTTTCGAATCGTTATTTTAGAAAGCTCCGATTTTCTTAGGATCGTTCAACCAGACTTTAATTTTAGATATATTTTATTGATAATTAAAAAGGAAAAAAAGAAATGGTTTTATTTTATTTACAAATCGTAAAAAAAAGTACCAACTATTTTTCATTTACCAATAACAACAGGAAACCGATCAAGTTAAATTCACCATTAACCAGTTTTACGAAGCAATTAGTCAAGCCACCATAAAAAAAAGAAAAAGTAATAATCTCGTAGTACAGCATAAACTTGCTCCTCTCTTTAAAAACCGTTCATCTTTTTCTATCTCTCTCTCAATACATCCATCTCTCTCCAAAGCCTTATAATAATGCAATATACTGTCGCTATGTCAGTTTACATTAACCTTAATTCTGTAAATTTATTGGAAAGGCAAATCTGCACATCGTCTCATCTCATGGAGAGCGAAATTTCATCCTTTCTAACTCAAGCCTATACACATTAAGCATCTGTTTAACTAACATATACACACACAGATCGAAGCCTTATAAGCAAAATTTTCACTTCCTGTATAACATCATCGAAAAAAAATCATAAATTTCTACCTCATACGTATACACATATTTATCTTCTAGATTCGGCTACCATTTATTAATCATTGACGCGCTCACACACTTAAAAAATTAACAAATAATAAAAAACGTCGTATTAAAAAAAAATTACGTGACTCTACGAGCAAACCGTTCTGTTAGACCTAGATATACATTATAAAATTAATCGTTATGGTGTGCCAGCTTGTCGCTCATCGCTCGTAGGAGTAATGAATATAACCGTGGCTCTGCTGTACCACGTGTTTAAAATTCTTAGTTCGCGATTATGTACATCCATACGTACTCATACATACATGTATATATATATATATAAAGTATTATACGATATGTGCATAGCAAAAAGTGCGTATACAAAATGAAAAAAAAAAAAAAAAACAGAACCCAAAGAGCACCGTTACATTAAACTTGCGAGAGAGAAAGAGAAATCTTGAAATACTATGAATACATATATACATTTCTGCGTGTGTTTGTTCTGGAAATAATGTCGTCAAGAATCTTGACTTGATATCGTCTATATTTGTACAAGCTTTGTTTGAACCTTGCTATTTTCACGTAGTCTATATCTGCGTTCGTACGCTGCTTTATAGCTGAATATTGTGATTCGTCTTTGACGTTGTTTCGAAATCTTTCCACACGCTAGACATCGAAATCAAACAAAACAAAAAAAAAAATCTTTAATCTTGCGTAGATAAGACGAAAATATCTTTTGTACGAAAAAATCAAAAGATATAACAGTATAATTACAGCTTACAGATAAATAATTGCCTTTTTCCAGATGAACCGTTAAAATTCTTATGACGAAATTGTAATAATGAAAATTCGTAGTTCAATTTCGGGTATAGAATAAAATTAATATTTTTCGTCGATCAATGGTAAATTAAATATTCCCATGTACGGTATAATACGAGCAATATGCCTTTGTTCTAAATCTGTTGACGGGTGATAAACGCTTATGATGTATATCTTTAAAGCGTATACGAGATACCATCATCGTTTATAAAGTTGAAACGGGACTTCTTGGACAGTTGGATAAAAAAAAAGAGACGGAGTTGATTTATTCGTAATGATAATGAACGAGAAAAGAAATTATGTGTTTATTGTTGAGGCGAGAACGGATGATTTTTAACGTATCACGTATATTTCATTTAAGAATAGTAGTACTTAATTTTCTCTTTATTATCATGAGCTTAAATTTTATGCCTAAATTGACATTCATTTAAAGATGTAAATTTGAATTTCTATTCAACTTAAAAGATAAATTTTATATTCACGATTTATGAATTAAAGTATAATCATAATTTTTGAAAATAAAGTACTTTGTTCGACAGAAAAAAAATAATTTTCTAATATTTTTGATAAAAAGCTTTTGAGGAAGTTTTCTAATTTAAATTTATACTATAGTCACGTATTTATTCAGTATTTTTACCGATATCTAAAATTAAAGAAATTTCGATGGTTATCTTAACATTTCTTGAAGACACTTATAGTTTGTACTTTATTGAATAAATTCCACCGATCAAATATGTATTTATATCTTATTGGAACAAAACACGTATTAAAGAAATTTCCACAAATTAAATGTTAAATTTAATACTTTAATCTGATAACTAAAATTGATATTTTTATAGCGAAACACGAAAAAAACATCGGAACAAGTAAGAAAAAATTGGCTTGATTGTTTATTTAAAACAACTTTTTTTTAAAAAAGGCTTGCTGTATTCGTCTGTTTCTACTTACATATATTAAATACAGTGCATAATTAAAGTGTGTTATTTTTACAATATTTCACTGTTTGTGAGATCATTCGTTTTTAACTTAAACATTCTTTCGTTGCTAATTAGCAGTAATAATTTTGTAGATTAATTTGATAATGAAAGCAAACTTTTTCGAATCAATATTAAAATACAGAAATTTTGTTTATAGAAGTTTTGAAAAAATAGAAACTTTTGAAAGCTTATTAGCATCAGATATATATAACTTTGAATCGAAATTTTTTTTGAGAAAAATAAAAATAGTATTTAGCAAATTTTTTATAATAAACAAGTTAATATTTTTTTAATTTAAAAAAATTTTTTTATGAATTTTTAATTACAAGACATTTTTACATTCATCAGGAAAAAAACGTGATAATATTAAAACTAAAAGTTGAAAAATGTCCTATTAAGTAATTACAAACCAACAGGATACAAAGTATTACCATTTTTTCTTTTATTTTTAAAATTCGTTAAAGAATTTAAAGTATAGACTTTCTCTCTCATTCAGTTAAAAGAGAACTTGTCGGTTGATTTCCTTTAGCAAATGTATATACGTACAGCCGGTAGGTAATGCGCGATATATATTTTTCATGCTTTTTACGAACAAAAAAGTATTGACATACTTTTAAAGTATCCCCGGTTATGAATCAACAGCCATTACCGAATGCATAATATTGCGTATGGCGCGTGTGTACTTACATTTACTTTCATTTGATTATTTAATTTAAACGCTGATTTATATTTATACACTTAATGCGCCGATCCGATAGATTATACATTTTTATCGCTTTTCTATATGTGTTCATTTTATTTTTACTTTATCTCGCTGAGCTTTAATATTGTTTGTCTTTCGTAGTCTATTTTATATGCGTTAGAAAATACTTTGATTTTTATTTTTATGATATAGTAAAAATATAAGGCACTGTGTAGCAATGTTGCCTAAAAATGAATTTCTGTCTGTTAATTTTATGCAGCAACTTTTTTATGTAATATTTTCCAAACGCATTGCCTATTTATGATTTATTTTTTGATGAACTTTAATTTATACGTGTATTTATTATAAGGATACGAATGGCTGTAATTTTGAGAGCGGTATTAAAAAATTATATGAAGCGTGCAATCGAATTTTCTAAATCTACGTTATGCAACTTATTGATCAACAATTTAATGTTAAATATTAATGGTGTCAAAATATTACAATAATTTTGGGAAAAATTAATTACAGAAATTATTAAACTCTGTATACTAAAGTATTGCTCAAAGATAAACTTTTTTTAGAATTTCATAAAAAAAATTATGTTTTTTAAAAGAAATATTATTTCTAAAGTACACGAGATCACATATCGTAACTTTAAAATTTTTTATAACCATTTACAAATCTTTTTCAATTTATTTCAAGTGTCATAACCAATAGAATACTTTTATTTTAAGTCTGCAATCTAAATATTTTTTTACATTACTTATAAGAATTAATTTTATTGTAACGTCGCTATAAATACACACATAAACCACAATACGAACGCTTATAATGTTACTAAGAAATTTACTTCTTATTTATTTTTATTCCACTTACAAAAGTAAACACTCGAGAAAACGAGTTTTAAAAGAGTGGATGTGAAAAATTATTACAAATTTAAATAATGAGTTGTCATTCTAGAATGAGAGAACTCTTTTTCTATTTTTATAAAAATTATCTTGCAATTATCATTAAACATAATAAAATTTAATCCTTTTTTTTTAAATAATACATTTAATTTACAACGTAATTCGACGAAATTATTGTAAAACTGGACTACTAATAATAATTATACGATCGATATAATTATATTCGCAAAAAGAATTTCGAAATTCATAATGAGAACGTTTAACTGGACTTGATAAAAAAAAAAAAAAACAAACGTACGTACATGTAAAAAAAGGCTTTAATTATTTACACGCTAAAATTCAAACTACAATATTAAATAATAACCTGCCGTAAATGTAAAATTGAAATGAAGCAATACTTCCAGCTACTTGAAACTTCAACAATTCCTCGGCCAATCTTTCGTCTCAAGAAAGAATAAAAAAAAAGGTGGAAACGAAGGGAAAAAACCCGAGCTCCTTTCGATTTCGTTAAAAACGAAGTAAAGCAAGCGCGACACTTTAATTGTACAATGAAATGGACAGTTGGGTGCCTGTGGTACTGACCGAATTCAGTTCAAGGTTATACAGGAAATATATATATGTATAAGCACCATAGAAACTTGGCGAATCAAGGATATTGCTACACATTATTTTTCAACTTCCACTTTCGCACAATTTTAAAGTCCTCTTTCAAAGTATTAAAAAGCAAAAAGAGGCAAAAAATTATACATCAAGCCAAAAGACTAGTAGCTTGCGGTACACACAAACTCACTTTCTCCGGAAATGAACTTATAAGTCAGAATTTACTGTATAAGATGTATTCTGCGAGATATATACTCGTTTCTCAGCGAGGCGCTCGTTAAGAAAAAAAATAAAGTGATTCCTCTTCTTCTTTTTTTTCTTTGTCGTGTTGAAATTTCGGAGAGAATTAAAAGCGCAAATAAACTACGAGCATTCGAGGCTTCTTTATTTATTTTTTAATGGATTTGCTTTGTTTAAGGAAAGAAGAAACAAGTACCGAAAATGAATAGCCGACTTAAAAGTTTTTTTTTAGAGAGGGATTTATTTGATGTTGAATTGAGAGAAAAAGTGTTTACCTAAGTGCGTTAAAAAGCCGATGATTCAATGTAACCGTTTGCTTTAAGATTATTAAAATTTATTGTATTCCAGATTAGTTTACTTGGGCTTTAATAATATTAGATCTCGGTATTAAAAGTTTAAGACTATAATTAATTTAATATCAAATTGTATTATAAATCAGTTTAGAAGCACACCTGGATTTCCCGAGAAAATTTAATCAACATAAAAGTTAAACGTAAAACACATATTAATTAATTAAACATGAACGGAGTAACGTTAATTTATACAATTTACAAATCATAAAATGTATCTTAACGCATGTAATAACATCTTTTAAAACTACGAAGCAACGGTTTTTCACTTACGCCGCTGCATCGAACAATTAAATACAAATCAAATGAAATTAAACGAAAGAAAAGTCTCGTATTTCCGCCGGTGCAAAATGAAAAATAAAACTACTTTACCGGTCATTCACATCGGAAAGAAAAAATAATGGTAACTTTAAAAATCGTGATTAAATCAAATAACAATTTTCATCTCTCTATACATCTAATTTACCGAATAGAATAGACTTATAATATACTCTACATAGATATACACGTAGCACGCAAAGTATATAATGATTATAGTGCATCAATGTTTTTTTCCTCTGTTATTTCTTACGCTTCTTCTTCTTCGTCTTCTTTTCACGTGGTCTGTAAAGCTATGCTATGTGCAGCTTGCACGTTTTTTTTTTTCATCAGGAAGTGAAAAAAATAAAGTTTAAAGAAACCCTAGTAGAAAAGCAGCTCGGGTTACGTCAAACGAGATGTATAGGTATACCCAAGCGCACATCAAGCATATAATACGTATATCGAAAAGAAAACAGCTGTTGGATATATTTTTTTCTTACTTCTTTTTTTCTTAATGTTGAAATTGTTGCGGGGAAATAGGATTTAAAAAGCGCTTTGAGTTAAGTGGAAATTGATGCTTTTTAGTTGGAGAAATTTATGTGTTTTAACGATGATTTCAAGAGGTTTCGAAAAAAATCTTAATTTTAAATTAACTTCGAAAGAAATGAAATGAAACTGTTAAAAAAATTAATTGAATTATCAATTACCATAATGAATTACGGGGAAAACATTAAGATAACAAATAAAAAGAAATCCATCCATATGCTATCATGATTAATTGATTAAAAAAAAAGAAAATACCAATTAACACGTGAATTATCAAAAACGAATTTTACAAATAAAAAGGTAAAAGATGTTTTACAAAAAGCACGTTAGCGATAAAATTAATATCTTGAAAAATAAACAGATATACCTGAATTTGCGGAGAATTAAAATTTTGCACGTGCTTTCTATTATGATGCTTTTTTTTCTTTTACAAGCGTGCAGCTGTTGAAACGAGTATGTGTTTGCGCTTTCTTTTTTTTCCATGTATAAAGTATATACAGGTTCGAAAGAATATTTATAAGGTTTAGAATTCGTATTTTTGATTTTGAAAGTAGCGTCTTGATATGTGAAGCTACAATAGTAGAAAAAAAAATTGATTTTTATCGTTATAAATTTTCAATATATATAATAAATGCAATAAAAATTTTTTATTGAAAAATATATAAGAAACTATTCGACTTTGTTGCTATGAAGGATTTGTATTGTCAATGCATCTTTACTATTGCGAGCGATTCTATATATTTTTTTAGATAAATATTTCTGATTTTATTCTATGTAATGTAGGTAACGATGTTTAGAATTTTTTCTTTTCAATCTATACAATGTCAAACTACAATAGTATGCCTCTTACTTTTATTGCAAAAGCTCTTTAATCTTCTTTTGTAAGCAAAATTTATTTTTAAATGCATTTTATTTTATTTTTTTATTATGTATTTACTGAATTGTAATGAGCATTTATTTAAAAAAAATTAAATTGTCATACATTTTTTCGAATAATTTAGGTTTTTCGATAAACAATTTATTTATTTCAGTTGTTTTGCTTTGAATTTTGAAAATTAATTTCACTATTTTTTAATCAACGTTGCACAAATATACATACGATTCACTTTCTCTCGGAGCATGTTTAGAATAGTATCTATTGTTACAACTGCAGAGGTTAATTTAAAAAAAAAACAGTTAAAAATCTGTGATCTTATATATAATATTACAATTAATAAATTATTTAATTTTTTTTCTTAACGTCGCTGTATTTATGCTTGATGCTAATTAGCAACGGAGGTCGTCCGTGTGTTTGCGAATAAAGCACATGTAACGTACAGTGGTGCTTGTATAAATAATTCAAAAGCGGGATTCGAACTCGGGTCCTCGAGATTACAAATCCATCACTCTACCGACTGAGCCACTGACGACCTCATGATATAAATTATTAAAACTTTATTATTGACTTGGCTTAATCAAAATCATTACATTTTCCTTGATAAAATAAAAAAGTTTCATGCATCAATTGTGTCACTTGTAAAAATATATACGTATACCATTTAAACCATAGTTCTGACCTAAATTTCCCTTTGAAACCTAACTTCTCGAACAAAGAATTGCACATCGGCATGTGGTGTGTATATGCAAACACCCAAGAAAAGTGTCTTCAAAACGTGTGAAAGCTTATAAGCCTATATACACGTTACAACGCAGCTGCACCTTTATACACACATATACACCTATAAAAGTGCAAGCGTACCTTGCATGCTCGTTGAGCCTGTATGTTATCCCTGCTCTTAACTTTTAAACTCTCTCTCGTACGGCTTTTCTTTTCTCTTCTAGCGAACAACAACGAAAATAAAAAAAAAAAGTATAAAAAACGAAAGAGAGAGAGCAAAAAAAGTAGCAGGTATTTGTGTGTTACTTGCGCAACTAGCGCAAAACTTTCCGAGAAAATTTAACTTGGGATTTAAATAATTTCTATATAGTTTTTTTTTATTAGATGACCTATATTTTATACGCATTATATTAGTGCATTATGTGATTTTCTTTTGATAAATTCATACTTTTCCAAGCTGCCTTCTTTTTCTTTTAAATTCTCAGATTGTTAAAAGATATATGAACGAGGAAATAAAACTGGTCTGCTGGGTAATACCGTTTGAAAAACTGTTAGCACTGGGTTGATCAGACGAGTTTATATAGTGCAGTTTTTCATGCGGTAGCTGTTGTTTTTTCTTACCATTATAATAAATTTCATTTTATTTATAATTAATAGCTTAGGTTTTTCCATACTTTTTACAATAAATAACGGATAACTAGAGTTCCAAAGAAATAGAAGTATGTGAAAATTCTTTGTAGAAATCCGAACATTTTCACTAAATGGAACACTAATTGATGGTTTAAATCAACATTGTGACATGACGAATGGCTAGATTCTGGTCTGAAACTGTTCTTAATTATTATCAGAGACAAAAAAATAAATTACTTATATGTAATGATTTACAAATTTTTGCCTGCATACTTTTGTAATATAATTAGGCATTTTAATCTTAATTGAAAATAATACACGGAGAAAAATTTTATATTCAATATTAAGTCAGACTTGATTTTATAAAAAAATTTGTATGTATATAGAAAGTAAAAATTGCTATATACACACATACGAAACATTTAATGTACAAAAAGTAAATTTTTCTATGTAAATATTAACTCTTACCATGAATACATTAATTTTTACCTCATAAACCGTAAATTTTTCTTCAAACTCAAGTCTGTCCTATACGGTTAAAATGAAATATAGTTATTTCAAGCATACAATTTCTCTGCGCGTACATTTGAAAGGTATTTTAAGTATAATTTCCGAAAACTATAAAAATGATTTGTTGAAATAATCCCATTCAAAAAAATACATGTTTTCTTTTATTTTATTTTTTTTAACTCGCCGCAATAAAACGTACTTTTCTCATCACCGGCATTATCCGCGTAAAGATATGTATTCAGGAAATGACCGGCGTTAAATATGGTCTTTAAAGAATTACAATCCTATCATTAAAGTACATATCTCGAATCTATCCTAAAAAGATTTTACTATTTTCTTAAGAAACATATACACAAAATTTTAATGATTACTATAAAGAGAGCTTATGTTATCATTAAAGAAGAGTAAAGAGTAGTTGTATTAATGGAAGTGCGTTTCTTTTGTTTTCTAGAATATCTAGATCTGTTTTTATTACGTTGTAATTGTAATTCATTACGAAATTTATTACAATTCAGCAAGAAATTTTATTACAAAATTTAAAAAATTTTTTAAATTAAATGCGTAAAAATATTTCAAAAAACATTTTTATTATGCACATTTTTAATAATAAAAGCATATCCGAAGATTTTATAAAAGAAAAATAAAATAGCAATCGATCACAATGTCTCTGCGAACATGTATACCTGGCTACCTGGCTAAGGAAGAGGAAGAAATTAAGCAAAAACAAATCTTCTCAGATATATATATATTTAAAAAAGTAAAGAAGAAAAACAGCGTCAATTCGTGCTTATAACAAAAACAAGAAAAGAGCGAAAGCGTTATTGAATTTTCGCTATATATAACGAAGCGTCTTTATATATATACATATAAGCTAACGGAGTGAAAGAGAGAGAGAGAGAGAGAGAAAAAAATGATTGTTCTGGCTCGGTGGAGTTTCATTCTCTTTTAAACCGCGGCATCTTAGAATCTTCAATTTACGACACATCCGCCTTTAAGGCTTAACTTCATATATATACTCGCTCCCGCGCGCGCGCCCCATTAACTCACCTAAATAACCCACCAATTATACTTTCATTGCTCCTGTGCATGTGTATACACACACACTCGATTAGATAACTTTTTTCCTATCTTCTCTTTCTATTATTTTTTTTTTTTACTTTCTTCGAGTTTACCATATAACATTGAATTTTACTATTTGTTACTGCGTTGATGATAGATCAATTAATAGTATAAAAATTTTTCTTTTTTTTTTGAGTATTAATATATTTATATTCGAACGCTTTATTTTACATAACGAGAGTTAGCAGCGTATAGACCGTGACCACGTATAAGCGCGAGCAAATTTTTTTACTTAACTCTTACCAATCTATAAAGCGTATGTATATATGTATATATGAATTTTGCAAGCGTTTATACATTCAGCGCTGTGAATTTTCACTTTATACTGCTTGTGGCTTATAGAAGTACAAATGACATAGGGTTTTTATATGGCGCCGTTATAAACTGCCGTCTTTGATTAATTGCCTTGATTTGTTACGTAGGGTATAAAGCACATTGTGGATAATGTTTGAATAATTGTAATTTTAAATATTTTTAACTATGAATCATTAAAAAGAATTAAAAAATATACACCATTGAAAAAAAAGAAATGTTTAAGAAGTCATTGTTAAAATAATATTAAGATAATATTTTTTGGATTCTTTTAAAAATAAAACTTATTTGAATTTGATGGAAAATCTTTTTTCTTTATTCAGTATATGAAATAAAATGAAATCATATTTTTTTTATCCAAAGTATATTTGATAAACCAAGTTTTTTTAGCGTATGAAAGATAATTATTTTATAAGATACTTGAAGTTCATGCTTTGAAGGTTTTCTAATGTTCTGTATATAATAATTTTTTTTAACTGTACATTTATTACATTAAAGCAATGAATTATGATTTTGATTAGCTAATCAATATATCTACTTTATAATTAATACCATTAGATTTTCGCAACAAATTTATTCTTAACACAAGGTTCTTAAAAAAAATATCCATCTAGTGTTTAAGTAGGTACTGTGAGTCATTGACTGCAAAAGAAAAAACGGAAAAAAAAGTTATTACTGTTTCAAAAGTCTTCCTTCTTAAGCCGATTGAAAAACTATATATAATGATCGATACTTTTGTTTTGTATATCATTTAATGATTTTCTTGCTATACAAAAATTGTTAATACAAAAAAATATTTTTAAAAAATTAAATTTTGATTAAAATTTATTAATATAGAGTATTACAACGACCTTGAAATCTCATTAGTATACGGTATAGAAATTGTTTTTTTTTTCAATAGAATAATGAAAGGCACACGAAGTGGAATAAGATTAATCTATATATAAAAACTGGTTTAGCGCTGCGGATAATCTTGCCTTTGGAAACCCTTCTTTTTTTTCCAAGTCTAATTAATCAAATACAGTTTCTAATCCACTTTGGTATAAGAGACAAAACCTTCGTTTTGTACAATGTTGTATCTAAATTTAATGTTTCCAAAGCTAAAAATATAATATTTTGAAGGCTGTTGAATATAAATCGAAATGAAACATCGGTATTTAATATCGATTAAAAAATATTTATATTAAATCATGTGAAAATTGTTATTCTAGAAATATTGACACCTCAATTCCACTGTCTAAAACATAAACATTTCTAATTACATTCCAATCAAATACGAGAAAATCAAGAAAAACTATTTTTTTTCTTAATTCAATACAAATTTTTAAATTTTATTTAACGTCGCTGTATTTAAGCCATCATTGCGATGTTAATTAGCGACGAAGGTCGTTAGTACGTTTGTGAAGAAAGCACATGTATCGTATACAGTGGTGCTTGGCTGCCGAGAGCGGGATTCGAACTCGGGACCACGAGATTACGAATCCATCACTCTACCAAGTAAGCCACTGACAACCTCATCAATAGTGTGCTATTCTAGATACAAATTAGTGGAAATAATCAAAATCATTGCGATTTTTTACTAATTCAAACAATGAACATTTTTTATTTACAAAATAATATAAACATAACTATGTTAGAATAAAAAATTATTCGTATTCTGAATGAATTACAGGTTTATCAGTTTGTTTTTTCAATGAAAATTGAAAATAATTTTCAAATATTATTTAATTCATCGTGTATATGATTCATTAAAATGTAATTCAACAAATATGTATAAAAATCAATTTACTTCATAATTCTTATTATTAAATTAAATATATTTTAAGAAGTTTAAAATAAAACTCAATGAAAAAAAAACTATGTCAACCATAAGACTTACACGATGCTCGATTAGAATTGATACTTTATGAAAAATTTCCCACGTTTATTACAGCACATTACATGCATAATATAAATGAAGACGTAACGATAATACAAATCTGAAACATTACAACAATAGAAAATATTCAAAGCTTAATTACTATAATATTAAAATTTCAATAACTGATTAAAAATCTCAATTTAAATATCTTAATTATTTATTTCTTTTTGTTTACAGAGGGTAAAGTTGAAGTATCGAGAGATGGAAAATATTTAAGTACTTTAGCGCCAGGCAAGGTATTAGGCGAATTAGCTATTCTTTATAATTGTAAAAGAACAGCGACCATAACTGCGGCAACAGACTGTCAATTATGGGCGATAGACCGGCAATGCTTCCAAACTATTATGATGAGAACTGGCCTATCGAGACAGGCTGAATATACAGATTTCTTAAAAAGGTACATTTTTTTCATTTATTTTATTCGATTTTTATGTATTTAATAAATAGATAATTTTTTAAAGTGTTTTAATTAATTTTTGTTTATTGAATGATTCTGTTACAATAATTAATTTATATACTAGTTTATTTTACAATTAATTAAGTATAAAGTTAAAAGCTTTTAATAATACCTTCATAATAGATAGTTTCTTTTTGTTTGTTTTTTAAATTTTAGTTATTGATTTAAAAATAAAACTTTAATAAATAATCAATATTTCATTTTAGCGTTCCAATTTTCAAAGCCTTGCCTGAAGAAACCCTCATAAAAATCTCAGATGTATTAGAAGAGGTAAATTTATTCTGCTGTATTATCGTCAGAAAATTTATTTATTTTTCTTTTTAAATCAAACAGATTCTTTCATATCGAGTTATCAATTTGATCAATCGTATTTAATTTTGTAAAAATTTATGATCTTTTTCTTTATAAAAAAAAAATATTTTAATACATATAAATTTATAGTTTTTAATGTTAAATTTTTATATTATAATATTGTTTATTATGATATTGCGTATTTATATTCAATTCACACAATACCAAGTCAAGTGTCATTGTGCATTCCAATGCGTAATGTTATTACAATGAAATTAAAAATAAATTCTTAAACATATGCAACCTCAAAATTAAATTTTATTTTTAAAAACAAATATCTTTCACAATAAAAATTTCATTTAATTTTTTTTGTATCAACAGAGTAAAGATAAAATTTAAAAGTATACTCAGTTTTTTTTGTTTTATTGTTTTATTCTACAATTGCAACGTAAATGTAAAAAAATCTGTTGAGGTTATGTAGTTTTAGTTTTATAGAGTTCGTGTAATCCAATCCTTATTTTTCTATATATATACATATATATTTCTTAACTCTGCTTCTTTTTTTATTCACAGACTTTTTACAACAATGGTGACTACATCGTGCGACAAGGCGCAAGAGGAGATACATTCTTCATTATTAGTCGAGGTCAGGTGAAAGTAACTATTAAACAACCTGATACGACGGATGAAAAATATATCAGGACTTTGAACAAGGGCGACTTTTTCGGCGAAAAGGCTCTTCAAGGGTAAAATTATTATCTTTTTTTTAACAGTATTAACTTTTTTAATGTTTATATAATTAATATTTTGGGTTAAATATAATTAATTTTTTTACTTTGAAATTTATTACACACACAAACTTGGTTTTAATTATTAGTAATTTTAAAAATAGAAATATTATCTTTTAAATTTCAAAAATGTTTTGTAGATCAAACTTAAACTTTTATAATTATTATTATTATATTTTCTTTTTTCTTTGTAAATATAACATTCTGTTAAAAAAAATTTCTTTTAAATCATAAAATTAAAACTATTCTCATACGTGAAATATATAAAAAATGCTAATAATATTGAAATTGTTGAACAGTGACGATCTCAGAACAGCCAACATAATAGCAGATGATCCAGACGGAGTTAGCTGTTTGGTAATCGATCGGGAAACGTTTAATCAATTGATATCCTCGTTAGATGAAATTCGAATGCGTTATAAAGATGAACTAGTCGTGCGCAGAAGGTAAGAAACGTTTACTCTTATTTAATACATATTAATTCGATAAATCAATTCATTAATCGCAAACATTTCATGTAATTTTATACAATGCTAAAATAATTGACATATTCCGACCCTTAAAATTTTTTTTTTTTAACCTAACCTCGACTAACTGTGTTTCATGCCTAACTATATAAAAAAAGGATGGGGGCGTAAAGCGAAGCTAAATGAACGTAAGTCCCACGAGATTTTAATCTCGTTGCACGGATGTAGTATATAATAATCGCTTAATAATTTTCAATTCATTGATTACTTAATTATGTTAAAACAAAAAATTATAACTAGAAGAATAATAACAATAAAGTAGTACAAAGTTTCTCAAGATTTTGAACTCGAAGTTTGGAGAAAGCCATTCAAAAATGTTTCATAATTAATGAATATATAAATATATAAATAGTATTTGTAAAATAGTATTTGTCTTTCAAGAATTACATTAATTTGTAAAACAGAGATTGATCGAAAGAAATAAATTTTCATTAGAATCATTTGTCTACGCATAGATCAATTAAATATCTAAAATTGCATTGAATAAATTATTAAGCGATAATGTGTGTGTCACTGTTACAGCATGCTAAACTCACTTAAAAGTACTATGTGTAGATATATCATTTCTTATTTGTATCACTTAAAAATATGTGAAATTTTGCAACATGGTTTTGTTTCACTAATTTATCAGCAAAAATTTAGATTCTTCATTTTATGGATTTTTTAATTAAAATCAATTGTATTTTTCAATGTTCAAACGAATTATTCGGAATACAACTAAAAAACTTACTATATTGAATAAAATTATCGTGTCAATAAGTCGATTAAATTTAATGTTTTTTTTTCGTATGAATACATTCATTTAAGAAGATTGAAAAAGGCATAAATTATTGTAGTCTTTTCCTTTAGTTTTGTAGAATCAATTGTTTTATTTTTATTTTAATGAAATATATTTATAGTATAAAATTTCTATTTAATACTATATGATGGAACTTAACCAATTTGAAATAAAGAATTTCGCATAATGTATAATATTATCCGAAGAATTAATTTAAAAATACATTGTTTTTTCCTTTGTACATTGACAGGCTGAATGAGGAATTCCGTGATCTGCGGTTGCAAGATTTGCGTTCACTGGCAACTCTTGGCGTCGGTGGTTTTGGCAGAGTCGAGCTCGTACAAATTGCTGGCGACAATACGAGGTCCTTTGCTTTAAAACAAATGAAAAAAGCTCAAATTGTCGAGACCAGACAGCAGCAGCACATAATGTCGGAAAAGCGTATAATGGGAGAAGCCGACTGTGACTTCATTGTTAAATTGTTCAAAACATTTAAGGATCGTAAATATTTATACATGTTGATGGAGGCTTGTCTCGGCGGTGAACTGTGGACGGTGCTCAGAGATAAAGGCCATTTCGATGATTCTACCACGCGTTTTTATACAGCATGCGTCGTCGAAGCTTTTGATTATTTACACTCGCGCAATATTATTTACAGAGATCTCAAGCCCGAAAATCTTCTTCTAGATAGTCAAGGGTAATTTTTACATTTATAAAATATATAAGGAAATTACACGTTTATATGCAATATGCTTACACGTTTGTGAAAGTGATATCCTAAAATGAATAAATGACTCATTGAATATCTAATTTTAGAATATACTTTATTCCGAATTCTTTAAAAATTTTTCGTATGAGTAATTTTATCGACAATTCCATATGCGTTGACCAATCGATGCAATGTCATTATATTGTTAAATACATATAATTTTCAATATCTTTCAATTTGAATCTTTGAAAATATATTTTAACAAAAAACTATTGAATGAATTTGTGTTAATATTATCAGAATAAAATTTTATCTAATTTTTATTTTATTAAAATAGATCTATTAAAATTATTTCATTGCTCTAATATCCAATTTAAGTTGACTTGAGCAGAGTTCGTCAGTGGCTCAGTCGGTAGAGCGATGGATTCGTAATCTCGAGGATAAGATTTCGAACCCCGCTCTCGACTGATTTATACAAGTACCACTGTACCTTACATGTGCTTTGTTCACAAACACACTGACGACCTTCGTTGCTAATTATCATCGCAATGATAGCATAAATACAGCAACGTTAACCCGCTGACTGCAGAGCACATTTCGAAACTTTGAAAAATTCTATTTCTTCTTAAATTCGTCATAATATGTGTCACAATAATGATTAAAAGCTTCATATACAAGTTTAGGTTAGAATAAATATAATAAAACCGATGTCCACTGTAGTGGACAAAAGCTACAGTGGACATGTTTTCAACAGAGCATATGAATTATTTTTAAGCGAATTATGATATTTTTAACTAATAAAATATTTAAAGTTAACCTCCAAAAGTATAACAATTAATTAACTTACCTTATGCAACTACTTTTAAAGCTTTTATACGATAATATCTTGAAGCAAAATACGAGTTGTCAAATTTTTCAAAAAATAGTGTAACTCAATTAGCTCTTATGAAATGATTTAGCTATTAAATGTTATATTAGTAGTTGATTTATATTACATTTGTGTTTATTTATAAAAAAAAAACAACGCAATCCAAAAAAGATGGCGCAGTGTTTTTTTTATACGGCTTTAAAGCTTTTTCCACCGTAGTGGACAAGAACAGTCAGCGGGTTAAATAAAATTAAAAAAAAGACTTGCTGAACTTTCGTCATTATTCCTAGTTTTCAATGGAAACGCTTTTTTTTACTATTTTATGAGCATTGCTTTGAAATAAAGAGCTGAAAATGGGAATTTTTCAAGGCTATTATTTTAACCAATATGAAACGATTTTTTTTATCTATATACCATTACAATATTGCGTGCATTTTCGAGGATTAAAATGTGATGATTGAAATTCGAGGATTCATTTTTTTGTATTTGTTAAACATATTTTATAATTTAAAACGTGAATAAAAAGATGTATTGAATTTGACTGATGCAATTATCATTTTTTAAACAAATAACAAAATTTTATTAATAATTAATTTTTTTTCCAATTAAAAATAAAAAACCCTAAATTATTTTCAGGTATGTTAAACTAGTGGATTTTGGTTTTGCCAAACGACTGGATCACGGTAGAAAAACCTGGACCTTCTGTGGTACACCGGAATACGTAGCACCAGAAGTAATATTAAATCGTGGTCATGATATTAGTGCTGATTATTGGTCGCTTGGCGTTCTAATGTTCGAGCTATTAACGGGTACGCCTCCATTTACCGGAGCCGATCCAATGAAAACATACAATATTATTTTAAAGGGTATCGATGCAATTGAATTTCCCAGAACGATAACACGCAACGCCACCGTACTGATAAAGAAACTTTGCAGGTGCGTAATATTTTAATATGTTGGGCTTTAAATTTTTCATGTCAAAACAAATATTTCATCTTCAATAAATCTAATGTTTTATTATGTTTTCAGAGATAATCCAGCCGAACGTCTTGGTTACCAAAAAGGAGGCATCAGCGAAATTCAAAAACACAAGTTAGTTCATTCTATAAATATGGATTGATGAAAAAAAGCAGATTCGTTTTTAACTCATTAAAATGCAAAGAAAAAGAAAAATTTGAAAATTTATCGTTTTTTATTTTTTCTAGAGTCATAAATAATATTAAAAATAATTTTTTCAGTAGAAACACATTCTCTATAATATAAAAATTATGTATGAATTTCTTCAAAATTTTCTGATTAGATTAAAATTAATAATTATAATCAATTACTGTTAAAAGTGGCTTGACTACTACAGAAACCAAATACTGTCAACGAGTTAAACGAATCCTATTTTTTTCCTTATTTTATTAAATTTCAAATTTTAAAGAAAACAAACTAATTCATTCTATATTTTAGATGGTTTGATGGATTCAATTGGGAAGGATTACGCGCAAGAACGTTAGAGCCTCCAATAATGCCAAAAGTCGTGAGTCCAATGGACACAACTAATTTTGATGAATATCCACCAGACGCGGATCCACCACCACCCGACGACATATCCGGCTGGGATAACGATTTTTAACAATGAATGAAAAAAAAAACAAACTATTTGATAAAGAAGAAAAAAACAAGCCTAACGGCTCTCTAAAATGTATTTTTTTTATTCGTCTCCAGCGTGTCCGCGGGACGGAAGAATAATATTTTTTATAATTGACGAAACGTTGACCTCTGGAATAAGGTTCAACCTTTTGTAGACTTGCGGTATGTCTTAAAGAAAAAAAAAAACTAAGAAGAACATAGATCCGAAATATCCTCATTTTTGATAATTTATTTTTATTTTTTAATCGAAGATCTCAAAATGAGGAATTTTGGGGACCATGTTATTGTTTGCTACTGTCGGTTATTTTGTAGGAACAAATTATTAAATTTTACACTAAAGCGTATTACAGAAGCGCATAATGTTACTGCGTATAGTAATTTTTAATAGGAACCAAGGAAAAAATAACGAGTCCATAATTAATAAAATGGGCCTCGTTTAAATGCTGTGAAGTGACACAGTGTGACCGATGAAGTTATATGAAATTCATTTAAAATTCGTTGATAATTTTTTTTTTTTTTTTTTTTTAAATAACGAAATAAAAAAAATTTTACATTGTTAAGTGCCAAGAGAAGCAAATTCTCTTGGAATTTATATTATTTTTTTTTTCAGTTTGTATGTTTATTGTTTCAAGTCATGATGTGTACGAATGATAGTCCTGATGTTAGAGTGTATCTGAACGAAAAACAAATTGCTGAATCGATTAGATTTTTACATTTTATTGCGAGACGTATGCCAGTGCGCCAAGTGCCATTATTTTACACGATTTGTAAATCAAAGATGCAATTGACGCGCGTATAAACATTAAGAATATAAAAACGGCTTTAAGAAAAAAAAAAAGATAATGAAAAAAAAAAAAATTCTCTTGCCATTCGTGTTGCAATATACTATAAACTTGTCAAAGACGGTCTTCATCTAGCAATTGTGCTTCGTACATAGATCGTTTGAATAAATATTGTTGTTTGATTCGTTTTATAGTTTATTACGATAATTCTATTTAAAAAAAAAACTTTTACAAGAAAGTGAAACATTGTAAATAATTTTTAGAAATATACAGACATAAGGCATCTGATATATACATTATATCATTATTGAAATAAATTTTATTAATATTACAGAACTTCAATGTTGAATTTATTTAAAAAAGACTATTGATTTATTGTTAACAAACACGTAAACATTAAAAATTGTATCATATTTATCAAAATTTTTCATTATGAAAATCATCTAATTATATAATGTTAAAATGATGTAATAGAGTATATGTCTATACAAATTTTTAATCTTATTAAAAAATTTTTGGAAATATCTCTGTGTTATCCTTTTAATTATTAGTTAAAATGAAAGGCTTTAATATAGAGATATTTCTAAAACTTTGGGATGAACAAACCAAAATATGAAAAACTCTTATGTCGATATTTTATATTCCCTTAAAATTATAATTGAAAAAAAAATTTTTTTAATTATTTGTTTATGTGTTTGTTGATAATATTATATTTCATCTACAAAATACAGACTATAATTTCAAAACAGTTTTAAAAATGAAAAGTTTAGTGAAAATATAATCCGAAGATTTGTTTATGAAAAACAGACATATTTGAAATGTTCATATAAGTATAGTTTCTAAAACTATATTTATTTTTATTTTGTGAGATAAAAAAATAAGGTTTATTAAAATTTGATTATTATATAATACACTATTGATTTTACCTGCAACTTTATCCAACTTCAACTGCAAAAAAAAACTTTTTAAAAGTGTGCAGAGAGCTTTGCGATTGAATAAAAGTTATCATTTTAAGAATACGTCAGATAATATTATAAACAGTTAAGTTTGAGATGCTAATAATGATTGTAAACAGTTATATTTAAGCAGTTATCTGCAGTTTTATTGATAGATATAGAATAGACAGTGTCACCAATAATTATTTTCAATTATTTGCAACTTTATTCTATAGAAAAAAATCATAGATAAAATCAAAAATAAAATTAGTGATTTTCTTTATAAAACAAATAGTTTCATCTCTAAGTAACTTATTGATGAGAAAGACTTATCATTTAAAATTTATTATTTTGTTTGTTTTATTCATGAAATATATCATTTTTTACAAAGGAGAAAATACTAAAAATGATTAAAGATAATTTGCAAAAAACTGTCAATAACTATCATTGACATTTTATACGAAAATGTTTATATTGGATATTAGCAGTTATTTGCAGTTGTTGACAATTATATGCAAATGCTATTTCAAAAACATTCATAATGATTTGAAAATTGATTATTTCATAGAGCTTTTATCGAGAAAAAAAATGGGAAACACTGGACTAGCAATACTGAGTTTTTAAAAAATAAATTTATTTAAAAATTTTTAATATCACAACTTTTAATTTTATAACATAATTAAATTGTTTTGGATTTAGAAAAATAATAAGATATTTTCTGTAAAACGAAATTTCTATTCGTAAGAGTGCCTCTTAAAAATGTTTTTTATTTTTTGTCGCATAACTCATTTGAAATTCCGAAAATTTTTTCATTATTTATGAATATCAAAATAACTGTTTGTGATTATATAGATAAGAAAATATATTATCAATTTGTTCAATCGATAAGTTTATATAGGTAAATTCTGAGAAATTATTAAGCGAAGAGGGTATTTTAGCAGTAGTTCATTTATGAATAGAAAATAAAAAATAGAAAATAATAAATATTAAAGATAAGTAAATCATTTCCTGTACTTTAAAGTATATCAAAATTATATTTTTATATTAATGACGGCGAATTCATAACAGCCACATTTTCCAAAATATAAGAAATCATTTTCTTTAAATGACTTTGATTAGTATTACTTTTTATTGATAAATTGTGCCATAAGTTTAATTTTTTATTAATATTTATACACTGATACTAAAAAGTAAAAATTTTAAATAAAGCAAAGAGAATATATTTTTATTAATAAATATAATATTATTCTGTATATAAATATTAATCAGTTGAATTTTCGCATAAATTTATTTATCAGTTTCGTAGAATTTAGGATTTTGTATTTAAATGATAAATTTTTAGAAACGCATTGACTTATTGTGAATAAAAAAATGTCATCCATTCCAGAGCCCAAAATTCTCCAAGATTAATGAATTAATTTGCTTAAAGATTTAATTGGATAATATTTATGGGTTACATTACAAGCTGATATATTTTTTTTATATACTGCAGCTTTAATTACTATTATTAATATCAATAGATGTTAGCCGATAAGGTAGGATCCTTCTATGATTTTTTTCATCGCGGTAATAGTTATAGATAAAGTAGATTTTTTGGCAGAAGTATTATTTTATTTTTTAAAAGGATTTTTTAATTATTATTTGTTTTTTTGTCTAATAAGCGATTTCTATACTCCGAAAAATTCATAATAACTTGCATGTAAAGTTTTAAAGTGACCAATGATATATAAAAAGAAAAACCAAGAGAAATTCGGAATTTGTGTATATTGATCAATAGTAAACGTACGTTCTAATGAATCGCAGCTTTATAGTAATTAAATGAAAAATTAAAGAAGAAATTATCAATTTAAACCATGTTTCAAGAAATATTGCTAAAAAATATCGATTCTCTCGAAAATTATTAATAATAAAAAATTATAGGATAGAAAATAACTTAAAATTTGCTATATTTATTAAATTAAAAAATTTAATTTACAAAAATTTTCTTCATTTATATCTGACTATAAATAACTTTGTAACGGATAGGTATATATTACATAAAAGAGGCCTTTTTAGATGAAAAGGCTTAAATTCAAGATTTTACTAAATTGCTTAACCCTTGCTAATTCGTTATAATAATGCTAATTTCTATTATGTTGTATATCATAAATAATATTGAACTTTCTAAAATTATTAAGCCTTAGATCTATAATTATGATTTTTTTCTATATATTTAAATGAAAAAAATTTTATTCTAAATTTTTAACAAAACTCATGATCTGGAGTTCAGATATCCAGTAATCAATCATATCATTTTCATTTTATATCAGTTTTATTTATCAATCAAACTTATCAATTATTAGCATTCAAAGCTAAAGATTATTCATTACATTAATTATTTAAATGAATATAAGACAAATGAAGTATAGCACATAGTCTTTAAAAATTATTCCTAGAACACTCTTCAACTTTGAGATAAGATCTTGGTTTTGACAAAATCGATAAAGAAATCTCGTGACAAAATTTTCAAATCTAATCATTCAATAATAGTATTTACTTGTAGCACATGTTTTGCTTACATTTCCTTTTTTTTTTTGAAAAATTCATGGTTCGATTAAGTATTGAAGTAATGCTAAATTGAAAAAGTGACATAATCAAGTTCGCAATTCCCGAAGTGTATTTTATCATAAACAAATATGTGGTTTAGGATACTGAATGCCCCAGATACAAATGCGAATTATCTTAAAAATCCTCAAAATCCAGATGAAATTTGAAAAAAGAGGTAGATTTTTTAAAATCCGGTAATTAGAAGAAATATCTCAAAGTAATAAGTGAATTTGATATCGTTGACTGGGTTGATAGAAAAAAAAGACAAGTGAGATGATGGAGCATGTTTGATCAAAATGTCACTATAAATCTGTTAGAAAGTTACACTTTATTACCTTATAAATTCAAAATTTCAATACATGGAATCTTGAAATATTTACAAAAATATTAGAATTTTTAATTCACTTTTGTAATCAATGATTTTTCAACACAGAAAGAAATTTGGCAATCGATGATTACCATTTTCTGTTCGTATACGATTTCAAAACTAATTGAGATAATATATTATAAATTTGATAGAGCGTTTTTCTCAAAATTTTAATAAATCATCTCAAGAAGCGTTGAAATACCGTATGCTATGCTTGACATTCCACACGTCAAAAAAGAAAAAAAAGGATCACGAAACTTGACATCTCAGATGTCAGCGCATTGAATCCTGTACTACAAAGATAATTAAAATGATATATTACCAACTATTTCATTAATAAAGTTGAAAATAGTAATTTATTATTCAATAAATGTTTACTCACTATTTCGATCATCATTAAAATCTTCTATTGCTAAATTTCTTTCTGTACAGTTAAAAATTGAAACAATTTTTTTTCAAAATATAGAAAAGATTACTTGTATCGTTACTTTTAACATTGGCTCGTTAGAATTATCTAGATCAGACAAAACCTCTTGGAGGAAATTTTCAAACTTTATACATATGTACATATAATACACTTAACGACAACTTATTCTCATACATTTTGATCGAACGTTTCTGAAAAAAAAAGTAGCTACTCTACTATTGCTTTTTCAATAAAAATGATGTTCGACTGTCGTTTTATTTTGAGTTCGTCATTACAAATATTCTTTGGTTGCGAATGAATTTAACATTTTTCATTAAAATTAATTTAGTTATTAAGTTAATTTTTTTGGAGACTATTAAAAATGTAATAACCATGAACGCTAAATGCAATGAAATTTGAGCTTCATATTTGAAAATGCATTTAGAACAACGATTTTGTTCGTATTTTAGATAGTTTTATATTAAAATTAGAATAAAACAATTTATAACTATTAATAGTTTATGATACATCTAATAAGGAAAAAGATTGGTCAGCTCATATTTCGTGTAAATTGAAACTCGAGCCGAAGGCAAGGATGGCAAACACGAGCTATGACTTGATAAATTTTACTCCCATGGTGCATATATTGTTTTAAAAAAAGTATTAATATTTAAATCACGTATTAAAATCACTTTTTATACACATAAGAATATGAAAGAGCATATTTACACATACGTAGAAATTCAATTGATAAAGAATTTAATATATCAAAAACATGCACTCCACGAATAATAAATAAAATGAAGACTAAAAAATTTCAAAAGTATACCTAAAACGTGAATTTGTATTAAATAATTATTAATTTCGCTTTTTTAATTTATTATTCGTGGAGTGCATAGTTTTGCTGATGTATAGAATTCAGTATTTTAGCATTTTTTTAATCATCATCGTTAAAAATATATTAAACATGGGGGTATTGATTACGCGGAGACTAGATTATCATTGTTGGTAAGAGATTATGTAGTCGCTTCGCTTGGGCATTAATTACTGCACCGTCGAGTAATAACTTTTTCATTCGAAAGCAAGCGTTTTTTATTAATAGTGGTTGCCACTACAGCTATAGAACTGCCTCCAATTTTCATGACTGTAGGTAATAGCCATAAAAATGCTGTTTTAACAATTGCAAAATCCTCAAAATTTTTAAAATAAAACATTTCGATATAACTGCATCATTTATAGAAGTTTGACGATCTTCATAAACACATCTTAAAACGAAATAAATCGCTATAACGATTATCGTTACAAACAATGATGGAATTATGCTACCGCTGAAACCATGTACAAAAAGAATAATTATAATTAATTTAAGAGAATGCTTTAAAAGAATATTAATTATTTTTTGGATACCAACTTTAATATTTTTCTTATGATTATTAAAGTCGTTTAAATAATAAAATATAATTATCATAAAATAAAAGGTTTTAGAATAGAAATATGAAAATAATAAAAATACAATGAAGAAAAAGAAAAAGTATGTCATAATAAATAAAATGAAATAGATATGAAAAAAGATCATGAATGTATTAAAACTTTATTCTAACATGTGATTGCTAATAAAAATGCAAAACAATATAATCAGCTTTAGATAAATTAACTTTTATGAACGAAAATATTACTATAGTATCTACAATATGATAAATTAAAGCTTTCTTATATTAATAAAGTAATTTTTATAATAAAGAATATTTTTCATAATATAAAAATTTAAATTTTTTTAGTTGAAAAATAGTTAATGCTCAAAGGTGTTAGATTCAATAAATTAAACATCAAACAATGGAAATCGAACAGTAAAAACTTTGTTAAAAATGTTACGACATTTCGGACACATTAATTATGTCTTTTTTCAAGCTATAAAAAATACAAATTGATATAAATAAATGCAGCAATTCACAAGAACTTGTTTTAACTTTAAATTTAAATAAATTAACCTGTATTAATAAATGCTTACGGGGAATTCATTAATTAAAATTAGTGTGTAACATCCGTTCCTAAAAGTTCTTCAAATACTTTTTATTAAATAAATAATTGTTAATAATATAAGTACAAATTCAGGAACTGAAAATCAAAATAAAAAATTTACTTGTGATCTTATTCATTCTATCATTAATAATAATTGTATGAGTTAATTTTAGATATATTGAAAATGTATGTACGGTGCATAAAAGAACCATGTACTTTTTGCTTGTTGCCATTGTTCGATTATTTACAATACATATATGATTTCGTTTTTTTTGTGATTTTATTAACAGTTTTACTAAGTTGAATTGTATAATTTTCAATTCATTTCTTTATTTTATTTTAGAAACAGTTTTTACACTCTAATTCTAAATGTTGACTTGCCTTTGGATATTGGTTCTTGTAAATCATTGCAATCATTTATATCAAATTGTATTTTTTACAGCTTGAAAAAAGATACAAATAAAGTGTTTTTATCACTCGATCACCGTTGTTTTAATTAATTAATTAACTCATTTTTTTAATCGATTGGATAATTTGAAATTTAGATTCAAAAGCTCATATTTAATAAGTAATTTTTCTTACCTAATAAATGTTAACTTAGAAATTTCTTTTCTTTCTGTCATACTATTTTCAGCCTCTATTTCAATCGTCATCATTCCGGAAAGTAAAAAATATATAACTAAGAACATTTTTTTGGAAATAATTTCAAGTTTATTGTTAAATATTTCTCTGTTTATCTGTTCATAACTTTTTAAATGAATTCCTACCTCTTTCAACATAAAAATGTCAATCGTTTGTCATAAATATATTCAAAACATGGTCGAAACTTGTTTGAAAATGCTTTGTTTTTTTTTAGATTTTAAATTACTTTCTTTTAAGGATAAGCAGATATTAAATTCACTTTTGTTAAGTTCCTAAAAAATAAATGGTGATTTCGTTATTGCTCTCAAGAACAAGATAAAAGTTTCATTTTTGTTCTCGAGAATGAAACGAATTATAAATATTTTTATTTTTCTGTTCACTTAAATATTTTAATTAAATATTTAAAGTTGTTCATTGTAATTAAAAATTTTTATTTAACACAAAAGTGTCCATGTCATCATATGTTTTTAATAAAGTTAATTTTTATGTTCTGTAAAAGTTGTACATTGGTGTGGGCAAGTCAAAATTTTATATTATAGTAATGTTTTTAGCGCTGAAAAAGAACCGAATTGTTAGATAGGAAACATTGGTTATCTAAGAAAATTTATGTTAATTATTTTTTAATTTATCAACTTTATCTCGAATATTTCCATTAAAATTTAAAACTTTTTATCTTTTAATGTATTGATTCATTCTAAATTTAAAAATAATTGCTTATCATTTAACTGATATCATGTCTATACTTAAGCATTAGAATTGCATAAAAATTGAAACATTATGTAATGAACAAGGATACACATGGTTTTCCGTTTCGAAAAGGAGATACCTCCGTATTAAATCAAATGGAGGTGTCTCCTTTTTCAAACGAAAAACGACGTGGATCCTTGTTCCACCAACTCGATGAATTCTCAGGGTCTGAGTCGGTAGATCGATGGATTCATAATCTCGAGATTCCGAGTTTCGAATCCTGCTCTCGACGGTGGATTGATACAAGTACTACTGTATATGGTACATGTACTTTGTTCACAAACACACTGATGACCTCCGTCGCTGATTAGCATTAAGATGATAGCAAAAATACAGCAACGTTAAATAAGAAAAAAAAATAAAATAATTTGTTAATCAGTTCATTAAAAAAAGGTTTAAAGATTTTTCCATTTAAACTTTTAAGTACTTCTCAATAAATATCTTATATTGTAAAAAAAATTGTTTTATTTCTTTGCAAAACATTACCGTTAATTTGTTAACAGCTAAACTATATAGTTTTTTGTTACTTTGCAAGAACAATGAATATTTAAAAAGCATTTTTTTAAAATCATGAGTATCAATTAATTTTTACTATTATTTTAGAAAAATCAATACTACTGGTAATGAATTTCTTGGTGAATTCCGTAAAATTTTTGCAAAAATTAATACAAATACCGTAGGGTTTAATACTAAAATTGTTTTTGCTGAATTTTACATGCCAGCTTAACTTTGGACCTGAGGCAAGGCCGAGAAAAACAATACTGATTCAATAAAAACCTGCCTACATTTAAGAAATTTCTTTTTTTAAATTTTATTTGCAAAGGAAATTTTTGCCCAAGCTTTTTTATTATTAGTATTTAAACAAATTTTTTTATCTGTGAGTTAATAATTTTAGTCTTTAATATGAATTATATTGTAAAATGAATTATATTATTGATAAAAAGCATAGAATTCTAATTTTATATTAAAAAAAATCGTGTTATTTAAAATCAATTCACTTTATTGACTCTTAAGCGAAGAAAGATAGAGGAAGAGAAAGAGATAGATATAACTCGCTTGTCTACACAGGGGGTTCACGATAAGTCGCTTTTTCCAAGAATCTGTTTCCTCTGCAGCCCCCAGTGTGGCGAATTATCAAAATTTCACTGCAAGCAAGATAATTTATACATCATATCAATGATATTAATATACATTACTTTTTCTCCTAATATGTCCTTCAGTAATAAGTACAACATACTTTATCAAAAATATCCATTATCAATCAAAAATATCTGAGAATAATTTAGATATAAATACTAAGCAACACTGCTAACTTTGTTAATCCGTATTTTGTTTTTTCAACATGAAGTCATTTATCGGAGTTTTTACTGTATTACTGCTATTACAAAGTAAGTTAATTACTTATTACAAATAAAAATCTATAATATTTAAACTTTATTAGTATTACATAAAAATGGCTTAACTGATTTAAAACCACCATAACTTAATATTTTCTATATTTTAAAGAAAATAAGGAGGTTTTTATTATAACTTTTAAAATAATTCATAAATATTTTACAGTTAGCAGTTCATTATCAGTGCACAAGCGTTATGCAAGCTCCGATAATAAAATAAGCGCTCGCATCACCGATGGCAAAGATGCTCATCCCGGTCAATTTCCACATCAAATATCCATACAATGGGGCGTACCACCTTGCTTACCTTATCAGCACAACTGCGGTGGAGCTATCATTAATGAACACTGGATTCTGACAGCTGGACACTGTTTTCTCGAAGCTCCAGAATTTGGTCATACCAAGATTAAAGTCGGTATGCACCATATTCTTGCAGATGATAAATATGTCCAAGAACGTGAAATAGAAAAAGTTATTGTTCATGAAAAATTTGCTGGGTAAGTTATTTAATAATTAAAATTACTTAATTTTACCAGACATGAAACTACTTCCGATCAAGAATAATAAAACTGACAAATTTTATAAAAATCAGCTTTTTAACATAATGCTAATTTTGTAATAATTTAATATTTTATGTATTAACAATAACTTTTATGATATTTCAGTGGGGCTAAAGCAAATGACATTGCTTTAATTAAGGTTCATGCTGCATTATCTTTTAATGAAAGGGTACAACCGGTTCAATTACCGACACAACGTACTTCGGCAAGTGGTCAAGCGGTATTGAGTGGTTGGGGATCAGTCTCGAGATCGGTTGAGCCAATATTACCTCCAGTTCTACAAACTGTTACGGTTCCAATTATCGATAATGAAAATTGCGAAAATGTAATAAAGTCTGTCGATCCTCAGGGACAAATTGTCAATTCCATGTTATGCACTGGTCCACTCAATGGTACCATATCTGCCTGTGTGGTAAGTTTGTTTTTAAACTATAATTTGACCTAATTTATTTCGTAACAAATAATTTATTTTCTTCATTTATATAACTTATAAGAACAATTTTTAAAAATTTTTAATACATTTAAAGTTTTTCATAATTTAGTTTAACATCTGGTTTAATTAGTAAGTTAACTTTTAAAATTTTAAAAAAACTATTTTTAACCAAATTCCGTATTTGTGATTTGCAGGGTGATTCAGGGGGCCCACTGATTCAGTACGAAAATGAAAAGCCCGTCATAGTGGGTATTGTTTCATGGGGTTTGTATCCATGTGGTAATGGAAAGCCATCGGTTTACACACGAGTCTCTTCTTTCGTTGATTGGATCAATGCTCAAATTAACAAGAACTGAAAAATAAATTATATTTATAGGATAAATAAATTTTATTACTTTTTAAACTGGTGATCTCTTATTTTCCCGAATTATTATTCAATATTACTTTTTTCTTAAAAAAGATAGAAGGTAAAACTATCTCAAATAGATACCTTTTCCAAAAAATTCTTTTATTAACTTTGATGTTAATTTGATTATTATCTTGGAAGAATTATAGAATTGAGCCAAATATATCCGTAAATTAGAGTTATACTTTTTAAAATAATAGACTCGAATCATTGTGAATTAACAGTTGCCATAAACATGCTAAACTTACTTTACAGTGCAACGATAACTTTATAATAAATTTAATAGTTTACAGAAGATATGTGTTGCAGTTCACAAACACATTTACGAGCTCCGTCGCTGCTATATTTGCATAGCAAAAATAGCATAGCATAAATATAGCGACATTAAAAAAAATAGTAATTTTGATAAATTTACTTTTTTTAAATGATATTGATTATGTTACCAATATTAATATTAATTATGAATACCACTCGTTGAAACGGATGGTATTTATCACCGATGATTTTTTTCTACGACGCTTTTTAATAAAGTTATAAACAATTTGACTTTGTCAAGTAACACGAATCAACTTAATATATAATATAATATCTTAAAAGATTGAAAACATTGATTTATAAAATCAATAAACATTATATTTATCACCATTAAATAAATTGAATAATATAGAAAAATTTACTCCTTATAAATCGAAGATTTCTAGTGTTTATGAAGGACAGTAACAGAAATCTTTTCATTGGTCTGATGAACACTGCGAATTTAGGAACATAATTTTTCTCATATAATTATTATAAATATAGCTCAAAGTATCGCGTAAGTATTACGTTCGTATTGCGAATCATATGATTGATGCCATTCTTCTTTGTGGAAATGCATGTTTTATGGTATAGAACTTAATTCATTGGAAGTTCAAAAATCTTGCTTTAACTAATGTATTTGATTAGCGTGCTTATATTATTTTCTTCGCTTTTTTTTAAATCTCAATACTTTAATGCTCAAATTTTAATAATTTGTTTTTAATAATAAAATTTTACGAGATCAACAAAGTGTTATAACTTTTTATATTATATAACATTACACCTGATAACTTACCTCTATTTCTTCACGATTATAGTTATTATTATTTGAATTTAATTAACTAAAGCAAAATCAACAAAGAAAGAAGCTAAACCGGAAACGTTCAGACTGAACATGGTTGTAATATAAAAATCTAATAATGAAACCTGAAAATTTTCCTCTTAAATTATTGAAAATTTATCATTCTGTCAACCTTGGTTACTTTTAGAAATAAAACCAGACATTTACATCAACAAAATCAGAAAAAATTTGACATAATCATTGTTATGATAAAAAATTCATTTTTATCTTGACTTGATTACAAGATTTCAATTCTTGTAGATATATGTTGCATGCAGTGGTGCAGCTGTTGACGTTGTGTTACATAACGCACCCACTACTGTCGCTCGATAATTTATCTTTTCAATTATTCTAATGTAACTCTGCATAGCAGGATCAGTTGGACAATCAGTAAAGTCAACAATTATTTAACATTTTCACTTTCAAAATTTCATATTCAAAGTTATCTATATCCACAAAGTCAATATTTTGTATTGTTCTGCTTATTACTAAAATCATAGAACATTTGATACTAAACAGATCACTCATACAAACTTTTTTTAAGTATTGACTTAAAAATTTTATAATGTAATATTATCGACGCACTTGGTTCCTTTATTTCCAAACTTTCCACATTTAAATGGTTTGGACGTGTATTTCATTAAAAATATTCTATTTGATTCTTCATAATTTTTCACCGAAAAATTTACTATAGAAAGTAGTAAAAATCATAATAAACATTATTTAACAATATAAGACTGTTATGTATCCTCAAATTCAAGTATTCAAATATTTTAGTATAATATTAAATATGAAATTTCTTTATTTAGTTTAATGATATAATGTTTTCCTTCTATTTTTTGTAATAAGTAATTCACATTGCATAATGAGTTATTATTAATGATTAGGAGTAATAAGAGTTTGCGAATTTGGAAAATAGTTTACTTTATTCATACTGTAAATACATATTTTTTTAATTCTTGTTAATTTGAGTATTAATCCATTCAACGTAAGAGGAAACCCGTGTGTAGACTGACGGTGCTCCAGTACCACATGGATACATACCCCATGAAACAATACCGACTATAAAAGCTCTTTCATTCTCGTATTGGACTAGCGGACCACCAGAATCGCCCTGTAAATCACAAATACGAAATTTTAAATATTTTTCATAAATTTAAACATAATGTAGAACTAATTTGACTTCAAATTTAGTTTCAAAAGTTTGAATTTAAGGCAGAAAATATACAAAAATTGAAAATTAATAATCTCAAGATTTCTATGATTTATTCTTATAAGTTATCAGTATGAAATATATTATTTGTTAGTTATTTTATATGAAATCCACAAAAATAATTTAGCATTCGATTTACGGTGAATCGACTGGAGTAACAAAAGATTTTCATAAAAATTTTAATAAAAGACTTACCACACAAGCAGATATGGTACCATTCAGTGGACCAGTACATAACATGGAATCAAAAATTTCTGCTTTGCTTCCCATAGCTCTCATTGTCTTCAGACAATCTTCGTTCTTGAGGATAGGCACCGAAACAGTTTGCAGAACCAGAGGCAATCTTGGTGCAGAAGTTCTCGAGGTTGAACCCCACCCGCTCAATGTAGCATAGTTGCCTGATATTATATGGTTTGGCAACTCAACTGGTTGTACGCGTTCGTTAAAGGAAAATGGAACTTTAACCTTGATCAAAGCAATGTCGTACGGCGCAACTTTTCTAGAAAATTAAAAATTTAATGCGTTCAATGAACATTGAAAGATCAAGCAATTAATATTATTTTTTATGGTTTAGTTCTTTGAAATTACCAATTTTATCATTATTTTTACTTTAATAAATAGGTTCCAATAAATAATTGATATAAATCACTAAAAATTATTGAAGAGAATTTAAAATAATTTATGATAATTAAAAAAAATCGATTCAAAATAACTGAAAATGTTTTAAAACATTTCATGATGTCAAGCAGTAAGATTTGAGATAATGATTTTCATTAAGGATCGTAATTAATATGAATCTTCCAACATAATTATAAATTGACATAACAATTTATGTACATGTCTTGGGTGTACACTGTTTCTCAACAAAAAAATTAAAAATATGAAAGAAAAGTATGCTTTCTTTTTTTTCATATTGAATTTTATGCCAATAAAACGTTCACAGTAGCTTTTTCATATTTATAAATATTTAAAAATGACATTAATGATTTAAAATAATTTTAGAATCATGAAAATCTATTTTAACAAGATACATAATTGCATGAATTTCAATAATCTGAAAAACTGATCTTACCCAGGGAAATTTTCATGGGCAATCTTCTTTTCAATTTCACGTACTTGAACATATTTGTCATCTGTAAGGAGATGATGCTTACCAACCTTGACGATAATTTTACCGAATATTGACGTGATAGAATGAGTAACACAATGTCCAGCTGTTAGGATCCAATATTCATTAATGATGGATGCACCACAAGTGTGTTTATAGTCCGTGAACGGTGGTAAACCCCATTGCAACGATACTTGATATGGGAATTGGCCTGGATAAGCATTTTCACCGTCAGTGATGCGAGCGCCTATTTGGTTATCCGAACTTGCATGAGACGGCAACGATAATGAGCTGTTAACTATAAAATATTTTTAAAATATTTAGAAATCATTTCGAAAATCGTAATAAGAATATTATTGGTAAAAAGATCAAACACAGAAATGTTAAGTTTTATAAATGACATTGTCATTTAGAATACGTAGCATAAAACGATAATACATCTAATAAAAGTAATTCTAATTATTTTCCATCTTTCCATAAAGTCTTAATAATTTATTAAGATATAAAAAAACAAGTTTTTCTACATAGTAAAAAATTATTTAATTTATTTGCAATCTGCATGTTCAATTATCAAAAAAATAAAACAAACCAAATTACGAAAAAATAACAAAACATAATACCAAAATACATCAATTATACGAAAAATTTGCAATGCAATGCCCATCTTGTCTTAAATACAAAAATAAAGTTTAAAAATTTATCCAAATCGATAAAGCCATTTTCAAATAATGAATTCTTACAGACATCCACATGAATTTTCTAAAACTTGAGTATTTTTATTTCCATCATCTCAAAACTAAAATATTGTTTGAAAACTAATTTTACAATAATAAAAAAAAGTAGTAGATAGAAAAATATATGTTAAATAAGTAATGAACTTACTTTGTAGCAGCAGTAATGCAGTAAGAGCACTAATGAATGACTTCATGTTGGCAGAATAAAACATAGATTAATAAAGTTCAACGAGTTACTTACTATTTATACTTGAATCATTCTTCAGTATTATAATTAGATAATAGAGATATTTGATAAAGTATTATATCACACTTATTATGGGATAATGTACTTGGAGAATATGATTCATGTTAATATTATTAATGTAAAGTATTGCTATTCTTTAAAAATGTAGATAAAAATCTTTAAAAATATTAGCATGAAATTCGATTAAAAATTCATTATGAAATATATGTAAATATATCTCAAACATGTCATGTAAGTTTGTTGAGCAAAAAAAATCAAAAAACTTTAAATAGTATATTATTCACCTAGGGAGTAAAAACAAAAAATGTCTGAAATCGTATGTGAATTGTCATCTGAATCGGAGGCGATGGTGACAAATATACGATTTCAGACACTGAGAAAAAAACCATACATTTGCAGATTGTTTTTATAATTTTTTTTTTTATTTTATTTAACGTCGCTCTATTTATGCTATCATTACGATGGTAATTAGCGACGGAGGTCGTTAGTGTGTTTGTGAACTGCAGCACATGTAACGTACAGCGGTGCTTGTAATCAATTGGTAACCGAGAGCGGGGTTCGAACTCGAGTCCTCGAGATTATGAATCCATCACTCACCGAGTGAGCCACTGACGATCTCAACAGGTAGATTAATGTTTGCTATAAAAATACATCTTCGAAATTATTTTTTTATCATTTTCAATCAATAAACTCTACATTAAATTCATATATTAATAATTTTATTTATTTGAAAGAACATTTCTAACTTGGTAATTACTTTTTAATCATTTATTAAAGTGTTTAATTTAACTAAAAATACATGTAATCTCTTTGGATACAAATATCATCATCACTTTTAAATTGGATTTTAAATCAATAATATCCAAATTTTAGTCGTAAAACTATAGTGTAGTGTTATTCATTGCATCATATTATTAACATTCTATTTGTTTATATCATCAATATATTGATACTCGCTATTCGTTTTTTATATTAATACAATTAATTAACATTCTGTCTGTTTATTATTTCGTTAAAATAATTACGTAGCTTGTAAAATTATCATGCCAAATAAATTAATTTCATAAATTATTTTCTTTTTCTTAAAATTTCTTTTGTAATTTTATAGAGCATAAACACACACGATAATTTGATATAAGATTTTATTTTTAAATTACATAAGTTTCTATAACAATCTGAATTAAAAAGATTTTCCTTAATTTAAAGTGGATTCCACTTATGATTCGCCTCTTTTTTCGGCGTACACTATTATCGCTTCTTAAAATAAACAAAATTTTACGATTGATTTTGAGAAACTATAGATAGATTTGGTCTAGACGATATTATCGTCTCTAGGAAATGATAATAAAAACAATAATTTCTTGTTGTTTACACGGGTGACTGATTCGGGTATTTTTAACGTTTTACCCTTAAGAAAAGATTTAATTAAAAATTATGTAGTTCCTTCCATTTTTTTAAAAAAATCCATAAGCGAAATATAACTAAAATTTTCGATAAAAAACTTAAATTATTTAAGCTTATTGTGTGGTTCTCTTGGAGGTCAACTGATAAGTTTTCTGAGACTATAAGAATATGTTCAACAAATCATTATTGCTTCCCGTAATTTTTTTTTAGATTTTTGTAATTTATAATATTAATATATGTGATCGAATCTGACTATTATATTTTTTGTAATTTTTATGTTTCTTGAATATTCGATCATATTTAGTTCCATTGAGAAGCATTTCTAACTATAGGCTAAGAAAAACATGTTTAATATAGAATTCAGTTCAATTTTTCAGACTAAAGGTTATGGCAACTCAGTTATAGTAAAAAATTATTTCTATCATTTTTTGGTGTTGTTCTGGATGATACATGAATTTTGCTTCCAGTATATGCATGGATTTTTATGCAAATTCATTAAATTTCATATTAATAAACTGAATCTGATGCTAATTTTTAATACTGAAAATTAATTCAAGTACTGGAAGGAAATTTAATTTTTTTGACTGTATAGTTTTTTTTTATGCTCAAATTTATGAAAATTATTATACTATCATTTTTGAGCTCACCTCTTTTGAAAATTACATTAGTTTCTAAATATTACGTTACAATTTGTTTTTTATATTTATTGCGTTGACTAATATTTTGTGTTGAAAACAATTAAAATAAATTTTCTGATATTTTTATATATTTGTATGTATCGTACAGTTTTTATCATAAAAATATATGAATTGAAGAAAAAATTTTGCTTTTTTTGTATTTTTATAAGATAAACTTTATTTTGAAAACTATAAATATTTTAATTATTTGTCAATTACTCTAAATTATGTTTTTTTTTTATTTCAATACTAACATATAATTTTGAATTTATTCGAAATATGATTTTTTTAAATATACCCTTGCTGCTTTGAAATCTTCAATTACAGTAAAACTTATGAATTAGAACATTTAATCGCATTTTATCAAAACTTAGTTTTAAAAATGGATTTTTATAATTTTAAATAAATTTTTTCATTGATATGTCTCATTTTTAAACAAAAACTTCTAAAGCTGCAAATTATGCATCATCTCCTGATACACGCTTGTTTATTTACTTGTGATCTAAGATTTAAGGAGTTTTTTATTTAGACACTATATTTTTTAATAAAAAATTATAAAGTATTACTTTAGTAACAAATTTTCAGAGAATTATGATTGCATTTTTTATTGTTTTGCAAAAATTATAAAAAGAAATGCAGTATATAATAAAAAAAATTGTACAATTTTCTAAATAAAATCGTCATTTTGAGTCTTGCATCTTGAATATTACAATGTGGCTGATCGAATTTTAATGTAAAAGTTTGTATGCAAATAATTCATGTTACTACAGATGTCATAATTCATTGTACAATAGATTTACAGATTAAATTATTTAAAACAAAATAAATTGTAAGTTTTAAAATTCTTTTCGAAAATTTCTTCTTTACTTCACTGGCTTCAAACATTCGTTGAAGTCATGCACTGCTCTTGGGACAGCATGTTCTTCTGATCTTATAAATGAAGCACGAATCTGAAGGACATTACAACAAAATCAAAATTTAAGTTACAATGTAATTTATAACAAATCATTTGATTCATTGGTTGTAATCGATTTCCGAATTTTCTTTTTAATATGAGTTATTTAACAATGTTGAAATAAGCTGATTTTTTTATAATATTCTTATATTATTGATGTAAATTTCAATATTTGCAATTTTATTTGATGATTTTTTATGATTTTTTTATGATGTAGAAATAAAAATAGATGAATGTAATTGAGGTGTAAAAATGTGAAGAGAACAATAATAATATAGAGAATAAAAATAAATGATTTTATTATACTACGATAAAAGGGTTAAAGTAAAATTTAGTGTTTAAATAAAACAAAATTTTAAACGATTAATTTAAAATAATTTTATTGATGCAATAATTTGATTAAACAATTATACGAAATAAAAATGTTATTTACAAGTATATGAAATGAAAATAGCCTCTTTATATTAATTTTAAAATAACAGAAATTAAAATCTTTTACGCTCGTTGCTTAAAATTAAAACATATTTTTCAAATCTTAAACAACAATTTGAAAATAAGCTTGTTCGAATTAAAGAGATTCTGATTATATTTTTAGAAATATATAAGAGTACTATAACGCAGCAAAGTAATCACGTTTCGTATATTCTATCTCTTACTATTAAAATCAAAAATTTCTTTCGAAAATTCCAACTTCCAAGTGCACTATGATCTCCTGGTTCATGTAGCTCTCACGTTGTTTCATATGAGTAAATTGCTACTGCCGCGCTGCAAACTTCGCCGCGGCGAAGTTAAGTATTAAACGTGTATACTTTCAAAGCGTTTCACCTGCATCGTTGGGATGCTGCAACGGGTCGCGCGTTGCTTTGACGCGCATGCGTTTGTGATTTCGTTTGGAGAAGTTTGACTGCATTCGAAGAAAAAAAAGTATCATTATGAAGAGGAAGGGAAAAGAAGGCAAACAGGTTTTAAAGTAGTCACCTGTTTAGCGTGCTTGGAGGTATTAGGCATACAGAAAAGTGAGAGAGAATTTAGGGCTGTTAGATCAAGAATGTGGATGATTTTCTATTTATAATAAAAATTTGATATATTTATAGAAATGTAATCAAAGTATATAATAATTAAAAATTGTACAGTATATACAACGAAAATAAAATAATCGAGAATAAAATACTAATAAAAAAGCCAGTTTCAATTAATTGGTAATTAATTTTCTCAAATTTAGATTGTAATTTTATTAATTTACTTCAATGAAATTTAACTGAAGTTTAATTAAGGAGATGTAAAACAGACAGTACGCCTGTACTCATAAATATTAACTTTCTTCCCAATTTGTTACTGAATTTCCAGATAAGAAATGCATTAGCTTTTAGTATGTGCCATGATAATTATTTAGTTAAATTTTCAAATAAATTCATTCACTAGTTGAATTCTTGGTACAAAATCGAAAAATTTTATTAAATAATATTGGTACCCAAAGAATTAATTTATTTGAAAATTTAACTAAATTATTTTTATAGCTTATATATATTCAATAATATTTTATTTTTTAAAGATGTTTAAAAAATAGAAATAAATGTAAACTGTACATAGTTATTATATTTTTATATAAAAGAAGCTTGAAATTTTCTAAAAAACTTTTCATATTTTGTATGTATGAGAGAAAAATGAATATAAAAGAGATTTTTGCACATACATGCATCTTTCATTTTTTATCATGAATCTTCATTTTTATATGTATATAAATCTTAACGTGAAATAGTGTAAAAATATAGGTGAAAAAAAATTAATGTCATATTAAAAAAAAGTGATCTCAAAAATAGTAAAGCATTAATTTTCATAATTATTGAGCATGATTTTATGAGAAATCCTACATTTAAAAAAAAATAATGTTGATTTGGGTTAAAATTGTTTAAAATGACTAATTTGGTTCTTATGATAAAGAGTTTGACTATCTGTACCGCAAAATCATTGAAATAATTTTTTTCAGTAAAAAAATAATTGTATCACCTTTAGTCCGGGAATTGAAGTAAATTTTATATTAAACATGCTTTCCAAATTCGAATAATGTCAGTTCAAATAAAATTAGATGATTTTAAAAATATTCGATGAACTGAGAATAATTACTAAAAGAACACTCTTAGCAGATTGATACAAAGACTGCAGTCCGTTACATGTGTTTTATAGTCAGGGCGCTAGCTGTGGATTAAGTATGAATTTTGAAAAGTATTTTTTACGTTATTTATTTATTGATTTTTTTTATATACCAAATAATGTATCGGTATTTGAGATCATTATGTAATCATATATTTTTTTAGAAATATTTAAATAATTATTGTTTGTAAATACACCTTTGACTTATTATTATAAGAATCATCATTATTCTTGCAAAGCGACATCTGTTAATCATACAAAATAAGGTGATTTGATGAAAACTATAAATTGTTAGCTTCCAATTATAACAAGCATATGGGTTACGCTAATTATGTTAACCAATTAATAGCAGCATACATAATTGATCGGAAATCCTAATTCATGCTTTGCTTGTCACTGAAAAAAATTCAGAACGTCTTTTGGTGACAAATTAGTTTTGCAGACTTTCTAAAACTATAACACGAGCGAACAACTATATCAAGTCTTTTAACTCACAAAATGGCTAGTGCTGCAAATACTGCAATAAATTATAAGAAAATGTGTAAGCTTTTGTTTCAGTTAAAAAAATGGAAAATTTAATAATTTTTATGACCATTTGAAAACAAATAAGTATTAAAATATGATGTATGCTCTGGACTATATTCTTTGGTAGAAAAGGATTTTTCTGTGCCAAAAAATTTTTTTTGCAGTAAAATTTTGTATTTATAAATAAAATAATGTATGATTGCAAATATGCAAAGTTAGTTTATACAGCAGCAAAAGCAATCAAATAAATCTTAACGATTTTTGTTTTCAATGTATTCTAATGTTAAGAATATTTGAACGTCCCTTACGAAAACTAACACTTTTGTTTAAGTTACGGAACATAAATGTTTTTTTATTCTATACATTTTTCTTTCTTATGCATGAAAAATATTTTTTTAAATTGGAAAAAGCATTAGTTTTTATGGTAAACTAGAGAATAAGTGTTTTTATTCGCGGAAAATCAAAGAAAAGTGTTAGTCTTCGTGTAGAACTGGTGATAAGTGTTCTTCGCGTAATACGAAAAACTAGTGTTAGCCTTCGTAAGCGCCGTCAATTTGTTGTCATAAAATAAATTATTTATTTGATTTCATTTAATTATTTATTTATTTATCAAGGGTTGGCAGCGCCCCCGATGGCAATATAATTTTACTTGATTATTTAGTACATTTTATTTTATAATTTTTTTTGCCAATTCCTTAGCCAGCTTTTAATTTTTCTACAAGAATCTATTTCAGCAAGTTCCGTTCCATTTTTTCCAAAAAGTTCATTTGATTCTTTCAAGAATTGTTCGAGCGTATTATCATGACCAAAATGATTCTTTTGCATAGCATCTGAAAAGAAACGAAACATTACTTTTGACCTGTTTCACAATTTATTAAAGAACAAGATTTATAGTGAAACTATAACTTACGAGAAATGTTTACAATCACATATAGAAAACAAAAAAACGCCAATATGAATACAATCACTTGCAAATACAACATCCTTATAATCCTTTTAATGGCATCTTGTGCCTCAGGCTCGTCAGAATGGTTTAAAATATATCTGATGGTTTTATTTTCCATTTTTCAAATACTCTTTAGATCTATAATATAAATAATTTTATTTAGTTGTCTATATTCAAATCAAATAAATCTTGAATCAATTTAAATATATTTTATGTTATCAGTTCAAGCTATCAATATTCAATAATATACACTTTTAATAAACAGCAAATATCATCAACTAAGCCACTGAACTTAAGCAGATTCTGTTTGGCTATCAAAAGAAAGTTTAATTAAAGAAGAATATGCACTATTACTACATTCATTATCTGCTATATTAAGTCATTTTTAAATAAAAATAATAAGTAGGTTTAATAATAAATTTACAGATATCAAAGAATCTACTTAATTGTGAAAAAAAGATTCTTTTTATTGTTCAGAAATAACCAAATTTTAGATAGGCATGTAAACTTGCAAGGAGAGTGTCAGGATATTGGGACGCAGATTTTGCTCAAATTTTAGGAAATGATTTTGGAAATAAAAACATGAAAAAAGCTAAGTTACTAGACTCTAACGCTCAATATTTCCCTAGATACAGGCAATTAAAGAAAATTAATATAAAAGTTGTTAGAGTTAAATGCTTATACACGAGAAAATTTTTCTATAAAAATTACGGTAATCGTCTCTACAATCAAGGGACATCATATGATTTTGTGTTAATTTATAGATATGTGCCGTTAAATATTACTGAAAGCATAGATTAAATTTAAAGTACGTTTCATAATTTTTACGGTAACGCTCTATAATTTTTACAGTCTAGTAAATTTTATTGTACTTTCTACAAAAAGTCCTAGAATATCACCATAATATTTATAGAACTTTACCGTAATTTTTGTAGAATTTCGTCACAAACAGTAGATGAAGTAAATTAATGTATGTGCTGCCCATATCGCGACTCTTAAAAAATCCGACCTCATTGAGTATCGGTTGATTTTTGGTCATAAAAGTGGCTGACCATCCATCGGTAGTCAAAGTTTTCGGTATGGTGGGTCTGACAGTCTAGCCTGATGTAATGTGTTAAACGGGTACCGGGCTGGACTCCCTCGACTTCACCATATAAAAAAGGTTAATCATATAGAGGACAATATCCTTTATATATTAATCTTTTAGTAAAAAAAAAAAAAAAAATATTAAAATATTCTACAAACGATCAACTTGAAATACTCACATTCAATTGTAATGGTTCATGCACTTGTGAAAATCACTTTAAGAATTAATTATTACAAAATTGATTTCGAACTATTGAAAAAATATCAAAATTGTAGCTAACTGAGAGCAAAGGCTTCATTTGCTTCCGAAATATCGACTGATGCAGTCTGCAAACGAACTATCGATCGTTGTCTTCTTATATAAATGAAAACCATAAAGACACTACTACATAGAACCGAAATTTTTTTCTGTGTATGAGAATACATAAAATATATCTTTCTCCTCCCAAAATTGTATAAGCGCGCAGCTGTCAAGTGTCCTCGTAGGCCGTATTCGTGTCAGTATGTAAAGAGCATGCTAAATTTGTATTGGCATCGCATATGTCTCAGACGCGCTCCTCGACTCTTTACAAGATTTATATGTCCTCCTGAGTATATTCAGACTTAATATGTCTCAGGAGAAATCAATATGGTATCACCGATCCTACTATGTTTCGTTCAATATGTCAAAGAGCAATCGTATTGAACATAGATTAGTGAAAAAAAAAAATTACTCGCGCTTCGACAGCAGCTATATTAATTACAAAATGTCAATCTAAGAAACAGAAGAAAAAATCAATAGAACTAAAATTAAATTTTAAAAGTGTTGAAAAAAAGATTAATATTTACAACTAATAAGTTATAGTTCCTCATACGGCCTACTTCGGACATAAAATCATCTATGTCCTTTGGCCGTTAATTCAGGTGGAATCTGAATCTCGAACAATGTTTGCCGTTTGAGCAGAAATCTAGGCAATTTCAACTCAAGCGACAAACATTGTTCTCGATTAATATTCCACCTGAATACGAAAAAATATTATAAAAAGTATAAGTTATTACTGTTACAGAGCAACTTTGAAAATATAAGGTCAACACCCAAATTCGAGAGAAACAAAATTATCGAAAATTAGAAATCTGTGCTCTTATGGCAGAAATAGCATTTATGCTCATAACTCGTTAATAAAATTATAATTTTTTATGAACCAAATATGAAATCAAAAATTTTTTATTATAAATTAAAGAATGTGTCATGCCATCAATGAAATAAAAAGGTATTTAAAAAATTGATGAAAATTGATATGATTACAATGCTATAAATTTAACTAAAAAGAAAAAAATATTTTGTTCTTTTTGTAGGGGCTCCAAATAAATTTTATCATCACCATGGAGTATAATCTTGAACAAAAAAATGTAAAACACTATAGAATTAAAAAAAATAAAAATCATACAAAATTTATTTGATAGAGCTCAAAGAAAAGCTATAAACATTCGATTTTGTCAACACTACATTGTACTGTTCGATATCAATACCTAACCCTCTTACAGTTTCTTCCCTTTTTAAAAAAGTTTGATAACCATGTTGAGATGTATAGGGAATTCATAAAATTTCTAATTATGATGATTCAGTATAAAAGAACAACTTAGAAATTAGTTCAGTATTTTTTATCGAGATTTTTTTTGTTTTGAAAATTCATTTTAAAAATAGTTTTAAATATTATTGCTCTTATGGGATACTGAAACAATACTTGCTTCTATGTGCGTTATGGATACATGGAAAAAATAGTATAACAAGTATAATTTGTAATAAAAATTAATATAGGAAAAGTGTGATATTTTCAAATTATGGAGAGTTTTATTATGTTTATAACAAATATAACACATGACGCAGAGTTGATTTTTCACTTTTATTCAATTTATTGCTAAAATAATTTACAAAGAACTTACAGGATTATTATATAAATATGATTCTTTAACCCATATGGGTTTGTTTCATAAATCATAATCAATAACATTTTTCCATAAGTTTTTTTATCAACCAGTTCTAAACAGTTCATAAACAATAAAGAAATGCATTTTTAGTGTTAATTTCTGACTTAGAAATGCTGTATCGTAATTGTACTTACTAATTACTTAATAATTATTATTCTGTCCTATAGTATACAGCTTCCTTTGTTAAACGATGCAATATTGCAAACAGAAATTAAAATATTTAAAAAATAGCGCAAAACGAATTAACCTTCATGCGCTAAAAGTTGCATCAACTCAACTTCTAACCAACTTTTTTATATTCTAAAAAGAGCAGCGTATTATTCTAATTAGGAAACTTTTTAATTTTTAGAAAAATCTCAAATTTGGGATAATTTTTTTTCTAAAAGTACTTAAACAATTAATTTGTTTATAACAAATTTCCTGAATACTTTTCAGCTTTTCACCGTCAGATTCGGATTCGACATGCAAAGTTATAATAAAAAAGTTTCGATGGATCCGTGGACAAGCTTCTAGAATAATATGGCATCATACACAGTATTTAGTTTTTTAACAACGTAAACAATACTATATTAGAAGATTTGCATAGTTGGCAACGTTAAAAATAAAAGAAGTCAAATTCTTCATTACCTACGATTTCAAATAACAAATATACTACTATAAGGATCATATATTTTTTCACAGATTTAAAAAATCATGAGAAAAGAATCGTTCAGCTGCCTAATAGTTACATCCACCAAAATACAGACAGCTGCGCACTTATACAGTTTCGGTAGGGAGAGGATATATTTTATGTATTCAGATACACAGAAGAAAATTTCGACTCCATGTAGTAGTGTCTTCATGGTTTTCATTTACAGTACCGCTCAAAAGTTCGTAAAAATTTTTTTTTTATTTAACTCAACTTCAAACTGCAATATTTCGGAAACGGCTCGATGAATTTGAAAAATCCGGACAGCGTTTGAAAGATCAGACAAAATACTATCTTTTTGTGTCCTGCCAAATATTTTTATCTCTATTTTTAACTCTATTTCTAATGATAGAAAAATTTTTTATTTTTACGAATTTTTAAATTTCAATCAATCAAATGTAACTTTTTAAGAAATTGTTAAAATTAAAAATTCGAAAACGACTGAAAAATAGAGTGAATTTCGTAAATCTTTATATTTTATGATTTTTTTGTATCTATTTCCTGCGTGTAGCTAAAAATGCGCAAAAATGGAAAGTACAAGAAAATCAGTTTTAAATATGATAATATTTTCCAATGTCGCGAGTCAATTTTGGTTTACATTAGCAAGATACAAAAAGATAGTATTTTGTCTAATCTTTTAAACGCCATCCAGATTTTTTAAATTTATCGAGTCATTTTCGAAATATCGCAGTTTGAAGTTGAGTTTCTAAAAAAAAATTTTTTTACGAACTAATGAACGGTATTGTATACTTTTAACAAAATTATCACCAATTTTATCACAATTATTATAAATGATAGTGTCCTTTTTTGAATAAATTAAAGTTATTTACAAATTTAATTCTTCGTATGTATATACGAACTACAGATTTGAACACATGCTGAAATGTAAACAAAAATAGACCCGCGATATTGGAAAATATTATCATATCTAAAACTGATTTTCTTGTACTTTCCATTTTTGCGCATTTTTAGCTACACGCAGGAAATAGATACAAAAAAATCATAAAACATAAAGATTTAGGAAATCCACTCTACTTTTCAGTCGTGTTCGAATTTTTTAATTTTAACAATTTCTTAAAAAGTTACATTTGATTGATTGAAATTTAAAAATTCGTAAAAATAAAAAATTTTTCTATCATTAGAAATAGAGTTAAAAAAAGAGATAAAAATATTTGGCAGGACACAAAAAGATAGTATTTTGTCTGATCTTTCAAACGCTGTCCGGATTTTTCAAATTCATCGAGCCGTTTCCGAAATATTGCAGTTTGAAGTTGAGTTAAAAAAAAAAAAAATTTTTACGAACTTTTGAGCGGTACTGTATATAGGAAGACAACGATCGGTAGTTCGTTTTCAGACTGCATTAGTCGATTTTTCTGAAACAAACGAAGCTTTTGCTCTCAGTTAGCCACAATATTGATATTTTTTCTATTGTTCGAAATCAAGTTTTTAATAGTTAATTCTTAAAGTGATTTTCACAAGTACATAAATCAATAACATGGAATGTAAGTACTTCAAATTGATTGTTTGCAGAATATTTTAATCTATTAAATAAACAGATTGATTATTAAAAAGATTAGCATATTTTATCTCGAAATATTTCAAGTTTAATTAAACATCCTTTTTTTACTAAACATCATCATGTATTTTATCTTATACAGTAGACTCTCTCTAACTCGAACCTCTCGAAGGGAACGTTAATGTCACCCGAGCCGAAGGCGAGGGTGACAAACATACGATTTAAGGGATTTTTCATTTACTCCCGTGGAGAATATACGATTTTTTTACACAGGCAGCGTACAGTGGGTACCTTACTTTTCGCTAGGAGGGAGTAAAGTACCCACTGTACGCGCCCTGTGTAAAAAAATAATTTTTAAACATTAAAAGCATACATATTGAATTTGATATCTTGCAATAATTACATAAAATATATTGAAACTGATTCAAATTCTATTTATTTTAAATAAATAAAACTAAATAAAATTATTTATATTACAGATTTAAAGAAAATTTTAAAAATGAAAACCATTACAAATATTTCAAACCATTCTGTAGAGCATCCCGTAAAGGATCTCAAAAACGATTATATAAGAGCACGAATAATTGTTGTGATATCAGGAACGTTTTTATTACTTTTTTTAATGTTTTATATGGGATTCTTGAGTAAGTTATAGTTTTACTACGAATTTTATTGTATTATAAATCATAAAATGTGTCGTAAAAGTAACGTTTCATTTCTTTTCAGTTTTTAAACTTTTTACTATCAGTCATGAGAATCTGCTGGAACAGTTCTTGAAAGAATTAGATGAACATTTTGGCAAAAATGAAACGGAACTTGGTGAAATAGATTCTTGTAGGAAGGTTAGAAGCTGGCTAAAGAACTGGCAAAATTGAGATTATTTACGCAACAGATACTGTTTCAAAACTAGCTATAAATTTCTGAAAAAATAATAAAATAATATAAATAAAATAAGAAATTAAAAATAAACGAAGGAATAATGAAATGAAATTGAATCAATAATTTATTTTATTTATAATAATTAATCTGTGGTTTGAACAAAAAACAACATAAATCTGTATTTTTGGGAAATTGAATTAACAGTGGATTATATACTTAAAAGTATACCTCTTTCACGTAGCACACGTTAGAAAAGCCGATATGTAAGGCAAAGATGTTTTTGCGCATGTGTTTACACCGCACAACTCAAACTTTAACAAGTCGCTTGTGGACTAACAGCATAACTCAACTCCAAACAAAAGAATATATCGCGATGGATTGATTTTTTTATACTAAAACAAATGTATAATATTATCAAGTAGTTTTTTTTATCACTTGCATTTTAATTAATCTAGTTACGTCACTTATTAATGCTACTTTTTATTATATTTCTTAAAGTTTTACTAACCCAATGCCATCTAATTTTGCATTTATATCAAATGTTGACTTTTTTCATATTTTTATATAAAGAAATATTTATATATTCTCAAGAAAATCATTGATCCGACGCTTTTATATTCTCCTGGTTGTAAAAGTTATTGAATATAAATTTTGTAATGATTCCCATTTTTTAATGAATGATGAATCTTATATTCATATTATGCAATTATCAAATTGTGCATCACTAAGTCCAAAGTATAAATCTATATAAAATCTCAATCAGACGTAAATAAAGTGTCATGAAGTACCTTATCGAATATTTTAAAATTAAAATAAAGTTTCGTAAATATTATTATAATCTCATGAGATAATTGAAAAAACCTTTCAAGTGCATAATAATTTGGGTATAAAACTGGGTTAATTGAGGATTTTGTTGATACGCATAGTATTTAGATAACATGAAGTTATTCATTGCAATCTTTACTGTAATACGGCCGTTGCAACGTAAATTAATTAAAACGCTTTAATTACAATAAGCATATGGGTTATGTTAATTATGTTAACAAGTTAATGGCAGCATAAAAAATTAATAGTAAATCCTAAAAATGGTGATTAAATTATTTTGGTATTTTTGGATCTTACTGTAGTGAATACATTTACTTTGCAGAAAGAAAAAAATTCATACCTCGCTTGCCACTCAAGAAATTCCGATTGTCTCTTGGTAACAAATTAGTTTTGCAGAAATTGTCAACTCCGAAAGATAGAAAACGTAAGATTTTAGTCACTGCTCTACATAAGCCGCAAATTTTAGAAGAATAAACGTAGTAAGAATATCTTGAAAATATGCACAACTAACTAATTCCTATTTTTAAGGAAAATACAAATTTATTAATTAAAATGGTAAACATAGAACCTATATCGGTTCTATGCAGTTTCACCATCTTAAACTGAATAATGTAAACAGTCTGATCTTTATGACAGATTTTTACCATCAATTTTTGAAGCGGAGATATACATTATAATTTTTACAGAGTTTGAATATGTATTTACGTTTCAATCTTCTAAGCTTTAGAGTGACTTCGTAAAACTACAACACGAACGAAAAATCGTGTCAAGTCTTTTAACTTACAAAATCGTTGGTGCTGCAAATGCTGGAATGAATTATAAGAAAATGTGTGAGTTTTTGTTATAATTCAAAAAACGGAAAGTTTAATAATTTTGATGACCAATTAAAATCAAACATGTATGTAAAACATGATGTATTCTCTGCATTATATTCTTTGGTAGAAAATGATTTTCCTGTACTGAAAAATCAAGTGAAAATTTTTTATTAATAATTAAAAAAATCTTTTTTTGTAATAAAAACTTTTTATTTATAAATAAAATAATGTATGATTATAAATATGCAAGGTTAATTTATACAGCAGCAAAAGTGATCAAACAAACCTTACAGATTTTTGTTTTTAGTGTATTCTAATGCAAAGAATATTTCAACGGCCCTTACGGAGACTAACACTTTTGTTTCTATCGCGAATACTGGCATTTATTCCGACACTTCGTTATACCACGAAGATTATTTTTCTATATATTTGTAGTGTTTAACGGCATATCGGAGCTGCAGCAATCGAGATTTGCTTTTTTTATTTTATCGATATCTTTTTAAATTCTTAAATTAAACAAATATAATGACTTGTCCGCACTATAGCTATATTTATACAATAATTTTTGTTAAAATAAAAAATCATTTGGATTTGTTATTTTTTTATGAGCTTGGATTGGAAATTAGATATCAAACTCAACAAACCTAACCTTAAAATACGACATATTGAAAGTTTTTATTATAACTTTGTATGTATAATATTTTGGTTGATTTCTTGAGTTGTCCGCACTAGAGTTTAATCTTACAAATTTTTTCTTTGTAGCAAAGAAACTCGATTAAACGCATCGTTTAGTCATAAGTTAAGATTGGAAATATTATTAGAAGGCGGACAGCTTCGTCATGCTCAAAGATATGGCAAAGTTATGAAACATAAAAAATAAGTCTTTTTTATATATACATTTTTCTTTCTTATGCATGCAAAATATTTTTTAAATATTGAAAAAAATATTGGTTTTCGTAGAAAATTAGAGAAAAGTGTTTTTATTCGTGGAGAATCGAAGAAAAATATTAGTCTTCGTGGTGAAATGGAGAAAGGTCATCTTCTTCGCGGAAAATCGAAAATATATGCTAGTCTTTGCAGTAAATTGGAGAACAGTGTTCTTCGCGGAGAATCGAAGAAGAATCTTAGCCTTCGCGGAGAACTGGTGAAAAGTGTTCTTCGCGTAATACGAAAAACTGCTGTTAGTCCTTGTAAGGGTCGTCGTTATATTTTTATATAATAAATTATTTATTTAATTTCATTTGATTATTTCTTCATTTATCAAGGGTCAGCAGTGGCCCCGATGATAATATAATTTTACTTCATTATTTAGTTCATTCTATTTTATAATTTTCTTGCCAGTTCCTTAGCAAGCCTTCAACTTTTCTACAAGAATCTATTTCAGTAAGTCCCATTCCATTTTTTCCAAAATGTTCATTTAATTCAATCCAGAATTGTTCAGGCGGATTATTATTGCTAATTTGATTTTTTTGCATAAAATCTGAAAAGGAACGAAACATTACTTTTTACCTGTTTCACAATTTATTATAGAACAAGATTGTTAGTAAAACTATAACTCACGAGAAACAAACAGATACAGAAAACAAAGATTTATAAATATGATTGCAATCAAATTTGTATAAGATATCCTATCAATATTGAATGGATCGTGTTCCTCATCAGGCTTATCAGAATGGTTGGTTTTATTTTCCATTTTCAAATTTTCTTTGAATCTATAATATAAATAATTTTATTAAGTTGTCTCTATTGAAATTAAATAAAACTTTAACCAATTTCAATATATTTTATGTTATCAGTTAAAGATATCAATATTCAATAATATACACTTCTGCAAAACAGCAAATATCATCAACTAAGCAACTGAAGCTAAACAGATTCTGTTTGTCTGTCAAAAGAAAATTTAATTTAACAAAAATATGCACTATTACTACATTCACTATATAAGTTTAATAATTAATTGATATATATCAAAGAACCTTCTTAATTGTGGAAAAAGAATCTTTTGATTGTTCTGAAATAACCAAATTTTAGATAGGCATGTGAACTTAATTTTTTAAAAAAAAGCAAGTAAATCTGAATTTATAGATTAAAATATCCGTAATCTATTGAAAGAAAATTTTAAGAGGTGCCAAAATAATTTAAATTATATAAATTAACGACCTAATTCTAAATACGTAAGCGTAGACATAATATGATACGCAGGTTGTTTCAACTCTAGAGAAACAAGTAAAAAAAAAAATAAAATTTTATTTTATAAGCTATATAAACTAATACTTTCCAAAAAAATTAAGTTTTCAATTTTTCGTGCACAATACTTCTGTAACATTTCGCAACGGAAACTCTCCTTTTCTTTCCTCCCTTCCTGTGATTAATATCATGCATCTTAAATGATTTAAGTAACACAAAACTTTTTACTTTTCATTACCCATTTTATTGAATGAATATAAGAAAAAAATACATGATAATTTTTAGTAAAAAAAGATATTTAATTAAACTTGAAACCCTTTGAAATGAAATCTACTAGTCTTTTTAACAGCCAATCTGTTCATTTAATAATATGTTAAAATATTCTACAAACGATCAATTTTAAATACTCACATTCAATCATAATGTTTCATATACTTGTGAAAATTATCTTAAGAATTAACTATTAAAAATTGATTTAGAACAATAGAATATATATCAATATATTGTAACTAACCGAGAGCAAAGGCTTTGTTTGTTTGCAAAAAATCGACTGATGCTGTCTGAAAATGAACTATTGATTCGTTGTCTTCCTGTATATAAATGAAAACCATAAAGACACTACTACATAAAACTGAAATTTTCTTCTGTGTATGTGATATAAAATGTACCCTCTCCCTGCGCCTGCCCAAACTGTGTAAGTGCGCAGCTGTCTATATTTTGGTGCATTGGTGTAACCATAGGCAGTTTAAAGATCCTTTTTTCATAGTTTTATCGGTGTGGGTGTATATATATGATCCTCATAATGATTCGTTATTTGAAATCGTAGGTAATGCAGAATTTTACTTCTTTTATTTCTAACCTTGCCTACTATGCAAATCTGCTAACATTGTTTTATTTACGTTGTTAAAAATTAAAAGACTAAATACTTTGTATGATGCCTTATAGTCTAGACACCCAATGGTCCACCGTTACCTTTTCAATTCTGATGAGTCTCTGAAGCTTATTTTATATATTTTTGGTCGCTGATTACGAATATCAATAAGGGATCTCGATCTAAAAGGCCAAAAATTTTCTATAGAAAATTTAATTGTTTAAATTGTTATAACTGAAAAACCAAGACGTTGCCAGATTCAGGCTCTCCCTGATGAAGTGAACTATAATGTTCACAAAACGTCGGTATCCGAAGCCACAACTTACTCGGTCGAAATCCCAAAAAACTCTTCTAACAATGTCTGACATTCACCACGAAAGCTTCAAATCCAAAAATCCAGTCTTGTTTTGAGATACGCGTTTTTATACGTGCGTGCGTCAAAACAAACTTTGCGCACGGAGAGTGGAAAAATTAATATTGTCAAAGTATAAGTGTTAAACTGTATAACACTTGTCATTCACACATATCTAATTGTTATTACTACTTCTAATTCCAATATTTTTATACAAACATTAATTTCACCAATAAAACATTAATCCACGGGCCGGACAAGTAATTTTGTAAATATTTATGAATATTTAAAAATAAATTCAAAATAATAGACGATGGGGAGCAATAAAATTTCATTTGTGTAATTTAACATGTGAAACATCCCTAAACAAAATGTTAATAAATAAAATTTGAAAACAGGGACAATCCTTAAAGAAAGAATTTGAACACTGAATAATTTTATTTATATGCATTTTCTGATTTTTATATTTTTAAAAAATCACTTGACGATTGTTTAATTGATTTCAAAACTTTCGTTAATCATAGCTCTTAGATTAGTTAGATAGAAAGTATGTGTACTTAAAGATTATTTAACTGATTCCAATACTTTCAAGAGCTAAAATTAAAAAAAAAACATAAGTATATAGTATTAAAAACATTTTAAGAAACACAATATTATTTAAACCGTAACTTGCTTACAATATACTTTTTCTAAAAGTTTGTTTATTTATTAAATTTAATAACTGACATATAAAGTGATAAAATAATATTTATCAGTTTGAAGATTAAAAGTAAAATAAATATAGTGTTAAGACTCAGAAATAAAATAAATTATTGATTCAATTTAATTTTATTATCCCTTAATTTGATTTTGCTTTATTATTTTATTTATTTTATTTTATTATTTTTTCAAAAGTTTGTGGCTATAGTTTTTGAAACAGTATCTGTTGCGTAAATAACGTCAATTTTGCCAGTTTTTTAGCCAGCTTTCAACTTCCCTACAAGAATCTATTTCATCAAGTTCGGTTTTATTTTTGCTAAGATGTTCATCTAATTTCTTCAAGAATTGTTCCACCAGATTTTTATGTCTGGAAAAAGTTTCAACATCTGAAACGAAATGAAAAATTACCTTTGACATAAAATTTGTAATAAAAATATAACTTACTGATGAATATCACATGAAACAACAATAAAAATACTGAAAAGCAGTATCCGATGCAAATTATCTTTGATCTTACATGATTTTTTATAGGATTCTTTACGAGATGCTCTTCAGAATGGTTTGAAATATTTGTAATGATATCATTTTCCATTTTTAAAATTTTCTTTCGATCTATAACATAAATTATTCAATTTAGTTATATCTATTTAAAATAAATGAGCCTCAAATCAATTTGAATATATTTCATGTAATTCAAGATATCAATAATATTCAATAATTTATGCTTTTTATGTTCAAAAATCATTTTAAACGATAAAATATTTGTAATTACATAAAAAAAATCACTTGTAAACACTGTATTTTTACACTTTTACCAAATAGCAAATATTATCAATTAAACAACTTAATCTAAGCAGATTCTGTTTGGCTGTCAAAAGAAAGTTTAATTAGAGGAGAGTATGTACGACCGCTACATCCAATATATTATGATTAGTTAGTCATTTTCAAATAAAACAAATTAAGTAGGTTTAATACTAAATTTATATATATATGATTATGTTATATATATAACAGAACTTTATTGATTGCGAAAAAAAAAATTTTTTTTATTTTCCTTAAACAATTAGTCAAATTTCTGATAGGGTTGTGGGCTTACAGGGTGAGCACCGTGGAAAGCTCTTTTAAGGATGTTCAATGGTTACATGAAAGTCAACAGGATATATTATAGAACATATTATAGAATCTGGACTCTGAACAGAAAATTAACGATTTTCTGACCTCAAGAAAACTCAATTTTTCACAGTGGTTGCGTAAAATTTAACAACAGAAACTTTCATTTTCTCTACTCCTACTCTATGATTAATATCATATCTTTTGAGTGATTTAAGTAACATAAAACTTTTTACTTTTTATCACACATTTTATTAAATAAATATATAAGAAATAAAATACATGATAATATTTAGTAAAAAATGAGAATTAAATAAAACTTGAAATATTTAAAAATAAAATTTGCTAGTCTTTTTAACGATCAATTTATTTAATAGATTGAAATATTCTACAAACGACCAATTTTAAATACTCACATTCAATCGTAATGGTTCATGCACTTGTGAAGATCACTTTAAGAATTAATTTACTTGTGATCCAAGATTCAAAGAGTTTATTGTTATGAAACTATGTTTTTTAAAAGTAAATTTTAAAATATAACTTTTACAAAAAATTTTCAAAAGAATATAACTGCATTTGTTTGCTTGAATTTTTTCAAAAGTTTTTAAAAAATCCTAAAACTAAAAAAATGGTACAATTTTTTCGATAAAATTGACATATTGAGTCTTTCATTTTAAATATTACTACACTGAAAAGAAAGTGGTGAACTACGAGTCCCACGAAGTACTTCTGCTTTACCAAACAGTAAGCATGCAAATCTTTTCTCTGGTGGTGAGTGTGATGCCCCACAGAAGAAGCTAACCGTTCTTTTTGCGGGGCTTCTCAGTTCCCACTCGCGTCTCTCCGATGTGAAGTGAAGCTCTTTTGCCACAGAGACGCTACTGTTCTCTTGCAGCGAGACTCCGTGCATACGAACTTAAGAGAGCGTGATTCGACTGCCGGTAGTTCAGCTACATCACCATTTATTTTTCAGTGTATGTAGCTGATTTTAAAGTACAAGTCCATATGCAAATGATTTAAGTGACTGATAATAGTATATTATTCACCTAGGGAGTAAAAACGAAAAATTTCTGAAATCGTATGTAAATTGTATAAAATGTACAAACATACGATTTAAAGCATTTTTCGTTTACTCCCGTGGTGAATATACGATTTTTTTGCACAGGCAGCGTTCAGTGGGTACTTTACTTTTCGCTGGGAGGGAGTAAAGTACCCACTGTACGCGCCCTGTGTAAAAAAATAGCTTTACCAATTAAATTATTATAAAAATTAAAATAATTTCAAAATCTTCTAATTCTCTTCGAAAATGTCTTCTTTGCTTCACTAGTTTCAAACATTGGTTGAAGTCATGCGCTGCTCTATTTTGATCTTACTAATCAAATGAAGCACGGATTCGAAGCGCTATGATGAAATCAAAATTTAAATTACAATTTAATTTGTAAGAAATTATTTAATTCATTTGTTATAATCGTTTTTTTAATTTTCTTTTTAATTTACGTTATTTGATCATATTGAGATGAATCGGCTTTAATTATCATGATAATCTTGATCTAAAACTCGATATTTGCAACTTAATTTGAAGATTTTTTTTAAAGAAGTAATTATAAAAATAGATGAATTTAATTAAGGTGCAAAAATATTAAGGGAACATTATAATATAGATAATAAAAGAAACTTTTTGATGATCTACGACCAAATTTTCATCTTCTAATTGATTTTTGAAATAGAAATAAAATTGGAAACATAAAATTCGAAATAATACTTATTGATATAATTATTATTATAATTAAACAAATAGACTAAATAAAAATCTTATCTAAAAGTATATAAGACGTAAGTAACCTCTTTATATTAATTTAAAAATAACATAAATTTCAAGTTTGTCACACTTATTTCGAAAATATTTTTCAAATCTTTAATAATAAAATAAAATTTGAAAATAAGCCTCTTAAAATTAAAGAGATTCTGATTATATTTTTAAAAATATACAAGAGGACTATAACAGCAAAGTAATCACGTTTCATTCCATCTCTTACTAAAAATCAAAAATTTCTTTTCAAAATTTCTACTTTCAAGTGCAGTATGATCTCTTGGTATATGTAGCTCTTACGTAGTTTCATACGAGTAAATTGCCCGTCGTGCTACTAGCTTTGCTGCGGTAAAGTTAAGTACTAAAAAACCACATTACAAATGTATATCAGCTCACCTGCATCGCTGACCGTATTTAAAGAAATAATTACCTTGATGTAGAAAGGGAAAGAAAGTAAACAAGTTTTGAAGCAGTCACCTGTTTAGTGTGCTTTAAGATATTATTAGGAAAACAGAAAATCAAGGGAATATTTAGGGTTGTCAGGTTGATAATGTAGATGATTATTGATATATTTATAAAAATTTAATAAAAATATACAGTAACTTCAAGAATATTTTGGTTAATGCATAATCCTGGATAAAACAGTAAGAACAAAAACTTTATTGCATAAACAACGAAAATAAAATAATCGCGAGAAAAATGCGATATAAAAAAGCCATCGCTAATGAATAATGGATTGGCAAATAATTTTCTCGAATTCAAATTGTAATTTAAATTAAATTAATATTAGATTTAATTAATACAAAATAAATGGAACTTTTATCCAAAACTTTTCTAAAGACAGAAGAATAATCTTTTTAAAATTAATCTATAATAAAGATAGATAAATATAAATGAATTCTTGAAGTTGTCAATTTTTATGATTCAATTAAATAAAACTTGAAAATAATATTTAATGATGGTAGATGAAAATATCTCAACCACTATAAAGTACCTCGCAAAAATTTTTTAGAGGCTAAAGAAAAATATTTGTAAAAATGAAATCAAGTGAATATAGGAAATATTATTGTAATTTTTCTTATCAACAAAAAACTATAATTTCAATATATTACGAACAAGAAATTTGGAAAAATGTAATACATTTTCAAATTTTCATCGATACATTTCTTTGTGCTTAACAAGTTCACATAACATGAATTTTATTTTAAGCTTTTCAATGATTACAATTTCCATTTTTAAAGAACGATGAATCTTAGTTCACATTATGCAATTATCAAATTGTGCATCTTTAAGTCCAAAGTATAAATCTACATAAAATCTCAATCAGACATAAAAAAAGTGTTATGAAGTACCTTATCGAATATCTTAAAATCAAAACAAAGCTTCGTAAATATTATTATAATCTCATGAGATAATTAAAAAAGCCTTTTGAGTGCATAATAATTTAAGTATAAATACTGGGTCAATTGAGGATTTCGTTAATACGCATTGTATTTAGTCAACATGAAGTTATTCATTGCAACCTTTACTGTGCTACTGCTGCTGCAGCGTAAGTTAATCATTTATTTGAAATAAAAATTTATAATATCCAAACAATATTATTATTTTCAATTCAGATTAATGATGGTGGAAATTAAAATGTACTATTATTTAAACTCTTTTACGAGCACATGATTGTTTATCGTTTCAAAATGCTTCAGATTTGTGCTGTTCAATTTAAAGAGAAAAGTAATTTAAGCATAAATATGAAGTTTGATTGTTAAACTTTTATTTCAGATTTAAAATTTTTTAAAAATTCTCCCATTTATTTTTAATGTTTAAACCTTAAATTATTTTTCGAAATTATTGCAAATATATTGTATTTTATAAAGAATAAAAATTTGGATTGTAATAATAATTATTCTTATACTATACAATTATGATTAAAATTTGAGAATCTTGAAAATAAGTAATTTATTTCATTATATTTTTAAGATTTTATTTATAAATTTTAATAAAATTATATGATTATACTGAAAACCTTAATATTTTTTTCATCACTATAACTAAAATATGAATTGAAAAAAGGAGTAATAAATTAAAAGAGAAAATATTATATAAGAAACATTATCGTTACAATTTTCCAAAAAATTTATGAATGATTTTATTTGTTAAACTTGCAGTTAGCAGCTCACTGTCGATACGTGAACCTTACGCTGATTCCGGTAGCAAAGTTGGTTCTTTAATAACTGACGGTAAAGATGCTTATCCCGGTCAATTTCCATATCAAGTATCCTTGCAATGGGGCATACCACCACTACTACCTTACACTCACACCTGTGGTGGAGCTGTTATTAACGAAAAATGGATTTTAACTGCTGGTCATTGTATTACTAGTGTGCCAAAAATTGGCAGAACCGTCGTTAAGGTTGGCAAACATCATATTTTCACCGATGACAAATACGTCCAAGTACGTGAAATCGAAAAGAAGGTCGTCCATGAAAGTTATCCTGGGTAAGTCATTTGGTTATCAAGATTGTTAAATACTTGTTGAGGAAATGTTAAATGCCGATATTACAGTTTACCAAATTTTGAATAAAGATAAGTTTGGGAAACTGGAGTGACGGTAACTATGTATAAATCACATACCCTGTAACATTAGCTTAAGATAATATAATTAATATTTCGTACATTTATTATTTGTTAAAATAGATTATTTTAACCGTATAATTATTTATCTCGACATAAGTGTGTAAGTATAACAGTAAATAATCTAATATTGTCATAATACTCATTCTTTTTAACTTTTTTACTAATATTGCCTGTTGAGTTTTAATTTTACGTATAAATTATAAATAAACAAATTTCTGATTCTAAAATCTGAAAAATTCGTATCAATTAAGTTTTTTGATCCAAATTTTTCTTTTAAATATTGTAATAATAATAATTGTAATTATTTTTCAATTTTGAGTTTTTTTCATTGTTTTTTATTAATTTTTTTACTAAGACTTAAATATTTTCCATTTATAGGATACTTTTTTTTATATAAAATGATGACAAAATATACATCTATTCGATCAAACATTCAAAATTTTTGAAGGTACAAGCTTTTTTTATTAAATTTTAAAGTTTTCTTTCTAAAGGAAATTGGATCAGAAAAAAATTTGAGTTCCATCATCTAGATACTCTTTTTATGAGATCTTCACGATATTTTTATCATGAAAACGTAAAATCAATCATAAATAAACTTATCTAATATTTCTGAAAGTCATTGAAAAAATATTATTACAATTATCATCGTACATGTTAATTCTAAAAAAAGATTACTTTTTCTTAAAGAAATTTATATTTTATCATATTATTAAATATCAGAAAATTAAAAGATTATTTAATAAATAGATAACACTTTTATTACTCGGAAATAATTGATTAAAAGATGAAATTTTATTAATCGAAATAAGCCAAACAATTTAATAATATTTATCTAAAGACAAATTTTTTGTGAATTTTCATTTAATTTATTCATAAATGATTGAACATAAAAATATATTTTGTTTAATTTCAAGTTTCTAAATAGATCAAACCTTCGTATGTATTAATGAATTTCATTATTCAATTGAAAATATTTTGGAATATATTAAAAACGAGCATTTTTAAGAAAAATGAATAATTAATTTGATTTCTTAAATTTTTCATATGAATATTTAGAAGTTCCAATTGAGGTGTTTAGTGGCTCAATCGGTAGAGCGATGGATTTATAATCTCTAGGACTCGAGTTAGAATCCATTTGAAATTATTTTTTATTACTTCTTTATTGTAGCTCATTTTTTAATTTTCTAATTGGTGGAAGCAGTTTATATCAAAGCTTCCATCAATAATTTTATTCAATTTTCCACGCATTAAGAAAAAATAATGAAAAAAGCTATACCGAATAAACAAAAATTTTATTGAAAATAATATTAATTATGTAATTATTAAATAATACCCATATGGAAATAATTTATGTGAAAAACTGTAAATAATAGTAAATAATTGTAAATAACTGTTAAAAAATGTAGGAATTGAGACATAAATAATAGTTATTTACAGTTATTTACTATTATTTATTATTAATTACTATTATTTACAGTTATTTACAGTTTTTAACTGTTATTAACTGTTATTTCCAGTTATTTACAATTATTTACAATTATTTACAGTTTTTTATAATTATTTACAATTATTCATAATTATTTACAGTTATTCATAATTATTTACAGTTATTTACATTTTCAAAAATTTTTGAATTAGTGGATAATTTAATGTTAATAATAATTATTTACAATTATTTATAGTTATTTACAGTTATTTACAGTTTTTTACAGTTATTTACAGTTATTTATAATTATTTACAACTATTTACAATTTTCCATAGTTTTTTACAATTATTTACAGTTATTCACATTTTTTAAAATTTTCGCCTATATATAAAATTATTGAATAAATTCGTGATAATTTTTTAAAAAACTATAAATAATCGTAAATAACTGTAAATAATTGTGAAAAAAGTGAATAAATGTAAATAACTGTAAATAAATATAAATAACTGTAAATAACAGTTAATAAGTGTAAATAACAGTTAATAACTGTAAATAAGTGTAAATAACAGTAAATAATCGTAAATAATTGTAAATAACTGTTATTTATGTCTCAATTCCCACATTTTTTAACACTTTTCTACAGTTATTTACAGTTATTTACATTTATTTACATTTATTTACAGTTATTAACAGTTATTTACAATTATATCCAAAATTTTTTTACATATGGGTAATTATATATTTAAAACTACTTTGATTTTAAATTATGTTTCCAGAAAAGTTGAACGATTAGACATTGCCTTGATAAAGGTTAAAGTTGGAATGCTCTTTAACGAACGCGTACAACCAGTTAAGCTACCCGAACAAGGTGCAGTACAAACCGGTCAAGCTACATTAAGTGGTTGGGGTTCAGTATCAAAAAGATACATACCAAAATTGCCACGAGTATTGCAGACTGTTGATGTGCCCATTGTTGAGAATCCAGCTTGTCAAAAAGCTGTTAAATCAATTTCACCTGAAGGAGAAGTTGCTGATACTATGATTTGCACTGGTCCATTGGACGGTACAATTTCTGCTTGCTCGGTAAGTTTTTTTTTTTAAATTATGAAGGATAAATCTGATTTAAATTTAATTAAAAAAGAAAAAGTTAAAGAAATTTATACTGAATTTATGTATAATTAGAAATAATGCTTTCCATATTCATTATAATTAATAATTTTATTGGGAAATGATGACTCTTTTTTTGAGCTAATAATTTTACAATTTTTAATTTTTAGATTTTTAGTTTTAATTAAAATTCTATAAAAATCTACTCTACCAATTTATTTGCATTTTTTACGTAAAATAATAAAAAAATTTTATTTATAATTTACAGGGTGATTCCGGTGGCCCGTTAGTCCAATACGAAAATGAAAAGCCTGTCATAGTCGGTGTTGTTTCATGGGGTATGTATCCATGTGGTACTGGAGCACCATCAGTCTACACACGAGTTTCTTCTTACGTTGACTGGATTCATACGCAAATGGAAACAAATTAAAAGAACCCAAATTATATTTATGATATAAATAAATATAATTATTAAAAAATTACTAAATTTTTATTTTATTTTCAACCGTTATTTAATATCAATATTTTATATCCCTAAATTGCAAGAGCAAAAGTGTCTCGAATAATATAGTAGAATCAAGATTCACTTATAAAATTTGGTTTACCATATTTCAGGTAACGATCCCAATACTTGACCCAGTAAAAATATATTAATCTAATTTTGATTCAAGTTAATTGAAAAAATTTATGAACAATAAAGTTTTAAACACGGAAAAATGGAAAATTTACTTACGTCATCTATGAATATTAGCACTCATAGTTTTACTTTATGTTCATTTTTCGTAAATTTAGATAATTAATATAGATTCGATCAATTTCTGACTTTATATGCTATAATATATATAATAGCATATAGAAATTGATAATATTATATATATTATATATAATATTATCAATTTCTGACCTTATTTTGAAAATAAATATTAGATAGCGAAGTAATGAATTTCAAATTTATTGACGTATAAAAAATTGCCATACGCGTATACACGCATATATGATTCTAATTTACCTTTAGATTGATTTTCTTGCTTGCTAAAATCGTTCAACCAGGAAAATCTGTTTTCGCAAATTTCATGATATAATTAGCGATGATTTTCATATTTCAAACATTCTCAGTCATAAAGTTGCTAGGCAAAATACTAACAGCGTAAACCAGAAAAATTAATGTATTAAAAAAACTATTTTCTTTCATCGACTTTAAAAGCCAAAAAGTAGACTTCCTCAAAGTACTTACCGTAGAGTTATTTAAAAAATTCTTCAAAATTTAGATTCTTAATCTTTAATGAATTTTGATTTAGTATTGCGACAATGGCTGTCAATTACCAAATTAATGTTTCACTTTTTTAATTTTATTTAACGTTGTTGTATTATGTTATCATTACGATTTTAATTAGCGATGGAGGTCATTGCAGTCAGTTTGTGAAGAAAGCACATCCAACGTACAGGGGTGCTTGTGCCAATCGGCCGAGAGCGAGATTCGAACTCGGGACCTCGAGATTATGAATCCATCGCTCTACCGACTGAGCTATATACCGAAGACCTCAAGAAAATAATCTTTATTTCATCAAAATTAGATAAAAATTAAAAACAGACTAAAATAATCAATCAATATTTTATTTAAATAAATAATCAATTATCTTTTATTTTTAATAAAAAAAAATTACGAAACAATTGATGTGTATTACTTCATTTCGTTCGTAATAAAATATTAAATTTTATTTTAATACTGATAAATATAGGTAAATTTTTACCCCTATCATACATAAAACTACTTTAACTTTATTTTGACTAAATATAACTTTATGTTGACTAATAAATTCAACGATACTACACAATATTTACAATTAAATTTATATGCATTTCAGACAGCTTTATTATCATACGAGACTATAACATATGCGTTAGCATGATTTAATGTTAATTTTGATTCTTAATCAATTTAATTGATAAGATAATTATTAATTCAATAATAATTTCGATATTTAATTTTGATATTTGATAAGGCATTACATTACGTTTTATGTGTCCGATTAAGATTTTATTATACAGCTTTATACTTTGAATTTCGTAATACGCAATTTGATAACGACACCAGATGATCATACGATTTGTATCAATATTTTTGTTATGATGCATTAATCACCTGGTATATATTAAATGCTACTTAAATAAGCAAATTACAATTAATAGATTATACAATAAAGTTGAACAATCAGCTTTTTAATTTAAATAGAAAAATGAATCTTATACTTAATTTCAATATCGTATAAATTATAATACAATATTAAAATAATCATATTTACAAATATTGTTAAAAAATTGTAAAAATACTCTATTGTGAATTAATTAAATTCTACTTGTATTTCAACTGGATCCGGTTGGTATCAAAGACATGAAGTTTTAATTTAGCTAATTTTATTAGTTGACGATAGTTTATTAATATTTATTGCTGTATTGACAGCAATACATTAAGGTTATTTAATAAAACTGAAAAAGTATTTTTTTTAAATTACAAAACTATTTCATTTTTTATAAAAACTGAAGTATGTTTTAAAAGTATGAAATAAGTTTCGATAATTCGGTAACATTTAATATGCAAAATATTTGCAAAAACATTTTGCATACTTTTTAAAAATAATATTAATTATGTTACCAATATTAATATTAATTATGAATATTACTCGTTGAAACGGATGGTATTCATCACCGATGATTTTTTTTTTTACGACGCTTTTTTAACGTTGTCAAATAACATGAATAAACTTAATATGTTATATAATGTGAATCATTAATGAAAGATTTAATTGCATTATTTTTCAAACAAAAACACTCTGGAAATGGTATTATTGTTGATGAAACAACGTTAAATAAATTTTTTTAAAACTTACAATTCTCATTGTTATTTTTGATTATTTTAGCATTTGATGTTTATTCTCAAGTGACGTTTCCTTTAAATTTTTATTAACTTCTTTTAAGTAATTATAAAAATTTTAACGAAAATCTAGTTACAATAATTTGCAATTTTTAAAATATTATTTTCTTTTTGACTACCTTCTATCAATATTCTATACTTTCCCATGGAAATGATTTCTGTGAATGACTATTTTTAACTAGCGCGATTGAGACATAAATAATAGAGAAAATAATAAATGTTCAATTATACTTTAAATTTTTTTAAACTCTTATTTCTTCATTTCTTTTGAATCAGTTGAGTTTGCTGAAAATTTTTTTCATCGGAAAACTATAATTTCAATATATTACGGATAAGAATTTTTTTGAATAATTAATATTAAAACTTTAAGACCAACAAAGCAAATGAATTTTTTCTAAAAGGTTTTTAAATTCTGATAAAACTGCTCATAATTAAAAAGTTTGCAAAATATTTACAAAAACAAGCAAAAATTAAGAGATGGCTTCGATTCGTATAATAAACAGTGATGTTTTCTCTGATAAGAATAAATTAATTTTATCTTTTTGTTTTCTAGAAAAGTTGGAATAACTTGAAAATCGTATTTTCTGCTTATAATATGTAATTTCATAAGTACAACAATTAATCTATCTATAAAAATCGAAACCATTTATTCATTTCTGCCATTAACTGCTAGTTTTTGCAAAATAAATTAATTTTTTAATAAGAAAAAGATTTTATACTGATGTTTTTATACTCTGCTATTGTTATATGTATTTGCGTGAGTTTTTTTGACTGATGGTTATGAATAGTAATATTGTAACTTTTAATTCTAAAGCTAGAGCATTAAAACATTTTACATCTTTTCATAGAAAAAGCTAAAATTATCGATCGTATCAAATTAAAAAGTTTATTATTTAACATTATACTGATACTTCAATGCTTCATAATTTAATGTAAATACGTAATTACAATAGGCTTACTTTCTACTGTATAATATTTTTATTGCAACTTATTCAATTTGTTATATACTTTTTGAAACAATTTTAAAAAATACTATGATTTTGTAAATATATTAAAAGTGAGCGTTCTATCAAACTTCAAAAAATTTTAAAAATAAAGTTAAAATTGATTGTTTTCTTCGAAAAATAGACAGAATAAAATGATTTTATTTTCATTAAGTTTTAATGAAAGAATTATAGTTATAACTTATGAAATGTTGATTTTCGCAATTTGAAATTTTTTACAATTTTAATGTAATCTCACAATAAATATTCATAGTTCATTCTAATTTTTATAACCTTATCAGGATTGTTATTGTTATCTTAATGTGATAAAAATTTAATTTAATTAATGATAAGTACTTATAGAATTTGAGACCTAACCTTTAATAGATTCGTTAAAACACATTATGTTTATAAACTGAGACCTAAGAATTGTGTTTTTTAAAATCTAAGGAAAAAATATAATGATTTAAGTTTTTACATGAAAATTATTTTTATAAATAAATACAAATATAATTGCAAACTATTAGAAATAACTTTTGTAAATTTCTAAAATTCTTCACAATCAATTATTAAAAACTAAGTTGAATAATTATTAATTCTTATTGACAAAAATTATTTCTATATAGTTTGGTAAAGAAAATGTTCATCTATGTATTAAATTAATATTTACAGAATTAAAAAAGTAGGTAAAATGTAATAACATATTTACTGTGAAGAAAAAGAGTTAAAACGTAGTTAAAGAGATGTTAAATATCGACACTATTGTTTTCAAAATTTTTCATTCTCAATTCAAAAGTCTTAAAAATATCTATCTTCCGCTTAAACTAATAAAAAGCAATGCATAGAAATATTTTTAAAAATCTTGTAATAATTTAATTAACTGGCAAACTGAAGTGTCGGTAACTATGTATGAATTATATATACCTTATTACAAAAATTAAATTTATGTGAACATTTACATTATTTTCCTTAAAGTAAATAATTATATTCATTGCCATATCAGTTATGTTTAAAACTGTTTACAAAGATGTTTTGTTTCTTTGTGTAAGACACAAATAAAAAATTCATTAAGAAAATATTTAAAACTTAACCGCTTTTTTTCTTACTATCTAAAATTGAATTTTTTTTTTACATTTTCGAAATAATCTAACCGTAAATTTATTACAGTGAAAACCAGGAGCACATTCAAGACTGAGAGCTGTTTAAAAATTTTGAAATCGGCGCTTACAGTTGTCTGATGCACAAACGTCGCAGTGCTGCCATTTGCTGAAATAGAAATTTCAACTTTGCTGATGTCACTCTCGCTGATGCTACAGCATTTTTCCATTGAGCGTAAATTCTAACTGACGTTTATTAAATTATTGGCTTTTAATCTAATTTCAACGTTCTACAATTATATGAACAAGTAAGCTTAAATTTTTATTATTAATTTAATATCTAAATTAGTTAATAAACATTGATTTGAGTTTTTGTGAAGTTTTATTTTAATGCATAACCTATAAGGAGATGACTGTTGAATAGCTTTCTATAAAATTTTGTAGACAATGTATTTTGTAAATAATTAATAATTGTCAAAATTAATAGTATATAAAAGAATAATATTTTAAAATAACGTTTTTATAAATAAATATTTATGTTTTTTGCAAAAATTATGCACTATATCTGCAAAAATTTCAATTTTTTTCTTAAAAATATAATTATAGAAATATCAATAAATTATTTGGAGATCTCAGTCAGTACAGAGATGGATTCATAATCTCGAGGATTCGAGTTAGAATCCCGCTCTCGGTGGTCGATTGACACAAGCACCACTGTTCAATACAAATGCTTTGTTCACAAATACACCAAAAACCTCCGTTGCTAATTAGCATTGCAACAATAACATAAAAACAGCAATCTTAAATAAAATAAAAAAAAATTATTTATAGGTGTATATGTAATTAATGCATTTTTTTTTTATTTTACAGGTTAAATTGTGGGAGTTAGTTTAATAAACCAAAAATAAAGCCTTGGAACGAAGAGTTGAATCATTATTTAATTTTTGAATCATTACAGTAAATAATTCTTTCAAAATGAATATCACATCAGCGTCGGGTATAATTTCTCTACTTGAAGAACCAATGCCTGAGTTAAAGGTATTTGCTTTGAAAAAGCTGGATATGATTGTTGATGAATTTTGGCCAGAAATTTCAGAAGCAATCGAAAAAATTGAAATATTACATGAAGATAGAAATTTTAATCATCACGAATTAGCAGCTTTGGTTGCAAGTAAAGTTTATTATCATCTTGGAAGTTTTGAAGATTCTTTAACTTATGCTTTAGGAGCTGGTGAACTATTTGATGTTAATGCTCGTAATGAGTATGTTGATACTATCATAGCTAAGTGTATTGACTTTTATACTCATCAGCGAGTACTTGAAGTTGAAAATAAAGCAAGCAGTAAAACAATAGACTTTAGGCTAGAAGGAATTGTTAACCGAATGTTTCAAAGATGCTTAGATGATAAACAGTACCGCCAAGCTCTTGGTCTTGCTCTTGAAACACGGCGTATGGACATTTTTGAAGCTGCAATAATGCAATCTGATGATATAAGTGGAATGCTCTCTTATGCTTTTCAAGTTGCCATGAGTCTTATACAGAATCGTAGTTTTCGCAATACTGTACTAAGATGTTTAGTTGGCCTATATAAAAATCTTGATACACCAGATTACGTTAATATGTGTCAATGTCTGATATTCTTGGATGATGCCTTAGCAGTTGCTGAATTATTAGATAGGCTTAGTAAAGGTTCTCAGGATTGTGCTTTGATGGGTTATCAAATTGCATTTGATCTTTATGAATCAGCAACACAACAATTTCTTGGACGTGTTTTACAAGCTTTAAGAGCTGCAGCTCCTATACCAGGAGCTCTCATGGTAAAGGCAATTGTTAAGCCGCAACCATCAACTAGTGTTCCTGTAGAAGAAGCAGCAGGTACTGCAACAGCAACAGCAGCATCAGAAACAGAAGAAGAAGCAAAAGCTGCAAAAGAAAAAGTCCAAAGAAGCGTTGAAAGTTTGAATGCTGAAGAACGAGAACAACAAGATAGAGTTAATTCTTTGACAAAAATTCTCAGTGGTGAAATTACAATTGATCTTCATTTACAATTTCTTATTCGAAGCAATCATACTGATATGCTTATATTAAAAAATACAAAAGATGCAATACGAGTATCCATATGCCACACTGCCACTGTTATTGCCAATGCTTTTATGCATTCAGGTACAACAAGTGACCAATTTTGAGAGATAATTTAGAATGGTTGGCCAGGGCAACAAACTGGGCTAAACTAACAGCTACTGCTTCTCTTGGTGTTATACATCGTGGTCATGAACAAGAAGCTCTTGCATTAATGCAATCATATTTACCAAGAGATACTGGTGCTGGAGCAGGTTATTCAGAAGGCGGTGGTTTATATGCTTTAGGACTTATTCATGCTAATCATGGAGCTGCAATTACTGATTATTTATTAGGACAATTAAAAGATGCACAAAATGAAATGGTTAGACATGGTGGATGTCTTGGTTTAGGTTTAGCTGCAATGGGCTCACATAGACAAGATGTTTATGAACAATTGAAATTTAATCTTTATCAAGATGATGCTGTGACCGGTGAAGCTGCTGGTATTGCAATGGGAATGGTTATGCTTGGTTCAAAATCAACTCAAGCTATAGAAGATATGGTCGCATATGCCCAAGAAACTCAACATGAAAAAATTTTACGAGGTCTTGCAGTGGGCATAGCTTTTACAATGTATGGACGTCTCGAAGAAGCTGATCCATTGGTGAATTCATTGAGTTCCGATAAAGACCCCATTCTCAGAAGAAGTGGAATGTATACTTTGGCAATGGCTTATTGTGGTACAAGTAATAATCAAGCAATACGTAAACTTCTTCATGTTGCTGTATCAGATGTGAATGATGATGTACGTCGAGCTGCTGTAACAGGTCTTGGATTTTTACTATTCAGATGTCCAGAACAGTGTCCAAGTGTCGTATCTTTGTTAGCTGAAAGTTATAATCCTCACGTTCGTTATGGAGCAGCAATGGCTTTAGGTATTGCATGTGCAGGTACAGGTTTAAAAGAAGCTATAAATTTATTGGATCCAATGACGAATGATCCAGTTAACTTTGTACGTCAAGGTGCGCTCATAGCATCTGCTATGATTCTCATTCAGCAAACGGAAGCTACTTGTCCACGCGTTAAAGAATTTCGTGCACTCTATGCTAAGGTGATTGTTGACAAACATGAAGATCAAATGGCTAAATTTGGAGCCATACTTGCTCAAGGTATCATTGATGCTGGTGGACGAAATGTAACCGTCTCATTACAATCACGTACTGGTCATACTAATATGTTAGCAGTTGTTGGTGCACTTGTATTTACACAATATTGGTATTGGTTCCCATTGGCTCATTGTTTAGCATTGGCATTCACACCAACTTCCCTTATTGCTCTGAATTCTCAACTCAAGATGCCCAAACTTGAACTCAAATCAAATGCCAAGCCTAGTATATATGCATATCCAGCACCGCTTGAAGAGAAAAAACGTGAAGAACGTGAAAAAGTTACTACTGCAGTACTCAGTATTGCTGCAAAGGCAAAACGACGCGCTCGCGATTCTCATGAAAAAATGGATGTTGATCCACCTGTTGCAGCAGAAACAACAAAAGGAAGTGTGGAGGAAAAAGATTCCAAGAAAGAAGATAAGGATAGTAAAGATACTAAAGACAAGAAAAAAGATGATACTTCTGATAAAACAGACAAAGAAAAAGAAAAAGAAAAGGAGAAAAAGGAGCCTGAAGCTAGTTATGAAATTCTTCAAAATCCAGCTCGAATTTTAAGACAGCAACTCAAAGTCCTTCAATTGGTTGAAGACAGCTCTTATATCCCTGTGAAAGATTTGCAAATAGGTGGTATTGTCATGGTTAAACATGCTCAATCAGATAAAGAAGAAGAATTGGTTGAACCAGTAGCAGCATTTGGTCCAAAACCAGAGGAAGAAAAAGAAGCAGACCCACCCGAACCATTTGAATACTCTGAAGACTAAACATAATAAAAATAAAATTTATATTAAAAATAATAAATTTGTGTATACTGTCATGTTTTCAGAACATACTGATCATTCAATATATTTAATAACCATTAATATAATGTCTATTTATTCTATCAGAAAATAACAATTATTTATAATTTTATTCTGTTAGAAAACAGTTTTTTTAGTTATAAACAGTTGCATTAATTAAATATACCTTTTTTTTTGTTAAAAATTAAAATCTGTTATGAAGACAAAAATTTTCTTCGGTTATCAATAAATATTTTTGAGTTATATTAATGAATATGACTGTTGATAACTGAAGAAAACAGTCGATAACTTTTGTCTTAAGTTTAATAACTGTATTCTTTAGTTTTATTTTTTATTTTAAAAATTAGACCACTTGCTGAAGTACTTTGTGTTGGTAACTGAACTGGTTGTACCTGTTCATTAAAAGATAATGCAACATGAACCTTAACTAAAGCAATTTCATTTGAATTAGCCTCTCTGAAATATCATAAAAGTCATTATTGTACATAAAATATTAAATTATTACACAATTAAGATTCTGTTAAAAAGCTGATTATTATAAAATTTATCAGTCTTATTATTCTTGATCTGGAGTAGTTTGATGTTCGATATGTTATAAAGAAATATTAAGTAATTTTAATCATTAATCATCTTTGAGAGCCCCAAGAAAACAGTGTCCAGCAGTCAGAATCCAGTTTTCATTAATTATAGCTCCACCCCAGCTGTGCTGATAAGGTATAAGTAAGGTGGTATACACCTGATTGTATAGATAATTGACGTGGATGAGCATCTTTGCCATCAGTATTGCGAGCGCTTATTTTATTATCGGAGCTTGCATAACGCTTATGAACTGATAATTAACTGCTAACTGTATAATTTTAAAAATTATAATAAAAAGATCCCCATTTTCTTTAAAATACAGAAAATAATATTTAAAATTAGTTAAGTAATTTTCAAATGATACTTATTAATAAAGTTAACTTACTTTGTAATAGCAGTAATACAGTAAAAGCTCCGATAAATGACTTGATGTTGAAAATACAAAATACTGATTAACAATTTTGACAGTGTTACTTAGTATTTATATTTAAATTATTTCCATATATTTTTAATAAATAATGGAGATTTTGGACCAAGTATTATGTTATAGAGGAGACTGGGACTAGTTGTCAATTTTTTTTAATTTCAATTTTTTGTGCAGAAATGATAAAGAAAAAAAATAAAAAGCACTTGTAAAAGTACTCCGTTTTAGCAACATTTGGAAATTTTTTGAGAATCGAAAATCTAATTACAAATGAATTATGAAAGAGTTTTTTCAAGCACATTTTTATGCCAACTGGGCAAAATCTTGGAGTAAATTGTCTGAGGGTTAAAAGTAAGTTGGCAAATAAATTATTAATCGTAAAGTATTAATTGTGATGTTAAAAAATAAGTATCCATTGTTAATTTCAACAAAATTTATTATTTTTATTATAATTATACATTATAAAGCTTGATTTGATGAATATAAAAAGTGGTAACAAAAATTAGAATAATTTAACATTGCACTAAATGTAGAAAATAATTATAATAACAATTTATAGTAGCATATGAAAATTATATGTTATAATATAATAATTATTATATTCATCATTACATTTTTATGCAAATTGAAAACTAATTAATATATTTTTTTCATAGTTTTTTAAAATTATTTAAAAAATGCTCAGTGAAAATTAAAACTATAATTAAAGCTCTACACTATTGGGATTTAAAATGGACAGATAGTGGGGGAAAAATGGCGCCGACGAGAGCTGAACTTTAGTAATGAAATTCGACTTTTGTCGGCGCCATTTTTCCCCCACTATCTGTCCATTTTAAATCCCAATAGAGCAGTCGATTTTTCTCTTCAAACTCAGAATCGAATAAATACAAATAATTAGGAACTCACTAATTTTACTTTGAGTATATTAAAACATTATAAGTGACTTTTCTAATATATAACTTAATAAATAATTATTAAGTTTACAAAGAAAAAGCTAAAAATTAATATACTACCTGGGATAATTATCAATGAAATGTCGCGCAAAAGAGGCGCTAAAGTGCTTCACTGGGTTCCGTAAGCTGACCGCGCGCTCAGGTGCAAGCTCTATATCTGGATAAAAAATAAACTTTAAAACATCTAGCTTAACTCAAAATCTTTTTCTTGATTTGTATTATAATATCTAGGGGTATCGATAAAACAATTTTAATTATAAATAAGTTAAAAATGCTTATAAACAAATACATTGGCAATTTTTCGGCTAAAATTTCAATTTCAAATTAACATAAACTTGTAATAAATTAAAATAATTATTTGTTATTGAGATTTTTCTAAGCTTATAATCAAAACTTTTAAATGAGAGGTCGTAAAGATTTTATTTTTTATTAGAAGCCTCGTCATGATCTATTAAGCACTAGTGACGCGTTAACTTTCGACTATTTTAAACAAAAATAGCAATATTTCTGGTTCTAATTGATGGTTTTCCGTTTTAAAAAAATGATTTTTTTTTGTCTTTTCATAAAGAATAAAAAAGTATTCTAAAAGATTTCTGTATCTCTCTTGATTTTTCAGTTATAACAGTTCTGAAAAATCAACAAATTTTTGACCTCTTGGATCGAAAGCTCCTATTGATATTCATAATCAGTGACCAAAATTATATAAAATAAGCTTCGGTGGACTCATCAGAATTAAGAAGGTAAAGTTGGCCCTCTGGGTGCCACGACTATACGGCATCATACAGAGTATTTAGTTTTTAAATTTTTAACAACGTAAACAAAACAATATTAGCAGATTTGCATAGTAGGCAAGGTTAGAAATAAAAGAAGTAAAATTCTGCATTACCTACGATTTCAAATAACGAATTACTATGAGGATCATATATATACACACACCAAAAAAACTATGAGAAAAAGATCGATCAACTGCCTATGGTTACACCCATGGACCAAAATATAGACATCTGCGCACTTACACAGATTCGGCAGGCGCTGGGAGAGTGTATATTTTATATCCCATAGACAGAAGAAAATTTCGGTTTTATGTAGTAGCGTCTTCATGGTTTTCATTTATATATAAGAAGACAACGATTCAATAGTTCATTTTCAGACAGCATCAGTCGATTTTTCGCAAACAAACGAAGCATTTGCTCTCGGTTAGCTAGGATATATTTTCTATTGTTCTAAATCAATTTTTTAATAGTTAATTCTTAAGGTGATTTTCACAAGTATATAAACCATTACAATTGAATGTGAGTATTTAAAATTGATTGTTTGTAGAAAATTTTAACATATTAAATGAAGTTGGGTTTCAAGTTTAATTAAATATCTTTTTTTACTAAACATTATCATGTATTTTTTTCTTATATTCATTCAATAAAATGGGTGATAAAAAGTAAAAAGTTTTGTGTTACTCAAATCATTTAAGATGCATGATATTAATCACAGAGGGGAAGGAAAGAAAAGGAGAGTTCCCCTTGTGAAATGCTACAGAAGTATTGTGCACGAAAAATTGAAAACTTAATTTTATTGGAAAGTATTAGCTTACATAGCTTCTAAGTACAAAATAAAATTTTATTTTCTTTTTACTTGTTTCTCTGGAGTTGAAACAACCTGCGGATCATATTATGTCTTACGCTTACGTATTTAGAATTAGGTCGTTAATTTATATAATTTAAACTATTTTGTCACATCTCAAAATTTCCTTTTAATAGGTTACGGATATTCTAATCAATAAGTTCCGATTCACTTGCCTTTTTTTAAAAAATAAAGTTCACATGCCTATCTAAACTTTGGTTATTTCAGAACAATAAAAAGATTCTGTTTTCATACGAGATAGTGAATGTAGTAATTAGTACATATTTTTGTTAAATTAAACTTTCTTTTGACAGTCAAACAGAATATGTTTAGGTTCGATTGCTTAGTTGATGATATTTGCTGTTTTGTAGAAGTGTATATTATTCAATATTGATATCTGTAGCTGATAACATAAAATATATTTAAATTGGTTAAAGTTTTATTCGAATTCAATAGAGACAACTTAATAAAATTGTTTATACTATAGATTCAAAGAAAATTTGAAAATGGAAAATAAAACCAACCATTCTGACAAGCCTGAGGAATACGATCCAATGAGTAACGATAGGATATTTTATGGAAATTTGATTGCATTAATAATAAGCTCTCTTTGTTTTCTGCATGTGATTGTTTCTCGTGAGTTATAGTTTTACTACCAATCTTGTTCTATAATAAATTGTGAAACAGGTAAAAAGTAATGTTTCGTTCCTTTTCAGAATTTATGCGAAAATATCAAATTAGCTATAATAATCCGCCTGAACAATTCTGGAATGAATTAAATGAACATCTTGGAAAAAATGGAATGGGACTTGCTGAAATAGATTCTTGTAGAAAAATTGAAAGCTTCCTAAGGAACTGGCAAGAAAATTATAAAATAGAATGAATTAAATAATAAAGTAAAATTATATTATCATCTCAGGGGCGCTGCCGACCCTTGATAAATGAAGAAATAATCAAATGAAATTAAATAAATAATTTATTTTATGAAAATAAATCGACGGCCCTTACAAGGACTAACACCAGTTTTTCGTATTACGCGAAGAACACTTTTCACCAGCTCTCCGCGACGGCTAAGATTTTTCTTCAATTCTCCGCGAAGAACACTGTTCTCCAATTCACTGCAAAGACTAGCATATATTTTCGATTTTCCACGAAGAAGATGACCTTTCTCCATTTCACCACGAAGACTAACACTTTTGGCCACAAATAAAATAGTTTTCTACAAAAACAAATACTTTTTTCAATATTTTAAAAAATATTTTGCATGCGTAAGAAAGAAAAATGTATATATAAAAAAGACTTATTTTTTATGTTTCATAACTTTGTCTTAAACACTACAAATATCTAAAAGTGTTATATTTTCCGTAGAAATTTAAAGAATTATCGATATTTACGGAGAACTATAGAAAAATAATCTTCGTGGTATAACGAAGTATTAGAATAAGTGCCAGTATTCTCGATGGAAACGAAAAAGGGTTAGTCTCCGTAAGGGCCATTGAAATATACTTTGCATTAAAATACACTGAAAACAAAAATCTGTAAGGTTTGTTTGATCACTTTTGCTGCTGTATTTCCAATTATACATTATTTTATTTACAAATAAAAAGTTTTTATTACAAAAAAAGATTTTTTTGATTATTAATAAAAAATTTTCACTCGATTTTTCGGTATAGGAAAATCATTTTCTACCAAAGTATATAGTGCAGAGCATACATCATGTTTTAAATACATATTTGATTTTAATTGGTCATCAAATTTATTAAACTTTCCGTTTTTTGAATTATAACAAAAACTTACACATTTTCTTATAATTCATTTCAGTATTTGCAGCACCAACCATTTTGTAAGTTAAAAGACTTGACATGATTGTTCGTTCGTGATGTAGTTTTACCAAGTCGCTTTAAAGCTTAGAAAATTGAGTACACACTCAAACTCTGTAAAAATTATAATGTATATCACTGCTTCAGAAACTGATGGTAAAAATCATAAAGATCAGACTTTTTACATTATTCGTTTAAGATGGTGACACTACATAGAACCGTTATAGCTTATGTTCACAATTTTAATTAATAAATTTGTATTTTCCTTAAAAATAGGAATCAGCTAGTTGTGCATATTATCAAGATATTCTTACTACGTTTATTCTATTAAAATTTGCGACTTATGCGGAGCAGTGACTAAAATCTTATGTTATCTATCTTTAGGAATTGACAATTTCTGCGAAACTGATTTGACACCAAAAGCCGATCTGAATTTCTTGAGTGGCAAGCTAGGTATGAATTTTTTCCATTCTGCAAAGTAAAGGCATGTCCTACAGGAACATCCAGAAAATACCAAAATAATTTCTATCACCATTAATATAGAAAAAGATTTTTTTAATTAAGAAAATTTTTACTTGATTTTTCGGGATAGGAAAATCCTTTTCTATCAAAGAATATAGTGCAGAGCATACTTTTTTATTCTTTATGAAAAGACAAAGAAATTCATTTTTTGAAGAGGGGAAACCGTCAATTAAAAACGGAAATATTGCTATTTTTGCTTATAATAGTCGAAAAGCAGCACGCTTAGTTTTCGAGGTGACCATTACCGTCCTACAAGCTAATTTTTTTTTTAATGAAAGCTTTTGACCCACAGATTATGAATATAATCTTTTTTTTAATGGAATATGAAGAAAATGGTTGTTGAATAAGTGAAAATTCTATACGCACTGTAAATAGTAAGATAATATTGTTTTAATTTATTATTTAGTTTTAAATACAGATTCGTATTGCAATATAATATATTTTTTAATTTACTTTTTTAAAAATATTAAATAATTACAATGATTATAATAATAATAATAATAATAATAATAATAATAATAATAATAATAATAATAATAATTATTATTATTATTATTATTATTATTATTATTATTATTATTATTATTATTATTAATTAAGTTTGTAGGACGTTAACGGTCACCTTCTCGAAGACTAGTCGGTTTTTTGGGGTATCTGACTTTTTTTCAAAAGAAAATTAGTTTATGTGCTATTTATATCACGACTCTTAAAAAAATCCGACCTCATTGAATATCGGTTTATTATTGGTCACAAAAAAGTGTGTGACCATCCATTGGTAGTCAATGTTTTCGGTGTGATGTATCAGATAGTCTAGCCTGAAGTAATGTATAAAACGGGAACCGGGCTAGAATCTATCTGATATCATATGAAAAAAAAAATATCTTTAATAGATTTTAATATGAAGTTTGAAAGACATTAATATTACTAACCAAATAATATCAAGTTTAGATAGAAAAAGCTAAAAATTAATTTATTTTATTTTTTATTAGAAGCCTCGTCTTAAGCACTAGTGGCGCGTTAACTTTCGACTATTTTAAACGAAAATAGCAATATTTCTGGTTCTAATTGACGGTTTTCCGTTTTAAAAAAAATGAATTTTTTTGTCTTTTCATAAAGAATAAAAAAGTATTTTAAAAAATTTCTGTATACCTGTTGGTTTTTCAGTTATAACAGTTTAAACAATTAAATTTTCTTTAACGAATTTTCGACCTCTTGGTTCGAAAGCTCCCATTGATATTCGTAATCAGTGACCAAAAAAATATAAAATGAGCTTTGGTGGACTCATCAGAATTGAAAAGGTAACGGTGGCCCACTGGGTGCCTTGACGATATGGCATCATACAGAGTATTTAGTTTTTAAATTTTTAACAACATAAACAAAACAATGTTAGCAGATTTGCACAGTAGCCAAGGTTAGAAATAGAAGAAGTAAAATTCTGTATTACCTACAATTTCAAATAACGAATTACTCTGAGGATTATATATATACACACACCGAAAAAACTATGAGAAAAAGATCGATCAACTGCCTATGGTTACACCCATGCACCAAAATATAGACATCTGCGCACTTACACAGATTCGGCAGGCGCAAGGAGAGTGTATATATTATATCAAATACACAGAAAAAAATTTCGGTTTTATGTAGTAGCGTCTTTATGGTTTTCATTTATATATAAGAAGACAACGAATCAATAGTTCAATTTCAGACAGCATCAGTCGATTTTTCGTAAACAAACGAAGCCTTTGCTCTCAGTTAACTACAATATATTAATGTATTGTCTACTGTTCTAAATCAATTTTTTAATACTTGATTCTTAAGGTTATTTTCACAAGTATATGGACCATTACGATTGAATGTGAGTATTTAAAATTGATCGTTTGTAGAATATTTTAACATATTAAATGAACACATTGGCTGTTAAAAAGACTAGTAGCTTTCATTTCAAATTACATTTAAACATTTTTTTTTAAATAAACAAAATATTTTTAAATTTTCTTTAGTTTATTATCAATTGATTTAATTTCGGTAATATCTTGAATGAGATTTGGCAATGCAGCGCATCTATTTTTGTGTTGGTAATCTTAAATCATTATATAGAGATATACTCCGTACAAACAAATCAGGTACAGTGTGCGTTTTTTTTTGTTAACGATACAGTGAATAATAACCTTTAAAATTTTTGTGAAGTGAAAACGTTGCCAAATTTCTTACGTAGCAGTAGCGGGTTTTTAAAATTTAACTCTTGCTTTAACTTTGAAAATCTCTGTCAATTTTCCTGAAAGGTATATATAAAACTGTATGAAATGAACCCTTAGATAATATACTTTCATAATATATAAATTTTAATTTGATCTTTTAACTTTTTTGCCAGAAATTAGTATAAAACGTAACCGATTCTCAGATCGCCCATAAGGGCCCATGTTATTTTTCGTATTTTTAACATTAAATTTCTTGAATAAACTTGCAGAATAAAATATTGAAAAAAATCGAGGTACTTAAGTATAATTAATCATATTTTTAAATTTCAAAGCATCCTGTTGACTTTTATGTAACCATTGAACATCCTTAAAAGAGCTTTCCACGGTGCTCTCCCAGTGAGTCCACAACCCTATCAGAAATTTGACTAATTGTTTAAGGAAAATAAAAAGAATCTTTTTTTTCGCAATCAATAAAGTTCTGTTATATATAAATTTAGTATTGCACTTACTCAATTGGTTTTATTTGAAAACGACTATCTAATCATTAATATATTGAATCTAGCAGTCGTATATATTCTTCTCTATTAAACTTTCTTTTGACAGCCAAACAGAATCTGCTTGGATCTGATAATATTTGCTATTTGGTAAAAGTGTAAAAATACTGTGCTTACCAAGTGATTTTTTTTACGTAATTTCATAAATGTTCTATTGTTTAAAATGATTTATGAACATAAAAAGCATAGATTATTGAATATTACTGATATCTTAAATTACATGAAATATACTGAAATTAATTTAAGGCTCATTTATTTTAAATACATATAACTAAATACAATTATTTATGTTATAGATCGAAAGAAAAATTAAAAAATGGAAAATAATATCATTACAAATATTTCAAACCATTCTGAAGAGCATCTCGTAAAGAATCCTAAAAAATATCATGTTAGATCAAAGATAATTGTGACATTATCATTATTTTCACTATTTTTGTGTGGGTTTCTTATGATAAGCAGCTGTAAGTTATACTTCTACTACGAATTTTATTGTATTGTAAATCATAAAATATGTCAAAGTTAATTTTTCATTTCGTTTCAGTTGTTAGAATTTTTTTCAGACATGAAAATCCGTTGGAAGAGTTCTTAAAGAACTTAGATCAACATCTTAGCACAAATCTAACCGAATTTGATGAAATAGATTCTTGTAGGAAAGTTGAAAGCTGGCTAAAGAATTGGCAAAATTGAGGTTATTTACGCAGCCCTACTAAAAAAGTTTGTGTTGATTCTGTACTGATTTTACACTGATATCAGTATGTGATTCGTACTGCATCAACGTAAAATCAACATGATATTTACACGGAATTTGTACTGAGCGAACCCTGAAAGTAGTCTCAAAACGCAATGCAAATAAAATACGAAGTTCATACTAATGAAGCACAAATATTAAATAAAATTCGTATAAAATCAGTAGTGAATCTGCGAATGCATATTTAGATAAATATGAAGTTAACTCACTCAAAGTTAACTCACTACGAATTTTATTGTATTGTAAATCATAAAATATGTCAAAGTTAATTTTTCATTTCGTTTCAGTTGTAGAGATTTTTTTCAGTAATGAAAATCTACTGGAACAGTTTTTGAAGAAATTAGATGAACATCTTAGCAAAAATGAAACCGAGCTTGATGAAATAGATTCTTGTAAGAAAGTTGAAAGCTGGCTGAAAAATTGGCCAAATTGAGGTTATTTATGCAACAGATAAAACTAGCCACAAACTTCTTAAAAAATAATAAAATAAAATAATAAAGTAAAATCAGATAAATAAAGGAATAATGAAATGAAATTGAATCAATAATTTATATTATTTATGAGTCTTTACACTATATTTTTTTTACTTTTAATCTTAGAACTTATAAATACTATTCTATCATTTTATATGTCAATTATTAAATTTAATAAATAAACAAACTTTTAGAAAAAGTATATTGTAAGCAAATTACGGCTTAAATAATATTGTGTTTCTTAAAATGTTTTTAATAGTATATACTTATGTTTTTTTTTTAATTTTACCTCTTGAAAGTATTGAAATCAGTTAAATAATCGACAAGTAGTTTTTTTAATAATATAAAAATCAGAAAATGCATATAAATAAAATTGTTCAGTGTTCAAATTCGTTCTTTAAGGATTGTCCTTGTTTTTATTACATAAATTTTAAATTATTATTGTTATTTATTTTTTAATTGCGGCATCATACTATATTTTTAAATAAGAGATTTTTCAAATTTTATTTATTATCACTTTGTTTATTCTAGGGATGTTTCACATGTTAAATTACACAAATGAAATTGTGTTACACTCTTATTTTATCTTATCTTTCAAGTTCCATACCCGTACAGGTTCTACAACCTTTTTACGGGACACCTCGACCACCTATGTGTTCCGGTGTTTTCGCGTTCGAATCCGTACCTTTTTACCCCGGAAGGTGTTCGCGTACCCGTGCAGACCTACTCAGGCGGGGAGACTCGCTCTACACATCCTTTTAAGCGCATCGAGAGCTCACCAGGGTTGGTTTAGCGTTAATGTACGATCACAGTTCATGACTGTAACAGCGCTACCGCGACTTGATTTTTAACTAACACACGAGTTCGAAATTAAAATTCGGATACTTTTATTGTAATTTAATATTGCAAAATAAAATATTTCTTTGATTTTTCCTAATTCATATCTTTATTTGTTGAAAAAAATTTATTTTTCATTAATATAACGTTAAAATGATTTGGATTTAAATTTCGAACTCGAGTGTTAGTTAAAAATCAAGTCGCGGTGGCGCTGTTACTCGCTGTTACAGTCATGAACTGTGATCGTACATTAACGCTAAACCAACCCTGGAGCTCACGCCAACCCGACAGAACGTTCCGGCTCAACTATAGTAGTGGAGCAGTCGCATTCTGCCTTACCGACCCTCGAATACAGTAGACTCTCGATACAAGAGAATCAACGGGGCTGTAGGAGAGGAATTTTCTCGGAAATTCTCTTATACAAAGAGTCCCCAACACGCTCGAGTCAAGAGTGATAGCCACGCCCACTGTCTCGTTGTGTGAGCTTTATTCAATATGCGTATATATTCTATCTCTCTCACTTTCATAGTGGTGGGAGAACACGAATACTTAAGCCCATGCTCGTATTTAGGGGAAAGAGCTCGGATTCTCTTATATCGCGATCTCTTGTATCGAGAGTCCACTGTAATTATCTGCGGTTTTTGTTAAAACCGCGGAAAATCGTTCGGGGGTGGTCCACCACGGTGTCAATGAGTCTGAAAAATTCTCCACTTTTAATTAAAAAATCCCGCCCTCACCGGGACTCTAAATTGTGTTACTCCCTATCATCTATTATTTTAAATTTATTTTTAAATATTCGAAAATATTTTAAATATTTATAAATATTTACAAAATTACTTGCCCAGCCCGTGAATTAATGTTTCATTAGTGAAATTAACGTTTTTATAAAAATATTGAAACTAGAAGTAGTAATAACAATTGGATATGTGTAAAGGACAAGTGTTATGCAATTTAACACTTTTAGACAATATAAATTTTTCCACTCTCCGTGTACAAAGTTTGTTTTGGCGCACGCACGTAGAAAAATGCATATCTCAAAACAAAACTTTGGATGTCGTATGAAAAAATTTTCTACGTTATTTGTATAAAAAATTATTTTAACCTCGTGTGAACTTCTCATCCTCACTTCGCTTGAGCGCAAACGTCAACACGAGGTTTGAATTCTCGTATTCCCATCGAAAATGACTATTTATTACAAGGTGCTTTTAAATTTATGCAAACATTTGCAAAAGTTCTTACATTATCTTAGGGTGTATATTCTACTGATTAAATATGTCATGCTTATAATTAATTAATCATTTCCATTCTATACTATTTGCTATTTTAAATATTAAAAATAAAAATTTAATTTATTTTCCAATTTATAAATTTATAGAAATTATAAATTTTTAAATTTGGTGGCTTCTACGTATTCCCCACACCTTTATTTATTCCAATTCCAAGTTATTCTCCCATTCCGCATTCACCCAAGGTAATGCCTGTGAAGAAGGAAAAACCTGTGGGCAAACCCAGTGGGTACCACAGAGGCTATCAGGGGTGGCTCCGTATTTTATTGGGCTTCACTGTATATATATATATATATATATGTATATATATTAGTTATATACCCAACTTGGGCTTTTTTAAGTATCGTGTTACTATGCATATGTCTGTTATAATTTCATATTCTATACCTCTAATAAATTTTAATATGAAATTTGAAAGATATTAATATTACTTACCAAATAATATCAAGTTTGGATAGAAAAAGCTAAAAATTAATATACTACGTAGGATAATTATCAGTTGAATGTAGCGCAAAAGAGGTGCTAAAGCGCTTTGCTGGGTTGCGTAAGCTGCGAGCTGACCGCGCGCTCAGGTGCAAGCTCTATATTTTGATAATAAATCAACTTAGAAAAATTTAGCTTAGCTCAAAATCTTTGCCTTGATTTGTATTATAATGTCTAGGGCTATCGATGAAACAATTTTAATTATAAGCAAGTAAAAAATGCTTATAAACAAATACTTCTGCAATTTTTCGGCTAAAATTTCAATTTTAAATTAACATAAACTTGTAATAAATTAAAATAATTATTTGTTACTGAGATTTTTCTAAGCTTATAATCAAAGCTTGAAAACGAGAGATGGTAAAGATTTTAGTTTTTATTAGAAGCCTCGTTATGGTCCGTTAAGCGCCAGTGGTACGCAAACTTTCGACTATTTTAAACAAAAATAGCAATATTTCTGGTTCTAATCGACGGTTTGTCGTTTTGAAAAAATGAATTTCTTGGTCTTTTGATAAGTAATAAAAAGTATTTTAAAAAATTTCTGTATCCCTCTTGGTTTTTCAGTTTTAACAGTTTAAACAATTAAATTTTTTTAACGAATTTTTGACCTCTTGAATCGAAAGCTCCCATTGATATTCGTAATCAGTGACCAAAAATATATAAAATGAGCTTTGGTGGACTCATTAGAATTGAAAAGGTAACGGTGGCCCACTGGGTGCCTATGGCATTATACAGAGAATTTAGTTTTTTTATTTTTAACAACGTAAACAAAACAATGTTAGCAGATTTGCATAGTAGGCAAGGTTAGAAATAAAAGAAGCAATACGATTTCAAATAACGAATTACTATAAGGATCATCAAAATTTCGGTTTTATGTAGTAGTGTCTTTATGGGTTTTATTTATATATAGGAAGGCAACGAATCAGTAGTTCATTTTTAGACAGCATCAGTCGATTTTTCGCAAACAAACGAATCATTTTCTCTCGGTTAGCTACGATATATTTTCTATTGTTTAAAATCAATTTTTTAATAGTTAATTCTTAAGGTGATTTTCACAAGTACATTAATCATCACGATTGAATGTAACTAAATATACGAGATAGTGCATGTAGTAATAGTGCATATTCTTGTTAAATAAAATTTTCTTTTGACAGACGAACAATCTATTTTGCTTCAGTTGCTTAGTTGAAGTGTATATTATTGAATATTGATATCTTGAACTCATAACATAAAATACATTGTAATTGGTTAAAGTTTTATTTGATTTCAACAGAGAAAACTTAATAAAATTGTTTATACTATAGATTCAAAGAAAATTTGAAAATGGAAAATAAAACCAACCATTCTGACAAGCCTGAGGAACACGATATAATGAGTGATGATAGGATATTCTATAGAAATGTGATTGCATACATATTTATATACCTGAATTATCTGTATCTGTTTGTTAACGATATTTCTCGTGAGTTATAGTTTTACTACAAACCTTGTTTCTGAAACAGATCAAAAGTAATGTTTCGTTCCTTTTCAGGTTTTATGCAAGAAAATCAAATTAGCAATAATAATCCGCCTGAACAATTCTGGAATGAATTAAATGAATATCTTGGAAAAAATGGAATGGGACTTGCTGAAATAGATTCTTGTAGAAAAGTTGAAAGTTTCCTAAGGAACTGGCATGAAAATTATAATATAGAGTAAACTAAATAATAAAGTAAAATTATATCATCATCGGGGGCGCTTCCGACCCTTGATAAATGAAGAAAAAATCAAATGAAATTAAATAATTTATTTTATGAAAGTAAATCGACGGCCCAAACAAGAGCTAACAGCAGTTTTTCGTATTACGCGAAGAACACTTTTCACCAGTTCTCCGCGAAGGCTAAGATATTTCTTCAATTCTCCGCGAAGAACACTGTTCTCCAATTCACTGCAAAGGCATATTTTCGATTTTCTGCGAAGAAGATGACCTTTCTCCATTTCACCACGAAGACTAACACTTTTCTTCGATTCTCCACGAATAAAAACACTTTTCTCTAGTTTTCTACAAAAATCAATATTTTTTTCAATATTTAAAAAATATTTTGCATGCATAAGAAAGAAAAATGTCTTATTTTTCATGTTTCATAACTTTGTCTTAAACACTACAAATATGTAAAAGTGTAATATTTTCCGTAGAAAATAAAAAAAAACTATCGATATTCACGAAGAACTATAGAAAAATAATCTTGGTGGTATAACGCAGTATCGGCAAAAATCTGTAAGGTTTGTTTGATCGCTTTTGCTGCTGTATAAATTAACCTTGCATATTTGCAATCATACATAATTTTATTCATAAATAAAAAGTTTTTATTATGAAACATTTTTTTTTATTATTAATAAAAAATGTTCCCTTGATTTTTCGGTATAGGAAAATCATTTTTTACCAAAGTATATAGTGCAGAGCATACATCATGTTTTAAATACATATTTGATTTTAATTGGTCATCAAAATTATTAAACTTTCCGTTTTTTGAATTATAACAAAAATTTACACATTTTCTTGTATTAATTTTTTCAAAAATTATTAATATAATAAAAAATTAAGAAACAAAATAACTTTTATTTTGCAATGTTTATTCAATCAAATACTTCCATTTCTAAAAATTTTCTACATTTATCTCTGACTATGAATAGCTTTGAAACGAATAGATATTTTTTACGCAAAAAAGGCCTTTTCAAATAAAAAAGTTTCAAATCAAATTTTAATTAAAGATTTGATCAACTACTAGAAATAACTATAAATATCGTAATCCTTAAATTTTTAATGATTGCTTACAATTATTCACAGCTATTAAATAATTATCAATTCTCATTGACAAAAATTATTTTTACATAGGTTAGTAAAGTAAATGCTTGTCAATGAATTGAACTTCTTCTTCTTTTTTGGCTTTCTTGTCTTGGGCCATCACCAAGTAATTTTTTTTTTTATATTTTTTATTTTGCCCAATGGGACTTATTAATAGATCAATTTTTGCCCAGAAGGGCTTTTTTTAATTGGTTTTTCGTGGTCTCCGGGTTTATATCTCCGTGAATAAATCAGAAAAAATTTTTCCGAAATTTTCCCGCGGGTAATCGATCCCCGGTTCATTAGAGCGCGAGCCAAGAGCCTTTAGCCCCTGCGCTACCACCGCTCCTGAATTGAACTATACTATGGAATTAGAAAAGTATAGCTTCAATGTGTTAAGAAAAAGACGTAGTAAGGAGATGTTTACTAAATTTTTCAATTTTAATTTAAAAGTTTTAAAAATATCCATATAATAATCCAATATATAATTCCACTTAAACTAATAAAAAGCAATAGAAATATTAAAAAAAATTTTGTAATAAAAATTTAATAACTCGGAAAACTGAAGTGCCATTATAACTATGTATGAATTATATAGCTTATTACATCACTTTAAAAAACATTCATATAACTAGAAGTTGTAAATTTTAGTGTTAAAAATATTTACAATGTATACTTTAAAAAGTTTACAGAAACCTAAATATTATTTTTCTTCATATCAACTAGATATTAAATTTAAATCTGTTTTATTTTTTTGTGTAATCACAAATGATATAAACTTAACCACTTATTTTCTTACTATTTAGAATTAAATTTTTTCACAACATTTTCGAAATAATCCAACCATAAATTTATTGCAATGAAAACTAAGAGCACATGCAAGACTGAGAGCTGTTGAAGAATTTTGAAATTCGCGCGTACAGTTGTCTCGTTTACAAACGTCACAGGTCTTGCTGAAACTCAAATTTCAACTTTGTTGTTGTCACTGTCGCTAATCAATGCCATAGCATTTTTCATTGAGCATAAATTTTAATTGTCGCTTGTAATGCAAAATTACTGGCTTTTGATCTAATTTTAACGTACTACAATTATATTTAAAAGTGAGTTTTAATTTTCATCATTAATTCGATATGTAAACATTAATTTTATTAACACATTAATTTTAGTTTTTGAAGTGAAGTTCTGTTTCAATGCATAACCTATAAGGAGATGATTGTTGTTTAAATTTCTAAAATATTTTGTAAATAATTAACAATTGTCAAAGTCAGTAGTATTCACAAGCATAATATTTTAAAATAACGTTTGTAAAATAAAGTTTTAAATGTTTTTTGCATTATACTTGCAAAAATTTTTGTTTTTCTTCAAAATATAAATATACTAATATTAATAATAAATTATTAATATATTCAATATATAATTAATGCAGTTTTTTTTCAACAACTGAAATTTAATCTTTATTAAGATGATGCTGTGACTTGTGAAGCTGCTGGTATTGCAATGGGAATGGTTATGCTTGGTTTAAAATCAATCCACGCTATTGAAATATGGTTCCATATGACTAAGAAACACAAAACGAAAAAATTTTATGAGGTCTTGCAATGGGCATAGCTTTTACAACGTATAGATGTCTCGAAGATCCATTAGTGAATTCATTGAGTTATGATAAAGACCCCATTCTCAGAAGAAGTGGAATATATACTTTGACAATGACTTATTATGGTACAAGTAATAATCAAGCAATTAGTAAACTTCTTCGTGTTGCTGTGTCAGATGTAAATGATGATGTACGTCGAGTTGCTGTAACAGGTCTTCGATTTTTACTATTTAGATGTCCAGAAAAGAGTCCAAGTACCTGTTTTACAAGCTTCAAGAGCTGTAACTCTTATTCTAGTAGCTTTCATGGTAAAGGTAATTGTTAAGCCGCAATCATCAACTACGTTTCCTGTAGAAGAAGCCGCAGGTACTGTAACAGCAATAGCAGCATTAGAAACAGAAGAAGAAGCAAAAGCTGCAAAAGAAAAAGTCCAAAGAAGCGTTAAAAGTTTGAACCTTAAAGAACGAGAACAACAAGATAGAGTCAATTCCTTAAAAAAATTCTCAGTGGTGGAATTACGATTGATTTTCATTTACAATTTCTTATTCAAAGTAATCATACTGATATGCTTATATTGAAAAATACAAAAGATGCAATACGAGTACCCATATGCCACACTGCCAATGCTTTTATGCATTCGGGTACAACAAGTGACCAATTTTTGAGAGATAATTTAGAATGGTTGGCCAGAGCAACAAACTGGGCTACACTAACAGCTACTGCTTCTCTTGGTGTTATACATCGTGGTCATGAACAAGAAGCTCTTGCATTAATGCAATCATATTTACCAAGAGATACTGGTGTTGGAGCAGGTTATTCAGAAGCTGGTGGTTTATATGCTTTAGGACTTATTCATGCTAATCATGGAGCTGTAATTACTGATTATTTATTAGGACAATTAAAAGATGCACAAAATAAAATGGTTAGACACGGTGGATGTCTTGGTTTAAGTTTAGCTGCAATGGGCTTACATAAACAAGATGTTTATGAACAATTGAAATTTAATCTTTATCAAAATGATGCTGTGACGAGTGAAGCTGCTGGTATTGCAATGGGAATGGTTATGCTTGGTTTAAAATCAATCCACGCTATTGAAATATGGTTCCATATGACTAAGAAACACAAAACGAAAAAATTTTATGAGGTCTTGCAATGGGCATAGCTTTTACAACGTATAGATGTCTCGAAGATCCATTAGTGAATTCATTGAGTTATGATAAAGACCCCATTCTCAGAAGAAGTGGAATATATACTTTGACAATGACTTATTATGGTACAAGTAATAATCAAGCAATTAGTAAACTTCTTCGTGTTGCTATGTCAGATGTAAATAATGATGTACATCGAGCTGCTGTAACAGGTCTTCGATTTTTACTATTTAGATGTCCAGAACAGTGTCCAAGTGTCGCATCTTTGTTAGCTGAAAGTTATAATCCTCACGTTCGTTATGGAGCAGCAATGGCTTTAGGTATTGCATGTGCAGGTACAGGTTTAAAAGAAGCTATAAATTTATTGGATCCAATGACGAATGATCCAGTTAACTTTGTACGTCAAGGTGCGCTCATAGCATCTGCTATGATTCTCATTCAGCAAACGGAAGCTACTTGTCCACGCGTCAAAGAATTTCGTGCACTCTATGCTAAGGTGATTGTTGACAAACATGAAGATCAAATGGCTAAATTTTGGAGCCATACTTGCTCAAGGTATCATTGATGCTGGTGGACGAAATGTAACCGTCTCATTACAATCACGTACTGGTCATACTAATATGTTAGCAGTTGTTGGTACACTTGTATTTACACAATATTGGTATTGGTTCCCATTGGCTCATTATTTAGCACTGACATTCACAGCAACCTGCCTTATTGTGGTTTAAGGATCCAAAAATGAACTCTTCGATAGAGAAGACAATAAGCAATTTTTTAAAATAATTTTTAAATTTTTGTCGTGAAAAGGGCCAATACCTGAGTTAACATCATTTGCGATTATGCTATAATTTTCTATTGAGCATAAATTCTAATTGTTGCATGTAATGCGAAATTATTAGCTTTTAATCTAATTTCAACGTACTACAATTATATTCACAAGTAAGTTTTAATTTTTATCATTAATTTAATATGTAAATTAGTGAATAAACACATTAATTTTGGTTTTTTTTTAAATTTTGTTTTAATGCATAATCTATAAGGAGATGATTGTTGATTAGCTTTATAAAAAATTTTGTTAAAAATATAGTTTGTAAATAATTAACAATTATCAAAATTCAAAAAGTATTCAAAGGTATGATATTTTAAAATTACGTTTTTATAAATAAATTTTTAAATGTCTTGTGTATTATGCTTGCAAAAATATTAATTTTTTTCTTCAAAATATAAATATATAAATAATAATAAATTATTTATATTAAATAATTAATATTTGCTTTAATCTACCTGTTGCAGCAGGAACAACAAAAAGGAGTGGTAGAGGAAAAAGGTTCTAAGACAGAAGATAAGGTTATAAAAAATACTAAAGACAAGAAAAAAGATATCTTTGATAAAACAAACAAAGAAAAAGGAGAAAAAGGAGCCTGAGGCTAGTTATGAAATTCTTCATAATCCGGCTCGAATTTTAAGACAGTAATTCAAAGTCTTTCAATTAGTTGAAGACAGCATTTATAATCCGTTAAAATATTTGCAAATAAATGGTATTGTCCTGGTTAAACATACTCAATCGAATAAAAAAGAAGAATTAGTTGAACCAGTAGCAGTATTTGGTCCGAAATTAGAGGAAGAAAAAAAAAAGCTGGAGTAAATTTGGAATAAAAAATAAGGAATATATTTGTGTATGCTTTCATGTTTTCAAAACATACTGATCATTCAATATATTTAATTATAAATATAATGTATATTTATTTTATAAATTAATTTTTTTAAATCTTGATAATAAAATTAATTTTTAATAATTTTATGTAAATATCAAAATAATTAACTTTGTAAAAATAACAATAATTTAAAAAAAAAATTGAGGTTTTTTATTACTTACTTTTCTTATATTTATATTTATATTTGCTTTAATCTCAAATATACTTTTTAAAAAATGTCAAAATATTTTAAAGAGTGATTTTTAAATCATAATTGTAAATTTAAAAAAAATTAATTATTAAAATTGAAAGATAATCTTAAATTATTAAAACTTTTTTACAGTTTATTATATGAAAATAATTATAAAGAAAAATCGTTTTACGACATCCAAAAAAAGGATCTAATTAGAAAATAAAACAATGCTAAGCGTCTTTTTGAAAGTTAATTAGTTGATTATAGCGCCACATAAAATACGTATACGTTTCGTAAGTCAAATTCAGTTTCAGCATGGCAACACCGCTAATGTGCGCAATTTTTCATTAGCCAATTTCAAATTTTGAAAATATGTTAACTCATTCGATTAAAAATTTTTACGATTAAAATCAGTAAAGTATGTATTAATATATAGTAATATTAATTTTATTAATACTAATATATATTGATATTATCATTTTTCTTATACAATAATTTGAAATTTAATTATATTAATAATTTATAGATTTTTTTGTAATTTTAATATTTAATGTATATAAAATATTCCATTTTAGTTGATAAAGAAATAATTTAATAAAAATATAAAAATGATATTGATATAACTAAACATCATTTTATTACTTTTATTTTTCGAAAATTTATAAATTTTAAGTTTCAGTAGTTTGCATGTTTAAAAATTTTAAATCAGCTGCAGCCGCACATTGGCGGTGCTGCCATTTAAAACTTAATTTGACTCACGAAACGTGCTCTAGCATAGCAGTACCGGTTCCGATTAGTGTTGGGCGATATTTATTATAATACCAATATTAAGTCTCGATATTTATTTCTTGCTTGGATATCGATACTCACAATATATCGGAACTAAAATATCGATATTTTTTATGAGAAAAATTACAAACATATAATAAACGATGTTTGTTTCTGTAAAATTTATTATTTTTATAATTTAAAGTATTTCACAATCATATTCTTACCACGAAAGTAATAGACCTCCAAATCACCGATTTGTTTACAGATGTTTTCTTATTTTAAAATATAAAAAGCTAGAGTTATAGTCACAAATTAATAAATTAAAAGCTATAGATTATATATAAGCAATAATTTTATGAAATTTCAAAATTAGCATTGTTTCAAAGAACCATAAATCGGTGCATGTTTAGTTTACACGATCCGCCAAAATAATACAAAGCATTTAACAAATGTTCTCTAATTTAAGCTTTATTGCATTGAAAAATATCAATCTGTTCAAAAGTTATTATGAACAATAAAAAATGGAGATTTAAACTGTATGATAATTATTAGATATTATATTAGCTATGGAATATATAAATTTTCAATGAAATGAAGCTTAAATTATAGAATTTTTTTTAAAGTAAACATGTGCCTATTGATAGTTCTTTAAAACAATTTTAATTTTCATTATATTTCATAAAATTATTGCTTATATTTAATATAGCTTCGAATCTATTAAACATTAGTGACTATAATTTTAGTTATTTCCACATTTTTACGTAAAAAAACATCTTTTGCAGTTTCAACAAAATAATGATTCGGAGTTATCATACTCTCCTTGTTGATAAAAAAAGATTTGTTTATGAAAAATTTAATGAAAAATATTTTTTCTGTTATAATTATATTATCTAAAGTATATTAAAAGAATTATAACTACTTTTTAAAATCAATAAATTACTTTCAATGTTATGAATTTGTGAAATTCAGTGTGCAGAAGTTTCAAATAGTAAAAGTAAACTGCAATGGTGAAAACAAAATTTTTTTGTCTTTGAACAAAAAATAATTAAAATAACGTTTTTCTATTCACAGTTAATACCGGTCTACGCTATTCCATTTGTTTCTAATTCTAGCTACAGTACTGCTAGAACTATTTATCTTTGTCTAACAAAATATACGAAATTAAAAATTAATATAAAAATATTTTTGAAATAGTACAGTACCGCTCAAAAGTTCGTAAAAATTTTTTTTTAGAAATTCAACTTCAAACTGCGATATTTCGGAAATGACTCGATAAATTTGAAAAATCTGGATGGCGTTTAAAAGATTAGACAAAATACTATCTTTTTGTATCTTGCTAATGTAAACCAAAATTGACTCGCGACATTGGAAAATACTATCATATTTAAAACTGATTTTCTTGTACTTTCCATTTTTGCGCATTTTTAGCTACACGCAGGAAATAGATACAAAAAAATCATTAAACATAAAGATTTAGGAAATTCACTCTACTTTTCAGTCGCGTTCGAATTTTTTAATTTTATCAATTTCTTAAAAAGTTACATTTGATTGATTGAAATTTAAAAATTCGTAAAAATAAAAAAATTTTCTATCATTAGAAATAGAGTTAAAAAAAGGGATAAAAATATTTGGCAGGACACAAAAAAATAGTATTTTGTCTGATCTTTCAAACGCCGTCCGGATTTTTCAAATTCATCGAGCCGTTTCCGAAATATCGCAGTTTGAAGTTGAGTTAAAAAAAAAAAATTTTTACGAACTTTTCGGCGGTACTGTATAATAATAATCAAAAAATATCGATATTTCAAAATATCGATACGTATCGCCCACCACTAGTTCCGATCCTCCTAACAAATTTCCGATGGCGCTATAATTAACTGAACACCTGTTACTAATTACACTTGTTACACAAAAAGGAAAGAGATCACGATATCTAATTGTTTATAAGAAGTTTATTTTAAGTCGAATTTAAAAATGCGTTTACTCCATCCATGCTCTAGAGTAACAGAAGATGAATATTATCGCGTATTGAAATACATCACGATTTCTTTAATATTATTGTGTTTGCCAATAAGTGCAGCCCAACTGTTGGAAAACAGTGAGCGGATCACCATAAGCACTTATACAATTGTTTTGTGTCTGTTAGCTCCTCCATATTTTCTAAGTCTTATAGACGTTATTTTTTGCGGTGCCATTGTTTATTCTTATATTAGAGATGAATGCAAAAAATTATGGAACTGGATGATGAGGAGAGACGAGCATGATGACTAACTAATTAGTATCCAAAGGTATATTTTAAAATTACGTTTTAATAAATAAATGTTTAAATGTCTTTTGTACTATGCTTGCAAAAATTTTAATTTTCTTCTTTAAAATATAAATTATACAAATATTAACAATGAATTTAATAACATTAAATATATAACACGTTTTTTTTCTCTATTTTACAGGTCAATAATACAAAAATCCGGATAAAAAATAATCAAAAGATAGTTATTACATCAATTCTCATTCAAAGTAATTGTTAAGCCGCAATCATCAACTACATTTCCTGCAGAAGAAGCCACAGGTACTGTAACAGCAATAGCAGCATTAGAAACAGAAGAAGAAGCAAAAGCTGCAAAAGAAAAAGTCCAAAGAAGCGTTAAAAGTTTGAACCTTAAAGAACGAGAACAACAAGATAGAGTCAATTCCTTAAAAAAATTCTCAGTGGTGGAATTACGATTGATTTTCATTTACAATTTCTTATTCAAAGTAATCATACTGATATGCTTATATTGAAAAATACAAAAGATGCAATACGAGTATCCATATGCCACACTGCCACTGTTATTGCCAATGCTTTTGTGCATTCAGATACAACAAGTGACCAATTTTTGAGAGATAATTTAGAATGGTTGGCCAGAGCAACAAACTGGGCTACACTAACAGCTACTGCTTCTCTTGGTGTTATACATCGTGGTCACGAACAAGAAGCTCTTGCATTAATGCAATCATATTTACCAAGAGATACTGATGCTGGAGCAGGTTATTCAGAAGGCAGTGGTTTATATACTTTAGGACTTATTCATGCTAATCATGGTGCTGCAATTACTGATTATTTATTAAGACAATTAAAAGATGCACAAAATAAAATGGTTAGACACGGTGGATGTCTTGGTTTAGGTTTAGCTGCAATGGGCTCACATAAACAAGATGTTTATGAACAATTAAAATTTAATCTTTATCAAGATGATGCTGTGACAGGTGAAGCTGCTGGTATTGCAATTGGAATGGTTATGCTTGGTTCAAAATCAACTCAAGCTATAGAAGATATGGTCGCATATGCCCAAGAAACTCAACATGAAAAAATTTTACGAGGTCTTGCAGTGGGCATAGCTTTTACAATGTATGGACGTCTCGAAGAAGCTGATCCATTGGTGAATTCATTGAGTTCTGATAAAGACCTCATTCTCAGAAGAAGTGGAATGTATACTTTGGCAATGGCTTATTGTGGTACAAGTAATAATCAAGCAATACGTAAACTTCTTCATGTTGCTGTATCAGATGTGAATGATGATGTACGTCGAGCTGCTGTAACAGGTCTTGGCTTTTTACTATTCAGATGTCCAGAACAGTGTCCAAGTGTCGTATCTTTGTTAGCTGAAAGTTATAATCCTCATGTTCGTTATGGAGCAGTAATGGCTTTAGGTATTGCATGTGCAGGTACAGGTTTAAAAGAAGCTATAAATTTATTGGATCCAATGACGAATGATCCAGTTAACTTTGTACGTCAAGGTGCGCTCATAGCATCTGCTATGATTCTCATTCAGCAAACGGAAGCTACTTGTCCACGCGTCAAAGAATTTCGTGCACTCTATGCTAAGGTGATTGTTGACAAACATGAAGATCAAATGGCTAAGTTTGGAGCCATACTTGCTCAAGGTATCATTGATGCTGGTGGACGAAATGTAACCGTCTCATTACAATCACGTACTGGTCATACTAATATGTTAGCAGTTGTTGGTGCACTTGTATTTACACAATATTGGTATTGGTTCCCATTGGCTCATTGTTTAGCACTGGCATTCACACCAACTTGCCTTATTGCTCTGAATTCTCAACTCAAGATGCCCAAACTTGAACTCAAATCAAATACCAAGCCTAGTATATATGCATATCCAGCACCGCTTGAAGAGAAAAAACGTGAAGAACGTGAAAAAGTTACTACTGCAGTACTCAGTATTGCTGCAAAGGCAAAACGACGCGCTCGCGATTCACATGAAAAAATGGATGTTGATCCACCTGTCGCAGCAGAAACAACAAAAGGAAGTGTGGAGGAAAAAGATTCCAAGAAAGAAGATAAGGATAGTAAAGATACTAAAGACAAGAAAAAAGATGATACTTCTGATAAAACAGACAAAGAAAAAGAAAAAGAAAAGGAGAAAAAGGAGCCTGAAGCTAGTTATGAAATTCTTCAAAATCCAGCTCGAATTTTAAGACAGCAACTCAAAGTCCTTCAATTGGTTGAAGACAGCTTTTATATCCCTGTGAAAGATTTGCAAATAGGTGGTATTGTCATGGTTAAACATGCTCAATCAGATAAAGAAGAAGAATTGGTTGAACCAGTAGCAGCATTTGGTCCAAAACCAGAGGAAGAAAAAGAAGCAGATCCACCCGAACCATTTAAATACTCTGAAGACTAAACATAATAAAAATAAAATTTGTGTTAAAAATTATAAATTTGTGTATACTGTCATGTTTTCAGAACATACTGATCATTCAATATATTTAATAACCATTAATATAATGTCTATTTATTCTATCAGAAAATAACAATTATTTATAATTTTATTCTGTTAGAAAACAGTTTTTTTAGTTATAAACAGTTGCATTAATTAAATATACCTTTTTTTTTGTTAAAAATTAAAATCTGTTATGAAGACAAAAATTTTCTTCAGTTATCAATAAATATTTTTGAGTTATTAATGAATATAACTGTTGATAACTGAAGAAAACAGTCGATAACTTTTGTCTTAAGTTTAATAACTGTATTCTTTAGTTTTATTTTTTATTTTAAAAATTAGACCACTTGCTGAAGTACTTTCTGTTGGTAACTGAACTGGTTGTACCTGTTCATTAAAAGATAATGCAACATGAACCTTAACTAAAGCAATTTCATTTGAATTAGCCTCTCTGAAATATCATAAAAGTCATTATTGTACATAAAATATTAAATTATTACACAATTAAGATTCTGTTAAAAAGCTGATTATTATAAAATTTATCAGTCTTATTATTCTTGATCTGGAGTAGTTTGATGTTCGATATGTTATAAAGAAATATTAAGTAATTTTAATCATTAATCATCTTTGAGAGCCCCAAGAAAACAGTGTCCAGCAGTCAGAATCCAGTTATCATTAATTATAGCTCCACCCCAGCTGTGCTGATAAGGTATAAGTAAGGTGGTATACACCTGATTGTATAGATAATTGACGTGGATGAGCATCTTTGCCATCAGTATTGCGAGCGCTTATTTTATTATCGGAGCTTGCATAACTGATTAACTGCTAATGATAAAATATGAACTGATAATTAACTGCTAACTGTATAATTTTAAAAATTATAATAAAAAGATCCCCATTTTCTTTAAAATATAGAAAATAATATTTAAAATTAGTTAAGTAATTTTCAAATAATACTTATTAATAAAGTTAGCTTACTTTGTAATAGCAGTAATACAGTAAAAGCTCCGATAAATGACTTCATGTTGAAAAAACAAATTACGGATTAACAATGTTGACAGTGTTACTTAGTATTTATATTTAAATTATTTTTATATATTTTTAATAAATAATGGAGATTTTCGACCAAGTATTATGTTATAGGGAAGACTGGGACTAATTGTCAATTTTTTTTAATTTCAATTTTTTGTGCAGAAACGATAAAGATCTATAAAAAAAATAAAAAGCACTTGTAAAAGTACTTCGTTTTAGCAACATTTGAGAATTTTTTGAGAATCGAAAATCTAATTACAAATGAATTATAAAAGAGTTTTTTCAAGCACATTTTTATGCCAAAGTGGCAAAATCTTGGGGTAAATTGTCTGAGGGTTAAAAGTAAGTTGGCAAATAAATTATTAATCGTAAAGTATTAATTGTGACGTTAAAAAATAAATAAGTATCCATTGTTAATTTCAACAAAATTTATTATTTTTATTATAATTATACATTATAAAGCTTGATTTGATAAATATAAAAAGTAGTAACAAAAATTAGAATAATTTAACATTTCACTAAATGTCGAAAATAATTATAATAACAATTCATAGTAGCATATGAAAATTATATGTAATAATATAATAATTATTATATTTAATATGTGTATTGCATATCATCATTACATTTTTATGCAAATTGACAACTTACCCCAACCATAACAAAAAATTTAATTAATATTTTTTTCATAGTTTTTTCAAATTATTTAAAAAATGCATAGTAAAAATTTGAACTATAAATTGAAACTCTACACTATAGTGTAGTCGATTTTTCTCTTCAAACTCAGAATCGAACAAATACCAATAATTTGAAACTCACTAATTTTACTTTGAGTATGTTTAAACATTAAAAGTGACCTTTCTATTATGTTTATCAGCAATTTCAATCAATCAATGGTGTAAAATATTTGCAAGACTGTTGTACATTTAAAATCTAAGCATCGCTGCGCTATAACTTTTATTGATAAACTTATTCGCGATTTACAAATAGCCCCAGTCTCCGTTATTTATAACTGGAGAATATATTAGGAGAAAAAATAATACATATTAATATCATTGATATGATGTACAAATTATCTTACTTGCAGTTAAATTTCGATGATTCGCCACACTTGGGGCTGCAGAAGAAATAACTTGCTTCATAGTTTTAAAAAATATATTAAAAACTTGAAAATTTAAAAATTTTTCTAAACATGCTTTCCAAATTCAAATAATGTCAGTTCAAACAATTTAGATGATTTTAAAAATATTCGATGAGCTCAGAATAATAGCTAAAAGAAATTTTATTTTAATCTTTACAGATGAATTACAAAACAAAATGCTGTTGTAGTTGGCTTTGATAGCACATATTAAAACTATGGACTGCAAAAATCTCAAAAAAGTTATGAAGATCAGTAATAAATTTTTGAAGATATTCTTATTGCTTCAGGGAAAATTTATCAGTTGATCTCATAGAGAATCTTACATCACCATATGATTGTAATAGATAATTGTAAATTAAGTGAATGCGCTATTTATATCGCGACTCTTAAAAATATCCGACCTCATTGGATATCGGTTGATTGTTTGTCACAAAAAAGTGGTTGACCATCCATCGGTAGTCGAAGAGGACAATATCCTCTTAATCAACTCTTTTCTTTTAAAATAAAAAAAAAAAAATATATTCAAAAACTTTTAATAGATTTTAATATAAAATTTTAAAGACATTACTATTACTTACCAAATAATATAAAGTTTGGATAGAAAAAGCTAAAAATTAATATACTACGTGGGATAATTATCGGTTGAATGTAGCGCAAAAGAGGCGCTAAAATGCTTCGCTGGGTTCCGTAAGCTGCGAGCTGATCGCGCGCTCAGGTGCAAGCTCTATATCTGGATAAAAAATAAACTTAAAAACATCTAGCTTAACTCAAAATCTTTGTTTTGATTTGAATTCGATTATAAACAAATACTTTTGCAATTTTTCGGCTAAAATTATAATTTTAAATTAACATAAACTTGTAATAAATCAAAATAATTATTTGTTATTGAGATTTTTCTAAGCTTATAATCAAAACTTTTGAATGAGAGGTCGTAAAGATTTTATTTTTTATTAGAAGCCTTGTCATGATCCGTTAAGCGCTAGTGGCGCGCTAATTTTCGACTACTTTAAACAAAAATAGCAATATTTCTGGTTCTAATGAACGGTTTTACGTTTTGAAAAAATGGATTTTTTTGGATCGAGATCCCCCATTGATATTGATATTTGTAACCAGCGACTAAAAATATATAAAATAAGCTTCTATGGACTCATCAGAATTGAAAAGGTAACGGTGGCCCACTGGGTGCCTAGACTATATATGGCATCATACAGAGTATTTAGTTTTTAAATTTTTAATAACGTAAACAAAACAATGTTTGCAGATTTGCATAGTAGGCAAGGCTAGAAATAAAAGAAGTCAAATTCTGCATTACCTACAATTTCAAATAACGAATTACTATGAGGATGATATATATGCACACCGAAAAAACTATGAGAAAAAGATCGATCAACTGTCTATGGTTATACCCATGGACCAAAATATAGACAGCTGCGCACTTACACAGTTTCGGCAGGCGAAGGGAGAGTGTATATTTTATATCACATACACAGAAGAAAATTTCAGTTTTATGTAGTAGCGTCTTTATGGTTTTCATTTATATATAAGAAGACAACGAATCAATAGTTCATTTTCAGACAGCATCAGTCGATTTTTCGCAAACAAACGAAGCCTTTGCTCTCGGTTAGCTACAATATATAGATGTATTGTCTACTGTTCTAAATCAATTTTTTAATAGTTAATTCTTAAGGTGATTTTTACAAGTATATAAACCATTACGATTGAATGTGAGTATTTAAAATTGATCGTTTGTAGAATATTTTAACATATTAAATGAACACATTGGCTGTTAAAAAGACTAGTAGCTTTCATTTCAAAGGGTTTCAAGTTCAATTAATTATCTTTTTTTATTAAATATTATCATGTATTTTTTTCTTAAATTCATACGATAAAATGGGTGATAAAAAATAAAAAGTTTTGTGTTACTCAAATCATTTAAGATGCATGATATTAATCACAGGGAGAGAGGGGAGGAAATGAGAATGTTCGTTATTAAATGTTATGCAACCCTTATAAAAAATTAAGTTCTCTTATCGCCAGAAAATCGTTAATTTTCTGTTCAGTAGCCAGATTCTACAATATGTTCTGTCCAAAAATTCCATATAGTGACGACCGTCTGTGAATAGCATATTAGAAGATTTTGGTAAACCATATAATATCAAATAGAAATTGGGTTTAGCAATATTTATTTAATAATACCAATGGATAAATACCCATAAAAAAATTGAATTAAAAAGAAAAAAATTGTAACATATGTAAAGAAATTAAACTATGAAAGTGAACGCAAAATAGGTATTAAGTTACAAAATTAATAAACAAGAATCAAATAATAATAATCATAAAAACATTTATTTTATTTATTTACCCTGGTATATCTGTCTAGTTTTGTATGTTAAATAATCGAGGCCTCGATAAAACTAGACAAATTTTCTACCAGGGTAAGGATGTTCAATGGTGTTATGCAGGGAGGTGAAAAGTCAGAGAGGTACCCTATGTTGTAACATAGGAAAGAAGAATCGCTGCCAACATGAAGTAATGAAATGTATTACTCAAATTACATTTAAACGTTTTTTTTTTAAATAAACAAAACATTTTAAAATTTTCTTTAGTTTATTATCAATTGATTTAAGTTTGGTAATATGTAGAACGAGATTTGTCAATGCAGCGCTTCTATTTTTGTGTTGGTAATCTCGGATCACTGTATATAGATATACTCCGTACAAACGAACCAGGTACAGGGTGCGTTTACTTTTGTGAACGATACAGTGAATAATAACTTATAAAATTTGAGTGAAGTTAAAACGTTGCCAAATTTTTTACGTAGCAGTAGCAGGTTTTCAAAATTTAACTCTTGCTTTAACTCTTTGAAAATCTCTGTCAATTTTCCTGAAAGGTATATATAAAACTGTATGAAATGAATCCTGAGATAATATACTTTCATAACATATAAATTTAAATTTGATCTGTTAACTTTTTTGACAGAAATTGGTATAAAACGTAACCGATTCTCAGATCGCCCATAAGAGCCCATGTTATTTTTCGTATTTTTAACATTAAATTTCTTGAAAAACCTTCCGGAATAAAATATTGAAAAAAATCGAGGTACTTTAATATAATTGATCATATTTTTAAATTTCAAAGCATCCTGTTGACTTTTATGTAACCATTGAACGTCCTTAAAAGAGCTTTCCACGGTGTTCTCCCTGTAAGTCCACAACCCTATCAGAAATTTGACTAATGGTTTAAGGAAAATAAAAAGAATCTTTTTTTCGCAATCAATAAAGTTCTGTTATATATAAATTTAGTATTACACTTACTCAATTGGTTTTATTTGAAAACGACTAATTAATCATTAACATATTAAATGTAGCAGTCGTATATATTCTTCTCTATTAAACTTTCTTTTGACAGCCAAACAGAATCTGCTTGGATTTAGTTGCTTAATTGATAATATTTGCTATTTGGTAAAAGTGTAATAATACTGTGTTTAAATAAAATTATTTATGTTACAGATCGAAAGAAAAATTTGAAAATGGAAAATAATATCATTGAAAATATTTCAAACCATTCTGATGAGCATCTCATAAAGAATCATAAAAAATATCATGTTAGATCAAAGACAATTATGACATTATCATTATTTTCAATATTTTTGGGTGGATTTGTTGTGATAGGCAACTGTAAGTTATACTTCTACTACGAATTTTATTTTATTATAAATCATAAAATATGTCAAAGGTAATTTTTCATTTCGTTTCAGTTGTTAGGATTATTTTGAGACATGAAAATCTGCTGGAACAGTTTTTGAAGAAATTAGATCAACATCTTAGCAAAAATGAAACCGAGCTTGATGAAATAGATTCTTGTAAGAAAGTTGAAAGCTGGCTAAAAAACTGGCCAAATTGAGGTTATTTACGCAACAGATAAAACTAGCCACAAACTACTAAAAAAATTATAAAATAAAATAATAAAGTAAAATCAAATAAATAAAGGAATAATGAAATGAAATTGAATCAATAATTTATATTATTTATGAGTCTTTACACTATATTTTTTACTTTTAATCTTAAAACTTATAAATACTATTCTATCACTTAATATGTCAATTATTAAATTTAATAAATAAACAAACTTTTAGAAAAAGTATATTGTAAGCAAGTTACGGCTTAAATAATATTGTCTTTCTCAAAATGTTTTTAATACTATATACTTATGTTTTTTTTAAATTTTACCTCTTGAAAGTTTTGAAATCAATTAAACAATCGTCAAGTAGTTTTTTTAATAATATAAAAATCAGAAAATGCATATAAATAAAATTGTTCAGTGTTCAAATTCGTTTTTTAAGAGGCGGTCGGAACCAAATCGGTGACTTAGTTCAGTGCTTGTAATAAATGCTTATAATAATTTATTCATTTATTAATATGGTAAAAATATAATCATTTCCTCTAGTCATGTATATAAAGAATAATTTAAAATAGTTAAAGCCATAAAAATATACAAATTATTGTTATAAAGCGAAAAATACCACCTAACAATCGACACGACAGTTTTTTGCATGCGGTATATGTCAAGTCAGTTTGATATTTGTAATAAATGCTTGTAATAATTAATTTACTGATTCATATGGTAAAAATATAGTCATTTCCTCTAGTCATGTATATAAAGAATAATTTGAAATAGTTTAAGCCATAAAAATATACAAAATATTATCGTAAAGCGAAAAATGCTGACTTGATATGTACCGCAAGTCACCGATTTGGTTCTGACCGCCTCTTAAGGATTGTCCCTGTTTTTATTGCATAAATTTTAAATTATTATTGTTATTTATTTTTTAACTGCGGCATCGTACTATACTTTTAAATAAGAGATTTTTCAAATTTTATTTATTATCATTTTGTTTATTCTAGGGATGTTTCACATGTTAAATTACACAAATGAAATTGTATTACTCCCTATCGTCTATTATTTTAAATTTATTTTTAAATATTCGTAAATATTTCAAATATTTATAAATATTTACAAAATTACTTGCCCGGCCCGTGGATTAATGTTTTATTGGTGAAATTAATATTTGTATAAAAATATTGAAATTAGAAGTAGTAATAACAATTAGATATGTGTAAATGACAAGTGTTATACAATTTAACACTTTAGACAATATAAATTTTTTAACACTCCGTGCGCGAAACACGGTTTCTCATGCTTGTTTTGCGTGTGCGAAACATAATATTTTTTCATAGTGTGCGAAACATGTACGCCATGTTGCTTTTTTTTAGACAACAAGATTCACAATTGTTTTGCGGACTTAGCCTCGATATTTATGTCATATAAGCTTATTTTGACAGGAAATTCGAAACAAAATTTTTTATTACCAAAAATAAAAAGGGGGAATTGTTTCATATGTAAAAGAGTGGTTAAATGATATTTTTCAAAAAGATTTTACTTTTATCAATTACAAAGTTGATTTAGATAATAATTATTTACTCATAATGTTTTTCACAGGTAGGATTGATGTAAAACATTTAGTCACTTTTAAAATATAACATATATCAGATATAAGAGTAACATATATATAATATATATATATATCACTTTTACTATATAACATATATCACAGAATTAAAAAAAAATTAAATTTTTCAAGTATGAATGTTTAATTTTTTTTAAAGAATTTTCTTGAAAAAAAAATCAACTTTTTTGACAGTTAATTCCAGAAACTGTTCTAATGAACAACTAATAACTTTAGCTAGTCAACAATTGATTTAAAAAAATCTTCTAAATATTTAGCGTTTTAATTTGCTCTTTTGAATTTATTATAAATCAGAAATCTTCTCTGATAAGTAAATGTAAATAAAAGTTTTTATTCACAAACATAAAAATATTTATTGTTGTAACATCCTAGCTATTTCCTATTAATTAAATTTTTTTTTATTAACTAGAAAATACTAATAATTCTAAACTCTTTGCAATGGCCAGCGCTCAAACTTTTTCCTTAATTAATATGCACCGCTCAGATAACGTCGTGCGACAACACAGGTGTTCTTCTTTTTGGATTGACTTGTCGAATCATAATATGTACCCTATTTGCTGCTTCGCAAATAATATGACAGGTACATGTCAAATTTCGACAGCTCAATTGAAGAAGAGCAAACACAGGTGTTTTCCTATGACCGACCACCGCTAAGATACAGGTCTATCTTTTGGGTATAAAAGACCCAAAATTTTCATTGTTATATATAGTTTTCTCGGTACAGTTCTTGCGACATATACACTACAGGTTAGTTATTCAAATTCGTCACAATAGACGAATACTTGTATTATCTTGCATTTCAATATTATCCCCATAAGCGGGATCTTTTTCATATATTTTCTTAAAATTCTTCGCTTTTGGCTTCTTCATAAGCCACTTAAACATTCACTCAAAATTTACCAGTCTAATAGATCGGTCACATCTAACTTTATTTTTCTTTTTTCATACTTGCTAATTTCAGTGTTAATAAAATTTCAATAATAAAATAACTAATAATAAATCGTGCGTGTGTCTTGTGCGTGAAATACAAAAACCTGTCTGTAAAAAAACAATTGTGTCCAATAAAAATTCACTGCAATAAAAGGGGCAGTTCCATTTATTAAAAGAATCACCGATCCCATTTCAAACAGGATCAGCAATCAGCAACTAGCCAGTTACAGCAGTCAACAAAAACAATCAAAAAAAGGTAAGTTTAATTCATTATTGCTATCCATTTATTTTCTTCTCTTTCTCTCTTGCGATTTCAACACGGGTTCACGAGCCCGCAGAATAACTTCCCCTTCGCCTCATAATCTGCCACGCTTACGTCTGAACGCGCATCCGCTCGGCGTATTCAGACCTGTAATATTCACGGTTCTATTTTATATATATTAAATTCAATAATTTAACTAATATAAAGAACGCCGGAACGTTACATTGTATTAATGATGCAGTTGTAAATATTTATGATTTATCATTTATTTTTTATTATTTACTCGTCTAATTGTCACCCTCGCTACGCTCGGGTGACAAATTGACTCGTCTCGCTCCGCTCGGTAAGTAATCGCAAAAATAATCGTGTTTCGCTCACGATGTGTTAAAAAATAGTATACGCAACACGTGCGCGGTACAGGTGATCCACGCACTAGTTGCGTAATATACTATTTCCACTCTCCGTGTACAAAGTTTGTTCTGGCGCACGCACGTAGAAAAATGCATATCTCAAAACAAGACTTTGGATGTCGTATGAAAAAATTTTCTACGTTATTTGTATAAAAAAATGATTTTAACCTCGTGCGAACTTCTCATCCTCACTTCGCTTGAGCGCAAACGTCAACACGAGGTTTGAATTCTCGTATTCTCATCGAAAATGACTGTTTATTACAAGGTACTTTTAAATTTATGCAAACATTTGCAAAAGTTCTTACATTAGCTTAGGGTGTATATTCTACTGATTAAATATGTCATGCTTATAATTAATCATTTCCATTCTATACTATTTGCTATTTTAAATATTAAAAATAAAAATTTAATTTATTTTCCAATTTATAAATTTATAGAAATTATAAATTTTTAAATTTGGTGGCTTCTACGTATTCCCCACACCTTTATTTATTCCAATTCCAAGTTATTCTCCCATTCCGCATTCACCCAAGGTAATGCCTGTGAAGAAGGAAAAACCTGTGGGCAAACCCAGTGGGTACCACAGAGGCTACCAGGGGTGGCTCCGTATTTTATTGGGCTTCACTGTATATATATATATATATATATATATATATATATTAGTTATATACCCAACTTGGGCTTTTTTTAAGTATCATGTTACTATGCATATGTCCGTTATAATTTCATATTCTATACCGTTAATAAATTTTAATATGAAATTTGAAAGATATTAATATTACTTACTAAATAATATCAAGTTTGGATAGAAAAAGCTAAAAATTAATATACTACGTAAGATAATTATCAGTTGAATGTAGCGCAAAAGAGGCGCTAAAGTGCTTCGCTGGGTTCCGTAAGCCGTGACCGCGCGCTCAGGTGCAAGCTCTATATCTGGATAAAAAATAAACTTAAAAACATCTAGCTTAACTCAAAATCTTTGTTCTGATTTGTATTATAATGTCTAGGGGTATTGATAGAACAATTTTAATTATAAGTAAGTTAAAAATGCTTATAAACAAATACTTTTGCAATTTTTCGGCTAAAATTTCAATTTTAAATTAACATAAACTTGTAATTTTCTCTCTTACAAAATTGATAGCAAGAATTTGTCATGACGATAAGACAGTTTTGGTTGGTTAAAATAAAACTAGTGACGAAAATTTGAAATTTAAAATAAAATTTAGAAATTACAGGCACGTGGAGCGCGCTTAAAATTCTAATTGACGGTATTCTGTTCTGAAAAAATGAATTTCTTTGTCTTTTCATAAAGAATAAAAAAGTATTTTAAAAGAGTTTTATATCGTTCTTGGTTTTTCAGTTATAACAGTTTAAATAATTAAATTTTATCTGACGAATTTTTGATCTCTTGGATCGAGATCTCCCATTGATATTCGTAATCAGCGACCAAAAATATATAAAATAAGCTTTGGTGGACTCATCAGAATTGAAAAGGTAACGGTGGCCCACTGGGTGCCTAGACTATATGGCATCATACAGAGAATTTGGTTTTTTAATTTTTAACAACGTAAACGAAACAATGTTAGCAGATTTGCATAGTAGGCAAAGTCAGAAATAACAGAAGTAAAATTCTGCATTACCTACAATTTCAAATAACGTCTTACTGTGAGTATCATATATATATACACACACCGAAAAAACTATGAGAAAAAGATCGATCAACTGCCTATGGTTATACCCATGGACCAAAATATAGACAGCTGCGCACTTACACAGTTTCGGCAGGCGAAGGGAGAGTGTATATTTTATATCACATACACAGAAGAAATTTTCGGTTTGATGGGTTTCATTTATATATATATTGGAAAGCAACGAATCAGTAGTTCATTTTTAGACAGCATCAGTCGATTTTTCGCAAACAAACGAAGCCTTTGCTCTCGGTTAGTTACAATATATTGATATATATTCTATTGTTCTAAATCAATTTTTAAATAGTTAATTCTTAAGGTGATTTTTACAAGTATATAAACCATTACGATTGAATGTGAGTATTTAAAATTGATCGTTTGTAGAATATTTTAACATATTAAATAAACAGATTGGTTGATAAAAAGACCAGTAGCTTTCATTTAAAAATGTTTCAAGTTTTATTAAATATCTTTTTTCACTAAATTTAACATGATATTAATGACACGGTGGGAGGAAAGAAAAGAAGAGTTCCCCTTGTGAAATGTTACAGAAGTATTGTGCACGAAAAATTGAAAACTTAATTTTATTGGACAGTATTAACTTAGATAGCTTCTAAGTACAACATAAAATTTTATTTTCTTTTTACTTGTTTCTCTATAATTAAAAGAACCTGCGTATCATATTATGTCTACGTTTACGTATTTAGAATTAGGTCGTTAATTTATATAATTTAAACTATTTTGTCACATCTCAAAATTTGCTTTTAATGGGTTACGCATATTCTAATCAATGAGTTCAGATTTACTTGCCTTTTTTGAAAAAATTAAGTTCACATGCCTATCAAAAATTTGGTTATTCCAGAACAATAAAAAAATTTTTTTTCCATCACAGCGGCCCGGAAACAGCACTTTCGGTCCTGCGACAAAAACACAAAAGTGTTGTTTCCGGGGCGCGGGTGATGGAAAATAGTATACGCACCTGCGGGGGAAACTTGTTCGCCCCTTAGCACGCGTTTAACACCCTCGGCTACGCCTCGGGCATTATTATACGCGTGCTATGGACCGAACAAGATGTTTCCTCCCGCAGGTACGTAATATACTATTTCCACAATTAAGAAGGTTCTTTGATAAATTTCAATTAAGTATTAAACTTATTTATTATTTTTATTAAAAAATGGCTAACTAAATATACGAGATAGTGAATGTAGTAATAGTGCATATTCTTGTTAAATAAAATTTTCTTTTAGCAGACAAACAATCTGTTTAGCTTCAGTTGCTTAGTTGAAGTGTATATTATTGACTATTGATATCTTGAACTGATAACATAAAATATATTGTAATTGGTTAAAGTTTTATTTGATTTCAACAGAGGAAACTTAATAAAATTATTTATACTATAGATTCAAAGAAAATTTGAAAATGGAAAATAAAACCAACCATTCCGACAAGCCTGAGGAACACGATCCAATGAGTAACGATAGGATATTTTATGGAAATTCGATTGCATTAATATTAACCTCTCTTTGTTTTCTGTATCTGTTTGTTTCTTGTGAGTTATATTTTAACTACCAATCTTGTTCTACCGTGAAGGACGTAATTTCTGATCACTTAGGAGGTATTCCTGATCACATATTTACATGTAAAAAAGTAAAATTATATTTCTTTTTCACTCAAACGAAGCATTTCTTACGCTCAATCTATTTTTTCTCACAAATTAAAAAAAAGTTTTTCCTACTAAAATCTTATAGATTATGATTTATAATAAATAATGATCAGAAATTACGCCCTGATCAGGAACTACGTCCTTTACGGTATAATAAATTATGAAAGAGGTCAAAAGTAATGTTTCTTTTCTTTTCAGGTTTTATGCAAGAAAATCAAATTAGCTATGATAACCTGGCTGATCAATTTTTCAATGAATTAAATGAACATCTTGGGAAACGTGTAATGGAACTTGCTGAAATAGATTCTTGTAGAAAAATTGAAAAATTACTTAACTGGCAAAAAAATTATAAAATACAATGAACTAAATAAATAATAAAGTAAAATTATATCATCATCGGGGGCGCTTACGACCCTTGATAAATGAAAAAATAATCAAATGAAATTAAATAAATAATTTATTTTATGAAAGTAAATCGACAGCTCTTACAAGAGCTAACAGCAGTTTTTCGTATTACGCGAAGAACACTTTTCACCAGTTCTCCGCGAAGGCTAAGATATTTCTTCAATGCTTTGCGAAGAACACTGTTCTCCAATTCACTGCAAAGACATATTTTCGATTTTCCGCGAAGAAGATGACCTTTCTCCATTTCACCACGAAGACTAACACTTTTCTTCGATTCTCCACGAAAAAAAAACACTTTTCTCTAGTTTTTTACAAAAACCAATACTTTTTTCAATATTTAAAAAATATTTTGCATGCATAAGAAAGAAAAATGTCTTATTTTTCATGTTTCATAACTTTGTCTTAAACACTACAAATATGTAAAAGTGTAATATTTTCCGTAGAAAATCAAAGAAAACTATCGATATTCACGGAGAACTATAGAAAAATAATCTTGGTGGTATAACGCAGTATCGGCAAAAATCTGTAAGGTTTTTTTTGATCGCTTTTGCTGCTGTATAAATTAACCTTGCATATTTGCAATTATACATTATTTTATTTATAAATAAAAAGTTTTTATTATAAAACAATTTTTTTTATTATCAATAAAAAATGTTCCCTTGATTTTTCGGTATAGGAAAATCATTTTCTACCAAAGTACATAGTGCAGAGCATACATCATGTTTTAAATACATATTTGATTTTAATTGGTCATCAAAATTATTAAGCTTTCCGTTTTTTGAATTATAAAAAAAATTTACACATTTTCTTATAATTCATTTCAGCATTTACCGCACCAACCATTTTGTAAGTTAAAAGACTTGACATGATTGTTCGATCGTGTTGTAGTTTTACCAAGTTGTTTTAAAGCTTATAAATTGTATCATAAGTACACATTCAAACTCTGTAAAAATTATAATGTATATCTCCGCTTGAAAAATTGATGGTAAAAATCATAAAGATGAGACTGTTTACATTATTCGTTTAAGATGGTGAAACTGCATAGAACCGATATAGCTTATGTTCACAATTTTAATTAATAAATTTATATTTTCCTTAAAAATAGGAGTCAGCTAGTTGTGCATATTATCAAGATATTCTTACTACGTTTATTCTATTAAAATTTGCGGCTTATGCGGAGCAGTGACTAAAATCTTACGTTTTCTATCTTTCGGAGTTGCTAAATTTTTGCTAAACTAATTTGTCAATTAGAGACGATTTGAATTTCTTAAATGGCAAGTTAGGTATGAATTTTTTCCATTATTCAAAGTAAAGGCATGCACTACAGTAACATCCAGAAAATACCAAAATAATTTTGATCACCATTTTTAGGATTTACTATCAATTTTGTATGCTGCCATTAACTGGTTAACATAATTAACATAACCCATATGCTTATTTTAATTAAAGCGTTTTAATTAATTTACGTTGCAACGGCCGTATTACAGTAAAGATTGCAATTAATAACTCATGTTAACTAAATACAATGCGTATCAACAAAATCCTCAATTGACCCAGTTTTATACCTAAATTATTATGCACTCAAAAGACTTTTTTAATTATCTTATCAGATCATAATAATATTTACATAATAAGTTTTATTTTGATTTTAAAATATTCGAAAATATACTTAATAACATTTTTTTCTAATTGCGATTTTATATACTTCGGACTTGAAAATGCACAATCACAGAGAAATCAATTGGTCACCAAGAGCAAAAAAAAAATTTTTTTTTTTCGGTCGACGTTTTGGGAGTATTATTTGATAATTTCTGATAATGCTCTTCATAACAAAAATAATAAATTTTTATAAATAAAAAATTTTTTTTTTAATCAGCATAAATAACAAAGTTTATTGAGAAAACATAGATGTATCTTTATATAATAAAAATATAAAAAGAGTCAGGATTGTAGATTTTAACATTTGACATAAATGCAGAATTAGATGGCATATATAGGGTCAGTAAAACTTAACGAAGTATAAGAGAAAGTGGCATTATTTAAAATGACTATAAATTAGCATGTGTTTGTCTTATATATTTTCCCACAATTATCTATAAGCCCTTTTTGTTTCCACACCATCAATTGTTGCACCTGATTTTTTTATTTCATATCTTTTTCCTCTTTAATTTCATTTAGATCTTTTAAATAAATTATTGATACATATATTTTTTTTAACCTCTGTGCGAGAAGTTCGACTTCTCACTTTCATGTTGCGTGTGTAAGGAATACTATAATAGTCCGTTGTCACAGCGTGCAGTAAGAAATGCACAACGTGTAAGAAGTCGTTTTAACCAATTTTTTTATTATTATTGCACAAATTCACACAGCTAGTAGAAATACACGTTGAGTTTGTTATTATTTGTATTTAACCATAAAATTTATATTTAATAAAAAAAAAACAAATTTATATGTTGAAGAAGTTTTCTTAACATATTTTAAAGAATTGTCTGAAACACTGGCACCATCATCCTTATAAGTACTCTATGCTGAAGGATACATTTAAAAATTTTAATGATTTAGACATAAGTAAATTTCATAAATTGTCGGCTTTTTTGAAGAAAATTAATTCTAAATATAAGAAAAAAAATCAAAGATTTTCACTGCTGACGAAATCAGCACATTTTGTAATAATGCTCCTGATGAGGTTCATTTATGTAAAAAAGTGTGGATGCAGTTTTTAATAATTTTTTAAATTGCACTTATTTTACAGTTACTTTGCAATGTTATTATTAATAGGTAGTTCTAATTATCGGGATTTGTGGCGCATGTCGATGAAGTTAAATAGCAAATATAACAATCGACGACGTTAAAGATTTTGAAAAAGAATCAATGTTTTTGATTCTTATACCCAAAACTAAAACTTTTGTTGAACGTTCCTTCACAATCACAGGAGATTTTTACAAGATTTGCAAAAAATATAAGAACCTAAGGCCAAATGATGTACAAAATAATAAATTTTTTATTCATTATGATAAATAAATGTTATTATTTTGACATAATTTTTTGTATTATTTATATATTTTTACCACACAATTTATTTTATATTTATATTGTATATTAATCGAACTTCAAACACTCGTTTTAAAAAATAGTATAGGCAACACGTGTGAGGCGCAATTATTGCACTCGTGGGGATAATTACGCTGTTCTCACACTCGTTGCGTAAAGTACTATTATATTATTCAACTTATCATACGCTTGATAAGTAAAATGGCAATAATATTTTCTATATTCACTTGATTTAATATAATTTTTACAAATATTTTTCTTTCGTCTCGAAAAAATTGTTTGCGATGTTAATATTTAGGTATTTTATTCTGGTTAAGATATTTTCATCTGTCACCATTAAATGTTTTTTTAAGTGTTATTTTATTGAATTATAAAAATTAACAATTTCAAGGATTAGTTTATGTTTATCTATTTCGAGATTTATCTCCATTATAAATTAAGTTTAAAAAAAAATTATTCTTTTTTAGAAAAATAATTTTTGAATAAAAGTTTAATCCATTTTGTAAGATTATTAATAAAATTTAATATTAGTTAAATCTTAAATTGAATTAAGTTGGTAAATTTAAAGTTGAGGAGATTAATTGCCAATCAATTGAGACTGACTTTTTTATATATTTTTCTCAATTATTTTATTTCTGTTCTATAATGTTTTTGATGTTCTTACTATTTTATCCAGGATTATGCATCAACCAAACTATTCTTGAAGTTACTGTATATTTTCATTAAATTTTTATAAATATATATGAAGTAATCATCTACATTTCCAATTTAACAATCTTAAATATTCCCTTAATTTTCTGTTTTCCTAATAATATCTTTAAGCACACTTAACAGGTGACTATTTCAAAACTTGTTTACTTTCTTTCTCCTTCTTTTACATAATGGTAAGTATTTCTTCGAATACGATCAAACTTCACCGAAGAAACGATGCGCAGCATAATGCAGCATCCAGTGATGCAGGTGATACATATGGCTTTTTAGTACTTAACTTCACCGCAGCGAAGTAGCGCGACAGGCAATTTACTCGTACAAAACTACGTAATAGCTACATATACCAAGAGATTATACTGCACTTGAAAGTAGAAATTTTGAAAAGAAATTTTTAAGTTTAGTAGTAAGAGATGAAATGAAACGTGATTACTTTGTTGTTATAGTACTCTTGTATATTTTAAAAAATATAATCAGAATGTCTTTAATTCCAAGAGGCTTATTTTTAAATTTTATATTATTATTTAAGATTTGATGAATATATTTTAAATTGAAAGATTAAGAGTGACCAATTTGGAATTTATGTAATATAAAGTCTGTTAAATCGATACATCCTTATCTGTTGCTTCAACAGACAATTTAGTAACAGACAAAAAAAGTTAAGAAGCTACACAATTTTTTTTAACCGTGTATGATTTCGTGAACACTACATTGTATTCTCCGGTATTTTGTATTGCAAGCTCTGCAGCTCAAGTCTTCGATTTCGCTGTCCAGAACAGCCAATCATCCGTAGCAAAATGCTATACGGAGTTTCTTTCGAACTTAAAATCTTCAAAAAGTTTTTCAAGGTTACAATGATTTCATCGAGGTACAGACTGCTGCGCACTCACACATTTTATGCATCACTATATATTATAATAATAGTATATACATTCAATAAGTTTGGAAAACTATTCAGTATAGTAATTTAATTATTTAAACCGGTATATTTTATTTAGTTGCATATATATATATATATATTTCATTTAGTTACATATAAAAAAATTACCTTAGATTTTATAAAAATCTCATACGTTTAATTTCTTAAAATATGTTGCATATTCTAGCATTTTTAGATTTTAGTATAGTTCTAGTTTTAAGTTTATATATTTTATATCATTAATATGTACCAGCTCTGCGAACGGGTAAATATTTTACCTTTGCAGAATTACTTATGTTATTTATACTGGTTATTAATAAAAGAATATGTAATGATGAACGTATCTAAAAAAACTATGAGAATATGATCTTGCAGCTGCTTATGCACTGAAAAACTTTTCGAAGCTTTACGGAACATTGCCATTTCAAGCCTCGAGATGCAAAATATGTCAGTCAATTGCTTCAATGTTCGCTGCTCTGGACAGCAAAATCGAAGACTTGAACTACGGAGCTTGCGATATAAAGCATAGAAGAATACATAAATCTGAGACTCCTTGATCTTCGCTGTTCAGAGTAATAAAATATTTGCGTAAGCATTTATTTCGATAAGAATATCTATAAAGTTCTTTTGTGCAATTATTATTTTAATTATTTATTGAAAATGTGTTATTTAAATAATAATTCAATAATTATTAACAATTTTCACAAAATTCATTTAAATTTTGTGAAAAAAATCAAGTAGTTATATTAGAGTATCGTAAAATATTTTTTTTTAAGTATGCGCTCGCACGAGTACACATATTACATATAATTATTGACTAATGTATTTATAAATTGTTCATAAACAAATTTAACATATATTTATATAACTTTAAATATTTTAATTGATTTTTTTTTCTAAGAAAAAGTTAATACATGAGGATATTGTCCTCTATCTCTATATGTTAACCTTTTTAATATATTCATATCGGGGGAGCTCAGTCCAGTTCCCGTTTAACACATTACATCAAGCTAGACTGTCTAACCAACCATACCGAAAACTTTGACTACCGATGGATGGCTAGCCACTTTTGTGACCAACAATCAATCGATACCCAAGGAGGTCGGATTTTTTAAGAGTTGCAATTTAAATGGTACATACACTAATTTTCATTCGAAAAAAGTCAGAGGTACCTGGCCAGGATTGAAACCCATACCTACCACGTTGAAGGCAAGAGCTCTATCCGTCACGCCACCGCGCTCTCAATATTTTAAATGATAAACTTTTAACAACATCAAAAGTACACCATAACTGCAAAAATCTCAAAAAATTTATGAAGATCAGTAATGAATTTTTGAAGATATTCTTATTGCTTCAGGGAAAATTTATCAGTTGATCTCATAGAGAATCTTACATCACTATATGATTGTAATAAATAATTGTAACTTTGTCACATTTAGTCCTCTTTTTATCTGCTGCACTAAGAAAAATCGGCTTAGTGAAAATTAATATATTTATATTTTATTTAGTTACATATAAAAAAATTACCTTAGATTTTATAAAAACCTCACACGTTTAATTTGTTAAGCTATGTTATATATTCTAGCATTTTTAGATTTTAGTATAGTTCCAGTTTTAAGTTTATATATTTTATATCATTAATATATACCAGCTCTGCGAACGGGTAAATAATTTATCTCTGCAGAATTACTTATGTAATTTATACTGGTTATAATGAAAGAATATGTGCTAATGAAGAATATGATCTTGCAGCTGTTTATGCACTGAAAAACTTTTTGAAGCTTTACGGAACATTACCATTTCGAGCCTCGAAATGCAAAACATGTCAGTCGATTGCTTCAATGTTTGCTGCTCTGGCAAACATTGAAGCAATGATGGCTAGCAACTTTTGTGACCAACAATCAATCGATACCCAATGAGGTCGGATTATTTAAGAGTTGCGATATAAATGGTACATACACTAATTTTCTTTCGAAAAAAGTCTGAAGTACCTGGCCAGGATTCGAACCCATACACCATGTTGAAGACAAGAGCTCTATCCGTCACGCCACCTAGGTCTCAATATTTTAAATGATAAACTTTTAACATTAGTAAAAGTACACCATAATTTACGGTAGAGCAAGGGCACCAAGTATTAAAAATGAATAAAATAGTAGATTAATTAAAGAACTATCGCATTTTCTATTTCAATTCAACAAAGTATAATTTTTGAATAAACTAATTAGAAAACTAGAAAAAATCAGGGTAATAAAAAAGAAACCAAAATGTTTCTTATGCTTCTTTAGAAAAAAAAAATTAAAAGAAAATTAGTGTATGTGCTATTTATATCGCGACTCTTAGAAAAATCAGAACTCATAGGGTATCGGTTGATTGTTTGTCACAAAAAAGTGGCTGACTATCCATTGGTAGTCAAAGTTTTCGGTGTGATATGTCAGATGGTCTAGCCTGTAATGTGTAAATCGGGAACCGGGCTAGAATCTATCTGATATCGTCATATAAAAAAATAAAAATAAAAAAAAAACCTTCAATAGATTTTAATATGAAGTTTTAAAGACATTAATATTACTTACCAAATAATTATAAAGTTTGCATAGAAAAAGCTAAAAATTAATATACTACCTGGGATAATTATCAGTGAAATGTAGCGCAAAAAAGACGCTAAAATGCTTCGCTGGGTTCCGTAAGCTGCGAGCTGATCGCGCGCTCAGGTGCAAGCTCTATATCCCTGGTAGAAAATTTCACTGTTATTTGGTCATATTTTGACCAGTTTTAGAAAAAATGACCAAGAAATGACCAATATTAATCAGAAAATAACCAGTTTATCCGCTTATTGACGACGGTTAATAGTCAAAAACTGTTATAAATATGATCAATCATTTTATTATATTATTACAATAAATAATACATTAATTTATTTTTATTATTAAATATTATACTAAATTATGAAACAATATTAATATTAAATAAAATTTGTAACCACAAATATAACTTTTATCAATTATTTTTAATGAGAAACGAGTTCGATGAAAAGATTCAATTTATGTATTTCATTTACGATATTACATCAGTTAGTGTGTTTGACAAATTTTTTCTAAATCATAGTCTTGAGAACTATATCACAGCTTTCTTCAATAGTTAATTCATTTTCACTGCAACCATTGTTTACACTGTTTTTAATAACCTCAAATTTTACACTTTCCACTCTTCTCCAATAGACTTGTTAAACTTATTGACTTGATGATACATTAGTCTATTTTCTTCCTTTTTTTTTAAATTTTCTTTTCTTATTTGAAGACTCCGTACTTTTCAAAAAATGAACTACTTTATTAATTTGTGTCTGTTTTGCAGTTCTCTCAAGTTTTGGAAACTGTACCACTTTTTCTCTCTTCCTCGTTTTCTCTTTCTCTCTCACTCTCTTTTAGCGTACTTGCAAGGCAAGGTTAAAACAGACCCATGGCAGCTTGAGAACTAACCTTAAATCTCTAAAATATTTATTTAAAGTCTCTGCCATTTTTATTATGCTGTAACATAATTTTTAGGCTTTTTGTGATCCATTTTGACTTTACCGTATTAGCAAGTTAATTTTTGTAAAGAAATTCTCTTCGTTGAAGAAAAGAAATATATCTATAAATTTATTTGCATAAAGTATATATCTATATATATATTAGCAATTTCACCATATTTTGGTCATTTTGTGATTAAAAAATGAGTCATAAAAAAATGACTAATGGCCATTTTTGAATGGTCTATTTTCTACCAGGGATCTGGATAAAAAATAAACTTTAAAACATCTAGCTTAACTCAAAATCTTTATCTTAATTTGTATTATAATGTCTAGGGGTATCGATGGAACAATTTTAATTATAAGTAAGTTAAAAATGCTTATAAACAAATACTTTTGCAATTTTTCGGCTAAAATTTCAATTTTAAATTAACATAAACTTGTAATTCTCTCTCTCTTAAAAAATTGATGGCAAGAATTTGTCATCACGATAAGACAGTTTTGATTGGTTAAAATAAAACAAGTGACGAAAATTTGAAATTTAAAATAAAATTTTGAAATTACAGGCACTGAGTGGTGGCACATCGGATCGTAGTTACAATCCACAGATATTAACCAAAAAAAAAGAAAGAAAGAAATTACAGGCACACGGAGCGCGCTTAAAATTGCTAGCAAATTAAAATAATTATTTGTTATTGAGATTTTTCTAAGCTTATATAATCAAAGCTTTAAAACGAGAGATAGTAAAGATATTATTTTTTATTAGAAGCCTCGTTATGGTCCGTTAAGCGCTAGTGGTACGCAAACTTTCGACTATTTTGAACAAAAATAGCAATATTTCGGGTTCTAATTGACGATTTTCCGTTCTGAAAAAAAGAATTTCTTTGTCTTTTCATAAAGAATAAAAAAGTATTTTAAAAAATTTCTTATTTTCCCTTTTGGTTTCTCAGTTATAACAGTTTAAACAATTAAATTTTCTCTAACGAATTTTTGACTTCTCGGATCGAGATCCCCTATTGATATTCGTAATCAGCGACCAAAAATATATAAAATAAGCTTCGGTGGACTTATCAGAATTAAGAAGGTAGAGGTGGCCCACTGGGTGCCACGACTATACGGCTCATACAGAGTATTTAGTTTTTAAATTTTTAACAACGTAAACGAAACAATGTTAGCAGATTTGCATAGTAGGCAAGGTTAGAAATAAAAGAAGTAAAATTCTGTATTACCTACGATTTCAAATAACGAATTACTATGAGGGTCATATATATATACACACACCGGAAAAACTATGAGAAAAGGATCGATCAACTGTCAACCAATAATGGTTACACAGTTACACCCATGCACCAAAATATAGACAACTGCGCACTTACACAGTTTCGGCAGGCGCAGAGAGAGGATATACTTTATATCACATACACAGAAGAAAATTTCGGTTTTATGTAGTAGTGTCTGTATGGTTTTCAATTATATGTAAGAAGACAGCGAATCAATAGTTCATTTTCAGACAGCATCAGTTGATTTTTCGCAAACAAACGAAGCCTTTGCTCTCGGTTAGCTACAACATATTGATGTATTGTCTACTGTTCTGAATCAATTTTTTAATAGTTAATTCTTAAGATGGTTTTCACAAGTATATGAACCATTACGATTGAATGTGAGTACTCCGTACAAACGAATCTGGTACAGTGTGCGTTTATGTTTGTTAATGATACAGGAAATAATAACCTTTAAAATTTGAGTGAAGTGAAAATGTTGCCAAATTTCTTACGTAGCAGTAGCGGGTTTTCAAAATTTAACTCTTGCTTTAACTTTGAAAATCTCTGTCAATTTTCCTGAAAGGTATATATAAAACTGTATGAAATGAACCCTTAGATGATATACTTTCATAATATATAAATTTTAATTTGATCAGTTAACTTTTTTGACAGAAATTAGTATAAAACGTAACCGATTCTCAGATCGCCCATAAGGGCCCATGTTATTTTTCGTATTTTTAACATTAAATTTCTTGAATAAAATATTGAAAAAAATCGAGGTACTTAAGTATAATTAATCATATTTTAAAATTTCAAAGCATTCTGTTGACTTTTTTGTAACCATTGAACATCCTTAAGGGGAGACACAAGTGAAACTGTGTTTCTCAACAAAAAAATGACGTTTTTTATTTTTAATTTTTAACCCATAGCACCTACAACGTAATCCATGCGTAATGTTGTTCAAAACCATCTGAAAAATCTATAAAAAAATTTTCAGCCTGAAATATTAAAAACTATGAGACTAGTTCCATTTTATCTGCTGCACAGTCTCACAATTTTTAATATTCCAGGCTGAAAATTTTTTTATAGATTTTTCAGATGATTTTGAACAACATTACGCATGGATTATGTTGTACGTGTTATAGGTAAAAAATGAAAAATAATAAACGTCATTTTTTTGTTAAAAAACGCAGTTTTACTTGTGTCTCCCCTTAAAAGAGCTTTCCACGGTGCTCTCCCTGTAATTCCTCAACCCTATCAGAAATTTGACTAATTATTTAAGGAAAATAAAAAGGATCTTTTTTCTGCATTCAGTAAAGTTCTGTTATATATATAAATTTAGTATTACACCTACTTAATTGGTTTTATTTGAAAATGACTAACTAATCATAATATATTGGATGTTCCTCTATTAAACTTTCTTTTGACAGCCAAACAGAATCTGCTTGTATTTACTTAATATTCTGCTTGTAGTTGCTTAATTGATAATATTTGCTATTTGGTAAAAGTGTAAAAATACTATATTTACCAAGTGTTTTTTTATGTAATTTCATAAATGTTTTATTGTTTAAAATGATTTTTGAACATAAAAAGCATAGATTATTGAATATTATTGATATCTTGAATTATATAAAATATATTGAAATTGATTTAAGGCTCATTTATTTTAAATAGATATAATTAAATAAAATTATTTATGTTATAGATTGAAAGAAAATTAAAAAAATGGAAAATACCATTACAAATATTTCAAACCATTCTAAAGAGCATCTCATAAAGAATCCTATAAAAGGTCATGTGAGATCAAAGATATTTTGGGGAATGACATTCTTTTCATTTCTTTTGAATGTGTTTTATATGATGTTAAACCGTAAGTTATACTTTTACTACGAATATTATTGTATAAATCATAAAATATTTTAAAGGTAATTTTTCATTTCGTTTTAGTTGTTAGAATTTTTGTCAGACATGAAAATCCATTGGAAGAGTTCTTGAAGAACTTAGATTAACATCTTAGCACAAATCTAACCGAATTTGATGAAATAGATTCTTGTAGGAAAGTTGAAAGCTGGCTAAAGAATTGGCAAAATTGAGGTTATTTACGCAGCCCTACTAAAAAAGTTTGTGTTGATTCTGTACTGATTTTACACTGATATCAGTATGTGATTCGTACTGCATCAACGTAAAATCAACATGATATTTACACGGAATTTGTACTGAGCGAACCCTGAAAGTAGTCTCAAAACGCAATGCAAATAAAATACGAAGTTCACACTAATGAAGCACAAATATTAAATAAAATTCGTATAAAATCAGTAGTGAATCTGCGAATGCATATTTAGATAAATATGAAGTTAACTCACTCAGAGCATAATCAGTAAAAAATCAGTACGCCATTTAGACAATTGTTATGCAAAGTATGCACCGAATATTATTAAAATAAATAGTAGATTCGTAATGAATCTTAGTCCAATCTGTACAAATTTTTGAATAACTGATAAAAATGAAGAACAATAAAATTAACTCACAAGGAGAGGTCCCCACCTCCGGGAAACAGATTCGGCTAAAACGGCAGGACATGATTATTTGATGAAAAAAAATGAACCCATGTTTTTTCTTTGCGTCAAATAGACCCTCTCAAAAACAAATACTTTTTTCAATATTTAAAAAATATTTTGCATGCATAAGAAAGAATAATGTATATATAAAAAAGACTTATTTATTATGTTTCATAACTTTGTCTTAAACACTAGAAATATGTAAAAGTGTTATATTTTCCGTAGAAATTCAAAGAAAACTATCAATATTTACGGATGACTATAGAAAATAATCTTCGTGGTACAACGAAGTGTCGGAATAAGTGCCAGTATTCGCGATAGAAACAAAAAAGTGTTAGTCTTCGTAAAGACCGTTGAAATATTCTTTGCATTAAAATACACTGAAAACAAAAATCTGTAAGGTTTGTTTGATCACTTTTGCTACTATATTTGCAATCATGCATTATTTTATTTATAAATAAAAAGTTTTTATTATAAAAATTTTTTTTTGCCATTCTAACCCCTAAATCGCAATTTCGTTGCTCTTTCTTGGCTCTCATGGCAAAAAGTACGGTTTGCAACTGGTATGAAAAGGCTTTTTTACGAAACTCGTTACGACCCTCGCCTTCGGCTCGGGCCGTAAACTTCTCGTTTCGTAAATAAAGCCTTTTCATACCCGTTACAAAATGTACTATTTTTATTCTTAATAAAAAATGTTCCCTTGATTAAAGCACGACGTATCATTACGATGCTAATTAGCGACGGAGATCGTCAATGTGTTTGTGAACAAAGCATATGTACCGTATACAGTGATGCTTGTATCAATCAGCCGCCGGGAGCGGGATTCGAACTCGGGACCTCGAGATTACGAATCCATCGCTCTACCGTGTGAGCCACTGACAATCTTTAAAATATCATTACTTACAATTATTCAAAATATTTATAAAAACATTTTTTTAAATATCAAAAAAATATTGAAAAAATTTTCTTTTATTACATAACAATATTCAATTACAAAAATTAAAGTAAAATAAAATTTTATCCCAATTATGCTACAGTAATTATCTTCTTGAATTACTCTTATTTTTATCTACAAAAACAAAAGCCACTCTGGAAGGAAATGCAAAATTTTAAATGTTCACAATACAGTGGTGCTCGTATCATTCGGCCGCCGAAAGCGGAATTCGAACTTGGGACTTCGAGATTATGAATCCATCACTCTACCGAGTGAACCACGGATGACCTCATTCTAACTACTTATCTTTATTATTGCTATTATTAATTTGACTGTAAGACCGAAAATATATTATAATTTTAAATAAAAAATAATAATAAAAATAATACTTTTTACGACGATAAAAAAAATACGATTTAACTTTTGGAAAAAAATAATGCATAAGCGTTTTTTTTCTGAAAATCGTAAATCGTAGATTAAACGTTAGTTATTAAATTAAAGTGCGAGTGCATTAGAAAAAAGTTGTGAAGTTTTGGAAAACATAATTGCTTGCACCTTCTTACTTTTTGCTGACGCTTAATAAATTCAGTTTAAAAATCTATAAAATCTATTTCTTTTTTCTGTTTTATATTTTTGACATTCTAAAATCGCTGTTTTAATAAAAATATTAAAAAAAGACAATACGTAACAAAAAAGTTTATTTTTCGTCGAATAATACAATGATATATTCTGATTATTTTGACATTGAAAATTTCTAAATATTAATCTATATAAAAAAAGTTTTTAAAATAATAAGATGACACTAATGCTATTGGCACTACTAAAAAATGCGTATAAACAACTTTATAACCGTTATTAATAAAATTTTTTTCTCTGAAGGTCAAACATAAAAAGTATCGTACAATCAGTCGTAAGTAAAATTATAGAACTAAATACAAACTCGGAACCTCGAGATTACGTATCTATCGCTCTACCAAATGAGCCACTGAGGTTTCACAAACCTAATATATATTGAATGAATTCAAAGTATTTTTTCAAAAATATTCAATAGTATACAATTTTTTTTTGCAATTCTTGCAATGAAAATGATGATTTACAGGCAGCATGTAATCAAAACATTTTTAAAACGGTTAAAGAGGAAAAAAATTACAGGAATTTAAAAATTTTGGATGGACTTACTTGTGAACATTTTTTATGGAATAACGAAATATTGAAATAATAAATATAAGAATTGGTTACAAACATTTTTTATAAATATTTAAAAAAGATAAATCTTGTCTTTTCTTATGAGACTTTGATTAATAAAGTCTTAAAAGCCGAAGTTTTTTTAAATGATGCAAATTTTAACATCTGTAAAAATGAATCTAATTTTTTAAAAATTCATACAATTAGTATTCACAGTTAATTAGTAAACCAATTTGTATATGAAAATATGATAAAAAAAAGTTGTTTTGAATCATTTAATATTGAAATTTTTACTAAAATATTTAATTTTTTTTATTAACGAAGCCGAGAAATTTTTATACATTTTAAAACATTTTCAAACTGGAATTATCCGGATCCATAAAGAAGTTAAACTCCCAATTCATTAAATCATAATTTTTTCTCAAAATATAACGTTGAGGATTTGCATAAAAAAATTAGGTATGGTAAAAATAATTGCAAAAGTTGTAGACGGTATAAGCTAATACAATTTCGATATATATATATATATATATAGAGCGCCATGATACATGACGTCACGATTCCTATAAATAATACCATTTTAACTACCACTATCTCTTTGAATTATCATTTTTATGATAAAAGAAAAAATACGTGTCTTTTATTTTTTCGTATTCTATCTGACGAATATAATACATTTTTTCATGCAAAATCCCAATTATATACATGTTAATTATACGATAAAATTGCATTGCTTTCGATATGCGTCGGTTTTTCATTTTACGGAAATTCTAGACGCCATCCAGTTGGCATCGCATTTGTTTCCGGTGTTACCATCAGAATTTATTTGTTTCTGTTTAAAATCTCAACACATACATTATGTGTATTTCAAACTTTTAGCATCATACTGCAGCTTCGCGTAGTTACGGACAGCTTCGTCGACTCTCGGTCCCAACGGCATCAGATTGTTTGAAGAAAAAGGGGCACTGTTTGTAGTTGTCGCAAGAGTGGGAGAAGAAAGCGGTTTTTGTCTGTCACATTTTCATTAGAATCGTGCGTCGCGCAGTAGTCGCACGAGACCACGAGGAGACTCTGCTAGTAAGGTTGATTTAGTGAACGGCAGCTCTCTGTTTTGTTAAAAGGTTTTTTTTTATACAATTATTTTCTTTGTCTTGTTTTAGAAGAACCGCATTAGAAAAAAAGATTTCGTCATATTTTGGCCTGGATACCTTGTATGTATTTGCTGTTGAACGTCAAAAAAGTATACGGTAATTATCAATTTTATTCATTTTGTCCTTTTGCCTTTGTTCATTTATGCAGCGGACACATTTAATTTTTTTATGTATTGAAAAAAATTGAAAGTAAGAAAATGAAAACATTCAATTGTGTTTCTTAATTATTGTGACTCGTAGTGTATGTGTACGTGATGTTTATTTTTTTGTATCATTTGATATTGAAACCATACGAAACGCTGTACTTTACATTTTTTCCGGCATACATTTTTTTTTATCACGTGTTAAAATAATATTAAAGTTTGTGTGAATTCTTTGTAATACGATTTCAACATTTTTTTTCCTAAAGACTAGAATAATAAAACGGTTTGCAGTGAAAAGTGTACTATTGGTAATTAAATACTTTTATTTACGTAAATATATCAACTGTTAATGTATATAGATATTGAATTTAATATTACAAAAAATCAAAATTTCTGGAATTCAAGAAAACTAAGGAAAATTTTCGTGATTTAAAAACGAGTATTCAGAAACTCGACATCGATATTTAATTTTTTAATTATTAGAAGTATCAATGCTTGAGCCAAATCTGTTGATGATTTTTACCTGATTTATCAATAAAAATGTCTCACTTGTCATGTATTAAAAAACAAAAAAATTACTATACAAGATGAAAATTCAAGTACTAGCTCTATGTAAAAGAATAATTTTTTTAATCATATATATTTAAATTGTAATGATTTAAAATGCTACAACTAGTAATACTGCTTAGTAAGTTAATGTAAATAATTTTAAAAAATGGAATTAATGTGAAAATAAATTTACACTTAAATATTTTCATATACAACACTTAATGTATCATTAGAAGTTTAAAGCTGAAATAGTTGTTTCAAAAGCTTTTTAAAGAGAATATTTTTTCCTTGGATAATTATCTTTTCAAATATGTTATCGTGGATAAAGATTTTTTATTATTGACTTCAGTTAATCAAAATTATAAAAACAATAATGTTTTTAAGAAAATGACTTTGATTCGATAAAATTTGTTTTAAAGACCATTGTACTATTTGTTGATAGATTATAATAGATTTAACTTTAACTGTGGTAATTAAATCTTATATGTTCGAAAATTAAATTATTGGTTATTCAGTTTTGTTATTACAATTAATATTCATATTTATTTATATTGTAATTTGTAAATTATAATAATTTTATTTTTTTATCAAGAAAATGGCGGGACGAGGAGTAGGGCGAGGCAGCCTACTGGAGATGATGAAAAAAAAGAAATTACAACAAGAAGAAGAAGAAAGGAGATTAAGAGATGAAGAACAAAGTCGATCGAGGGAAGCTGAAGCTCAGAGATTGAGAGGTGAAGAAGAACGTCGATCAAGGGAAGCTGAAGCTCAGAGATTAAAAGAAGAAGAAGAACGAAAACTAAGAGAACAGGAGCAGGTTCCAAAAGTTCAACCTAGTACTTCGTCTTTGGTTGGTAAAGGTCGAGGTAGTCTAATTGAAAAAATGCGAAAAGCAGCTGCTGAATCTGCAGCCGCAGCCGCAGCTGCATCTGTTACTGGGACTGGAACTGGGACTGGATCATCTAATGTCTCTACTACAGCTTCGTTAACATCCACACAGACAATGACGACGACGACTTCAAAAGGACTAGGACGCAGTTCATTACTTGAAGTTTTGAAAAAGAAGTAAGTGGAAATACAAAAAAGTTATTTTTTCTATTATTTACTGTTATTATGAAAGAAATTTTCTATTTGTAAAGAATGATATTTAGTTTTAAAAAATTTATAAACAATAAAAATATAGTAATGATTAATTTTAATAAAATTTATTGATTGTTATTCGAACATCAAAGCAGACTTTATAAAATGTTTTAAACAATTAAATTTATATTATTTTTAAATTGTTTTTTTTATCTTTGAATTTTCTGAAAATTAATTTTTTAAATACTTTATATATATTTTTAGACCAGCCTTAGATTCGTCAGGAGAACAATCTGGAGTTTTAGGAAAATTATCATCCTTATCTCTTGAAGAAACACAATCTTCTCTTTTATCAGAGCCAGAAGTTATAACTCGTCAAGGAGAGGCTGGAAAAACGTATTTGAATTTATACTTTTATTTATAATATTCTAATTAATTCTAATTATAATGCAATTTGCTAATTTATTCATCTATTTAATTTTAGTATTTCACTTACTGCCAATTATATTAAACTGAAAATAAACGAAGATAGAGGTATGTTCCAATATGAAGTTAGGTTTAATCCAGATATTGATTCTCGATCTTTGAGAATTAATTTACTCAATCAACATTTAAATGCATTGGGTAATGTAAAGAATTTTGACGGAGCATTACTTTATCTGCCAATAAAACTGCCTGATAATGTAAATACTTGAAGTTTTTTTGAATAACTTTCTTGTATTGATACTTAGGTAAATTAAATGATTAAAAAATTTTATTTACAGAAAACTGTATTAGAATCCATACATCCAGTTGATAGGTCCACAGTTACTCTAACAATTATTTTCAAAAGAAAACAAGCAATGAAAGAGAATTTAGCTTTCTTCAATACTTTAATGAACAGAGTAATGCGAGCTTTGACTCTAGTACGAATTGGTCGCCATGATTTCAACCCAACATGTGCTCATAGCATTCCTCAACATCGACTGGAAGTATGGCCTGGTTATATTACGGCAATAAATGAATTAGAAGGTGGTCTTTTATTAAATCTTGACGCAACACATAGAGTTATGCGATTAGATACAGTTCGTGATTTAATGTAAGTTAAAATTTGTTATTAATTGATTTCAGCAAATTTTAATTTTAAATATATCATTAACTAATAAATTAAATTTTACAGGTCAGATATGTATCAAAAAAATAGAAATAATTTTAAAAATGCGGTTGTGAACGAAGTTGTTGGAACGTCAGTATTAACACGTTATAATAATAGAACGTATAGAATAGATGACATTGATTGGGAGAAAACTCCAATGTTTGCATTTAAAAAAAAAGATCAAGAAATGTCGTTAGTTGATTATTATAAAACACATCATAATATAGTAATACAAGATATGAATCAACCTCTTTTAGTTCATCGGTCTAAAGAGAAAAGAACTACTGGAGAAGTATGTAAAATGTTACTTTATACAAATATTTTTCCTACTTAGGCTTTCTATATCTATCAAAATTTTTTTTACAGACTGTCGAAAGAATTTCTTTGCTGATTCCTGAGTTGTGCTTTTTAGCGGGAATTACTGATAGCATAAGAAGTGACTTTAGAATTACAAAAGATCTTGCTACAGTGACTAAAGTGTCACCTGAGCAAAGAAGAGGAGTTATTAAAAATTTTATTCAACAAGTAAATAGTAATGAAGTGACTAAAAAAATTTTATCTGATTGGGGATTAGAAATAGAGAACGATACTCTAGATATTAAAGGCAGAGTATTAGATCCAGAAGAATTAATCTTTGGAAATAATTACAAGACAAAGTCACCAAATGCAGATTGGGGAAGAGCTGCCGTGAATAGTAAAGTTATTAAAGCTGTAAGTGTTAAATTCACTTATGTTCATTTAATAATTTTGTAGACTTAATAAATATAAATAAAGAAAATTAATTCATTGTTTGTTTTAGTATAATATGCAAAATTGGGCAGTAGTGTGCACACAAAAAATAAAAGAAATTGCGATGATTTTGTAGAAACATTGAAAGCTGTGTGCAAAAAGTTGGTATTTCAATAGGTCAACCTACACTCAAATTCTTAAAGGACGATACTACTGAAACCTACGTTTCGGAGATTCGAGGGCTAGTTAAAAATCGTTTAGATATGATTGTAATTATCTTTCCTACACTTAGACAAGATAAATACTCTGCAGTGAAAAAGTAAGTTAATAAAATAATATTAAAGTAGTAATAAACGGAATAGTCTAAATACTAAGTTATTATAATAAAGAAAAATAAACTGAAATTTTAATAAAATTTAGAAATTTATTAATCTATTATTGATATTGAAATATAAATAAATTTAATAGCATTATAAATATTAACATTAAAATATCTGAAATTAAATTTTTTTTTAATTTTATGTATTTGAACTTATTAAAATTGTATATTTTAGAATTTGCTGTGTAGAGCATCCCATTCCATCACAAGTGATTATTTCAAAAACTATCTCTAGACCAGAGAAAATAAAAAGTGTTACAGAAAAAATTGCTTTGCAAATGAACTGCAAACTTGGAGGTGCTCTGTGGGCATTAAAAAATCCTTTGTAAGAACAAAATTTTTATTGAATTAATTGATATTTGTCAGAAAATTTTTATACTTTAATTATACAAATGATGTTTTTAGTCAAATGCTATGGTTTGCGGCGTAGACGTTTATCATGCCGGAGTAGGACAAGGTGCAAAAGGTAGTGTAGCAGCGTTTATTGCTAGTTTAGATACGATGCTTACGTCTTGGCATAGTAGAGTGTGTATGCAAGCACCTCATCAAGAATTAATTGATTTACTGAAACAGTGCCTCGTGTCTGCACTCAACGCATATCGTGAGGTAAATTAATAAAAATTATAAATTAATTATTTATGACCTTGAGATTTTTATTTGCAATAGTAATTATTCCTTTAATTAAATTAATTTTTGTTTATTTTCGCAGAAAAATAATCAGTATCCAGACAAAATATTTATTTATCGAGATGGTGTTGGAGATGGTCAATTGGAAACTGTTAAAAAATATGAAGTCCAACAGTTTATTAACACTTGTGAAATGATAGACCCTTCATACAAACCAAAGTTAAGTGTTATTATAGTACAAAAAAGAGTGAACGCACGTATTTTCGAAAAGGTAATTATTTTTTAATGAATAAAAAAATTTTTCTCAGCATCTTGGTTGAAACTATCTTGAGTTTTCATTGTCAGAATTGCATTTTTTTATCACATTTTCGGTCTAGATGTTGAGAAAAATAACATGTGCGCTTTGGTAGAAAATTTGGTCGTCTGATAATAAGCGTTTATGTCGATGTAAACGTGCTATAGACTGATCAAGTTTTAATCTAAGCGCGTAATATTGTTTTTAGTTTAATAAAGTAGACATATATTTTGAATATGTATCTTGCAGGGAAGAAATGAATTAGGGAATGCTCCTCCTGGTACCATTGTAGATAGCAATATTACTCGACGTTACTTGTATGATTTTTATTTAGTTCCTCAATTAGTTAGACAAGGTACAGTGACGCCTACTCACTACATTGTACTTCATGATGGCGCGCAGGTCAAGACTGATCATATGCAACGGTTCACATATAAGTTATGTCACTTGTACTATAATTGGCCTGGTACAATAAGGGTACCAGCGCCATGTCAATATGCACATAAACTTGCATATTTGGTTGGCCAAAGTATTAAGACAGAACCAAGTAATTCTTTAAATAATCTTTTATATTATTTATAACTTTTCACAAATCGTCGTTTATTTATTACGAATATTTGTTATTCATTTTTGAATACATGTCATTCTCGGAAACGCTATTATAAACGCTTACTTCGTTAACGTTTTTTTTTTTTTTTTTAATTTTTTTTATTGATTTTCAAGTACTTTGAAGTATTTGTAGAAGTTATACTTAAATTAGTTTCTATTTCGTTTAAAAAAATGTTAAAAATTAGACAAAATTTTAATAGACTAATTTTTCAAAACAATATAAAAAATATCTATTATAAAAATGTGACTTGATAGATTGGTTCTTAAATCCATCCATCTATATAATTTGAAATTATTAGTATATAATAGGTATATTTTGATATCTAATTAATATTTAAGTTGATTCTTTCAAATGTATTTTTTAAGATTGAAAATTTGTGTTCGAAAATAGAAATTTCATAAGCTAATATTTTTTTTTTATTTTTTTGATAAAAGATACTCTTGTCATATCTAGAAATTTATTGCTAAAATCAAAATAAGTATTCAGTATTTTTGTCAATAAAAAAATTTAAAACTTGTTAAAATGATGGATTATCCATTGTGTACGTAAACTGTAAAAAGAATAAATATTTTTTGTAACATTTTCAAATAATTTTTTGTTTATGAATACATTTTAATAGTAACCTAGTCGCAAAAACTCAAAAATATATATAGTTTTAATTTTTAAAAAACTATTTCTATCTCAACAGTAAATGTCTTTTTAGAAACCCAAAAGACAGACCCAAAGTAAGACATCTCTAACGTTTAAAATTAGTGAAAGTAAAATGATTTTTCAAATCTCTCTAAATTAGAAATTCATGACATTAAATAAGTTATTGAAATTTACAAAAAATTATTAAAAAAAGTAATAATGATAACAAAAAATATCATTTTTAACACAATTCAGTAGATAAAAATATTAATACCTTTTTTAATATTAATTTTTTTGCAAATCTTTCTAAACTTAGTTCTTTAAACTTTCATAAATATTAATAAATTGTTCAAAATTATTTAAAAACATTTTTATTTTAATATGAATTGAAATTATTTGAATTAATATATTTAATGAAATTCAATTTTTCAATATATTTTTGATAGTTTTGATTTTTAAAGAAAGCTGTATCAATTTTTATAAACTATAATTTTTTCAATTGGACCCGCTTTTTTGAGTTAATTAAGTGATTACAGTTAAGGTAGGAATAAAGAATTATGTGCAATACAGAAGTAAAGTCTATTTCTCCTTTGGGTAATTATGACCCTTGAGAGAAATAAGCAACTTTGCTTTTCATTTGCATAATGCATTATTATGTACAGAATAGACTCTATATTTTAAAATTAAAACTTATAAAAAAAGTAGAATTTTGAATTTTTATAATTTATATTTTCAATTTATAAATATATCTTTTAAGACATTTTTGTTTCAGTTCTTAATTTTAAGTTAATAATTACATTTGTTAAATAAAATTTTTAGTTATAAAAATATATTTAATTTATTTCCAAATATTCTATTGTAATGGAATTTTTTTTTATTTAAAAATCAATAAAACAAGATTTAATTAAGTTACATTAAATAATTTGTTTTATTTTAATATTCAGTTTTCAATATGTATCGATCACATAAGCAAAATCAATTTTTTTTTAATGATATGTATATTCAATTCCTCTTGCTAACTACTGACTGACAACTATTCTTGTCACATCCAAAATAAAAAATTATCAAAACTTGAAAAATTAAATATGGTTGATATCAAAGTAACATATAATCAAAAACTAAAAAATGTTTTTTGTGGATTAAAAGTAAAGAAAATATTAAATTTTTTCACCTTAAATTCTATGCAAATTTAGAAATTGTTGAAATCTGATAAAAATTAAATAAGTTTTTAAAAGTATTTTTTCTTTTTTTTTTACAAAAGTTATCAAAGTAAAATGTATTTCTTAAAAACGTAATTTTTTAAGAAATAAAACTATTTAAACTGAATTTTTTTTTAATAAATAAAGAAAAATTTTGTTTTTAATGAAAGATTTTTCTAGTAACTTCAGAACTATATTTTGTTTTTCATATTGTCGTAATTTTCAACAAAGGTAGAAAACTTTTAACTTAACTAATTTTTGGCTAAAATATGGCAAAAGTAATTGACTAGGTTAATGTAAATTAAAATTTTTGTCTTTGAAATTTCCAAGAAATTTGATAATATATTCTTTATAATATTCTGCATTTGATGGCTTTTTTTGTTCTTTTAATATTAATTGTGAAAATAAATTAAATAATTATTAAATTTATTTTTCATATTATCAGAGTTGTTTTTTAGATTTTTTCAAAGAAATATTTAAAATTGTTTAAGGATTATAACTTTTGGATATATCGAAGAAATATCAAGAATTAAAAAAATACTAATAAATCATAATTTTTTACGAACTGATTATTTAATTTTTAGAAAAATATGAAATTAGTAATATTGAATATTGATTTATATATTATATATCTGTTTGTAGATTAAACAACGAAAAGTACAATAAGTTAAATCTCAGTTTTTTCTGTTACTTGAATAAGATTTTAGTGAAATTGGATGTTATTAAATTATAATGATGTTATTCATTGTAATAATTAAATACTATTGAAATTTGTACAAATCCTTAAATAAAATATTTTTTTTAAAGAAATATATAGTAAAATAAAAAATAAGAGAACAATTTTACTTATAAATTAAATTAAGAATTATAAGTTATTAGTACGATTTTAGTATCATTATTATTACTTATTATTTTTATTTTATTTAAAACATAATATGACTTTATGAACGTTTTGATTTTGATTCGAATTTGAGCTATATGTATATGCATAAAATTAAATTTTATTAAAATTACAATTTTTCGTTTCGCTTTTATAAATTTAATTGATAATGATAAAAATAGATGCATTATATAACTACAAAAATATGTTTATTTTAAAATAACATAAGGACAATGAAAATAAATTAACATTAATTTTTTTCTATATTAAACATCAGTTTTTGTTTCATAAGAGTTATTTTTCTCAAAGTATCTATCCGTCTACCTATTCTTAAAAAAGTCATTCATTACTTAAAGATTTTCAAGTAAAATTAACTAGCGTTGCACGCGATGAACAGTAAAGAATAGAAAAAAAGAAACAGACGTGCAAACACGTCGAAATGATTAGCGTGCGATGAAGCTGAGTAAGAGAAAAACAGAGCTGTAATCGGTTTGCTTTATGCATCAGCAAAAATATACCAAAAGAGCTTTTATTGAAAGGTTAGGAGGGAAGGAAGGGAAGGACACGTGGTAAAATAACGGCAAGCAAAACAACAGTAACATATATATACATGTATGCATGGGACATTTCACGTCAAAATTCGCACGGTCAAAAAAGAAAAATTTTTTTAAATCTAGGAATCTGTTTTTTTGGTACCCAAAACATTAAACAATTTTTGGATCTTTAAGGTCAAAATGATCAAAAGTCATGGATCATTGAAAATCGTATTCTTTAATTATTGTTTGCTAAAGCAATATTTTAATGAATTTTTCGCTTGAAAATTTAAATATTTAGATAACGTTTTTATAGAATATTTTCAGTTGGAAATGACATAATGTATATCTTAACTTTCGTAAATTATAATAAGCAAATTTTTCAATTGTTAGACAAATTTACTGAATCGGGAAACCGCCCAGGATAAACGTACTTTTAACAATTCATTTTTCCGTTTTCCGAAATTTTATTTATGAGATTGAATAAATAATGATTTGCGGAAATTTAGGTATCTTTGACGAATAATTTTAAATGTAAAATTTACTTGCAAATTTTTTCTAAACATCAGTACTTTTCGTGGAAAAAAATAAAAAAATTTTTAATAGCTAAAAATGAATATTTTTTTCCAACTTTTTTGGAAATTTAAAGTATTTCTGTCAGTTTCTCCACTTAAGCCGCAGGCTATTATTTAGTAATAAAAAAAATGAGCCTTTAATGCTTCATGACTTTGACCTTGATTTTTAGAAATTTTGTATTTATCAGGCATAATCCCAGACTTTGATCAATCTTTATTTTTTGACGAGAAAAGTCTCATGTATATTTAGTTATAAAAAGAAAAGGAAGGAGAATAATATAACATATATGTATGTGGTAAAGATAGTAGCATCCGCAAAATGTTTTCCCTTCCCAAAGTTGACCATTGACGTTGACGCGTGCTGCTGTTAAAATCCAGCGAAACTTTAATCGTAAAAGTTAGGTTAGATTAAAACAGATTGTTCAGTTAAAGTACTCTCATTAGTCGTTTACCCATCTTTCACTTCAAATGCTTGCAACAATTAAATATGTTAGTAGAGATATATCATTTTTTAATGATCTATTATTGTCAAAATTATTTTTCTCTCGTCTCTGACATATGTAATAGCTTCCGTTATAAACATTATATTATTTTACTTTCATTCATAAAACGGTGCGTCAAACTTTTTCTTAAGATTACGACATAAGATTCATTTTTCCTTAACTCACTTTTTTAAATATACTTTTTCACATTCTTTGCAAGAAAGTATTTTATTTGAAAAATGTATTTTTATTTAATTTGGCTTTATTCTACTGCTCTGAATTGCAGAGGAGTAACTTCAACTATTAAAATTAATTTTTATTCAGTTCAAATTTTATTTTTAACTATTTTTTCGAAATAAAAATTTTATTTTCTGTTAATCTGTCAGCATTAATTCAATCTTTTCTCATCATATCTGCCTCAAATCATCAGCAAACGCCAACTCATAAAAAAACCTAATATTATCGTAAATATTTTGAAAAATTTTGTTTTTATTTTTATTTTTTAAATTTTAGATTACTTAATTTTTCATTTTTTAAGCAGTTGAAAAAATTTTATTATTAACGTCTCTAAATTGGTTCTTAGCTATTTGATCATTTCCTTCATCATTTTTTACCTGCTTTTTAAATTCATTTAATAATTTTTTATCTAATTTTTTTAATTACGATTATTTGTTTAATTTTTACATCGTATGAATAAAAGATAGTTGATTTTGATACTGTAGAATTAAATAATATTGTTTTACGTGAAAAGTTGATCTAAAACAGAATAGAGAAAATCTTGGAGAAAATCGATAATCCACTTGGTCTATGTGAAACAAATTAAAGTTACTGCGTAGTAAATAAAATTCATTCATTATATACCAAAAAAAGATTCGAAACCCTATAAATATCAATCTTATCTGATTAAATTGATATTAGCGGCAATTTCCTGATCGTCGAATACACGAAAAACTTATATTTGGATGGCAGCAAAAGGAATATGATGCGTCTTCAATGTTCAAGCGAATAAAGTATCTGGAAAATTAAAATAACTTTAATAACGCAGCGTAAAGTTTTGATTATTTTGCAATGATTAAATATTGCGAGGGAGATAGAACATTTTTTTATAATTAGAAAAAGAAATAAGCAATTAAGTATTGCACCGTCTCGTGTTCAAGCTATTAAGAACCGACTATTTTAAATTTTTATATAAATAAATAGAGTTTAATTAAAATTTTCTAGTAAAAAATTTCAAAATATATATAATTAGATTCATAAATTCGTTATTTTATTTGATAGTAAAGTAATGACGTTATACCAAAACTTCAGAGAAAAAATTTTTTTTTCTTTACTTTTCAAAAAATGAAAATTTTGAAAAATTTTGAATAAAATAATAATTAACAGTGAACGGATTTGTTTATAAGTCTAATAAATTTCTCCCCTGAAATATTTTTTAGCATTTAAGAATAAAATAATAATGAGAAATCTTAGCGTCGAATTATGAAACACTACGCAATTGCTATGATATTAAAAGGCTTATTCTATAAAAGAAGATTTAGTAAAATAAAGTTTAACATATAGAAATGTTGTATTGTTAATCAAAATCAAGATTTACGATAAAATTTGCATTTTTAAGAGAGTTTGCTATTATTTATATAAAAATAATACTGGCATATATACAGCGTTATAGGTATTCTATACAAAAGCCGAAAAGTTGTATTGAAGATAGATTTAACGAAATAACCCAACATCTGAATTTATTACCTACAGTCAAACGTTTAATCAATATTTTTGAAATGCGGAAGAATATATGAGAAATTATACAATTCCTAATTTTATTCTTGAGAAATAATAAAAAAAATGACGGAAGTTATTCTACAGAAAGGTAAGAATTCAATGACCTTGGAAAAAATTTCACGTGATCTAACAGACAATTTCTAGGATGACGTATATAATTTAAAAATCTACAATAAGCATAAAAATAAATAAAGTTCTAATGTTGCTAATGATGGAAAATTTGTATATCATAAGTTTCTCTTTCATTAAATTTTCTAACGAATTTTCGTCATAAAGTAAAACAATGGATTATTAATCATGACTTATCTCCTAGAAATCCACACGTTGCTTTTCTTGTACGTCATAGAAATGTGTTTACCAATTTAGAATGCGTGACGATTCAATAACAAGCTCCATATATATACATACAACAAGAGAGAGATATACCGTGTGTACGTGTGTTTGTGTGTGCCTTCAAAAGAGAAAGAGAGAGAAAGAGAGAAGTGTGAATTGTATGGATCCACGTCTGCGGCCGCTTTTATGTTCTGCGACAAAAACAACAATCTGGTTGTGAAAATAATGCAGTTAAGAGTTATCAAATCTTAACTTACGATCAAAATCTTACGAAGCAAAAAAATTATTTAAAATTTATCTTTTATATGTATAGCATATATGTATATTGTCGAAAACAACATACTTTATACACCAGTACCACGTATTAATCAAACTGCAACATATAAGAAACTTATATGTGTATATATATACTCATATATATATGAGAAACGGCACGCGCCTTTGCAGTTTTCAGTATTATTAAAGCATGCCGTGTTGTTGTGGCTGTGCTCGATCTAGCGCAGCCGTGAATGTTGTACCTATATATCGGGGATAGTCGCGCAACCTCTCCGCGATTCAAGCAAAAGAGAGCGAGAGAAGAAACAAGGATAGAAAGAGAGAGAAAGAGATAGTAGACTACGTTTGGCGCGGCGCGCAGTCACAAACATGTTTCACACACAACATATATAGATGATGCGTGTATAGATATACAAGTTAAGTTTTAAACGAATATAATATAAATGTGTGTGTATGTATAAACGTGTAAGAAAAATTTAGATAGTTGTGTATATGAAAGGCGCGCTCGCGCGCAGCCGCCAAGCAATCCGCCATTCGAGTGGTTAGCGCCTGCGTATAGCTTGTTTACAACTGCGATTCTGCGAAGCTTTAATACCATCACGAATCAACGACAAATATACACTTATAACACACACATACACATGACCTTTCCAAGATGGACACGAGCCTACCTCCCGTAACGTCGTCGTCTACGTATTGCTGCTTTAAAAAAACGTGTTAATTATCAGAATTATTAAAGCTCTTATTCTTAATAATCAAGTGTTCAATTAATTCCATACTATAACGATTAAAGTTTTAATTAATATTATTGATAAATAGTGTAAATTTTCGAGCACATTGAAAATTTAAAAAACAAAAAAGAGAAAAGAATTAAAAAAATAAGTGCAATAGGATATATGTAATGTAGTGCAAGTGTGTTGTCCAAAAGAGAGCTCATGCTGCGCCAGCAGCAGGTTCATCAACCGCCTCGTGAGAGAGCCTAAAGTCGTGTGTGCGCAGTGTGCGTGTGTGTGATTAACTTCATTTTATTTTTCTCCTCGAGGAACTCTAATTATATATTTATTTTTTTCTCTCTCTCTTAAAACTTACTACTCGAAGAAAGAAATAAGAAAAAAAAACAACGTATATAAGAAATTTTTGGCTTCCTAAATTTAATGATTCGAACATAACAATTTCTTCTTGGGTGCTTCCCCCTTTCGCCTCTCTCCTTTTCCCACCTACACCCCCTTTCGTCGTCTCTTACTTTAATGTATTAAAGGCAAGTGAATTTCGTTGCTTCAAACTTCAACCCACGGCAGTGAAGACGACGTAGTTTGATACAAAGTAACACGCAATATTTTACCTAAAGGAAATATAATACATAACGATACATAGCTATATCGGATATAAATGTAACGTTCGAAAAGGTGGGAATTTAAGAGGGCGAGTATAGATTATAAAAAAATAATAAAAAAAGTAAGTGCGTACAGGAAAAGAAAAAAGGAGAGAGAAAGAGAGAGTGTGAGTGAAATAAAAAGATAGACAACGTGTCCGCAGTGCCTGGCGCCGACTTTTTTTTTTCTAATTCTTCGTGTTTTTTTCCTGCTTTTTCAAGCAAAAGTGTACAAGTTTTGTAAAATAAAGTAAGCAGCAAGACATAAGCAGCCGTGTATGTTTGGCCCGTCAACTCGGCGCCTTATTGCGCACATGAGCAATAATCCTGGCCTTGAGCCTCGGTGGCTAATTAACAAGAGAAGGTAAAAAAAAGCAACAGTAATTATTATTGTTGCAAAACAGTAGTTTAATAGTAACATCAGATCTCCCAATAAAATTATTTTGATACAGTGATGCAGTTTAAAGTCTGTTGAGAAAAGCTTGAATGATATAAAAGTTTAAAGATAGGACAAATATTAGAAGAAAAAAACATATTCAAGAAATCAAGAGATAAGCAGCAACAGCAGTTACGGGATGCTGCTGCTGTTGGTAAAGGAGCAGCTACAGCAGCAGCAGCAGCAAAGGCGCTCCCCCAAACAAGCCGGCTGCCGCGCGGGGACGCGCACGGGCGCTGTCTAGGGCGCGGCGACAAGGACGGAATTATAATACAACTACACCACAAGTGAAATAAAAAGAGACGGAGAATACGAAGAACGCAAAACGACATATACAATATATATACAAGGGGGAGAGATAGAAAGAGATAGATTGACCAAGTGAAGAGCGTACGATAGAGAGAGAGAGAAGAGAGAAGGAAAAGTGAAAGAGAAAGATAGAGAGTAAAGAGCGCAGCCCCTCATGCGACACGTGCTCTCGTAATCATTTTCTCAATTCAACGTATTCTTGTTGCTTTATTTTGTTGTTGTTCTTTATTTTTTTGAATTTTATTAAATTTTGCACCTGCTATGTTATCAAAGTTCAAGATATTGAGGATCACCAGCTGAAGCTACGGCTCACATCGTCACCCTGCTTTCTCCTCCGAAGCTGCTCCGGTCCGCTCTGCGCGTAAATAACAACAACGGCAGCAGCAGTAGCGGTACTGGTCTTCTTAGCAGCAATATTAATAATACTAACATGTCATCCTCATCAGGACAATCACCAGGGGCAGTTGTCCTTGCTGGGCATCTTAAAAAATTGAAAACTCTGAAGAAGAAATATTTTGTACTAAGGGCCGAAGCACCTGGTCATTTGGCTTGTCTTGAATATTATGATAATAAGAAGAAGTATGAGAGTAGACAAGCACCCAAACGTAGTATATCAGTGCGCAGCTGTTTTAATATTAACAAGAGAACAGATACCAAGCACAAACATGTTATTGCACTTTATACTAAAGATGATTGTTTTTGCTTGGTATTGGAGACTGAAAAAGAATTAGAAGAATGGCTTAATGCTCTTTTATTATTACAAAATGGTGATCAACCAGATGGTGAACAACCACGGCCTACATTTGGTATGGTGTTAAATTTTGTAGATATAAATTATATAATTGTTTGTTATTTTTATTCATCTATTTTTAGAACACATCTGGCAAGTCATAATGCAAAAAAAGGGACTCGGAGAGCGTAGAAATATTAAAGGTCCTTACAGATTATGCCTTACCGATCGCAATGTCAGTTTAGTTAAACTAGGTTCAGATGACAAAACTGACTCTATTGAGTTTTCAGTAAGTAAATTTTTTGTATAATTTTAATAAAATATATGCGTATCTAATGGTCGTCATGTTTACATATTTTAGTTGAGCAGTATAAGAAGAACAGGATGCATGGATAAAATCTTTTACATGGAAGTAGGACGTTCTGCGGTGACAGGAGGTGGTGAATTATGGATGGAAGTTGAAGATAATAATATTGCACAAAATATGCACCACGCTATCACCAATTCAATGTATCCTTCTGGTGTTGTAAGGGACGATGGACCTATGCAAAGGATGCGTAGTTCCTCAGCTAATGAAGCAAGTAAACCAATATCGGTTCTCCAAAGAAGACATACTGCGCAAAAATTGCACAGTTTTTCACCTTTAGGTAAGAATTTTGTTAAAGTCTATATTTACCGCTATTATACCTTATAAGCATATTACCTCATTTGTCAGCAATTGTTTTGATACAATGTATCACAGTGTAGTGACTCACCAGCATTCACTATGCAAGTTTTTTTAATTGATGTTTGTCATACCAAATTGAACATTGCTGACTCATTTTAATCACAAATAATAAGCAAATAATTCATCTAAACATTTCATAATATAAATTTGTAAAAAGTGAATTATATTTGTGTGAAAATTGTATAAGTGTATGATTTAATGTCATAACATTTAATTTAACTTTTTTTATCATTAATATCATAATAGATTAGTTAGTAAAATAATAATTACATTAGTTTCATAATCATAATATAAATAAAAATAAACAAAATAAAAATAAGAAAGTAACATTCTAAGTATGCCTAAAGTAAGGCAAAAAGAAGAAATAAGAATAGTAAGAATATGGTTTAAGATTATTAAAAAGAAAAGTGAGCTTTTAAGTAACACACGTGGGTTGCGGGCTTTACAGAGGAACAGAGGATGCACGAGGATCAGGCGGGACCGTTACAGGAGCAGAACGTCACTGCATCTGCCCCCTCACAGTGTAGTCAAACACTGACTACTTCTACTTCCAATACACATACGGGTCTGTTCTGTCACAGTAGTTGTACGCTTTTTTTTAATTCTATTTCTCTCGTGCTCGTGTAACTTGTTAAATTTTGGATAGGAAAAAATATCAGTTAAATGTCAATATTATTATTAAGATGTGTCTCTAATCCACGTAGAGAGAAATTACTTTCTTATTTTATATTATATATTTCATATAGTTTAATCATACTTTTTAGTTTTGTTATTTACATCTGTCTGCGTGGAATTCATTAAGTTCTTTAGCATTGGAGTGAAATATTGTATTTTTTTTCAAAAAATTATGTAAAATATGTGTCTAGATTTAGTTTTATTAATTAGAAATAATTTAAGTATCAATCATTCCAATGCTAGCTATTAGATGTCAAAATATTTTTAAGGTGCTTCTGCTATTTGCCATAGTTTTGGAATTTAAGGAAATTTGCAATGTTATCCACTGGTTGCTTAGCTCATACAATATATTTTTTTTATTCTTTTCATTTTATTCTAGATATTTTATTTATTTTAGTAGAATTAAGAAATTGTTCAAAATTTGATGTGATAGATATTGACAAACATTTTAGGCAAAGTTGATTTTTATAAATTTGTAGAAGTAAATATATATTACTGAACTGAATATTTATATGTTGATACACGCATATATGTGTAATTCTCAAAGTCATATATCATTTATAATAATTATAAATATTAAGAAAAGCATATTTAACATATTTTAAAATACAATTAAAATAAAATTACTTAACAATCGTGATTCAATATCGGTTAAAAGAGAGAATGCTTATAATTGCTGATGGGATGAAAATTGTTTGGGAGCCAGATGAATTTAATTATTCAGTGGTTAATGAGGTTTTGGAAAAGCTAAGCCATTAAATAAATTAAATTTAAAAAAAGATATAACTATAGGGAAGCTATGTAAGCTAAAAATTAAAAAAAAAAAGAAAATGGGAGAATGAGGGCTGTGGTATAAATTTACAGCTGCTGTTGGTGTAATAGAGAGTGGAACTATGGGAACAATCGCCTGTACTAAAAGCAGCTCTGGCATAACAAATAGACGTCGACATTCGGTAGCAAGTCATCCAATCCCTTCCATCAATAACAATATATCCCAATCCACTCATGTCAATACAACATCATCATCGAGCACAACAAGCACTACCACAACCGCGACAATATCCCATCAGAGAACCCTGTCGCTGCCCTTAGCCGCTGTTGCTATCAATCAAACGCAATCATCCAAAAGATCCATGTTACGCTGTATGTATTCTCTCTATCTCACACTTTCTGTCTCCTTACTTCTTTTTTAGCATTGTTTTTAAAACAAAAAAAATTTCTTGTTGCTCTTTATCTTGCTCCCTTTTATTTTTATATACAATCCTTCTCCTATGCTAAAATTACAGAGAAATACTTAATTTTTTTTATTCAGCGATGATCTATAATTTCTTCAATGTATAAACACAACATGTGTGCATACTTTTTCATCAAATCAATGTACAGATTTATATTGTACTTTGATTTTATTTTCTTTTGAGGGATTTTCCTCTGGACAGGCATTATCATCTTTTCTGCATGCTGCAACTTCCAACTGGTGCTTTTTATTGTATAATTTTGTTACTTTTTTTTGCATTTCAAATAATAAGACAATAATTATCAGGTCTACAAGTAATATGTCTATGTACGCAAATTATTCTTACTTTTTATATTTTCAAGCATTTTTATGCTTATTTAATATCCCTTTCTCCCATCTTCTTTCTTGATATTACTTTTGGGTTTTCTACAATGTTTACATTTGTACTTTTCGTTATCATAAAATTCTATTTTCATATTGCTAGTTTTCAATCATGTTTTTTTTATTTGATTTTATCCAAGCCTTACTTTAACTTCTATTGTCCAGCAATATACATTTAATTTTTGTTGGTGAAAATGTTGTGTTACAAATGTTAATATATTTTTAATCTATTTGTATAATTTTAATGCTGATGATTTATATCATTTTGAACATTATGTGTTGTATAAAAATCATATTTATAATTTTAATTTAGTCAGGTGCCTATGTTTATTAAATACTATTTATTTTATTTTAACTGTTTTAAAATTATTCATTGTTCTTTGATTGTTTATTGCATTCATTCATGTTCAAAACAACTATTTAAAAAAGCATTTTTGACATCTGATTGATTTATTTATCATCAATATTAAAGGCAATCATGCAAATTTTATTTCTGTTAAAAGTCAAAGCAAAACAATCCATATATACACCAATATCTCTTATTGTATAATTCATTTTCCCTGCGTAAAAAATGATTAAAACCAAACCTAATAAAGTTAAATGTATATATTGTTGTACATATATATTAACTGCATCTCCTTGTCTATTTTTTTTTAATTAACAATACAATGAAGAGTACTTAACCTGGGCGCGCTTGTGTAATAAATTTTATACTGTGTGTTTAATAAATACTATAATTATTATAATAAAATTAATAATGGTTGTTAGAAATAATTAAAATACTAACTCTCAAGTTTAATTAATAATGCTGGGATAATGGTATTGGCTTTTGACAAAAAAAAAAATGAAAATTTCCTGCACCCCGCTGCACGGTGACTGCGATTCAGCATCTCGCCGATAATACTTTTTTGCTTCAAAATCATTTTGGTAACATTTAATTTCAATGTTTAATTATATCTTTCAGGCGTACCTACAGTGCGAGATAGATGTGATAGTTTGCCTTCAAGAGCACGTACAACAAGCGAAGGTGGACACCCAAGTTATATTACTACTATTAGTGGAAGTGCTGCAACAGTTATCAATCCTCAACAACAAACACATTCAAAACCTGCTCTTTTAGCAGCATATGTACCCAGGCCTCATTCCATGCATAGTAGAGTACTTTCGTACTCACCGCCTGTAAATTCAATGCCTATTAGTCCTGCATCAGGTGCCTGTTCAACAGATTCAGCTGGTTCATCTTTATCGATGGATGATGCCTCAGAAAATATAATGGAAGAAGGTGTTATGTCAAAATATGGACATTCTCTTACTCCAGATGAGCCTGTTATACTTGAAGAAAATGGCGATGACTATGCTCCCTGGTCTGCTAATCACCAGCCAAAGTATTCGCCAAACTTCAAATCTTGCTCTCCTTCACAGGTAAATTGTTAATAAATTTTAATATTAATGACATTAAATATAATTTTAAAATACTTGATAGTAATTACGTAACTTTATGTCTTAATTTTACAATAAATCAAGTAATAATTATAATAATCATGATAGGAATTATATAATCAAAATAATCGTAAACAAAAAAGATGATACCGCGGGGTTCGAACTTGGTGCCTCGAGATTACAAATCCATCGCTCTACCGAATGAGCCATTAAAACCTCATGTAAAAATCTTCTCAAATTTATAATTTATAAAGAATTTATTATTGTGGAACATGAAAAGACTAATAGTATTAATGATACTTTGAAAGGAAACTTATACCACATATAACAATACAAGTAAAACGTAAATAATTTTTTTCTTTGTTAAATAACTAATGTTTGTCTTGGTCGTCAAAATAATTTAAATAATTTTTCAATAATCTTGAAAATAATCATGAAAATGTAAGATATATTGAAAATAAAAATGCATATAAATAAATTTATTAATTTTTAATAATTATAAGATTACAATAAAACTTATAAAAATATTTTTGTTTTACTTCAACAGCAGAGTTCCTATGTTGAGATGTATAGTCCTTGCAGCTCAAGTCCTGGACGGGGTGCGTACTTGCCCATGAGTCCAGCGACAGGAGTTCACTCACACTCGCGCGCCTCATCCCTTGTTGAAGAAACTAACACATGCCCAGATGGTTATGTACCAATGGCACCTGTTGGTGATGATGGTTATGTCGATATGGATCCAGCCAATAATCACAACGGTCATTTTCCTGATGATATGTCACAACATGGGGGTAGTAGTTGCTCTATTACATCAGGCACACCTAGTACCGATTTAAGGTTTTCCGAATATCATCTTGATAAGGTCACTAGTTTTATAGTTCCTGGTGAGGATTTACAGGCAAGACCGACCAGAGCTTATTCTGTAGGATCAAGACCTGAACAAGCTAATAGGCATCGAAAGAATAGGTGGGAATTCCTCACAAATATTTTCATATATTTCATTACATGAAAAAAAAAGAAAATAATAAGTTAAAAAGATGTCAGTGTGTTTGTAAACAAAGCACGTGTATTGTATATACACGTGCAAAACAATCCATATATACACGTGTATTGTATATACAGTGGTGTTTGTATCAATGGGCTGCTGAGAGCGGGATTCGAACTCGGGTCCTCGAGATTGCGAATCCATCGCTCTATCGAGTAAGCCACTAATGATCTTTTTAACTTATTATATTTAATTTGTTATTGTTATTCATACAATATTTCAAAAATAGTTTTTCTATTTTTTCCAATATTTAATTAACAAGATAAATAAGATTTAAATTTATAGACTTATATTATTATTTATAACATTTTATGGTAATTCATTTAGATTTTATTTCATTTCATTTTTTCATAATATTGCGCATCTTTTTTTCCACATAGTATAAAGTAAGTTTTTACTTGCAGAAATAAATAATTATTTGTTTAACATTAAATTTTTTTCCTAAAAAAGAAAACTTAATTTTAAATACGTGAAATTTTTCAACTAATTATAACTTATAATTAATAAAGTTTATCAATTAATAGTAGTTTATGCAACAAGGGTGTGAAGTGTACTTTTTTACCACGCATAATAGCTTGAGTGAAAAATGTCACACCCGAGTTGCATACTATATTTTTTGATATAATATGCAACTCACGCGTTAATACATCAATAAAATTATTTATTTTAAATAATTGTTTTTTTATTTATTTATAATTTATACAACACTTACTTACACAATATAATGTTTATAATTATAATATTTATTTCTTTATAGTAAACTTAAGTGAATCTTTTAATCAAAAAAATAACAATCCTTTACACAGTTTGATTAATTACAGACTGGACATTGCTCAGCAAGAAGCAAGCAGGGTACGGGCTTTTTCTGTGGGAAGTCGGTCTAAGAGACCTGAAATCGGCAGGTTAGCTAATGTTGTTGCTACTCCACTAGTCGCTGGTATTCAAAGTTCGCATTCGAACAAATCTAATTCAGCACCTCTTTTATCGAGTTCATGGGGTCATAATTCCGGTTGTTCCATTACTTCCGAACGTATGGAAAATCTTATGGAACTGGATTTCACAAAGCCCAATGCTCCAGTTACACTTTCATCACCTCCCTCCTCATATTCACAATCGCAATCATATTCAACTGCCACAGATACCAGTTCCTACGTCGATATGTCACCTGGACAGCCGCCAATATCAACCACTGCCCCCTACGTTGACATGAACGGACCAAGCAAGGTATGTAATTAACATTATGATTTTAATTAACTAATTATTCTTTATTATTTATTACATTGATTTTTTCGTAAAATTGTTAGTTAATAAGAAATAATTTGTCAATTATTTGGTATACCGTTTATATAGTTTAATAAAAATATTTCTCTTATATTTTACACACTAGAATGTTATTTTTTACTGTGTTTAAATTTTTATATAACTTTTAATATTATGTTTTGTTTTTTCCAGATAAATCGGAATAATAATAATAACAATAATAATAATAACATCACCACTGCCAATCACAACCACAATCAAAATCATTCTTTGCTGATTGCTTCAACTCATAAACCAGTCATCACACAGATATCATCACTGTTGAAACCTGTTGAAGAAGCAGAATCAGGTTATATGAAAATGGATGGGCATTTGGATTCAGTAGAATGGAATCAATCCAAAATAAGTCCTAAGCAAATGCCCTCGCCATGTCAAGACGATTATATGCAAATGAATGGTCCACCTGGTGGTAGGAGAACCGCGCCTGTGGATTTGCCACAGCCACGGCGACCACCTGAAGGTTATGTTGAGATGTCATTTAAACCCAAGCCAAGTCTTGACCAAGATTATATAAATATGACCTTGGGAATTGGACGTAATCGTAGACATCATAATAATAATAACAACCGTAAGAAAAAGTGTTCATTGCCAATTGCAATTCAGGCAAGTGGCAAATCCTCCAAAACTCCTAACTTTTTGCCGTTAAATGGTAGTCCAAACTCAGAAAGCTTGGCAAGTACACCAGCTTCGCCACCGCATGCTACGCCGACTGGTTCTACCGCTACGATATTCCCCTTTTCACTGAATAGTCCACAATCACCTATTAAACCGTTCACATCGACATCAACACAGACCCAAAAGTCTTCCTCTGTTGGTGCTGTCTTATCCTCGAAAAAGGAATCTGCCCCCACTGTCACACCTGTTACTAGGAAGATCTCGGCTCCCAGTCCTCTGCCTGGCGTTGATGGCTGTCCATCATCAAAAAAGGCTCACGACAACCCCGATAATTTTTCATCTTCAAATTTAACGACAAGGTTTGTATCCTTAATTAGTACAATATATCATTTAGTGAGTGTTCCATATTGTGTAATCCGAAATATTAATATAATGGGCGGTTTACATTAATAGTACGCAAATACATAATGTAAATGAAAGCACGTATTTTATCACGTGACAAAATACGTATTATTATGACACTGAACAAACATTTTATTGCACATGGGTCAATTTTATAAAACAACATGAAATAATTTTTAAATAACTTTTTTAAAATTTAATTCAACCATTAGATTTTCTTTATTATAATTTAATTTTTAAAATTCGTAATTCAATATATTATAAATTAGAATGCATTCTAATAATACTGGATTTTTTATATAAAATAAATTTAATTTTACTTATTTGAACCTGTATGAAATAAATTTTAGTTATTTAATGATCTTTCTATATAGTAATAAGTTTTTATTTTTAGGCATATACTACCTGGTAAACATGTAAATGTTACAAATATTGGCATCAGTAATCATCCGCTCAGTCCGATCACGAAAAAACTATCGGACTTAACGGTATCAAAGCCGCGTCTTGTAACAGCGTCGCCGACAACAAGTCCCACCCCTTCAGGTTTTAAACCTGTACAGCTGCCGAAACCAGCTTCGCCAAAAATTCTTGATGATACGACGCCAACTCCAACTCCAACACCGACACCAACGCCAACACCAACGCCAAGTCCGCTGGATAGTGAAGGTTATGAAAAATTACAACCTGGTGCAACACTTTTACACTATGCTAGCCTCGATTTACCTGAGATATCAAGTGCACCCCCAGTTTCACCTACTCCTGTTCAGGAGGGATTCAACTATGCGGAAATTGATTTCGCTAAGCTTAAACAAAATTAAAGCTTATGCAAACACATATGTACACATGGACACACAGTGAAACAATGACATATGTACACAAACATAACTATTGTAAAGAGATACCGCCGAAATAGAGTCGTGTTGTTGGTGCTGAACATTATACTCCGGTTTTTTTTGTCGTAAACAATTGGTCGGAGTTAACGATTGCGCCTTGTAAATAAAAAAAATATGTATCTTATAAAAACAGCTCGAATGAAACATGTATACATACGAAACGTTTAATTGTAAGTATATATACCTATGTATATATAAATGCATATATGTGTGTATATATATGTATGTATATATATTTATGTATGTGTTTATATATATAAAATATACATATATAAATATAATATTAACGATTAATAAACGCGTAGTAAACGTCGACTTCTTTTTGATTTGTTGCTTTACGAACTGTTAATCTCTTGATCTTCCCCATATAACCATTACGCTCGATACTCGTTGAAAATGAATCTGAAGATTATTTATTTTACAAGATTCGAAATAATTTTAAGGAAAAATAAAAACACTTTAACTGCCAATCGTGTAATATTTATTTAATATATATATATATAAAAATATCTTATTGCTTATTTGTACATATGTATAATTTTAACACACGATAGATTATAAAAAATGTATAAAATGTTTAATTAATAATTCAGTAATCAATATTGTGCTTTGATATTAATGTTTTGTACACGAGCGCAACATAAAATATTCCAAAACGTGCTCAAGTACAATGTATCAATTATAAATAGATAAATCGATTTAATTATCAATTAGTAAATTGTTGAAAATCTATTTATAATTTTTAAATATCCTATGAAAAAAGAAATGAAACTGAAACAGTTTTTTTTTAAATTTTAAGTTTTCAATAATCATTTCAAAAACATTCATTATTAAAATTGCTGTAATATAAATGATTGGAATGTATATATAAAGTTATTGAGAGGTTTAAGCAGCTCATATGGTAAAGTGATGAATTCATATTCTCTAGGTCTTGAGTTCGAATCTTACTCTCTTTTGATTGATACAAGAACTACTGTATACGATACATATGCTTTGTTCACAAACGCACTGACGGCCTCCGTCTCTAGTCAGCATCGCAATGATAGCATAAATACAGCGACGTTAAATAAAAAAAATAAACAAATGTTGATTATAAATCAAGCAGATACTTATAATTAATTAATATTAAAAAATAACAAAGAGTAACTAATTTTCAATAGTGTTACATTTATAAAAATTACTTTTGTTATTTAAAATTATAAATAAATATAGTATAAATAATTGAATCAAAAATATTACGTTTTAGGCATTTTCAAAATATTTTTTATTCAAAAAGTGTATAATTTATTGGTTATTGTTTGTTATTTTTTAATATTAATTTATAAGTATCTGCTTAATTTATAATTAACAGTTTTTTTTTATTTAACGTCGCTGTATTTATATAATTGCGATGCTAATTAATGACAGAGGTTGTTAGTGTTTAGGAACAAAGCACATATAACTAACAGAGGTGCTTGTTACAATCAGCCGAGAGCAGGATTCAAATTCGGAACCTCGATATTACGAATCCATCGCTCTACCGAATGAGCTACTGAGACCTCATAATCAACAGTTTATCTTATATATATTTCCAAAAATACATTTTACAAATATTTAATATTTATTTGCAACTTACTAGTTAGTGTTTGAAATATATATAAATTTTACTTTTTAAATAAAATTAAATAGTTAATCATTACAATTAAAATGACAAACTAAATAATTTACTTAAAGTTGATATTAATTAAAAAAAATTTTATTTAATAAGAAAATCAACAACAAATTTTGTAAATAACTTTTTATTTTCTATAAATCAAATAATATATCAAATAATTGCTTATTGAGATCATTTTTTTTTGCATTTTTCATTCTTAACAAAATTTTCATATATGTAAAAATAAATAATGTTATACAACAATAAACATAGTTTTTGTGCCTAAAAAAATCAATTATATTTTTTATAATTTTGAGTAAATTTAATCAATTCAAGCATATATTATAATTGTATAAAATCAATGTCGATATCACTCATAGCAAACAAAAACATATTGTCAATATTATAAATTAAAAGACTAGTAAGTTGCATTTTTTATGAACATATAGCGAAAATGTTATAAGATTTTCAAAACAATTTTTTAAAATCAAATTATTTTTAATGATTTAAATTAATCTAAACATCAATCATATATAAATTTGCGAATTTTAACACGTCATTAAAATACGTATATTTAAATAGGCTTAGCAAAAGAATTTGTTCATTAAAATAAATAATTATTATAACAATATTTTACTTGCTTCATAATTATCTGAAACAAAAAGATCTATTAAAATTTAAGGCACATTTGAGATATTGCTAAACCTATTATTAGTTTTTTATAATACAATATTCAATTGATGTGGTTTACTTCTATTAAAGTCTGTATTATTAACTATCACCATCAATTTTATATGTTGCACGATATTTTAACTTTTCTTCAGGCACCATGTTTTCCCAAACATCATATAAATATTCTCGTACCTGCTCATCAGTTGCTTCTACGTGCTGTTCTTTAATGGTGTAAAAATTTCTTTCAAAATATACTTCAAAATCTGGTGGTTGTAACTTATTGATCATTTTTGTGATACGTTTCTGTTTTTGAAATATGGCAGTTCTCTGATCATCTTCAATTGAAGGTGAAACTGGTGGAGTTTCTAAACTTAAATTACTTTCTGTTTCAGTCTTAGGAACATCTGAATTTATATTTACTTCATTTTCTAAATCGGTTTGTTTAAAAACCTAAAAATAAGAAATGTCTCATTTATAAAGAAAACTTAATTTTTTACTTATGTACAGAGTATAATTTCTTATAGCTTACCTTTTTACTACCTTTAATCTCTTCTTTTCGTTTTCTTTTTTTATTTGCAGAATTAGTTTTGGGAGCACTTTTTGTTACACTTTTTGGTCGAGGTTTAAATTTTTCCAAAGAAGACAAATCAAGATCATACATAACATCCATGGCTTCTGCAACTGCTTTTTGCCATGTTCCAAATATATTTGGTTTAACTGATAATGCTGCAGCAAATTTAGGTTCCTTCTTTTTCATTTCATCAGTAACGAGACTAGCTCGCTTACGGAAATCTTCGATTCCGTTGAAAGGAATCATATGATGACAAGGTATCCAACTGTGTCTGCCATTGTCATTAAAAAAATGAACATGTATCATTAACGTTTTAGATTTACCAATAGCTGAAAAGAATATTATTTATTAATTATTATCTAAGATAACATATTTCAGATATAAATGTGACTTACTTTGGACTTTTTGAAAAGTCATTAATGAATTTGGATCGTTAGTAATCATACATGGCCAAAATGGATAAACACTCATTCGAGCCCAAGCTAATTGATTTAGTTCCCATGTACTATTCTTTATCATATCTTCAGATGTAAAAGAATTTTCAATACCTGAAGAGTTTTTGGACATATTCTCTTCTTTTTTGCTGAGATGGATACTTTCTTCAGATGCAAGTTCTTCTGCATTCTATAAAAATAATTAAAATTTATCTGATTAAGTAATTTATTTAAAATTTTAACCAAATTAAGTAAATTTATGTTACATAAAATTCATAGTTTTTCATGTTTATTTATATACACTTTTAGGTTATATCACTATCATCATAAATTCCTTACCCATTCCGTGCTTTCCGATTTGTCGGCTAAAATATCATCGTTCAGAGCGAAGTCTTCTTGGCCTTCCATGATTTATCAGATGAAAAGTGATTTATAAAATAAAAATTAAACCCAATGTTTTGCTTATATTTTATCAGTGCAATGCGGGATAAGTCGATGTCCAACGTCAACAAATAAGATAATCAAGAAGCGGCATAACTTCCCGCGGTTTTCGTATTTTTTTGGAATTTATAGGTTATGCGCATGCGTTCACGTACTATCAACTTTAAAACTTTTGTTTTTACTATTTTTACAATTACTAAATGCTCATTAGAGTTATTTGATATTTCATATTTAATACATTTATCGTCAATAATTACAAATATAAATATATACTTTTATTCATCAAATTTATTAACTTTAAAAATTTTACATTAAATAAAAAAACAAACTAAAGACTAAAATCGCGCCATAAGCACACATCAAAATGATCAAGTTTCTGACTGTCATTGTGCGTTACAAGTTCTCGAGATGAATACCAACAATCAAACGCTTGCATCAATCTTCTGATTAATTGTTACCTGCATGCTGATGCTGTGGATATATTTATTCATTTCGGTGGAAATTCAAGTAAGTAAAAAATAATTGAGCAACAGTATTTATTAAAAAAAAACCGTTACCGAAAAGAAGTTTATTATTTTTAAAAAATGAATTTCGATTTAAAAAATACTTTATTTTTCGTCATACAGAAAACATTGATATTTGCGTTAAAAAGAAATTAATATGTTAAATCAATGTAAGCACGACGATTTTTGGAAACTTTAAAATGTTCATGTTAAGCATAGAAAAAAATTCCAGAAATTAGTAACGATTTCATCATAATAATATTATTACCGATAAAAAATGTGTTTTCTAACTTCGATGGTAAATTTTTAGAAATGACAGCTTTTTTAAGATTACATTTGTTTTTTTCTTAGAAATATATAAATACATTAACAAATTATTATTATTAATCAGTGCAACAATGATATTTCAATCAGATTATGAATAAATGTGAGATATTTTAATTAAAAAGACCTTTACATTGTATGTATTGATAACGTATAAAATTTATCCAGGTAGTAGTCTTCAATGAATTTTTATTTCATATACTGATTTGCTATGTAGAGTGCTTGCAAAAAAATTTTTTTTCAATTTTATCTGAGAAAAAGAAAAATTTTTTATGAAATTGTTCACGTATAAGAAAATAACCGTTTATACTTTTTAAAATTTTTTGTTCGATTTGGAGGCGGGTTTAGTATAAGACTTTAGATGGTAGAAATTTTTTTATCAAAATCGATTTATTACGTTATAAGATAAATGACCCTACTAAAATAGAGTTTATATTAAGTTTTTCTTTTATTTTTCGTTTTCATATACGTGTAAAAAATTTATTGCCGATGACTTTTAAATAGAAAAAAAAAACACGCAGATGAAAAGCCAGTAAGAATATTAGTGAAACAAACCTATAGTTCTCAAAATAAACTTTATAGAAGTTTAATTTAACCTAAATCGAAAGCATATATTTATCATAACTTGATAATTAATCTACGAAATTTTTTTAGTTTTTATTTTTTATCAATAAATTATTCATTAAATTATGATAAGGACATAAACGTAAATGACTTATTATTATCATGAAACGGGGTAAAGCGATCAGGTGTCGAGCAAAGCGAGCATTTTTGAATATATGATTTTCTAATTTTTTATGTTTACTTATGTATATATAATAATAATTTTTTGAACTTTTGTTAATAATTAAAAAATATTATTACTACACATAAAGAAGAGTGCATAAAAAATTAGAAAATCATTTATAAAAAATGCTCGCTTTACCCCGTTTTATGGTATATTCCAATTATTGTAATTAAACTTTATTAAAATCAGTCATTATCTCATTAATTAGAAAAGAAAACGAAATCAGTTCTAGAATATAATATAATAATTAACGTTAGCTTCTTGTTTTATTTGAATTTTTAATGTTTCTTTTAATCATTTTGCGAATTGAAATTTTGAAATTATTTATTGATATTAAAATAGTTTTATTTCAAGTTTTTTATATTGTTTGAAAAAAATTATTAAAAAACTATAAATAATGCAAGTGCACGCTGCGCTTTCAAGTTTATCTTTGCAAGAATGTAGCTGCATGATATACATATAGTGCGAACGCTTATAAAAATCAAACTATTTTCTCATCATATAAATTGGGTTTAGATGCCTAAATAAGCGTTTATTATTTTTAGAAAAAAAAACACTCTTATTAAACGTTTTTTTTTATTTAATTTAAAATAACGAAAATCAAATACCATTGTTTAAGGATAGATCAAATAAAATTACTAATTTTTCAAATTGGCCTATAGAAAAAATTTATTTAAATTATTATTTCAGGTCAATTACGCAAAAAATAAATATAAAGCTCGTTACTAAATGATAAAATATACATATTGCATACTATAAATAATTTCATTAATTAAGATCTAATTATTTTGCAAGTTGTTCCACTATCAATTAAAAATTTCAAGTTATTCTTTTCTATTTCTTTAAAATTTAATAATTTTTTTATAATAAACAGTCCCAAAGCCATTAAGGATGGCAATGAATATATTAATAATTTGTTTTAAATTGTAAAAGACAATGATAAAATAAATTATTTTTATATGCTATATTTGACTCAGAATTAAAAGATTAAGCTTCAGCGAAAGTTAAGAGTCCTATTCATTTAAAAAATTAAACTATAGAATTAAATTATTAAAGTGAAAAGAAAAATCGGGAGTCATATTTTTTTAAATTTAATTTATTATAAATGTACAATAATAAAATAAACAATTATATTATAATATAGAAATTTACACTTTCTGTATAACGAAAATTTTACAGCATTTATCGATTATCTAAGTTGACTCTGTTACTGTTTGCAATGAAACGGATAGGAATGAAGCATGTTCCACAAACATCGTAAAATCAACGATTTCTAATAAGTTAGCCTTTTATTAGAAAAAAGTGAAACTTAATGATTTTTCGATGCCTTCATTTTCTTTATTGTAAAAATAAATGAAAAATAAAGATCCAATATGATGAATTTTTGCTTTCAACATTTTCAATTATTCAAAATATTTTTATGGTATAACAAAATAATTTTATCTTTTATCAATAAAAGATTTTATAAATAAAAGATTACTCTATATTATATTTATTTTATTCGAAAAACAAATACTTTCATACGTAATACAAGTTGAAAATTTAATTTTTCACATGACCACACACATTTAAATAACTTATATTTTTATGATTCTTAAATAGATAATTTTCTATAGTTCAGTGCAAAGAATTAGTTAATTTACATAATGCTTTTTTCATGTCATATTCAACATGAAACATTGATACAACTCTTTTATACCATAGATTTTACATTAACAAAAAATAGAATTTTCTACCAAGAGCACAAGTTTCCTTGTTTTTCAGCTCTTTAATCAGATAGAAATAATTTTGTATATAACGAAAGTCTGCTATCTGCGTTACAGCTGCTGCACGCTGTTAGAAATTTTAGTGAAATTTAATATGATGCAATGGAAGCTAATTTCAAACAGGTACATCAAAAACTTTTGGTGTAAAATGAATTTAATGAATATCTAACCAAAACCTAAATTAGTTAACAAAATTTAATTGGCAGTTCATAAAATTTGATGAAAAATTCATGTACTTTTATGTTACTGTACATAATAATATATTAACTGTAAATCAATTCTTATGCTCATGTTAACTAATTTACGTTTGGTTACACGTTCATTAAATTCTGTTTTCATTTAAAGTTTTTGATGCAGCTGCTTAAAATTTGCTTCAATTACGTGTATTAAATTTCAGATAGAAATTTTAACACTTTGAATCTTTCAATATAATAATATTTTCTTTTCCATGCTATTATGGCACGACATGTATTGGCACCCGAGTGCAACGAGGGTGATAATTCACGTCGTGCAATAGGCCATTTATACCACGAGTATCATACGATTTTTTATAGCACTGACTAGCATAAATTTGCTGTCACGTCTGTCAGTGGCATTAGCAGTCCATTTATGCACCGTGTGGTTATCGTAAAAGCACATTATATAAGGTGCTTGTATCAATCGGTTGCTTAAGATTATGAATCCATTGCTCTACCGACTAAGCCACTGAAGTCTCGAAAACAACCATAATTAGCTTTATTAATACAGAAAATTCTTGGAATACCCTTTTTAGTGAAATTACTTATGCTACAATTTATTAAATTTAATTTTTATTTTTGATAATTTATAAATCTTCGCATTGCAGTTATTGTGCATGGATTTAAAATAAATTTTAATAAATTTTATATTTTTAAATGATATCATAAAACTTTTCTTATTTAATGTTAATATTGAAAATTCAACAATGAAAATAAACATTGATAAAATACTTCCACTTGCAATAATTATTAATAGCTGATATGTACTGATACCACTTGTTTCCTTCATAACTTTAATTTGTGATTCCTTTAAAGACTTTTCATTACCACGAGATTCATTCCATTTATTTTCGCGCCATTTATCAACCAAGCCAGCTTCCGTCAAAGACTGTATAACTTGCTCGAATCTTCTAGTATACCACGATACAGGTGTCATCATTATTATTAAATATTGTAGCACAACGTAATCTTTTAAAATAGCAATATTTGCTTTTCCATGCATTGACATTGAAAGTTTAATATCATCGAAAGCTTCTTGATGTGAACGCATACACGTAATGTTTTTGTAAGAATAGAAAATTAATTTTTCGATGCAATCATAAGTAGTTTGATTAACTGGTAGAACAATAGCTTTTTGAGCTAACTTCTTTAGAACTAAATTTTCTGTACCTGATAAGATATTTTGTCTCCGTTTGCTTACTATAAAAGTTATTCCAGAATTTTCGACCTCATCCCAAGATTTCATTATTATTTCTTTGCCAAATTCTAATTGTATATTTAGCAATCGATCAATGATACTAACTGAATAAACAATCGATATAAAAAGAATCGACGAAAATAAAATTCTTTCTGCTAGGCTCTTTGTATTGTCCTTTAAACTAATACCAAATACAGCATACGAGATATTTTTAATATTCCAGAAGCTTGTATTGAATTTCATGAAATGAACCGAAATTCTTAATACAAAGATTATTAGTGCAGTTACTACAAGAAAGGTGAAAAAATTTCCTGACATATTCATTTCATGTGAATGCAATATTGGAATTATAGCAACAATTGGTTCTGAACGGCGAATATAGCTATAACGTAATATTTTAAATAAATTTTCTTCATTGGTATTAATACCAAAGATTCTCTTGTCATCGATCCATTCGGGTACAGTAAAGAAATTTCCATAAACGTCAATATCTTTTGATAATAATAACGTTGATATACCACCCTTCACCATACAGCGTTTACTAACGTTTGTTTTCATAGCAGAGTTCGTAGACATAAAAATTTTCCATGTAAAATTGCTAACTTCTGCAATAGTTTTATATATAAGTCCTTGCCAACCAACAAAATTTTTCTGATCAAAACAACCTTTTGCATTTATTTTCACATCGATATTTGGAATTTTAGGACTAAATACAATTTTTAATTGACGCCCATCAAAATTTCTAGATACATCTGGGAAAATTTCTTTAATGGAACAAAATTCTTGTATTATATACGATTTTAAGTAAATATCATATTGATGTAGAAAACTGTGTGACTCTAATTTTGAATTATTATTTAACAACAATCTTTTATCATTAACATAATCTTGAGTGATATCTAGGAATTTTATTAGTACTTTGTTCTCTTTTCGTACAAGTTCTTTCGTTTTAAATGTTGACCTAATAAATGTTTTCAGTAATTTACTAGATATATTTTGTTGATGGATAATAATAATCAATAGTTTTGCAAATTCAATAGGCATTTCCCAATATACAAACACGGGATGCATTTCATTTTTAAAATTTTCTATTGTATCTTTATGTTTAATATTTGAAATTGAAGACAATGAGATATAAATATGATTTGATTTATACAAAAATTCAAAATAGGTATCTAAGTCACTGTTTATGAGTGTATCTATATGAAAGATTAGAAGAAGTACTTGACTTTGATGTATTGATTTGAGTAGTTGATGAACTTGATGGGTGTATTTATTAAGATTATTTCCAAAGCCCAAAATAACTGTAGAATATTTGAATGCTGTTTGATCACGTAAGCATTTTTCTAATCTATGTAACCAATCTGATTGATTTAATGTGTAAGTGATTGAATTCAATGTAATCAAAAGTGTTAGGACTGCAATTTGAAAATTCATTTTTTATTTAAAAATAATAATTTAAAAATTTTGTTTATGTAAAAAATATATTATTTTAAAAATAAAAACTATAGAAGTTATATACTCAGCAAACGAAGATTTATAATTGACTGACCATAATGACTCTTGATTGCAAAAGCTTATTTTATAAAATCAATACTTGCTTATTTATTAAACTAATTAATTTATATATTGTTTAAGGTAATTGCAGCGGTGCCATGGTGATTAAACACTACTAGTAGAAAATGTGCAACTAAAAAATTTATAAAATTATATTTTAATTATATGTGCAATTAACATATTTTGTAAAACAAAAATTATAAAAAATAAATACGATGTTTTTTTCTCGGTCTCCATAATATTTTTGTCTGAGAAAAATCACACACGCGAAATTCCACTGTTCCTTTTAAATTTAGTTTATTAACTGAAATTCAATGCAATCGCATTAATATTTATAAAACAAGCCTCTGTTTACAGCACAGACTTTTCCCGTCGGACTCTCTCACTTTAATATAGTACACGGGTTTTCATACGTAATTCGATCGTTTTATATTGAATTTCCTACGAAAATTTAACTGGCTATACACTTTAAATATTTTATTTATAGTTTATATATACCAACAAAAGCAAAAAAAATTACAGTATCATTCTTAAAAATTATTTCATCAAACATAAATCTCTAAAATTCATAAAATACAATTTTTAAAATAAAAAAACACCATATAAACAACATCAAAATATAACGAAATTTGTTTTACAAGTTTTCGTTGATAATTTGTACAATAATTTTACCTTTGAAAATTCTTTGTTATATATTAGTTGTTGATAGGAATGAATAGAAAGGTTTTTATGAAATAAGGAAAAATTGTAGTTTATTTGAATTTATTTATTATTATATTTTCAGGATAACAGCAATTCTTAATCTAATACTTTGGCCACATATTGACATGGCAATATCCAATATATCAGTGATATATTTTCAACACTATTGATTTCTACGTGGGAATATATTTACAATATGTGGGCAATTCTATTTCCAATATGTGAGAATAAAGTGGATTTTGGACCTAGGGATTGATAAATAATAAACAAAGGCTAAACATTGGAAAAATTTTTTTAAAGAGATGTTCAAATAAATGCAAAATATTGGATATTCCCTGGTAGAAATTTACTCTAGATCTGTCTAGATCTGTCTAGTTTTGTATGTTAAATAATCGAGGCATCGATAAAACTAGACAAATTTTCTACCAGAGTTGTTTCACCAATATCATAGTAATACGAAAAATTTTTACGCAGGTTTTGATATTGAAAATTCACTGATAAAAATAAATATCGATGAAATACTTCCACTTGCAATAATTAACAATAACTGATATGTACTGATACCACTTGTTTCCTTCATAACTTTAATTTGTGATTCTTTTAAAGACGTTTCATTAGCAGGAGATTCATACCATTTATTTTCGCGCCATTTATCTATCAAACCAGCTTCAGTCAAATACTGTATAACTTGTTCAAATCTTCTAGTGTACCACGATAATGGTGTCATTAATATTATCAAATGCTGTAATACAATGTAATCTTTTAAAATCGCAATATTTGGTTTCCCATACAATGACATTGAAAGTTTAATGTCGTCATAAGCTTGCTGATATGATCGTATACACGTAATATTTTTATAAGAATAGAAATTTAATTTTTTAATACAATCATAAGTAGTTTGATTAGCTGGTAAAACAATAGCTTTTTGAGCTAACTTCTTTAGAACTGAATTTTCTGTACTTGATAAGATATATCGTCTCCATTTGCTTAGTATAAAAGTTATTCCAGAATTTTCAATCTCATCCCAAGATTTCATTATTATTTCTTTGCCAAATTCTAATTGTATATTTAACAATTGATCAATGATACTAACGGAATAAACAATTGATATGAAAAGAATTGAAGAAAACAAAATTCTTTCTGATAGACTCTTTGTATTATCCTTCAAATTAATCCCTAATATAGCATAAGAGATATTGTTAGTATTCCAGAAACTAACGTTAAATTTCATGAAAAAAACTGAAATTCTTAATATAATAATTATTATTGCAGTTACTATAAGAAGGGTGAAAAAATTTCCTGACATATTTATTTCATGTGAATGCAAAATTGGTATTATAGCAACAATTGGTTCTGAACGGCGAACGTAACTATAGCGTAATATTTTAAATCTATTATTTTCATTGGTATTAATACCAAAGATTGTCTTGTCATCGATCACTGAGGGTATAGTATAGAAATTTCCATAAACGTCAATTTTACCTGACATTAATAATTTTGACATATCACCATTTATTGTGCAGCGTTTGCTAACGTTTGTTTTCATTGCAGAGTTCTCAAACATAAAAATCTTCCACGTAAAGTTGCTAACTTCTGCAATAGTTTTATATATGAATCCTTGCCAACCAACAAAATTTTGCTGATCAAAACAACCTTTCGCATTTATTTTTACATCGATATTTGGAGTATTGGGACTAAATGCAATTTTTAATTGTCGACCATCAAAATTACTAAATATATCTGGAAAAATTTCTTTAACAGAATAAAATTCTTGAATAGTATACGATCCTGTGTAAATGTCAAAGTAATGTAAAAAATCTGATTCCAATTTAGAATTATTTTTTAATAATGATCTTTTATCATTAAAATAGTCTGCAGTGATATCTAGAAATTTCATTTGTATTTTCTTACCCGTTCGTATTAGTCGTTTTTGTTTAAATGTTGATCGTATTAATGTTCTCAGTAAATTACTAGACACATTTGGTTGATGAAATATAATAATCAAAATCTTTCCTAGTTCATTAGGCATTTCCCAAAATCCCATTATATGATTCATTTCATTTTTAAAATTTTCTGTTGTCTTTTGTTGTGTAATATATGAAATTGAAGATAATGAAATATAAATGTAGTTAGAATTAAAAAAATGTTCAAAATCTACGTCACTATTAGCAGCATAATCTATTTGGAAGATCAAAAGAAGAACTTTACTTTGCTGTATTAATTTTAATAATTGATTAACTTCATACGTATACTGATTAAGATTATTGCCTAAGTTTAAAATAATTGTAGAATATTTGAATGCCGTTTGATGACGTAAGCATTTTCCTAATCGATGTAACCAAACCAATTGATTCAATGTGTAAATGGTTGTATTTATAGAAATCAATAGTGCTAAGACTATTATTTGAAATTTCATTTTTAATGTCAAATATTTAATTAAAACAATTTATTTGTTTAATATTATATTTATAATATAAGAAAAATTATAGAAAAGTTTAATATTCAACAAACGAATATACATATATTACTAGCCATAAAGATTCTTGATTGCAAAAGCTTATTTTATAAAATCGATACTTGATTATTTATTAAACTAGTTCATATAATGTTTAAGGTAATTCCAGCGGTACAATCGTGATTAAAAGTTAAGCGCTTATGGCCATGAGAGCATACATGTTTACAAATGTCGAGATGCATAAAATTTTCAAAAGAGAGTATATTACAGCTCGGCATTATATATTCACGTGCTTTGTTAATTTAACATTACTTTTTAAATAATAGTAATGTTATAAACATATTTTCATGTGTGGAATTTGACTCTCGTTTTATGCTGAATTTATTATTACATTTGAGCTCCTATAATCCGTAGAAAAAGTTAATAAATAATTACAATAAAATTAATTCAACTATTTAGATTAATTTTATTAAAGTTAGAAAGAATTGTCAAAATTACAAATTTTTGTAGTTTTACAACATAAAATTGCAAACAACTTGAAAAGTAAGTAGTTAATTAATGTATTATTTAGTATTTCGAACTGAAAAGTTTTAAAAACTTCTTCAGAGTATACATTTTAATGTTATATCATTACTTAGCCAAAAAATTAAATTAAATTTCTGAAAAAATTTTCCACCTCTACCATTAAGTATATGAAATTTAAGCATGCATTACATATTTCAGTATACTGAACAAGGGTGAATGATATTAAAAATAAAAAGGAGCAAAACAAATATGGTTTTATCTAAATTTTGAATTATTTTCATTAGAGTTTAATTACACAAAAATAGAGAACGATAACTAGTGTTTTTGATGGTCTGGAGCAGTGACCAATCAGTATTTAATTGAAAATTATTTAGTCATTATAACATCTTAAATTCAACTCTTGTATTTTTAATTCATGTATTTTCAATAAATTAAAAATAAAATTTGAATTCATGAACTTACAGGTTAGTAAAACTAAACTCAATTAAATAAATTTATTGAATTTGTTTAAAACAAATTTTGTAAAATAATCTAGTTTCTTTTTTATCGGTAAACTTAGCTATATTATTAGATATAATTACAAATGGAAAATTTCAACTCTTGTTTTTTAGTTTATGAATTTTAAATGAATTGAAAAATGTAAATTTGAATTTTTGAACTTAAAGATTAGCAAAAGTAAACTGTATTAAATAAATTTATTTAATTAATCTAAAATCAATAAATTTAATTGTAACAATTTAAGAAAAAAGGATAAAATGAATAATTAATTTTTTTATTGAAACTATTAATTCGCTTTTTTTGAGAATTTTAGAAGCTTAAATGTAACAACGAATCCAGTATAAAAAGAGTGTCGAAATTGAAGCATGATAATATGTTTACAATAATACTGTTGTCTAAAAATAATGTTTAGTTTATAAAGTAATAATACTACCTTCTGAAAATTTTCTGCATTTCAACATTTATAAATACGTATTCTCGCATGCTTATATGCACTTAACTTTTGACTACAATTATATCAGTGGAATCACTTTAAACATTATATGAATTAGTTTAATAAATGATTAAGTATCGATTTTACAAAATAAACTTTTACAATAAAGAATCATTGTGGTTAGTCATATACAAATTTATATTTGCTGAATAAAGGCCTTTGCTGTGATTTTTCTTTTATTAGAAACATAATATATATTTTTTACATTACAAACCAATTTTTATTATTTGAAATTAATTATTTTTAATAAAAAATGAATCATCGAATCGCAGTCTTAACACTTTTAATTTCTTTAAATTCAACCATTAATACATTATACCAATCGGTTTGGTTAAATCAATTAGAAAAATGTTTACGTGATCAAACAGCATTCAAATATTCTACAGTTATTTTGGGCTTGGGCAATAATCTTAATCAGTATAAGCATCAAGTAAATGAACTATTGATGATGTTACAGCAAAGTCAAATCCTTCTTTTGGTCTTTCGAATTGATTATATCTTTGAGGGTGAATTAAATTTCGAACGTTATTTTAAATCTAACCATATTTATATTTCACTATCTTCAATTTCAAACATTAAACATAAAGGGACAGTGAAAAATTTTAACAATGAAATGAGTCCTTTAATTGGATATTGGGAAACGCCAATTGAATTGGCAAAAGTCTTGATTATTATATTCCATCAACAAAACGTGTCCAGTAATTTACTGAGAACATTAATAAGGTCAACATTTAGACGAGAAGAATTAACAACAAATAACAAAGTACCAATCAAATTTCTAGATATCACTGCAGACTATGTTACTGATAAAAGATTATTATTAAAGAATAATTCAAAATCGAAATCAGACAGTGTTTTACACAATTATGACATTTACTCAAAATCATATATTATTCAAGAATTACATTCTGTGAAAGAGATTTTCCCAGAAGAATCTAGAAATTTTGATGGTCGACAATTAAAAATTTCATTTAGTCCCAATACTCCAAATATCGATGTAAAAATAAATGCGAAAGGTTGTTTTGATCAGCAAAATTTTGTTGGTTGGCAAGGACTCATATATAAAACTATTGCGGAAGTTAGCAACTTTACGTGGAAGATTTTTATGGATGAGAACTCTCCGATGGCAAAAAATGTTAGCAAACGCTGCACAATGAAAGGTCATATATTAGAATTATTAAGGTCAAATGACATTGACGTTTATGGAAATTTCTATACTATACCCGCGAACATCGATAACACAGCAATAAATAGTATTAATACTAATAAAGTAAGTTTTTTCCATTATTTACGTTATAGTTATGTTCGTCGGTCAGAACCAACTTTTGCTATAATTCCAATATTGCATTCAGAAGAAATGAATGTATCGGGAAATTTTTTCACCCTCTTTATGGTCACCATACTAATGATTATTGTATTAAGGATTTCGATTCATTTCATGAAATTTAACACCAGCTTCTGGAATATTTATAATATCTCGTATGCCATATTTGGTATCAATTTAAAAGACAACACAAAGTGCCTATCAGAAAGAATTTTATTTTCGTCGATTCTTTTTATATCGATTGTTTATTCAGTTAGTATCATTGATCGATTGCTAAATATACAATTAGAATTTGGCAAAGAAATAATATTAAACTCTTGGGATGAGGTTGAAAAATCTGGCATAATTTTTGTCTTAAGTAAACGTCGACAAAAGCTGTTATCAAGTACAGAAAATTCAGCTCTCAAAAAGTTGGTTCTAAAAGCTATTATTTTACCAATTAAAAAAATTACACATTATTGCATTGAAAATTTAATTTTCAAGTCTCATAAAAATATTACGTGTGTACGTTCTCAACAGCAAGCTCATGATGATATTAAGCTTTCAAGTTCAGTACATGGGAAACCAAATATTGCGATTTTATCAGATTATGTTGTACTAGAGCATTTAATAATGATGATGGCATCAGCATCGTGGTACACTAGGAGATTCGAACAAGTTATACAGTATTTTGCTGAAGCTGGTTTAATTGATAAATGGCGCAAAAATAAATGGAATGAATCTCCTGCTAATGAAACGTCTTCAAAAGAATCAAAAAATAATGTTGTGAAGGAAACAAGTGGTATTAGTACATATCAATTATTAATAATTATTGCTACTGGAAGTATTTTATCAATATTCATATTTATTGGTGAATTTTTAATATCAATAGTAAAAGAGAAAGGTTGCATGATACAATTTAGAAATATAAAATTATGTAAAATTTATTTTCGATCTTTGAGCAATAATTGCAAAGAGAAGATTTATAAATTATCAAAAATAAAAATTAAATTTAATAAAAGATGGAATTAGTAATGACATAAAAAAAGAGATTCTGGAATTTTTGTGCATTGATAAGGCTAATTATAATTGTGTGAAAAAAAGTTCTTATTATATTGAGTTAATATTTATAAAACAATTTTTAAAATATTTTTAACATGAAAGTATATGCTTTTTATGGAGCCACATCCAATGTCTTTTACACAGAAGAAAATTAAGCTACAAAGATATTTATATTCTTTTAATAATTATAACAGACATGAGAAAGAAGTAATGATAATCTCTTAGGCTCAGATGGGTTGGAATGAAGTGGAAAAGTCTTCAATAACTTTCATCATAAGCAAATGGAAACAAAGTTTTTCATGAAACATAGAAAATTCAGTACTACGAAGTCGGCTTAAAAAGCTATTATTCTGCCAGCTGGAGAAGTTACTTCCTATTTTTGAGAAATTAGTTTTCTACTCCTATAAAATATCACATGTATACAGTTGCATCAGTAAGCTTATTAAAATATTGAGTTCCTGATTTCAATATCAAATTTGATTAAAAAATAAAATCTGCTTTGTTTTTTTTGACAACTTATAATAAAAATGAAATCAGATTGTATAATGTGAAAAAGTTTTTATTTGTAAAATAAAATAAACATTGTAGAAAGTGGTCTTTTTTTTATAAAATACTTTTATTAAGAGAAAACAAATTATTTTTTTATATTCTTAAAATATTTTGAATAATTTGAAATATTGAAAACAATGGTTTATAACAATAAACGTTTTTGCATTTTTTTATCTGGTATAAATAATAGAAATTGTCGCAGACATACATTTTTTTTAACGTCAGCAGAGTTTAAGAAAAACCATTTCCTGTGCCGTGTTTGTTAACTTCGGCTGGCGTATAGGAGATCTCCACTTTATAAAAAAAATTAAGTCCTTACCAACCAATAAAATTTTGCTGTTCTAAACTGATTTTTGCATTTATTTTTACATTCGTATGTGGGAAATCAAATCTAAATGGCATTTTTAATTAACAATCATTGTAATTTCTAAAAATATCTGAGAAAGTTTCTTTAATAGATGAAAATTTGAACGATGTGAGCGTCAAATTTACGCAGTTAAACATTCAATTTGGATCTCACATCATTAGTTTGTAACAATCTTTTATTATCATTAACAATGTCTTCGATGCTTTCTAGAAATTTTATTTGAGCTTTGCTGTTTTTCATTACATTTTTAACAAACTATTTAAAATATTTAAGCACATGAGACATTTTACTTTTGAAATTTTTTCTTGTATTATTATTTATGACATTTATAATAATTGAATAAAATACTATAAAAAATTATCCAAAATATTTAATATACCTAATAGTTAGTCTAATTTAATTCTATAGGTGAAGAAAGGACTGATTGAGATCATTGCTCATGTAAATAATTGTAAAACATTTAAAAGCTGTATGATCAAATAAATATTTTCCTAAACGATTTATGCAGCTAGATTGATTCAGTTCATAAATGAATCAATTGAATAAACCGAAATGAAAAGTGTTCAAATAACAATTTGAAAAATTCATTTCATAATTAAAAATAAAATATTTTAAGAATTTGTAAAGAATCATAGTATTGATTTGTACTTTCAGTTATGAAGTGTAATGAATAAGTAGCTATAATGTTTCTCTATACTAATGACTAACTATAATGATAGCAAAAACATGTTCCGTAAAATCAATATTCATTTATTATTTAAATTTATTGATTTTATCTGTAATTAACTGATGTCAAATTATTTAAAATTTCTAAGTATTGTGTTAAAAATAGTTTTTATTGTGATAAAGTCAAACTGTTCAAACAAAATTGTTGTCCACCTTTTTTCAATTAGAAAAAAACTAAAATTTTAATACAAGTATTCTATTATGTGAAAATTTTCCAAAAAAGTACTAAATTTAAGTAAATAGTAATAAATATAAGTAAATATGGATACAATAAACCTATTTGATTTTCACATTAATGAAGATATCCTTCTATAGGATTGATAGACGAACGGACAATTTCAAATTTGAATTATTTAATTATCTTATGAATGCTCCAAATATTTTAAAATTATTTTATGTGTTTTAGAAATTTTATTGAACGACTTCGAATAGAAGTTGTTTTAAACTCTTCAATTTCTTAACAAAAAATTTAATTTATTATTAATTCTTACCAAATTATATAATTGTATTTCCAATAATTGATTATAGATACTAACTAAAAAGTAATTAAAATAGGAATTTAAGAGATTAAAATTCTATCAGATGGGTTTTTTTCAATCGTCAAAATATTGAAAAAGTCACCATTTTTTAAATACTCATTCCATTGTAATATTTTAAAAGACTCCAAATTTTTAAATTGGTTGCAAAACCACACTGAATTAAAATTTTAAAAGTTACTTCAATAATTAAAAATAGATTTTTTTTTCAAAATTCAACAAATTTAAACATTTAACAGCGCTAACTATTGTGATTAAAAAATTTATGACCGCTATAGTTAGATAACTGAAGGTTTATGTTCGAATTTGGAAAAAAGTAATAATTGGGGATTGAAGAATTCATGGCTGTTTTGAAAATACCTTTTTTCGAATATTTTAGAGTCTGTGCCAAATCTATATATAGTAAAATTAAAGCTCCTAGACAAAATTCGTGTTGGTTGTTTTTGAAACATTTTCAAAACTTGCTCTACAAAATCGATACTTACAAGGAATACATAAAGAGTTTCGGTCTCGAATTTACATTTAACTTCAGGATTGTTTTTTTCATATACAATTATGAAAAATTTCGCAACCATTTAATTTAACACATGATTTTTTTAAATATTATGTGCTGTTTTGTCGAAATTTTGAGATGTTATACAAAATTCAAAGTATAAAAAAAAAACAATTATTGTCGTAAATTCAAAAAGAACATAAGTATACAAGAATCTAAAGTCGGAAAATAAAAGGTATAATATCATGTATATATTCTTCAATAATCTTTAGCAATTCTATCATCAGGTTGACGGCGTAGTACCTTGTAATTTCGTCTTTTGCACTGCGGGATGACAGATAAAAGTCAATTGAATTTAAATCATGAATGTGAATGAAGCGTTGTATACAACAGAGCAAAGACCCTGCTGGCAATCTGGTGGCAGCTTTGTACTTGGTAATAGCTTTAAATCGTTGTATTGCATTTCTAAGCACCCTCAGGGGGTGGCTAACGTTCGCTTTATGTATGTGTGTATATATATATATATATATATATGTATAGAATGTATGACAAACTTGACTAGGTTGGTATAGTCATCTTTAGTTTCACTTGATTAAAAATTTTTTTTAATTTTATTTAAGTCACTATATTTATGCCATTATTGTGATGCTAATTACAGTGGTGTTTGTATCAATAAGTCGAGAGCGGGATTCGAACTCGGAACCTCGAAACTATGAATCCATTGTTCTACGGAGTGAGCCACTGAGACCTCGAAATTTGATTTTTGTATAATGTACACAAAAATAACGTTTTTAGCTTGCACAAAGATCTTTATGCATAATATTTCAACTATTTTTTTTAAGTATTCAATTAAGGAGTAATTTAGTAAAATCCATTTTATTTCCGTGTTGTATATAGTATTTTATTCTTATTTTAATTACGACTGCTATATTAGTTTAAAACCAGCAAAATTTCAAATTGTAATTAAATTTAAAAAGGTATCGCTAAAAAAATGTTTGCGAACACTAATAACATGTTATATTATTCCTTATTACTTTAACAAAGTTGTGATTACTATTAAAATAGGACAATAAATTAGATGCATAACAAAATTATTTTGTCGATTCCTTAAAATATCGATTTTGTTTTCTAGTTAAATTTTAAAACAAGTTCCCATTACGTATACGAAAGAATTCATTTTTTCTTCGTTAAAATAGCCGTCAACTAATTTATTAAAACAAAAGAGAATTGTAGAAGGTCAAAATACAATACTGAATGTACAAAAACGAAGCATACCAAATTGAAAAATCAGTATAACGAGGTGCCATGCCAGACACGAGAGCGCGGGCATTAGAAGCGCGCACGAGAGCCAAGCGTTTAGGTCAAGTGGCACGCGACACGTGCAAAAGAATCCATTGGTTAAATGAATAAGAGAGAAAGAAAGAGGAAAAGAAAAAAAAAGGAAGGATCTACTGTTTTTATACATCTCCAAGGTTCTCTTGGTTGTCGCATATAACTTATTTTAGTATTTGGCTCGCTGCTGCGAGACCCTGAAAGTTTCAGGGTCAGCTAGAGTCGCGTGCCGTCTGCTTAGAAAAATCACTTTATTACCTTTTTTTCTCTCTATCCTCTTCTTCTTCTTCTTGCTTATAATGTAACAACCCTCTTTTAGCAGTTTTGTTTCTTATAACCTTTGTCGAGTCTTTTACTCTGTTTAGCTATTCGATTAGAGGGGCTGGATATTTTTCGCGAGACGCGCACGCGCTGTGTCGCACTACTTCTTCCTACTTTTTTTTTCTACTTCTCATCCCTACCGAAAATTTTATAGTCGTATAACGATAAAGAAAAGGTCTTTCTTGCTAATAACTACCGTTGACTTCAGCTTTCGTTTACTATTTTTAAGCTTTTTCACGTAAAGACCTTCGAATATTATATGGCAAAAGCTAGAAGAACGAGACAGTATGCATACATATATTGAGTTGAAGTCAAAGGAATGGACAAGAACAGAAATTTCTTATAACTGCTGTAAACGGTTTTCATTTATTGCACCTTTTTACTACTAGTTTATACTCCTTTTTCAGTAGTGGAAATCGAAAAATAAAATAATAGTACATCCTGCCACTAAGGAGTAAAGTCGCATGTTTCCTGAGGATGATGTATCTGACTTAAGCGAGCAAAGCGAGATATTAATTATCCGAAGGAAAAATAAGCTTTACTTCTGTGTTGTATATTGTGCTTCGAATCCAAACCGTGGCTTAACAAAACTGATCTAGTTGAAAAAAATTTTTTTTAATTAAAATTTACAAAAATCTTTACAGAAATACAAACTACATAAATTAAACTATATAACAAATTCATTATCAAATGGAGTTTTATTAAATATATCACGCTCGAATAATTACTATTTATTATTAAAATGAAAAATTTTTTAAACAATTTTGAATATTTCATTAATATTTATAAAGAATTATGTATATCAAATAAACAAAAATTGTTTATAAATAAATATGAGAGCAGATATTTGAGTCAGAGATTTTGTTGGAATCGCAAAAGATGTTTCTTTGTATAAAAATATGAAAAAAAGTTAGAGTCATTGACTTCAACGCTCAAAAGATTTGAAACTAGGTAATGAAATAACAATTATTTTATGGAAGATAATAAAAATCAACATTGTTTCAAAGAATCATAGGCGCGAGCAGTATAATCCATCAATATGATGCCAAAATTAAAGAATATTTCTTGAATTGAAGCTTTGATGCATCAAAGAACATCCATTACTTCTGTTGTTATCAAAAATCCAAAATGGAGAGACCAAAAACACTTGATAAAAGTTATGTATACTATAGTCTATATAATTATAAAGCACCGCTTTGCTCTCGCTAAATTTAAAAATGTATTTCTTCGAAATGGCCATTAATGTTGAGATAGGAATAAAATTACAATATCTTTTATAATATTTTATGAACATACAAACTATTAAAATAATAATTCAATACAATTTTGCTTGATATTTAGAATTTTTTTATGTAAAACAGTTACTGCGAACAAGTAAAAAAAGTTAATTTTGGCAATTTATAATGTAAGAACTCAACAGAAGAAAGTGATTAAAAGATATAGGTTTTCAATGGCTCAGTCGGTAGAGCGATGGACTCGCAACTTGTAAGGGACCCGAGTTCGATTCCCGCTCTCGGCTGGATTGATACAAGCACCACTGTATGTTACACGTGCTTTGTTCATAAACACGCTGAAACGACCTACGTTGTTAATTAGCATCGTAATGATAGCATACATACAACGACGTTAAATAAAATTTAAAAAAATTATTTCGTGCTCCATATTTTTAACAATTTTTTAAATATTTTATTTCCATAAATTTTTTTAAAGTTATATGTAGTTTTCTAAATTTCCAAAAAAAAACTAGCTTGCTATACCAGCTCTTCGAGTGGGGCTTACTGCCTGGTCATTTCAGAAATGTCTTCATGCATTGCATGAAGGCGTTTTTGCATATAAGAAAACGACCAGCGACGCTCGCATTTGATCACTTATTTTTATGTGATTAATTTTATGTGATATTTTTTTATTTTAACATAAGAAATAGTAATACATAAAAACATTAAAAATTATGCTTATACCTAATATCAAGAACAAATTTATTGGAAAATAATTTAGATAGGATAAAACAATTATTTTCATGTACATGCTATTTTTAAACCAATTGAAATGTTTTTCATGTATAACTAACAAAAATTATTAATTATAGAAGAATATGTGTAATATGAAAAATCTATACTTACATTAAGGCTTCTGCATAAAACCATCCGTCTGATATTAAAGAGAAAAAACGATTTTTAAGCTAAATAACGTAAATATAAAATTTACTCAAAAAGTTCATATCCAATCTGTATAATTCAAACGGATAAAAATTAGAAATTATAAAAAAATGTTCTTGTTTTCAAAAAAATCGTTTGAGCCGTTTCAAAATGGCAGCTTTTTCGAATAAGTTGAAAAAAAGGATATTTCAAAATAGAGGAAAAATTCAATTGAAAATTTGCAGATAAATAAATGCTACACTTCAATCTAAATTTTATTCAAGTTTCTATTTCTTCATAACTTTTCAACAAATTAAATTTTATTCATCAAAAAAATTAATCCCAAAAAGTGTTACTCTGATTAAAACAGAATATCTTCTCGCTTAACTTACAAATTATTACAGTTGATAATAAGACGTAAACAATAAAAAAAAAATCTTAAATATTTAAATTTAAAATATTTTCAATACATTCTTTTTAACTTTAATGCAGATAAAACAGTAAATTAAGGATTATATAATACATCGATGATCGTGGAGAAGAAGATATAATTTCTTATTGATTTAAAGAAATGGTGCTATTTCAGTATCAGCTGAAAAGAGGTGCCATTTCATTTTCAACTGAAGAAAGGGGCTATTTCATTTTCGGCTGAAAAGACATGTCGTTTCTTTTTTTAATTTAAAAAAAGTATTATTTCAAAAAACAATTTTTTTCATTCACTTATGTAGTGACAATCCTAAAAAAATGAATTAATTAAACAATTCAAATAAATTAAATTCATAAATTAAATAAATAAATTAAGAAATGACACTTCTTTTCAGCAGGAAATGAAATAGTGCCTTTCTTCAACTGGAAATGAAGCAAAATGTTTTTTCGACCTAAAAAATGTACAAAAAATTGTAATATTCATATATAAGTAAAAAAAATTAAAATTGAATATTCAAAGAAGCGTTAATGAAGGGATAATGATCTAACATAAAGCAAAGGCAAGCGTAGAAGAATAGTAAAATTCTTTTCTGTAAGTCAGAAAAAAAAGGTACATAGATTTGTACATAAGGAAGTAAAAATTTTCGGCACGCTTTTAAGGAGGAGTAAACTGACCTTGGTATATATCTATAGATGTATATACAGTATTGAACTTTGAAGAGTACAGTCGTGCGCCACCACCCGTTGTCAGTCGTTTTAATGAAAATAAGTAATATCGCAAACAGAGAATTGTAGACTCGTAAAGTTACGTACAATGGGAGTCCTGTAAATATGAAAGTTTTCCCCTCGTTTTTCCAAAATAGATGAGAGGGGCCTGGAAGAATCTTACACGCGTAAGCTTATACATTAAGTTATAAAGACCTGCTATTTACTATAATATAGGACCTCTCGTAAGAGAGGTACAAAGTTATAAGGTTAGAAAAAAAGGGACTAAATGTCATTTTTAAAGAGAGAGATGAGTTGCATAGCAGGAAGTTTTTCAAAATAGAAATAACTATGTTTTTGCAAAGGGATCGATGGAGGTAGTGGGGGCAAAATAGGTAGATTGCAGCACCCATTATAACCTCCATAAAACACCTAAATATACGCGTTCTTTTAGCTCCATCTTATACTTTTTGCGGATGCTTGAAAATGTTAAACACTGTGTATACGTACAACAAGAAAAGATGACGCGTGCCTTCAAGGACGTGAAAAATTTTTAAAATTTTACGCGCCTGCTGTGCTTCGCTGTGACGAGCTATAATACTTGCGGAAGTAAGAGTGCTACAATGTGTATATACAAAAGGTAATGTTCGACCACGCGTTTGCCGTTATTTTTTTTTTTTTTTTTAACTTCAGCTTTGATTTTTGCCGACATGATGCTGTAAGGATTGAGTTGTGAAACATTAAGTATTTTTGTATTGATTGTTCGACGTTTTAATGCTTATGTGAAATATAATGAAAATTTTTCTGTTTTGATCAATTATTTTTTTTTAACTTTACAATATTTATTTAATTTCTACAAAGTTAATGTATTTTTATTCGTAAATCATCAACTTACGATTTTAAATTAAAAACAAATTATATTTTATTTTTCAAATGAATTTAATGTTTTTTAAATAACTCTAAATTATTATTGGAAAAACTTACGTTAGACCTCATTATTCTCGTTATAATAGTATATTTTTCAACTAAAGAAGTAAATGCAAAGAATTAATATCTTAAATTGTATGTAAATTGTCACCCGAGCCGAAGGAGAGAGTGATAAACATACAATTAAAGACTTTTTTATTTACTCCCGTGGTAAAAATACGATTTTTTTCAACAATAGGCCAAAAATATCACATTTTATTTTCGACGCTGGTACTTTCAGGCCAGATGCAGGAAAAATAATTTTTATTTCAAACTCCAGATATCTTTTTTAAATTAATAATTTGATAATAGTTGGGGTGAAAATAAAGCACTGTATGCGATATAAAAAACAAGTCCATTTTTCTCTCCCATATTCTCTTTTGGTGCATAATTCATAAAACTATTCATAAAAATTTATCAAAGTTATTGAAAGCTTATAAAAGTTATTTTTGAATTATAAAAGTTTTTAGATGTTTTTATTACAAAAAGCATATCATTAAATTACTAATATCCCTGGTAGAATATTTGTAGTTATATATATATATATATTTACAATTGACTAACTAGTGCCCAAATATTTTAACACAATTCGTTTATATAGTTTACCATGATATGCTCAGAGTTGACTATAACATGGTCAGAATTTGTTAAACGATTATTATCGATCCCTTATAAATGTACTAACTTTGTACTGTTATACACATCGATCGATGATAAATGTACAGACTGATTCATGACTGATGTGATAATAAATATTTTGAAAATTCTATTTTCGCAATGATTCTGAATTAATTTTATAGATGAGAATGCGCTTTAAATATGATATACCAAATCTACTAAACTAAGCTAAGATAGTCAGAGTAAAAAGTGACAGCTGTATTATATTCTCAAAAGACCGATGAGCATGCATGATTCCCTTTTTCAAACTATGAAAATCTAAGTTTTGAACTTTGATAAAATAAGCAGTTTAGTAAATTAAATAATTGATTTATTGAATATATTAAAAAGAAAGTTTTCAATTAAGAATTATGGAAATTCTTATATTTTATAAAATATTAATTCGGTTACATATACTTTTTAAAATAATCATATTAAATGTTATATCCGATGTGCACTGACATAAGTTTATGCAAATAAATTGTATAGGTTATTACATTCCGTATATTCTATCAATAATAACATATTTGTTTGATTTCCGATCGAAAGGAAATTGTAAATTTTTTCTTTGAAAAATACCGCAAAGAATTTTTTTATCAAAGTACAATAAAAATTTATTTATTCACATATGATAATGAATTTTCGTGATAAATGGATCATATAATTCAATAAGTTGCAGAAACATTTATCACGCGGATTAAAATTGTTTGCAGTTCAAAAAAAAATTTTTTTCCATCTTATGTAATACAGAAAATTTTTATACTTTTTTTATACCACATATTTAATTTAAAAAAAAATTTAATAGGACAGCCTTTTGTTAACTATACTAAATTAAAAGTAGTATTGTATTGATTAGATGAATACATAAATAAAAATTTTCAAAATTTTATTGAACACATTTGAGGAAACAATGTCGCAAAGTTCATGAAACAATATATTTTTTAATTTTATTTAACGTCGCTGTATTTACGTTATCATTGCAATGTTAATTAGCGACCGAGGTCTTCAGAGTGCTTGTGAATAAAGTACATGTAATTGATCAGTGGTGCTTGTGTATATCAGTCGAGAGCGGGATTCGAACTCGGGTCCCCGAGGTTATAAATCGATTGCTCTACCAAGTGAGACACTGAACACCTTATAAGTTCATAGTTATACTACAAATTGAATAATAACAAAATTTCAATTTTTTACGATTAAAGTTTTATTAATATTTTGGAAATAAATTAAAAATCTAATGAATGTAAAATTTTATTCTATTAATTATTTTTTATTATAAAAAATCTATCAATTTTAGTTATTAACTTATTAAAAACTTTTCACATAATTTTATCTAATAAAATAAAATAATAAAAAATAAAATTTTGAAATTACTAATTTTCGACTTTGCATGCGTAATTAATAGATTTATTTAATACTTTATAAAAATACAAAAATAGCTTCAAATACATTAATAGTTGATTAAATACTATTATACTGTAAATGTAAAAAAAGATTGTTCGGAATTTTTCATAATTTCATAACAAAACTTTAAATTTATTATTATGTTATTTTTTTTTTTTTGAGAGTATGGATATGTGAAGATATGAACATAAAAGCACATTTCATTTTAAAAACTTCAAATGAAAAAAGATATATTTTAAAAGAGAAGTAATCGTCCGTCGGATACTTTTCCTGACAGTTTTCGAACAAACTACTTTAAGCTATTGCTTTTAATAAAGTTTGACTTAATTTTACCAAAATAAATTTATAATTAAGCAAAAATATTTTTTTAAATTGTGATCCAGATGCTATTTTGCAATTCTTATTATTAAAAATTGCTTAAAGTAAAATTAAAAATGTATTATCTGATTTGTTATTATGAATTCACACATGCAATAATAAAAATAGAAATTTACTATTGTAAGATGAAAATTTTGAAATAATTTTTATATATTAAACGAATACATTACAGTATATTGATCCAATCATTTTTTTTTCATAACGTTTGAGCCGAAATATGTACTTCACGAATCGGTTTATTAATTTCAAAAGTAAAAGTACAATCATATATAATTTATCTTAATATCCATTTAGTAAGAACGTTATTTTAAAATTAAACAGAATAAGTGTAAAAAGACTCTTAATTTTATTACGAATCCAGTAAACCCTTCGCACTTTTATTTTCAAAAGCACGTATAAGAATGCAATAAAAAAAAATATACGTTTTAAGGATGTGATGAATGCACATTATGTAGAGAGTCATTCGAGTATAAGAAAACAGGATAACTAATGCAGCCTCAAAGCTATAGAAATTTCGTGGCTTGAGATTTTTTAACAGCTGAGTGACATTTAACAGACGACGTATGACACACGGCGTGTAAACCACAACACCATATTATACACTCTTTCAAATGCTAACGTATAAACCTTTTAGCTTTGCTTATATGGAGTATCAAGTGATAAAACTTTATATTAATTTCGACAACATGTGATTTTAGTCATTTGTAAAATATTTTGTATGAAAAATGCTAACTTTGAGATTTTTTTCTTTTGTTTTTATTATTTGTCAATTTTATATAGATCTTTTTTTTTAATTGTAATTGTCAATTCCTTGAATCAATAAAATTTATCTAAAAATAGATTAATGGGTTACGAATAAATGTATACTAACTTATTCATTCATAAAAGAGTGTCAAGTTCTTCATCAAAGTGATTTAGATAAGATTTTTTTTAAGCTACTTTTACCGAGTAAACTTGTAGAAACAAGTTAACGCAGTAAAAGTGAGAACAAGTATTGTTTAATTTCAGCAAAATATAGTTTTTATTATAAGTTAACTTTTATTTGAAAATAGAGTATATGTCCATTTTTTTCCGTCAAGTTGTAAATAAAATTTTTTGTTTTAGGTCTATATCCAAAATAAGATTTTTTTAAATGATAAAAAGAATTAAGATTAAAAAACATTAAATTCATAAAAAATAACAAAAGTCTAATATGTTTACGTAAACCATGAAAACTAGATTCTAAAGTTTACAATGTATGGAAAACTATTTCCTAGGAATTGATTTAATTTTTTTACGTGCCTCAAATAAATTTCATATATTTTAAGCTATTCCATTCCGTTTTATATATTTCAACATCAAAACAATAAAAATTTTCCTAAAAATGATATAGTTTTCTTCATATACTTTCATTCTGTTTTTTTAATCTTATTCAAATTAAATTTTCATTATAAAAACGTTTATTTTTTTTCAACCAGATCTTAAAAATATTATACCGAGAACTCTATATATCTTTATTGATTTAAACAAACTTTTCTTGAAAAAAAAAAGAAAAAAAAATGTTTCTTTGCAAATGATCAAAGTCGGAGAAAAGAACGTCGTTTTTATATTATTTGCCGGTGTACAAGAGATAAGACGAAGAACTTTTGGTATATATACGTTGGCTAACGTCCTTGTGGATTTTTTTTTGTCTTTGCTCTTATATTACTACGGAGATTATGTACACATCATCGTTTGAGTGTCAATAAGACTTTTTTTGAACATTTATTTTCTCTCTCTATTTCCGAGCGAAGCAATTAGAAGAATTCAATTCTTCTACTTTTTTCTTTCCTTTTTTTACGGAGAATTTTAGTTATTTTGTGACAACGAAGATAATGTAACATTAAAAAAAAATTATGGTTAAATATTTCTTAATAGAAATTATGACACAAATAAAATGTTATATTTCGGGCAAAAAATTAAATATTAAATATTATCTGTTAAATGATAATGTTAAAAAAAAATTCAGACTGCTGTAAAAATTATAAACAGTGAAGTCAAAGAGTTCGTTAAAACTTCGCTTATTAAAAGATAATTACTTATCTTTACTTGTTTTGCTGTTTTGTTTGCAAAAGTTTATCATAAAGATTGAGAAAATGCTAAAATTTTTTCGAAGGTTTCTTTTTTTGTAAAATATAAATTTCTAATATTGTTTATACATTTAATAATAATAAAAAAGTATAATTTTTATATTTATCGATGTTGTGAAATTATATGCATAAATATTAAAAATGATAAATGATATCATTTGATTGTTTGATATAATTAAATACAATTTTTATCTTAAATTTGAAAATGAGTGTTCTATATTTTTTCTATAGTATTTATTTATAGACATTTAATTATATTTTTCTTAGTTAAATTTACTTATACATGTTGCTAAAAGATTTAAAAATATTTAAAAAGTAGAGTTCAGTGGATGGCTAAGGCGCGTGACTCGTATTCCCGTTGGCGCGGGATCGATTCCCCGTCTGGTCGCTTTTTCGCTGTCTCTGCCGTGGGTTGACACCACGTTAAATAATATGTCACTAAGTTACGCTAAAAAATTGGTATAAATATGCAATTGATGGAGCTTGCTCTGTAGATAATGATAAAAAAAAAAATCTTTTTTTTAATTTCATTTAACGTCGATGTATTTATGCTATCATTGCGATACTAATTAGCGACGGAGGTAACTCAGAAAAAAGCACATGTAACGTACAGTGGTGCTTGTATAAATCGGCTGCCAAGAGCGGGATTCGAACTCGGGTCCTCGAGATTATGAATCTCTTTTATAGTTTTAGATAAATCTTTTGTTTGACTGTTCTTTTAAACTTTGAAGTTCTTCAACGAATTGCACGATGCTTTACAAGTATTTATAAAAACTAAATTTGACTTTAAAATGTTGAAATTGAATTTTGTCCGTGTTAAATCATGAAGCATTTTAGTCAGTTATGTCTGTAAGCTAAAAATTCTTTAATTAATTAATTCAATAAAAATAAGATTTTTGAAAAAATTTTTTCTCTTTATATTATTAATCTAAGCAATAGACTTAATTGATTTTTCTTAAAAAATTGTACAAAAAATTATATTACTTTCAAGTATCAAAAAATATTCAATCAATGAAATAATTGCGATGCAATGTATATAGCACATATATTTTAATATTAAGACTGAATTATATATTTTGCACCTAAAACGTTTTATCTTAACAAATATTAATAATAAATAAAAATTTATCCTATTTTTTATCATTTATCAATTATATTTTTTCCTTACCTATCTTATTAGATAAAATAAAGATCAGCGCATCAAAGTGCTAATATAATTTTTTTGTTTATTTCTTCATGACTCATACATCTGTGTATGCGTATATAAAGACATCAAGCAGAATCAATCAATTGATTTTCTCTTTCTCTCTCTCTATATAAAAGTGCAATAAATATTTTGATTGGTCGGCATGACATAAAAGGCGAGTTTTATAACTATATCAAACTCGATTTCTCGTGTGTATACACATCCCCGCGCATATGCGCTCATTTTTCACGATATATAAATATAAAGTTTTGATTTTGACTACCGTTGTTGCTATTATAAAATCTTTTATTATTTTTTTATTCTCCCGTTTTTTTTTTTAATTCAAATCGATTGTATAATATTCCAGCGCGAAATACTTAGAAATAAAGCTCGAAATTTTTAGATAAGAAAAAGAGAGAGACTCGATAGTATATGAAGTGCTGATTGAAATTTGCCGCAACAGACAGGGAGTTTACATTATTATATATATGGACTTTTTTTCTTTCTTTCTTTTTTTAATTACGTCGCTCGTATGATATCTTATCTCGAGAGAGTTAGAACTTTGTTATATTTAGATGTGTACGTGTGTGGGTATACGCTGTTGAGTATTATACGCGTGATATAAGCTTTTTTTTATGTACTCGTCATTCCTTTTTGAAATGATTGAAGTTTTAGACCGTTGGTGAAATGTGCGAAGAGTATCTGATTATTTATTGACTAATTTTTTTTAAGTATAAAATAATTTAGATTTTTAAAGTAAACTGAAGATTTTTTTATTATTATAATTTAATTTTAATTATGAGAGTAATGAATAAAATTTATTTGAAATCACTTTTTTAAATTATTGATATATTTTTTGTGTAAATTGTGAATTAAATGAATAACCGATTTTAATAGGAAAATATCAGTTTTATAGTTATTAAATTTTAAAGGATAAAATATGGTTTTGAGAAAAAAATTATATAGTTTGAATAAAATTTATTGACAAAAAATAACTAAATTGTTATTGAATAGTAAAAAAATAGATACTTTTTTTACACGAAGGAAATAATTTGTTATAAAAGCTAAAAATTTCAATCTTTAAAAAAATTGGATTTTTCCAACTCTGCATGATTCCTTTTCTTATTTTAACTCATAATTGTTGCAAAAGATAAAAGAAAAAAATATTTTCTAATAATTTTTAAAAACTTTACTTAAAAAAGCGTTTGTTGTCTGTTACATATCATTTTTCGGAATTCAAACGCAATGTATACCCCTGGAAACTTTTCGTCATATTTATATGTTTAAACTTCCAAAGAAAGATATACATCCGTATTATATGAGACCAAAGGTGTCTTCTCTTTAGAAAAAGAAAGATGACTTACGTATATACATGGCCGGAGATTTTTACTTGCCAAGAACACACCGCACGAAAGGCGAGAAAGCGGCAGCTAAGAAAGATCAAAAGATACCGCTATCTCTCAATGTCCCCCCTTCTCTCTTCTTACTCTTCTTATTCTTATATATACAATTCATAAACTCCAAAGGATTTGACGATTGGGTATATGTGTACTGTGACCTGTACTCGACCGCTAAAAACTTTACGTTTTGATATATTACGTCCTCGTTCTCATCATTACAATTGTTTTCTATGATATTTTCATGGTTAACTTTATCTTTAATTTTGATATTTTCTGTTCTTTTTCATTTGACGGTATATCTCTATAATGATATCGTATGATATTATACTTATACTCAGCAGCGCTTGTATATCGATTGCTCAAAGCTTACGGTTGCTTGAAAATGCATTGTAAATATTTGGAAGAAATATTAAAAAAAAAAAAAGTGACAAGTTTTCCGTGTGAAGCTGCCGCTTGTACATACCTCGCGCGACCGATAAAACGTTGCGCTAATCTTGTATGCAAGTGAGGGGATTTTCTTTTCTTTTTTTTTATTGTGTGTACTGAAGTTTATGGACTTCAGATTAATGTGAAACATTTTGATGAAATTATTTTTCGTTAACCAATGTATAGATAATCGGAGCAGGAAAGTTACCATTTATTGCATATTTATCTTTTGAATATTTCTTAATTGTACATTAGGTCGTCAGTGGCTCACTTGGTATAGTGACGGATTCATAATCTCGAGGACTCGAGTTCGAATCCCACTCACTACACCGATTGATACAAGCATCACTATACACGATACACACGCTTTGTTCACAAACACATTGAAAGCCTTCGTCGCTAATTAGCATCGTAATGATAGCATAAATAAAGCGACGTTAAATAAAATAAAAAAAAATTAATTTTATATTATATTGTATTAGTTGTAATTAAATACAGTGAATAAATTATTAGCGATGATATACAATTTTGTTTTTTTAATACTTTAAATCAATACTTTTTTACAAATTAAAAAAAAATATTACTAAATTATGTATTGAATTTATATAAACTATAAAAATTAATATAGTTTTAAAAATTATGAAGTACTAATGAGTTAAAAATTGATTTTTGACATAAAAAATTAACATCAGTTTTGGATCAATATCACAATATTTTTTCAACTTCCATAATACATTTCAAAACCCGTAATATTAAAATACTAAGCCTGCAAATACACAAAATATTTTTTTCAAAGATGTTAAATCCAAGCAAAAAGAATTATGTTACATAAGCTTCAAATCTGTGATTCATATTTTTCATACTTTAACTAACTTAAGAGAAAATCATGACGAGTCAGCTCGATAATTTGGAGACAACTTAAAAACACTCTTGGACGTCCTTATTTTCAAACTTAAAATATTAAATATAATAAAGAAAAGCTCACGTCAAACTAACGTTAACCTTTCCTCAACATTAAATAAAAGAAACAGTATGCTTTCAAAAAGTGTATAATTTATTGCCAACCCACTCAAACGCGTCTATTTTTCAAAAAATATACTTCTTAGGCATTGATTTTTTTCTCAAATACTTAAACATTCTGAAGAGTGTTTATAAAAAAAATAAAGAGCGAGAAAAAATGTCAGCAAAAAAAAAAGAAAGAAAAAAAAAAGGTTTTAAGTACGTAAGTACTGTATAGACATCGGACACGCGCAACGTTGGCGGCAAAAATTTTTTTTTGTGCTTCACTTGGCCCCCGTAGTCCTTTTCTTTTGTTCTCGAAAGTTAAATGTTATGCTCGTTTCTTATAGTTTTTTTTTATCTTTAATATGTATACATTTGGCATATGACACCGCGCGTAACTAAAAAGAGAGAGATCCAGAAGCACATTAGGGCATCTGTTTTCTTTTTTTTTTTTTTTAATAGTGAGATTTAACAGGCACCTTGTAAAATGCCACCTAAGTGTTATATGTTATAAAGTTGTTACTCGATCACTTCTATACGCAAGCAATAGTTTCTCGATCTGTGATCGATAAGAATGAGTGAGAAATGAAAAAAAAGAAGAGAGTCACATTTTCAGTGAGAGCTAGACAAAATAAATAATTTTATTGGACTGATGACTTACGCGTTGACGTGTTTAAGAAAAAAAAAGTACGTGTGAAAATTTTATTTTAAATGAGATAGACTATTTGTTTATAAGTGGTTTATTCATGAATGAAAAGTGGTTAGAAATTATATAAAGCAAAGATATTTTTCTCGATTTTTTTTAATGACTTTAAATATTTATTTTACAGAGCTTTCAAGTGTGAAAGTTAATATTTAAATATTTTTTTACCATAGTAAAATTTTAGTGCGATTTAAATAATGTATTATATACCTTATGTACGATATGCACATTATATAATTATGACTGATTATTGAATTCGGTGAATTTGATAATCAGTCATAATTAGAGCGTAAATGGATTTAGATATTTCATGTTTATATTACATAAATTTATTAACATGATACATTATAACATATGAAAGCATTTGAAATTAAATTATGTAGTCGAATACGAGAACTAAGTGATTTCAAAATGCGAGTGTTTTTGGAAATTGATAAATGCGTGAGTGATTCGCACAGTATTTTTATAAAAATAAGTTTTGAAGATTATTCATAAAGTAGAGTCTAAATAGCTGGTAAATGCACACTTACGACGCGTAAAGGGACAAATTTTCAGGTTGGAATTACGATAAATGCCAAATTTATTGCACCGATGATATTTTTCAATGTAATTACTTTTCGTGCAAAAGATTAGTCATGTATAAGAATATCGAATGTTTAAGGATTATCTTTAATTTTGTTCAGTTAGCAACTGGTGTTCAGGTAGCGGTTGATCGATCCTACATTAACAATAAATGCAGTAAGTAGCTTATTTTAAAATAATTCATTTCACAACCGTCCTTTGTGTACAAAAACGTTTATTGTGTATTGTCTTCTAGAATAAATGTAGCAATTTTCGTTGAAGAATTTTTAGTTTGAAAGATGTAAGACAGGATAAAATTTTAATCATGATAAATTTATTCAAAGTTAAATATTGTTTTTTTAGCTATAAAGAATTTATTCTATTTAATGACACATTTATATTGTATAAAATTAAATAATTTATTTATGAATCATATAGCGAAATAACAGAAATAATCTCTTAATTTATCGATAAAAATATTTAGTAAGCACATAGTAATTTTATCTTGAATAATTTAGGTAGGCTTTAACTAATCAAAATAAAAAGAATATTACTATAATGAGTTTTTAAGTGGCAAACCAGAATCTTCGAATTTTAAGACACGTTACATTAAGATCTGAAAATAACAGCATCGTTATAGATCTATTACGTAAGCTATATCTTCTTTACGTTTTTCTCAAAACTATTTATTGAAACTATTGAAGCTTATATACTTATATAATAAAAATTTTTTTCGATAACTTAAACCTAAAAACAATTTTTTTTTGTAAAATATAGAAATTTTCGCAATCCAAATCTGTTGAAATCTTTTAAACTGTATGCACATCAAGATCTGTCAGAGGACTCGTGTATTTCAGTGTTTCCCATTGTAATGAGCAAAATTTGGGTCGTGAGATTTTAAAACTTAATTGCACCCAATAAAATTCCTACTAATGCTCAAGTTTCCAATGTATATATATATATATACATTTCTTCTAGACTGGTTGACCCAATTTTTGTCCAGGTCAAATATTTATATATACACATAACGCATTTTTGTTTGTCAATGGTTCCGTAGTAGCTACTAGAGTTTTAAAATTTTCTTCTACTGTTTGCGTATTAGATTTAGTGAGGCTCTTTTACTTTTCCTCGCGATTTATTACCACGTGTATATACCAATAAGATCGTAATAAGTTGTAAAACTCAGAGAGAGAGAGAAGAAAAAGGAAAGAGAGGAAGAAAATGTGTCCATGATCTCTTTTGATCTGGAACATTTTCACATAAATTTTAACCCCATGCTGTTAATGAGTGAATAAAAAGGGGTTTGTTACTGTAACAAATTTTGCTGCAACATCTCATTCTTATGTGTCTCTAGCTGCATAAGTGACGAAAGGGATGAAGCAAGAAGAATAAGAGCGGAAGACCTTGTGCTTTACTTTTATGCATTAAAAGTTATATATTTTACTTTTGCGCTATTTACCTCCTTCATACCTGCCCCTTTTTGGTTAATTGTTAGGGTTACGATTGTTGCATAGAAAAACTTTCTAAGTTAACGCAGAAGCGATTTGCGAAAAATTTTCAAAGGATTGCTCAATGAGGTGCAAATTCAGTGCGCGCTATTCAGAGTATAATTTATTATTTTCTCAGTTTTGCTGCATTAAATTTAGACTAGATTTACGGCGAATTGAGCGTCAAGTGAAAGTTACTTAAACCTTTGACGCATATATTATATATTTTTTATTTATTACCATTTTTATTAAGAATTTCCGTTTATTTGCATATAAATAAATTAAATTATTTGAAAAATATGTACTTCGTCTGTTATTTAACAAAATTTACTAGAATATTCTAAATAAAGTTTAATTTTAATAATAAATATTATTGTTTATGTTATTTCAATTAATTTAATAAACTATTGAAATGTTTTTACAAAAATATAATATTCCATTCTTTAATTCTGAAAATACTTTTTGTGTCGCATTCTTACATATTTTCAAAATATATTTTTAAATTATTTCTCTTAAACATCGATAATAATACATATAATCTAAACAGTTATGATAAAATTTTTATTCATAATTGCATGTTTATACCAAGTATAAATTAAGAGTATTAATATTGAATAATAGTTATTCAATATTAATACAATATTTATAGTTATTCAATCTTCATTGAAAAAAAAATACGAAAATAAGAAAAAGCACGAAAATTTAAGACTTATAAACTATTGCACAATTCAAATTTTTTATATAGAATGAGTTGAAAAAAAAATTCTCATATTACCCAGTAGCCTGATATTAGAGTACAATAAAACACCCTGAATAATCCGGATTAAAAAAAATCTAATGATCATCCATCCATTGTTTCCAAGATAAACAGGTAATAAATTTTTTTTTTCCAACTTCATCTCCATTTCCTTAAAATTTGTAAGCGTATAAATACGGATTTTTCCGGAAAAATTCATATACGCGCTCCGTTAAAGCCCTTGAAAAACCTTTCTCAAACCCCTTACAACCTACAGGTAACATAAAGTACCGGAATCTCATAGCGGTCGAGTGTATATATATTTTCCTTTTCACTCGGTTCGTCTTTAAGAAAGAAAAAAAAAGGGTCAAAAGTAGCGTAACTTTTGATCACACGCGCTCGATTGTGTACGTTTTACGTTTGACCCCCTATACATATATAAACTTATCTTTTCTTTCCGTTTATCTAAAATCTATATTTCTTTTTCTCTTGCGATTGTATTATTATCATTCTCGAAAAGTACGTACAGCCATCGAAGAAAAGCGAAGGTTACGAGTTGAAGAAAATATTTAGGTAAAATTAGGTATATACATACACAAGCCTACCTTTTTTTCCAGTAGGAGTAAAAGTTTTTCAAACTATATAACGTCTCTGTGCTCTAGAAGAAGGTTTTTACCATCCTTACTGTACATATATAAGGGAGGTACAATATTCACCCTCTAATCCTTCGAAAACAATGCTTTATGATTTTATGTTTATTGTTTTTATGGCTCTCTTGATGCCAGTAGCAAAAATATAAAAGCGTATGCCAAAAATGAAGCTCTTTTTTTTCTACTTCTTCTTTTCCTTCCTGTTTTTCTTTAAGTATAGATGCATAACTATACCAGGCACGCGCGTGCGACACACGATATTATGAGAAAAATTTTTGAAAATATTTCGTTTAAGGTTTTTCTTCTTCTCCTATATATGACCTCCTTTTTTTTTCTTCCTTTTAAGGCATAATTTTTCATTTTTATATGCATCTTTAAAACGTAACGCGTTATGGACATTATTTTGCCAATGTTTTTGCTTAAAATGCACAAAACTTGGCTTTAAAAGAACTTTCGTTTTGACCGATTTGAATTTATTGCTTTTTAGAGAGAAATATCTGGGCGAAAAAAGGTGACACGAAATTGCGTCGAAAGAAGAGCAGAGCCGAGATATTTTTAGGGATTTTAGTAGGAAGAATTTGTTTGTTTTAGTGCGAGCTATGAACAGTTATTATGGCGTGACTAAATTTTTCTTCTTTTACGCTGATTTTTATTGTACTGCCCTACAATAAAGTTTCTTTTTACTAAATAGGCTATTCTAGCTTTAATCATGACTTTTCAATAAATCAAAAAAAAGCCTCTAATATCACCTGAAAACAGAAAATTTTTCCGTGTTTGAAATATTAAAAATTTCTCTTTATCGAAAATTATTATTTTCACTTTCTAACGACGGCAAACGGGAAGTAATGATACACAGTTTCTCAATTCACGAAAACACAGTTTTTTCTTTTTTTATCGTAAAAAAGATATTTTTTTATTCTAATCAATAAAACGATAAAAAAAAGTTTTCTACTTTTTTAGTCCTTTCATTGGAAGGAAAAGATTATCTTTTATTGCAACGTATCTTGAAATTGTCACTCGGTCACGAGTGCAGAAGACGGTTGTATAAAGAGTTTCCTTTAGCCTCGTGCGAACTTTGTTTTTTTTTCGTACCTGAGTATATATACATACGCACAGTACTCCAGTCAATGTATTAATAATAATAAAAAAGGGTCCGTTTTGAAGCCACTGTTCAAAAGTGAAGAGAAAAAAAAAGTGAAAACGCTATGTTTTCGGGCAATAAAAGAATAAAAAATTCGATGACTCGACGAAAGGGACAAATATAAAAAAAAATTAAAGGAAAAAAAGGAGAAGGGCAAGGATTGGCTCGTGCCTTGAGTTACGCGCGCGTGTCGTATAAGAGTAAGAAGGAGGAAAAAAAAAGAGAAAAAAAAAGGTATATGAATATTGGCGAATGGTCGTGCGTCGGTTGTTTTCCTTTAAAAAAAAGATGAGTAACATAAAAATAAATGACCATAAGGAAGTAAAAAACGAAGAAGAAGAAGAAGAAGAGGAGAAAAAAAAGGAAAGTGTATTTTACAAGTTTCGCGCGTCAAGTAAAAAGAAAAAGGCGTAAACGTGCCTCCTCTCGTTGTAAGAACGAAAATACATTCGCGCTTATACATCAAAGAAAAATACATAAATGTTTGAAAAAGTTAGCGAAATCTGTCCTGAAACAATAGTAAATATTTTAAAGACAAATATGAGCTTATAAGAAGAGCCTCGTATTGAAAAAGGTGAAACTTTGGTACATGGAAAAAAAAAAAACAGGATACCGCGTTTAGATATTAGAGTCAATCTTTTAAGAACTAAAAGATTCAACAAATCTTAAAAAGGGGGGAAAACCCCTTAAACAAAAGTCAAAACTCCCATACTTAAACTCATATACTGATACATAAAACCTTTTAGTTTTTCAACACTTATGTATACCAAAGTTAGCCGATTAGTTCAGCAAATCTGGGTCGAAACCTATAGTCACGTACATGTACACACGTATATGCGTATAAAGAGTGTTAAAATTCTCCAATGTGAAAGAGTTTAAATGCTATATCATAATACAGTTAAAGGTCAGTTAAAAAGGGGAGATGGAAAATCTTGCCCATGTGTTTGGGAAAAACATATTTATCGGCTTGACAAACTTTCGGATTTTCATTTTTCAATTATCGCCAATTTTTCGACTGGATATCTTTTTTTTTCCAATCACCAAAGTAGAAAAGTCAATTTTTACTAGATTTTATAACTGTACAGATGGACTAACTGTGTATAATTTGTTTACCGATTGTTTTTTTTTGTATTTTTTTTTATTTGGTTTTAATACAGAAAATAACTTTATTTTTTCGCTTTCAAATTATTACATGAATTGAATTTTTTATTAGTTCATATTGTAATTGATTTTAACATATTGTATACATGTACGATTGATTGAAAATATTTACTTGAGATCATCAGTGGCTCAGTCGGTAGAGCGATGGATTTGTAATCTCGAGGTCCCGGGATCGAATCCTGCTTTCGGCCGATTGATACAAGTACCACTGTATACGATATATGTACTTTGTTCTCAAACACACTGACGATCTCCGTTGCTAATTAATCTTGCAATGATAGCATAAATACAGCGACGTTAAATAAAATTTAAAAAAAGAATTTTGACATAATGAGGGTTTTTGGAAATATATTATTTTTTTACAGAAAATTTACTTGTTGAATGAATTAATTGTTGTTGGCTCAACTTTTTATCCGCTCCTATACATATCAAGTCATAAGATCAAGTAGCTTGAAATTGTATTAACTTCAAAATTATCAATTAATTGATCATTTGAAAATTTATTATCAGTTTTAAAAACTAATTGCAACAAATAAAAATATGGCAAAGTCAATTCATATAAAAAATACTTATTTAATTTCTAAACAATATAATAATGAAGTTTGAAGCATCGATATACCTCACAAGTTGATGCTATAAAACACATAAATTCTTTCCTAAGAAACACGATCATTATTCAGAGTCCTCAAGTTTTCCAAACTTTTTTGTAAACACAGCACAGAATTTTCATTTTAAAAAGCAAAGTACTTCCACACGTGAGAGTTTTCTCGTTAGAAAGTGTTGAAGCTCTTTTAAAAGAAGAAGAAAAAAGAGAAAGAGAATAAAAAGGGAAAAGAGGATCGTAAAGATATCCATAGGGTGACATGTTCGTTAAGACTACACACTTACATGTACATATAAATTTCTAACGAAAAATCGTCATCTGCATTCGAGGTCGATATAAATTCGTTATAGTCTTCTGTGATGCATCTTGTGTGTGCCTCTTAAAAAAAAGAGAGTGAAAGAAAAAAAAATCTTATGCACACGCGAGACGAAAGATAAGAGCGCGAAGATGGTGATTAGCTTGTAAAAGTTATTTTCACAAGGCTTGTATATGTATTGACGACTGTCAGCAATGGAAGTCTGGTAAACTTTCAATATCACAGACGCTTCTTTAAGTGCTCCTGGTTTGTGTGGTCATTCGTTTTCTCTCTGTGTGTGTATATAGATGTACGCCCTTTTTTAGATACGAGACAGACAAACGGTCTACTTTTATCTCTATAATGTCTTTTCTTTTTTCTTTCTGAGAAAACTATGTGGGTTTATTTGATTTTTAAGTTTGAGTTAATATTGCGGGAAAGGTGAGTGTTCTTAACTTTGTATTTAGTTTTAATTTTGTTAAAAAGATTAATATAATTTTAAATAATTAAAAATAATAATACTTTTAAATCGTTGCTTGAGATTTTTGAGCACTAACAAGAAAAATACATTAATTATATCTTGTCTTTAAAAATTAAAAAAAATGTTTTATCCCACAAATCAGGAGATATTTCTGTTTGAAAAAAAGTAAATTTTAAAAATCAATTTTTAATTATAAGTAAGTTATCGCCTTCGGTGAAATAATGACTACATTTAATGCAACTGAATAAATTTCGTCATTTTTTGCATTAAATATTAAAAAAAATTTTTTAACGTATAAGAATCTAAATATTAAATATCAAAGTTATGAAGTAAGAAAAAAAATATCGTTACATAATACATCCTTTATAAAATTATAAGTGCCTTTATTAAGAGCAATTTATTTGCATATTTAAAAACAAATTTTTCAACTTTATTAATATGCAATGACGAATAGCATATCAATCAAGTTCAATTAACGTCATGATTATTCAAAGTTACACAGAAAACAATGCAAGAAAATTAATAATATAATTATATTTTCGAATACCGTCACGTAACTTTTTGATTGCTTGTTTAGAACAAAGAGCGATGATTATTTTTTCTCATCCTCCCAAGGGCATAAATCGACATATTTTATGATATGTTCGTCTATAAAGTATGAGTCGAATGATATTTTCAGCTTATTCTCAAATATCTACACTGTACTGTAATGCAAAGTAAAACATCTTTTGAAAATAATGTAAATTTGGAAAATTAAAAAAAATTTTTAAACTATCCTGGATTCGCAATTACTTTATTAAGCTCTATTAATTTCTCATCTATTTCATCTTGCAAAATAGTCGAGTTGAAAAAAAGTAAAAAAAAAGGAGAAAGAAAAAGGAAAGAAAGTGAAGAAAAAAAAAGCTAGCATAATCCATCTGCTGCTTTGAGCGCCCGAAGGAATGGAAGTATAATGGAAGCAAAACGTTATACGCGACACAAAGGAAGCTAGCACAGTATATATAAACTTGCGCCAGGTACTGCGAGGCCTTTGGCAGCTTACGGAGTAGCAAAACGCGGGGGTTTATAAACCCCGGTTATATGCGAAGCTTTTCAAAGAGCAAAGAGAGAGTGAGAGAGAGACGGAGAAGTTGAAATGGTTCATCTACATACACTTCTGGGATGTATACCAGGCAGCTTGAAAACTAAAGGTATACATGTATATAGCACGTTCACTTGTACGTTGATAGAGCTTGGAAAACGAGTTTATCCCAGCCAAACGCTAACCCACCCACGCCTCGGGCCGTTTAAAGCAAAACCAAAAGCACAAGTCGACGCTCCTCTCTATACATATAAAGGATATATATATATATATACATTCTCGCTTCGTTTCTATATACAGCGTTATCTATGCGTTTTTCTCTCTCTCTCTCTTTACTCACTTATACTCTTTCCTTCTTTTTATATAAAAGAGGCAGCCATTATGCTGCTCTTTCTCTCTGTGCTTTAACGCTGTATATGCTAAGCACTTTTCTCCACGTAGCGCAAGAATGGTTTGATGATGAAGTTCTCGGGTTATATATACATGTATAGGAAGAACGAAGCTTTGTGATTCTCTGGGAAAATTTTATATGAAACATTTTCCGTCTTTCTTTGCATCTCCTTCTTTCTCTTTTTTTGGAAAGGAGAGGGTGGCTTGTATAGAGAAATAAATTGTGAATTTGAAGGGTTGGAAAATGTAAAATGTAAAAAAAAATTGGAAAAAATATTGAAAATTTTACTTTTTGGAATAAAAATGATATTTTACAAAGCCAGTCCTTTTAAAGAGTATTTTATAAAATTATAATGTTTTAAATTATTTTTATTATAATCCATAATTTAAAAATTTCGTAACAAGTTTCATATATATCTTATCGTTTAAACTTGCCAGCATTTCATAACGTGAAAATATTTTCTTTAAAAATTTCAAATAATTTCAAATGCTAATACCAATCCTTTTTTTTGATTATAATAAATTGAGAAATCACTCAATAATCATGAATCATAATTTACCAATTTCTCATCAAAACGAATTAATACTAACTGTATTAGATTAATCTTAAAGTGGCACAGTAAATTTAAAAAAAACGTTATTAATATGAGTCAGTTGAAGGTGTGTTTATCTTTTGGTGACTGGCTGTCTGTCGATTCGTAAATTGATAAGCTTTTTTTACCTCTTAACCGTGCCGTCATTCATTACACTAGATAACGACGCGATAATACGCAATTCTATGTTATTATATTGAATCGCGATTTTTTCATGCCTTAACCATCAAAATTATTTTTTCTTAACAAGGTTAAATTTCTCAACAATTTTGGGAAATAATGTATATGACCAAAGTAAAACAGTAATTTTTACTATAATATTTCTCTCAGTGTACGCTAAAACACTTTGACACTTTAAATAAGGAATCATATTTGTTTTTACTATATTATTACTAATAAAAATCAAAATCTATTAATGATTAAAATAAAACGTCTTATACATGATGTGATTTAAGAATATTTGCTATTGAACAAATTTTCAATTAAAATATTAAAGTAAATAAAAAAAGAAATAATAATGATAATTAAAAACCAAAATTTAATTTTAAAAAATGATTGATTCATCAAACATTAATCATCAATCAAGTTTTCATAGCTTCTGAAATACCTAGAAGTTTACTGAAAATAAAGGAAAACATCCCATTAAAGCAAGAAAACATCTTGTAAAAACAATATAGTATTTTGCTCCAAAAAAAAACCAAAGTCAGATACTTTACCTCACACAAAAGGAACCGTATGGAAAATTAATGATTTCTAAAGTTTGGAAGTCATGTTGAGAATGGCATGTAGTTATAGACTATACATCGACTGGATTACACCCGCCCAATGATAATTGCTACGGATAAGCAGATGTCAGAATGAAAAGAGTAAAGATTATATTGAGCTACTATGGTAGTAGGCGCGGCGTGCTTTTGATATTTATCGTTTATCAAATCTTTTATCTTTTTTTTTCCTTATTGATCATCGACACGCTGTAAATCTTTGCATTAGATACAGTCCATCACCTTCTGTTGAACGATTTTTTTTTAATGATCAATCGGAAGCTATTCTTTTCTAAAAAAAAATAGTGTATATAAATATTTTGTTTGCAAAGATAGGAAATTTCACTCAAAATAAAAATTTCATTTTGTACGAATTTTTGAAAAAAAAATAATGCACATAGAAATATTAGTTTAAAAATTATTCATTTAAAATTAATGTTTTGTACTCAATCTCAATCAAAATTGAATCATCACAATAAAGTTTATAATTCATTATATTGAATTATGATCAATATTACTCTCATTCGTGATGATATTAAATAATTGTAAATTATCAAATGATTTAAAGCCATTAAATTAACGCTATACTTGTCAAATTAATTGAAAATTTATCAAGGTATATCTATAGCTTTTTCATTATATTAAAATCTCATTATCTCATTACATTGAAAACAATTGATAATACTTCTTTATATTTAGGAAGAGAGGAATCATCGTTAAGTAAATATTCAGCATTATAAAAGTATATCGGCAAACGATTAATACCGTCGATAAAGAGACCGAAGTACTTGTATTTTAAGTGAAAAAAAGAGTTGATTCACTGGACGAGGCTATAAAACTTTTTTGCGACTCATAGTGCAAACAGGGTTTATTTATAATTGTGAATAATATCTTCATATTGACGATTAAATCTAAAGCAATGCTGATTATCATTATAACATGTTCAAAACTTTCAAATAAGAATCTATATGGATTTATCCATGAAACGGAAAGTTTATTGAATTATATGACCTGCAGTTTTCATAAACTTAAGATTTTATACCTTCTTCCTATTACTTCTATGTTTTCATGAAAATGCAACCCTCAAATTAACAATAAAGAAAATTTTACTTCACTGTACGTACCTTGTTCCTACCATTTTTGACATATGTCAATAGAGCTACAAAAGAATGCAATCTAGAGTACCTAACAAGGAAAAAAAAAGGAAAGGAAAAAAAGAAGAGCCAGAGTAATATAGAGAAGTCAGCCATTGACGTTTTGTCGTCGCGTGGCGCCCGGCGTGGGACGACGCATACGTAAGCGTAAAAGAAGAAGAAGAAGAAGATACAGCTTATAAGCGAGAAGAGAAAAGATAAGGTATATATAGAGACACACAGCAGCTAGGCCATAGAGCATCGTATATATATATCCGAGAGAAGACCGGGTGTATATATATACGTGTATAGTAAAAGTAAGCGTATCAGATGTAGTAAGCAACAGCAGCAGCATGCAGCAGCTAGGCGACGGGTATAGAAGCTTTATATAGCTCCGCCTCTTTTGCCAACTCTCAGCCGGTCAGAATCCGGAGGAGGGGCCCCCGCATTCAGTGAAATAAAAAGAAAAAAGGGAGAGAAAGAGATAGATAGACTCTACTATATCTTTGGGGCTTGAACTGTTTTTCTCTTACTCTTCGTATTATAGAATCCAAGTATAAGGCTGCCAGCTGTATTATATACGTTTCAGTTTAGTTTGGGAGCTCGTGCAGGAAACTTATGGACGTCGAGCTACCGAGCTACTAGTATATATTATACTTATTGCTTACTACAAAACTACTGCTCCTACTACTACCACTACTACTTAAGACTACTGCTAGTCGTATATACATATATATAGTTTCATGCATTACGTTGTGTTTAAAAAAGCTGAGTGCGCGAGTGTTCGTGAAAAACTGTGTTCAAGTGCAGTAATTAAATTTTGAACTTTTTCGAGAAAAAAGCAAAAAAATTTTTTTTCTTAAAACTTACGAAATTTGAAAAAAAAGATAGTGTTAATAATGGAGCCATTGACACCACCTCATACACCACCTCATAACATGGAACAACAACAACGTAGTTTACGTTGGCCTCCAGCACCACCTCATCAACAACAGCAACAACAACATCCATCATTCTTCGATCATTGGATTCGCGGTGCTGCTTTATTAGCGGTTCGCGGATGTTGTCCACCGACGAATAATCCAAACCAAAATTTAGCAGTGATGCATCAAATGAATTTAGGTCCATTGGCAGCAGTTGCAGCTGGTGTCCAACCACGACCACCACCATCATTTTTAACAAGAAGACCTGGACAAAGGCCCAAGAAACAATTTATTTGCAAATTTTGTGAAAGAGAGTTTACCAAAAGTTACAATTTGCTGATTCACGAAAGGACTCATACCGATGAAAGGCCTTATTCATGTGACATTTGTCACAAGGCTTTTCGCAGGCAAGATCATCTTAGAGATCATCGGTAAGTTCCCGTACCTTTCTTTATTCTTTCCTTTTATTTTATTATTGAAGGAGGCTCCAGTGGGTGGATACTTTTCCTTTTCTTTTTCTTCTTTTTTTCAATTAATGCCTTAAGTGATTTCGCACTTGTATTGAAAAAGGATTACTGAATTTTTATTTACTTATATTTCTAAAAGCATTTCTATTAGTCTAAAAATAATAAAAGCAAAAACTTTTCACAATAGATATTTATTTTTATAAAAATAATTTGGTTTTAAACTTTTTCATATTAAAATTTCTTTTTGTTGTTCTTTACTTATTGTCACAGTCTGTAAACATTAAAATTTCGTTTCTAAAATAACAACTTCATTTTATTACAGATACATTCACAGTAAGGAAAAGCCATTCAAATGCAACGAATGCGGCAAAGGTTTCTGTCAAAGTCGCACCCTTGCCGTACACAAAATCTTACACATGGAAGAATCACCTCACAAGTGTCAATATTGTTCACGAAGTTTTAATCAGCGCAGCAATCTCAAAACTCACTTACTCACTCACACCGATCATCCGCAAGATCTACGGATTCAGGAGCATACGAAATCAGCTCCGCCGCCAACCACGCAATTATCAAAAATGAGATCTTCGCAGCAACAGCAACATCCACAGGCGAGAATACATAAGCCTAAACTTGGTTTTACCATCGATGAAATAATGCGTCGTTAGAAATTTGAAAAAAAAGAAACAGAAATATTTTTATTTATATTTATTCGCGCCTCTTAACTATTTATGTATCCCTAATACATGTATTACGTTATTATGTGTAAGATCGTTGTCTCGATGTAAATATGTATACACTTTTAAGTGAGACTGAATATAATTATAAGCATATGTGTTAATTACATGTTAGATAAATTAATGTATCGAACTACGAAAAGAAAAAATAACAAACCTTAAATTATCTCGTATATCTTTTCCTGGCGAAAAGAAGCTATCCGTAGATACGCTAAATCTCACACGACGCTAAAATGATCATCCAGTGAGCCTCTTTTTTTTTCATTCTCATCTCACGCAAAAAAAAAGAAACACAGAGTCAAGGATTTCGTTGAGAAATTTTTTTTTCTTAAACTCTGTCGCAACAACGTCTCTTGAATGTTACCTATAATATTATTTATAGAAAAAGAAAGATACCCTTGTACATATTGTTTTGTTCGTTTTTTATTTTTTAAACTCACCATGTATATTTCGTATATAAAAAGATTGAAGTGTGAATGTGACTATAGGATTGTATAGAAAGTCTTCCGAGCGTACGGTTCGATCATTGTAAAGAGAAAAAAAAAAGATCTTACAAATCACTAAGACGTGTATTCTCGAAATGAAAGAATTAGAAAAAAAAGTAAGAAAGAAGGAGGGGATAAGTAGGCGAGGAAGAACTTTTTGATGTTACGCGATGCATGAGTATGAATTATACCTGACAGGACACACTCTTTTTATTGTATGTTGTCGTATAAGCTCTTACCAATTGATTGTTGAGGTTTAAGGCTTGACTTGTCAAAGAAAAAGATTCATAATATGTGTTACCTCAAGTAATTTTAAGATTTTGAAAGAAAAAAAAGTAACATGGATATATATAGCTATATATATATACACACTTATCTTATACCAAAAAATAATGGGAATGAAGGTTTTTACGTGCACGATTAAAGAAACCTACAGTCCTAGTCGATCTTTGTATTATAGAGTTTTATTGTTAATTTTTAATGATTTAAATAGAGATTATGCACATAATGAACGATTCGTCAAAAAAGATTTATTTCACGAGTACTGGCAAATTATTTACCTTACATATTTTCCTAATCCATACTTCAAAATTGATTTTAAATATACGTTCGATTTTTATTTTTATTTAAGATTATTTTATTTTAATATATTTTAAATACTTGACTTCTTTTGTGACATTTAAAAATTCATTAATAATTATAATTTAACTAAATTTTTACTTTGGATATTTTATTATTGATTCCAACAATTTTTAGTTAATAAAAAACATCTAAGATATTTAATATTTTTTCTGTTTATTTAATTATAAGGCCAAAGTAATTATTATATAATTTCCACTATACTTTATGAAAAAGTATCATGAATTTGAAGTTTATTATATGAAAGTCAATTAATTTAATTTTTACATTATGTCAATTTGATAAAATGTTTTTTGAAAACAACTTTGTTTCTCTTATTTCAGTAAGAAATTTACTTTGACTGGGTTGTAATCAATCTGTATCATTAAATTAATTATCAATAATTACATAGACAGTATTCTTTAGAGTAAAAAGTATCTACATTTAAGGTGATTGATATAATGTTTTATGGAATAAAAAAAAATTATTCTTTTTATACAAAAAAATTTTTAGTTTGTATCTCATTTTTCTGATATTTGTTACTTTAAAAATCAAAATTTTATTAAACAAAATTACATTAAATAAATTTGTAATGCAAATAATCTATATTGTTTATACACTAATTACTAAATATATCGTTGCCTTATTAAGAAAAAAGAACAAATCAATGCATTAAAAATATTTTTATTACAGAGCAAACGCAAAAGAAATTAACCTTGTCTCGTAATGAAACTGTCCGTCGAAGAGTGCCAATTAAACTATATATATATACATATACTTTCGTCTTCTAGGGGTGTATTTTTTCCTTCATAGAATCTATTAACCTGCTTGCTCAGAGCAGTTAAAGTTTGTTTAACTTTAATTAATACCCCCTCAAAATTCTTGTATTCTTTTGCTGCAATAAAAACTAATGAAAAGACGAGCAAATATTTAACGGATTCTTGCCGTATTTCACACTTGCTTTATATTGTTGGGTTGCATTTATACCCTTCCATCGATTTCTCTTACCCTTATGGTCATTTCTTGTTTGATCTTTTCCTAGTATACCTTATGTATATGGTTGTTAATCTGCAACGGTACTTTAGCCCGATTGAGCTTGTATTTGCACTTCATTTATTGACAATCGGAAAACGTGATTTATTCGGATTTTCCGATGATTGGTGAATGACAATTCGTTTCATAACTTTATTTGGATGCAATATATTTTTGTTGATATAAAAGTATGTTATTTTTAGTAAATTTGAAATAGTTAATAATGTCATTAATTTATTATTTAAGTTTTATATAACGTTTTTTTTTAATTGTTTATACTTAATTTTAATGTATAATAATTATTGATATTTTCTAAAAAAATCTATTGATTTAATTTAAATCATATTTTTTATTAAAAAAACTTTAATAGTGTAATTGAATAATTAAAAATTTTTCACTACTAATAGTTTCAGATAAAAAGCAAAAATAAGGCTCCTCATTTTTAAAAAGGTAATTTTTTTACAATAACCTAAGTAGTTTTAAGTATTATTTTATTATTATAGTGTACAGTGGTTTAATATTTGTTTACTTGTAATTATTACATGAAATGTGTAAAAAAATTTTGTAAATAAAATATAAACATCAGTAAATCTTATTTTGATTCTAACGAAGTAATTAAAAAAATTGTATAAGCCTCTAGATGTGCAATTTCAGTATTTTGCAACGCCGAATTTAAAAAAATTTTTCAAGACAAACAATTATTATTTATAAAGAATACAAAAAACTGAAAACTTAATTTTTTTTTTAATTGTGAATATAATTTTTATTGTTCTTTAATGCGGTTCGTAAAATCGTTAAAACGTATTTGATATTTCAAGCATGAATTAAATTAGTCACCCAAAAAATCATTCAAGGTTTTTTAAATAATATTTATTTTATAGATCGACTAATTAAATTTATTTATAATTTTGCAGCTCATCTATTTTTTATATTATTGATATCTATTTTATAAATGCAACTTAGTCCTTTGAAGCAAATTTATGAAATATTCATTATAAAAATTCACAGATTATTTCACAATATAGAATCGTTTGCAATTTTCTTGAAACTAAAAATTTTATAAATTTACTAATTACATTAACTAAGGAATTGTTTTAACACTTACGCTTACGAAAAAAACGTACGCCCTCAAGCGGTGAAACTCAAAAGCAATAGTCAAGTAGGGGTTTTACCGGTACTTTCTAAAAAATTATGAAATTATAAGAAGTTTTTCAGTAAAATACTCATTTACATAATTTATATTTATTTAAAAAATAAATTCAAAATGTTTTAACAAAATTTAAGACAATTAAATCTCATATCGAAAAATTATGCATAATAGAGATTGAAGTTTGATTAGAGGTTTCATTCCATGTAAATATACGACATTCATTGTTTCTATTTTTCAACATCGATCAATTTTATATTTACTCAATAATGTATAATTATCTTAATATTTTTAAAAAATAAAAATTTTGAAATGCAACTTTTTAATTCACTTAAATTTTTTCAATAATATAACAATTTTTTTTTTTTTTTTATTTAACGTCGCTGTATTTATGCTATCGCATTGCGATGCTAATTAGCGATGGAGATCGTCAATGTGTTTATGAACAAAGCACATATATCATATACAGTGGTGCTTGTATCTATCTGCCAAGAGCGGGACTCGAACTCGGGACCTCGAGATTATGAATCCATCGCTTTATCAGATGAGCCACTTACGACCTAATGTAATAATTTCAAAAAATTTATTAAATGATTACTATCATCAATATATTAAAGAATAAGTAAGATTTCAATGTAAAAATTTAAATTCATTTTTTTTAAATTAAATAAAGTGGCCACTGTTGAGGTAACAATAAAGTCTATTAAGCAACTCAAGGGAAAAGTCTGTTTCTTCCTTGAGGATTTGCTGCTCTTGATTTACTTCGCTTGCTTGGATTGCCAACTACACCTTGAAGAGAAATATATGACTTAATTCCCTAGTTGCATGATGTACTAGTTTTATCTTGCACCATAAAGTTAAATTAGCTCTTTAGGAACACTTTTATGAATGGAATGAAATGTTTTTATGAAAATGTATTATTACTTTAAGAAATTGTTTATATATTTTTTAAAATGTCTCACTTTGGAGTTCCAGTTTCTATGTTTAGCCCTTGATGAAATCAATTTAAATGAAATTTGTTATTGAAATGTTTAATTTGAATCTGTAATTTTTTTGTACTTTATTTTCCAATAATTATGAATAATATATGAAAATATTAATTTAATATATATTTTTGAAAATTTATATAAACAAAAACCATATTAATTCATTGACTAATTAGAACATCGTGGTGAATTATAAAAATCATTTTATGTATGCACTTAAATTTTAATAAAAGAATGAGTAAATCTCGAAAGATATCGAACAGAAATTATTCATAACAATAACGTATATCCTAAATGGTTATAGTAATCTACACCTTTTAAATTTTAAAACAATTATGTTTTATTAAATATATGCATACAATACACTCCCCTTCACGTGCGCTTGTGTACCCTACGCAAAAATCGCTAAAGCTTAAAAGTTTTATTGCACAGCAGCACGAAAGAGCAGGTAAAAACTTTTTGAAAACATCACTGTAGATTTAAAAAAAATTAATTTCAACTTTTTTATAACAGTTAAAAAAAAGATAAAAAAGAACAAAAAAATTTGTCTTTTTTCAACCTGCTGCAGATTTATATCTCGAAACCGTAGCGTAAAAAAACGGATTTTTCTAAAAAAAAATACTGCAACTGTGGTAAAAAATGACAAAAACAAATGTTTGACCCTTTACTTTAAAGCTAAATAAATATTCTTTGAGACCCCGTTGATTTTTTTGAGCTACGGTTACTGGATCTAAATCTGCAAAGGGTTGAAAAAGACAAATTTTTTTTTGTCCCTTTTCATCTTTTTTTTACTGTTATAAAAAACTTAAATTTTAATTTTTCAAAGTCTAAAGTGGTGTTTTCGGAAGGTTTTTACCTGCTCTGTCGAATGTCGTTGGATTTTTCGAGCTAAGATTTTTTTTTGCGGTGCAATAAAACTCTTTAGCTCAAGCAATTTTTACGTTGAGTGCGCAAAAGCACATCAAGAGGACTGCATGATACAGATTATAATTTAATAAAATCTCATATATATAGGGGTATGTATACGAGTATATATTATGATTATATTTATCATAAAAATAGAGTTTTATTTGTTCTTCATTTGTCGTTTAATAACGACGAACAAGGAAATATTTATACATAAAACGTTTATTTGATATAAAATCCTATAAAAACTAAAAAAATTATAAATAGTTGAATAAATAATAATAAAATAGAATTTTATTAATGAAAATATCGGTATTTGAAAAAAATTAAGCTAGCAATCAAATTAGTTTCAATTGATATTTCTGAAAACTCACCTATAATTTTTTTTTATTGTTTTTTAACGTCGTTGTATTTACGTTGTCATTGCTAATTAGCGACGGATGTCGTTTCAGTGTTTGTGAACAAAGCACATGTAATGTACAGTGGTGCTTGTGTCAATCGGCCACCGATAGCGGGATTCGAACTTGACTCCTCGAGATTACGAACCCATCGCTCTACCGAGTGAGGCACTGACGACCTCAAAAAATTTTTATATTTAGACATGTTTATTTTATGAATTTAAATCTATTGGATATTTAATTATACATAACATTTGAACGAGTTATATTTTTTATTTTTAGAATCATACATTTAAAGCTAATGCTTTCGACTTCCTTTTTCTTTTTTAGTTACATATCTAAGCCAGAATATAATGCTCAATAAGATGATTCTTGAATTAAACAAATTCGTGAAATAGAGTTTGATTCAAATCATAATGTAAATTCTATTTCCCGGTAGATATATTTTAGTAAAAGTTACATTAGTTTAAAATAAAATTATCATGGACTGACATTGTAGCCAAAAATCACCATAGTTTATAGTAAAATTTGCAAGAAATATGATAAAAATTTTACCATAAGTTATGATAATTTTTGGGTAAATTGGTAGTCTATGACAACTTTACTTGAAATATTGTCATTTTTTATAAACATTTTTTTACCTGTACATATTTCATTGTCTTATTTCATCATACTATTAATTTATTATTAAATTCATTTTTTCATTAAATAAGTTGTTTTTTTTTAAGGTAACTATTTCCAATTTAAAAAATTTTTAGCTTTTACAATAACTAAACAAATATTAAATTTTATTTATACAGTAATTAGTATAACAAGTAATAGAGACTTTAGTATTTAATTATTTATTGTGAGGCATTGGATGAAAAAAGTGCTTATAAACTTGAATACTATTTTGAGAAAATTGTGCTGATATAAAATTAACTATTCTAGATCTAATTGCTGCAACGCCTGTTAAAATGAAATCTAGAAATTCTGTTTAAAGTATTTTTAGAGTTTTTCGATAAATGCCATTTTAACATGCGTCGACCAACAATTATGTCCGGAATATGATCAATTTTCTACCAGGATGACTTTGAAGCCTTTATTACGTTACTACTTGATATAAAAGAATACTAACAAAAAACATTCGTAACGAAATTCGGAGTCATTAAAAATTATTAAAAGAACAAAGTTTGACTACGAGCCCTTTTTCTATCTAATCAATCTTGAAACAACGTATAATAATATGAAACTAACATGTAAATTAACGTGTAATTTTATTATTTATATATTATGTTTTTAACGTATAAGAAAAAACAATATATTTATGTTTCGTATGATGTAAACTTTGAATTATTATGTGTGAATAATTAGTGATATCATTTAGGATTTTACGAACAGATACGTGTGGATGGACTTCTACAACGGTTTCAGAGTGCAAACAGAGCTACTTGAAAATGATTTAAAATACGACCTTGAAGTTGAATAAAGGTAATTGAAAAATCAATTTTTTAATTTTAAATAGAATTCTTTATTTTCGATTCCAAAATTTGGAAAATATTACATTATTGGCAAATTGCAATGTTATTTTTTTGACAATATGATCTCTAACAACATAATTTATCAGGGATTAAAATATTTTGTTTTTGGTTTATAATAAAAATTTTGAATTTGACCTCCCAACGACCTTGGAAATTGAGTTCAAGGCCATTTTTGGTCGACCCTCTATGATTCATCCAACCTTTGTAGTAATTAATTTTCCGCTTTGAATTATTTCCGTGAATATATCATCATGTAGGCCATTCTGTATATATGAGTTTGAAATATATCAATATTAATTTTTTAAAAAAAAATAACACAACTTTCAGGGCTTTGTTAAAAGCCATTATTATTGTGTATTCATATAATTTTTAAATTACATTACACTTTAAATTTGTCATTGTTATTAAGCTATAAAATTATCGAACGAATTTCATAAAATACAGAGTGAAAAGATCAATTTAATAACTCTATCGTCATTACAACATTTATTTTTTTTTTATTGATTGTTAATTATGAAATTAAAAAAAAATTTTTATTTTTTTGTGAAAAATTATATTTTAAACGTTATATTATTGAAAACTATTACCATGTTTTGTAAATGATAATCCTTAAATATGATCAAAATAATCATTGTAATTTAAACTTCAAAATCAAATTATCTATGATTGACTACAAATTTTTGATAACCTTTCAAAACAATCGTTGATAATCTATATACTACTTTATATTTTTCTCATCAAAAGAGAAGAATTTTTGGCAATCAAAGAAATTATCTTTTCAAAAGTTCATTACAGTTTCAGTTTAATAACTGACAGTTAATAATCGGTTCGGCCGTTGCAATTTTATTTAATTGAAGAGCCATTACGGAATTATAACCATCGAAATAAAATATATAAAACTTTTATTCTTGACACTTTTAAAAGCGCGGGCGCTCAAACTTTTGATTCCATTTAATTTCATAATTCGTATCAAAACGTTCCTACTACTTTTTTTTTTCAAGTATAAAATATACGGAACGCTGTAATTATCCAAAGCAAAGACCTTGAGACATCTTCCGAACTTTTTCTCAGCGTAAGAAAGATGAAAAATGACGCTTCTTCATTCTAAGCAAAAAACAAAATTAAAAAAAAAAGGATCTAAGATACATATACTAGTGTATGAGAGAAAAAAAAGTAACAAAAGGATCAAAACAGCGGCAAAACTATATAAAACCATATGTGAATCCGTGTACGTATAGTCGTAGGCGGATAATGATTTTAAGGATTTTGTATACGTATCATTTGGACGTAAACCTGCAGTTTCTTTGCTAAACGCCAAAAAAAGAGATTAAAAAAAAATATGTTCAGCTTTGATTTAGGAAGCGATTACCTTTCCGCCTTTTTATTCTAGTACAAGTCGTAAGAGAAAAAAAATGCTAGAGAAATCCTAAGAACTTGGCGTCGTTTTGATTATTGTAATTAAAGTGTTTTCTAGCGACTTCGCTAAAGAGGTGGGATTCGAGTATGTGTATATATATACAGCGAGCCTTTGAGAGCTTATGGGCTACCTGCTAAATTTTGTGTCTACTCCCTTAAAAAAAAAGAGAAGAAAAAAAAATAATCATAAAAAGTTCAGCTACATTGGGTTACGTTGCGGTCAATTTTTTTAATGACAGAGATTGAACCTTTTGTAGATTTCACGGATTTTTAGTTATTATATACCTCGGAGCGTTTCTCTTGGAAGAAGTCAATCATATCTTTCTTCCTTGATCATGATACACGCCCGGTCTCATATCGATCGGAAAAATTCATTAATGTCCAGAAAGCTTTGAGATGTTTTGATACTATGCAATTATTGTCATTGTTTTATTTTTATCTTTTTTTTTCTATTTATAATGATGTGTATCGATCGCGCATATTATGGACTTATAAAAGTTTAATTTCAGAAGATTATAAAGTCGCACAATACCTTTTTTATTGTTATTCATGCATGGGGAAATTTAATTATACTTCATCGCGTATAAAACAATCTGTGAAAATTGAATAAATTTTTATTTTTAAAAAATTATAAAATAAAAGCTTACTATTAAATAACAATCGAAAAATTACATTATCTCACGGCCATTCAGATGAAAATTTTTTTATTAACAAACTAACTTTTAATTTTGTGATTAAAAACAATGAATTTCAATAAAGACATTCAAAAGTTTTTTTGTTTATTAAACTAGATTTTAGTTCAGAATTATGAAATCAAGTGTATATTCTAATTAAGAAACCTTTATAAAATCAGTAATTTATATTTCATAGTATTTTTAAATATTAATAGAGTAAATATTATGATTTCTTATTAAAAAAAAAATGAGAAAGTTGCTTCTACCTTATAATTTTTTTTAATTTTATTTAATGTCGTTGTACTTATGATATCATTACGATACCAATTAGCGACAGAGATCGTCAGTGTGTTTGTGAACAAAGCACATATATCGTATACATTGGTGCTTGGTTGCCGAGAGCGAGATTCGAACACGGGACCTCGAGATTACGAATCAATTGCTCTACCGAGTGAGCTACTGACGACCTCTCACATATTATTCTTTATTTGGAAAACAAATAGAAAATTATTATACCAAAGCTATGTTATTACTTGCAAATTGAAATGATTTATGGAACAAGTTATGTAAAAAATTGCATTAAATACTTAAAATTAATGCAAAGATTATAATTATTTTTATATAAAGAAAAAGCTTCTACTAAAAATTATAGCAATAGTTTATAGCAATATTATCAAAGATTATTATTATAGCAAAAAAGTAACCATCATAATTCAATGTTAATTTTATTAGAAACTTCGCAATAAATTATAGAAATTTTTAGCTCTAAACTACTACAAATTATTTTTATTTTTATTAGAATATTTTTCTTCATGGCACGTTTCAAAAGTATCAAAAAATAATTTCACATAGTATATGCATCGATCATTACCTTTAATATCAACATAAAAACATTTGCCTTTCGGTATGTACCTAAAAGTTTCGAACCTCGAGGGGTAAAAGATAAAAGAAAAAAAAAAGAAAAGATTGAGACTGCTGGGAGCAAAGCCCGCAAAAAATTGCGAAGCCTCCGAAGTATTCCAACTCTGCGGAGAGAGAAAAAAAAAGATGATTTTTGGCTCCCACACACCCGCGCAACGTTCAATATAAAGCCGTGGGGCCGTTTTGAAATTGTCGAAATTTAATTATAACCTTTACTTTAGTTGTTTCTCTTTAAAAAAAAATGAGAAAAAAAATCAAAGTAACTCAGTATATATGTACAAGCAACTGGAAATTTTCGAACTACCGACTATTTTTCCTTTATGTGCATATATATATCTATATAAGGTATATGAGCGGCAGCTCCTGTAATTAGTGGCATTTTTTTCATGACTCTTCTCTTGGAAACTTGTCGGGGAACAGGCCATAAACCTTCTCGTACAGGTGAAGAAAAAAAAAGCTTCGAATTGGTTAGTCTTAACAAACTAAGTGTTTTGTAAGTATACTTACTTTTTATATATTTTTTTGGCAACATTGTTTAGACCTTAACATATTTTCTCATCCATTAACTTAAATTATCAGTTCGATTAATTATTTTCTTTGTATTTCATTAAAATTACAAATTTTACATCTTTTTTTTACAATGTGTAATACAACAGAAAACGATAATGAAAAATAAATAAATAAAATGTGGAAAAAAAGTCAATCGGTTTATGAGAGGTTTATGTGTGCTTGGGAATATACTTGTTTTTCAAGTTGTAGGCTTAATCCTTAACTTAAAATCCTTTTTCTTTTTTTTAAGTGTTTTTTCTTCCAGCTCATTAAGCCGTATTTCACACTCGTTGGACGCCAAGTGTGATATAGTTTAAGGGCCCTCATATAGTATATAGTACAGCATCAATTTTGTGTTTGTCGACCCTTTTTTTTGTATAAATGCATCCAGAGATAGCGAAATTCCTAATATAATTCTCTTCTCACAAAATATTTTCTGTTCTATGTATGGTAACATTCTCTCACGATATCAAGTATCTTATAAAATCATCAGTGATTATGTATGCTCTTTTTTTCTTTTATTTTTAAGAATATCAAAATTTGGATAAGATGCTGAAATACTAATATGAAAAGATGATTACGTTAGTCATTTGATCGTGCATTGAAAAGATTTTTAGGAATTTGTTGTTTTTATTGTTATTTCTTAAACGATTTTGTTGTACGAAACATTTTTTTCTCGTGGATATAGTTGTTGAGGGGACTTTTAAATTGAAAATGTTGATTCGCACAAAATTTAATTAATTTTTATGCACATAAATACGTAAACTAAACATAATTCTAAAGTTTTTAAATATTATTTTATTGTTTGTGACTATCATTAGATTGACATGGTGCATTGACAGAAACATAATTTTGAAAGTTCGTATGTGAAACAGAGCAGAATTAGTATTACGAAGCGACGGTATAAAGTATTTTTTTAATGAAAATTCAGCTTTTTTTTATTAATACTTTAAAATAAATTTCTTCTTTTTCAATTAGGTACTTAGAATTGTATTAAAAAGTGTATAAATTTTATATTCAAAGCACAATTTGATATATTGTTGATTGTATTTTTAATAAATTTCCATAAGGATTAGAAAAACTTCATATAAATTAACACACAGTTTATTATGATTTAATAGAATATCAATAAAATTTAAGATTCATCATTGAAATAATCAAGAAACGATGATGTAACAATAACATTTTTTTAACAGTAGCTCGAATAAAACTCCTAGATTCTAAACAATTTTTTGTATGATTCTAGTTGAAGAAAAGTGATATAAAACGAAAAACATATTAATCTCAGAAACACGATAACTTGTGAATTAATTATTTTATGAATTACTCTGTAGCTAATATAATTTACAATATAATTTTTTTAAACCCTTCGCATCAAAAATATTTATTACCTAAATATGCTTTAAATTAAAAATTTATCAAAGACGTTCTTTTATGCTTAGTTTTTTTTTATTTATATTTAAGTACGAGTAGGAAGTATTTGGCATAACATAAGCAAAATAACATAACATAACAAAAGCATATAGTAAAATTACAGTGAAATGTATTAACTTTTATGCAAATCTTTATTACATTTATCTTAACCTTTAGCTGGCATGCCTCTCCAGCCGATTATAGCTGGCCTATGGGGTACTATAGTACCCCAGCGCGAAAAATTGTCGTAAAAACCAAAGTATTGGTTATCTCAACTCAAAAACGTCCTGGAGGGATCTTCAGAGGTTACTCCAAAGGGTAGCATAGTTTATAAGAGGAAAAATAAAACGGTTTCAAAATTTGATAAGAAAGAGCGTGGGGTACTATAGTACCCCCCCTGCCAGCTAAACGTTAAACAAACATTAAATTTCATGTGTATTATAATTTAATACAACTTTAATGGTCAAAAGACATAGAATTTCATGTAAAAATTTCGTTAAAAATTAATGTATACATGCATTGAATTTCATCTTTTTTAACATAGTATACATTCATTTTCACCATATAAATTGTCATTTTTATATTAAAAATTCAGTAAATGCTTTGATTAAAATAAAAAATAGTAATTTTATAATTTTATTTTTCAGTAGTAACATATCATGGTTTTGTCACAGTTCCATTCAATAACCATCATCTCGCTGATTTTATTTCTATTTTAGGATATTTGGTTAAAACCATATAATTCTTGCAAATATTTTTAAATTTTTTCCTAATTTAATTATTGATATAAAAAAATTACATATGATTACAATATTAGCCCAGTAAATATCAATTGATTTAAAAAAAAATATTTCAAATAATTTAACATTCATAATATTGAAAATGTATACATGTATTAATAGAAAATCATACACATAAGCAATAAATTGAGCAAATTTTTTAGAATAAATTTCATATTTCACATTTCTCTGTAATAACAATAAAATTTAATATGCATAACTGTATCAAAAGCTGCATACACGTAAATAAAAAAAGAGTAAAGAATAATAAAGGTATAAAGTAAGAAGGAAAGAATTAGTTGGGCCATATCGGATTAGATTGGAGCGTTTTAACGTACTGCATATTACTGTATATTATATATAGACGTGTGGGCGCTCTTCTCGAGAAAAAAAGAGCTGTGGGAGAATTGAGAGAAAGAGCTCTCTTCGAATTCCAGCTCTAATACTTGCATGCTTGCACATACACGCTGTATATAGCCAATGCATGTACCCTTTCATTAGGGCGTGAGGCTTATCTCCTCGGAGTCTTAGTGCCGAGAAAAGGGTCACGTTGCGACCTTTTCGCTTCGTACCTTAACTCTCGAATTCCAGGAGTTGTACTCCTCTATATATATACACGCACATGTATATATGCCATACTAATATTTTTTTACTATATCCACCTACAATCTGCAAAAGAACTACTACTCCACTTTTTTTTTCCATCTGATCTTTAAAGTTCGACCGCTGTGTAGTTGTTTCTTCTTTCTATTCTCAGTTTGGTTCTTTTTATTCTATTTTCTTTTGTCTATTCTTTCGACGAAACGGCGCCAATTACAAGTACGGGAGGGAGTAAAGACCAACCATATATATATATACACACTACCGTCTCATTAAGCTCATTCACTAATCATTCAATCATCCCTCTCGCACGCTAAGGTATATATCCCTATATATGGAACGTGCTAAGATTGGTAATTTAATGCTTAGGCACGATTTCGTTTCCGATTAACCCAATTATAATTCGAATGTTGACTCTCTCTCTCTTTCTCTATGCGAAAGCAAATTTTCCCATAGATCTCTTATGTATACAAGAGAGCTTTACTTTGAACAGTCTGAGCGTATATGGGTGCAAGATGGATGTTCTTAGGATTGCTTCATTTTTTTTTCTTTAGTTTCTAGTTATGTAATTGCTAGATAAGTTTGTTCCTTAGAATATTCAGTACTTGCATGTCGGTAATAGCTTAATTTTTTTTCAAGGGATTTGTATGATTGTAATTTTATTATGAATAAATTAATGAAATTGGATGAGCAGGATAAAAAGAATTTTCTGTGTGTTTTTCGAATTTACAATTATACTAATTACAATAATAATACTATTAAATTTTAAAAATAAAATAATGTTTTAGAAATATTTAACATACATATATCAAAAACAATTTATTAAATATACATATATCAATAAAACGTGTTAATGATGAACTAATGCATTAACATAAGTATGTCCGACTATAGATAAACTATTTCTACTTTTTATACCACGTTATTAATATTTTATCAGCAACTCAATTTTCATTTAAATACGTACCTATGAAGAAAATTGGAAAGTATATTATTATTATTTCAAGTAAAGAAAAAATATTCCGCCTCTTTTCATTGACATTTATGAATATTTAATAAAACCTAATTTACAAATCATTAATCAACTTTCATAAAAATTTACAGTTATCAACTTACATTCTGTAGATACACAAAATTGTTTTTTTACATATTAAAACTAACATCGCTATATTCAAACCTCTTTGAATATTTATAAGATAATAGAACAACGTTTCGTATGAAAAAAAAACAAATTTAAAACTGTTACAGTATGGAATGTATCTTAAACGTACAAGATGCTTTCTCATGGCAGCTCTCCTCTCGTCTTCCTCTTTTTCCCCCCTGCACAGATTGGAACACATAAATACAACAACAATGTGTTCTGATCGTATCAACGGTCGCAACCGCAGAGGTCTCATAAAAGGAAAGCGATTTGATTTTTTTACGAGAGAAAGGAAAAGAGAGAGAGGGAGAGAGAAAAAGAGTAACGATTTAGAGGATTCACCGATCGGTTGCGGGCGCCGTTAGCAGAGCCTTCAGATAACGCGCTTACGAGAGAGCGAGAGAGAGAGAGAACGAAAAAGAGGCAAAAGAAGAATAATAATAATAATAAAAAAAAAATGAAGAAGAAGAAAAGTATCAGCGAATTGTTTGAGATCCCAAAAAGGCTCGTGACCTATGGTTATAGGGCGTTACTTGCCCTTTTTTTCTGCCCAGCAATTAGGTAAACGTCTGCCTTGAGCTTCGCTTATTGCGACTTAAACCATTATCGTGTGGATATATATACGTGTACACATATACACATACATAGATACAAATACTTCGGTATAGCCTGCTATTAGTTAGTAGTATAACTTTAAAAGCGTGCCTCGCGCGAGAGTCCATTATATACACATCCATAGCACACACTAGCGCGTGCGAAAAAAAATTTCTAAGCGCCAGGTGAATTTTCTCAACTTTCTCTTCTCCTTACAGTTTATGCATGTGTGTGTATGCATGTACAGTATGCAAAGTATATATATATACAACAATAAGTTTGTGCGTAAATCCAACGGTCGGTAGTCTGGCACGTCAATTACCGACTGAGCATATTCAAGAAAAACCACTTGAGTTTCGTTAATCCGTGCACGCGATGTCGCCTCTCGACCATGACCTCTTCTCTTTTCTCTTGGCCAGCATACATATATATACAGGCAAGCTTCTCTGTAACCAACTCAAAGATAGATCTTGATGCATTTTAACTTGGAAAAAAAGGAAAAGAAATATATATTCGTATATATACTGGTACAACGTAACCCGCCAAGTGGCGTCATCTGCATCCAAAAGCGTTAAGTTTGAAAAATAACACGCGCTCGCGCTCTGCTCTCCCCAGCGCAACTGGGTGTATTATATATCTTTCTCCCGTGGGAACGCTTAATTGGAGCGCGCGAGCAAAGATCAATTCTTTTTTTTTTTTCTTCTTATTTTTATTTTGTCCTTTTTCTTTCTTCATTCGTGAGAGAGCTCTCTATTCTCTCTTTTGCGTGACGATTTGACTTTCTTGCGCGTGCTTTTATATATATACGTATATATATAGAAGAGACAACCGTGACGGACGGATAAAGAATATCGAACTTGTAGTTATTGCCCTGTGGCGCTACCGCACCTTGGACATTTTACAAAAGAGAAATGTATATATATATATAAAGGTACTCGAGAAACTGTTTCGGTGGATACCAGCAATGGATTTACCAACGAAAGAGCGTTGTTTTCTCTCCCACGAGTTATTAAGATAAAAAAAAAAAAAAAAGAACTAAAGAAAGAGAAAGCCATAAAGTCGCTACTCCAAAAACGTTAATAATTGGTTTCTCTTAAGGCTTTTTGATTAGGCGCCGTACTTAAGTACATTTATAACTTCTTTTATTTTGTCGCTTTTTAAACTGTTGTTCATTCGCGCGTGAACTTTAATCGTTTTAAAGTTCTTTTATTTCTCCTTTTTTTATCTTTTTGGAGACGACTGTATCGCAAATTTAACATTACGAATTAAGATTTTCTCTAAGAAGGTTTTCTATTTTTCTTGATATTTAATTGAATAGTTTTTAGTGATTTGCAACTCGTTTAAAAAGAGAAATCGTTAAGGAGTTATTGTTTTTTCTTGTTTTATGTGAGATATCGTTACTTTTATTTTTTATTTAATTGTATTATTATGTTTATTAAGGAAAGGAGTTATATTTCCTTAATAAATGATTATTTTAATTATATCACTTTGTGATTTATTATATTGTGTATTGAATTGAAAATTTGAGAAAGTTTCGTTTTTAAATATCGATTTAGATTAATTTTCTAATTTTTAATATAATTCAAAAAATTTAATATGGAATTGTGACTGTTGTCGTCAATATATTAATATTTCAAGTTCGTCTCTTCAATCAAATAACTCGATTAAAAATTAAAATTTGATTGCCTGCTTCATGAATATTAAAACGAAAAACATTTTCCTTTAACCATATTTGAATAGTAAAACTATTGCATGCAACTATGTAAAAATGTATAATCAGTCATAAAATTTTCATGTAGAAACGTAAATTAAATTATTATTAAAATCAAAATTTCATTGTATTTTTATATTCCACTTCAAAGTGTTCAATAAAAGAAACTAAAAATCAAATTTTATTCATCGTATTAAACTATTACTATAAATTACCATTAAAAACATAATACAAAAATTAAAAAAGGCAATTATTAAGATTAATTAAAAAGCACATAACGTATTTAAAATTTATTTCAAAAGAATTTCGAATAATTCAAATTAAAGCCCAAGATAAAAGATCAAAAAGCCGCACGTATAGCGCTTTTTTATCATTATAAATAAAAAAAAGCTTTACTCGTTAAATCCAAACGTTTTGACTCGTGGGAGTAATTGACTTTGATTTACAGTCTCTTATCTTTTTTTTTTCTTAACCTCTTTTAGTGCAGAGGTGTAAATGTAATACACGGCGCACCTCTCTTCCCTCATCCAAAAATCTAAAATTCGCATCGTTTCAGTCGAACTTATTCTATATACGTACACCAGAAAGTTGAAAAAGAAATTTTTTATTTTCCTTTTTGTTTTTCCTTTTTTTGGGCAAAGTATACATGTGCGCAATGCATTGAGAACGTTCGATTGACCTCAGTCTACTTGCAAGTACTTGCATATTATCGGCTAATAATTCACAGCAGCCAAGACAGTGATTGTCAGTTAACCAGCGCAAACTCCAATGAAACCTTCTCCCCTTACTCCTTCATTCAGTCACTTTTTTTTTGCACTGCTTTTAGATCTCATAAAGGATCATTATCGTCTGGAGCAATAATCAATTTTGCATAGCATACGCTATGGGAAAATCAGTTCAATCGTTAAATTTTCGAAAAATTACAATCACTCGTACACTATGTTTATTGAGAATACCTTATTTTGATATGGAGTTTTTGATATTTAGAAAAATACATATTATATTAAATTATTTTGATGGATTATGATAAATGAATTAAGAATGTAAATATTAAATGATAGAAAAAATCAATCGCTATTTTAAATTTAATGATTTCGAAAACTTCTTTATGTAAATTTATATCTTAATTTTTTTCTAAATTCCTTCATCAAATTCTGAATAAAAAAGACTATGTTTCTTGAATCTTGCAATAAAAATGATAAAAAGTTATTATACACGTTATATTCAAATTTTTTAGAATTTTAATAGTATTTCTATAAACATATACCGCATTCCAAACTGCATAAAAATACAAAATAAAGAAAAAAACAAACCACGTATGGAATGTCTAAAAAGAACGAGCAAAAAAAGAAGACGATTGGTTCGGGTCGTTGCGGGTGCGGAATCTCTCTTCTGAGATAAATAAAGATAATTGATTCGGCTGGGTATGATCTGACAAGTTCGGCATTAAAAGAGAGAAAGAACCGAGGGTTGCTATAACGTCTTTAAAAAAAGAAAGATAAAAGAGAGAGAAAAGAATCATGATGCTTATTCGTATCTCTTACAGAAGGTATAAAAAGAAGAAAAAAAAAGAAGAAGGAATGGATTTCGCGATACCCTATACAGCAAGTGCGGCTATTGTAATGAAAGGGTGGGTTTATAAACGTTGGCGCGCGAGAGGAAGGGGCTGGTTTTTATATAAAGAATTCAGCAGCTATTCACTGCGCTATATGTGTATATACATATGTAGCATTTGGTTCCCACGAGGCGGCGCCCTCTCTTGCTACCACCCCCGCTTTTTATACATATATATATATGTATATATATAGGTACAACCCTTTTTTCTACCATCATATTTGCTGCCTACGTGACCTCCGACCTAACCATTAAAGCTTTGGACTGCTCTTTGCAACAAACTTTTTAGCCCCTCTGGCTATGTTATATATATATATATATATATATATATATATATATATATATATATATATATATATATATATATATATGGAACTTACTCCCACGTAAGAAGCATATGTACATATATATATATATATATACAATCTCGTAATTCATCGTACGACTGCACTACAGCTCCCACCCTTTTTCCCATAGAAAGAGAGTGAGAGAGAAAGAGAAAGAAAGAAAAAAAAAAGAGAAATGAAAAAAAGATTATACTTGCACACTCGCGCTCGCTCGCTTGCTCGCGCGCGCGACGACAGCCAATTAAGCTGGCCGACGCGATGGCGATCCTGGTGTACACACGCGTGCGGGTGCGCGAAAAAAGAGAGAGAGAAGAGAGTAGCTGCTGCTATAAGGAGCACAAGAGAAAGACAGAGAGAGAAAGAGAGAAAAATTTCTTCTTACCTCTTAGTGAGGAGAGTTACATTCCCAGGAGGCGAGCGCCCAAGCAACGGAGGAGAATATAAGCGTTAAAGTATATAAGGGGTCATGGGAGGACCCTCAGGCGGCTTCCTCCTCCGCAAGGGCTCAAGCACACCAAGTATTGCGCTCTCCATCAATGCTATATATATATACATATATACAACTAAAAGAAAGAGATGAGAAGAAAAGAGACAAGACTGAGAAAGTAAGAAAGATAGAGACAAAACCAAGGAGAACCGCTCGTTCTTACATTGCTATATGCGCTGCTTTGCTTGCTTGCTTCGCTCTTTTACTTTAAACTTTTTGGCCCTCCAGCTATCGCGTCTCTTTACAAGCTCAGCCAACTAAACCAGTGCCATGAGAGAAAAAGATAGACTTATACATACGTATACCTTTCTTCTTCTTCTTTTTCTTCAGATTTTTTTTTACTTCTTTTTTTTGCTTTTTATTTTTGCTATATTGACGATCGCGGCTTATCGACTTTGTATTATATGAATAAAGCGTATGGATATAGTCGCTAGGTGGATGGAATTTGAAAATAACGATGATACGTTTTTTTTCTTTATCGTTTTTGCTTACAAAGAATGTGATCGATTAAGTAATGCGTATAGGGATGAAATAAAAATTTGAAAATGTTGTTAAATAAATAAATAAATTTTAAAATTACCTTGGCTGAAATCGAAGCATATTTTTACTAGTCAGAACAATGATTTACGATCAAAACCAACGTTATTACATGACGAATGGCCAGTTTCTGGTTTTAAACTATTTTCAATTTCTACCAGGATATGCATAAATGTAGTTTTTATCTTTTTTTCTTAACATCTCATTCGTTTATCTTATTAAAAAATTTAACGCTTTGGATGTAAAAAAAATTAAGTTGCATTAAAAATACAAAATACTTTAAGTGTTTGCTTAAGCATCATGTGTAATTTAACAAGTAAATGTTCAAAAAAAATTTGTTTAATATTAGAAAGTCTTATAACCGCGTATACTTGGATATTTTATGAATATTAAGTTTACTTGGCTTTACATAAATTATTTATGATAATAAAATAATTATTGCTTCTAAATCACTTGCTTTTGAAACAACTGGTAATAAAAATTTTCCAAAACTTCATTTGCAAAATTCGCAATATTTTTTTCCCAAGTATTGGATAACCCTAATCTTTATATAACATCAAATTAATATTTGTCAGTGCATAAATTTAAAAGGGTATAAAATGTATAAGCGAATCATATTGCTCATCAGCTATTACGAAAAAAAATGGGTTATAATTTATTACGTTTTGCATATTTACACATTGTAACTTCAAGTTGCAACGAGCGTAATTCGCATGTCGCAAGTAGGCCTAAAAGCCAAGCGAGCGAGCGAGTAAATATCTAAAAAGATATATATACACGCGCTCGATTGCACGAATCGTTTTCACACAGACAGAATAAACCCCACTTAGATAACTTTCATTCACTCAAACTTAACATCCTCAACGTTCTCTCTTTTTTTTTTTTTTCTCTCTCTTTTCATCCATGTTTCTTTTCTTGTTATTTTTTTCTCTCTCTCACTCTCTTGACTGTGAATTGAGATGTACCTAAACGTTCGAGAGTGAACCGCGGAATTATTCTTCCCTTTCTTCTTTTTATAGTTTCGTTGTACGAGTGTATGAGCGAGAGAGGAAAGAGAGAAATTTGATCATTTTTGTTTAAAAAAAAAAAACTAAAGGGGAAGAAAATCGTATGGAGAACTACTTATCCTGATAGCAGTGAGACTTACGATTATCGCGTCTTTTCATTTTATTTCTCAAACGTTATATGCACGATTCGAGGATAAAAAATAAAAAAGCCCGAGTGAGTATGTGCAGTACCGATTTCTGTATTATAGTATTTATAATCTTGAGGATGAAGATTTACAAAAAGAAAAAAAAAAGATAAGTAACTTTTGCGGTTCGTGGATTTAAATAGAAGGTATGTCGAAAATGTTAGGTTTTATGAAATTTTAAATGGCCGGATGATGTTACATGGCGACAGATTGGGATTTTTTCAGTCTCGTAAGTTTTTTGCGGGAAAGAACATTTTTTTATTCTTGGTGTTTTTTCTTACTTAAAATTAATAAATTAATAGTTAGTTTAGCTTTTGATTAGGAAACTTGAAGAAGATAAAATTTAATAATTTAAGTTCGAATATCTGATCACATGTAAATGTAATTTTTTCTTATTCATTACGTAAATTTTTTGTTATTTTAATGATGTCTCATTAAAATACAAATAAGAGTGCATTATTTGAAGTTTCACTTAAATAGGAGAAATTAGACGCTACTTGATAGAATATAAATTAACGTTAAACTGATTAGAATGAGCTCGTTATACATTTGCTTATTCAAGAAATTAAAATCGTTATGTACCGTCCTTCAAATAATTATTATAATTTTACGTATTTCTGTTACAAAAATAATAATTTTCTAAATTTGTTCATTTTAGCATTTTGTATTTGCATATTAATAAAACTTTGATATAAGGTTATGCTTTCTTTACACAAATAACATAATTGTTTGAGATAATTACTGTAACAGCTGGGTAAAAATTTTAAGTATTACTTAAATTTTTATCATCAGGTCTATAAACATTTGTATTTATGATATACTTTGTGATTTTAAACAGAAACAATTATTAATTTTATACTACTAACGTGACTTTTGAAACTTGCTTAGGAATCTTATTAAATGATAGTTACAAATATTGTAAAGAGGTCGTCAGTGGCTCAGTCGGTAGAACGAAGGATTCATAATCTCGAGGATCCTAGTTCGAATCCTGCTCTCAGCGGCCGATTTATATAAGCACCACTGTACGTTACATGTGCTTTGTTTTCAAACATGCTGACGATCTCCGTTGCTAATTAGCAATGGCAGCATAAATATAGCAACCTTAAATAAAGAAAAAACAAATCAGGATTGTTTACATGTATTTAGGTCGCACAAAAGAAGGTGTCATCTCATTTTTGGTTGTAGAGAGGTGTCATTTCAATTTTGTTTGAAGAAAGGTGTCATTTCATTCTGGGTTAAAAAGAGGCTTGTGTTTCTCAATTTATATATTTAATTAATTTATTTAATTTATTATAATTTTGTAATTAACTAATTTCTCTTAGGGTCTACTACATGATTAAATAAAAAAAAATTTTTTTGACATAGCACTTTTCTTTAAATTAAAATGAAATGAAAGCCCTTTTTTAACCCGAAATTAAATGACACCTTTCTTTAATTCTAAATGAAATGACACCTTTCTTCGACCAAAAATGAAATAACATTTTCTTCCCCGCGACCGTTGAAATTATTTTGTAAAAAAGTATTATAATGGCGCCAAGTATAAAATTTGAATAGTCGATGTTGCTAAGCTAGAAAAATTACATGTCATATGAATGTTTGTGCAAGTTCATATGTGTACACTTGCTTTTAAAAAAGCGTAAATTTTTTTTAATGAAATTATACTTATTTGATATGTTTCAACTTAAAATTAATTAGATTTTGGATCTCATAGGATACAATTTGAAATCTTGACATTTCTTTAATTTTTGAGAAGAGTAAAATAATTATAATTTGAAAAAAATCTATATGAATCATAATTGCACATTTTTTCAAGAAAAAAGTTTTTTTTTAAATCAGATCAAATTTTGTATATTTTTAGATATTTTTAACTTGAAAAATATAAAGCTTTTAAATTTTTAAAACAATATTAGGCATATGAAATATAAGCGCACATATTCTTTAAAAACATAAAATTCTATTTCAAATTTACGTATTATACACAATGACATAAATGAATACATTCAAATATCTTTTCATTACGTGCAATGGTGTATGAAAAAATCATATTATTAAAGAATTGAATAATTTTTTCTCATTTGAAATACAATTGTAAAATAAAGTTAAAATAAACTTATAGAATCAAACGATCTAAATTTTAATCATTACATGTCTTAAATAACATTTTTCTTCTACAAGTTGACAATTTGTTCCTTTAAATCTAAGCAATTAAAATAAAGATTTTCCAGGTACTTAACTTTAAATGCTCACTAACTTCACAAAATAATTTGTGTTTAAACAACATTAATTCACATATTTATAATAATTATACCAAACAAAAAAAAATAGAATCTTAATACTTGCTTCAAATCTCAAATCTAAGCCTGTATAAATAATATACGAAGCCTATCGACTTAATTAGAGCAATCAATTCAATAGACTGCCAGCGTTCACCAAGTTATATAGACTCATCGACTTTTTCTGCATATCCACCTATACAGATCTATTTACATAAATTGTCTTAGAAGTGAGCGCGTGGTCTAGACCATTTATACATATAGAAGATTTCTATGCAAAAAAAAAGAAATAAAAAAATTGAAATCTGCACGCAAAGATAGGTGCAGCCTTTATGTGTATACATATATGTGTATGCGTATACCTTTAGCATTAAGAATATATTAACGAGCCGGAACGTCATTAAAGTAACCTCACGTGCAAGCGGACGATAATTAACGCAGTAAGAAGCATAGATGCTCGTGCAGAGTTCACTTATCATTTTTTTTTTTAATTTTATTTATTTTTTTTGCTTTTCTTTCTTTTAACTTTTGTTTTTTTTCCAACTCCCTTCATGCGGCCTTTCCTTTTCACTTAATTATGCGGCTGCTGTTACTTTATACGTATGCATACACATATATATAATTTTATTGAGCTTTAAAGTTATAGGTTGAGATTTTAAAACGTTAATGCTGGAATATATACACATATGTGCATTCATAGACCAACACACAGTTTTCCGTGAATTTCATTTACTTTCTCGAGTTCATAAGTTATGCAATTGGTCTTATATACGTGTGCACGAGATTCTAATGGAAAGTGATTTATTTTAATCAGTAATGTCTTATGTTGTCGATTTTTTTTTTCATCCACCAGATTAAGAAAGACGTGCGGGTACGTAAAAGGATGTATACGTATGTGTGCTCAAAAAGTGAGATTTACCCAAGTTTAGTTTTGAAGAAAAAAAAATATACGAACGATTTCAATTGCATGGAATTAATTTAAACGAAGGAATGCTATGTGTGTGCCAATTGCTTTGTAAAAGTATTAAAGTTTTGTTTGATATACTTATCGATTTATTCATTATGTTCAATGAATTCAGAAGCACTTGATTTATAACCATGAGAGCCAATAAGTTTTCTAGAATGCTTGATTATCGATTCGAAGCAATAATTATTTTCAGTTATATAGTTTAATCTATCAATAAATAGTTTTTAAATTTAAGATTTTATTCTTTAGTTTTTTCTTATTTTATCTGAATGTAAATGGTTTTTCTATTGATTAATATAATATCTTGTTTAATTAGATAAAGTCATTATAAGAAAATTACTATTTTTATTTACTTTGAATAGTTTACCTATTAATTTTTGTTTTCCGCATGAAATAGTAATATTAGCTTACGTTAAATCTTACAAGTTGATTAAAAAACTTAATACAATTGTAGTGTGAAAGTTATTATCTATTATTTTTTGTATTAGCTTATTTTTTCATGTAAACATAAAAATTTTCTATTGTTCATGGACAATTTTTAATATCTTTCGATAAAAAACGCATACTGTTATCTACAATTGTAAAATAAAATGTTTGATATTATCTCAGCAAAATTTTCATGAAATATATATTCTCTTTATAGATCATTTTTAAAGTTATACTAGAAATTCAAATACGTTGTATCTCCGAATCTTCAAATTTTTCTGATATCTAACTTCTAAAATTTCAGTATTTAAATTTTTTTTTCATTGATGATTCGATTATCGAAACAACAAATTTTAGAGGATAATTACTTTATAGCAATTGATTAAGATGTACCTTTGTGTTTATTATATGCTTAAGATATTTATAAAAATATGATCACTGATGTGATAAACAAAATCATAAATAACCTGAATATTTTTATCGAATTTTAAACTTTATTGATACATATATATCATTATCATATTTCAATGAAGTAATAATTAGTAGAATAAGAATATATTAAAAATATATTTGTAACCTCGACAAAAATTCATTGAAAATTATTACATGAAAAATAAATATGAAGAAAAAATTTAAAATTCTAACAACATGTAATATTACTTCTATTGTAAATGTAATATATCAAAATATGTATTTGTTACTATGAAGTAATATTTAGTAAGATGTATTCATCTATGGTGTTTGAATTGTTTCTATTACATGAAATATAAATTAAATAATATTAATTAGCGATGGGCGATATGAATAAAAAATATCGATATTTCATATCGATAATATCGTAATAAAAAATATCGATATGCATAAATATCGAGAAAAATATCGACATTATGAATATCGATATCATTTTGACAAAAAAAACATTTAATAAGAACAATAAAAAAATATGTCATAAAAAATGAATAATTATATATTTGACATATGAAAACAGAATATAGATAAATTACAAATGATTACATAGTCTGAAACTTGCATTCGCGCTAAATAGAGAGAGAGAGAATTTCAAAATAGCTATTAATTAATAATGAAGTTTATTAAAATTATAAATAATAAGAATAAATCAATGAAGGTATTTACACATTTGTAATCTTATTAATTTTATAAATGCCAATCTTTTGCAGATAACGAACTCGCAGTATGAATAGCCCTTTGTAAAACCATTATACACGATTGGCGCACAGCGCTGATAAGTCGAATGCACATATTATTTCAAAATGGCAATTTTCTAAGTTGATATCGGTGTCCGATATTTGTAAAAAAAATATCGATATGACGATATATCAAATTTAAAAATATTGAATAAAATATCGATATTTTTGTGCTTAAAAAAATCTATATTTGTAATATCGATATATATCGCCCACCACTAAATACTAAAAAATTAATGGTAAAAGCTGTGTATTATTTTTTTGCGAGAAATTTGTAAAATTTGTCCAATTGATATTTGTATTTAAAAGATACTTAAATGTCATCATTAATCTGTAATTTATTCATAATATTAGATTCGATATCTTGATTAACGAGATCTGCAATTTGAAAAATTTACGAAGAAGCCAATTTCTAACATTTTAACGTTTAAAAATTATCAATTTTTTTAACTCTGCACTTCTATTTTCTTCAATCTTAAAGTTATAAAATAATTACAATTAAGATATGATACGTCCTTGCGTGTGTGAATCGTCAACCCATAGACATCAACTCAACGAATTAGCTTCAAATATCTTGCATAAGTTGTTTTCAGTCATTCAAGAGAGATTTCAAATTTTTTAAGGATGCTTATGAAACCGTTTGAGCTTTAGAATATCTTTGATAATTTTAAAGAAATTTAAAAAAAAATTTTCGGTTTGTTATATAAATTATTGAGCGGAATATTTTTTTATCCAAGGTAGCATTTAACGTGATATTTCTTTTAATAAATGTTCTGCAAAAATAAAAAATTGTACATTTTAAGTTTATTAAGTTTTTTCATGTATTTTAAGTAAAGAGAGATTTTTTAATGAAATTTTTACTACAGAAAATAAAAACATTCATCACTAATTAAAACACCTTTAAAATTTATTGATTCATCAACTTTTTTAAGGACTTAAGGGTATGGTTTCACGCTACTTTACCGATCGAAAATTATAATTTTATAAAATTACAATTTTTGAAAAAACTATACATCGGAATGAGTTTTCCTTTTATAGATCACTTCATTTAATTTCGATGAAGGGCGGAAACTCTAAAAATTAGCGGAAAAAAGCGTTAATCGAAGATAATTAGAAAAACAAATTTCTCAGTTCGAAAAAATCAAATTTCTCAAAAACCGTGTTTCGTAGGGAAATTTCCTATTCAGGATCATTTTATCTTTGAAAAATGAAGGGCGGAAACTTGGTTTGATAAATCATATCGCAAAAAAGCAAAATTACATTTTTCTAAAAAGATGCGATCAGCTGTAAGAATACAATGGCCGTGCAAGAAGCCATGTTTCATAGTTGGCATCAATGCTAACGTATAGTTTGGTACGCGCCAACTTCAAATTCGAATTTTAAATGTAAATTGAATTTGTTTTATATGTAGAATTTCTACAAATGAACACTTTTTCAACATAAAACTGTTTTATTTTATTTGAAACATAAATATGTACAAAATTTAATATTATAAGAGAGAACAATATAGTTTACATCATTTGCGAACTCATTATTTTTTTTAAATTTTCATTATAGCAAAATAAGTAATCTATTCGTTTCTTTGTTTGAAACAAAATATTTTTTGAATGACTTTATTGAATTAGCGAAACTTTGGCATATCCTAACCTTTTTAGAATGAAAATATGTTTTGAAAAGCGAATGATAAGGATTACTTAATTTTATTGCTAATATAATTTTATTATATAATATAATCTCATCAAATATTATTTTATATTATCGTTCTTTAAAAATAAACAGTTGTAAATAATTTTATTAAGATAAGCCCATATGGAAAAAATTTCTGGAAATAATTGTAAATAAGTGTTACTGACTGTAAATAACTGTAAATAACTATAAATATACAGTTGTTTATATTTATTTACAGTTATTTACATTTATTTATTTTTTACAATTATTCACATTTATTTACGATTATTTATATTTTTTCATAGTTTTTACAGTTTTTGAAAAAATAACATTTGGTTAAAATGATAAGTATTATAATGCATAAATAAAATTGAAGTTTTAAGGTTCAACATGTACATTTATTTCTGATTTAATTTATTTACAAAATTCAAAAACTAATCATTCATTTCTACCAAATTGAATTCTTTGTCAAATAAAAGAAAGTTTTTTTGCAGTTTGTGTTTTACGGAGAGTCTTGTTCATTTATCTTCAAAAAAATTTTGTCAAAAAAAATATATTTCAAAATCTTTTCTATTCTTTTTATATTTATGTTTGATTGATAAATCTATATATAACATGAATGTAAAATTTCAATTCCGAATAAAAAGATAAATATTAGGAAAATAATGAATTTGAAAAATAAATTTCTACAAATTTTTCAAAAATAATATTATGAATTTTATTTTATACTCATTATACACTAAGATTTAAAAAATTAAGTGATTTTTCTCACGTTTTTTCAAAGTCTTATCTTAATAAAATTACTTATGACTGTTTATTTTTCAAAAACCATAATTATCAATAAAATTAAGTAATCCTTATTATTCGCTTTTCAAAACATTTTCATTCTAAAAAGGTTAGGATATGCCAAAGTTTCGCTAATTCAATAAAGTCATTCAAAAAATATTTTGATTCAAACAAAGAAACGAATAGATTACTTATTTTGCTATAATGAAAATTTAAAAAAAATAATGAGTTCGCAAATGATGTAAACTATATTGTTCTCTCTTATAATATTAAATTTTGTACATATTTATGTTTTAAATAAAATAAAACAGTTTTATGTTGAAAAAGTGTTTATTTGTAGAAATTGTACATATAAAACAAATTCAATTTACAAATTCGAATTTGAAGTTGGCGCGTACCAAACTATACATTAGCATTGATGCCAACTATGAAACATGGCTTCTTGCACGGCCATTGTATTCCTACAGCTGATCGCATCTTTTTAGAAAAATGTAATTTTGCTTTTTTGCGATATGATTTATCAAACCAAGTTTCCGCCCTTCATTTTTCAAAAATAAAATGATCCTGAATAGGAAATTTCCCTACGAAACACGGTTTTTGAGAAATTTGATTTTTTCGAACTGAGAAATTTGTTTTTCTAATTATCTTCGATTAACGCTTTTTTCCGCTAATTTTTAGAGTTTCCGCCCTTCATCGAAATTAAATGAAGTGATCTATAAAAGGAAAACTCATTCCAATGTATAGTTTTTTCAAAAATTGTAATTTTATAAAATTATAATTTTCGATCGGTAAAGTAGCGTGAAACCATACCCTTAAGTATAATTTTCTTTTATTCAATAAAGGTCTAACATTAAATAAGATATTTTTATTATTAACATTGAAATTTTATGGTCTTATTTTTGTTGTTAATGTGTTTCGACTGTTAAAATCATTCAAAGTATACGCATGTAAATTAAATTGAATTTATGTGATCCTATAGTGAAATTATGATAAATGTATTAATTTTTATGCACATCAATATTAAATTACATGTTAATGAAAATTTATTTTCATACAAATATACTGTAATATCACTTTAATAATCTATACACATTAAAGCTATTAAATAATTTTTTTTAAAACAATTTCATTAAGGTGGTTCTTTCATACAGGTCCGTATGTTGCGGGCGTTTAGCCGGGGAGTCCCGTTCAATGCATAAATTCTTAGTATTATAACTAAAAAAATGTATTCTAAATGCGTTATTAATAAATATCAAGTAAATTTATGTAATGTTTGTAAATAATACTAAAAAAATATGTAATTTTATGAAATTTTATTATTTTTACGTTCCTGAACATATTGGAATTTCGGCAATTTTGAGAATTTCAATTTATTTTATTATTTGTTTATATATATATATATATATATATATATATATATATATATATAGTTCGTTAAATGTTCTTCGTATTTTCTATATAATATTATTTTTGACCGTATAGTATAAGTCCCGTTGCAATTGTACGGTCAAAATTTAGACCTGCAAAAGTATAGGATACATTGACCTGCACCGAGATTATAAAGGTTCGTATGTGCATTTTGACCACCTTACAGACGGTCGGATAATAAAACTTCTGAAGCGCATACGCTATGTTTGAAATTTTCATATTTTCTTTTACCTGTGTAAATTATTTCTTTGCTTTGACACAAATTGAGAGACAGTAGCAGTTTGAACTTGGTACAGTACGCATCACTTCGACTAACATTTGAAGCGTTAGCATATAGAAAAGTCAAATTTCAAAATTTCAAGTTGCATTAAAATTTGAAACTAAAGAAGTACTAGAATACAGAATCAACGATACAGAAGAATTTAGTCATTCCAGTCATATTTGATAAATCTCAAGGTATGTTTGATTATTTTTTATATAAATAATTTATTATTAATCAATACGGCAGAGTAATAACTGGCAGAAATTAATTCTAAGATATACGGTTTTTTAGAACGTTAAAATTTTCGTGCTGGAAAAATAAGATTTTTTGATTATTCTAAATTTTGATTTTTATTAGACCATTTTTTGAGTTTTCACTTTTCATTGGAATGAAATAAAGTAATCTATTAAAAGAAAATTCGTTCCGATGCATAGTTTTTCTGAAAAGCTGCAGTTTGTAAACAAAAGCAACCAAAATAGACGCTTATAGAAGGTTACTCTTAAGTAGGCGAAATATTGTAAGTTTGGTTACTTTAACCAAAGAAGATAGACGCTAATAGAAGAATACTTCTGGGTTAAATTTTTCGTCCGAAACGCTATGTAACACATTGTTTGTATATCTATACATATAAAAAATTGTGATATATATAGATATACAAATACATGGGATCTAGTGGCGTCCTCAGTAGCTGGGTAACTCATTTTTGGCAGAAATTTCCCATTTAAGAGTTCGCTTCTGTAAGCGTCTATATTCGTTGCTTTAACGAACCTTTAAAGGGCGCACACAACTCATTTTTCAACGTGGTGCTATGACTTGGAAATTCCCATGCTAATTTGCAAGTCATAGCAGCACCTTGAAAAATGAGTTGTGTGCGCCCTCTGACGGTTCGGAGCAGCACGTGGCACGAGTTGAGAATATGCATGGCATTATAGCGTAGGTTCGGAAACAGTTTTTAGTTAGTTTGTCAGGTGATATGTGGCAACGCTGTGGCGAAACACGTGATAAATTAAATATCTGTGTGTTCGGAAACAAATACCGGGGGCAGTTTTGAATATTTATTGTATTAATTTTGATTAATACAATAAATATTCAAAACTGCCCCCGGTCAGCTGATAAAAAATATTTGTTTCCGAACACACAGATATTTAGTTTATCACGTGTTTTGACACAGCGTTGCCACATATCACGAGACAAACTAACTGAAAACTGTTTCCGAACGTATACCCGTGCCTACTTTTTACCGTGAACTGCCATTGCTTAAAATTTAAATAATTTTGAATTTCTCAAATTTTATATATGAAGCCTATATAAAACGTCGGTCAGTTGAAGCTATATTTATTTTGAAACACTAGCGTTTCTTTTCGCACTGTGGAAGTTTCCTTTTCAATATTTATAATTTAAATTGGCAAACTTATTTAACGCTTTGATACGGTATCATATTATTATAAAAATAACCATATGAATAAAATAATTAAGTAAATCTTATAAATTTTATAAATATTTTTATTTTAATATTTTCCTTGATAGTTTTTTTATATTTATAATTTTTTTGCAGATGTCAGTTTATATTTTTAAAACCTGTGATAATCAGATTTTTCAAGTTGAACCTGAAGCGGCTAATAAATATGGTGTGGTAAAAAATATGATAGAACTAAATTGTATGGAAGATGATGAAGAAAATACACCGATAATCCTTCAAGATATAACTTTTGATACTTTAAAAAAAGTACATGAGTGGGTAAACAGTCATAAAGATGACCCTCAAAAAGATGAACAATCATCAGATGTGGAGCCTCGTAACGAATGGGATATTGAGTATTTTAATCAAATTAAGAACAAAGAATTAATGACATTGATAAGGGCGATAGATTTTTTGGATATCCCACTTTTATTGGATCAAGCTTGCAAGACAATAGCAGAAAGAATAAAGGGCTTAAATAAAAGTGAAATCGAAGAACTTTTTTAAATAACATCGATTATAGTTATGTTCTTAATGTCAGACGAAATATGATTACCAAAATAATGAAATTTATGATGTTTATGACGCGAAAAATTGCGACCACACTTAAATGCCATTTTAGTTTATGATTTTATTATTATAGTTTTATATTATTCAAAAAATGTTTGGTAAAATTAAGATAAATATGCAAAATTTTAAAGAAGATTATAATTTTGTAAAATATTTACAATTGCTTTTAAATATATGCAAATTTATTTGATCTCATGTAATTCATTCGTCACAATTTTCGAAAAGAAAAAACATTGAATTTTGATTTCCTAAAAGAAAAATCTAGTCCCTTAAATTTATGTTAAAAAGACCTTTAATCCCTATAAGGTGGTTCAAAAGATTATGAGAATATTCATATAGATGAACAAAAGATCGTTTTTATCAGAAAATAATTTTTAAAATTTTACCAACATTCGTAACTTATTTTTTTGTGAAATTTTTTTATTATTAATATTTATACTTAAGTTTTTATAATTTTAAACTTCATTACAGTACTGTCATAAACATATTTTGTATTTTTAATAATTAAGATAAATAGAAATAAAAATTTTTTTAACAATACTAAAAAATTTTATTAAGCACACCATACCTTATTACAGGCAAAAATAAAGGCGTTTAGCCGGGGAGTCCCGTTCAATGCATAAATTCTTAGTATTATAACTAAAAAAATGTATTCTAAATGCGTTATTAATAAATATCAAGTAAATTTATGTAATGTTTGTAAATAATACTAAAAAAATATGTAATTTTATGAAATTTTATTATTTTTACGTTCCTGAACATATTGGAATTTCGGCAATTTTGAGAATTTCAATTTATTTTATTATTTGTTACATATATATATATATATATATATATATATATATATACGGTGATTCTAAACTACTGTATTTCCCTTGACAGGGCGATAGAGGACATCATTCTGAACAAACTTTATATTGTAATTTTTTTTCTATCTCGTATAGTTTTTAAACTACGGCACTTTAAAGTTACGCTTTTTCAGCCAATCAGAGAGCGTCATTCTAAACGTTCGAAAACAGCAACAAGTGTGTGCCCATTCTGCCCCGGTAGCAACGAGCTCATTAATCGCTTGCATAGTTACCAAATAAATAAACATTTGTTTGTGACTGTCCCTGACATATAACCCAAAAATAAAAATTTGAGTATTCTAATGTTTATAATCGAAGTACGTAATGTTGAATAATAGATGGCAATGCTAGTCTTATAATGAAGATACAATTTGTTGTTTTATTTTATTTTATAACTAAATAAATTATTTTATTTTAAAACTAATAAATTCAATAAAAATAATAATTTGAAATTGCAAAAATATCAAATTACTAATTAAATAAATTATTTATGATAATGATTAATTATTGATAAATAATTATTATAATTACTAATGGACTATAATGAATAATTTAATTTTGAAATATTTCTGTGAAAATAGTCTTTTGAACAAAATTGCCCTAAAGAAAAAAACATTCAACTCCGGTGTTATTTCGTATACCGAACCGTATTTTTGACTACTACGATACTTCCATTCGTACGAAAAATTCGTTCGGTGTACGAAATAACACCGATGTTTGATTTTTTTTCGTAAGCGTGTTGCAAATATGATAATTCTTAAAATAGCAGGCGTAGAAGTAACGATAATAATTAAATATTCATTTTTTTCGAATATTTAATAAGATATACTTTTTCTTCTAATTACTTAAAAAAGTTAAGTAACTTCATGATAATATCGTTGTTTTGTGCAAAATAATTTTTTTTATGATTACTCTTATTCTAAAAATGGGTACAATCAGATAATTTTATTTAACAGAACATGTTTCAATATGCTTAAGCTTGACAGCGTTATAAAGAATTTTTTTTTTATAATTACAGTTTCTTAAGGTAGCTCCCTTGGGTTATACACGTCATGCAGAACATAATTAGAAAATTATTTTTAATTAGCTTTTTCATAAATTTTATGCATTGAACGTACAATTATCTAAGAAAGAGATACTTTAGGGTGCATAAAAAAATTATTTCATAACAATTGCAACTCAAGTCGCGAAAATATTAATAATTCAAAAAGAGATACAAAATATTTTCTAAAAACACAAGAAACTTTATTTTTCATGTGATTGGAACGCAATAAAGCTCATTTTGTGCCTTAAAAATATCAGAGAGAGTTACCCACGTAATTTCAGTGATAGTTCTTACAGTTTAAACGTAAATTACAATTGTTTATTAATACACTTTATAATTTTTTCAAACAATTGTAATTTACGTTTAAACTGTAAGCACTATCACTGGAATTCCATGGGTGACTCCTTTTGAAATTTTTTAATGCACAAAATGAGCTTTATTACGTCCCAATCACATGAAAAATAAAGTTTCTTGTGTTTTTAGAAAATATTTTGTATCTCTTTTTGAATTATTAATATTTTCGCGACTTGAGTTGCAATTGTTATGAAATAATTTTTTTATGCACCCTAAAGTATCTCTTTCTTAGGTAATTGTACGTTCAATGCATAATGTTTATGAAAAAGCTAATTAAAAATAATTTTCTAATTATGCTCTGCATCACGTGTATAACCCAAGGAGCTACCTTAAGTTTCACAAATTTTCATTTTTATAAAGAATATTTTTTATCAGTAATATATCTATAAATTTTTAAATTAATGTGCTAATATAATACAACAAATACTAAGATTCATGAAATTTAAAGCCACATTCTACAAATAATGGTTTACAAAACTTTTTAATGTTGAAACACACTAAATATTTTTTTGTATGTAATACGATACGTCATCATCGGAAGTTCGATGTTAGCAATTTTATAATAAAATATTACTTATGAAAAGCTCCAAGATTAAATATAGATATTTGTGAATTTTTTTGAGTCAAAGTTAAGTTTTTAGTATTATAAATAATTTATTTATTAACTAGCACAATGATATAAAGAGTTTTCGATGACAAGGTATCGAACGTTGATTTTCATCGTCGAATTAATATTTATTTCCCTGTAGGATTCGTGTCAGCCTGCAGGTATATTATAAAGTTTTTTAGATTTTCTTATTATTATAATTTTGAAAATATTAATAAATTTGTATAAATGAAATTATCGAGACGTGATTTTAACACAGTACTCTTTGCTCTGGCCTCTGTCACTATCATCTGAGCTATTGTTTCGCTATACTGACTTGATAATAATTCGGTTATAACTAAGAGGTCTAAATAATCGCAAATATTTAATCATGCTTTTTATCACATGCTAGTGAGAAAAACTTACAGTATAAGCTTAAAATAATAGGTTAGACGGGGTTGTAGAAGAGGAAGTTTCTTAGTGAGTATCCCCACTATACGAGTCAAGAACAGTAGCCACATCCATCACCGTATTATCTTAACATGTGTTACTATTTTCCTCTTTTCCTTTTTTCTTTGTCTTTCTCGTTTTTAACAAAACAATAGCTCAGATGATAGTGAGAAAGACGAGGGAGCCAAGGGTTCTAGGTTCCAATTTTATCTTGGAAATATTTTTTTAATTTTTATTTATTTCTTTTTTTTTATTATTTCTATTTTACAAAATATAATAAACAGAAGACCCAATGAACTCTGTGGAAAACCTTCAAGTGTCCTAAAACTCGCCAGGAAAATGAGAAAATTTCTACAGATGTTACTACAGACAAGCTATAAATCATTTGCAGATATTTCTACAAATGGCTAACAATTTTTTTCCGTAATGGTCTATAATAATAATAAGTTATTATAATACCTAATACTTCCTGCTAATTTCTGTTCGTTATGGTTATAATTATAATATTTTAATTAATATTTCTTTCGATTATAATCATTCTTACAGAATCGCTAATAATAGTTAATTTTAATATTCATTTCACAGATATCATTTGATTATCGCTAGGTTTTTTGTCAGACTTTATGCCGAACTTTTCCCTAGATTTTTTGACAGACATTTAACTAGGTTTTAAACTTCAGTATATTAGTCTTGGCTGAAGTTATGAATTATAAAAAGTAGTTTTAGCTAGAGACAAAAATAGAATTTACTGGTCTTGGCAGAAACCAAGACTGGTATGCTTTAGATCTGGCTAAAGTTAAAAAAAAAGATGCTTCACTCTTCGTAAAAAATAACTAATCTTATGAGCCATGCAAAGCTGTAGTGACTAATGCCATAAAACTTATTAGTTTTAGCTGATGCCAGACATAGCAAGCGCTATTTTTTACTAAAGCCAAGGATAATATTGTCTATGATTGGCTGAAACTAGAAATCCTTTGAGTTTATTTTTAAGCTTGGTTACAAATGACAAATGTTAATTTAAACTTGTGCCAATGCAAAAAAAAAAATATTTATACAAAAAAGTCGGTGTACGATTAACCTCAATGAGGCAAGTAAGTGCTAAGTTTAGTCTAAGTCTTGCAAAAAGTCTAGCTAAACGTCTTGCGAATAGTCTGGCAAAAAGTCTTGCGTAAAGTCTGGCAAAAAGTTTTTTAAAAAGTCTGGTGGGAAGTATCGCGAAAAGTCGGTCGTCTGGCAAAAAGTCTTGCGATTAGTCTGGGAAAAATTCTGGCGGAAAGTCTAGCATAAGATCTAGCGATGAGTCCAAGAAAAAGTCTAACGAATATTCTAACAAAAAGTCTGGCCGAAAGTCTTGCAGGAAGTTTGGCCAAAAGCCTTGCAAAAAGTCTAACAGAACGTCTTGCGTATAGTCTGGCAAAAAGTTTTTTAAAAAGTCTGGTGGAAAGTATTGCGAAAAGTTTGCCGAAACGTCTGGCAAAAGGTCTTGCGATTAGTCTGCGAAAAAGTCTGGCGATAAGTCTAGCAAGTCTGGTCTAATGTCTTGCAGGAAGTCTGGAAAAAAGTCTTGCAAAAAGTCTAGCAGAACGTCTTGCAAATAGTCTGGCAGAAAGTCTTGCGTAAAGTCTGGCAATAAGTTTTTTAAAAAGTCTGGTAAAAAGTGTTGCGTAAAGTCTAGCAAGAAGTCTGGTAGGAAGTCTTGCAGGAAGTCTGGCAAAACGTCTTACGAATAGTCTGGCAAAAAGTCTTGCGAAAAGTTTGGCAAAAAGTGTGTCTAAAAGTCTAGTTAAAGGGTTGCGAAAAGTCAGTCGAAACGTCTGGCAAAATGTCTTGCGATGAGTCTAGGAAAAAGTCTGGCAAAAAGTCTAGCAAAAAGTCTGGCCGAAAGTCTTGCAGAAAGTCTGGCAAAAGTCTAGCAGAAAGTCTAGCAGAAAGTCTTGCATATAGTCTGGCAGAGTGTCTTGTGTAAAGTCCGACAAAAAGTTTTTTAAAAAGTCTGGTGGGAAGTGTCACGAAAAGTCTGTCGAGACGTCAGGCGAAAGGTCTTGCGATTAGTCTGGGAAAAATTCTGGTGGAAAGTCTAGCATAAGATCTAGCGATGAGTCTAGGAAAAAGTCTAGCGAATATTCTAACAAAAAGTCTGGCAGAAAGTCTTGCAGGAAGTCTGGACAGAAGTCTTGCAAAAAGTCTAGCAGAACGTCTTGCGTATAATCTGGCAAAAAGTTTTTCAAAAAGTCTGGTGGAAAGTATTGCGAAAAGTCTGTCGGAACGTTTGGCTAAATGTCTTGCGATGAGTCTAGGAAAGTCTGGCAAAAAGTCTAGCAAAAAGTCTGGCCGAAAGTCTTGCAGGAAGTCTGGCAAAAAGTCTTGCAGAAAGTCTAGCAGAAAGTCTTGCACAGAGTCTGGCAGAAAGTCTTGTGTAAAGTCCGACAAAAAGTTATTTAAAAAAGTCTGGTGGGAAGTGTCGCGAAAAGTCTGTCGAGACGTCTAGCGAAAGGTCTTGCGATTAGTCTGGGAAAAATTCTGGCGGAAAGTCTAGCATAAGATCTTGCGATGAGTCTAGGAAAAAGTCTAGCGAATATTCTAACAAAAAGTCTGGCCGAAAGTCATGCAGGAAGTCTGGCCAAAAGCCTTGCAAAAAGTCTAGCAGAACGTCTTGCGTATAGTCTGTCAAAAAGTTTTTCAAAAAGTCTGGTAGAAACTATTGCGAAAAGTTTGCCAAAGCGTCTGGCAAAAGGTCTTGTGATTAGTCTGCGAAAAAGTCTGGCGAAAAGTCTAGCAAGTCTGGTCTAATGTCTTGCAGGAAGTCTGGACAAAAGTCTTCAAAAAGTCTAGCAGAACGTCTTGCGTATAATCTGGCAAAAAGTTTTTCAAAAAGTTTGGTGGAAAGTATTGCGAAAAGTCTGTCGGAACGTTTGGCTAAATGTCTTGCGATGAGTCTAGGAAAGTCTGGCAAAAAGTCTAGCAAAAAGTCTGGCCGAAAGTCTTGCAGGAAGTCTGGCAAAAAGTCTTGCAGAAAGTCTAGCAGAAAGTCTTGCACAGAGTCTGGCAGAAAGTCTTGTGTAAAGTCCGACAAAAAGTTATTTAAAAAAGTCTGGTGGGAAGTGTCGCGAAAAGTCTGTCGAGACGTCTGGCGAAAGGTCTTGCGATTAGTCTGGGAAAAATTCTGGCGGAAAGTCTAGCATAAGATCTTGCGATGAGTCTAGGAAAAAGTCTAGCGAATATTCTAACAAAAAGTCTGGCCGAAAGTCATGCAGGAAGTCTGGCCAAAAGCCTTGCAAAAAGTCTAGCAGAACGTCTTGCGTATAGTCTGTCAAAAAGTTTTTCAAAAAGTCTGGTAGAAACTATTGCGAAAAGTTTGCCAAAGCGTCTGGCAAAAGGTCTTGTGATTAGTCTGCGAAAAAGTCTGGCGAAAAGTCTAGCAAGTCTGGTCTAATGTCTTGCAGGAAGTCTGGAAAAAGTCTTGCTAAAAGTCTAGCAGAACGTCTTGCAAATAGTCTGGCAGAAAGTCTAGCGTAAAGTCTGGCAATAAGTTTTTTAAAAAGTCTGGTCAAAAGTGTTGCGTAAAGTCTAGAAAAAAGTCTGGTAGGAAGTCTTGCAGGAAGTCTGGCAAAAAGTCTTGCCAAAAGTTTGGCAAAAAGTGTGTCAAAAAAGTCTAGTTAAAGGATTGCGAAAAGTCTGTCGAAACTTCTGGCAAAATGTCTTGCGTTAAGTCTAGGAAAAAGTCTGGCAAAAAGTCTAGCAAAAAGTCTGGCCGAAAGTCTTGCAGGAGGTCTGGCAAAAAGTCTTGCAGAAAGTCTAGCAGAAAGTCTTGGATGTAGTCTGGCAAAAAGTCTTGCGTTTAGTCTAAAAAAAAGTCTGGCAAAAAGTCTAGCAAACAGTCTGGCAAAAAGTATTGCAGAAAGTCGGGCAAAGAGTCTTGCTAAAAGTCTAGCAGAACGTCTTACGAATAGTCTGGCAAAAAGTATTGTGTTAGGTCTGGCAAAAATTTTTTTTAAAAGTCTGGTGGGAAGTGTCGCGGAAAGTTTGTCGAGACGTCTGGCGAAAGGTCTTGCGATTAGTCTGGGAAAAATTCTGGCGGAAAGTCTAGCATAAGATCTAGCGATGAGTCCAAGAAAAAGTCTAGCGAATATTCTAACAAAAAGTCTGGCCGAAAGTCTTGCAGGAAGTTTGGCCAAAAGCCTTGCAAAAAGTCTAACAGAACGTCTTGCGTATAGTCTGGCAAAAAGTTTTTTAAAAAGTCTGGTGGAAAGTATTGCGAAAAGTTTGCCGAAACGTCTGGCAAAAGGTCTTGCGATTAGTCTGCGAAAAAGTCTGGCGATAAGTCTAGCAAGTCTGGTCTAATGTCTTGCAGGAAGTCTGGAAAAAAGTCTTGCAAAAAGTCTAGCAGAACGTCTTGCAAATAGTCTGGCAGAAAGTCTTGCGTAAAGTCTGGCAATAAGTTTTTTAAAAAGTCTGGTAAAAAGTGTTGCGTAAAGTCTAGCAAGAAGTCTGGTAGGAAGTCTTGCAGGAAGTCTGGCAAAACGTCTTACGAATAGTCTGGCAAAAAGTCTTGCGAAAAGTTTGGCAAAAAGTGTGTCTAAAAGTCTAGTTAAAGGGTTGCGAAAAGTCAGTCGAAACGTCTGGCAAAATGTCTTGCGATGAGTCTAGGAAAAAGTCTGGCAAAAAGTCTAGCAAAAGTCTGGCCGAAAGTCTTGCAGAAAGTCTGGCAAAAAGTCTAGCAGAAAGTCTAGCAGAAAGTCTTGCATATAGTCTGGCAGAGTGTCTTGTGTAAAGTCCGACAAAAAGTTTTTTAAAAGTCTGGTGGGAAGTGTCACGAAAAGTCTGTCGAGACGTCAGGCGAAAGGTCTTGCGATTAGTCTGGGAAAAATTCTGGTGGAAAGTCTAGCATAAGATCTAGCGATGAGTCTAGGAAAAAGTCTAGCGAATATTCTAACAAAAAGTCTGGCAGAAAGTCTGGCAGGAAGTCTGGCCAAAAGTCTTGCAAAAAGTCTAGCAGAACGTCTTGCGTATAGTCTGGCAAAAAGTTTTTCAAAAAGTCTGGTGGAAAGTATTGCGAAAAGTCTGTCGGAACGTTTGGCTAAATGTCTTGCGATGAGTCTAGGAAAGTCTGGCAAAAAGTCTAGCAAAAAGTCTGGCCGAAAGTCTTGCAGGAAGTCTGGCAAAAAGTCTTGCAGAAAGTCTAGCAGAAAGTCTTGCATAGAGTCTGGCAGAAAGTCTTGTGTAAAGTCCGACAAAAAGTTATTTTAACCTTTTAAGGACGGGACTGGTCGATATATCGACCACTTCGGTATCATATTATTTTGGAATTGTTTCGGGGGTAATATTATATGTTGAATACAGGAAACGTAGTGTTATCATTCTAAAAAGCATATTTGACTTTAAATAGTGATTTCAAGGTCAAATTTTTTATTCGGTATTTCGACCTGAAAATTGGTATACCAACGTATTTTGATGCTATAAATACGAAACAAATAGTGTTGCGTTTGATAAAACGCATTATCATAGTGATTATTTGAACTATTTATTACTGTTAGTTTCTTAGCAGATCAACACTTAGTTATTTTTTCTTGCAGAAGATTTTTTATTGATAATATTCTTATTATTTCATCATTCTCTTTATTTACTAAGTTGTCAAAAAATTACAAGCGATTACTTTTGATAAAATGGCTGATATTGAAGCTTGGAGTAGTGGTGAGTCTGAACCTGAAATACAAGATTTGGAGAATGAGGAAATTCATGAAGTTGATTTGGTAGAAAATGATTATGATGAGACTCAAATTTTTGAAAACGCGTATTTTTATCCATCAATCAAAAATTTTCAAGGTACTTCTGAAATAAATCCTAACATCTCTATATCGGGGAATAAACCAATCAATTACTTTGAATACTTTTTTGATTCCCTCTGATTGAAAGAATTATAGATGAGACGAATCGCTATGGAAGTCAGAATCATGAAGATCGGCAATCCCATCAGAAAACTTGGTATCCTCTTACAAAAGATGAATTTGAATGTTTTCTTGGCCTTTTAATTCTAATGGGCCACATTCGAAAAGGTGACTTGAAAGACTATTGGTCTAAAGATCCTCTGCTTCATACTCCAATTTTCGGTCAAAAAATGTCTCGTGATAGGTTTCTTGCAATCTTACGCTATATACATTTTCATAATAATGAAGATACCTCGGAAATCGCTCACCATCCTTTAGTGAAAATAAAACCAATAATAGACTATCTACAAAGTAAATTCTCAGCAGCTCTTATTCCAGGCAAAAATTTGTGCTTAGATGAAAGCCTAGTATTATGGAAAGGCAGGCTTCGATTCAAGCAGTATATTCCTTTGAAAAGAAATCGGTTTGGTATCAAACTTTTTGAATTAGTAGACTGTGAAACTGGATTCATTTTGGGCTTTGTTGTCTACACTGGCGCTGATACTGATTATCAGAAGTTTGATTTGGGTGTTACTGGGGATATTGTCGCTCATTTTTTACAAGGGTCATGTCATATACATAGATAACTGGTATACATCTCCCATATTGGCAGAATTTTTGCATGATCGCGATACAGGAATGTGTGGCACGGTAAAAAGAAATAGGAAAGGAATGCCAAAATTAGAAAATAAATTAGAGCGAGGTGGCAAAGAGTCTTGCAAAAAGTCTAGCAGAACGTCTTACTAATAGTCTGGCAAAAAGTCTTGCGTTAGGTCTGGCGAAAAGTTTTTTTAAAAGTCTGGTAAAAAGTGTTGCAAAAAGTCTAGCAAAAAGTCTGGTAGAAAGTCTTGCAAGAAGTCTGGTAAAACGTCTTGCAAAAAGTCTAGCAGAACGTCTTACGAATAGTCTGGCAAAAAGTCTTGCGTTAGGTCTGGCGAAAATTTTTTTTAAAAGTCTGGTAAAAAGTGTTGCAAAAAGTCTAGCAAAAAGTCTGGTAGAAAGTCTGGCAAGAAGTCTGGTAAAACGTTTTGCAAAAAGTCTAGCAGAACGTCTTACAAATAGTTTGGCAAAAAGTCTTGCATGAAGTCTGTCAAAAAATTTTTCAAAAAGTCTAGTAAAAAGTGTTGCGAAAAGTCTAGCAAAAAGTCTGGCGAAAAGTATTGGGAAAAAACTGTCGAAACGTCTGGCAAAATGTCTGGCGATGAATCTAGGAAAAAGTTTGGCGAAAAGTCTAGCAAAAAGTTTCGTAGAAAGTCTTGCAGGAAGTCTGGCAAAATGTCTTGTATAAAGTCTAGCTGAACGTCTTACGAATAGTCTGGCAAAGAGTCTTGCGTAAAGTTTGGCAAACAGTTTTTCAAAAAGTCTGGTCAAAAGTGTTGCGAAAAGTCTAGCAAAAAGTCTGGTAGGAAGTCTTGCAGGAAGTCTAGCAAAACGTCTTGCAAAAAGTCTAGCAAAACGTCTTACAAATAGACTGGCAAAAGGTCTTGCGTTAAGTCTGGAAAAAAAATTTTTATAAAGTCTGGCTAAAAGTGTTGCGAAAAGTCTGACGAAAAGTCTGGCAAAAGGTCTCGCAAAAAGTCTGGTCTAAAGTCTTGCAGGAAGTCTGGCAAAAAGTCCCGCCTAAAGTTTGGTGGAAAGTGTTGCTAAAAGTCTGTAGAAACGTCTAGAAAAAGGTCTTGCAATGAGTCTGGCAAAAAGTCTTGCGTAAAGTTTGGCAAAAAGTTTTTCAAAAAGTCTGGTCAAAAGTGTTGCGAAAAGTCTAGCAAAAAGTCTGGTAGGAAGTCTTGCAGGAAGTCTGGCAAAACGTCTTGCAAAAAGTCTAGCATAACGTCTTACAAATAGACTGGCAAAAAGTCTTGCGTTAAGTCTGGAAAAAAAATTTTCATAAAGTCTGGCTAAAAGTGTTGCGAAAAGTCTGACGAAAAGTCTGGCAAAAGGTCTCGCAAAAAGTCTGGTCTAAAGTCTTGCAGGAAGTCTGGCAAAAAGTCTTGCAAAACGTCTAGCAGAACGTCTTGCAAATAGTCTGGCAAAAAGTCTTGCGTAAAGTCTGGCTAAAAGTTTTTAAAAAGTCTGGTGACAAGTGTTGCGAAAAGTTTCTCAAAACATTTAGCAAAAGATCTAGCGGTGAGTCTAGGAAAAAGTCTTGCGAAAAGTCTAGCTAAAAGTCTGATCGAAAGTCTTGCAGAAAGCCTGGCAAAATGTCTTGCAAAAAGTCTAGCAGAACGTCTTGCGAATAGTCTGACAGAAAGTCTTGCGTAAAGTCTGACAAAAAGTTTTTTCAAAAATTCTGGTGAAAAGTGTTGCTAAAAGTCTGTCGAAACGTTTGAGAATAGGTCTGGCGAAAAATTTGGCGATAAATCTGGCAAAAACCTCGGTGAAATATCTTGCTAGGATTCTGGAAAAAAGTCTTGCTACAATCATGGCTAAAAGTATAACAAAATATCTGTCTGAGATCCTAGTTAATAGTTTTGTCGTTACAATAAAATATTAAGAGTAGTGCGGAAAACTCAAAAATCCTTTATAATACTATACATAAAATTTTATAATACAAAATTTCAATGTATCATATTTTGTGGTTAGGTTTGTCGAGCTTATAATATTATAATAAATTACAATTCGTAAAGCTAGAAAGAATAAGAATTCGTCAAATAAAATGGTAACTAATGTAGCAAATAATCAGACAAACAAGAAGGTTAAAAAGTTTGAAAACAATATCATAAAAAGTTATTAAAAACCTGATGTAGAATCTAGCGTGGTCTGCTTCTTTTTTAGACTCATAATTAATTATTAGTACATTTTGTAACGGGTATGAAAAGGCTTTATTTACGAAACGAGAATTTTACGTCCCGAACCGAAGGCGAGGGTCGTAACGAGTTTCGTAAAAAAGCCTTTTCATACCAGTTGCAAACCGTATTTTTTACCATGAGAGCCAAGAAAGAGCAACGAAGTTGCGATTTTGGGGTTAGAATGGCAAAAAAATTATTCTGATATTAAGAATATTATAATTTCTAATAAATACACTAAGAATGTCTATTTTTACATTTAAATGACTTCTTGAATGTATACTTTTTGGAAATGAAAATACTATCAAAATAGTAAATATTTAATCGTATAAATAATATATTACCAATCAACAGATTCTTAAATTTTATTTTAAAAATATTTTCACTCATGTACAAAGTGGAAAACAATTTTTAATTTCAACACACATAAGTGTTACAGATGAACCACAAATTTTTGTGTTAAAATTTACAAATTTTTTTTCTGTAATTTACGAAGTTAAAATTATAACATAATTCATGAATAATATAAAATTTTGAATAATAAAATTTGTAAATTTTCAAATTTATTTGTGTTAAAATATAATGGTTGAAATCATGATTAGATAGTAAATAATGACTTTCTCGTATTTCTTTCTGTTAATATATTTAAAAAGAAGAGAGATAAAAAAATATAAGAAAAAGGATAAAAAGATGGATGTTGGCGTGAATCAATAAAATCATAAACAAACTAATCTTATTTGATAATATTACATTGTCATTTAAAGGCGAACGTAAGCGAGTGATTCCGAAAAGAGCCGATCATTTTTTAATATCAGTATACCATAGAAATAGAGCCGGTTAGTGGCTCCAGTCGGTAGAGCGTTGGATTCGTAATCTCGGGGTTCTGTGTTCGAATCTCGCTCTCGGCAACCAATTGATAGAGGCACCATTTAACGTTACATGTGCTTTGTTTACAAACACACTTACAAGCTCCGTTGCTGATTAACATCACAAGTAGCATAAATATAGCGACGGTAAAGAAGAAAAAAAGTATAAAATTTTTTGTATTTACCTTATTATAAAATATCACCAATAATATTTTGTAATTATTAATGATAAATCATTAATATTATTGTTATTGTTATAATTATTTAATATTATAGAAAGATTTGAGCACTGCGTGTCTGAAATCTGCTTACTATGTATGCTTATTCGGGGCGAAAAAACTTTCATTTCGCTCATTCGCTAATTACGACGAGCCTAAAAACGCTATTAAAAATATTTGTATCATAATATAGTAATAATTAAACCCTGTGTTATTTGATATAAGTATAAGATAAGAAGTATTAAAATATAAAAGTTTAGCAATTCGTTATACAATAATATATCATTGAGATAATAGAATAAAATATATCGAAAAAATATATAAAATTAAATTAATTTCAAGAAATGTATAGGAAAGGGTTCGGCTGTGGGCAATGGTTTGGTTGTGGAGACCCCAGCGTTTCTATTGACAGAAAGCAGATGATGTTTTTCTGACAAATATCATTTATGTATCGTTATGCCAAATATCAAAGCGAAAAAACACGTCTGCTTTTGCTATAAGCCAATTAATTTTTTTGTGTAAAAAAAAACAAATATTCATTTGTACTTATTTAAACTTTATCAATAATATTACAAATAAAAATTTATCAATGAAGGTGAATGTAATGCACATTTATTTAGTATAAAATTATTCCTATTTTGTAATGCAATATAGGTTGCAATCAATAAATTAACACCAACAATTTTGCAAGGGTGCCCAAAACCGAACCAATACAAATCGCAACTTTACTTCCTGATTACATAATATATTACAATAAAACCACTTTTAAATATGACATTGCCTAGCCTAGCCTTTTATCAATACTCATTCTCTCTATGTTCCCAATACTGTACCAGTTTATTAAACATATGTAACTGTTGTTCAATATTAATCGTATAGGAATAGCACGTCTACCTCACAGTGCAATTTTAAATGCAACGTTGGAATAACTTTTTAGATATAGATTGTTTAATATTAAGGTCGCTCATCCGCCTAGGACCGTATCATGTTTTGGATCCTTGGGTAATATTTGTATTATTGCAAATTTTTATAAATGAATATACTCTATATGTCTCAATTATAACTATTATTATTTTAAAAACAAAAATCATTGCACAAGTAAAAGCGTAGAAAAATCAATCTTAAAAAGTCTTGTGAACTATCAATTGTAGAATGTGGTTTTAAATTGCATGAATCCTAGTATTTGTAGTATATTATAAGCACATTAATTTAAAAATTTATAGATTATTACTGATAAAAAATATTCTTTCTAAAAATGAATATTTCTGAAGCTTAAGGTGATGTAAAATAGACTCTACACCTGCACTCAGAAATATTTACCGTTTTCTTGTTCGATTGCAAAGTTTTAAAAAACGAGATACATTAGCTTCTAGTATGTATCATGGGAATTGTTCAATTAAATTAAGTAAAGTGATTGATTAATTATCGAGAATTTTTGATTTTAATATTCAAGGTTATGAAAATAACAATGATTATTGGAACCCAAAATATTTAATAAATGATAAATGAATTTACTTCGAAATTAATTTCAATAATAATCACTATATTTACTACTAACTAATGTATTTCTTTTCTGAAATTTCGGAGTAAAATAAAAAAATTCCAAAGTACTGGTGAAGCGTCCGTTTTATATCACCTTTAGAAACTCTAATTATAAAAAAAATTAATTTATTATAACGTTGCCAAGTTTAAGCATATTGAAATATGTTTTGTTAAATAGAATTATCTGATAGCGCCCAATTTTAAAATAAGAATAACCATACAAAAAATATTTTTGCTTCACAAAACAACAATTTTATCATAAAGTTACCTGATTTTATTAAGTTATTAGAAGACAAAGTATATCTTATTAAATAGTTGAAAGAAATGAATATTTAATAATTATGGTTACTTATTTGCCTGCTACTTAAAGAATTATCATACTTCCAACAATACTGTTCGAATAGAACTATTTTAAAATTAAATTTTCACTAATATCAATTGACGAGTAGTTATTTAAATATTTTTATAATATATCATCTTTTTTACGATATCGATATTAATCAAAATCTTACTTTTAATGATATTTCAAAAATAAATTATTCTTTATAATTCATTAGTAATTATTATAATTATTTAATAATCAATCATAATTTTGTTGAATATTTACGTTTAAACAATAATTTATTCAATTAGTAATTTGATATTTTTAGAATATTAAATTATCGTTTTTATTAAATATCATTTATTTAATTATAAAATAAAATAAAACAACAAATTGAATCTTCATTATAAGAATAGCATTGCCATCTATTATTCAACATTACGTACTTCGATTATAAACATTAGAATACTCAAATTTTTATTTTTGGGTTATATGTCAGGGACAATAACAAACAAATGTTTATTTGGTAACTATGCAAGCGATCAATGAGCTCGTTGCTACCGGGGCAGAATGGGCACACACTTGTTGCTGTTTTCGAACGTTTAGAATGACGCTCTCTGATTGGCTGAAAAAGCGTAACTTTAAAATGCCGTAGTTTAAAAACTATACGAGATAGAAAAAAAATTACAATATAAAGTTTGTTCAGAATGATGTCCTCTATCACCCTGTCAAGGGAAATACAGTAGTTTAGAATCACCGTGTATAGTTCGTTAAATGTTCTTCGTATTTTCTATATAATATTATTTTTGACCGTATAGTATAAGTCCCGTTGCAATTGTACGGTCAAAATTTAGACCTGCAAAAGTATAGGATACATTGACCTGCACCGAGATTATAAAGGTTCGTATGTGCATTTTGACCACCTTACAGACGGTCGGATAATAATAAACTTCTGAAGCGCATACGCTATGTTTGAAATTTTCATATTTTCTTTTACCTGTGTAAATTATTTCTTTGCTTTGACACAAATTGAGAGACAGTAGCAGTTTGAACTTGGTACAGTACGCATCACTTCGACTAACATTTGAAGCGTTAGCATATAGAAAAGTCAAATTTCAAAATTTCAAGTTGCATTAAAATTTGAAACTAAAGAAGTACTAGAATACAGAATCAACGATACAGAAGAATTTAGTCATTCCAGTCATATTTGATAAATCTCAAGGTATGTTTGATTATTTTTTATATAAATAATTTATTATTAATCAATACGGCAGAGTAATAACTGGCAGAAATTAATTCTAAGATATACGGTTTTTTAGAACGTTAAAATTTTCGTGCTGGAAAAATAAGATTTTTTGATTATTCTAAATTTTGATTTTTATTAGACCATTTTTTGAGTTTTCACTTTTCATTGGAATGAAATAAAGTAATCTATTAAAAGAAAATTCGTTCCGATGCATAGTTTTTCTGAAAAGCTGCAGTTTGTAAACAAAAGCAACCAAAATAGACGCTTATAGAAGGTTACTCTTAAGTAGGCGAAATATTGTAAGTTTGGTTACTTTAACCAAAGAAGATAGACGCTAATAGAAGAATACTTCTGGGTTAAATTTTTCGTCCGAAACGCTATGTAACACATTGTTTGTATATCTATACATATAAAAAATTGTGATATATATAGATATACAAATACATGGGATCTAGTGGCGTCCTCAGTAGCTGGGTAACTCATTTTTGGCAGAAATTTCCCATTTAAGAGTTCGCTTCTGTAAGCGTCTATATTCGTTGCTTTAACGAACCTTTAAAGGGCGCACACAACTCATTTTTCAACGTGGTGCTATGACTTGGAAATTCCCATGCTAATTTGCAAGTCATAGCAGCACCTTGAAAAATGAGTTGTGTGCGCCCTCTGACGGTTCGGAGCAGCACGTGGCACGAGTTGAGAATATGCATGGCATTATAGCGTAGGTTCGGAAACAGTTTTTAGTTAGTTTGTCAGGTGATATGTGGCAACGCTGTGGCGAAACACGTGATAAATTAAATATCTGTGTGTTCGGAAACAAATACCGGGGGCAGTTTTGAATATTTATTGTATTAATTTTGATTAATACAATAAATATTCAAAACTGCCCCCGGTCAGCTGATAAAAAATATTTGTTTCCGAACACACAGATATTTAGTTTATCACGTGTTTTGACACAGCGTTGCCACATATCACCAGACAAACTAACTGAAAACTGTTTCCGAACGTACCCCGTGCCTACTTTTTACCGTGAACTGCCATTGCTTAAAATTTAAATAATTTTGAATTTCTCAAATTTTATATATGAAGCCTATATAAAACGTCGGTCAGTTGAAGCTATATTTATTTTGAAACACTAGCGTTTCTTTTCGCACTGTGGAAGTTTCCTTTTCAATATTTATAATTTAAATTGGCAAACTTATTTAACGCTTTGATACGGTATCATATTATTATAAAAAATAACCATATGAATAAAATAATTAAGTAAATCTTATAAATTTTATAAATATTTTTATTTTAATATTTTCCTTGATAGTTTTTTTATATTTATAATTTTTTTGCAGATGTCAGTTTATATTTTTAAAACCTGTGATAATCAGATTTTTCAAGTTGAACCTGAAGCGGCTAATAAATATGGTGTGGTAAAAAATATGATAGAACTAAATTGTATGGAAGATGATGAAGAAAATACACCGATAATCCTTCAAGATATAACTTTTGATACTTTAAAAAAAGTACATGAGTGGGTAAACAGTCATAAAGATGACCCTCAAAAAGATGAACAATCATCAGATGTGGAGCCTCGTAACGAATGGGATATTGAGTATTTTAATCAAATTAAGAACAAAGAATTAATGACATTGATAAGGGCGATAGATTTTTTGGATATCCCACTTTTATTGGATCAAGCTTGCAAGACAATAGCAGAAAGAATAAAGGGCTTAAATAAAAGTGAAATCGAAGAACTTTTTAAATAACATCGATTATAGTTATGTTCTTAATGTCAGACGAAATATGATTACCAAAATAATGAAATTTATGATGTTTATGACGCGAAAAATTGCGACCACACTTAAATGCCATTTTAGTTTATGATTTTATTATTATAGTTTTATATTATTCAAAAAATGTTTGGTAAAATTAAGATAAATATGCAAAATTTTAAAGAAGATTATAATTTTGTAAAATATTTACAATTGCTTTTAAATATATGCAAATTTATTTGATCTCATGTAATTCATTCGTCACAATTTTCGAAAAGAAAAAACATTGAATTTTGATTTCCTAAAAGAAAAATCTAGTCCCTTAAATTTATGTTAAAAAGACCTTTAATCCCTATAAGGTGGTTCAAAAGATTATGAGAATATTCATATAGATGAACAAAAGATCGTTTTTATCAGAAAATAATTTTTAAAATTTTACCAACATTCGTAACTTATTTTTTTGTGAAATTTTTTTATTATTAATATTTATACTTAAGTTTTTATAATTTTAAACTTCATTACAGTACTGTCATAAACATATTTTGTATTTTTAATAATTAAGATAAATAGAAATAAAAATTTTTTTAACAATACTAAAAAATTTTATTAAGCACACCATACCTTATTACAGGCAAAAATAAAGACGAGAAGTCTTACGTGGGTATCCCTAGTTTTCATGGTTACGTTTATTGCAAATCACAGAACAAATGTTCAACCTACAAGTAGTCAATAGGGCTTGTTTTTCTTTTTACTTTTTTTTATTCATACTAAATTAAAAACATGTGTTGCCAATAAATAAACCAAGGGTAATACGTTGCACATCTCATACTTGTATGTACACTGCCGAGAATTTCTTATTATCATGATAAAGACGTCGGTCATTGCTTTTACTTGCATCGATTCTGGTCTCTTTATTCGAGCCTTTTTTTTATTGTAAGGACGCATTTATTTTCGGATTACTTTGTGATAAAAATTTATTTTTTGACGCTAAAATTTTTTATAATACTACGTGATATGAATTCGCACTTATACCATGCTTTTCGGTGGCATAAAATGCCTATTATTTAATAGTGAAAAAAAGTACTGAGAAAAATTCTCATGTTTTTACACTGTTTAAATAAAGTATTCATATTGATTACACGAATACTTTAAAACATTCTTTAACACATAATAAGACGTAAAATAATAAATAAAATATATAAACACTCGAACCTACTGAAAAATTTAATAAAAAATATAATTTATAAATAAAGGAAATGTTTTTAAGTATAATGCAGCTCGTCATGACTTGTCCAAACGTATAAAGCTTGTATATACGACGCGCATGCGTGCAAAAAGCCAGATATGCCAATAAAGAGAAAGAATTCAGAATAAAATTGATATAAAATTTTAGCTGTGTACAGCTTTTTTTATTTATTTTCAACTTTGTAGAAAGCTGTACACTGATCGTGCATGCTCAAACATGAACTTTTTGAACTAAGCGTTTAAGTTTTCTGCTGTATACTGTATATTCCAACGTGCGCAAGTTCAACTAAACGAAGAAGCGCTTACTTTGTTTAGTTCGAAATATACTATTTTGAAATTATAATTATTTTTTTTTTATTTATCAGTCACGAAATGCTTAATGTTTTTTTTTACAGTTTTCATTTTTATTTTCTGAATTATCATTTGTGGAGTGCATATAGTTTTTGTTTGTTCATTGATTGTTGTTAAATGTAGCGAATCTATATCACTTGAACTATAAAATAGTTATAGAAGATACTCGTGACTTCAATGGCACATTATTTCACAGCGTTTAGCAGCCTCGCTGCGCTCGGCTGCTAATCTCATGCCGTCAAATAATAGGCCATTTAAGTCACTTGTATCTTAATACACTATATTTAAATGAAAATTTTAAATATGTAACCATGTATTTACATATGTCATTTGCCAAGTAATAAATCGAATGTTATACTTGAGAACAAACTATGCCTTTTTACGATTTTCAAGTTGTTTGTTTACAAAATTTATTTTTAATTTTTTTAACTTTGATCCAATGAAGAAACAACAATAACTTCGTTTCTACAAAATACCAAAATTATCGAAATACAATTATTTCACTCGATACTTTAAAATGTTTTAATTAAATTATTCCGTATTACTATAGTGTAGAAAAAATCATTTCCCACGTACATAATCATTCAATCAATGAAAAACTTTTAGCAATAAAAAATAAACTTCCATTCGTATCGTAAATAAAAAATAAAAAATGTAAATGTCTCGAGTACAAAATTTTTGTAACTCTGAGCGACTAGTATTTGTTTGACGTAAGCGTGGGAGTGATACTTTCTCATTGAAGCAAAATTATATAGCCCAAAGCATATTGAAGCGCTTGAATGACTTTTTACATTCACCTAGTAAAATTCACAAAAAGTATATTGTATAGATATAACAATTATAAGGAGTAAACAGTCCTTGGGATGTCTTGTTGAGCATTGCGCGTGTTAAGTTCCATCGTAACTCGCCTATATACAAATATAGAAGTGTGTTAGTAAAAAGACAAGCAAGGTCAATATTAAGCTACCCTGCAGCGAGGACTTTCCGACCTCGAGAATAACAACAGGTGGCCGTTTGTGCACGCGCTTTTAAAAGCTACCGAGTCTCTCATATCTTTTGGCAACAGCAGCAGCGTACAGACTCCCCCTTTTGTCGTTTACCCCACGCAGAGTAAAAAAAAAGGAAAAGAGGAAAAGAGAGAGAAATAAAGAAGGAAATAATTCTTTCTGTAGGTCAGAAGAAAAAAAAATATTAGTATAGAAGTGCGAAAAACGTGGAAGAGTGATGTATATATGGAGGTATCATCGTGGGGGATGATGTTGAAACGTAAACACGGTTATGACTTTGCCACAAGTACTATAACAATGTGCTGTTTTAGAAAGCTTTCATTTTTTCTCTCCCTTTTTTTTAATTTTTGTAAAAGTTCATGTTTTATGAAATATAAATAGAAGGTACACATTACGGTTCAATATCTTAATATCAATATTTTATTAATACTAAATCAATTCGAATAATTTATTGGGAGGAAGGAATTTTTAAAAATATCAGTCTAAATTTCAGTAATTAATGAACTGTGTATATTTCCTTGGAATGAGAATTGTTAAGCAATAATAAAAACTTTAAAGAATACATGTCAAGGGAAGTAGATTCACTTGCAGAAATTCACCCATTTAAAATGGTTGTAAGCCAAGAAATCAAGCTGTAACAATCATTATTAATTGTAACAATAAGTACCGCAGGAATAAATAAAAAACAAAAAACTTAATAATTTCATTTTCAATGTTAACTGGAGCTTGATTTTATCAACTTTTAGGCGTTAATATTAAACATGAAAAGAAAAATGTGGCTCACCAGGTTTCTAGAAAGTTCTAGAGTTAGTTAGAGTTCCTGACTTCTCATTGATTCAAATTTTTCGGAGACAAGAAAAAATATTTTTCGGAATTTTCGACGTCACAAAGCGAATAGGTGCACCCTAAAATCAAAAGTGCATAGAACCATTTAAAAATTGAATGAGATACGTTTGATAAATAAATTTTGTAATACTTGAATTCTAATGCACATATTATATTTTAATAAATAAATAGTAATATTTTTTTAATCTACTTATTAAAGTGCAAAATTTGTGCGATTTTTTTTCGTTTCAAATGCTTTTATATATTGAAACTTTATTTTTAATTTTTAACGCAGTTTCGATTGCAGTCACGTTTATACATATGTTTGAAAGTTTTCTTTGATGATACCTGAAAAAGCCGAGGAAAAAGCAGTAATTATAAATGTAAAAATTTGATCATAAAATTAATTTATAGTTCAACATATGAAAATATATTTAAATCTGGTTATATTGGACTTTTTACAATACTATATGTTTTTTGTTTATATTCAGATTACATTGAAAATGACAAAATCTAATATTTAATTTTTATTTTCATTTACAAACAGAATTCAAAGGTTTCTCAAATATTCATACATAATAATAATAAAAAAAAAGGAGAACTAGTCATAAGTTACGTGTTCGTGTAAAAAGGTTACATTATATAGGAGTGCGAATGATTTGCTCTGGTATAATCAATGTTGCGACTTACGGTGCGAGTATCATGCGGTGCTGATGATTAAAAGTGTGAAGGGTAAAAGCTTGGGGTCCAGAGTGCTTACAAGAAAAGAGTTGCACACGGGTGCCCTGGTGGTTACGACCTTTAAAAGATGTGAGGATATGAATAAAGAGAGAAAAGAAAGGAAAGGAAAAAGAATAAGAAGAAGAAGTTTCCATGAGGAGGGCTCCCCATTGACTTTCTGACCAATATATCAAAATACATTAAATTAACGGTAAGAACGCACACAAGAAGATTTACGTATCTGACGTAAAATAATACTCCATACACAGCAAGGGAATCGCATTTGCTACTTGTACAGAATATTCACGTGCTGCGAAAATATTGGTGGCAAACGATTCAAAGTAGGGTGTCGATTTATGGTTTTTACCAAAAAATAAAAACATTTTCATTTTATTTTAATGCCGCTATTAGATATACTTAAACTATAATTCAAATAAGATAGGCCAAAGATTTGTTCGGATAATTAAGGTTATTTCGTTACTGGAAACAATTTAAAAAGCATAAAAATCTTTTTTAATTTACTTTTAAAAATATTATATTTGTTGCTTAATTATAAAAACATTTAAAAAAAACGTAAAAACTAACAAAAAATTGATCATTAGTTTATAATTGTCATATATGACAATTATAAACTAATGATTAAGTGTTATAAGTGTTACTAAGTGTTCATATATGAACACTTCATACGCTTCTCTAATTTAGTTTCAATTATAAATGTACAAGCCTAGATATATATATGTGTAAGATCTAGAAGTTGCAGATTTTGAAGTCGCTAAAGTCACTTGTTTATTTTATAGTTTTATTAGATGTTTGGTTATTAGTAAAAGTAATTTAAAATTTCAAAATTTCTTGTATTTTAATACACAATTTCTTTTTTTTAATAAAAATTAAAAATTTAATTAATATTTAAAAAAATGAGTGGATGTCAGCAAAGACGCAACTATTTGACCGAATTAAGAGAACTTATGCGAAGATTGAGAGCAACGTTAGCAAAATATATTTTTAAAAATATTATCATTTTATTTATAAACTATTTTTTTACAAATATTTACAATCAATGTAAAATTATTTTGAGCATGTTTCACTTTAAAAATGAAAATTTAATAAACAATTAGAATAATTATTATCTATAAATAAATATAAAAGTGTACTTGAGAAAAAAAAAATATTCAACAGAAATATATTAGAAAGATTTTTTGTATGGTCTAGTATATCTTTGTATTACGTTCAGATTCTAAGTTTAAGATTAATTCTGGGCTTTTTATTTAATATAAAAGCTTGGCACTAAATTCAGACATAAAAACCAAGAGATATTTGTACACCCTATATAATTAAAATTAAAATTAATTTAAACATTCATGTATAATACAACAGGGAAATGGAACCTGAATGTTGTAATGTTAGCTGTCCACCATTGGGTTGTCCACGAGGACCTTGTCCAGGTATGTGCCGTGACGAAAGAGGTTGCGTCGATCCCTGCGGTTTATCAGAAATGCCTCCTGGATGTTGTACCGGTGCTCATTTTCCAAAACCATCATTCAAGCCCAAGTCTTGTTGTCATATGACTGTACATTCTTCACATTAATTCTTCGTCAAAACAAAACATTTAAAAAAATGTTTTTATTGTAAATTGTATGTTTATCAATATAAATTTTAATATTATAATTCTTTTATTCAAAAAGACAATAATATTGTTGATGAACCAATAAAAAATCATTTTAGTACTTTTAAAATAATTTATTTATTCATTCTTAAAATAATAAGATAAAAAATTTTTTACTAAATTTATGACATCCAGTAAAAATGGAATTATTTTATATTTTTCTGTTACTTAAAAAGAAATAGTAATTTTTAATTTTTTTGAAATATAGTTAAGCCATGCTTGTTCAAGATATATTTCCATTGAATACTGGTGTGTTTTCGGCAGTTCAAAGTGTTAGTCTTTGTTATAATGGTAAAAAATATGAAAAATATATCAAATGAATAAAAATTTCAATTATTCATGACGATCAAAGTATTGAGCTATTTAATCGAAGAAAAAAATTTAAGATCAAACAAAAAAACATAATTGAAATGAATTAATAATCCCAATTTATACAAGATTTATCATCGATATTTTTAATTTGATTATTTTCAATATAGTTTAAAAAAAATTAAATTTGTTCAATATTAATCTGAAATAACATATGCATATAATGAATGCATAATAAAGTTAGGTACATTCGAACTCTATATTAGCAATATTTTTCCACATGATAAAAATCGTATCTAAGAGAAGTGAGTTCAAGTTAGTAAAAAAAGCTTATGATAGTCAACTGGTAATGTGCATCCGTTGTTAAATACATCAGTCGAGCTTGGGTCTGATCTGTCATCGTTTGCAAGCACATTTAAAAAAGATACGTGTAAGTTTTTAAGCATAAAAAGCAATTGTTTCTTTTCTTATAAAAATATTACACATGCACAAATAAATTGTATGATTTTTGTTTCGAATGAATTAACGTATGCACGGCTACGTTTATCAAGAACTTCTGATAGCAATTATCTGTTTTTGTTTGGAAATGCATTACTTAAATTATTGTATGTTTAGTGCGTTTGCTTTTACAAATGTTTTTATAAATAACTTTATTTAATTTAACCAATCATCGAAATAAGTATATAAAATATACTTAAAGAATAAATCATATATTTCATAATTATATATTTTTAAAACATCTACTATAACTTTGATTAAACCAATAGCTATTATATGAGAGGGTTATCAACATTTTTCTCTCTTTCTTTTATGATAAGAAGTCATTCACTTAACTTAAGTTGATCAAGTTTCATTTTATAGTCAAAGACTTACAAACTCACTATTCTTCTGTTTATAATAAAATAATTCTATAATCACATTAGATAATAGAATATTTGGAATTTTATAACGATACATTATTTTTTATAATATTTTCTTCTAATAAAGCAAGATGCGATTAGTTATTTGTGATGACGTTGACAAAGTTGCCGAACGTTCTGCAAAATACGTAATGAAGAGAATAATCGATTTTCAGCCAAATGAGAATAAATATTTCATCTTAGGTTTTCCAATCGGTATTTATATCAATCAGTAATAAGTATTTTATTCAGGTTAAAAGAAAACCTTTAATATTTTATATTTTGGTAGGTGAAACATCTTTAGGAATGTATAAAAAACTTATTGAATATCATAAAGCTGGAAGAATATCTTTTAAATATGTGAAGACATTTAATATGGCTGAATATATTGGTTTACCGAGGATAAGTCCTGAATCTTATAACTATTACATGCACAGCAATTTTTTTAATCACATTGACATTGATCCTAGCAATGTTCACATTCTGGATGGTACGGCATCTGATTTAGAACATGAGTGCAATGCATTTGAAAGAAAAATGAAAGAAAGTGGAGGAATTGAACTTTTTATTGGAGGTATAAATAATTTTCTTGTTATTTATTTTATTTAACGTCGCTGTATTTAGGCTATCGATTCGATGCTAATTAGCGACGAGGATTGTCAGTGTGTTTGTGAACAAAGCACATGTAAGAAACAGTGGTGCTTGTATCATTCAGCTGAGATCTGGAATCGAACTCGGGCCTTCGAATTTCGAATCCATCGCTTTACTGAACGAGCCACTGACAACCTTATTTTTTCTCGTTATATCATTAAAGCTCTTCTAATACTACATGTGCCATTTTAGAAATAAATATATAAATTTTAAAACATTTATTTTTTATTATTGAGATAAAATGATTGATTAAAACATTAAAACTATAGGTATTGGTTCAGATGGTCACATTGCATTTAATGAGCCAGGATCATCATTTAAGTCAAGAACGAGAGTTAAAACATTGTCGCATAGTACCTTGGAAGCAAATGCTAGATTCTTTAAAAATGATGTTAACAAAGTTCCAAAACTAGCTCTAACTGTTGGAATTAGTACTATAATGGATGCTAAGGAAATTATGATTGTAACCACTGGTTCTCACAAGGCTTTTGCTCTTCATAAATCGGTAGAAGAAGGAATTAATCATATGTGGACTGTATCTGTATTCCAGCAACATCCGCGTGTTCTTATCATTTGCGATGAAGACGCTACTTTAGAGCTCCGAGCTAAAACTGTAAAATACTTTAAAGAATTAGAAGCTAAATATACGTGATGAATTTCTATTATTACTTAATACTTCTTGCACCATTAGTGAAAAGGATTTCAATTATGAAGATTAGTTTTCTGAGTTTCATTATTTCAATATTTCGCTTAAAAATTGGCTTTTATGTATAATTTGTGCAATATCTAAATTCTCTGTGAAGTTTGCTCTAAGTTGATTGTAGAAAACAGTGAACACCAATACATACATACACATGTATATATTTATCTTATAGAATTAATTTAGAAAAGGCTTTATGATGATAAATTTAAGGCAGTTTTTTCTAAACATTCTTTTGATTATACTAGCGAACTGGTAACATACCCTTTTCACTTTTCTGAAAGTATCTAAGCCTTTTTACCACACCAATAATAATAGGCAATTTAAGTAAGATATTGACATTACAACACATTTTAATTGTTAGTCTAGGCATTTACTTAATAGGTAAAGTACATATTAATAGAATTATACAACAGTAAAACTATTTTATAAAGTGTCGTGATATTTTGAACTGTTTATTATGTGACAAGTTATCTAATTTTGTTTCAGGATTAAGTAACCAAGTTACTTAATGAATTTCCCTAACAATTATAAATGATTATTTAAAACAGGTACTATTTAAAGTAAAATCAGCTTTATTTTCACAATTAACAAATAAATAACTTGCAAAATACAAGATCATTATTAGAAGAATCTTTAATATACATAAAGGAACTTAACGGCATGTCGGAGCTGCAGCAATCGAGTTTTGCTTTTTTTATTTCATCAATATCTTTTTAAATTCTTAAATTAAACGAATATAATGACTTGTCCGCACTAAAGCTATATTTATACAATAATTTTTGTTAAAATAAAAAATCATTTGGACTTGTTATTTTTTATGAGCTTGGATTGGAAATTAGATATCAAACTCGACAAACCTAACCTTAAAATACGACATATTGAAAGTTTTTATTATAACTTTGTATGTATAATATTTTGGTGGATTTCTTGAGTTGTCCGCACTAGAGTTTAATCTTACAAATTTTTTCTTTGTAGCAAAGAAACTCGATTAAACGCATCGTTTATTCATAAGTTAAGATTGGAAATATTATTAGAAGGCGGACAGCTTCGTCATGCTCTTAAAGGTGCATATAATATGTTTCTTACCAAAATATGCAATAAAAATGATGTATTTAAAAAATAATTTCAGTTTACATAATCTGATTTTTAATAAATTTTAAACAATTTAATATTTAGAATTTCGTATGTTAATTATATACGATTAACCTTCATTCCATTACGATTCATATCACATTAAAGAAAGTATTGTACGTGCTTTAAATACTCTAAAGCCTATAAAATTCCAATACATTCCGAGCAGTCAACACAATGCATAATATACCGACACCCTAGAAACTGAAGAGTCAAAACTAAAATATCATTCCTATAATGGACATTCGTTTACACACTCAATTCTTCGGTATATTCATACAAATGAACAAGTTTGACGGGTATAAGGGATGATGAAAGGATAAAAGGATATGAGTGAGGAAAACAAGGGCAAAGGGCTTGATCATCCTGCAAAAGATTCTTTCTCTTTCAATTTCTTTTTTTTCTCTCTTTCTTTTTTTCATTCTTTCTTTTCTTTCTCTCGATTTAAAGTTGTCTCTCTTTAGCTCTTGTCAATAGGAAAAGGTTTATACAACAAAAAAAAAAGAAAAAAAAGAAGTTCTCTTTCTGTTCAAATATAACAGGAGATAGTCTTTATACTTGTCTTTGCTGTGTATAAAGGTAAAAAAGTGCGACGACTACGAGAGGACTACGAGGAGGACGACAACGACGACGGCGGCAGCAATGGTGACTTGGGGGCGCAGCACGACACTTTATTTCTGATATATCGGCGCTCGCACGCAGCAAGAGCGCGCTGAATATATATTGGTAAGATTAATCGACGTGAAAAGACTGTAAGCCTCGCGCAAGCGTTGTTACAAAGTACGCCGCCCGCCGCGACGCAAACCCATATGCATTACTTTACGAGAAACAGAGAAAGAGAAAGAAATTCTCTTTCTCTCTTTCTCTAACTATACATATATACGTATTCTCCTTTCGATCGTGTTTTCAAACGTTCGTTCGTTCGACCGCGTATGTCTCCGAGCTTGTCGTTTACGGAGAGATACACCTACACTTAAAAGTTCAAGCTAAAATGTTAAATCGCGTGCCAATATTATATTGTATTGTATATACTTGCTTTTATATTCGCATTACCACTCGAGATAGCTCGGGATAGTCACAAATACGACGTATAGCTCTGCTACGTTCAACTAAATTTTATCTTTTTTTGTAGGGATGTAGAATTTATGGAAGTACATTGTTGAATTAGAAATTTTCAATGTTTTATTTCAAATTTATTGCAATCAACGATTATTTATTTGTACTGATCAGAAAAAAGTAAAATTTTGAAAATTTGATATAAAATTCTAAATGAAAAAAATGATTAGAAAACAAATTTTTAAACAATATTATCAATAAAAAGAATAGTAATGTTTGTTAAAGAAATATTAACCAATTAAAAACAAATAAAAATTAAATTCTTTTTTGGTTTATTTTTTATTTTTTCTGAAGATGATGATATTAGCATTCAAAATATTATAATTCATCTAGTCTTTCTTCAAATAATTATGAGTTTTGAAATTACTATCTCAACTAAACATTTATAGCAGGGGCTCAAGCTGAACCTAGTTCAATCGTAAAGTTGCTTTTTAGCAACTTTTGTTAAAAGTATTAATACTCAAAAAAGAATTTTGTTTAAATAAATTCAATGATCACAAAGAGCAAAAAACATCTTTTTGTAAATAACTTTAAATACAAGTAATTTTATGATCATTAAAGGATTCTAATCATCCAATGGAACGAAAATATTTTAAATGAAAATAAAATTTTCAAAGACGAACTAGTTAAGAGGAAGTTTAAAATTTCACAAGCAATAATCATAAATGACTTCATCATTATCTTGCGAGCTTTTTGGTAGAAGTTCAAATATTTATGAAAATATTATAACGTGACTCGCTTTTTTCTGATTTTTTTTATTTATATTTTATCTATAATTTAATGCAAATACATTTAAAAATTCAATTTTCAATGAAAAATTTTTTGCTTTATTAAATTGTTAGAATCATTCTGTGATAATAAAATAACTTTTATCCAAACTTATTTTTAAGGAGTTTTGTTCTTCATAATGATTAATATATACTATCCTTATAATATGTATTATTATTATAATATAATATATTATCGTTATAATATGCATTATCGTTAATTAAGAAAACTTAAAATTCTATTAAGTATTTGTTGTATCATATGAATTCCTAAAGAGGTCGTCAGTGGCTCATTCGGTAAAGTGATGGATTCGTAATCTCGAGGTCTCGAGTTCGAATCCCGCTCCCAGTCGATTGATACAAGCACCACTGTACGTTATATGTGCTTTATTCACAAACACACTGAAGACCTTCATCGCTAATTAGTATCGCAATCGTAGCATGAATACAGCGACGTTAAATAAAAATAATAATATTAAACTATTGATTCAATCAGTTTTGGACTATTTATGTTTTAATTAAAATAATATTTATTTTTTGGCTTCCTGAAAATTAATTTAAATTGTTTTAAAAACATAAATTTCATAAAAAATTGAAATATAATTTTTTACGTTTTAAATTTTAAAATTTTGAAAAAATATTCTCATTTCATGAGTCTTGATTGAAAAAATTAATTTGTGCTCTGAAATTTTTAATTTTTCTTATTTTAAAACGTTCAAATGTAACAAAAAATAGTAGGAATAAATAAAAAATATTTCGTACAATAATATGATAAAATATTTTTAATTTGTAGTTCGTCGTAATAGTAATTTTATAATATTAAAAAAAAGGATCTTTTTAAATAAAAAAAAATTTTCCCTTTACACATTTTGCTAAGCTCGCATGCTACAATCAAATTTTCATTCATCATTCGAAATATTTCGGCTGCTCCTGTTAAACTCTTATTAAAATATTTACAAAAGAAGTTATTTTCTTAAATTCTTCTTTATGAACTTCATAATCTTTTAAATCTTTTTCTCCAAATATTCAATTCAAAATTCTAAAACTATTTATCTCCCAACTCCGCCCCGTAGTTTCATCAAAAAAAAAGAGAGAAAGAGAGAGAGATGAAAATAAAAAGTAAAGAAATGCAATGATCATTCACATCTGCGTTCCTTTTTTTCTCAAAAGACGAAAGCTCAACCCCTTACACGCTCTAACTATTCAGAGAAATAAAGAAAAGAAAGAAAAAAAGGAATGAATGAACGCCTGTTTTTTTTCTCTCTTTTTTTTTAAGGAGGCGTGTCTCATTCGCGTCGCGCCATGTCTCCGTAGCTAGAAATGACGCCGCCAACGATGAGCATGCAAATTTTTTTTTTCAAAGACAGAGTGAGTTAGAGAGAAGAAAATGAAGAAGAAGACAGCCCCCACATGGCTCATTACCGGCAATTGTGGCAACCGTATATATCCATAAGACTCCCTGCTGATTGAACGTAACGCTAAAGCCACAACCCGCATGACAACGCCATTTAATTGCTCGATCAATCACTTCTCTTTTTTATTTTAAAAAAAATCTCAAGTGAAGTTTGTCAGGGGGATATGTAGAGCGTAATGATGTGGCGCATGTATAGATTGTGCAGTGAATGATTTGATTGTTTCGTAATAAAATAAGAAGGATTTTGCAGGGCTTATTATTTAGGTGATTAATTAAAAAGTACCTTGGAATTCTGACGTGATAAAGAGGAAAAAGTTGATTTTAAAATGTTTTTAACTCGGTGAAGTTTCTTTTAGGTGAAATAATTATATTATTATACTATGTAAAAAAATTTTTTACAATATTAAGTTAGTATCTATAATACATTGATATTGTTTAAATAAATTAATTCATATAATAAGTTTGCTTGAATTGAAATACAATTGATAGGCTAGGTTGTTTTTACTATTTTCTATGATAATATAATTTTTAATTTTCATTTACTTTAATTTTTCAAAGTAAAATGAAATATGCTGTAAATCAAAATATTTTAATTATAAAATAAAGTGGCTTTGAAAAGAATTTGAAAAATTTAAAAAGCGGATAATGACTTCGTCAATTTGATTGACAAGTTTAATTGAGTAGGCATGAGTTAATATGAGGATCGTAAATACACAGAAAAAAATCGAAAAGAAAAATTACAAATTCTTTTAGAAAAATTATTACTTATCTAGAAAATATTAATATATATTCATAGGAAAGTTTACTTGATGTATTGTGGAATATTTACTATACAGGTAACAATTTTGACTAAATGAATAATAATTTTGATTTAAAATAAAATCTGTTAATGTGTAAAATAGTTTAATACTAAATACAGACATTTTATTTGATTCCCTGATCCGAATTTGAAACAAGAAGTAAATTCTATAAGTATTAGTTCTACAATGATACAATTATTGTATTTTATTTGAGAATAGGTTTAAAATCATTTTATTTATTTTTTTTAATTTCAATTTTTGTTATGATATACGTAATAGAATATATTAAGAAATAAGAACATTTTTAAATATAGTCATTAAATACAAAAAAATTGTTTTGAATTATTGCTAGATTACATCGTAAACAATTGAAAAGTAATAAGGAAAACATAAAAATGCCATATCTATATTACGTCTTTTGTAATATTATAACATAAGATCAGTTTGAAGATTTTTAAACCTTAAAAATTTTTAAATCAGAATACTTCCTTAAAAGTATTCTTTAAATTAATATGATGTCATCAATTAACCAATCGATAAAATATTGATTTTAAAATTAAAAATATACGCTTCGTAACAATGCAGATTATATGTATTAATAATGTACACTACATTATTTAGCAATAGTTGATGATTTTTATATTCTTGACATATATTACTTTACAGATTACCCTATAAATTGCTTTCATCGAAAAGTGTTTAATGTACACATTAAAAAGCGGCATGAATTGCTTTTGATATTTCGGGGCCTCTATATACATATACGATATTATAATATTCAAAAAAACACTAACATATGACGCGCCATTAATCGTAAAACCGCGATCAATTAAAGTTCCCCAGTTTATATTTATGCCAAATATAAATATTATACAGCTATATAAGCGATGCATAATCTCAGTGACGGCATATCTAAGCCCCCTCAGAACTAAATAAGTAAAGGGCTCAATTGGAAAGAAGAGGAAGACAGAGAAAGAGAGAGATTGCTTCCAAAAGCTAATCTCAAAAGAAGTTTAAAAGAAATAAATGAAAAAATAAGAAGAAGAAGAAGATAAAAGAAAAATAGGGGGCAAAAAGATAAGGGATACGTAAGGTGTCGCGACATCCCGCTGCGTCTCAATAATGAACCTCGCACTCGATCCTTCTGTAATTAGTTTTTTTCAAAGAACCAAAGGGATTCTCTCTCTCTCTCTCTTTCGTTCTCTCTCTATCTTGGTGCCAATTACGTACACTGCTAGCTGATTTACATAACGGCCTCTGGTAAGGTAGGTCAAGCTTAATGGACGCACGGTTGACGGATGCTGGAGCTGTCAATTTTAAAAAAGTGGCTCCATGAAATAGCCGGAGGCTATATTATATACTTATACGTACGACGAGAAAAGAACCTAAACTTATATGTATATATACGTATTTCAACTCTTGGAGACTTCCCGCTGCGTAAAATTGTCTTTTGCCTCCGCGAAGCAAGGCACGCTGCAACCGGGCGAGAGAAGGACCATGTAATTATTCGCTTGGCCATAACTTATCGTTATACGTATGTATATACATATATAGCGTGTGCCCTCTAAACTCTCTCATTCGAGGAGAGATATTCTCGAGTCTATAAAATCAAAAATATCGAGAGATCGCTAAAGTTCCTTTCTTATACCTTGTTTTTATTATTGATCAACCCATCGAGATCATAAATATCGACCAAACTACTGAAATCGCTACGATTATCGATTGTTTAGATCTATACTCCCACGAGGTACGGTATAAAAGTATTTCAAAATATAAGTTTAATTCTTTATTTTTTTTTCTCGATGCATAAAAGTACCGTAGAAGATTTATTCTTTAATCTTTATTAAGCAGCATTACGCTACTTTTCACACAGCTTCTCGATGGTTCACACAATGACATAACGATTTCAATCTATCGGTTAAAAAATGACGATGTATCAATGCATTTAAATTTCAATGGATACAAGTTTCTTTGTGTTTAAATAACAAATTTCGGCGGTCAAACGTATTAGAAGTTTTTTATGAATGTTTTGTGTGTCAGCAGGTCTATGGAGATAAGAACTTTTTACTTTTGATCGAATGAAGAAAGACAGGCGACTAAATGACGATGAAAACTGTTTATTACACCACCCACCGGTTGATGTCTTCAAAACATTTTTCATCGCTCTGTGTATGCATATACACACGGACTTTTATCGTTGGATCTCACGGGCTACTTTTTTTTTTTTATTTTTAAAAAGTGACACGATTATCATCGCTATGTAAGACGACTACTTATATGGATTGCCGTGTAACGTTCTCTCTTTAAAGAAGAGAAGAATATGAAGAACCGGAGAAAATTGGTTAAAAAGACAAAAGGATAAAAAAGTGAATGAAGAAAAAAAAGATAGTGAGACAGAGAAGGAAAGAAAAATTTGAAACATAATTACCGGTGGATTTGGTGCTTCTAGCTTGGTTTATATACCCTAGATGAGGCCATCAGGTCACAGCGGGGAATCGCGACACCCTCATCTCATCCCTCTCTTTGAAAGAATTAAAGCAAAAAATAAAGAAAAAAAATTGAGGATAAAGAAGAAACAAAGCGAAACCCATATTACTCATCTGCCTTTTCAGCGTTGCAGCCAAGGCTGGCAGGGCTCTTGCGTATCATTATGGTTTATAGTTCCAACGCAAAATTTGAATTCCAATCGAAGGATTATATATGTATGCGTATGTGTCAGGCAGTTTAATTATTGTCTAGAACGAATGGTTAATTTTCATTTTAAATGATGATGATATCTTTTCTTTTTTTACAGATGAATGTAAAAAGGAAAAAATTGTCATCAAAGATATCGATATCACCAATAATTCGATAGGGTTTCAAGTAAACATTGATATACACAATGACAACAGGTATTAGAATAGTTCCGTGGATAATGAAAAGGATGAATAGGGCAAAGTTTGTGTGCGGCTTGTCATCGGTCATCTTTTAGGTGCTTCAAAGACATAATTAATGTGCCGCGTATACTTTCTTTCTCTCTTGGGAGAGAGAATATGCTTTTGTGGTGTCCCCGCAGCGACAAACTTTTCTCTCTCTCTTTCTCTCTCGTGGCTTTTGAGGGCGCACTCTTTAAGCGTGCATAAACCGTCGTATTATGGCATATACAACGTTAGTGTGCAGGTAAGTCAAAAGACTTGTGTCTCTTCTTATCCCTGGGAGGCCAGTTTGGAATTCAGTATCGGTGACTCTTTAGAGCTTCACTCGGATCAAAAGACAACACGCGAAATCATCGCACGTAACAATACCATGTGTACCGGGGTCATCCCTTTTCTTTCTTTTTTTTCCCTTCAACATTAATGGATTCTTCTGTAGTGTAACCATTGACTACTTTCTAGGCTTTAAACGACGACTTGTATTATAATAGGTACTTGAAATATTAATGGCTTTGTAATATACTATTTGCCGATATTTCCCACACAGTTGAAAAGAGATCGGTAGTGTATATGTATTAGGTTAAAGAGACGAAAGTGTAGCTGTTAAACTATCGCGCGTGGTTTTCGAGGCAAAAAAGATGCCGACCAAGAGAGAAAGAGCGCGAGAAAGCGCATAAAATTATGAGCCTGCTTGGGAGCACGCTTGAAATTTTTTTTGAAAGGCTTCAAAAGCACAATAGAGAGAAGGGAACGAAAATATATAATATAAAAAAAAAGTTGCTCTGTATATATGGGCAATAAATAAATGCTAATTTTTCTTAAGATCGCACAATAGTGACTTTTCTTGCGTCCTTAAAGTCGTTTATATCTATCGAGGTAGTTCATTAAAATTTTTTAATTGAAAAGGTCCGAAAATGAAATTTTTTGAAAATAAAGAGCGCAAGCGTGAAATGTCGCATTAACCATTTCTACTGGCGTTCCATTTGTCAAAGGTTAAAAAAAGAAGAAAAAAGAAAAAAGGAATCCTCCAGTGTGTTGAGCTCACAATATAATAGCCAGGACATTATTAAAAGACATGAGACTTGCTTGCACTTCTATTTTGCGCTCGATGATGTGTGTCCTTTTGTGTTAGATGTTTCGGCATGCCCGGAGGCTTAGAAAGCCTTCTTCTTCTTCTTATATTCTCTCTCTGTTTCTCGATGCCACACGTCGTATCTAATAATTGACTCTGTTGAAAACCACATTCCGCGACGAATCCTTTTTTTCCCTCTGTCTTTGTCAGGGAAGGCGCGTGTTGTGGACCTTCGTCTTTTCTACTCTTCCTCATCCTCCTTTTACTTGTAAAAAGTTTGCCCTTTCTCATTGAGCCCTCAGAGAGAAAGAGAGAAAGAGAGAGAGAGAGAGAAGCACGTGGGAACTTGAGGGTATTTTTACGTTTCACCCATTCATATAGGCCACTATAACAGATTGTTTCTCAGAAAAGAGCACGCGCGATTCACGACAACGGAGATGGAACATGATGTATATAAGCTAAGAGAATGAGAGTAAGAGAAACGGAATAATGCGCGTATAGCCTGTGTACACGAAACACCTTGTAAATACGAATCTTGCCGATAACTCCGTCGGATGAAAAGGGAGGAGGCGAAAAAAGAAGATTCAGTTGAAGAAGAGGAGAGAGAAATTTTATGTACTTTCAATGTTTAATATTTTTTGTCATTGTTTGATATTTTTTATTGTTTATTGGCATTGAATTTGAGCATGGAAAATTGTTTCATGGTGTATTTAAGATTTTTAAATCAATTTTTCATTTGATTAAATTTTAATAATTTTGATAAGTTATTTTCTCATTTTTATTATTATTATTATGATCTGTTTAATAAATTATAAACATAACTTGTATTTAAAAAAAAATCGAGCTTAATATTACTTAAGAGGCGGCCGTATCATTCTGTCCTTGTCTAATCTAAATTTTCATTCTTATAAATAACTAAAATATTTTCATAGAAAAGTAAGACAACCGCCCAATAGAGCAAAAGACAAGCAAACGATTCTTTTCTATGAAAAAATATGAAATTTTGATTATTTTTCGAGTGAAGTCTGAAACGGAAAAACAATCGAACTTGATTGCGTTGATTAAACTGTTTTTCCGTTTCAGACTTCACTCGAAAAATAATCAGAATTTCATATTTTTTCATAGAAAAGAATCGTTTGCTTGTCTTTTGCTCTATTGGGCGGTTGTCTTACTTTTCTATGAAAATATTTTATTTATTTATAAGAACGAAAATTTAGATTAGACAAGGACAGAATGATACGGCCTCCTCTTAATTAATACTTTTAATCTTCAAACTAATTTGTTGATGATCGCTTGGATGTTTTGATCACAAATTTAAAGTACTAATTAAACTTAGCTTTATGTCAGAACTCTGTTCTAAAAATTAATGCAACTTTTTATATAAAAGTGACTGATTTGCTTACTCCTATTCTATTTTGAGCGAGAAATTTAAAATTTTATGCTTTTATAGCTTGTGAACATCATTATTATTTAGATGATACATTTGTATCAGGCTATATATGATATTTTGCAAATTTTGTTGATGATGTGATAAAAGTGTATGGTAATTAATTAAATCAAATTTTGACCATTTACGTATTAAAGAATTCAATATTCGATTGAAAAATTGGATTGCAAGATTTTCAATTATACATCAACTGAAGAAAATCAAATTCTTCTTTCAGTCTTTAATAAAATGCAATCGATGAACGACAATAAAATAACTAAGAGACACAAACCAGCCTGTTAAAAGCAGCAAGAACGATAGCAAGAGACAGTAAGAAACAGCACATATAGAAAATAAAAGAGAAAAATAGGAAAAAAAGAGTGCATGCTTACACACATAGTTCTCATCTGTTGAGGAAAAAGAAGAAAAAAAAGAGTGTGTGTTCCATCTTCTTGAGATCATTCGAGCGAAAGCAGCAGGAGGGCTATTTCTCCTCCACCTACTTTGCGAAGGGGACAGAAGAAACAACCCCCGCAGGCGAAACTAAGCATTTCTGTATCGAATTTTGACGACGTTCTTGCTCTCTCTCTCTTTCTCTCTCTTTAGATGGTCGCACTGGATTCAAGTTGAAATATAAGAGAATGAGAATTTGTAATTCTCTCTTTCTCTCTCTTGGGATATGTGTGTGCTTTTTGCTGTATATAAGGGAGAGAGAGTAAAAAATAAAAAGAAAGTATAAGAATCATGACTATGCTACACTCTATTATGGATCAAGAGCCAAATAAAAGCAAACAGAAGAAGAATATTTTCTCCCCGGTGCTCAATAGTTGTCGTTCCCTCGAGGGTTGCTGGAATATACCTGCAAACAAATCAATGAATTTCAAGCTTCAATAGCCGTTTTAAAGTGTTAAAACGATTAAATAATAGCTATTGCTGGTACTTAATGATTAGCACATGTTTTTATTGCTTACAAATTTTGATTGAAAAAAACTATAATTTAAGATTATAATTAAATGTATTTTAAATAATTTAGAAATAATTATTCAATTATTTTTAAAATTATATTTATTAAGGTATAATAAAATGGATACATTTTTAACGAAAGTTTGCAAAATATTTTCCTATCATGTGTTATTAATAAGTAAATTTTTTATGTGTATTTTCGCATCATTTTGGTGATAAACTTTATTGTCAAGCATTTAACAATCTAATAATAAAAATATGTTTTAAATTCAAACATATACAATCAATTCAACATTTGACTTTGAATAATCTTATGATTATTAGTGAATTATTGGAGTGCCGATTTTCAGCAATGAAAAGATCAATGTTGACTTTATTTGTAAAGCTTAAATATTTAATTTTAACTACCTCAAAATGAATATTTTATTTGAAATATACAATTGATTCGAGGTCGTCAGTGGCTCAGTCGGTTGAGCGACAGATTCGTAATCTTGAGATCCCGAGATCGAGTCCCGCTCTCGGCGGCTGTTAATACAAGCACTACTGTACGTTACATGTGTTTTGTTCACAAACACACTGATTACCTCCAACGCTAATTAGCATCGTAATGATAGCATAAATACAGCGTCGTTAAATAAAATAATTACAATTAACTGATATATTCAAATTCATGTAGTATAAAACTAAATAAATATCATTTATTATGTATTTATTACATGTCGATTTCAAAAGGCAGTAATACTTATTCGATCATTACAAGCATTTATATTTACGATGAATTCAATTCATTAATATAAATTTAAATAAACTAAAAATAAAGAAACTTTCTGTACAAATTAAAAAATTGCGACTACTTTTGCTTCACAACTTCTTGGGATATTTAACTTATGAAGAATTATAAGCACATTTGAGACACTTTTATTATTAATTTAAAATCTTTCTAAAATGGGTTTATTTTGTTACTATTTTATAACAGAATGTAGTAAATAATTTAACATATTGTTTCTGTCATTTATTAGACTTTAGTTTGTCTATGACATATGAGAATATTTCCATTTGATTTAATAGTTAATATTTATGTTTTTTTTATATTTTCGCAAGAAGGTGTTCAAAGATTTATAAATTTTTATTTCAATTCACAGTAATCATTTTTACATAATTTATTATGATGACCACAATATACAAATATTCTCCTCGTAACTTCAAAATTTTTTTCCAAATCATAACTGTGATATATTAGTAAATAAAATTATCTATTACAAACTATAACATGTTTTATTAAAGGCAACAAATGTATTCATAAAAAAAATCGTAGTATTTAAAAAAGTAAAGACGAGAGTCATTATAGACAGCACTGGATAAAGCCTCTAGCGAAACAGCAGGCGTTATATACCCAAGTGGATGGTTAAAGCGCGGAGAATAAAAAAAAAAGGAATGAAGATCGAGACTACCTTTTTCGGGAAAGGATAATTAATCACAATGGTGCTTCTGCCATCGAAACTGAGTATTAAAGTGTCATCGTCGGAGAAGAGGAAAAAAATATATATATACATATATGTATATAAAGAAAGAAGGAAAGGGCCAGCTAGCTAGCGAGCGAGTTATGCATTTACCTGTGTGATGACGATGATGATGAAGCTTTCAGGTAGCGAGAGAAAGAAAGAAAGAAATTATTCCTTTGACCTTTACCCGTAGGGCCCTTATATGATCCTTTTGATCCTAAGCAACAGCAGAAGCAGCAATAACAGCAGCAGCAGTTATATATGCACCTTCTGCCTTCCTATATTTTTTTTTATTTCATTTTCATGGGTCAGCCGTTATATACAACGAATTTTTAACTCCAATGTCCAGCAGCAACATGTGCTTATACGCGCGAGTGGGCGGAGGAGGTTTTAGCTTCTTTGTGCTATTCATTTCTTTCTTTTTTTGTCTTTCTCTTTCTCTATCTCTCACGCCGTTCTCAAAAGAAAAATTTTTAAACACGAGTGAATGAAAGAATTAATAAGTGACACATCTTTGAGAAAGAGACAAGAGAGAATAGGTTTTTACATTTGACTATGGGTTCCGACTCTTTTATATTACATTTCTTTTCTTTTCTATTCTTCTTCACCTTTTGGAAGAAGCTTCTGCCTCCTTTTTTTTCTTCTCTCTCTCTTTCTCGACACCACCTTTATATTTCTCATTTTTTTCTTTTTTTCTCCTTTTCAAACTGTTATATGGCCTCTCAACTCCTCTCATCATCATGTCTCTCAAAACGGACAATAGCAAAGCTAGAAATATGTTATATAGCTGTAGTCTTGGCTGCTTTACCACTTGGCACTTGTGAGAGAATGAGAAAAAAAAGAAATAAGAAGGGATTATATGGTCTATAGACAAGCCTTAGTGATGCCTAATTAGCCATTGCGTGGTGGCCCTTTTTTTCAAGTCCTTTCTATGCCCGATCAACGAGACGATTCTTCTCTTCCAGTTTATGCACTTTCACCAAAATATACGTATAGATTTTTATATGTACACGGAGAAAAGAAAGAATGAAGATCGGAATTTATGTTGTCTTTCAAGCACGTAAATATCATTGGGTTCGTTTTCTTTTTCATCAGACTTGTATGTATATGCATAACACGTATGTCGATAATGTTGATCGATGTCCTCGTTGAACGTTAAATGGAATCCGATACTTTCGGAAGAAACATGCCTTTAAAAAAGAAGTGAACTTTTTTTTTAAATCCTTAGTATGTAGATTGCGTATGTCTATATATGTATAAGTTCCAGAGTTAAATTTGAGGCACACAATTCTGACAAGTTGCTAAGTAGTCACTGATTTTCAAAATCCTTCCCACGATGTGCGGTGTATCGATCATCAAATCAATTCCTATAATTTAGCAATAGGTATACTCGTAATGCTGGCGTAAGAAGTAAGCTTTGGTTATTGCCTCAAGGGGTTAAAATGGTGATGAAATGACCATAATTATTTAGGAATTTATATTTCTATTTCCAAATTTAATTTTAGTATATATTGATTATAAGTATATTAAGTTTATGGAGCTATCTTTTTCTTTTTTTTTGATTGGTCATTGCTATTTCCTTAGTTCGATCTGATAAGATAATTTTTCCGCGAATATGTGATGATTCTGAAGATTATTTTTATGATGGATTGTTTTATTCTTTGAAACAGCATGACATGAAGTATTAAGAAAAAATTTTGTGAATGTACGTTTCGGTTGAACTCGGAGAATGTCAGAACTCAACTCATTACGAATTTCTTTCGAATTATTTGGAAATTTTTTCCTATAAAAATTTTAGAGATGCTATAATTATTAATGAAGAATTACAGTATCAAGATGTAATGGACTTGAAATTTTTGAAAAATTTGAAATGTTTATAATATTATGATTTAAAATTAGTTTATAATTATAATTTAGTCAACTTTTTCCCTCCTTACAAATTTACTAATCATTTAAATACATAATCATAATTTCTTTAGCAAAAACTTTTATAATCCCTGAGAATTTGAACAAAAAATGGGAAACACAAAGACCGCAAGTTAGCATATTCGAAAATGGCATTTTGCTGACGAGAGCCATTTTTGGTTAGCACATAGGCAAAAATGCTATATAAAATGTTGTCAAAATTTTGTATTTAGCCAAAAATAAAGTAAACGGGAAATGACGTTACAAAATTATAACTGCACTTTTGACTAGTATATACTTTTAGTAATGACAATTTAACATAGGAAAACAAACCCCTTGATGTTTGTTTTATCATCCGATGTTTATTTATTGATTTAAAAAAATATTATTTCTAAAAATCCGAATTGTAAAAAGCACCCACTATGCCGACTCTATGTAATTAAGCCTTATACCCGAACTATCTTTATTAATATATATCACTCAACTTTTTAGCATTTTAGCACTATGAGGTTGAAAAAACGTTTCTTTAGTTCAAATAATGGCCATAAAACATTCCCATTTTCGCTCTTCACTTTAAAGAAATGGCCATAAAATTGTAGAAAAAGCGTTTCATTTTCTACCAGGGATTGAAAAAAAAAATTATAATTAATAGCAGAATCTAGGACTCCATATTTCAAAAAGACTCCATTTAGTAAAATATAAAATCATTACATTTTTTAACGATTCTCAATCCATACAATCATCAATAATAAATTTGTTTATTTTTTATCGTAGGAAATTATAACAGAAGTATCATAATTTAAAATATTTCTAGGAACGCCAGAAGCAATAAAATGAACACTTAAATAAAAAAAAAGATGTTTTGTAAAAAAATGTTTTCTAAACATGCGTATCTATGTTATACTCTTGTATACATGATGCGAAAGTGATTTTTTTTTCAGTCGGTAATGACTTTCGGATCTTTAAAAAAAAATAATCGAGGGCTTGTCTATAACATTGATAAATTTTTTCCCATAAAATTCAGTTGATGTCTTTTCGAATGGTATTCAATCAACTCCAAAGTCTCTGAAGTCTGACAATCCTATTATAATAATGAAATATAGTAGCACATGAGAGTAGAACTATAAACGAAAAAAAAATAAAGAAAAAAATGCAGTTTCGATAGATTCAAAACTATCGACTCTTTCGTGACGAATAAACAATGGATGAGTTATATGCGGAGGAGTCTGACTGAATGTGCGTGTGTACGTGTGTATATGCATGCACGTTTTTTTTATAATGTCGATGAAAAAAAAAATAAAAAGTAGAGCTCATAAAATAAGATACGACGTCTGGTGTAAAAGGCGTGCGCTCATAAATAATTCAATCGAAGAGCCGTCACAAACCGCGGGAGTTTGATGGGACTCGGCGTGAAAATATGCCATCAACAGACTTATGTTCTATATAAGACAAACTACCAATTGATGCATAGCTCTCGAATCTAATATTGTATTGTTTCCGTTTAATTAAAATTAACAATGTTAATAGCAATTTTTACCTTGGCTAATTAATAATTTGATATTGCTATCGATCGAAAATTTTTAATTATTCTAAAATTAATTGTATTTAAAACTTTGGTTTATTAAATATTAAAAAACAAATTTTAATAGAAGTAATTGCTGGTCCAATTTAAATTATTACTTTTTTTAAAAGTTATTTTTTTAAATTAATTGATAAAACATTATATCGTATAATTTTTAGTAGTAGTTAAAAACAAAAATTAAGATGTGTAAAATAGGTTATCATAAAAATTGATTATAGTTATGTTAATAAATAAAGTATTAATCAAATTTTTCTTTAGAAAATGATAGGTTAGAAACAGAGTCTTGAAACAATATGATCAGTCAATTCTGTGACACAAAATTAGGCGCGAAAATTTGAAATATAATTTTATCGGATTTTAAATAGAATTAATAAATTAAAGTAAACGCCAAATAATATACTTCAGGGAAATTCCTTTCTACTATAAGTATTAGAAATAGCATAAAAACTAGACAATAAGAGGATAAAATAAGTACTTTTACAATGGAATAAAATTAAATTCACCTGAAGTCATTTCAACACATCAAGTATTAAAAAAAAACTGCATAAATTATCGTACATACGATAAATAAAAATATTGAAAATATTTTATGAAATAGTATGTAATTTAAGATCTTCGATCTTTCTACTCGTCATCCTGAATTCCAAATAGTTTTCGCTAACCTGATACTTATATATTGATGACTCAGCAGTCGGGAATACCAATCCACCCCCGTCTTGTCAAAACATAGTCACTGATCATCATGACTCCATGTGATCTTTGCATAGATGTATCGACACATATTTTATTTAACAACTAATCGATCTGTCATAAGTAAGAGTTTTTTTTATTTTATAAATTACGCGTATGTTATTATTATACCCTTAGTTACTTAAAGTTGAAATTGCTATACGCATATACGTATTCTGTGAATAAAAATAAATGAACTATGAAATAAGCTTTGCTTATGCAAATTTTCATAACGAACGAGTTTTTGCAAATTTTATATAATTGTAATATTATGGAAGAATTAAGTCTTGACTTATAGAAGTATAAATATAAATTTTTTGCTATCAGTAATTAAAGGTTCTTTAAAAAGGTTGAAAAAAATCATCGAAAAAAGGTTTATCGCTTGGAAGAATATTACAAATATAGTAATAAGTAATCTCAAAGATAAAAAAATATCATCTTGAAAAACTAATATTTTTGCTGGTCAACATATTATTTGAAGCTCTAATGCCGATCACGCTAATCACCATAGAATGGATAAAAAGAGAAGATTAGCTATGTACACACATAGCATCATTGAACAATATACAAAAGGTTAACATGATAAAAAGTCTCTATGGAACAAAGTAAATTGACGTGCGCCTCAATCTTCCTTTGCAACTTATTCTTACGAGAGAGAGAGAGAGAGAGAGCTCACGTTTGATACTAGATTATACTACGCATAATGTACAAAGTATATAGAATAACATCTAATAAGAGTAAGTTTTGGTGAAAGAACCATAAGAAGAAGAATCGTATACGTGTACAGAGGCGGAGTCATACCAAGAATAAGAAGATGAAGAGGAAGAAGAAGAAGATGAGGAAGAATGAAGAAGAGGTCGTAAGGAGAGGTCAGTAGTACATAGCCGGCCGTAATTTAACCAGTCGTTAACGTTGATCGTAAAGTGGTAGAGGCGCCTTAGTAGAATATCTGTCGCGATTTTATTTTCTTTGTTCATCTTTCTCTTTTCTCTTCTTCCTCTTCTTCATCTATAATCCTTTGATCGTTTGAAACTTTACGAGATAAGTGAAAAATGAACGTATCACTTACTTAATTGAGAAACGAAGCGCGACTTACATGTACACGTATATATATACACTTCCCTTTTTAAAAGCAGTTGTAATTTGTGTTAGCGTTAAAGCTTCGGGCGTGCGCCATGCAGCTTTTATCACCGAACTAAATCTACTTGATTATAATCCTGCTGGAATTTCTTTTACCTATATCTCTCTCTCTCTCTCTTTTTCTCTCTTGGTCTTTTCAATGATGCGAACGAGTCTCTTAAATGCGATTAATGTACTTTATAAGTAGACATTAAAATTTTAAGATTAATTTATTGCACTAATGGTGAGTTTGATTAAGAGGAATAAACGATACTATATTAAGGTAAATGATTGTTCATCAAACGAATTAATTAAGAACGAATTTTTATTCATTTTAGAATTAAATAAAATTATTCTTAGTGCAATAATCATTCAAATTTTAGTTTTTTATTAATGATAATTCAAAATTTTTTTTATTTAACGAAATCGTTAATATTTAGTTTAATTTAAATCTCTACAAATAAGTTTTAAGCTATTCTAAGATTGATTTTAAAATATTAAAATCTTCTTTATAGCAATGACAAAACATTTTTCAAAAAATTTAAAAGGGGAAGCTGTTTTTTAAAGCATAATTAATCTTGAAAATATAATCATTTTGAGCTTTGCAATAAAGAGTTTGCTAAAGAAAAACTACAATCCTTAAACAGCCTTTTAACAAGATTTCAAAGCTGCATATAGATGTTAAAAATCAAGCTTTCATGTAGAAATGATTTCCACGATGTGTATACATGCACATATCTCAGAGGCGGCCAATTAAAAATTGTAATTTTAAATGAAGAGCTACGGATTAATGGGCTTCAGTTGTTTTGAATATAACGACGAAGGGCGAAAAAAAGGGTTTCTTACTCTTTTTTTCCCTTTGAACGAAAAAAAAAGATGAAGCAAGAGAGAAAAAAAATACCGATGACTGTTCTCTATAAGAGAGGGAGAGAGAGTAAAAGAGTAGTGGTTGAGAGAGTAGAGGGCGCAGGTCGCCATTAAGTAGACCCCCTGTAGTGCGTGGCCCGCGGCAACCCTCTAACAAAAAACTGTAATTGGAAATACTTTTCCATCCTTTTTTCCTAAAATAATTTATGAATCCAAGAGAGCCTGTGTACAATATTCAGCGTCAAATGTATCCACAGTAGTAGTTGTAATTCTCTCTGTGTATCTGTGATTATGTTTGCATCTGTGTGAACATATACGTATTTATCAATACGAGTATATGTGCATATGTGCACGAATCGAAAAGGACCATTTGGCAAAAGAAGAAGAGATTGTGAGATGAGAAATACTTTCAGCATTGGCTTCCATCGTTATAAGAAGAATGCACCAATTCGAATTCTTCGTCTATCTTTGTTGTTAACTCATTCTTTCAGATATTAAATCGTATATTATACATATAAGCTTATGATTTTTTAATTTTTGATTCTTAAAGGCGCATCTTTTCTACCCTTTGAAATTCAAAATGCATCGTGTCACTTTTTAATGTATTCTAATATTAGAGTTTATTTTTTCTTTTATATTTTTATCGATTCTAGTAATAAATAGATTGAAAATCCAATACTTATGAGTGAGGTACCATTTTGTTTGTAAAAGAACAAGCTTGCAATTTATTTAATAAAAATCAATGATATATATTACAGTTGACAAGTCAAAAAATAATAATTAATTTAACTACTAAAATGATTTTTTGAGTTTAGAAAAACATAACTGTTAGTTCCAAAAAAGAATCATAACTAAAAAAAATAATCTTTGATCTAAATCAAATAAAAATGATCATGTGAATCGATCGATCGCCTGTTAATCTAACATACCAAAAAAAAAGATATGTTTAACTGTGAGATACATATAAGGATACTAAAGAAGCTATTGATTAATTAATTAAATCGGATTGCGAGTGTCAGAATTTCGTCTAAAGATTGAAGGCAAAGGTGTATGCCAGTGAACACGTGGAATAAAGAAGCTACAGTTAATCGATGACCATGAAAGAATTGAAACGGTTCAAAAGCAATTACCCGATGATTAAAGAAAGGGTTCCAGAGCTATTCTCAATATGCTCCTAAAAAAAAAAAAAGTAAGAACATAAATGAATTCTCATCAATTAAGTTTTTTTTTCTTTTTTTTTTTGTTAACCATTACATACATTTTATATTGAGCTTGAAAAAACTAAGCTTTATGTTTCTTAGTGTTATAATACAGCTGCCAATAGTTAAACAGTTAAACGTGTATACGCCCTTATCAATTTGCGTGATTCTACGCTTTTTTTTTCTTTAAAGGGTTTAACAATGAAGATGCAATGAATGAGGCTTGAAACAGCTGCTGCCTGTTTTTCTTTAAATTAAAGGACTGTATATCGTTAACCAGTTTGTTAGGTCGGTCAATCAAAGGGTTTGTGAGTTGTTATATAGATAAGGCGATCGATTGGAGTTTCAATGTTAAAGACGGCGTTTTTTTTTCAAATGGAGGTACAAGTATCGGGGATCAATTTGTAATCTGGTTTGATGACGCAACTGATGATTAAAATTGAATCTGCTCCTGTTTTTATTAGCATAAAGATATTAAACTTATTAAATGAACGATCGGCTAAAATTTTACATGCAGACTCATCATCTTTCTACAGTGTTTATTTTTCAAGTTAAAGGAGTTGATATGTCGATGGTAATTTATAATTTTTGTTGATATAAGAATTTAGAGTTTAATTCTGATTTTTTTTTCATATAATTTTTCAATTATTAGTTTTTAAAAAAAATTATATATTAGTTAGGAAATATATTTTAAAAGTTTTAATACAAGTTGAAGTAAATTTTAATTTACATATAAAGAAATTTAAAAGATTTATTTTTTAACACTAAAACTTCATTATTTTTGTTACACTACATCGAAACTTATTGTTCCTAACTCAATCGACAGTCAGTTACATAAACCAATAAAAGAGATCAAAACTCATGATTTTAAAACGTTCGTTACACGCGTCAAACTCGCTCATTGTACCAACACAAAAAAGAACATAAAGCAAAATAAGTAGAGGAAAAAAAATCGCATGAGCGCATAAAGCAAACACATTATTCTTCGAGAGGGGGGGAGAAAGGAAACAATATTACGCGACAATCTTATTCGCAACGTGAGCAACTCTAACCTCTGACCTCTTTGGCTCATGTAACGACAATAGAATTTTCTAGTCATACAAATAATAATGATCAATTATCGATCTGTTATTCAAGCGATTCACAAGCAGGATGAATCATTGGTGTACCGAAGAAATTGCAAGACAAATTGTTGCTATGTTCTGTTTTTTTTCTTTTTTTCTTTACACTGTTTTTCGTTGTCTTTTTTTTAATGTTTATATTATAAATTTTTTTTTAGTTTTTATTATGCATAAATTAATTTATGGGTTAAAAATTTATAGAGCTTAAATGCAAAATTTGGAAAAAGTGTTGATAAAAAATTATTAAAAACTTGTGATTATTATATTCAAATTTGATCTTAAAAAATAAAAAATTCTTTAAAATCAAAGCATAATTATCACCAAATGTTTATAATTAAAAAGCTACTAACTAAATTCAAGAAAGAAAAAACCAATCGTAATTAAGAATCACATGTAATAAGTTAATAGTTCCGACCGAAACAAGTAACCGAGCAAAAAAATCAAGCTTCTTTAATCCCAATTATAATGAAATTAAGCGGAATTCTGATTTTAATCTCGCGTATACTTGGAATCTGTTAACAAAGTTATAAAGCGCATCAAAATCTTTTATTATCCGTAGAAATAAACAGTTGAAGACACACACCAGCTCAAAATCAACTCGTGATTTCCTCTCTCTTTTAAAAGTAGTAGCCAAAAGCTAAATTTTGTCCCTTTTAAAAGCATTTAAAAATTTTTAAAATAAAGCCTTTTTTTTGTATATAGAAATATCAGAGCAAATTCATGGTATTCCGGAAAAGAGGCCGTTTAAGAGGCGAAAAGAAAAAAATCCACTTGAGGCAATTGGCAGCGTTTATTATTCGTTTGAGCTTTCTCACAGCAGCAAACGTTCTTCTTTAAAAGAAAAAAGAAACTAACAAAGAGTAACTATACCGTCTCGGTAACGAAAAAAAAGGTCCAAAATTAATAATAATAACAAGGCTGCAAAAGCGCAGAAAGTCGTTGAAGAGCTGCTGTGTACCAAAAATATATATGTATATACGCGTATAGTGCCGAGTTGTGTCTCTCATCGACTTTTGGTCCTCTTTTCTCTCTCTTTCTCTCTTTCATCGTCGTCGTCCTCCTCGTCGTCTGGATTAGGAAAGAGTTTTTAAAAAATAAGATGAGCCCCCCGTTGTTATGCCGCCGCCTAATCATTCTTTAAATGCGCATAAACAAGTCCTCTATATAAAGGAGCAAGAGGAGAATCCCTTCCTTCTTTTTTTCTTTGGACTCTTTTCTCTCTCTTTTTTTTCTAATAGTGTTAGAAGACTGCACTATATGACTAATGTCATTTCTTAAGAAATGAAAGAGAAACTACTACCGCATATATAGAGAAATTAAGCGTGAAAAGAATCTGAATGGATGTATATTATATATGTATGAAAGAGCAGAGAAAGCTAGATAATCGAGGAAAGTAAGAGGAAGAATAGAAAATATGATGAACTTTGAGATTTTTGGGATTGTATATAAAATGGCAAATAATAAACAACAAATCATTATTCATGACAAGCTTTATTTTATTCGCAATATGCATATATATGGGAGAAAATTTGAATTTTTATACTTTCTTTCACGGGTAAGAATAGAAATTTTAGTTTTTATAAAAGATCCAATTGATATATAGTGTTAATGTTTTGTTGTATTTCTTTTTTTTTTGCAAAATTTTTTGAATTAACATTGTGTTCGTGAATATGTACCGAATCCTATTCTTATACAATTTTATACATATTTAATATCTTCAAATACAGAAATGATTAGATTTTTTGATTTATTCGAATTCATGTTTATACTTATTCAAAAAAATTTTTTTACAATTCAAAGAAAACGATTTTGATGGAATATTTTATAGCTAGTGTAATTTTTTGTTGAAAATGTAAAATATATTTAAAGTAATTAGAAAATTTTAATAAACAGGATTCCTTATAGATCCCTATGTATATTTTTTAAAGGATTATCAAATAGAATATGGAATATTTTATAAAATTTTTCATATTTACAAGAATTAAAAAAATTTGTTTTACTAACTCTTTTTTTTTATTTCATCCTACCGATTTGCTGAATATTTCATCTATTTTTAAATCCAAAGTTTGAATTTGATAACATTATCATAAGCTTGAGAATTCTATAATATGAAATTAAATATTATGAATTTCAGATCGTATATTGTACGGATATTAAATTTAAATGTTAATCCAACAATTTATTATTCTTAACAATCGCAATCCATAACATAAAAGCGAAGAATTTCCAATAGCTGGTTATAAATTTGTCGTAAGAAAAGGATACCATAGAGTTAAATTTCAATCAAAGCTCTATGTATCCTGGCGCCAGAATAACGTATGCATCCTCAATAAAAATAACAATTACTTATGAACAAGATAATTGATTGTTACTTCTCTATGTTCAATAATTTATTCAAATTTGGAATTCAATGGCTTAGGGTATACATCAATACCCATATAAAAATGTTAAATTTTAAAATAAAAAAAAGAGATTTAAGTCACAACCAGTTTGAAAAAAAAGAAGAAGAATTATTGAAACTTCGTTCTTACCATAAAGTGGCAAGGTCGTCGTAACGATTGTACATGGTGTATAATATAAATACAGAAAAGGCAGTAAATCGAGTAGTCGAATAATACAGCTGCCTGTTTGGTAAACGCGTTTAAATTAAAAAAAAAAGAAGAAAAAAAAACACCAAAAGAATCCCTATTTATGAGAAATCGCAGTTGTATTTTTTATAAGAGAAGAAAAGAGAAGTTCGACTCCCTGCTGGCTACCGCTAGACGCGCCCATATAACCAAATCGTCGTTTTCTTCTTTTTTTTTTAAATTTTTTTTTCCTTTTTTTCTTTCTTGCTAGCGCCGACTACTGTGCCAAAAAATATTTTAAAAAAAATATATATGTATATATAAACCTTATAGTAATATTCCTCCCTTTCCAACACGGAAATTCCTCTTGCATCTTCTCTCTTTTTTATTTATGATACTATTTCTTAACGATTTTCTCGATCCGCCTACATTTGATCTTTATTATAATACAGTCCCTTTTTTCGTTTCTTTAAGTCTTTCGACATATCTTTTGGCGTCCCCTCTTTATCCGGTTATTATTATTATTATGATTATTTCTCTTATTTTTTTTTCGTTCTTTAATTCTTAACCTTTACGCAATGCGTACAAGCCACGGCGCCAATAATAAACGGCTTCTGATTCTTAGAATAAACGATTGCCTTCTTTCATATAATATCACTTTGTGTTTATATCGATGAAAATGAATTATCATTTTTTTGTATGCATGTGTAACCTCAAGAAAAAAAAATGATCAAGAGACTTGTAACCTGGATTATATGGATTTTATGGTTTGGTGAAGCTACTGTGGGAACATTTTTTTCTGCTCGGATGTATAAGTCAATAAAAATGAACAAAATTCACATTTAAAACTATAAAAATCGCGCGATTTATAAGATTCTTGTTTTAGGATTAGTCATATAAGCTGACGACTTATACGAGCTTCAGAGAACTTTATTAAAATCGCTGTTTTTATATATTCATACACAAACATTCGGGCTAATTGATTTCTTTTTTTCAAGGTTTACAATCCAATTAATTTTTCATATTTCATTTCTATTGTAAAGCTTAGACATAAAATAAAATGTATATGGATAAAACTAATGAAAAATTTGTACAAAAATTGTTTTCTAAACTTCCAATATAGATATTTCATTCTTATATATGAACACATGTATGTAAATTAGCAAATCGTAAAAAAATTACTAGAGAAGTTTTGATGCGTGAATGTAATTTTGTCTATCCCAATAATAATCAAAAAGAATAAAATTCAATCAAATCCGCTCATTATATTTTTCAAAAATTTTATAATAATGATTTGATGAATAATGGGATAAATATAAGTAATTAAATAAAAATAATTGCTCGAATCATTTACTCCGGCACAATTAAAACTGCTTAATATGATTAATTTAAACGTCCAAAGCCATTTTCCCGTCATCTCGGTATAACGGATATTTTTCAATTTCGTTAACAAGGAGCATTGATCAAAAGCCTTTAATGGAATAGATATTTTGACGTCTTCTTACGAAATTGAGAAAATTATTCAAGATATGCGTTTCTTTTAATATTTTTCGTTCTCGGGGCGTACAGTATAAATCTCTTGTACCTTGTTGACTAATGGAATCGTGAGCTCTGCCTCCTGGTGATACGTTTTACCTAAGATTCTTGTAGAGATTTTACTTCGCGCATACTCACGTATATAGCAATGTTTATTTTTTATTTCTCATTTTGTTTTGTCTTTTTACTTTCGCGAAGTAACTTAGTCTGTGACCCAACAGAGTTATGCGTTATTTATGCACTGGACACGAGAGACAAACTTTATACATATAGCGGCTACGATGAAAGCCAACGTCGTTTGTATGTTCTTTTTATCTTTTATTTTATGCTTGTTTTTTTTTTTCTTCTCTTTAAGGAAGGGACAAAGAACACAGGTGATAAAGAGCGGTATGATGTCGCGAATGAGTGGGTGGAGTAGTTCGGGTGCACATTCGCGAGTTTGCAAGCAATTAATTATAAAATCCTGACTGTTGGAATTTTTATTTAAAACTTACTATTGTAAATATTTAATCATCAAATTATTTTTTAACTCTATAAAATTAAAATTATTTCATTTTAATTATTTGAATAGGATATAGTAAAGTTTAACAACAAAAGCGTGGTTATAATATAGTTTTATTTTTAGTTCAACAGATTGATGAAAAAATAATTTTAAATTTAGCAGAATTCTTTACTTCAAATTGGATATTCTTCTCATCTGACGACACGATAGGATATACTTTTGATGCAAATATTAAATCTTCTTACCTGGAGAGTCTATAACCTTCGGATCGCAGATCTTGATGAAACTTTGGGATATGTTTTTAAACATCAAAAAATGAGTAAAGCCGCAGTGGTACGGTCTAACACTCCGAAATACTCAAGTTATGGACGTTTATAGTTTTATTTTAGAAAAAATGTGAATAATACATCCTAGAAATGTCCTTAATAAATTTACAATAATTGGAACCAAAATAGAGAAAGTAAGCTTCAATTTACTTTTAGAATTAAGAAATCGTAATTAGAATTAAATTTATATTTATCTAAAGTTGAACAGCAAAAGAATAACAAAAATAATTTAAATTCTGAAGGACGATGATTTTTGTTACTGTTTTGCTGATCAACTTATAAGCTTAACTTTGGTTTTAATTTATTTAATAATTTATTTCTTAATTTCAACAACAGTAAATTGAAGCGTGCTTTCTCTACTTTGATTCAAGTTATTATAAATATATTAGTGACATTTATAGGCTCAATTATTCACATTTTGATTAAGAGCTATTTTTTTACCTTTTTCTTAAAATAAGACTGTTAAGAAGCATTAGACCATAATGAATTTAATTTATTTTAATCCTACAAAAGATCTGGTTTAAAAAATGAAAGATTGTGTTAAATTGATTTCATTTATGAAAAAGTTATTTTTTTAAATTCTAGTAGATTTCTTCTAGAAACTAAAAGATTTTCTACCAGGAGCAAAATTATCTAAGTGTCGGAAGCCGGCCGTTACCTACAAAATTATTTCTGTTTGATTCAAGAACTGTAATAAAGAAACCTGTACTCTTGATTGAAAGTTCTGTTTGTCAATACAGTAATGATCACTTTCTTAACTTGAAAACGAGCCGAAAATGAGACTTTCCTTTTTAAAAATTAGCAAGAGTAAAATGGATTGTAGAAATAGCAATAATTTCACGTTTCAAGGAGTAAATATTTATATTTCTGTATTTCAATATACAAAAATAGGAAAATGTATACCGTTTAGAAATAAAAACACCCTGCATAATTTTATAAAATTTTAGGAAATTATATTTTCTGAAATTTGATATGTTTTATGATTATTCCTTGGCTATTTGATGGTGACCTTGGATTTGACCTTAATTATGATATTCTAGATCATATCAAAGTCAAGATCATTTTAAAAAATCAGAATCCCTAATTTTTGTCACGGATTTGGAAATAGTAAAAAATTTTACATCGGAATATGGTCAAGGCTATACCTTGAATGTCATAGTCAAGGTCAAATCTAAGATCATCATCAAACAGCCAAGGAAAAATCACAAAACTAATATCCGAAAATGGTCCTAGGGACCATCCTGTATAATGTAATAATGTCTAAATTTTTAATACTAAATGTTTTCTATAAGAACGACTATATGATTTAATTTAAAGTCAAATTTCATTACGATATTCAAGTGAATTTAGATGAAAAAACAAAATTTTTATTTATAATTAACTTGATTAGTATTCTATTCTGTCTTTATGGATATACATCCTTCACTCATTTATAAATGCGTTAGATCATATACAATATCAATTCCTTTTATTTCCTTATTTAACATACTAAATAATTTAAAATTGAAAAATTTTTGTTGTTAAAATGAAAAAGCGCTCAATTCAATCATCTTTCTTTACCTTATACATTACAAAGCGATTACATATACCATAAACTCGAGAAAAAAAAATGAGAAAAGAAGTAACGAAGCTGCGCATTGAGAATGAAGAAGTAGAAACCATCAATACTCAAACTGCTGCTTATATATACAGCCTTCCATAAGAAATGAGTGTAAACTCACCGTGGAGCGCAAGCACTCAAAGCTTTTTTTCTTTTTTTTTTTTTAAAGACAGAGTCCAATAAAGAAGAAGTATATACGTTTATCTCAATTCATCTGCGTTTTAAACGAATAGCCGTCAAGTCGTTAAGTCAAACGTCACTTAATAAATATTCCATACAATACTTTAACCTTTATTTCCATAATCATGTATCAATCTAAATGAAAAAAGAAATAAATAAATAAAAAAAAACAAAGTTACAACAAATCATTTCTTCTACGAGTTTGTATTTCATCGAATTATCAGAGTAAAAAGCGATAGGTTGGATTGTTTAGCCCAGTAATTGGATGAATCAATCTAGAATATGCACGAATAAGCTTTGCACGGTGAGGGGTCTTTCCTTCTCTCTCTTGCACGTTTCGTCAATTGGAAAGCTCCTCTCCGCGCAGCAACTCTTCTTCTTCTTCTTTCTCGCGAACTGTTTACGAGCAAACCTTTTTATTTTTGTCGAGTGAAAGAGAAAGATAGATAAAGTTGAAAAAGAATAAAAAGAAAGAAAGAATAAAAAGATATTGTGTTAAAGGTGCTTGGTAGCGATCTAATTATCAGCACGGCGGGATGTCGAAGCGCAAGCCAAGCGTGAGTACTTTGTAAAGAGAAATATGAAAGATAAAAAGGAAGAAAAATAATAAAAATAAAGGAAGAAATGGGCTTTAACGTTAAGCCCTGAGATATAAGTGGTAAAAATCACACGACCACCCTGCAATATTTCACGCTGTATTCAACTTATATTTTAAGATTCGCTGATCGATGTCTCTTTTTAAGCTTTGATTTTTATCATCTTGTGTATATACGTTATTTGTCACTTTACTTTTTTTTTTATTTGTTTTATAATATTGTTAACATTTATTTTGTTGGTTTTCTAATTTCGTTGTGTCATTGTTCACACAATTTTTTTTGTATCTTTTACCTTTATCATCTTAAAGATTTATTTGTTGAATTATCATTTGCTATATAGACTTATATTTTATTTAACTCATATGTTTGCTTTTAATTAAATAGGCTTATTTAGTGTCTATAAATTGTTGTATAGAAATTAATATTGCACAATTTTAAATGTTCCATATTATGCAGTTCATAAAGCCCATAAGGATAATATAAATGATTGATATTTTATTGATTGTTGAGTTCATTTAAAAGTTTACACGAATAAGATACTTTCTTATCCTTGTATGTTAAATTAAAGTCCGCAATTGTTTCTAGATCGTGTGCAGTGATTTACATTGGCATACGTATTGTTTATGTGATACAATTAACAAAGAAAATACTGATATATAAAGATTGTACCTCAGTCAAATGAAAATTAATTAAGTTTTTTTTTAATTTTTTGTTAAGTTTTATTGCGATACTAAAATGAAATACTTGAGAGTATTCATGAATGGTTTAGCAATATTGTATTTACTTTAAAAGAAAATCTATATTTTTATTCGTATCAATAATTAAAAATTAAATATCGTATTAAACTTTCAAATATTTTGAAATTTCCATCACAACCAATTATAAAGGTAGTTTATATATCAATAATTGTAAAGAAATAAAAAAATTCAAAATTACATTTTGAAATTTTTTTTTCCTTCTCAATATTAAAAAGATCAAAAGATCACTCGATAATAATCCTTCATCATTTTAATAATGCTTATGAGCATGTAGCATATATATTTTATCCTTTATTGAAGAAAAAAAAATAAACAAATATTTTCCTTGTAACAACAATTAATCATTATTTGCTTTTACATGCATTTAGCCATATTTCAAAGAAGAGAAATAATAATAATAATAAAAAAAATAGTCACATTTTATGAATTACATAGTTATACAATACTCTGGGGTACTTGCTGAAGTTTTATTATTCATATAATACTAAACGGTGCGCGCTGTACTTTAACACAGAAAGAGAGAGAGAGAGAGAGAAAGAGAAATGTATTATACGAGTTATATTGTATATAACGGTAAGTTTACGGTGCGTCAAAAAAGCTTTTTGCATTTATAGACAATAGACAAGAGAATATGAAATATTAACAGTCGATTTCATAATTTGATCGGTATAAGATCTCTTGTTGAAAAATAATAAAAAATAAAAAAAAAATATTAAATATATTTTCTCGTTTGGAGTATCATGTGTACCGCGCTCGTCAGTCTGCAAAAAATCAAATGCCATGTTTATATAAACGACGATTTATGTTATTGAATAAATTGCTTTTAAATTTATTTACTACTGGTATTGTTGGTTTATGCATATATCGCTATTGTCTTTAAAGAGTAAATATATAAATTTTAAAAATTAATTTATAACTTTATAAAATTATAAAATAACAAAACTCAAGTTTGAAACAAAAAAGAACAAAATTGTTTTTTTTAATAAAGCAAAGGAATTTTAATTGAGTATAAACTTATAACGTTTAAAAATAGAAACAAGAAAACGAATAAGAAAAAAAAAGGAACGAAGAAATACTATGCATTCTTTAACCAAGACTTTAAACTTATTGCGTAAAAAATCATATGGGCAAAAATAATTTCGTGATCATAAAACATTATCTTTCATTCATTCTCATTCTCGCAAGGTCGTCTACTTTCGCACTCGTACATAGGTCTCATTATTTTTAAAACAATGCTTACGTACACGGATATATATTCCACCTGTTTAACAAATCAAGTTTTTAAAACTCGCCTTATGCTATTCATCTTTTACATATGACCTCGAAATTATTTTTGTTCTTTTTTTTTTAAATAAACATTTTGTTTTTTTTTCGTATGCATAGTTAATTTATTGTTATTGGTATCGAGGAATATTAATATAATATTGTATTTGAATTATATAATATTCCTTGCATATATGTGTTTCATTAAAATATTATTTATTAATAAAAACAAGTGAGTATCAATCTGATGATGAACATCAGTATTTACGTAAGTTATTATAAATCATAAAAAAATTCTTCAGTTTTTGCGTTTTAAAATTAGAAAAAAATAGATAAGTAGAAGAAATGTTTATAAAATTAAATCATTTATGAAATGGAATTGATTTCGTACAATTATTTTTTTTTATATTTCCTGCAAGTTATCAATGTTTTTATATTTAAAAGAAAATAGCAACAAAAATAAAGGTATGTTCGAGCCGATATTAGATACCCTAAAGAAAAAGCATCGAAGCATAAGAAACAATAAATGAGGAAACTAAACGCATCGCGGAAAGTATTGTATACAAGTTAAAAAAAAAGTACAAGTTGCAGTAAACGTTGCAATGTTGGCTTTGGTGCTCCGGAAACGATAAAGTTTGAACATCTCAGTTTCTCTCTTTCTTTCACTTATTCTCCTTCTCTCTCTTTGCCATGGGTTTGGATTCGCGCAAGCGTTAACATTCGTCAGGTGAGAGAGTGAGTACTTTTGCCTTATATATATATGTGTGTATATAGATATAGTATAGGACGAAGAAGGAAGAAAGAGAGAAAAGAGAAAGAGATCGGGAAAGAGTGAACGTAAGAAGGGCCCGTAAGGTGATTAAGCGCGCTTCGCCGACGCAGAAAGAGCAAGCGAGAACCTGTGAGCATGAGACTCTCTCAGTACTGCACATACAACAAAAAAAAAGAAGAGAGAAAAAAAAGAAAGAGAATAAAAAGAAGAGTCTTGGATATGCGGGTGGAGAGGAGACAACAGGCGGGAGAGAAGAGAAGAGAAGATAGAATGAAGAAGAAGAAGAAGAAGAAGAAGAGGGTGGGGCAGTAGAAGGTAAAGGGAACCACCGGTGACGGTCAGCGCAAGCGCTCGCTGACCCTTGACCTCTCTTTCTCTCTCTCTTTTTTTCTTTCTCTCTTTCTCTGCTTCTCTCTTGCTTCATCTCTCTTTTCTCGCGAGAGTATAAAGCGTGGGCGACGTCGGGGCCGCATGTTGGCCCGCGGGCGTCCTGAGACCGTGAGAACACCACCTATAATATTATTTAGTCTGCCCCTGCCCTCCTCCACCTCCTCCTCCTCCACCTTCTTCTTCTTCATGCCTTTTGCTTCGTTCAAGAGAGTGAGAGAACGAGTAAGCTTCGTTCTTGCGCTCTCTTGCCTCACCTTACTTACACACACATAATCTCTCTCTCTCTCTCTTTCTCTTTTTCTCTCCTTCTCCTTTTCTTACTAACGGTCCTCTCAGCTCTTCTTCGTCTTCCTCCTCCTTCAACCCATCTACCTCCTTCTTCTTCTCTTCTTATTCTCTTGAAGACTGGCCGCAGCAATAAGTGTACCTAACTATACGCGCAACACAACGTTCTTTTCTCTCTTCTATCTCTTTCAGCTCGCGCATTAATTGCCGTCGTAAATTGTTGCGGCTTTAAGCTTAGTTGCGCATTACATCTATACAGAATCGGAGCTAAAACCTTGGATGGATATTTTCTCAAAACTATATACATGTATATATACATAAAAAACTATATATAGTTAACAAATTGCAATTAAAAAATCTAACAGTTTATTTACAATAAGTCTATTGCAGGCGTCGCGACGATTTTAAAGAATAAGAGGAAAAAAAGCTAACGAAATAAGAATGTTACTCTCTGGACTCTCTCTCTATACACTCGCGTTTAAGAAGAATTCTCATATTTCCCTCTCTCTTAAGGTTTGGGGTCCGCGGGCCCCCATAAAGGTATTACATGCCGCCAGGTGGCTCCACTAGCAGCAGCCAACATTAAGGCCCTCGTGCAGTCACTAAAGCGCTTTGCTAGCGAGAGCATCTCGGGCGTGTGTGCTGCGATTATAATACCAAGTTTTTCGAAAGTGTTCGTTGTGCCTTACTATACATATATACATATACATTACTAGCGGCATCTCAATGTCCCGATGCTGCTATATCCGTATCATATACCGCAATGTATAAGCGCTGATTATTATTATCATTATATTACGTAACAACAATTGTTTGTCAACAAAAGTGACGTCATGCAGCAGCAACAACAGCAGCAACAACAAGAAAATACAACGACGACAGATACAAGTGAACAACAACAACAATCGGTAGCAGCAACAACGGAAATACAAGAAGCCGGTTTTAGTAATTTAAGTTTACAAAGTGTATCGCTGAGCTTGCAAACAGCTTTACTTGCAACTTTACAAAGAGCAGCTCTATTACCACCTGGTCATGCAGCAGCTGCTGCCCTTAACTTACAAGCTTTAGAAACTTACGTTACGTTGCATCGATTGCACGCAAGTGGTACAGCTGTTGCTGCAGCGGCATCATCAACAAGTGTTAATAATACCGGTATCAATGCAATCGCTATTAATAAAAGTCCAAAATCCGAACAAATTGCCAGTTTACAATTGTTAAGGACAACAACGACAAATATAGAAGACGAAGAAGAACATTCACATTTGGAATTTGTTACAACCGAGCCCGAAGATGAACTTGCATTACTCGAAGAAGAGGAAGAAGAAGCTGCAGCAGCATTTTTACAAGACAGCGCTAATGCATCGTTATTAGGACACGAGCTTTTACTTCAAAGAATAGCCGAAGCTAATTCAACGGTTATACCATCACGTACATCGACAACAACTGTAACAACATCAACGAACAATGTTGTTATACCATCAACAACATCATCATCATCCTCGTCTTCGTCATCATCATCGTTAAATTCGGCTGTACAACAAGCAAGTTCAACATCGAGTGACACGACAACTGGATTATTACCATCAAGAGCGTGTAGAGCATCACGGCCTAAAAAACAATTTATTTGCAAATTTTGTAATAGACATTTTACTAAAAGTTATAATCTATTAATACACGAGAGGACACACACTGACGAGCGACCTTATTCGTGCGATATTTGTGGCAAGGCTTTCCGTCGGCAAGATCATCTTAGAGATCACAGGTATGTCGGTCTCCCGTCTTTTGTAGTTGATAACGTTTTGTTTGATTAGGATTTTTTCTTTTTTTTTTTTTATTTTTTCTTTGTTGATAGTCTCACGTTAAATATTGACTCATACTACGTTTTTTTGTAATTTACTTTATTAGGTATCTTTAGAGGATATTGCAAAATACGTTTACTTAAAATAGAGCTTTTTGAAAATTTTATCAATTCTATTTCTTACATTTTACGTTGAATTAGATAAGAAAAAGCATAAATATTTCTTGTTTATTTAGTTCTAGTTTCATTAAAATTCAATAAAAAAATTTATTTATTAAAATAAAAATTATTTATTTAGTTTTTTCCTGTTTAATTTTCATAACGTTAAAAAGCACTCGTTTCAAAAACCGTTCAAGGCAATTAATTTTTTATTCATTTATTTAATTTGCATACAATACAAAAACTTTTTTTTACGAATCATCGAAATTTTTTTCAAACCTATAAAAAAATGTATGCTTAGTAACAATGTACATATCCTTTAAATAATAATCATTACGTCAAATAAATAAATATTTTACAATCCCTATAAACGCGCGCTTACAAACGCTAAATATTTAATATAAGCAATAAAACATTCCAAGTCTTCTATAATGTATTTTTCACAGGTACATACACAGCAAAGAAAAGCCATTCAAATGCGCCGAGTGCGGCAAAGGATTTTGCCAGAGCCGTACATTAGCGGTGCACAAAATTTTACACATGGAAGAATCGCCGCACAAATGTCCAGTATGCGCGCGTAGCTTTAATCAGCGCAGTAATCTCAAGACACACTTGTTAACCCATACAGATATAAAACCGTATCATTGTTCATCATGCGGCAAAGTATTTAGACGCAATTGTGATTTAAGACGACATTCGCTAACTCATAATCTTGGATCAATGACGTCGACAAACAGTCCTGCTAATTCACCAATTGGAATTTTACCCGTCGCGACATCTGCCAGTGCTGTACTTCAAGAAACGTCTTAAAAAAAAATTTTAACTTTTTTTTAAACTTTATCGAAATAGGCTGTGAAGAATCAAAGTGGATTTTTATTTTATTTTAGCATTTTACAAAGTGGAATGGACTCGCGCGTTTCGGTTTTATAACACTAGTTTTTGCAACGAATTTTTCGGTTTTTATAAAAATTTTATAGTACATTGGAGTGAATTGAATTTAAGAAAATTTAATAAGTTTTGAAAAATTTATACAAAGTTACGATATTTAAATAATTATTTGCTGTTTGGAGGAAAAATTTTTGTTAATTTTATGCAAAATTTTAATTTGCTTTTTTTGTACTATTAATGGGCAACTCTGATTCTTCACACTCTGTCAATTTTAATTATTTTTTTTTAATCTCAGAGACATGTACAAATTATGTTACATTTTTTTTTCTTTTTTCAATAAGACAATAATTTCGCGCGAGGAAGAATAAGGTTTTTGTTTCTCTTTTGTCACTGAATAATGTAATACTCACGGTCTGTTTATACAGCGTCGACAAATACACCCACCCAATAGACGTGTGTCTTAAAAAGCGATTGAATACAATCGAGATGACGTTATAAACGTCGTCTAGGTTTTTTTTTTTGAAGGAATGAAACACACGTCTTTTTCTTTTATCATAATAATTTTTGTCTCTTATTAGTTCATAAGCAATATTTGCTCTCACACACACATACAAAACTCGACTACTATTATTTTTTTTTCTTGTTTCTAGGCTCGTGCTCTATCGGTTTAAGATTATTGTACAATTTACGTAAGGAGGAACGCGAAAAATTAAAAAAATAAATAAATAAATCATCGTGATATTTGTGTTCTCATGCAAGTGTAAAATATTTAAAGAAAAAAAAGAACTCTTCTTTTATATTATTATTATTAATTATTATTATTATAATTATTATTATTTTATTATATTTCGCCAAGCGTATTGTTCTACCAATATTTTTTTTTATTTTTAAATTTTCATCTTCGAAACATTCAATTATTTGTATATATTGTGCGTGATACGTAAACTTTAAGTAAATAGCAAATAAAGTATAATTATAATTACATACCTGGCATGTTATATTTATTTCATTGAAGGTCCCCTTTCAATTCCATTCTTTAAAACTCGCTCGAATATTTCTTCCTCTTTCTTTCTCTCTCTTTCAGTATGGAAAAGATCAATTATAATTTATGTGTAATGTACTTTTAACGGATCATTATTAAAATTAAATTTTTATGTATCTTTTTTTTACAAATTCGAAAGCTTAAACTGCTTTAGTGTGCTCCAGATCATGAAGATTAAAAATCTATAACTGTAATTAATTAGCTACAGTAATTATATTCCTTTTTCTCTTCCTTAAAAATCATGTTTTTTTTATACCTCGTTTTTTCCTTGTTCAAATTAGTTTTTTTTTTTCTTTCTCTCAAATTCACGTCGAAGAGTTGTCTATATTTCTAAGGTCCGGTGCTCATTTCTTTTTTTTTCTTCTTACCTGAACCTTATAAAGTTCGCGAAAGAGAAAGAGAGTCGCAGTATAAAGCTTATATGTATACGTATAGAAAAACGCATATCGTATTACAAAGAAAGAGCCGCCCAGGTGCTTGCGGACATGATACCAAGACGCGTTTAGAGTTACCTTTGACTTTCTTTCTCCTTCTCTTTCTTAGTTTTATTTTTTTTTCTTTTTCTTTTCTCTCTCTTTTTTATGATTCTTTTTTCTTATTCTTTTCTCTTGCGTCTGCTGGTTTGTTCTTTTTATACCACTTCTCGACTTCTCGCACGTCGTTGTCTATATACTAGGCTCTTAAGGATGTTTTTTAAGGAGATAAACTTTAAGGAAGAAGGAATATATATATACTTTGCTAAACATTCAAATGAGCTGTCTCAGTTTTTTTGTTCGTAGGACGATTTGCTCCAACATGGAAAAAGTTTGATGATTTTTTTATTTAATCGTTACGGTTTTCTTTTTAATTTGTGATTTAATTTAATTTAATATCATCTGTGATAAAATAATAAGAATTAAATGCTTAATTTATATGTATGCTTTTATTTAAAAGCAGGAAATTTCAGGTGGAATTCATATGGACAATATATTGAAATTTGGGATTTGGTTATGAATAATAATTAATTTTAATACTCATTAATATTTAATTATAAAGAATGTATACCAATAGAAAGAAATTTTTTTTTCAATCATTTTTAGCAATCAATACAACTGATTTAAAAATAAAGATGTCCAAATTTCAAATAATATAATTTTTTTTAATATTCACATTTTATAATGAATGAGTCCTTATGATTTAGATTTTTAAGTAATTCAACATCAAATTATCTAAAGAATACATTAAAATCGTCAAAAATATAAGAATAATACAATTATTCCATAGAAAATGAGCGTTTGACCGATAGGAATCATAAAATTAGATCACATAATCGGAAAGCTTACCAAGCACAACTCGATGCCTTCAGTGTAAATCATAATTTCTCATGTAAAGTCAAAGCAGCAAATAGAACTGTATTGTGAGGGCAACAGATCGTAAACGAAAGACGTATGGAGTATATAAAATTTAAGCTCGCCATGCATACATGTAAATTCACGTGTAGAAAGCTAACAATTATATATTATACGTGTACTTATGTACGTACACACGCGTGCACACATACACATTGGATGGTCAAGTTTAGAATCTCATTCTGGAATTCTCAGCGACAAAAATTAATCTTCTGGTACTTTACCCAAGGCATTTCTTTCCTCTCTCTCTCTCTTTTTCTCTGCGACCCACGCAAACCAATTATCTTGGCTTCAGAAAATACACCGCGGCAAAAAGTTATTTTAGCGACATGCGGGAAAGTCTGATTATATACACGTTATAAACGTATATACGTGTACGTGTGTATGCGCTGTGTGTTAATGCAAGAATGTCGAGAGAGTCATTTTATCAGATATTTGCTTAAGCTTTTAAGTTTCCTTGTTGTATTAAGAAAACGAAATAATCTTCTATAACGAGAATTAGGATGATCTTTTTTTTTCTGTTTCCAGTTAAACGCGAGATAAGAGAGAATAAAAAAGTTAAGATTTTCTTGTAATGTTAATGGTTAGTCTGAGTGTTAATTAAATGATTGATTATTTGTGAATTCAGTAGTGATCATGTGATGAATAGTAAATTATAGAATCTATTGTTCGCTAATCATTAAACTCGTTGCTACTGATTCAAATGACATTTCATTAATACTTTTAAAATTTTTTAATTATAGAATAAATGTTGATATTGATAAAACGTTGAAAGGCAATTAATTTTTATTTTTTTATTATTGAATAATTAATGAGAATCAAATTAAGTTTCAATATAAATGGTAAATGAATTTTCTCAATTTACAATTTATCTAATGTAAAATTATTGAATTTGCATTTACTTACGTAAAGATCGACATGCGTAGATAATATACTTATAATAAATTTGTTAAATGTACTTTGTGATTTTTTTCCAAAACGGAAGTTAACTATTGATTTTGAAATGTAACAAGAAATTCCAGTTTTTATATCTTTATAACTTTATTTATAAAAAGCACTCGATAACTAATTTTATAATTTACTTTCTAATGAGAAGTTTTTGACAATTTAGAATAAACAAATTCTTTATACAGACAATAATTATTTGTATTTTATAAATTTCTGAGCTCTAAATTATCTTAAATACAGCTCCTTGACTAGAGTATATTTCCACTTCTAAATTGACTAAGAAGGTTGTCAGTGGCTCAGTCGGTAGAGCAATGGATTTAGAATCTCGAGGACTCGAGTTCGAATCCTGCTTTCGGCGGCCAATTGATACAAGCATCACTGTATACGATACATATGCTTTGTTCACAAACACACTGAGAAACCTCCGTCGCTAATTATAGCATAAATACAGCGATGTTAAATAAAATAATAAAAAAATAAAAATTATTAAAATTCGATAGTGATTGAATTGTTTTTTAATATAAATGAAGTTTTCGTGTAAATATATATTTTTTCAATTTTTTTATTAAATACCAAAAATAAATTATTTTGAAGTATATATTTTGTCATTATTATAATAGAATTCGTATAAAAGATTAGTATGAGAAACAATACCAAACAACAGTAAATTACTGAAATTTTATTCATTATAAATCTTAAAAAAAAAAAAAAACAGAAAATTTTTCTTATTCAGGAAAAACATTTTTATTTTGATGTCCATAGACAAACGCTAACTAGCATTTCGGAAACGTGTTTTCCTATCCAATTTCGTATTTTATGACAAGTAAAAAAAGAAGGCTCCTCTCTTTTTTTTCTTTAAATATAACGTTGTTATGTACTCAGATTCAGAGGCCTCTTATACTTACAATAGAAGAAGATGTAATAGGTAGATTATTCTCCGGTGTTTATGAGGCTAAAGGTAGTTTGTACGTATATAGGTATATGTACATATATAAAACGCTGCGGGAAATTCAAGACGAAGAGAGAAAGAGAGAGAGAGATCGTATAGGGCTAAAGATATCGAGAAAAAAGGGGAAGGTATACATGTGTATATATACATATACAGTAAAGTGTGGACGCGCTCACATTAAAGTGAGATTCTTTGAGTTAGCGCCCTCCCTCTCCTTTTCATTTTTAACTCTTCCTTGTTTAGTGCTATATATGCTTGAGTAACCGAAGATCTTTTTTCTCTCACGCGAAGAGTATTATATAGTTGATAGCTTTACACGCTATAACGTGATACGTCTGTTAACTGTTTTGAATTAATTGATCTAACAATATGGAAGATTTTATTTTAGTTCTCAATTTTTAGAAGCTTTATTTTTTATTTTATTTTACTTTTTATTTTCATATTATTCTTTATTTCTTTAATACTTTTTTTTATAAATTGTCAATAGTTTTTATTTGTAAATAAATTTTTCAATAATTATTCAGGAATTTTCCCGTAATATCTACAGGAAATTCAGGAAAAAAATTTTTCGTGTGTTATTAGAAATTTATGTGGAAAATTGGACATAATTATTCATTAAATTCTAAAATTTTGTAGCTTTTAAAAATTTCTGCAAGAAATTCATGCATTATATCGTCAAAAATTTCTGCCAATTTTCTAAAATTATTTGAGAAACGTGAGATTAGAAAATTTTCTATAATACAGGGGAAAAGTTTTCCTATAAAATTTACAATGAAATTTTGCATAAAAATTACGTCAATGTTGCTTTTTAATTATTGGGATAAAATTGCTCAAAACTTCTAAAAAAAGTACTGTAAAAGTTATTGCTATTGCGGTCAAAATTATTGGACAAATTTTTATTTTTACTATGTGCTCAGTAATATTTAAGACTCGTATAAATTAAATAACTTATAAGTATACTATGTCATTCAATTATAGTAACTGTCACCGCAATTTTTTTAACAAATTCTCTCCGTATACATATTGACAAATGTTTCAATATAAAAATGATATAACAGGGTATATGATTTATATATAGTTATTCATATTAAAGTTTTTTGGATTTTTATCTTCTCAAAAATATTTGAAATATCCATGTAAAATATTTATTATTTGAAATAAGATATAGAAATATCTTTTAAAATTTCTTAATAATAAGAATAAAAAATTTGAAAATTTATAGACACTTAATAAAATCAATAATTCCCGTGTTAAAATTTATCTATGGTAAAACCATAATGAAAAAAATTCCTTGGAAAGTCACAGCTACTTGAAACGTTAGTTTTTGGCTAAATTATTGCTATTGGGTAGGAATTATGAATTTGCTAAATGTAATAAATATAGTAAATTCATTGCAACCATTCGTTAAAAAACATGTTCAATTTAAAACCATGGCAAGTTTCTAAATATTTTTTTTCAAAATTAATTAAAAAATATGGCTATTATGTTTTATATTACATGATTAAATTTTTTTTTAATTTTATTTAACGTCGCTATATTTATGGTATCACTGCCATGCTAATTAGCGACGGAGATCGTCAATGTGTTTATGAAAAAAGCACATGTATCGTATACAGTGGTGCATCAGCCGCCGAGAGCGGGATTCGAACTCGAAACCTCGAGATTACGAATCCATCGCTTTACCGAATGAACCACTGACGATCTCTAAAATCGATTCGTATTATCTGTGTTAATAATTTTTACAGACGTTCAACCAAACAATATGGGTCTAACGTAAATATTTACGGATACCATATGGATGGCTTCTAGATTCAGGCAAATTAACGGTGTCCGTGTTTTTTGTTCACTTTTAATTCATATATGACATTCGTTCATGAAGTGTCAATATATTTTTTTTTAATAAAGTAGCCATATGTTTTTTCTTTATGAATTTATTAAAATCATTTTTACGATAATAACCATAATTTAATTAAATAAAGATAATATAAAATTATTAATTTAAATTATTTGTGTATATATTATATTAATTTAAGGACAAGTATTGATAAATAATTACTTTCACTAACTCAACAATAGATTTTATTTCCAAATCAAAACAAATTTTTAAAATACTCGATAATTTCATTTCTGTAATGATTGAAGGATTCATTCTCACTTTGTAGATTACAATGTTAAGACAATAAAATTTATGGCGCTGTAGTTTTGTGGCTTTATAAAACGAGCCTATTCAACTGAAGTATTGAATTAAAGGAAAGAGAAAAAAAATTGAAATAAAATTTCTAAGAATGATCGGATCAACGTATAGAAGCATGGTAAACAACTTTTACACGAGTTATACACGAAAAAGGAAGGTGTTCTGATAATTTCGAAATAGCTGATTATCTATACTCAAAAAAAAAAATTGAAACAACTTTTTAGCAATAATATTTGTTCTTTCTTTTTCATTAAAATTTCTATGCTGTTTTACAATAAAATATTAATTAATAAACGTAGAAAATGATTTTTATTAACTGTCGTTATGGGAATCCTTTTATTTACGATAAAATAAACATAATTTATTGATGATTCGATTTAAATACTATAATTTTAATACCCGTAGAACTAAGTACGAAGTTTTATTTTATCGAATCGATCATTCGAGTATAAACATAATAAAAATAAGAATAAACCGTTTTCCGAACATATTTTTTTTTTACTGCGAATCGATTATTTATACTTTGCTTTCGTATACAATAAAATTTTATTCAATACCGTTTCACCCAATTAAATTTTCAACGATAAATGAAGAAAGCGAAAATTTTCAAAGTTATATAAACGCAGAAGCGTACTTTCTTCGTTCACATCTTCATAAAACGAGAGAGAGAAAAAAAGATATTAAAATAAAGAAGCAGAGAAAAAAAAAGAAAGAGAAGTAATATCTTTTACAGGAAAGCCATAGGTATAACCTCAAACCAAACCGATAGAGTTGTAAAGCAAGATTTATTTTGATTTCTGTTCTTTTCCAGTAAGGTTTTTTTTTATTTCTTTCCTTTTTTTTAAGCAAGCACGCAGCACACCACGCGAGAAGCTATCTCTCCCGCGTGCTCTCGCACAGCTTTATAATGAACGATCGCGAATCAAAGAGGAGTAAAGTTACGCGCACCTACACCTTTCTTCCTCATATCCCAACCTGATCAAGGAAGCAAAGAGGTAAAACATTTGAAAAGAAGAAATAAGAATTTAAAAAAAAGAGAAAAAGAAAGAGAGAGAAAGAAATTAGGTAGAGGGAGATTGAAAAAAAATAACAAAAGGGAGGCGACAATAGTGGGGAGGATACCAGTGCCATGCGAAGTTCGGTACCTTTTAGTTAAAAGCGCACATAAGAGGACAAGAGGAGTAAAAGGACGATATATGAATATATATACGCTAAGGTAAAAGACAGAGTGAGAGAGAGAGAGAGAGAGAGAGAAAGAAAAAAGAGAGGAAAGGAGTAAGGAAAGGGAAGCTTTCACGAGACATAGCAGGACCACACGCACGCACCGCCCACAGATATCGCTATCAAAACGGCTATATGTGTGTATATGCTTCATGCACAAGAGAGAGAGAGAAAGAGAGTAAAGACATATCAGGCTTTAAGCGCAACGCGAGAGCGCAAGCAAGCAAGAGTGCAACAACTCGACGTGATCTGCATGCACGCGTGTGTCCCCCTTTTTGCGCCGACGATGCGAAAAAAATTATCTTTTAAAAAAAAAAAAAAACAAAAAAGATTTTGCTTTTTTTTTGTACTCCATACTCTTTTTACCTGTATGTTAAGTGTATACGCATAAATGTATAGATTTGACTTGCAGTTTGATATCGTCTCGTTTATTTGCTATAAGCTGCCGCTGTAAGATTTTCATATTTTTTCTCTTTTCGCATATTTATAACTTGCTCCTTGAGTGGAGTAGCAAGACCTACCTCTTGGTGATATGTAATGTAGCTTTTTGTAGCTATCTATTTTACTTAAGATTTAACATGTAGTTTTCTATTCGAGCTTTATGAGATCCTTCCTTTTCTTGTTTTATTTGAACATTTTTTCTTTTTTTACATTGCAGAAGAGGTATAGGATTACTTGTCTGGGAGCTGAGAGTTGACTTTGAAATGTTTAATAGATGATTAATGTAGTATGAGGTATAAATTTGATTTTTAAGTCTTCTTTTTATGTGTATTAAATAATATTGAATTTTATCACAAAATCATGAGAATATTTTTGCACTGTTGTAATAATTAAAAGTTATAATGATTTTGTGAGTATTGTGGTCAATAATGAATCTTAAACTATAAGAAATCATTCAAATATTTTTAATATAATATTTCACTAGTAAGCTTATATTTTATAATTTTGATTATGGTAAATATTCTAAAATAAAAACTTTATGGTTTTCTATAATACAGAAAAAAGAAACGTCTAAATGCAAAATCACAATGGTGATACATTTTTAAAACTTTATGATATTAAGACGATTCACGAAACTTGATTATATACTTTAAGTTTAGCCTTTGGAGTACCATAAAGACACTTTACTTTTTGATCCTTGATGACTACTTGGCATGGAATAGTTAAAAATATATAAGATATTATTTTTATTCATTTTTCTTCGTAATAATGAATCCTATATCTTGCTCCGATCCTATAACAATGCTGCTACTCTAAAAATCTAAAAGCTTTTTTGATTTTGTCTAGCTTTTCTCATAAGGAATGAAAACAATGATTTGTATTAATCTTCAATAATAGTGATTAAGTTAAATATGAGTAACACTTTAATTGTAAAGCACATAATTTTGTAATAAAAAGTTCTAGAAAACTAAAAAAAATCATGAAACTTCAAAGGAGGAAAAATTAAAAGGAAATCTTAACAGACTTTCGGTGAAAATTCTTGTAAATTTTATTAAATTTTTACATTTATATTACTTAATAATTTTTTTATAAAACAGAAGTTATTTGTTAAATTTTTTCTACCAAAAATTTTCTATTTAAAATTTTTATATAATTTTGTTGATTGAAAGCAAAGTATATATACCAAAACTACAATAATAATCTCGTAATTGAATTTGTAGTTTCATTTTTCAGAATATTGCTATTTAATATTTAAATCTTTCACGCAGTAATTATGACTTTTCATACCCATTAAGCTCGAAATCATAAAGTTCAATAAATTACAAAAAATTAAGCACTTTAAGTAAACACTTTCTGTTATTACAATAAATTCTCAATTACTTTCAATTTACAAGCAAAATAAAACCGTACATTTATTCAAAGATTTTTTTACTCAATTAAAAAGAATAAAAAGTGAAAAACGACATTTAGATTAGTTACAGTGCATTTTATATTTATCAAGTAATCTGCTCCATAATAACAATAAAAGTAAAAAAAAAGCGTTGAAGACACCTCATAAACTATACTTTATCACATGCTCGCGATAAATCAAAGAGAGAACCAGCAAAACCATCCTTGCTATTTAAGCGGAAGCTCTTAAAACGTAAATTCCTTTCCATATACCCATTTTGTGTGTGTGTGTTAGTGTGTATATATAGATATAATATTTACCAGAGTAATTCTTTAGTACATATGTTATATATAGAAATAGCAGAGTGAGTGAGAGAGAGAGAGAGAGAGAGAGAGTTCTAACGTCTCCATAATAGCCCGAAGGTAATAGTCTCGCCGATATTATATACAAGATAGGGGAAAAAGAGGTTGCCTTATTTCTTGACCACCCGCACAGTACCGACACCTCACTCCTTGCTGCGCTCAGTCTATGTATATATACATGCTCCTTGTGAACTGTGCGATTTACTAGCGACGGAAAGTACCCAGGCGCGCGTTAAAGCTCTCTTCTCTCGCGCCTTCTTCATCCTTTTTTTTTAACCCCTGTTTTTTCCCATAGCTGTTTATAGCTTCAGTTTAGAACGAAGGCAACTCTATATCGTCTTACGAGGAGGCACATATAACATATACACACGTATGTATACTTTGGTATATAAGTTTGAAAATCGAAGAGCCAGAGTGAGAGGGAAAGAGTTGAGATGTTCTTACCTTTTAGTTTTAACGTTTAACCACGTTATTGCTCAGGTTTAAGTTGTTTCCAAGATCTATGAAGACATGAATTGTTTTTTGATGAGGTGACCATACGCTAACGTGGGTGGTAGGTAAAAGCGGTAAATTTTATATCTATATACTTTATTTATTTAGAATACGTGTGAATATTTTAATTTTTAAGTTAAAAAAAATAAACAAAACTAATATCATTTTTAGAGTATTTGTAGTTTTCTAATTTTAAAATATTTATTTTATAAATGTGACAATTTGTTTTGGGCTCATCATTAAAGAAATTGTGGTTTTTGTCTAAAAAGAATTAAAAAACCGAATTGATTTAAAACTTTTTAATTCTGAATCTAAAGTAAAAAATTATTATTGTATACCTATTTAAATATAACTCATGAAGATGGTGATCGTTAAAGATCACTTCATCAAAGTTATTTGTTAAGCTAAAGAAAACGAGCTATATTTGGAAAGATATTATACTTTTAATACTATAAAATGAGAAACAACAATACTTATACTCAAAATTTACTTAAAGTTTTGAATTGAATTTTAAGTTTTCAGTTTAAATTTAAAAACTAAATAATGAAAATGAAGTATATTTTAATAAGGTGGTAAATTACTTCGAATAAAGCCTTTTTGTTAAGGGTGACTTAATTTATTTTATTCGAAAGCGTGACTTTATTATACCGAATTACAAGAATATCTATTTAGATTTTGATTTATGGATTTGCCTATGAATATCTTAAGTTCAAAAAAGAATTCTAATTTCGGTACGGTAACAGAGATTTGAAGAAATTTGATTTCTCTTTAATTTTATAAATATTAGTTATTATTTACTTATTACCTGATACTTTAAGTCACGCCTTGATTATGAACTATTGTAAAAATGAAATTAAGATTGATATGTTTGAAATTATTTGATTCTAATGCAAAATTTTATTAAAGTTGATATAATTTACTATAAAAGCTTATAGAATATCAAAATGACTTACGTTCTTCTCACAAAATTTTGCATAAAAATAAAAATACATTATTTTTATAATTATTTTTTATAGCATGTATAACGTAATCAATGATTAACATATTTTACATTTCGTAAAATTATTTCAATGTGACAAACTTAAAATTTCATATAACAAAAATTATTTGACCATCTAAAGTACGAATGCATTATACACAAAAAAAAAATCTGCTTTCTGTCTCGCATTTTTGTTATTTTTAAAAATTTTTATTTTTATTTTTTCAACATAAGACAGAAAGGTAGAAACCCACACCTTGTATTATAGTTGGTTTGTGTGTGTGTATGTGTGTGTGTCGGTGGCAAGAGCTCCAGCTAAAATATCGGCGAGAAAAGAGAGACAAGAGATTTTATTTATTAGCCTATATGGGCTCTCAGCGAGTTGCGACGCGATGCCAACTTATATACAAGTCTCTCTTATAACCTTTCCGCGCCTTAGGCTTCTCTCTCATTCTTTGTTCCACCTCCTTCCTCTTTTTCTCTTTTTCTCTCTTTTTTTTTTTAGTTTTTAGTTATATCTTTAGTTTTATTTTTTTTATTTCTGCAACTCGTTTTCATTTTTTTTTATTGTCCATACGTATATATATACACATGCTTATAAGCGACAATATTGCAAAAAGCACGCGTTGTAAGAGCGGGTGTGTGTAGGGGAGGATATATTTCGCGAGCGTGTAATGCTTTTGCGGTCGCACGCGCGTTGATATTTTGGCATCTATTTTTTTTCTGTATATGTAGTATAGTTTCCTTTTTTTTTACTCTTTTCATTCTTCCTTTTTTCCACCCTTTCTATATAGCTTCACGCGCTTTGCTCTATACTCTTTGTCTTTCTTGATTTTTTTCTTCAATTTTTTTTTGTTTTTGCTTTTTAACCGCGACTCTTTTTCTGATGCCCACATTTAATTCTTTCTTTTTGCTCGTGTAAATTTTTTTTTTTGAGCGAGGGTTACACCGATTGCCTCTTTCTCCTCCTCTTTCTCTATAATCGAGACTATCAGAAGAATATATTGTCATCGCTTCTCCGCCTATTATTTATGCGTATAATAATACTCTTTTTTTCTTCTTTTATCATTCTTATTTCTTTATTTTCATTTTTACGTGAGAATGGATATATAGTTTGATACATGGAGTATATTATATTCGAAATTAAATGGAATAAAAGAAAAATTTATAGAGAATTATATAGAACTTTTATATTACGCATATAAGTGGCTTTTTTGTTGTTAATTTATGATTTAAAAAAAACTTTAAATATGTATAGAAATCTCATTAATATATTAGATAAATGTAACAGGAAAAAATTGGTTTATAATTATTTTTTAAAGCGTCTAATTATTTGTTCCTTTCTCAGATGGATTTCAAGATATTGAAATTCATTGTAAATTTATATCTTAAATGTAATAATTTTACTGGTTTATAGATGAGTGAACAAAAGTTATCTAAAATTATTAACATTAAAATATTCAACAAATAATTTAAGGAAAGTTACGTAACCTTTCGATCATACAACTTTATGGTACATTGTAATTAATTGAAATTCTATCAACTTTCCCACGAAAAACCAAACAGAAAATTCAGAATAGTTCGTAATTAAACGCAGCCATTAAAACCAAAAAGAGAATGACAACAAAAAAAAAAGTATGAAGAAATAAAATCATTCATCTTACATACCTCCTACACACTTAACTTACAATTCTCCATCATTAGGAAACAACCCTTTTTTTCATCCTGAAAGCCTTTAAAAAACTTTCCCTATTCAATAAACGTACACAAAAACACAAGAAGCAGTTAAGGTAGTTAAATCAGAGTTAATCGCAGTAAGTTGCTTATTGCCCTTGTAAAAGAAAAAAAAATGAGAAAACAGAAGAGTATCCAAGAAGGTATGGGTTTGATCTCTCACGTTTTCTCTCTTCTTGTGTGTATGCTTATATGGCCGCTGGTGTATATACGCAGACTGATATTTTTACAAAAGATCGTTAGGGATAGAAACATTAAGAAGAGAAATCTGGTGTAATTTGCAGAACGAAAAGCTTACGCTGCGTACAAAAATATTGCCATTGGCCGACATTTGGTGGTATGTTACTTATTTAACCTTTTTTTTCTCTCTCTCTCTCTTCTTTTTGTACTCCCCCGCTGTCAATTAGCGCGCGCGTATTACCGCTCTCGTTGGCTTTTTAAAATTTCTTCGAGGAATATTTTTCCATCTTTTATATTGTACGTACCAATGTAATTGCAGCGCTTTTAAGCCTGCAAAGGAGAACTCTAGATTTTCTTGAATGAAGCCGTGAATGAAATCATCCTTGCGCACAACCACGCTCCTCTTCGTAATTGCACTATATACAATTCTTGTTTTTTTCTTGTTTTTTTGCTCTTTATTTTCATTATTTTTCGAGTAAAAAAGAAAAAAATGTTGAACGTGTTGTACTGATGTTTAGGTATGTTGAAAATAAATTAGGTATATTGTATCTAAAACTCAATACAAATGCATATGAAGGAATATACATAGAAATTAGAAGTGTGACATTTGCAAAATTATAATTATTTTTAGTGAAAGTTATTTTTCATTCGATGTATTATGTATTTAAAAATATTTAATAATATGTTTTTATTAATATCAATTATTAAAAAACATATATTTGGTAAACTATTTTCTATTCATTGTAAATGAAAATACAAAAACGTTATTTTCATTCGAGTATTATGTATTTAAAATTAACTAAAAAATGATAGAAAATCTGTCGGCGCAAATTGACCCCTTTTCATAAAGAATAGAGGCGTCTACCGCTTTAGACTCCCTTTTCTCTTATATGTACAATAATACCGATGAGGGGCTATGTCTAGCCTTCCGGTACCATTTTTCTCGGAAGGGAGAAGGGAGAAGAAGAAAAAGTGATGTCCTGGGACATTTGGGACTGTCGATTTTTATACATTTAGTGCCCCTGCCGTAACGTCGCGTAAGAAGCATAGCTTCAAAAATTGCATTGAATTATAAAGAAATGAATATAGTATTATTGGAGAATTTTGAAGGTACAATATACATATGATTTTTAATGAATAACAGTTCATAATTTGCTTATTTTCAATTTAGACTTATTTTGGTATCTAACCGACGGTTTAGAAATTTGTCTTACAACGTAAATTAATGAAAACTTCTAACAAAAAGAAAGAGTTTAAATGACTTCAATAATGAGGTGAAGTAATCTTGAATTTATTTAAACGTTATTCATTGTTATTGAGCGAATTTTAAAAGCAAGAAAATTGAGAAATTTTATCGTAAAGTTTCTGTTACCTACATTAAAAATATTTAAAAATGTTAAATTCAATGTATTATCTAATGAAAGAATATATGAGTCGTTCGTTTTGACTTTAGAGCAACATCAGTTGACGTGTAAAATTTTACAACTTTATTTTTAAGATTTTTATAAAGTAGTTTTGATTAAAAAAATTTTAATTAGATTATTTTTCTATTCAAGTTCACTTTAATTTTGATCAAAATCAATTGAAAACTATTTAGAAATATTACTGATAAAAACTATTTAAGAGAAAAGTGATTGTTTCAAAATGACACGGTAAAATTAAGTTAACAAGTGATAAAAATATATAAAGAAATATTATATTGCAATATGAGAGTTACATACAAACTAGAGTTTAGGTTTTTCTATTTTATTTAACGTCGTTGTATTTTTGCTATCACTGCGATGCTAATTAACGACGGAGATTGTCAGTGTGTTTTTGTAAACAAAGCACGTGTAACGTACAGTGGTGCTTGAATAAATCCGCCGAGAGCGGGATTAGAACTAGCTACCTCAAGATTACGAATCCATCGCTCTACCGATCGAGCCACTGACGATCTTCTTCTATCATTTGTTGGGTTTATACTTACCGCATCTGAGAAATCATCAATTTGATACTTTGCTACTGGACTCGTTGAGATGCCATAGCTGAAAATAGACAATGATTATTGTTAAAAATATATAATAATTTTCCCTAAGACAAAAGATATTTTATCATTTCGCAATTTTGTGATCTTATTGTAAAATTTTTTTAAGAAAATAAATTGGAAAAACTTATTTTAGTTTATTGGGATGATTTTGTTTGACTTTAATAATTATTTTAATAACGACGATTATAATAATATTCGTGACAAATTAAATCTTTAATTCTCATACAAAATTTTGTTTTTTATTATTCACTGCTTTAAGACCAAAAAGTTTATTATTTGTACATAATGAATCGTTAGTAATTTAGTTTACAAATTTTAAATTCATTAATTTCAAATGAATATTTGGTATTATTTTACAAATTTTAGCTATTGAATTTATTCCATTTTGTAATATAGCATGTAACATATTATTGGCGTGAGGAATAAATAAAATTAATTGCCAAATTTTTCACCAACTAGGTAAAAGTGTTTCTCAACGCATTATAGATTTGCATTTTATGGTCACTGCATATATACATATTCCATATACCTTTTTTGTAAATAAAATGATCCTTATCTTCTCTGAATGCTTTTTATAAAAACATTAATTTTTTTTTCAGTCGTAGGCCACCGTAAACCTTTTTTTTATTTCTTTTTTTATCTTCTTTACATTTATTCGTTTGTGCGTACGCGGATGCTAGGAAAGAGTCAGATTGATTTGCCAAGGCGTTACGCTATATACGAGTCGTAAATTTGTAAAGTCGAAAAGAAACAAAAAAAATGTCACGTGATATAAAAAAAGAAAGTAAAGAAGGTGAAAATAGAAGCCAAGTTTCGTGTTATTTTAATTAATCTGGACATTCCGAGGTGACGGGACGTGAATCAGTCTGTAAATTATCACCATCGTCTTTATCGTAGGTTCTCTTACTTTTGAGAGAAAAAAAAAGATGAAAATAAAAAAAAAAGAAAAGAAACCCATAGCAACAATAATACCCACTACGCAAGCATATTCACACGACACAAGTAAAGATTAGGTTATCTTCTTTTTCCTCTCTTTTTTTTTTGTATTTTTACTTTATTTTTTTTCATTTCGCATACCTGATGCTCAACATACCATAAGGATGTGGGTCTATATACGTTAGGTTACTAAATAAAGGTCCTGGCAATCATGGGGGTGGTGTATTGCTTGTGAAGAAAAAATAAAAAAAAACGAACCTGTGCTCGCGCTCTCAAGAAAGAAACCTTAATGATTCTTATCCCCTGAACAAACAACGTACATTTTTTCAACATTTTAATTCTTTTCTTTGTTTTTTTTTCGTTATGTTTACAGAGTGCTTTTCGATTATAAATTAGTTATCAAGCAATAAATCTAATGAGCAAACTGTCGGTCAAACAATGCGTTAAAGAAAAAAGATATCTTAGCGTATAGAAGATCTTTTTCAACTTTATTACATAAATACACACTACGAGTACCATAGAATTTCAATTATCGATTAGTAACCTTCTTTAAAGTAAATCAGTCAAATGTTTTTGCTAATTTTTTCATATTTCAATTTTATTCTTATTGTCAAATCCTGATTAAATATCAAAACTGAAATATAATCAAGTTGAAGAGGTCGTCAGTGGCTCAGTCGGTAGAGCAATGGATTCATAATCTCGAGGACTCGAGTTCGAATCCCGCTTTCGGTGGTTGATTGGCAAGCACCAATGTACGTTATATGTGTTTTGTTTACAAACTCACTGAAACGATCTTCGTCGTTAATTAGCATTGTAATGATAGCATAAATACAGCGACGTTAAATAAAATTAAAAAAAATTATAGAAATAATGTAAAGTTGTAATGTAAATGTAGTTTCGTTTCCATACCTGGAAAATTTTTTTTATATACAAATGAAAAAAGTTAAATATTTTATATATATAAAATAAATTTTTTCATATTTATACTAATTTTTACCATATTTCATAGTAATTTTTATTATTTAAATTATAATTTGGATATAAAATCAAGTGTACTCCATAGTTACTATGAAATATATAATTTTACTTGTGGAATTTCTCTGCACGTAAGATACAACGAAATTTGTGATCTGGAAATACTTACAAGGACTTGATGAAGTGACAAAAGCATAAACATGACGCACTCATTATTTGTAATAATAGTTGCATTCTAATGTTAGAAGTGGCTTGAATTTTTCTGCTCACTTTTCAATTGATTTTATCGTTTTTAATTTATCCTGAAAGTCCCAAAATGTGGGCTTAAATATTTTATATATGGGTGTATTGACAAATATTAATTTCTTCGAAAATTATAAGAAAATAAAAATTAAGACAAAAATCAACGTTTTATAGTATATAAAAATCGAACCAATGACAAATTTTTTTTTATTGGAATGTTTTGATCTCAACTTTTTTATCACTCTAAGAAAAATTTTCAAAAATTATATACTACAAAACTATAAACATTAAGGTTTTTTCAATTTTTTTTTATAGATTTAATAATTTAAACAAAATTGCTTATAATTTTAGAAAAATCGAGTGTTTGACTGAATGGATGCAGCTCCTTTCATAATTTTGAGTAAGAAAAAATATCTTCAAATAAGAAAAAAATCTGAGTACCAATACCCTGACACTTTCCTTGTTAGTCATTACAGTAATTAAAAGATGAAAAAATAATTAAGTGGTATAGTTATTAAATATTAAAGGTTAAAAAAATTATTATAAAATCAATATAAATTATTAGTGTAAAATTTTTGATAGTTGTATAAAAAATAACTTTCCAAAAAGTATCTTCTGTAATGATATTAGTTCCGTTTAAAATAGACCCAATCGGATACGACACTGCCTACTTGCCCATCTTCAGTAAATTATGAGCATCTTTATCTTAGATAGATATACATGTTAAAAAAAAACACAAATTACTTATTGAATGTAAAACCCTTTCTAGTGAAAAAAATTATAATGAAAATTTAATGCAAATTTGTGATCAAATGTCTGGATTTATTTAAACATAAGATTCTATTGCTCATCATCAAATTAATATCAAATTGTAAAAAATTTATCGATTACCATCAACTTAAATTTATTACAACCACACCAACTAAATAAAGAAAATAAAAATAAATTAAAACTGAAAACTTCCCTTAAAAAATAACTTATCAATGTTTTTTTTTTTAAATTAATTTAGCATTGCTGTATTTATGCTATTATTACGATGCTAATTAGCAACGAAGATTTCTCAGTGTGTTCGTTAACAAAGCACATGTAACTTACAGTGGTGCTTGTATCAATCGGCTGTCGAGAGCGGGATTCGAACTCGATTCCTCGAGAACCTGAATCCAACGCTCTACCGACTGAACCACTGACAACCTCGCGATTAATTAATTTTTATTTCTATTTGCAAGGATAGAATACTCGTCTCGTAATCTAACAATTATATTTTTGGAATCTTTAATTTTTACATCAAAATTACCATTAAACGCTGTTCTTACATTCTGCAAAAATTCAACAGTTTCCTTCTGAGCTAAATTATTCATGCATATTTTTTTATCTGGCCGTGTTGATCTTGTTTTGCAAATTGCCACTTACAAAACGACAACTAAAAAATGTCAGTTCGATATTGTATTTAATATTGTCTTTACGTATTAAGTAAATACTTAATTGTAAATTAATTAATGAAACGTTATATATGATACTTTAACGAAACTCATTACTTCTTGATTAATCAAGTTAAATTTATTTTTTAAATTAAAGCGAAAAATCTTTCAACATTATCGTGTAATCAAATCTAAATTCAATATCTTAAACGGCCTGTATGTTCTTCATGTTGTTAAATTAGAAAACCAAAGTCAAATCGCAAGTAAGCAAATCGTACACCTGTAATTTGTCTATTAAAAGAAAAAACTGAAACAAAAATCGAAAAATAAAACAACGTCCGAACACGAATCAATATATATATTTTTGATTTATTAAAGTCCATTTACTGAAAGTTGCTCTGGAACTCTCTTTGAGCGTTCAACAAGCTACATGATATCCAATTCGAATCGACGTGTCAAACGAGTTTATATGAGTATAAAACAAAAGAAGACAAAAAAAAACTAAATAAAAACAACGAAAAAATAAAATAAAAATTATCTACCTCGCGATGACATTTCATATCTCTTATTTTTTATCCGCATACCTTTCAATTTACTCATATTTAAAAAGATAATGCGCGGTATTTTTTAAAACAATTTTTTTTTTTTTTGGCAACGATACGTTATAGAGCGGTTATAACAAGATTATTTAGTCTTCGTGTATACGTTTATGGTGATTAGCGAAAAATGAATATAAAATTAAAGCTCTCTTTCACTCTCTTTCAAAAGAGTAAAAAGAGAAAGAGCTAATTGTATAGATACACTCGGAGTTTCAGGCTTTCATAAATATTGTAACTATATTACGAGTGGGTGCAGAAAGAAAATAAAATTAAAAAAAAGGATAGAAAGAAAGAAGAAAAAAAAATGAAACAGCGGCAACGAGTCCATTATATAGTACCGTGCGTGCAGTCAGCAGTTCATAAAGTTGCCGAATAAATATCTCTTGTTAGCGCAGATCGGTAACGACACGCTTTTAGTTCCGCGTTTATAATATTAATAAACAAAAAAAAAAAGTAAAAAACAAGTAAAAAAAAAGAATATCCATGACCGAAAGCAAAAAACCTAATAAGCCGTTCTTATGCGTGGGCGACACACCAGGAGGTTGCGAATATTAAGGGGAGGGAGTATCTTTCTATATACCTAGAGGACCCCTGTGAAGTCCAACGAGGACAAAGATTGGCGCCGATGGCCACCGATGGGTTACACACCGCGTGCTGTGTGTGTATATATACATGTACACACACGTATTATACAAGTTTTAAAAACCTGTCAGTCAGACGTCCTTCTGGAATGTCAAAACATTTGAATCGAATTAAGAATTTTTTGAATATCTTCTTTTTAGGAAATTTTCGTCGATTACCGATGGATTCTTATATGCGCGCACGTTTGCGTGCTTTGGCACAACCGCGATCATTTCTTTTCTGCTTTTTTTTTCTCAGGGATTTCTTTTTTTTTCATAAGAGACATACGATATTGTTGACTTTGTAGAGAAAACTTTATATAAATGCTAATTGATTTTTTTTTATATTTATTTGAGAGATTATGTCGTATGTTGGCGATAAATTTTGATTGAATCAACAAAATTTCTTAAAATACGTAATGTGATTAAGACAAGATCATAATTAAAAACTTCTAACTATATTAAAATTTTATACATTAAATTCAATTTGTGCCTATCAAATAATAATTAATAAGTTTTGTAACGACTATTTTTGAATGAAGCTTATTGATTCATGTAGGAGTGATACATCTGTTTTCGTTATGGAAAACAGATGTAACTTTATTTGCGACGATGGTATATAAATAATTTAGCTTTTTCAAGTTGATGACAGAAATAAATTTTAATAACCCATAATCTCGTTATATTTATCGTTTGTAAAAATAGTCGTCTAGCCTATTTTTTTAATAAAGTTATTTACTAATGATGATCAATACCCATTTGTATAATACATTCATTTAGTATGGTTTAAATAATATTATGAATGATTTCTTTTAGTTTTCATCTTTTTTTTAGCATTTCAACAAAAAAATAAGTATTATCATGAAGGTTTATTATTTATTCCAAAAGGTCGTCAGTGGCTCATTCGGTGGAGCGATGGATTCATAATCTCGAGGTTCCGAGTTCAAATCCTGCTCTCAACCGATTGATACAAGTACCACTGTACTTTACATGTGCTTTGTTCACAAACACATTGACGATCTCCGTCGTTAATCAGCATGACAATTATAGCATAAATATAGCGACGTTAAATAAATAAAAAAAAGATTATTCATGTAAAGTTGAGCAATTATATGTACTGCATAATTCGTCAAATATTTTTTTCTTCTAAAATTTTTGTGTTAAAATTTTTCATATATTTTTGAAAAATCAACATAAAAATTTTTGTAAAGTTAACATACAGAGTGTGTTAATTTTACAAACATGTGTGTACTTTGTTATTCAGATCATAATTTATAATAATTATATGTTAGTACTATTATTATGTACAATAAAAATGTCATACATGTCGGGTAAATTTTACTGTGTATACATTGATTTTTTACTAAAAAATTATTTATTTTATCAATAATTTATGCAGATCATTCAATCTAAAGACAATGTAAATAAAAAAATAAATGTTCATAGCCCGCTTGGCTATTTATTTACTCATACATCTATAAACTTATTGATGCACTCCAACATTCATTAATCTATTTTCTTCTATTTTTTTATGTCTCTCTTTTTATTTAAAATTCACAGAAAGAAAAAAAGAATGTTGTTATTTAATAACCTTTGCTATTTTAACGTTATTTCAATTTTCCTACTTTAACAGAAATAAATTTGTCAAATTTACACTTTTTGTTATTAAAAAATTTGTATTATTCATGAATTTTTGTGTTATACACAAAAATTATGTATAAATTTTAATTAAAAAAATTGTGTTTCATCTCTAAAACTTATGTGTGTTAAAATTATAAAAATTTTTTTAAAATGTCTGTTTATCCTCAAAGTTTTTACTAGAGAATATTAGAGTGTGTAAGAAGAATACGTTAAGATGCAAGTTAAATGTTCCCGTATCTAATATTAAAACAGTTAGAAATGTATAATCGACGTCCGCATTTGCAGCACTTGACGCAAATTTTAAAGCCGATAACTCGTTTCCGATCTTACATATATAAGCGAGTACTAAACGAATATCATTAAGAAAAAAGTAAAAAAAAAAAACTAAAAAAATTTTTTTTCAAACTTCAAAACTAAAAGAGAAAAATAAAACTCAATGATGTATGGAGTCTCTCTTTTACACAGCATCGAAACAAACAGAAAAAAAAACAAAAAAATATATAGTCAGAACAGATTTACATAGACAAGAAATATACGGAGCATATATACAGCTCGAGAGGAAGTAAAAGCCTACTCTCTTCTCAACATATCCACCTACGAGCCACGTTTGTCTCTAATTCACTTCCTGCAGCAATTACAAGATTCTATAGTACTATACAGAGAGGAGAAGAAGAAGAAGAAGAAGAAAATAAGTGTACGAGAGAAAGAGAAAATACTACTATACGTTATGTTATATGCAGCAGCTAGCACATCCTTTACAAACGCGCGTGCATGTGCACGTGTGCATGTGTATGTGCATCTCAGACAGGAAAAAAGAAGAGACGAGAAATTAAAATAAATCAATGGCCATTTGCAACAGCTCTTAATATCTCTATGTCTTCACGGAGGTGGTTAAAGAAAGAAGAAGAAGAAGAATAAAAAAAAATACTATGTAGAATATATATAAGGTGTGGTGTCCGTTATAGGTGTTAGGTGCATAAACACACTGTGTAAAGCAGGTATGCAATGTAGCAGGTAAAAAAAAGAAGAAAAAAATGGCGTTCTTAAAAAAGATAAAATTTTCAGGGGATGCTAAATGTATATAAATATGTGTGTGCATAGGGTTCAACAACGCGGGCGGCGGCAGCTTATCAATATCGATAATCTATGACATTTTTAAACAAAGTCTCTACTTCAACGTGCTTTATATTTCGTCCTCTTTTTTTCTCTCTCTGTTTATACGCCCTATGACACCTTTTTATTTATTTATTTTTTCTTCGTACCTACTCATCTGGAAGGTTTGTGTTGACTTATATACTTTCTTAAGACTTTCACCCGTATATATATGTTCCATAGCTTATTTTATGTTTATATACCTTAGCTGCGCCTCTATTTTGACTCACCGTGTAATCGGTACAAAAGAAAATAAAAGAGAGAAAAAAAAATATAAAGTTCTTGCGGAGAATATGTAAGTTTATGCTCCTTTTTGCTATTGTATTGCGGTGTGACTTTGTAAAATAGTGTATATATACTTGAAAGAGAAGGAGCGCGAGAGAGAGAGCGAGGATAATGTATGCAAAGTTAACTGTGGTTTACTTTAGTAAAGTTGCCATGGTTGTTTGTTACAATGTACAAGGGGGAGGTGTATATACACTTTATTTGGAATTCAAGTAATACAATAGCGGAAGTAAATCAGTTGTTATAAGGAGTGAAAATAACTGTTTACGATTAGTTTTTACCAAATATATATAACCAATTTTTAAAATCTCAAGTATACAGTTAAATGAAAAATGCTAATGTTTTAAGTGCAAGCGGTTCATTCTTTAAATGCTAATTTTTGTAATGTTAATAGTGATGAAAAGTTTGGAGAAATATAAAAATTCAGACAATATGTTCGATATATTAGTACAATGTTATTTTAAAATCCGATAGATGGAGAACCATTTCCCACCATTAGATGAATACTCTTTTCGTTATAAAGTCATCATTACAAACATTTTGTCAACTATGGGAAAATTTGAACTTGTGTTACTTTATGTGAAAATTTGCCTCTGCAATAATGATGGGAGTTTGGGAAAAAATCAAGATCATTCAGATAATGATGATAACATACATGGATTCGTTATACATGTCCTTATTTCTTTATTATTAGTTCAAATCATAATAATGAAATATTTTATTATAATCATCGATTATATCGATAGATTTTCATAATATCATTATGCTATTCATCATTGATATTATATTATTTTTTCGCTATAGTCCATATTGGTCGATGTTTGATCCTATTATGGACATTTTTGAAGTTAATAAAGACTGCCAATTAATCTTAAATTTTAATGAACTTCTCTTCGTTTAAATATATTTTTACGCAAATGTAAGATTTTTATAAAAAACAATGTTTTGATTAGATGAATTATCTCGATTTCAAGAAATCCAAATGTTTCTGAAAGTAGATCAAACCTTTTAAAGATATATAGTCCGTATTTTCAATATATTAACCTCTCTTAAAACATATGATCATAAATATTAAAATCATTAACTCCATATATTTGAATTAAAAGGCTTAATAGCCAATAGTACGTCATATAATTGAAACTTACGATTAAAATAGAAATTAAATTTCAAACACACGATTAACCTTATGCTTATTAATTATGTAATAGATTACTCAATACAAATTTAAATTAATTATTAAAACTGTATATTAATTCTTGATGTTAAAAATGTCAAAATTTGAAGAAATTAAAATCAGTATAATATATAATTATAAATTAATCTTATATATTTAAGAAAAACATCAACTTGAACTTGAAGGCATACTTATATATAGGTAAAAGTAAAGACTTAAGCCTGGAGTTGATTAAAAATAATAAACACATTTGATAAGTTCCTCTACTAATGTTAATCCCCCTCTTAGCGCTTACTTTTACGAAAGTTACATTACTCGAGCTATAAGATTAAATGCTACTCTCATATAGACTGGGTACAAGCCTGTCGATGAAACGCTTGGATAAATGTCTAACACAAGTCTTAAAGAAGAAGATACATCTACCATATGTGTGTTTAAAGGTTCCCTTCTATACAGACATTTCGTCGGAGGTTCCCAAAGAAAAGACAAATCTATTAACTGAACGCGAGGATTGAGCAATAAACCTACTGGGAGGTAAGTCTTATTTATAAGAAGAGAAAAAGAGAGAGAGAGAAAAAACGAATCTTATATACACATCAAGAAAGGTAAGAAATCCTCTTGGCCATCGGTCCAAAGCTAAAGGGAAAAAAAGATAAGAGAGAGAGAGAGAAAGCATCTTTGTCAGGACCCGTATATATATAGATCTTTTTTCTCTTTCCTTCTTCTTCTTCAACAAGATGTCGCGCCGATAAAGATGCTAGTGCGCGCGCGTATAATTCCCCCCCCTACCCCCTCCTCCCTTCCTCCCCCTTTACTTTTTTAAGACCCACCAATTCATTTAAACATTCCCCGAGGTGGTCGCACGACAAATTACTAAGCTTCCCTCTCTTTCTCTTTCCTCAAAAAAACCTTCCTTTAAAAATCTTTTGTACACTATCTCTCCATTGAGGAATCCTTTTTTTTACCTTTTTTTTCCTTCTTCTTCTTCCTCTCTCACTTGCTATTTTTTTTTCTTTCTTATACACAAGCTACAGGTATACGCACTTGAGAAAGAGCAAGAGAGAAAAGATACTGATGACACCTTCCACCAAGAGGCAAAGAAGAAGAAGATCCTCCTTATATGGAAATAAATTGCTTTAGTACTGGATCCAAAAGCCAAAAGAAATTCTATACGATTATAAGAATAAGGCGACACGCGTTTATATAGCGCCTTATTTTCCTTCATTCATATTATGAGAATGTCGCCGCAAGCAAATGCGTTAAAATTATAACTAATGTCATAAAAAGAGAACAAGAGGAGGATTATTGAATGTTATTCTCGGTATACAGTAACAGACTTTATCACGAATTATAATCAATATTTTGGAAGACTCGGTGATAGACTCGTTAATTTGATTCTTATTACGGTTCACATATGTGAGTATAATTGCGTGATGATTTTTATCTGATCTCTGTTTTTTTATCTTTAATGAATTAGATTCGTTCTCTGGATAAATAAGCCTTTGGACAAATAAATATTTTTAAATTTAGATGTCATGCTTATAAATAAAGTTTTGAATATGATAATATTAAAAAAAATTAGTGAATTTTAAATGAAATAACTTTATTCGTATTTTACGTATCATTCCTATACAGAATCTAATAATTGACCAATAACCGCATGTAATTTATGTTTATTATTTAATTAAATTTACTATTGTGAAACATAATCGATGCTACCCAAAAATAAAAAATTTATATTCAATGGAGAAGCCAATACAATTCGAGAGCATAAATAACTTTTCATCTTCTTTCTTTTTTTTTACGAAAGACACTTCATGATAATTAACAGCGAGATTTCTCGGACGTATAGTACATCCTCGAAAGCACTGAATTGACGTTAAATGCTGACTCCGTTACCGTAAAAGTATCAAGTTACACACTGCGTAAAAATCGAACGTATAGTCTACATTATACTCGTCGCGTGTGGCTGCTGCTTGTCCGTATAGACCCACCTTTTTTTTCTTCGTTGTTTCTTGTTTTTTTTTTACTTTATTGTCATCTTCCAAGACCAAGTTTTGAGAAAAAAAGAAATAAGAAGTTAAGATAAGTCATCAAGCCCGCAGGAATTTTGTATGTTTTGAGGTGAAAAAGTCCCATCGTCGTTAATTTCCGTTGTCGGAGGCACATTTTGGAATGGCTTATTTTTCTAGGGATATGGAAAGTCTCGAACGAGAGAAAAAAAAAGGTAGCCTGTCTACCGTTGGTATTCTTATCTTAAAAATCTTAAAGAAATTTTCGCGCCTTATGATGGCTCAAAGAAATGAGATGCAACGTTTTTTTTTCCTTTTCTGGAGGTGACGTGTTTTTTTTCTTCTTTCCTTTTTTCTGAACAAATTTGAATTACGAAGTAAAGATAGCATTTATGCTGCTGCTGCTACGGAGGTCGAAATGTGTAAAAATCCCATTCTAATATATCTTTTTTTTCTCGAGTCAAGCTAATTGCTTCTACTTTTATTCTTTTGACACCCAGGGAGGTAATCCGCTCGCAAACGAACTAAAGCTACTTCCCATGGGAAACTTTATTTTTATCCCTGATTATCTTAAGAGCCCTATTCCATTGATTTCTTTCACCTTTTTTATATACATACCTTTTTTCCTCTTCTTTTTTTTGATATGTTTTTCTTTTTTTCTCTCTTTCTTTTTCCTTTTTATTTATCTTTCTTCATTTTTTATAGCACGCCCTGTTCAGATTTACCTGAAAATTCACTTCCAACTCCTGATATTGGCCGAGTTTATTCTTTATTTTCTTTCGATTAAATTAAATTTAAAATAAAATATAAAACAAAAAAAATAAAAAGCTTTGTTCGAAGCTCCTTTTAGAGAAGTTTTATTCGCTGCTCGGGATATATTTATTGCTGAGGAATTTCGTTGATCGCGATACGCGAATAAAACATTCCCAGTTTGTCAATATATTGTTTTTCTGCAATAAAAATAAAATATCAAATCTAAGCTAAATATACAAACCATTAGATTTTTTTCGAAAAAAAAAATCTCTAAAAGCACGTCATAAATATAAGCTAACTTTGATTCCGATACGTATATATACTTTGTACATTCTAAATTGGTAATTGCATTAAGTATACGCCTTGCGAATTTGAGAAAAAAAAAATTCAAAACTATATAAGGTACCTTTCGCTATTTCCAGATGAAGCAATAATTTCGAGATCGTTACGCGAATGAAATTTATTTATTACGAAATAAAGATAATTACACACATTAATTTATAAATTTTTTTTTTTAAAAAAAAAGGAGAATATTCAATTTTATGATTCTTTTTAAGTGAAATTTTATTTATTTTAATGAAATTAAAATAAAAAGATTATTAAATCAGAATTTATGTTGTATAATATTACGATCAAAATTTACTATAGTATATTAACAATCACGTTTTATTTAGTTAGTCATAACTGGAAACTTTGTGGTCATACACAGCTTGAGGTACGTATATACAAACACAAACGTCGTTTTACAAAAGCTCAATAAATCTTAAAGTAATGGTTTTTTCAAGAAAAAAAAACAGAATTTTTTTTTCCTTTTCAAATGAATAGAAGAGAGATAATTATGAATATATATATAAAAAAAATTTTTTTTTTGTATCATAAGAATCGAGCTACTACATCAGTATGACCATAAATTTAAATGTTACATAGAAATCTTTTAAACCCAAGCACTTGGAGTTATTAAGTGAAAGATGAAAAATAAGTTCTAGAAAATTAATTCTTTTTATTGCCTTCTATCATTTAGATGTTCAATTAATTATTCGGTTAATTATACTTGGTTTTATTAAATTGCAAAGTCATAAGAATTTTTTTCCTCGTAAATCGTTGTATAGACAAATTTAAACGGGTATTTATTTTTTTTTCTTCATTTTTTTTTGTGTTAAATGTACTTAAGTTTCTCACGTTTTATAAACTTCTTGGCCAGGAGTTGCGTTATTATTCATATGATGCAAGAATTGATAATGTATACATATAGCTTCTAAAAAACTTACTGAATTAATCAAGGAATCGCTTGCAATTTATATTTCTATTGAATAGATGAATCAAGATAACGACGATAAGCTTCTTTGCACAACTTTTGCAAAAGTATTTATTAGGTGTTTTTTTTTCACTTTTTTTGCTTGATTATTAAAACTATTTGAGATCATTAAAATTTTTTAATAAATACTTTATGTTTATTACTTATTATAAATATGACTGACTGCGAACTTTTATTTTTTTATTATTAATGAATTTTCCTACTAAAAGCATAGACATAATTTTATAAGAATATTTTAAGAATTTATTGAAAAAAATATATATACTTTAGATTAATCAAAACCATATAAAATTTTTTTTCTAATATATCATAACACGTTTTAAAATTATTTTGGTATAATATTTTTTGAAATATTATTTATTTTATTATCAATTAATGTTAACTGTAAAATTAATTATATATAACTTCTGTATAATATTATTAATGTATATTAACAAGAATTTTTGCAAAGCTTGATATTAGAGTCAATAAATGATATAAATGCATTAGTTGCTTTAATGATAGTTCTAATAATAATTATTTTTGTAAAATTTTATGTCTTGAATCTGCACCTTTCGTATGCTTTGTAACTGTGATTAGAGTAAGCAATTTTTAAAACAAACAATTAACAGTTTATACGACAATCAACCATTACAAATGTTTAAAAAAATGTAATATATACATATAAAAATAAACAGAAGCAAGTGAAATCCCGTGGACACTTAAAATATACTACCACAAAATGATAAAGATGATGATAAAAATATTTTTCAATTGTATACAATTGTATACCTATAGGTTAATTTTAATTTACTCTTTCTTGTCTTTTTGTCTTTATTTTTCCAAATCTTTGATGAGCAATTAATTTCTAGGTAGCTGTCTCATGCACTTTTTGATTATTAAATATGTTTTGCTTTTTCTCGAATTCAAAGTAAAATAACACCATTATAATTGACAATACTGAACCAACGTAGAAAATGAATAAGTAGTTTAAACACAGATGAGTAGTGCGCATATTTCGTTGATTATTGTGATGGTGCCTCATAAATTTTACTCACCATGGCTGCAAAATTTACTGTCATATTATTCCATCGAGTAAAGGAATACAGCCCATGTGCATGTACGATATTGTACAGAATAGACATTCTATACTATTTGCGATGAACTTCTAAAAAACTTACAGAGCTGAACCGTCAAAACTAATTATTCTGATGAAAACTTCCAAAACATTAAAAATTATAAGTCGGTACCTTAAAAATTATTATACCATTTATAATAGTATATTGTGTAACTAGTGTGCAAATTGCTTGATTTTCTATGAGCTTGAATTTATTGAACTACTCTCGTTAGCAATCCAATTTGCGTAATTTCTAAACATGTGTTCCATTATTTTTGACTGTGAAACGATTTCTCGGAATTTCAGAGAAAAACTGGATCTTACCTGCTAATACACTTATTGTTAGTAAAATAAATAATATAAAATACTTGTGCTTTAAATAATCCAACTAAAAGATACGATAAATTAAGTTTACAAAGCAAAACATAGGACTATTTGATAAACATATATCATAACCCACTATTAAGTACATATTACTATTATCAAAGGTTCCTAAAGGATATTTTATTATTTTTATATCAGCAAATAACTAAAAGGTTTGTACGTACTTCGATAATCATTATAAACAATGGTCGCACATATTGTTATTGTATATAAATAAAAATATTTCATCTAAATAATGTTAATTAACGATTGCACAGTACGATATGCAAAAATATACGACCTAGCAACTGCCTTTTTTTCGTAATATACTATTTACAAATACATCATGTACCGACGTGTGAAAGATATTAATCGATGATTGGATATTTCTTTGTTAACTGATTTCAGAAGCTAATAATAAAATGTTTCATTTATACTTTCTACGCTCGCGTATCGCTATACTTATACATTTTATATTATGATATTAACGTTAAAAGGATACATAAAAACAATGTTTGCAATAATTATAACGTAAAATTCAATGATATGATAAATTTCTAATTACACGTGTGTCAATGCGATTAAATGATTTAATAATAAGAAATAAAATGAGAAAATAAATCTCTCTCGTTTGGAATTTTGATTTTATCAACTTGTTACGTATGTAACACTTGTATATTATAAAATGCACCGTGGACTTTTAAAATAAAAATTTTCATTTGCTGAAAAATTCTGATTCTCGAATCATCGTAGCTTAATACAATGATTCTTTTAAACAAAATAATGTTCATGTATGTATACTTAAAAAAAAATCATATTATATGGGATACGATTAAAGTGAGGTATATATACACCCTTGCGATGTGTGTGAAAGTTTTGGTGTGTGTGAATCAAAATATATAAAGGCTCGATACGGTATTGTTAATTATATAGATGGGGTATATAGTCGAAGGAGGATACGGTTATGCTCTGTGCAAAAAAGAAAGAGAAAAAAAAATCTCAGCTCCAAGAACGATTCATAAGTTTGTCACGTGTGTGTCGCAGTAAAACGATGGAAGAAGGAGAAGAAGAATAAGAGGAAGAGTCAAAGCACAAAGTACTCTGTTATTATATACGTGACCCTAACGTATAAATACGTGTGTCCGAGATTTTGTAAATTATTATTTAAAAATTTTTTTTATTTTCAATCAGAAAATATGTTATTAAGTGTTTATATTTTAATTTTTTTTTAATTGTTTGGATAAAAATAATTTAAAATTTGAAAAATCAAGCTTACATAACTTTGCTTTTTTTTCATTGGGTTAAAAAATATTTAAATATGATTATAGTAATTTTCTTTTAAATATAATAATTAAAAATTATTAAATATAAATATTGCACTTATTTCACATTATGTATCAACAACATCGAGTCTATATAATATAAATGAAATATGCAGTTTCTTTGAATCCAGAAATTGAGTTAATCTTACAATAAAACGGTATCTATTAGAATTCACATTTGTCGTTTGAAGTAATTTTGTACATATTTCTAAGCACGTTCTTGTAACGGTGTATAACTTAATATAGGCAATGCGTAGATGTTATTAAGATAAATAATTTTATAATATCGAATTACATAACTAATAAAAGGAAAATTTGTTTTATTTTCTATGCATTAAATTGATATAGTATAAACAATCGTGCGAAAAATTTCATTTCATTGATAAAATTGTTTTATTTATAAAACGAAGTACATAATTAAATTGAAGAATATTTTTATCAGTCTTACGGTCAAATTAATAATGATATAAATAAAAATAAAAAATACGAAAATGTGAAACAAATAATACAAAAATAAATGAGTAGAAGAAAAAAAATTTACTTATTAAAGTATATATATATGATATTGAAGAAGAATGATTCGGAAGAGGCAGCAAAATGTTTTTTTTTATTCTGTATATAAGCTCTATTTAGTGAATATTCAAGATAAGTGACTATTCTCTCTCAATTTTTTTCCCCTTCGAATAAAAAAAAGCATAAGAGAACTAATACCCTTTTCTCTCTCTCTCTCTCTTTTACTCTTGTGAGAAGATCAGAAGAGAATTCGCCCACGCGTGCGTAGGATAATTGCACGCGTCGTCCATACGTTTATGTGAGCTCGTGTGGGTGAAAAACTTTTAAACTCCAAGCTTTCACGTATATATAGATATGTATATAGCGTGTTATGTGGTATTCTCGCTCATATAAATATATAGTATAAGAGCAAGTTAGAGAAGAAATAAGAAGTCATCGATAAAAAGAGGTCGGAGGTTAAAATGAAAGAAGAGAAAGATGTGCTACGCCTACAGAGAAACCCGACGACACCCACATATATACAAAATATTTTTTTTGAGAGTCAGAGAGAGAATTTTCTTCCTTCTTTTAATATATATAAGCCAATAGAGCTAAAAGTTGAGCATGATATTGTGTATGCATGTAAAACTTGGCGAAGAATTTTATATGAAGTTGATTATTAATATTGGGTATTTTGCTGTGCATTCTTTGGAATCTTCGCACTCTTACGACTTCTTCCTTCCTTTCCTTCTTTCGAATCCTTTCTCTCTTTCTCTTTTTCGCTTTTTTAAATAAGCGGTTATCTAACTACCGCAATCTCGCTCGAAATGCATGTTTCCCATAGCGATCCTTATAATTCAATTAGAATTGGTATGTGGAAGAGAATTTTATTGTAACTTTATTGTCTTAAGTTATTTTTTTTCGCAAAATATTTTTTTATTATTTATTTTTTATGACAAATATTATTGTAAAATTTTTGTAATATCTTATTGTTTATGCAATAAAATGATAAATACAACAGTGAAGGTGTATCTCTTTATAAATAATAGTGTAAATGTAAGTTTTTCAATAATTTACTGAAAATTTAAATTCAAATTTTTTCTCTTAATATTCTAAATAACTTCTTCGATAAAAATAAAATTTATTTTTCTAATAAAGAATGGCAATTTTTAATATATAAAAATTATAAAAATGAATATCAATTTTACACAATTGTTATTCTAAATAAAATATTTTCTTTTAAAAAATGACAATGTTTTTTCATATTACAGGACCATGAAATTGCATAAAAATAGGTTGTTAAAAGAGGTCTTCAGTGGCTCATTTGGTAGAGCGTTGGATTCGTAATCTCGAGGTCCCGAGTTCGAATCCCAGTCTCGGCTGATTGATACAAGCACCACTTATAAGATATATGTACTTTGTTCACAAACACACTAACGACCTCCGTCGCTAATTAGAATCGTAATGATAACACGAATACAGCGACGTTAAATAAAAAAAAATATGCGTTAATGAAATTAAATATTTTGTTTTTTATATTTTTTTATCAATATAAGACAAGCGTGAAGAAAACGCTACATTTTCATTATAAGCTAGTCATTCATTATGGTTTATTCTTAGATTGCGCTATTTTTGGTGACCAATAACTAGGAATAAAATGTCCTTGATTTTTAATAAAAGAAACTAAAACCTTAAATTAATATTTAAATAACTACTATTTTCTAGATAGTTTATAGTTACAATCATATTAAAATAAAAAACATTTTTTTTTAATTTAATAATGTAAAAATAGCTTTAAAAAAATATTTTAATGAAATTTTTCTAAAGTAGTAATAACGGAAATACCACTAAACGTATAGTATTAATTTGTTAAAAGCTACCTCTTTCTTGTAGCTGAACAGATTTACATTAAGAAGAAATAGACTTATAGAATATCGATGTTTTTAACGCTTTTATACGAAGCGTAAAGTGAAATAGACATTAACAACTGATTTGATTATCAGCTGATTTACTCATAAATAAATAAAATAACAGATGTATTTCCAACTATTTCATATTATGAGATCGACATTAAAATTTATTAAACTTTCGGTGTACGCAATAATAACAGTTGTAATAAAATATGTTAAATTTTTAAGTGAAGTAACTGTAGAGTTATATAATCATTATTTTAGGTCTATATATTTTAACGCTAATTTTAATGCGCATAAACGAATTAGAATCTGTGGAAAACAGACGGTGACGAATTTTAATTTTTAATAGCTTTGTTTTGTATTTATTTAGGGATAAAACTAAAATACTTTTAGGTAAATAATTAATTTTTAAGCAATAAACTTAATATTTTATCAGAATTAGGTTAATTGCAATTCTATTTTTAAGTCACATTACATAATAAATCTTTTCTCATGTATTGAACGTTAAAAATTTCTTTCGAAATCATTAAAAACGTTCTTATTTTTGCCATAATTTTTCAACGCATAAATAAATAAGGTTTGTCCCATATAATAAAAATTATATAAATTAAAACGAAACTTAACAATCTGCAATAAATAAATTTTTGAGTTTTTAAAAAGTTTAAATGAATTAAACAGTCATATATAAATTAAATATTCAATTAAAAAACGTACTTCAAGATAAACAAAAGGACATATTTTATTTAACAAGACCATAAACAATGAAATAAAAATTATTATTTTTAAATCCGTAGAAAAGATATGAACCAAATTGAAAAAAAAAAAATTGAGTGTGCCAAAAAAAACGAAGAAATTCATTCATCGGAACTCGTCGAAAAGCATGCAAAAGGCAGCTTCGAAACGTATCGATTTCTTTTGCCTCAAAGGCATATTTCCATAACGCTAATTGAAACTCTAATCAATCTAATCCAGCGAAGCGAAGCGCTCATTATTCACCCAGTCATTCAAAAAAATCCTGCGAATCAGCGGATAATTGTCCAACGATTTATCATTCGTTATATCAATTACGCTTAGTGATTAATTAGCTGTTTCATTAAACTATAAGAGCGCCCGTTCGGAAGAAAGAAAAATGAAGAAAAAAAATTAAAAAGAAGAAATATCGCTCCGCCCATCGTGTTGCTTCCGATGAAGATTCCACCCGCGCGTATAAAAATCATGAGGATCATCATCATCGTTTAAATCATCGTTATCGTTCCAATACAATATTTCTGATGACATTTTAAGTCACTTCTATATATGTTTAACAGTATTTTCGGTGTAATAAGAATTGGGTTAAAAAAATATTAAGTTAATATTTGGTTAGTAATTAATATTGGAATGGAAAAAAGTTGTTTTTCTTGATCAGTGATTTATTATTTGTTTTTATTTAAAAAAATTAATTTAGTTTTTTAAAACAATAATAATGCATTTTTTATACAAATTAGTAATAACGCATTTTTTAAACATATATAATTTTTTTTTTATTATATAAGAATACTATATTTTTTTGCTGTATCGACATTATTGATTGAAAAATTTTTTGTTTTAGCATTTAGAAAAAATCGACCAAAAGTAATAATCAATCATATTGGCCTAAATTCCAATTTACATATTTTAAGATTGTATTATCATATTTCCCTTCATAAAAATTTCCTTATAATAGGTGGTAAACGTTACATCGAAATTTTCCACATAATAAACATAAATAACACCAATAACAACTATAAATTTTAATTAAACATTTGACGCAACAAAAATATCAATTAAATCAATCTGATTACCAACGAATGCGTATATAATAGTCGAATATATTATTCTCAATATAGAACGTTAAAAAGTTGTTTCCAAGAATTAATTAATAAAAATCAAGATTTTTCACCGATAACATTTAACCAAAACAGCAGTTATATACACCAGCTGTTATGAATATTAAAAAAAATAAAATCAGCTAATTCACTAAAATAAATAATTCAGTTTCCATAATGAGACGAAAGAATGTCCCCACCGTCTGCTATTTGCATACGTCCCCGCATAAAATTTCAAAGATCCTTGCACATGTACCCAAAAAAAGGATCAATGGCAATAAAAAGAAAGAAAAAAGAAACAATCGCTCACGCAATGATAATGAGAAATAGAGAACGAATACGCAAATTATCCTATAAAACGCCTGTGCTATATATATGCTCTGTGTTACCAATAAATAAAAGTCGTCAAGGTTCTTAACGAATTTCAGACCAATGTTTGAAAATGTAAAACTTTTAGCATATATACATTTATATATTTTTTGTTACACATATCAAATTACATTAGCACGTTGGGTGATCTTGTAAATGACTTCTTGTATTATTTCTATTCTGGTCTCGATCGATTCGTTGATATCTCTCGACGTTTTTATATTTTTTCGACTGCTGTCGTTATTCTAGTTATTTATTGACAGCTAATAAAAATAAACCAGGAGAAAAAAATGAATTTGAAGAAATTTATAAAGAAACGCAGATGTTAAAACGAGAAGCAAAAAAATAAAGAAGAAAGAAGAAGACGTCGATGTTTTTGTTGTATACGTCGCAAAAATATTCGCGACTGCACTTTGCTGGAGGATGTTTTTTATAAGAATTTCACTTCTACCGTGCGCCACTAAAGATAAGAATCGTTACCACTTTCTGGTAGACAAGCAGAAAGGAAATTCTTTTTTTTTTTCTTCCTTTGGAATATCTCTTCTCTTTCTTAACTTTTTTTTTCTTTAATTCTTTTATTAAGTGTTATCGAGCTGAGGGCAAGCACGGATACCGGATAAGAATTATAAATTTCCGCATTTGTTGGGTCGTTTTGTTGCTCGTTTCAGAGCTGATATACGGCTTATATTGCTACTCGGACTTGGGGATAGCAACCAATAAAGTGACACCATACTAATTTTATGCTTCTGAGGTGTTAAAAGTTCTGGTTGCTGCTTTTTTTTATTCTGTTCTTTTTTTCTCTTTTTTTTAAGCTTTTTTGGTCAATTCGCATTTGGAGAGAACGGTAGAAGCTGGCAAAATTTTATTAAGTGACTGAAGTTGGCTGAATTACTTGATATATATTAGCTTCTGATTAAGAGAGTTTATTAATAATGGACATAAAAGATTTGAAAAGCTGCTAATTTTAACTCTATTAAATTGGTAATAAAAGGTTATTTATTCAGTAAATTCCTTTTGTATCATTTTATTCGTACGATAATATGAAATAAAATCAATATTTATTGCGTTAAAAATAAATGTAGTGTTGAGGTCGTCAGTGGCTCAGTCGGTAGAGCGATGGATTCATAATCTCGAGATCTCGAGTTCGAATCCCGCTTTCGGCGTTCGATTGATACAAGCATCACTGTATACGATACATATGCTTTCTTCACAAGGATAATGAATAACCTCCGTCGTTAATAAGTATTGAAATGATAGTATAAATACAACGACGTTAAATAAAATTTTTAAAAATGTATTCTGAATTATATATTTCTTATCAAAAATAACCATTTTTTTTTTAGAAATTCTGTTTAAAGGCTTTCTAGATAAGTGTGATTTTAACATGCTTAGCTGAGCAATTATGACCAAAAAATGGTTAATTTTCTATCAATGTTATTAATATTTTACTTTTGCCATGATTTTATTTACATATCTAGCATTAATACATTATTGAATTTAGTAATTATGAAATGGCTTCGAGTATAGTTAAATCACAAACGTATTGCATTATTAAATACAAAAGTAAAATCGGCGTTAAAAAAAAAAGAAACTTTAAAATTATCAAAATAACATCTCTTTTCTTCATAAATATTCCATCTATTCGCTGTGTATACAAAAAAGTGATTGAATGAAATAATAGTTAACACAGCTTTAATCTTCATCTCAAAAGTGATGATGTAATAAACATAACACCTTTCATTGTTTAAAAACTTAACCCATCATACTTAAAAGGAAAATGACAAAGCACGCTAATTCTCTTATATATTTCAGAACACAATCAGTTTTTCAGAGCCACAGGTACCCATAGTCGAAGTCTATATTCAAAAGCCTCACTAAAAATGAAAGCAAAAGAACAAGAAATGAAGAAAGAAAGGTATAAAAAAAATGTGAACGAAAGAAGAATATATATAGTAAAGAAAGGGCGAAAGAAGGTGCGAGTTTCCTCTTAAGCGCGGCGTGTGTGTGTGCTCTTTCTCTCGCGTGCGCGCACACGCCTGCGCTTATATATATATGCTCTTTTTTTCTCTCTCTCTCTTCTCTCTTTTCTCTCGATGAGAGCGAGAGCATTACGAGGGATTACACCGCTAAGCTGAAGCTAACTGGCAGCCTGACGTCATAATCTTAAGAAATATTCTGGTACTCATTCATTTCTCCATTCTACTTCTCTCTCTTTCTCTATCCCTCTTTCCTTATACCTTCTTTTTTTCTTCTTTTCTTGTATGTATTTCTTTTTGCAGAGCATCTTTCGTCTTATGTAAAGATCGAACATTTTGGGGATATATACACATGATTATGTATATATATATTTTTATATTTTCTTTTTTTTCTGAGAGAGGATAGTATGTAAAGAGTTTGGTTAAAATTTAAACTATACATATATGTAAAAAGTATATGTGTATTAAAAAGACTGAAAATAAAAGTTAAAAGAGGTAAAGAATAAAAGAAGATGAAGGAAAAGAAATTCTTCGATCGGAAAGAGAGACGAACGTGCAAAGGTTCAGTTGAAAAAAAAGAGAGAAGAAGAAAAGGAAAAAAATTGTTCAAGAAGATCCTTTAGGCGATCACTGAGATTTTTGAATCGATCAATTAAGCGACGTGTGGGAACCGTCCGTCCGAACGTCCGTCCGTCCATCCCGTTCCATTTCGTCCTTCTTCTTTTTTTTTCTTCTTCTGTGATCCGTTCTTCTTTTTTTTAGTCTTTTTCTTTACGCTATATACGTATATATCGGCACTAAAGGTTTCAGATCTCGATCTCTCCGCAAACCTGTAATCCTCTGAAATGAGAGAGAGAAAGAAAAAGAGATAAACACATTCTATGTATACATATGGGTGTATATAAAGGGCTATGAAAGAATTTAATTCTTTTCTCTTTTATGTCTTCTTACACCCCCAATGTAGAAATCGACGTTTTCTTTCTTTCTTCCCTTTTTTTCCTTTCTTTCTTATATACAGAAAAAAATAAGGAAAAGGACTCCCGCACACGATTTTTTTAGCTGAAGTAGAATATAGAAGGGATTTAATTCTTCATTCCCTTGTTTTACGCTTCATCGCTTTGGTTGTACTGAATTTTTTTCATTTTTTTTTCATTTTCATGTATTAGCCTTTACTTGAACAAGATTTAAATCTTTGAAAACGATGTGTTTTATTATTTCTTTTAAATATATATTTTATTTTTATATTTATTTTCTTGAAAAATATTATCTAAAACGTTGAATAATAAAACAAATGTCTAGTAAAATAATTGTTTATGGCATAATCTAAAGATTTGTAATGTAAGGTCTGCGCGGTGTGTAAGGAAAAATTTTATACGCTATTAAAAGCTTTTAATCCTATTCTCTCGTCTTTATATCACTTATTAATTTTATTACTCTATAAGTCTTAAATACGCCTTTTGGATATACAAGCGAATATTATACCGTACATATTATAAGGATTTTATCATCTATTGAGTTTTTAAAACGTCAATAAAAATCATTTTATAGGATTTCTTCATTCGATATTTTTTTTTCTGCGCCTTTTTTTTTAATTTTTCTTCAACATAAATTATTATCGAAATATTGATCAAAAATATTTTTCAATCATTTGTAAGTAAAACACGTATGCTCAAATGTACGTGCGCGTTAACTTTCATTTCTATAGATAGAATTTATTTAAATCGGATAGTTGAAAATTTATTCCATTTGTTTTGAGAAAAAAATAAATTTATCTTTCATTTCAATAAATAAATTAAGTGAGAATATCGCTGACTCGAAAGGGTTAGATAAAAAAAAGTCTAATTTGATAAATGAAACGAAAGAATTTACTGATTAATAAATATAGCAACAATCTAAGAGAAAAGATTGAATAAAAGGACAATGACGTATATGGCGATTCGCTAAATCAAGCGAAACAGTACTAATCAGCTTTTATTTATTTCTAATCATTGACCTTAATAATAAATAATAACATTCATAAAAAATTAAAACTAAATTATCGTTATTTATAAAGATATCAAATGATACTATACATAGTATAAAAAAAGGTATTTACTTATGCATGCATATATCCAATAAAAAAAAAGAAATCTGCAAAAAGCTTCCTGAGATTTTTCTGTTTGTGGCAACGATTCACAAGCCATCAGCTTCTAATATCTATCCATCGGCCAAAATACTTAAATACACACTCGGCATGTATGTACAAGACATTATTATGCCTGTGCTTTAGCTCATTAATCGGACAGCGATAAAAGTGAGAGGTCTCTCTCTCTCTCTCTCTCTTTTGCCAATGGATTTTAAAAGAAACCTACATATGTATACGTATGTATAGAAGGGGAGGGGACATTTTATAAGGGCCACTCCTAGTTTTCTTATACGTTTGAGTTAAAGAGCGCCGTTATGTTATGTGGTACTCATTCTCTTTCTCTCTCTCTCTCTCGTGCGCGTACTCGCGAGCCAGATAATTGCTGGTGCGAACGAGGAAGTTTTGCTTGAAACGATTGAAGGGAGATTCCCAAGAGAATTTAAAAATAAAAAAACAACAACATATAGGTGTATATATATTTATATACGTATACCTAAAGCTTTTATTATAAGCTAAAAGTTATCCCTTTAGTGCATGTGTATACTTATGTGTGTATGTGTGAGTGTGTGCAAAATGCGATTTATGCGCTTATTAGTATTCCAAAGCATTATATACCAACGTCCACGTGTATGCCTTCAATGAATACATTACGCATTGTCTCTTTAAGTGGAGGAGTAAAAGAGAGAAGAGAAAGAGAGAGAGATCTTTTTCTTTCATGGTCGTGGTCTTGGGTGAAGCTTCGTTGATTGCTGGATAGATATTGTAATTTATATCTATTAAGCTTAAGCTCAACTTTTTCATTTTCTTTTTTTCTTTTTTTTGAAGGTGGTATATTGTTATTTTCGAGGTATTGTCTGTGCGCGCGGATGATGATGAGAGTCTCAGTCAGTTGTTTTTCAAGGCTTGGGTGAGTTAAAGAGATGCATGAGAGATTTTGAAAATTCGAATAAGCTATTTTTTTGCAATGCCGTTGATCATACATACATACGTAGAGAGAAAGAGGAGGCAACGGTATTTTCTTCAAATCATAAAAGATACAATCCCTTTGTTTTAGAAGGATGAAATATCTTCATGTTATATTACTCGAAGAGATGTAAAACTATATTTATCATCTTTATTACTAGTTAATTTTACTTTGACGTGTAATAGTTTATTATAAAAGTTTCTATACTAAAATTATTCCTTCTTTTTTCTTTATTAATTCTTAAAAATAAGAAAAAGTTATTTTTAAGAATGTAAATTATTAATAATTCAAGTATACAAGAATAGTAGATGTAAGAGAACAGATGATGTTATAATAGTTATAATAATAAATTGATTTGTGAGGTCGTCAGTGGCTCAGTCGATAGAGCGATGGAATCATAATCTCGAGGACCCGAGTTCGAATCCCGCTCTCGGCGGCAGATTGATGCACCACTGTTGTTATATGTGCTTTGTTCACAAAAACACTGACAACCTTCGTCGTTAATTAGCATCGAAATGAGAGCATAAATACAGCGACGTTAAATTTAAAAAAAAATTGATTTATTAAATAAATGTATATTTTAATTTTTTTATTATTGAAATTTGATTTCTTTGAATTTATAAATAGACATTTGTTTTTTTTTAAACTATTAATACTATTGGAATCTGCAAATTTGGGACTCGAGACCGGGTTTCTTTGTGAATCAGAATATATAGAGAAATCGATATTTGCATACAAATCATCCATGTCAAAACGATTTGGATCGATCATCGATCAATTTGTTGATTAAGGTTCTCGAAGCCATAGCAAATGACACATTGTCGTGTATTAATGAGCTGTAAAAAGGCAAAAGCTAAAGCGTAATTGGCAGTCTTATATGATCAATGACTAGTCAAATTATTTTCTTTTTTTTTTCACAAAAAAAATTGACTTTAAATAGAATAATAAAATAAAATTGTTTCTTCGAAATGTAAGTTCGTGAAAATATGAAAAGATAAAAAAAACGCAATCAGATATTAAAGTAATTTCATTTTTTCTCATTCAAAATTTATTTTTCCAATTATGCTCATTTCTTTGAATATTATAATTACCTTCCTTCAACAAGAATATAATCATTCTTTTTTTTTCACTTAAGACTTTTCCACGAAAGCAATTCGGTAATTAATAGAATTTACGCGCAAGCGATTGACGAAGGTGCACACAGAGGACAAGCCGACAAACAAAAAAATAAAAATGAAGAGAAAAAAGTATAAAGAAGCGGGGGTCGCATCGCTCAAAATAAGAGTATCGAAGCATTTTTTTTTGTATATATATACATATATGTATATCGTTACGAATAAAGATTATCATCAACGATCTACCCACATAAAATGTACGTATATATGCAAGCCCAATGGGTTCCAAAGTTGCGCACAAAAAGAGAGTCGAGATCGAACGAGAAATCGATCGCGGTAGAAAGATCGGACCAGTTCGTCAAAATTTCATGGATCCATTCAAGCGAACAATAATAAAACGTTAATGACGCCGATGCTCGTTTCATATATATATACGTATACATATTCTCACATATATTCACGTATGTATATAATGTTATATTGCTTTAAAGAAATTGGGGGCATCGGTATTATAACTTTTTTTTTTCTTCGTCGGGGATATCTCTTTCTTTCTCGCCCAACCGATCGTATTTGTGTGGTCCGTTTGAGCGTGAATCTAGTATCTTGTCATGGATACCACAAGCCGATCGGATTGTATGTATCAGGACATGGGACATAGGTTTTAGTTTGAAAAAGAGAGAGAGAGAGAAAGAGAGTAAGAGAATTGAGTGTAGGTTGTTGGTAATCGAGTAGTCAGAGTTTAAAGTTGTTTCGCTTGGTCGCCTGAATTTAAGAGCGTCCCGTTTTTAGCAGAGCAGAGAATTTTTTTTTTTTTTTTTTTTTTTTTTGCTTTTACATTTTTTTTCACAAGGCGAATAATGTAACATGAACAAAACAGAGACAGAAAAGAGAACTTGTAAGCTAAAGAGAAAAAGGTATATAAGCTTCGACAACAGAGAAGAATGCGTGGAAAATTAAAAATACAAGAGGAATCTCGTGTATTTGTTTTTTTTTCTCTCTCTCTCTTTTGTTTTTTATTTCTATGTCAATAAGACTTAGGTTCTTATCTTAAATGTACAAAAACGAACAATCATTGATTTGTGCGACACAAAGTACATATAATATCCGATGACCGATTTCTTTAAGTCATTTTGATGATCGATAAATGAATTTTTATTTTAAAAATATTAATTTAATGATCAAACTTTTTGAAAAAAGAAAAAATAGACAGCTTCAAATTAAAACCATAATATGCTTTTTTTTCATTTGTTTAACGTCGCTATATTTATGCTATCATTGCGATTGCTAATTAGCGATAAAGATCATCAGGGTGTTTGTGAATAAAGCACGTATAACTACAGTGGTGCTTGTATCAATCGATTGCCGAGAGCGGGATTCGAACTCGGAACCTCGAGATTACGAATCGAACGCTCTACCGAATGAGCCGCTGAAGACCTCTGTCGATAATGATATATTTTCCTAAATAAATTATTTACTTTCATTATAAAATAATTAATTTTTTGTATATCAATTACTGTATTAACAAAAATGATAGATTTTACAAATAAGTCTACTATATCCGGTGTAAATTGACAAGTTTTTTAAACTATTCTTTAAAAACTAAAATTATATTATCCCATAACAACCCTGATAGAAACTGAAACGCTTTGTATTACCATTTTATGACCAGTGGAAATGGAAAGGCTTTTTTTAACATTTTATGGCTATTTCTTTGGCATTATTAGTACTAATAACCTCAAATTTTTATATACACCATTTTTCATGCTCACATTTCTGACAGGAAAATTATTACCAATATTCAGTCAAAAAATAATATAATACCTAAATAAAAATTAACTGAAAAATTATAAATATATAATAAATTAATTATACTCCGAATATTCTTAAATCTATATTAAATCTATCTTATAGCACCACTGAACGTTATATGCAAATATTATAATGATGGCATAAATAATAGCTTATTATGAGATCGTTAAAATATACAAGGGTGTAATGATCTAATTAAAAGTACTCCGAATCACTTCTTTGTTTTGTATTTCTAATGATGTTAGAATATTGAAACAAAATAGAAGATTACAACAATAAAGGGTTTCAATTTTTTTCTTTTCTCTTTTAATACCATCTAAATTTAAAAATGAAGATTAAAATAATTATTTATGATTTAATTTTCGTTGTTTTATTAATAGGTTTTCAATTTTTTTTTTATTTCATGTACTTAAAAATCCTTAAATATCTACAAATACTCAATTTATTACTCCATCGCGCTTACAAATTCATCTCCAGCTTTATAATTTCTTCTTTACTTGTATGCGCTCATTGTTGCGTGTTGTGCATTTAATAAAAGAACGAAAAAGAAAGGAAAAAATAAGAAGGGAAAAGCAGCATGAGCGGGCCTGCAGGCCCAAAAATTTATTACGGGCACTTAACGGGCGCGATCTAAGAAATATAATGCAATATTAGGTGTAAAGAGGCCGCATTAGAGGTGCAAAGAAGGAAGAAGTTGAAGAAAAAAAAAGATAAAAAATTAAAAAAAAAAAGAAGGTAGCTCACGTGCCTTGGTATGATATAAAAAGGGCCACGCGGCACGCACACGTGATCTCTTGAATACATATGTGTGTGTATAGTATATAAGGGAAGAAAAGAATACGTGCACGCACGCGACCGGAATAAAAGGCATACCTAAAAGAGAGGGCAAAAAAGGAAGGCTCGAAAATTGTATATATATGTATAAAAAAGATTTTAAAAAATAAAGAAGGAAGAAAGAGAGAGAGAGAAAGAAAAATATTGTCACCGAAGCGAAACACATCGGGTGGTCCTCTTGTCAATCTGTGTCTGCTTTCGGTGCAAATATATATCCCCTGTAGTGTACACGCTTCGCTTACTATAACTTGAGCATCTCTCTCTTTTTTTTAAATATGCGACCTTTACCTTTACTACATAACTTGGTATGCATAAGAATGAAGAATATACCTTGGTATTTAACGTGTGTGTGTTGCATATACCTTAAACAATATTCACCGCAGGAGCCATATGACAAAATAACAAAGATTGTTTCTCTTCTTTTTCTCTAATGTGGTAGCCAAAAACTGGTGCACTGGGGTAGTAAAGGAAGATACTTTTAAGTAAAGCTCACGTAAAAAGATTACGATCTCTTGAAAATATTTTTATGCGACCACCCGCACCTCGTAACTTTAGGCGTCTTTAACGCCAAAAACTAAGGAACAACAAAAAAATGTATAAAGAGAGTAATGATAGCCAAAAAAAGAAGGAGAAAGGAAGCTCATTTACCACGAGGGGAACTTCTGCCACATAGATATACGATGACAATTAAGCGTAAAATATTTTTCCTTCGCATATTTATTTAGCCTTCACACAGGCTTGCGCTGCTGTTTATTGCCTCTTGGATATTTTTCAAAACTTCGTCGCGCTCCTCCTTCGCCATACACGTTTTTTTTTCTTCCTTTTCTTTCCTTTCTTTGCTTTATTATATATAAAATGTAGTGCGTCGAGAGAACATGATCGATTTTACGCCCACACAAGTTAGATACAGCTGCTTCTTCGAACGGGCGCCATTCACGGCGCACTGCTGTTTCATGGTTTCCTTTTCTTTTTCTTTTTGGAAAATGTAGTGTTATAGTTTTATTTGTTTTATTCTCCTTTTTAGAAAAGAAAATGCCTTTTGGGCCTCTTTTTTTTAAATATTAGGCTTTCAGATTGCTTTAATATTGAGCATAGAAATTTGGGAACGAGGGTGTGAATGACATTCACGGTATAATTTTGTACTTTATTGATTGTTAAGAATAATAGTACATTCATTTTGGACTTCCCTTTGATTTAATTTTTTCAATGTACGTAGAACACAATGATTTGAAGCAGGACAACATTTGTTGAACAAAATATTCAATTCATAAAAAAGTAATAAAAATCGCAGAAAAAATAAAACGCCAAAAGGTAATTTATTATTTAGAAATAAAAATAATTGTAATATTGACACGAGACATAAATTTTTCTCGGTTAAATTAAACTATTACAAGCAGGATGGAATGCTCGCGAGATGCATGATTATTAATGGTGTTGTACAAGGTAGTTTTGATGTTATCACGCGTAAAATGCTATAAAAAGAGGTGAAAGAAATATTAAGAATTTCATTTTAGCGGCGTACTTAAAAATTGTTTTAATCTTTTAATCTTTTACAACTTCTTTTAAGCTGTACTTTTACGTAAAATAGATAATATATTTTAATAGTCATTTTAAAATATTTTATTTCAATGACTATTATATATTGAAATATGAAATTTTCAGTAACTCTTTCTTTATAGTAATCTTAATTAAAATCATTTTCTCACAATTTTAAATAAAATATCTTGTAAATTCAAATTATTCGCTATATTTAAAAATTTTAGAATATGTAAACGAGGTCTTCAGTGGCTCAGTCGGTAGAGCGATGGACTCGTAACTCGAGGGCTCGAGTTCAAATCCCGCTCTCGGCTGACTTACACAAATAACACTATCACATGTGCTTTGTTCACAAACACACTGAAAACTTTCGTTGCTAATTAGTACCACTATGAGAGCATAAATACAGTAACGTTAAAAAAAATGTAATGAATTACATTAATACAAACTGCCGTGTTTTGTTTTTTTTTCTTTTCGGTTATTTGTTACTCTTTCATGGAAGTTTCACACTCAAGCAAATAAATCTTAAATGGGATGCATTTTTTTTACAAAAATATGAATTTTTGCATATTTAGATTATTTTTCACTTATTATTATTTCAATAATTGAAGATTATAATTTCATTGATTATATTTTTTACTAATGAAAATCTAGTGCATATATTTCATGAATTTTGCCGGTTTCATTTTTTATCAAAGAAAGAAAATGGCGAGACCTGATGACAGTAAATTTCATCACAATGCATTTTCTTTTATAATAGAGATTTACAAAAAACATCAATTGAGCGCGAAAAGGATAGGTTGAAGTATAATAAAAAGAGGGATGATTTAGTCTCAAGGGTCTTTACCCCTCAACATGTCTTTTACAGCTAAATAATCCAACAATACGTACGTGTGTATGTCAGAATGATATTTTAAATATATATTGGCACTTACATAGAAAACGAGCGTGTGCCGCATACTTGGCATAGCTTTATATAAAAGCCGAAAAAAAGGGGCTTCAATATAACAATCGCATTCATTGAGAAAGAGAAGGAAGCTAAAGCACAGTGCTAATCATAAAGATGCCGACTATTATAGCAAGCTTTTCTTCATTTTTTTCTTTATTTCTCTCTTTCTTGTCCTCCGCCTCCTTCTTCTTCTTCTTCTTCCAAGTCTTTCTTTGGTCTTTTTTCTCCACCCATTTGATTTTTCGTTGTTTTTTTTTCTCTCTTACGAGTACTCTTTTCTCTCTTTCTCCCTCTTTTGTTCTTTCAATTGAGTTTATTTTAGTTCCAACGACAGCAAGCACCTTTTTATTTTACAATGCAACTTGCGCATTCTCTGCTTCTTTTGTCGGGTTATGTCAAACGCGCTGCCCTTCGAAAATTCCCGATGAATAGTCAAACGCACAATCCTTTTGCTGTCTCTCATATTCCTTTTTTTTTCTTTTCTTTCCCCTTTTTTTCTTTAATTTTTTTTAGTCGAGTCATTTAGTCATGTGCGCGCGCTCACGCGCTTTGGACCCCCACTAATCGAATCGAATTAATTGGGATTTCTATTGAGCAGTTCAGGAATTTCTGTGTGCCTTTTCTTATATATACATAGTTGATACAATGTTTACGTATGCAAGCTGATCTTTTATCGCATATTCTTACTTTTTTTATTCCTCCATAAAGAAAACTTTGTGACGATCAAAAAAAATTATTCTTTAAAATAACATTATGAAAGCATATGTTTCTAGTAATCATCAGAATAAACTATTTTTAGAAAATGCCCTTTGACCTCTTGATTTATTTTAATTTTTTAACAAATTGATGATTCTTTTGTAATTTGAGATATATTAAAATAAAATTATATGTGATTGCAGTGTTACATCATCAAGATGTACAAAGTTCTGTTGGTTGATAACTGTTTAATTATTCGATCGTCAAAAAAATCATGTAAGTCATGTACCTTCTAGTACCTGCGATAGCCATTTACTTATATTTTAATATGCTTATATTAATATTATATTAATATTATATTGATACTTGCTTTTTCTGTTGTGGAAATATCGAGTCTATCGTTTTTTGTTGGATTCATTTTTCGCGATATTTTTGTTATACAAAATTACTCAAACTATAAAAAAAAATGTTATTAACTCTTGAATATTCTTTTTTTTATGTATAATAAGTTGGATTAATTTAAATACATATTACTATGAAAAAATTGTTAAAAATGCTATTTATTACCAGAATATTGCAGATTTAGCAATAAATGTTGTTTAAACATGAGTAATTTATTTATTACATACTTTTATTTCAAAATGTTTTATATAATCTAAGAGACATCAAAGAAATTAGAAGTTAAAATTGATGAAGTGCCATATTATATTGACAGCATTTTTTTTCTTTCTTCTTAGGGACTTTAATCTCTTAAGACAAATCTAGTACTAAATAAATGATCGGCATTCTAACGCACATTATTTCAAATTTACACCTGGAAAGACCCTTTGGTATGCCTTACAACCGTCATTCCTTGCGACCAAAACAATAAGCCCAACTTATGTATTATCTTTATCAAACATCTTTATAGTACGGGTGACGCTTAGTGTCGTAAACAATATTTCTTTGACAATTTGGATCGATATGAATTTGACATCTGTTTGATTAATGTTTTTTTTATTAATTCTTCTATTGAGTATGTTTAAATGATTTTATCAAAAAAATATATAAATTTAAATGAATTTGACACGTCAAACACATTTTGCGCGGTTTTCTTTGGTTTTTAATTATATTTACACGCTTGTTAGAGGTCAATATTTTCAGTCAATGAAATGTTTTGAAAAAAGTATGTTTAATCGCTATTTGAATAATGCTTTTTATTCAATTATTTCAAGGGTTTTATTTATTAGTATCATTTTTCTTATATTATAGGCACTACATAATAATGCATATTGTACTACTTGATAAAATTGAATCTCTTATAAAATCGCGAATAAACTAAATATAAGAATGTCAAATCTGTCTCATAAAATTTAATTTATTAATTAAATTGCAGGCAGACAAAAATAACAAGAAGAATTTCATATTTTAAAACTACAATGTTACAACTTAACGGTAATTGCCAGGTGTTACAGACACCTTCAACACGGTAAAGGAACTGGCAACGGATTCTAAAAAAAAGCATCAAAAAATAGTGCCAAAAGCAAAAGAAACGCAAATCGGTAAACATGAAAATTCTTATATCCACGAAGAAGTAGAAAAAAATAAGCAGCAAGGGAAGACAAACTAAAAGAAGAGTAAGAAGAAGAAGAAGCTGAAACGTTTGTGGGTAAGCAATAAAAACAGGCGGGTAAGGTATAATTTTGGTGGGGGCCGCGGGCCAAAAATGGTACCAGTTTCATATACACGTTTATATATACACACATATACAATTGGAAGTTTGAGAGAATAAAAAAAAGCTTCGTGAAAAAGAATGCCATATAATACCATCGACATAGCCACTTGACTTGGGCTTCCGAAATTTTTCGAAGACGATATTTGTACTCTCTTTCATTCCTCTTATTTTTATCTTTTTTGTTCTATAACCTTCTTCATACTTGAGAAGATTCACTGTATAACGAATAGAATTGAATGAGGCACACTCGAAAGGTGATCTGTAACCGAGAAGACTGTGTATACGTGAAAAGCGGTAGTGTGGTCAAAAAGCCAAAAAGAATGAAAAAAAAAGGAAGGCGAGAATAGTTTCTGAAAAGTAATAGGAGCAAAAGTGGCGACCCCCTGGGGACACAAAACTAACGTACGGTAGCTTTAAAGGACCACCGTGACATATCTTCTTGAGATTTATCCCTTTTGAGTATACAAGAATCACTAGAAAAGACACAAATGACACAAAAACGACAAAACGAGAAAAGAAAAGACAAAACAACAAAAAAAAAAGAAAAAGAAGAAGAAACCTAGCCACCTCTGTTTTTCAATTCTTCTATATAACCAAGGCTCTTTTTTTGCTTTTGCGGTACACTCTTAAGTGTAGATTCACGAAAATTTTTATTTTACACAGCGTGTATTTTCTTACAAATGAATGTAGTCCCAAGAAAAGAAGAAAAAAAAAGAAAAGCTGAGGGTTACAAGAACATTGTGTCCTACCGGTGTTGCCCTGGCTTCACATCTTTTGTATCGTGGCTTTTTTCTCTTCTTCTTCTTTTTCTCAATGAATCGTATTCTCAAGTGTCTTTAAATTTTATTGAATGAAAAAAATCCAGGAAAAAGAAAAAGATACATCGTACATAGTATTATTCCACCCTCGATGTGTATAAAAGCATGAAAAAAGAGATTTGTACACGCGCTGCTGTGGTCAAAGAGCAGTTAAAGGATCATTTTAAAGAATGGTAAAAGAAGATACATTGCCAACTTGTATAGATGTATATAGGCGCCTAATATTGAGAAGGCGTTGAGCCGCATTGCATCGCTTTAACGAGGATATAAGGGAAGATTTCATTCACAAAAAAAAGAAAATCTCGAGTCTTTTGAGCTGGAAAAATGATTTTCAAGTATATACTACCAGATTCCGAATAATACATTGTCCAAAAAAATTGAATGGGTGGAGAGATAGATATATACCTTTAAATGGTATGTAAAAGGATCCTTCTTCTTTTTTTTTTTGTAGTAGAGGTGCGAGAGGACAATAAAAAGATATTGTATAGGGCGTGCTTTTGTGCAAAAAGGGCACGTGTTCATTCGAGTGTTTTATAATGCAATCTTGGTGTATGTATATCCTTGGGGACTTTGTCGCACTTAAGATGTTCTTTTTTTTCTTTTCGGCTATTTGTTGCTCTTTTATGGAAGTTTCACACTTGAGCAAATGGATCCTAAATGATTTTTTAATTTTTTAGATGCGTTTTTTTACAAAAATGTGAATTTCTTACATATTTAGTATTTTGTTTATTTATTATTTAATTAATTAGGATTATAATTTCATTGATTATATTTATTATTACGCATTTATTTTTTATCTAAATTCTAAATAAAATTAACAGTAATGCATGCAAATTAATGAATAAATAATAACGTAACTTTTTATCAAATATGGAATTTTAAATACAAATGAATAATTTAAATAATATAGTAAAATAGAAGATTTGAGTTATTTTAGATTATTATGTTATTCTTCAAGTGATATAATTTATGCTTAAAGTAATATATATAAAAGAATAAAATTTATTATTTCAAAAAATACAGTTAGTTTATAACTGATTATTAACTTATTAATTTATTAATTAATACCCTACCAATATGTATTACTTGGTTTTTTATTTTATTTAACGTCACTGTCTTTATGCTATCATTACGATGCTAATTAGCGACGGAGATCTTTTCAGTGTGTTTATGAATAAAGCACATATAACGTACAGTGGTGCTTGTATAAAATCAGCCGCGAGCGGGATTCGAACTCGGGACCTCGAGATTACGAATCCATCGCTCTACCGACTAAGCCACTGACGACCTCTTCTGAAGAATGAATAATTTGTAACAACTAAAATCAAACGCTAACGATCATCTCGAAAACACATATTTTACATGCGTTTTAGGAATGCTAATTGATCCTTCCTTTGGTTTATAATCGATTTGAAAAAAAAATCACGAAAAAAAATATCGTTCCCTTATAAATGAAAGGATCTGTCTCGAAACTCCAAAATAAAGATCAAAATGAATTTAAAGAAATTATAAACGTTTAAAATTGTGCGCAAGCAATTCTCTTTGAGAAATAAATGAAAAGAGCCTGAAACGACGGATAAACACTTAAACGTTTTCTGAACTAAACAGACAATAAAAGAAAAAAAAAACTAAAACAAGAGATTAAAGGTATAGTATTGTGGGAGAGGTCAGAGGGAGCTGTCACTCAAAGGTAAAAGTCGATGCGTCTAGCTACCCTTCTATTAACCACCTCCGCTTTCTCTTTCCGTCTTTTTTATTTTTTAATTGTGTTAAATCGACGAGCAATTTTACCAACCACAAGATGTTTTCTTATATATATATATATATCTATACGCATCGAACGCCAAAGGGGACTACGAGAAAGAGAAACAAAACTAATACTAAAAAAAAGGATTATCTCATGGGGATTTATTAGGTCGCTTTGTTTTGTTCTATATAGCAAGTCAAAAAAAAGTATATCTCATCCATCGGTTTGGCTTTTAAGTGCAATATTTGTGCGATTTTCGAGCAATGGGTGAGAAAGAGGAAAGGGAATCCAGCAACTATGGCTTCTTCTTAGAACTACTGCTAAAACCTAGACAGAATTATATTTCGTTCACTCTCTCTCTCGTAATATGGAAGTGCAAGATAAACGTTTCTAAACCTATAGTTTTCTTTCTAACTAGAGATATATACTGCTGATACTTATTTTTCAATTTTTTTTTTCTTTTTTTTTGGAGATGTAACGAAAAACATCATCGTTATTAAAGAAGGCCAAGCTATTTAGCTATTTCGTAAAAAAAATGAACGTTTGCAAAAGCTAATTGATGGTTATGATTAAACGTACGGACAAATTTTAAAAATGTTTGTTGCATTTTTGGTATTTATATTGGGGATGCAATTTTTGGTGGAGTAAAATAAAAATTTTTTTTAAATATATTGTAAATTGTATATGGTTAAAATGAATTTTTGGATAAAGTCGGTTCTATGTAATTTAAATTTTAAAGTTAATGAAGAAAAATTTTAAACATATACAATTACTTACATTTTAAAGTTTAAAGGGTGAATACAATTTTGATTAATTTAAAACCTTCAAGATTAAGGATTATATTTATTTAAAAAAAAACGGAAATTCATTTCTTATAACATTCACTCATTGAGGATGAAATCTAATTTTTTAAAGAATAGGCTTACTTTTTCAATGAACAGGAACAATTGCTTATTTTTAAGGTTGTTTAGGACAGAAAAATTTGTAGTTTTGTATTTACTAAATATTTTATTAACAATAATGCTCTATCTTCATATTGAAGTTACAAATTTATATATTTATATATGTTATTTATAATCTTACCAAAGATGTTCAAATGTCCACGAAACTTTGTGTTAACAATGTTCAAACATAAATCCTTATTTTCCAACATTGAAAATGTTTACATTATACTTTAAATATTGTATTAACAAAGCCTTCACCTTGACCATAATAGGATGAAATTCTTATGATACCCTATGCAGACATCATTGACTTTTAGAACAACCTAGTTAAGAAAAAAAAAAAGAAGATGTTTTCCAACAAACAAAACTCGAATGTATTGTGTAACTCTTCTGGAAATAATAAAGCAATAAAACACTAGGGTAGTAGCCCCCCTATTTCGATGTTACTTCCTAGTAAAGGGTGAACGACTTTAAACTTTCATAAGAGCTTAGTGATTTTTAGCGGGATGATTGTAGTCGCGAGATTTACGAGTCTACTCTCAACTTATTATCCTCCATCTAGGGGCCCTCTTCTCAATTCTATACGTTAAAAAGTGAGAGGAAAGAGATGGAAGAGGTTTTAAAAGAGAGAGAGAAAAATTTAGGTAGTATAAGAATTGCGTATACGTACCTGCTCTTTAGGTGCAGCTCCCGTCGGGTCGTAAAAACAGGGGGCGCCGCGTCGAAGCAAGATTCGGACATATAACTATTTTTTTCTTCAAAAGTTTCTCTCTCTTAAAAAAAAAGTAAAAAATAAACTCTTTCTTTCTCTCCCACGCCCTCTCTTCTCGCGCTCTTCTTCTACTTCTTCCTTCCAAGGAGTGATCTTCGCTTTCGGAAACCTTGACGCTGCTGTATACAATAAATACCAAAGTGGAAGAATCTTCAAGAGAACGAAAGAAAGAGAGAAAGAGTAGAGTCACAACCAGTTGTAGCAAATAAAAATAAAAAAAAAAATACAAGAAGAATCGTATAAAACTTCCCCGAGGGGCAGCACACTTTTATTAATGGCAATTCACAGCTATCTCGTATCGTTCCTAACCTGTGCTTTACGCAAATAAATAGGTTAGTTCAGTCGGATGAGTACTGTTTTTAAAAATCAATGCATATATATTTTTCATCTTTTTTTTGTATCAAGCATTTGCATAAATAAGCCTGCCGTGTGTAAACTAATGCTTGATTCCATGTCATTTTATTTAATTTGTACGTTTATTTAGCAAATTGTGAGTGGTATTGACACCTTCATCTGTTAATAAGAAGCTAGAGATCGTATAGGTTAGAATTTAGGTAAATGTGAAATACATGGTATCATAGAGGGCGGAAGTATATGTTTCTAAGGTTTCATTTTTTTAGATTCCATATCATCCGTGTCTAATACATCACATTTATACACAAATACAAACACTTGTTCAGTCCATTTGTTTTCGCAAAGTTTTTACTGTTAGTGTTTATTAATTTTTTATTTTTTTTTTGAGAAAAATGAAAGATTGGTTGTATTCACTTTCATATTTTTCATTAAATTAAAATATAAAACAAATTATTATATGATTAATTATATGAATAAGAAAGGTATATCTTATAAAAAAAAAATTTTATTAATTTATGTTTGTATCCTAAATATAAACAAAAATATCTATTCAAAGTTATTAAATTAAATGTATTTTTTTAAATAATTAAGAAATAAGAGGTCGTCAGTGGCTCATTCGGTAGAACGATGGATTCATAATCTCGAGGTTTCGAGTTCGAATCCGCGCTCTCGACCGATTTATCCAACACCACTGTACGTTACATGTGCTTTATTCACAAACACACTGACGATCTCTGTAGCTAATTAGCATCGCAATGATGGCATAAATACAGCGACGTTAAATAATAAAAAAAAAAAAATAATTGTTATATTGGTGTTATTGAAATTAGTTAACAGTATAAGAATTCATTATCTGAATAAATTTTTTTTAATTCTTAATTTTTAAATAATTATAATAATTTTTGCATAAAAGTAGTAATAATTTTAATCTGTATATTTTAAAGAAAATAAATCCAGACCATTTGATGTTTATAATTTAAATATAAACATTAAAAGCTAAAAAGTATTTAAAAATTATTTAATATTTATTGAACTGAATAACATTGAAAATACAATTTACTCATAGAATACAAAAATCGAAATTTAGTAAACGATTAAATTTTTAAATTAATAATTTTTTACAAAGAATATAAAAATTTTTTTTAAAATCTGTGTAAAAAATTAATTGAAAAAAATATATTCAAATGAGTATTAAAATACAATTCATATTCTCCGCGTCAGTTAACGTATGCAATTCATATGATATATGAACAAAATGGTCATGACTAACTCTGATAGTTGGCATTAATGCATCAGACTTATATGTGATTTGATTTGTTGTCGGCTTAGCTTTGGTGGCGCTACCGAGGAAAGATTTATGGTTTATTAACACACATTTATGCACATCTATTTATACTTTATGTCACAAGGACGATTCATTCACAACTGTTACAAATTATTTTACTTTTCGTTTTATTTGTTAAGCAGGGTTTAAATTTTTTTAAAATCTGATAATGTAAATTAATGATTAAATAAATTTTATAATTTTCTAATACATTTAATTTAAAAATGAAATATTTGTTTTAAAATTCAATGAAGTTTTTTTATATTATTTGTTTAAACAAATCTCCATTCATCATCGCAATTTTGCACTCGTGAAAATCATTTAACCTTTTATTATTCACGAAAAAAAGACAAATAGATATTGACTCGATTTTTCACTAAACCTAAATTATCCATAGGATCAATAAACGAATCTCAAATTACTGATTTAAAACCACACTTAGCAATTCGACTGAGCTTCTAATTATCGGCAATAAGCTTTAACGAGTGAGGTGTAATGTTACATTCCAACATGTGCTTTTTTCTCAGACCCATATACTTTTGCTTCCGAAATATCTCTGGTACTATCATTCTTACTTTAAAAAAAATCACCGTACAAGTGGACCAAGAAAAAATATAAAGAAAGAGCACTTGCTTGTGCGAATATATAGAACATATAACATAAAGAAGAAGAAGTAAAGGAAGAAGTTCCATGGGAACGTGCGGTGTGGTATAAAGGGCAAGTCCATGAAGTAAAAGAAAAAAAAAAAAAAGAAGAAAAAAATAATAAAACAACAAAGAAAAGAAAGAGTAGCCAAAAACTCTCTTTACGGGTATGTGTGTACGAGGGTTAAACCCTTTGTAAAGTCATAACATTATAAAAGCAGGAAGGGTAATTGGACGTTCCCACTTTTAATTGGCTACACTTGACTCACACACGTAAACATAAAGTATATATATATACACACAAAATTTTACTCTCATATCTTTAGTTCCTTTTTTTCTTTCTTTTTTTGGTTGTTAGACGTTGTATAAGAGCTCGCCACCTTTGCTGCAAGCTTTACACTGGGGCTCATGCCTACCATATAATTGTTACGTTATTAAACAACGCTTAAGGAAAGCTCTAACCAAAAAATTCCTTTTAGAATAGCCTTTATTTTTTGACTTATTTTTTTTTTCTTAAGAATCTCTCCCTTTTTTTTCTTAATTAAGGGTCACTGTTAGCTGCTGGATTCTCGAAACTTTTTGAGAGCCTGTCTTTTTCCTCGCAAAACGAACTTTTAATAGCGAGTCACTTGTTAAAATGTATATTATAATGTGTATATTGGCGGCTGTAAAATTTTAGATTAGTCACTTGAGGGACTTCTAAAGCTTATTTTGAGATGATAATCTAAAGCTTTCGCGTCTTAATAAATAAAATAAAAATTTTTTCATTATTTACTTGACAAAAATTTTTTCATTTAAAAATTGAAAACAATTTTATATCAGAAACTGACAATTTCTTGTGTCATAAAGATGATTTTGATTTTGAATTACTGTTGAATCTCTCTGTACTTTTTAAATTAAGAAAATTATTTTTTTTTGCAAATTAATAATATATAGTTAAAATAAGAAATGTAATTTTTGAGTTTTCAAAATTTTTATTGAAAACAAAGTGATAAACTTCCTTTATAAAAAAAAAATATCAATTTTGATTATAAGTTATGCTACTACCCCTTTGTTTCTGGCTACGGTTACTAATTTTTTGTAAAAAAAAAAAAAAAAATCCGAAAAAGACAGAGCGAATGAAGAACCTTTCAAGTGAATACAAGTTCTGACTGGTAGAAACTGCCCGATTCATAGCAGGAATCTTTTTTGTCTTTATGAATTTTATTTCTCAATGAAACTTTCTTTTCTCCACTTTTAGTATGCATAGGCAAATGAGTTCTATTCGCGGTCTCATTGATTAATATTTTCATATATCTATAGGTATAGCATATAGTATAAAAAAGCGGCATAACTAATACATCGTTTCGTATGTTTATCGAGACGGATGTTCATAATTTTTTTTTCCTTTGAAAGAATTTTAATTGATTCATTTATTTCGTTGAAAATATGTATTTTTGTGTGCACACGAGCCGACGATAAATAATTCCAGAGTTGATGAATTCATATTTTATTGATCGGAATTCATTTAGCCAATTATAAAAGAAAAGAAGGCAAACATATTTAGTGATGTAACCGCAAAAACGTAGCAGGTATAGAGAAATGAAGAAAAAAAATACTTTGAAAGTTGTTTCTTTAAGGTAGAAAATATACTTTTTTTTGACAGTGATCACTGATATTTAAAAACGTATAAAAAATGAAATTATTTTTATGAGCGGTAATTAATCATTCGTGAAATACTTTGAATGTTTTTTAAAAATTTTTTTGTTACAGCTTATAAATCTAATATTAGGTAGTTTAGTGGATCAGTTGAGGTCGTGAGTGGCTCATTCGGTAGAACGTTGGATTCGTAATCTCGAGGTCTCGTGTTCAAATCCCGACCTCGGCCAATTTATACAAGCACCACTGTACGTTACGTGTGCTTTGTTCACAAGCACACTGATCACCTCCGTCACTGATTAGCATCGCAATGATAGCATAAATACAGTGACGTTAAATAAAAAAAAATAATGGATCAGTTAGTTTTCGAAAATGATTAATAATAATATTTTTTTTCCAAATAGAAACTCAACAAGTAGAATAATTGTTTTTTTTAATAATGAGAACTTAACATGTAGAATAAATTATAAAAGCTACGATTTTCATACGTCAGAATCTTCTCAATAAAATTTCTAAAATAAAATTTCTAGGTAATAAACATAATTTTATAATAATGTTATAAAAGTTTTGAACCACTAAAAGTTCCTTTTTGTAATCATATTAATAAATTTCAAAAAAAAAAGAAAAGAGATTCAGTAATATTTAATTAGAGACATTTTATATGATTGAATAAACTTCTTCCTGTAAAATAATAAAATTATCACTTTGAAAAAAAAGACTTTACATATTTGGAATTTTATTAAATTTCTTAAGTAGTCAATTATAGTTTGATTTAGAATACCTACCGACACTTCTTCATATATAATTGTGCGTTCGACCTCAAAATTTTACAAACGATTCAACTAAGAAAAAAAAATTTTTTTTTAGCTTTCCATATTTTAACGTTCACTTTATTAACAAGCCAAACAAACCCTGATGATTGCGTCCAATAAAAAATTTTTTTTTTTTACAAATGTCGCCGAAAAGTCAAATATAACGAAAAACCAACTCTGTTATAATTTAAAACGCTATCGTTCTAACAACCCACATATATACGATATATACATGTATATATGTAAAAAAAAGAGAAGTTGTGGGAAAATGTTAAGCCCACCTGGTGACCAAGGCTCCTCCCTCGATTCTCAAACTTTTCAATAAAAATGTAAATTTCTGTCTCGCATTATAAATGGTGAGCGAGAGAAACACAGTCATCGTTTTTCGGCACAAATATCAAATAAATAAAAAAAAGAGGAGAACTAATAATAAAATAAAAAGTAAGAAGATCTCTCATGCGCCTTCATTGTTTATTAAACGAGAATTTGTCATTGTTACGTTATATATCGATCCTTTACGTATACAAAGTTATGAATGATAGTTCGAGCTCCCATTTGTTATTCTTGAATCTATTAGAGGCTCGATAAATCGGCAAATCATAAAGAGCGTAAAAAGAAGTCATTTTTATGAATGACGAATCTTTATATAAAGTGAATGATTTCTTCTTTTTTTTCTATTCGACGAAATTATTGTAATTTTAATATTTCCTTTTTATTTTTGTATTTAAACTTCTCTTTGCTGGGTCATATAAAGCCGCAAAGATACAACAATGTATACGAGTACATGACAACTTCTACCCTAAAGGCAATTTTAATATTCGAAGAGGAGTGTGTTTTTTTTTAATTTTATTTTTGTCTCTCTCTTTCTCTCTTTTTTGTTACGACTAAACTTCTTCATATGGCGGCAAAATCTCCTTGCCATGCTAATATAACATCGTTCTGTATAATTTATTTAAATTCAAAGGCGCGAGCTATGTAACCTTCCTTTCTTTTCTTTCTTACCTTTCTTTTTTTTTCGTTTCTTGTAGGTATACATTGTTACATTGGTGATGATGGGTTTTCAAGTATTGACAATTGTACTGAATTAATACACGATCATTCATATTTCCGAGCGATATATTTTTTTTTTCCTTTCACACACAGATTCTCATATTTGAAGTTGTCTTTGCAATTTATTAATCTAAATTATGACAAAAAAATATACAAAATAAAAAATTTTTTAAAAAATAATAATAAGAATTGTACAGTCATCAGAAAGCTTTTGAAATGCGATAAGAAAAAGAGAGAGGGGTCTATTTAGAGAAACTAACAAACGTATCTATAAAAGTCTCCCGCAAAGCTCATTTTGATTGCGGCTGTAAATTATATATGCTTAAAGTAAATTAATCCCTTATTAAAACACCATACAATATTCAATGCTGCCTGTAATATAAGCGAAAAATAAAAAAATGTTTAGAGTGTTGTAAATGTTTAAAGTTTCTATAATTGATTGTTATTGTTTTCATTATCTATTAATTCATATTTATAAGACGTAAGTTATGCTTTTTGTTATTTTATTATATTTAGCTCTTTTTTCCTAGAGACTATTTCGCTTTTTAAAAGCGTTGTAATCGACGATGAATTAAATGATAATAATGAAAAAGCAGAGATAATTAATATAGCGTAGTTTTGAAATTATGAACTTAAATATTTTTATAGTTTGGCTCGGATTATGACGCCAAAGTTTTATGAAGTTCTTAATCTTTCCCGATATTTGCGCAATAAAAATTTGAATGTAAAGTTTTATTTTAAAATATCAGCTGGAAATTGGGTAAGTTGTGGAAAATTAAATTTTTATATTACACGCGTGTAATTTATAACGTTGTATAAACGTAATGATAAGCGAATAAGAATAATTATAAAATTTAAGCGGTTTAGGATTTGGTTTATTTAATGTATTGGACTATAACTTTGGAAATGTTTGCGAACGCAAGAAGTTTATAGAATGGATTCACTTTCTTCGCAGCCGAGAAAGTTGGAAATGCAATTTCAAATTGTGAATTTGAATTAGAAAGTATGATTCACGCAAATATTTTGGCCTAGAAAAAAAATGAGTATTATAGTAATATTTTTCAGTGAAAATTTTTCAATTTTATTATCGAAGTAAAAGCATCTTCTCGGTTTGAAAATTTATCAATTTTATGTACACTAAATTATATCTTAATTAGAGCCTATAATAGAAATATTATTAGATAATGTAAATTTAATTAGAATTCAAAATTAGAAAAAAAATGTTTCTTAAATAAACATCATCAAGCATAAATTCTATATGTTGAAAAAATAAAATGAGGAAAGAAGAATTCAGCTTTAAATATTATAATTTTGCATATTCGAATAATAATTTAAATAATTTGAATATTGAAACGTTCATGAATATGTTCCAATAATTTAAAAATAAAATAAAAAAGCCAACTTGAAACTTTTACACGAACGTTTAAACTAACAAAAAAAAAGGCCTCCTACCTTTAATAAATAAAAGTTTTATTTTACAGCAGCTTTAGCCGAGTTTAAAAACGTCTAGTGTGGCACGGTACGCAACGGCGCATTGATTATTTCTCATAATTTTCAAAGAAAATCCAACATTCACTTCTCGTTTCTGTTAAAAATGCAAATCATGTAACGATATCATTGAGAGAATCCGGCAATGATATTTTACGATCAATGAATTTTGCGCACACCTTAATCTAAAAAGATTTTCATATAATATTTTCCATATCAATTTCAATAATCATGAAAAAATAAAGGAAGAAAAATAATAATAATAATATGAATATTGGAAACGTACACGGCGTACATACAGCAGCGCTTTGAAAATCGTTCTTGGGTGAAATAGTCTTCGAAAATTGAATGCCACGAGCAAAAAAGAGTAAAATAAAAAAAGAAACGAGAAAAGAAGAGTCTCTTTGGGGCCGTCTTTAAAAACACATAAATTAAAAGCAAACGGCTAAGCGCGCGCGCCCGCGCGCAAGCGTCATGAGCGGTAAATTATGGATCGGTAAAAGAAGTAAGTGAGTGAGCGAGAGGAGAAATAAAGAAGAGAAAAAGAGAGAGAAAACTTTTTTCGTAGCTTTAATATTTTTTTAGTACCGCCTTCGTAAGCTCGTTTTCTTTAACTCTTTGACTTTTGTCTTCTTTTTTTTATTCATTAAAAATATCGTTGAAAATGACGATGACAACTTTACTAATTTCGTAGTGGATATATGCTATTTTAATATTCTCCCGACAGCGACAAGCTTTTTCAATCGCTACTCTATATAACGTCATCTTGGTAGCGCTACTTTGCATGCTATATTTATATATACGTTAAATTTTTTATTCTTCCTCTCGCTTTTTTTTTTATATAGTTGGGTTTGGCAAATCTCGTGTGGATATCGAATTTTTCTTGTCTGCTCCTAAGCTTTTTTTTTTTGTATCAGAGACTTTATATAGAGTCTCGTTGATTTTTTTCACCAATGCTATAATTCAGAGATAATTGAGAACTGTTTGTTTTTCTATATCAGGAAGATCTTTGCTGGACTTGTAGGATTTTTTTACTTTTTATTTTATTTATTTCGTTTGGCTTGGCTATATGTTTAGTAGGCAAAGAGACGCAGACAGATAATTTCGTGCGATGAATTTATGCATTATTTTCACGCTTTAGTCATACTATAAAAATTTTAACTTAACTATACATCTATTTAAGTAATGGTCATTGGTGTGATAAGAAAAATGTCGATGATCGTATATGGATTGAATTGAAAAATTTTTTTTCTACATCTGATGAATATGAACTTTTTAAAATTTATTTATAAGATTATTTCACTGAAAATTATCGTTTTAAAAACATAAAACTATTTTGTATGAAAAAATAGTTTGAGAGTTACACGAAATGAAATTTTCGTAATTAAAATTGCGACCATAATTTTTAGTTTTATACATATTTCCAAAAAAAAACTAAAAAAAAAAAATTAATGCAATTATACGTATTAAGCATTTAAAAAATCATACTTTTTTTACGAAAATGTCTTTGGAAGAATTAACAAAAAAATAGTGAATTCCGGATCACCCATCTTTATATACAATCAGTTTTTTATTTTATTTTTTTATATTATTTAACATCGCTGTATTTATGCTATCATTTCGATGCTAATTAACGATGGAGATCTTCAGTGTGTTTGTGAACAAAGCACATGTAACGTACAGTGGTGCTTGTATAAATTGGCTGAGAGCGGGATTCGAACTCGGGACCTCGAGATTATGAATCCATTGCTCTACCAAGTGAGCCACTGAGACCTTTCGAAAATAATATCATTTAAATCAATATAAATATGATCAATATATATATATATATATATATATATATATATATATATATATATTTTTTTTAATCAGTGAAAAATTTTTGAAATTAAATAAAAAAACAATTTAAAGAAATTCAAAAATATCGTATAGATTCTTACGAAAAATTAGCATAAGAAGATAAGACGTTCACGTATGAAGTAGAAGCGTCTAATAAATATATATAAGCTATAAGTAAGATTAGCAAGCGTAAAAATAAAAGGATTTCAAAGTTCTCTCGACAGTTATCATAAGTATAAAGAATCATACATGTTATATGTAAAGAAAAGCCTTGCGGGGCAACCTAATACAAACTCGTATTTGCTTCATTCTCATTCAACAATTTCCACTGATACTCGTATACGCGGTATATACATATAAGGAAGGAATCATCAAGAGGCTTCGACAGTGTCTAATACCCAATTATACGTCTGCTTACATGTAAAATGCTTTACGATATATAAGCTCATATACATACAGCCGGCTGAAGATTAAAAGTTCTTCTTGCGGCCGGGTACAATATAACTATGTGGGTTAAAGGCTATATAATGCAATGTATGTAACGTTTAGGCCCGAAACCGACCACGCAAATAAGGCAGCACGAGCAACCGACGATATTCTCCCAACCCCAGAAACAGCCACTCCCAGAGACGCGGACCAGCGCCGAAGACCGAACCGACATTAGAAACAAAACTAGAACGCACAACAAAATCAACCAGATGGGACAATCAAGAAACATTAATAATAAATAATATAAGCTTTACAATAAAACTACTTAATTTTAAAAATCATTTATAGTTCCCACGGCCACACGCACATCAGAGACGAGGAACGACCGGCCGCCGCGCGCCGCCCCCGACCGCCCGCGCAAGCCCCACCAATACGTTTTACTTTACTTTATACGTGTATATGTATATAAAGTTTTCTCTTTCTCTGTTTCTACATACGTGTGCATGTATGTGTAAAAAGAGCACAATATAAAATATAAACCGAGGCTTTATTACGTGCCGTAAATTACTGGGCGCATTATTTTCCATAGATCGGACATTTTTATCTATAACTTGCAAATCTACCTTTATACATACATATATATAAACTTTAAAAAGTTAACACGTGAGAAGATTTTGTTGTAAGCTCTGTTTTCTGTGCTGTTGAGCCTGACCGCATTTATTTATATGTGTGTTAAATGCTAAAAACGGTCTAAACCTACTCGCACTTCTAATATATTATAATGTTGTTTTCTAACAATCTTTTTTTTTATTTCGAGTGATGCTTGTTACGTATGGTAGATTTTCTTTGAGGATTAGCATGTAAAGGAATTTTCAGTTTGATATTACGTTATTCGTAGACATTAGAGATGAAAAATTTTGATTTTTTTATCAGAACTTTGTTGTCTACTTGTTAATATTGTATGGGATACTTTTTATTAATTAATGAGGTAATAGATTTTTTTTCTAATAATTTGATCAATGATAAATTTTATTCAGGAATGTCATACGTCAAACGAAACTTTATTAGTATCATTACAATGTAAACTGCAATTGAATTTCTTTGAAACATAAAGCGATTATTGTGTTACTCTCTATAAGACGACGATATTGAATTTTGCAATTTTAAACGTTTACAACTTACCTTTTTTACATTGCTTCCACATAAACTTTAAGCTGAATAATTTTTATTTTCTAAATCCAGCGATGTAGCTAATTCCATTAAAATTTGTTCAACAAACTCTCTACAACGATAGAGACATGCATTTAAGTAGTAACAGACAAAATATAAATTTGATTATTATTAAACGAATCAATTTGTTGTAAAACAAAATTTTATCAAATCATCATTTTTCTTTACGAATCAAAGTAAAACAAATCGAGCTTTTTCTCAGCACATATTGCAATACGTTGATCATTATCAACGTTATTAATAACTACCAAGTTAACAAACTATTTTGCAGTAAAACAAACCGTTGCGCAATTAAAATTTAACTTTGATGTTAAATATTTTATTATTTATTTAATTATAATAACATATTCCGAGAAAAGACGAATGTGACCTTATATTTTATTATTTATGTTATCTACTAAAAGTCATTTTGCAATTTTTAAATCTCGATAGCGATTTTTTTTTTTTTCGCTTTTTTATTTTCAAATAAATAAAGAGTAAGTGTTAAATGTAACAAAATGAAAAACATTTTAATGAATGGAAAAGCAATGATTTATGTGCACTCATAAAATAAACGCAAGAATGTAATTTATATATATTATTGTCGCAACTATTTTATTATGTATCTTATTAAAATATTTATTCATTATATTTTTCTTATTAATTTTCAAACTTACTTGATTAATGTTTTAATTAAGTGGTAGATTACGCAGAAATAAATACTTTAATTTTTTAATTTATATAAAAGTTATTGATCCAATATATATAACATATATATATATAGAACATGATAGTTTGGAATGTTATAGATAAATATAAAAATTAATTAAAATTTCTAGATTTTTTATATAAGTAATATAAACATTTTATTATTTTTATCTCAACTTCTTTTTTCATTTAGCTTTTTATTTTGTATTCAGAAAATTAATGTTAAATTCATTCCAGTCTATTTGAAATACAATAAAAAAAAATAAAAAAACAAACTTAACATAACATAAATAAAAATGATTTCTGATTTAAAATAATTATACTTGTCAAATGATTCATGTTTTATTAAATACAATAATAAACTATGTGGAAATTCCGTGTATTTAAAGAGATGTTTAATAATAGTAAGAAAAAAAGAAAAAAAAAGAATAAGAAAAACGTTTATTAATGTGATTTAAACTACCGATTTTTCATTGGTTTGTTTGCGTAGTATCTTTAACTACTTGACTACTGATTAGTTATGTCATTAACGATTGCACGGTTAGCTTTAAACTCACTTGTGTACAGGAAATTCTAATTAATTTTTTCTCCTTTTTTTTTGGTCATTCAACAATTTCAAATTTTTCTAACAGTATCGTTAAGTTTTTTAAAGCTCAAAAATGCCATACTTTAAATATGATTAATCTTCAGTAACCTTAAGAAGCTTTTGATAAAAAAAAAGGAAACGTTTAGAAAAATGAAAAATGATTAAACATCAATCAGGTAGTAATGATAATAACTTAATAAGTTAAATCAAGTCCTATACTTATACTAATTTACCATGTTATTAAATAATTGATGCTTTTAAAAAAAAGAGCATTCAAAATGCTACCTTCGACGATCCTTCACGATAAATAAAATAATTTATTCCTCTATTATGCTTTGTTTTTTAAGATCCACTTTTTTTTTTAACAATCATTATTGAACTTTTACCACACCCATGAAACGTTATAATTGTATACTTTCATGAAATCTTTTTACTACCAGTAATTTTTCCATAAAGGTTTTAGGTCGAAGTAAATAACTTTGTAACGTACTATAAAATTTCTTTTCAACTTGCTGTGTGTATGCATACACACACATATATACCCTGCATTTTGCAAATGGCAAATAACTTTGCTCTCTCTTATAAAAGAAATATTCCTCCCTTTTACCGAGAAAGCCAAAACTACTTCCTTTTTAGACAAAATTCCTCGCAGAGACTAAGCATTAATACTTGCCTGGAAATAGGTACAATTCCTTAAAGTTGCATTAGCAAAAGAAGGAAAGAAAAATAAAAATTCGAAAAGAAAAAGAGAGAGGAAGAAAAAAAACGTTAAAAGGTTGTGTTTGTAATAGTCGTTAATCGAGTAGTCCTTCGTCACCTTTTTTAAAAAGCCACAGCTTATATACAAGCCTTTAACGAAAAAGAAGGGAAGTCTATTGTCGCCGTATTATGTGTTTATTTTTCTTTTTAGAAAGCCCAAGTAGAATTATGTAAAAGGGGTTCTGATTTATATGAAATTACGTTATAGTCCCATTCTCTCTCTCTCTCTTCTCTTTTGCTTACCTAATTGAGAAAAAAGCCAATGGGATATACGTATATATGTATATATATGTTGAGTTATCGCCATCGGAGAGTTGTGTGTGCTCTTGCGAGAGAGAGAGGCGCGTGTGCGCGAATATAGTTTTACGGCTCTTGAAAAGGAGTGCGCTCTTTCTTGCTCTTTCCTCTTTCTTTCTTACTTTCCAGGACATCCTCAAAGTCGCGTAGTATATACACCGTTGTGTCCATGCTATGGCGACCACACGCGTCGACAAGTAGATAAACTGATTGAAATACGACCTGGCCACACCAGGCCCGTTTTCTCTCTCTCTCTCTCTTTCTTTTCTTTACTCGATTCTTACGGAATTGTGTGTATATGCCACATATACGTGCGTGCAAGAGAAAAAGAGAAGAATCCTCCAACCCTTTCCTTCTTTCTCTCTTAGAAAACATACTACTTTTAACACGTTAAAACCCTTTCGGGCTCTCCGAAACCTCTCGTACTTGCATAGGCCGTTAAGATTAGCAAAACGTGTCTCTTTTTCTCTTTTATTCTTAACACTTCTTCTTTTTCTTATTCTTATTCTTACTACTACACTTTTATTTTTAAAAACTCGACGTAACCATGCAAAATTCTCTTCTTCATTCACTTCTTCTCTTTCTCTCTCTCTCTCTCTTTTTGCTATCTTTGTAACGAGTTAAATGCAACGATCTGAAAGGTTGTTACACAGAATTATATAGGGAGGGTTTAAAGATGAGAGGAAAAAAAACAATCTTTTTTTTACTTGTTCTTGTTGCAGGGGTTACAAGTGTATCTGCCCTTGCAATGTTTATAGTGTTGAAATAAAAAATTTTTTTTGACTCGCAAGAGATATTTTCGTATGCTTTTTAATGAGTTACGTTAAAAGTTGAACTGGCGTTGTGTGTTTTGAAAAGGTGAGAAGAGAAAGAGAGAGAGAGAGAACAAAAAAAGGAACTGGAACTCTCTTGTTCAAGCTTATCAGAAAGAAATAAATTTAATTAGTCGTGTTTGAGCCCGCAGTAATACATCTTGTCCATATCTTAAAGTTTGTCGACCAAAAAGCTTTTAAATTACAATTTTGACTTTTTTTTTTTGTTTTTTTACAAATTTTTTTGTGAAAGGTTCCAAATTTATAAAAATTTATTCAAACAAGTCTGTTTTTTTTGTTTTAAATTAATTGCTGAGAAAATATCAAAATTATAGCACCTTTTATTCAATTTATCAAAATAGATTGCTTATCTGGAGGAGATCGATTTTCATTGATGCATAAATTAACACTGTTTCAACTGCTTTGTTGTGAAAATAAATAAAAATATTAATTGCATCGATATATTATAAATATATTTATACAAAATTTCTCTATTTAATTGAATTTAAAAATTTTTAAATTTAATGATAAAAAATTTTATATTCTATTTTGAAAACATCATAAATTTAGGCTATAATTCGACCTTTCTTCTTCCGAATTTAAATTAAAGTAGCTGTACGTTTATTCAAACAAAATTTAAACCCTATACATTTAATCTCTTCCCTGCACTAAATAACCGAAAAGTGGCCTTTGACATTAAACTGGTAATAAAAGTTGTGCCTTTAAAAAAAAAAGAAGATATAAACCTAAGGTATGATATAGTAAGCGTAATTCGCTCGGTTGACATTAAAGCGACATTGAATCGCGCGTGCGACGCTCGTGTATGCATTAGCCCCAACAAAAAGAGAAGAAAAAAAAAAGAGAAAAGAGGAAAAAGGATGTTAGCTAGAGAGTCGCATGTTTTATAGTGTTGCATGGCTATGTTTTACACCGACAGTGTCGAGAAAGCAAAGTTAAAAAGAAGAAAAAAAAATTTAAGAATCACACGCTTCTCTATGTGTTTTAGAGAAGTGAACGTTTCACCTTTGTATAAAGTTTTGTCTTAACGTTACATTTTCAAACTCTCTTTCTCTCTCGATTATCTTTCGACGAGGCATGAAGAACCATATCTTTGAATTTTTTTTCTTCTTCTTCTTTTGTAAAAATTGTTACTTTCGTTTCTTTTTTTTCTTTAAATTTTTTTTTAATCTTCTCATTTTCAGGTTTGATATGCTCTCTTCTATAGGCTATTTAATTGATGATTCATGCACTACTCGCCACAATCTTTTCTTTTTCTTTATTCTTTTTTTGTTTGTATCTCTTTAACACTAACTACATTGTAAACATATTCTTCACGCTGTCTAAGATTCTATTTTATAGCATTTGAGACTAATGAATAAAAGTCGTCGACGGTGATGGTTGTTTGTTGTTTTGAAAATTTTTTTCCTTTTTTCTTATATCGAAAAAGAACTGCACGATACGCAAATAAATTCGTGTATCTTTGCTTTTTTTTTAAACGAACGATTAAGATACTCTATCAATCACTTATTTTATTATGCCACTTAATTTGTTTGTTGTATATAAGTTAAATCGCACGTTAAAATTACAATGCGCTTGGTGAAATTTGAAGGATTTTAAAATATAGTGGCACCATAAAGTTGTAATGTTTATTAGTTGGCGAATAATATATTTAATCAGTTTTTATAATTTTTTACGATAATTTTTGGTTGGTTTTTACCATTAAAATTTAGAAGTTACGTTACGTATTCATTTATAATATGTCATCAGTTAATGTAAAGACGCCCCATAAATTTTAAATAGCATTACTGTTAAAATTACAGCAATGAATGGTGAAAATCATTGCACGAATTTTTAAATTTTCATCTGGTAACAATAGTTAAAGGCATTAATCTAAGATAACTAAATTTATCAATTTTGTTAATACATTAATTGATATTCAAAAAATTAATTATTTTACAATCAAAGTAAATATTTTATTAAGGAAAATATATCTTTATCGACAGAGGTCTTCAGTGGTTCATTCGGTAGAGCGTTAGATTCGTAAATTCGAGGTCCCGAGTTCGAATCCCGCTCTCGGTGGTCGGATTGATACAAGCACCACTGTACGTTACATATGCTTTGTTCAAACAAATTAAGAAACCTCCGTCGCTAATTAGCATCGCAACAAAGAACCGGACTAACGATTTAATAATAAAAAATCAGTGATTGCTACGTAAATTGAATTATTTTTTTTAATAATTTACGTTTACAGTTTTCATTAACTTGTAAAAGGATTTATTGAGAATTAAATTTTCCTGCATACCGAATGTGCTTCTGGTAGTTTACTTTAAATTATTGATCAAATAGTCAAAATATTCAAATTAATTTTAATAAGAGTTTTCATTTCTATGATTCCATATAATTATAATTTAAATTTATTAGTAAAACTTATGCTACAGAACTAAATATCTGAGCAAACACTGTACCTACTATAAATTATACGTTGCATATGGCCATTAATAACTCATCCGATTAAAATATTTTCTCATTTTCCCGAATGCAACAGAAAATTCAATTTTTAATTAAAAAAAAGAAATCAATAATCGACGACTATAATCAAGCCTTCAAATATGAAAAAAAGGTCTACATTCCAATGATCATCTGGTTTTAATATTTAAAAATATATTAAAAAGGGAAAAGTGATCTATAACCAAGCGAGAGTAATATATCGATCTATAAATACGTAGAAATGATGTATACGCTCATTCCTTACTATATCATCCGTAGATTAAAATACGCTTCAACACCCTTAAACTTTTTAATATATTATAACTAACTATCCGTACATAAATTTAACTTTGACATACTTCTTCTGCATACTAAAAACTTTCGTTTCACTGAAAAAATAAAATGTCTCCTTTGCTCTGTCCTTCGCTTTTAAGCAAGACGATGTCTAATCTGTTATTCGCACAATGATTTTCAATATATACATATATATAGCGCTCCATCATATATACACACTTCTTTTATATCAATGAAATATCAGCGTGAGAGAACGACAAGAGTGCGGTACTTGAATATCGAACTTTTATTTTTCGTCTGTGTATACAATGTATACGTATTGTGAAAAAAAAATAATAAGATAAAGATCGCGACAACAGTCGATCAGTATGAAGAATCGTGATCTCCTTACTCAAACGATTGCGACTGAGGGCAAAACTATTGGGACTTAAATATTGCGTTTTGTATTATGTATATTGTAACGATTTATTTTTTATGTATTAGTGACGAGACCTTAAGTGTTGAAAGAAGATTCATCGATCTTTTTTTGTTAATCGATCGAATAAATGTGTGGATTGAGTGATTGAAACTTATCGAATCTGTTTTTAATTTTTTCTGAAGAGCTTTTATAGTCTTTTTATTGACTTTTCGTATATGAAAGTAATTTTAAACGGCAATCAAATTATATAACTAATTCTTTGTGGTTGAATATTTTGATATTTAATAAATAATTGAAAAAAATAAGCATAGCATAGAAGATTGTATAAATAGAAGAATTTTTACAAAGTCTTCAGTGGCTCAGTCGGCAGAGCGATGGATTCGTAATCTCGGGGACTCGAGTTCGATTCTCGCTCTCGACCGATTTATACAAGCACCACTGTATATTACATGTGCTTTGTTCATAAACACGCTGAAAACTTTCGTCGCTAATTAGCATCGCAATGGATACCACAAATTCAGCAACGTTAAATAAAATTGAAAAAAAAAATATTTATTGACAAAAAATTTTTAAAAACGATTAAAATATATTTATTTTTATATTTATTTTTATAATATAAACATTTATTCAAATACAATTTAAAATTTTATAGTTTCAAATGTTAAATTCTATATTAAAAAATTAATTAAAACATTAATCAAATAGTACACAATTTTTTCATCAACATAAAAAATGAAAGTATGATTTCATCAATTTTTTTTATTAATTTATAACATTGTGAAAAAATCGATCACTCATATCATGGTAAAGTTTAATGATTCATTGCTACAATAATGAATAAAAGTAGCTTTAAAGTAGCATCGTACAATAGTCGACATTATCAAAATATTTCTTACTATATTTTCATCACCTTGGGAACGGGATCACAAGAATCTCAACACCATTGTGATCTCTCGACTCATGAATAATCAAACTCTTGTATTTCATTTAATAAGAACGAAAAGATAACCAATCATTCATTTTTCTTTTTTTTTAATCGGTAACAAAAAAAAAACCTAAAGTGAAGAATAAGCATTCTAGGAAGTATCGATCGACATAACTTCGTTCAATAACGTGTATATACATAATAGATACAAATAAGATTCATTTTAAAGACACAAGGCGCGTGGGAGAATGACGAAACGATAAAATAATCAGGATATCAGAAAGTTTATACAGTTAAACGTAAACGTTTTAACTATTCGCTTTTGAACCCGGACATCCTCATCTTCTTTTTTTTTATTATTATTTCTTCTTCTTCTTTGACGATTTCTTTGTTCTGTTTTTCTATACTACAACTCGGCAGGTTTTTATTTTCAAAAAGAGACAGAGAGAGAAGAGATAAGAAAAGAAATAAAAAAAAACTATAAGAAACTTTAAAAAGATCTACCTAAAAAGAACGACAGACGCGACTTAATGTTTGACGTGTGGCATGGTGTGCTTCTTTAAAGAATACAACATCCTTTCATTAGACGTTCACGCGCATCGTAAGCATATATACTTCTTTAAAAAGCTCTTCATCTCTCATTTGCTCTCTCCCTTTCTCTCTCACTCTCTTTCTGTGTTGAAAACGTCTTTTTAATAAACATATATAAAGATGGTCTTGGTAGACATGCCTTTTTTATGACCTTTTTTTCACAATTTTTTCCTCCTTTCTTCATCTTCTTTTCGTTTGAAATTCCTTCTTTCTTCTCAATTAACCGCTTAATTTTGCAGCCATTTAACCAAAAGACGAAAAGGATGTATATAACCCCAACGTCGAAGGTATTTTTCAAATATTAATTTATGCACCAAACATTCGTAGCTTAAAATTAATGTTATACAGTAGGTAAAACATGCTTTTTTCGATAAAAAAAAGAATCATATATATTACCATGGCAATGGTAAATCAAAGAGGAACTATTAATTTCGAAGGTATATTTATAAAAAAAAATAAACGTGATTATGAAAAGAAGGAAAAAAAAAATAAATGAATAAGAAAAAAAATCGTAAATCTCATCACGAAACTACCGGATATTGGGTATTTATTATTCATCTCGTATTAAGATGTAACTTTGTTAGCGCGAGCGAGCGAGAAAGAGAGAACATTATAGTCTGTATATATAGGAAACTGGTTATTCGCGCGTGTGAGATCAGCGCTTGGAATACAATAACCAAAGCTCTAAAGTATTTATAATCTTTTTTCTTTTATTTATTTACCTTTTTTTCCAATATTTTCATCAAATATAATATCATTAATATTACACTATATAAAAAACGATTAGGCTCAACTGTCAGCGAGTGATTGTTAAAGAAAAATATAAGCTTATTTCTATTCTATACTAATAAAAGTAATATTAACGACGTGCTTGAGAATTTTTCTTTCCTTTTTTATTGTAAAGTACATTGCGCAATAAAAAAAACTCAAATAAAAAGGATAAGAGCACGCTTCTTTTAAAAACGAGGTGTACGTATATATATACACGCGGCTTTTTTTCCTCGAGTCAAAAGGTCTTATAGTAATCGTATTTGTTACGCAGAATTTCACGATGTTAAAAGAAAAAAGTGAGAGAGAGAGAGAGAGGCAAAGAAAAAGAGACAGAGCACGCGCACATGCTTATACTCTTGTTATACGCTGTATTACCCTTTTGCCTCGTAAATAACTACCTTTATACACGACGAGAGGTCGAGAATGAAATAAGAAAAAAAAATGAATAAGAAGAAACAGTTCTTCTTCTCAATGGCCCATATACTCGTCAACTTTTGCCGCACGCGAAGACGCTTATTTAAAGAGTATTGAAGGATTATGAAAGTTTATGAGTGATGATAATGTTTAATAGATCTTTAAAATTAGTATAATAAGCTTTGTCAGATTTTATTTTTTCTTTTATTTAATAAATATAAATTTTCTTGAATGAAAAGGTATCGTTTGATAGAATTATGATTTTGATTTTGAAGACGAATAAATGTTTTATCAATAAAAATGTATATGAAATGGAAAAAAAATTTCATTATTATACAGTATAGAATCGTTTAGTAATAATAAAATAAAACGCATTTGTTCGAATTGAAATCTTTTGCAAGTTTTCCAAATCTCGCAAATTTATGAGGAAGATTATTAGTTATTTTCAAATAAATTTGAATAATTAGTTTCAAACGTTAAAATACATATTATTTTAAATCTCCAATATTCTGCAATCATAAGAAGTATTTAGATCTGGAATCAATAAATGTAGTACATCAAAAGACGAATTATATATCGTTCCTTCGAACTAAAATTATCATATTTCACTTTGCAGTACAAAAATTAGCCCATTTGAAAACCTTTTAATGAAAAGCAACACATTGCAAAAGCTTCCACAAAAACTTACATATTTTGTCGCTTGATTCTCTTTAATATATCGTTGAAATGTGTTATTGTTAAAGTAAAATCGTCCACATGTGGTAGTCTTCGTGGGACAATTTAAATGAACTTCTTCGCGGCACAAGGTGTCAAATGTGCTGATCTTTGTCCCATGTATGAACCATGCTAGTTTTTGTCTAAAAATTAAAATATGCTACTCATCGTTAGAGGCTACGGTATTATGTAATACCGTTTCTAATGTACGCAATGTATAAAAGCTATAGAAATAAGAAACTATAAATAAAAAGTCAAACGAACAATATGAAATCATAATATTAATTATTCCAGTCCAACAATGAATACGCATAACGTCAAAATTTCCCACGAGACCTTCACAAAGAGAAAGAAAGAGAGAGAAAAAAAAGGAAAAGAGAAAAAATAAAATGAAACATTAAAACTCGTGTTCTCGTATATGCAAAATGGGTTTTGGTGTTCAATAATCGTCTCCTCCTGACGATGATTCGTTCGCTATATGCCACAAATCGACAAGTACACCAGTCGCGCACGTGTTGTCATCATCCGTAAAAGGTAAAGCGACTAAGAAAAAAAGAAAGAAAGAAGAAAGAAAGAAAGCAAGAAAAAAAAACAACAGAAAGAAAGACTTGTAGCATCAGAAGCAACAGTTTCCGAAGGAGCCTACTTTCGGATGCAAGCTACTTCCATCCTCGAAAGATTTTTGGTCTTGAAAACTGGCGTAATATGACTCAGGAGGTATTTCAAGTATATGTATATGTGTAGTATAAACCGAATGACTATCGTATATATATAAACGTCATATACGTGTATATATATGTGTCTTACTGCCGCCGCAAGGGGTATATATAAGTTGCGTTCCATTATCCCATGCTAATTCCATGAGCTACGGCTGTCATTGCCTTAAGGCCAGAATCTTCAGACTGACAAGTAACACCTCTTCTTGTATATATATTTTCTCTTTCTTTATTTTATTTTTTTTTTTGTTTCGTTTTTATTTTTGTTTTTTTATTTTTTTTTTCATGTAAGGAGTGTCTCCGGAGTGCGTCTCTTCCTCTCTCGCAAGTCCGAAAATCAACTCGTCATGCTTGCTTCATTTTCTCGAAGGTATACATATATATATATGTATATATGGTAAAACAGCCATTTGTTATAAGGTTGTGTCAAGCATCGCGGGGTGTCTCTCCTCTCTCTTCGAAAAACTTCTTATATATATGTATATACTGTCGAATGGCATCGATTGGCGATTCATTCGATTACCTTTAACTTTGCTTTGGCTTTAGCTTTCCCCTCTCTCTCCCTTTTTTGCTTCTTGCTTCGTTATAATAAATGTCTGTATACATATATATGCTCTTCCACAAAGTTTTTTTTTTCTCTTTCGACTTGTCCAATGAACTACTCCTAGTTAGTTTTTTTTTTCTTATTTTTTTCTTGTTTTGTATTGCCTACGTCCGCGAGCATGGAATTTTTTCCTCTATTCGTTTCTCCTGTACGCAATGTATAAGGGACAGCTTTTAGGAGCCCTCAATTTTCAAATTCAGCTGCTCCGTATACCTTTAATTCTTTGCCACTGGGTGGCTTAATAGCTTATTTAATGTTTTGTCATCCTTGAATTCTTTTTCGATGTTTCGATTTACATTGTGGTCGAAAATTATGGGATTTCTATAAAATTTTTATAAAATTTGATTTACAATCTAGTAATGTTTATTTAAAATCTATAATTTCTACTAGAATTTTTCTATTTCTCGATCATTATGACAGTCTGTAATCAAGTTACGATAGCAAAAAATTTCTCTCCACGTGCGTTGTTGTTTCTATTGAAAAATAATGTAAAATTTCCAAATACTTACGCTCATGTCATAATTGTGAAATTTAAATGAAATTAAGTCGACATATTAACATAGAATGTTATTTAAAATTAAGTTTAATTTTGTGAAGAAGGTGCACCTACGGTTTAAAAAGAACCATGGAAAGTTCAACCATTAATAAAGTAAAAATAAATTCTGATACAAAATATCAACATTTTTACACAAATAAGCATTTTTGTGAAAAAATTTTTTGGTGTTGAAACATAATTAAAATTTTTTTTTATTATTATTTAACGTCGCTTTATTTTTGGTATCATTGCGATGCCAATTAGCGACGAAGGTTTTCAGTTTGTTTGTAAACAAGGCACATGTAACGTACAGTGGTGCTTGTAATTATCGGCTGCCGAGAGCTGAATTCGAACTCGGGACCTCGAGATTACGAATCCATCGCTCTACCAACTGAGCCACTGACGACCTCAAAGAAATCTAAATTTATTGAGATATTTGAAATATTTTTCGGTATTTCAAATTCCTAAGCTTCGAATATTAATTTTGAATTAATTATGAATGAAATGCTTTTTTATGTTATAGGTTTGTGCGCAGAAAAAATAGTTCTTCATCGTATTTTTTATTTTTTTTCCATTATTTTTTATCATTAATAATGAGATTGTTATTAAAAGAAAGCATAAATAAGGATCCAATATTTATATGAAAATGAAAATTTTTTAAAAATAATATTAATGTCAATTTTAAGGATCTTTAGGTTGTTTTATTGTAAGCTTTTAAAACATTAATTTTAATGTTATGAGTACATTACACTAAATATTAATTTATATATTTTTTAAATAACTCTATTGTGCTGTTAAATTTCATATTTATTTGAAATATTTTTTTTAAGTGTTTTAAAATTAGAACAAGAAAAAATAAAAATTGGTTATTCTTCAAGTTTCATTATCTCGTGACTTGAAATCATTCTAATTTTATTTCTAAGACGTGCTTCTCATCGTCTACTAATAAGCCACTACCGAAAAACATTTCACGATTCACATAATTGATTGCGTAGGTAGTGATTTTCTATTAAAAAAAAAGAAGAACCAAGAGTTTAGAAAACGATTAGCATCATATACAAAAGTATATAGGCACGCTCGCTCGAAGATTAGAAACAAGAAAAAAAATAATAAAAATAAATGTGCTTCTTTTTTTTCCAACTATAAAAATTGTATCCATATATGCGAAGATTATAAAAAGATGTAAATTACAGTGTGCGAAAAATCCTTTTGTGTCTAATCAACTTAAGCAACGTATGCGTTGACGAGCGACAAAAGCCTTTTTGCCTCAAGGGATATTATAAGCTTAATAATCGTTGATCCATCCCTTTCCCTTCGGATTTCTTTTTTCTCTTTTTTTGGATCCGTTCGATCGTGATATTTAAATATGATGATGTTTTTTGTGTATAAGGTGTTTATGTGTAGCAGATAGAAAATTTAAAGGTTTTATTATAATCCAGGATAATACCATTTTTGACATATATCGAATTTTTTATCTTATAGTTTGTTATATTCCCACGTTTTTATCTATGTGAATAACTACTGAATTTCAGTTGTTTGTGTATACTCTGGAAATGTATTTTTACTATTAGGGAAAGTTTCTTTTTTATTAGAGTACAATTTTAATTGCTTATTTACTGACGCACGCGTTTATTCGATCAATTTTAGTTTTTTTACTATAAAGATTTATAAAATATTCAAGTTTAATGAAAAATGGTTTTTCGTTAGAGACGTAATATTTCGTAGAGTTTTTGTATGTGTATTATCAGTTAAATGATAATAGGTGCTATCTTTGTATTAAAACGTCATATATAACACCGCAAAATTTATTTCTTGCCAAATTTCAAATATTATCGCAGTAAAAATATTGACAAAACAAATTTTTTTTAAAATAATATGTTTTACTATTGGATCATCGAAGGATAACACCTTTCAAAGTGTTTATCACCAAGTTAGCACCTTCAACACTCATTGACAGTCGATGTATTGTGGTTTTTATTGTTTTAATACGTCAGTCAATAACGAAATTTATATTTTAACGGTTAAATTATAATAAAAATCAAGTATGAGAAATATATAATTTTTGGGTTAAAGATAGTTAAATTTGAATGATAATTAGTATAATTTTATATTTGAATATTGGATTTTTATGCAAACCTATGAATTCCAGAATTTATAAATAAATTAAAAAATCTTAATTAATTAACAAACAAAAATACTAAAATATTTTATAAAATGTTAAGAAAAAATCTTAATTAATGTTAAAATTTGAAATAATCATTAATAGTAGCAATTACATTAATACCTCATTCAATGTTTTCCTTTTCAATTACCTCTTTTAACGCCACTTTATCCTTTTCATTCTATACGGCTTGTAAAAAACATCATGACCACAGCACGCGTCAAATTCTAGAACCCTTATATATTATATAAATATACGTGACAGAAGCGACACGCGATCATCTAAAGAAGAGAGAGAGAGAGACAAAAAAAAAGAATAAAAGGGCTACATAGACACGAGACAAGAGGCGCGTGTGTCACCGCATTACATGACACGCAACACCTTGTATGTATACGTATATATATAGTACAAGTGCTATTCGACATCTTGCATGCTGTTCTTTTATGTTACGGGGGGGTTCATATATATATATATATACGTGACTTTTTACATTCTTTTTTTATATGCGCAACGATGAGGGTGCACATAGATCCAGAAATTTTGATAAAATGTCTCGTCGATATCACAATATTGGGGGCCCTTATTTCTCGCTTTCTGCCTGCTGGATACGTAGAGAGATGATGCGTTATGATTGTAAGGTAGCATATAAAAAAAGGTATACCTTTGATCAGCATCTTCCTCGAATTCTTTCTTTCTTTTCTTTTTTCGTTTTCAATGCCAACCCCTGACTAGGGTTGGAATTTCTATTTGTATTACTTTAGTTGGACTAAAGCGTGGTTGAGATGATGCTGGTCACAAAAGAAGATGAGATGCGTTGACTTTCTATTTATGTAAACATCTGATTCAAGGCTTTTGTGTATTGTGGTTTTTGATTCAGTTACGATGATACGTTTTACAGCTGCTATTTTTAGAAATAATGCTGCAATGTTTTATTCTCGTTTGGAAAGATCTTATTAATTACCGAATATTTAGTTAAAATCATTAATTTAAGTTTTGTTTATCTGTTAAAGATCTTTTTAAATAAAATTAAGATTTTTAAAAATATTTGAATACTTAAAATGTGTTAATGTTGTAGAATAAACATGAATGCATATGAATTGAAATGGGAAAACTACATCCTTATTTAACTAAATGTAATTTTTGAAAAAAAAATTCATTTTTAACTTGCATATGGATATAGAAATTATTATAGAAAAAACTTTAGTTGTGATGATGTAAACGAACATTTAACAAACAATAATATTGACATGGATTATTATGTTCTCACGTGAGGACCTTCTGAGTTCTCTAAAATAGATACTTTGATTGAGATCCTAAATCCTCTTATATTGGATTTACGGAAGCCGTTAATATTCCTACTGTTTTTTTTTCATTCTCATTTTGGTGACTCCTTGAATGTCGTATATAACGTCTTATACTAGTGATTGGCATATGTTAACAAGTTTTGAGATATCGTGTCGATTTAAGGATTAATTATGACATTTTTATAACTTAAACTCCTTTAATATCCAAAACTGACATCGTGCGATTATTTCTTCTCTCTTCACAAATAAATTTTAAATCGTAAATGTATTATCATCTACAGTTATGTATTATTTAATATTTATAAACTTAAAATACGTATACTATGTTTCTACAGTTCATGTTTATCAGTATATTTGTAATATTAATGGAAATGTACCGGTACAAAAATTTATTTAAAAAATCAATATTTATGCATTAATTATGGGTAATCTAATGTTACCAGCGCGGCGTCAATACCATGTTAATCAATATTGAAATTTTAATTTTAGAATTATAAAAATTACCATTTCTATAGAATCTACATATTTATTATCTTGTTTTTGAAGATTAATAAGACCAGTTAAAGCTTCCAATTTGCCAGGATTAGGTAGTCAAAAGAATTAATTATAATAGGAATCTAAAATGGTTAACTGTGTAAACGAAATGAATCTTCGTCTGATTAAAATCTTATTTATAAAATTATAGGGCTATAAAAGTGTCAATATAAAAAATAATTTCTTTTTTTTTTATTGAATTTCATTATTAATAGTTTACATATATATAGAAATAGTAAAATTTATAATCTTATTCTTTTTCAATTATATTTATGTACTACTTTTTTAAAAAAAATTTATCTCTTTAATGAAACAATGAAATTTTGGAATTTTTATTTGAAATATAAATAATCTCATAATTATTATTTTTTATCATTATAAATAGCCTTTACTCACGAGTAATTAAAATACCAAATTCATTTGTCAAAACGAAAGAAAAAAAATGAAAGAAACATTCTTATCTTTTACAATATAATTAAGTTAAATATATCATTAGAAAGATTTTTACAATAGTAGTAATTCATCTATACATTCCTCGCAACACATAAGTAATACTTCATGTGGAAGTAATTACTATTTTAAGATGATCATCTTTAACTTCAAAGCGTAAAACAAAAAAAAAGAGAAAGAAAAAAAAAATTTTCAAAAAAGATTTGTCGAAAAGTGCCTCCTTATATTCTCAAAACGTTATTTTCAGTTGCGAGAGAGGCAATGAAGCGACTCTCTGTGGTCAGAAACATATATATATGTATATACGAAATACTATAAATCATTGCTTAGCTCTTGAGGTTCGCGCTTGCTCGCGCACGCGGCACTCCATATAGTCGGACAATCGTGCGTCGAATAAACGAAGAAAGAGAGAAGGAGAGAGAGAGACTCATGAGCACAGGCGATCGAGAGATCAGATAAGAATGGATTTACAAGAGTCGTGTACCCTTTGAAAGTGTTATAAAACGATCTCACGATTAAAAAAAAATATATATATATGTATATATATATAAGAAGAAGAAAGAAAAGAAACGAACGAATGAAGATTAGACCTTGAGTTTGAAATTATTCAGGAATTCAAAGTTTGTAACGCGTTGTAAAAATTTTTTTTAAACTTCTCTACGCGTGTACAATCAAATTTATCTAATGATTTGCCTTTTTTTCATTCAAGCTTCTGTATTTATGTTTTTTTTTTAAATTCTTATTATAAAAAGGGAATGAAAAATTATAATTGCGTTTGTTGCCAAATTATTGAGTTTCCAAATGCGTTCGACGTGTTTTCACACTTTGGTCGTGTGTTCCAATGTGAGATATGTTGTCTACGTGATTCGATTTACATTACTACTCGTGAATGATTAAAAGACTTCCAGACATTTTTATTGCTTTATTATTTAAATTATTTAAAATTATAGTTCATTTTTAACTCTATAAAAAATTCTTTAAGATCATTCTTTAATGTAATCTATTTTTAAAAAATTTAACGAATTTTAATAATTTGATGTAACAATCAAGATGAGAATTTTACTATATTTTTCTGTAAAGCGTATATGCTAAAATATAGAACAGTACAATAAAATTTACAACAAATTATGTTTGTCTAATATAATTTAAAGAATACTATAATTTTCAATAAAATATTTTTCTTCAATATTAAGTCCGCATAAAAATATATTATATCAAAGCAAAAATATATATATATATCTATTTTTCATTGACTTAATGAATTTTTTCTCTGCATTTAAAAAAAAATCTCTTATAAAAAATAAAAAGTTTTAAATTATAATACGTACATTATTAATTTTTTTCTACTGTAAGTAACACGCCACCTATTAATCAAACAAATTAATTTTAATCCATTATTAATGTGTAAATAAACAGATTAAGCCAAACAAAGAATGAAAATAAATTCTGATTATTCCGATCATAACAAAGAATAAATATCATAATCTTTTGAATAAGCAAAATACCGATAAAATTAGCATCTATCATTTTCATTTCTTTTTTTGTGTGCTGCCGATCATAATAGCGTTTCTGTCATCGCTAATAACTGGTTTTCTACATTCATCATACAATTAGTGTCGATTGGGCATAAATTATACTAATCCTCAATTATACTTGAAAAAAATTCGTTCAACCCACACGTAATTAAAAAAAGCAGCCAAAAAAACCTCCGTGATATTTGAAAAAAAAAAATTTATGCAAATAATAACTAATAATAACAATTTATGAGGATGTTTAAGGATAAAAACTAAATAGCATATAACTACAAAGTAAAAGGTTCGCTAATAAACTCGTGCCTTCTTGGCCCAGAAAATTGAGGCCAAGATGAAAGTGTCTGTATTTGAGCTTCCGAAATGGGATAATTCTAGCATCACGCAATGAGCATCAAAGTAAAAAGAACCTCACGCGATATACATTATAAATACATACACACGCGTATGATATACATAGTTTCCACGGCTATACGTACATGCACATGTATACACACACACGTGGGTGGATGAAGAAGAAGAAGAAAAAAAAGAAGAAAAGAATACGGGGGGAGGCGTATATATATGCATAATTTAAAGCATGAGCACACGCGTTTTCGTGCTGCTACTGCACATTATATATCCATATAGCCAAAGCAAAAGGGTCTTATTATATGCGCAAAATACGGGGATACTAATAAGATTTGCATAACTAGCGGCGCACGCGCGCGCGAGCGAGAGCTCCTCTCTTGCTATAATAATCTTTTCAACCCAGTAGCGGTGTTGGTTATATGGAAAGAAAAGAGAGATAAAAAGTAAAGGATAAAGAAAACAAAAAGTATGCCAGGGCCGCGAAATTGGTTTTTAGCTTAAGGCAATAAAAAGAAGAAAAAAAATGAAGAAATGATCGCGTACGGACGAGGGCGAAAAATATACCAATTTGATTGAAGTTGTTAGAACGGAATAATAAAAAAAAAACACGAAGAAACGAATTATTGGTGTAACTGTGGCACAGATGATTGATGAGAGTTGTTGAATAGTTTGTTGTATGTAAAGTTTGTTTTTCGCTTATTTTTTTTTATTTCTTCGTTTTTTTTTCTTATGTTTGAAAATATATGGCTGATTGTATTGATGATTGTGTTTTGCAAAACAGAAGTGGTTTTAAAAAGATGTTATTTAATGATTGATGTTGTTGGCTTTTTTTTTATTCTTCAAATTGTTTTGTAATGCCTTTTCTTTGAAATCATTTAAAGACTTATAAATAATTAAACGCTTAAAAATTTATAAATTAACGGTTTAATTGATGCCTGACTTTTTTTCTTTCATTTCTGAATGACCACTTCTGTAATCGTAAAAAGTTATTTAATTACTCACAAATCTTTAATTAATTTTATTTTCATAAGTTTTCTGAACATTAAAGTATTTTATAGCTTTTTATTTTTAGATATTTTTCTTACATAAAAAACTAGTTCTTATTTAAAAAAAAAAAGTTATAAGGAACGTCAAGGGTTAAGTATTTTCTAGTAGCTTGAGAAATCATCTAAAAACCAATAAAGATGTATCATCTGGGAAAGGAATCATATTAATTCTTAGTAATGAGAATATCGGCAATATCAATTTTGTCATATAAATATGCGCGTTTCTCAAAAGTCAGCGGTGGTATATATCTGCGATCATTTCGCGCGTGGGATACGTTTTATGACTAACCGGTAAGTTGAAGCACACATACTCTACAGTTCCTTTATAATCTCGACCTTTAACTGCTAAATAAGGCTTAGCGACAATAATAAAATAAATCATGTAATAATAAGCGGAAAAAAATTAAGGGAACATCTTTTCTCACGCAGAAACATCATAGCCTACAAAAGACGCTCGACAGTTTAAACGGTAGTTTATTTTTTTTATTTAATTTTATTCCTTTTTTTTTCTTGAACGCTTCGAACGTTCGCTTATGGTTCAGACTACACGTTGGTATTACAATTTTTTTACAAACATCTCAAGCCTTTGGAACGAATGATGTATATTATACACGGTTGACACGTGTGTCTTGACATCAATTAATGATTCTATTGAAAAATTGACAGTGACTAATGAAACGCACAGTGGCAAATCGCGCGATATTTTATTCGCTTGCACATATACATACATGTATATAAGGTATTAATGAACCCGGTGTTATGCGCGATAGGAGTTAACGATGTATTACAAAATGAAGATATGTAATTGTGTTTTATATCATTCTGATACATTCATCTTGAAATTGGAATTTATGCTCAATCAATTATGCATCCCATATAATAGATACCAGTCTACCGGCTAATTTTTATCCGTTGATTAAATTTCGAATGATAATCTTATAAAGTATAAAGGTGTGCTGTTGCAAAAGGATGCCATTTATCCGCGGCGGTATAAAATTACGTTTGTAAAAAGGATAAAGAAGAAGAAGAAGGAAAGTACAATCAACATCATCCTATAGGCTTGCATATATATGCAAGCGTTAAGCTTGTGCTACTTAAGGAATAGTAAAACGTCCTACTGGTCACACACAGAATATGCTAATGAGGCTTTAAAACTATTATCAGAAGCCTGAGAAATTTCTCTTTTATGCTTCGTGTCGTGAGTTTTCCTTCTTTTTTTTTTTCTTCTTTGCTAAGAATGATTTTGACCTCCCTATATATCCGTAATCCAGGTGCTTATTGCTCGACACGGATAAATATGTATGTGTATATACGTGTATATAAGCTAAAGAAACGGTAATGTTTGATGCAAATTTTCAAAAGGCCAAAAGCCTTTAAATGTCAACGATGATGATTCAAAGATGTAAATGATTGCTATTATCTAACTGAATATGATTATTATTGGAAATTTAATAAGGAAGACTTTATTGGGAATCGCATTGATACGATTATATGTCTTTCATAATTTATAGATTAGAGGAAATTGGTTAGTGTAATGCAAAATAATATTACGCGCGCACGATATAATTTATTATTTAGTTTTTACATCAAGATTTTTCATGGACATTTATTAAATCTCTATTTTTTAAAATCTTTTCTTATTTTTTTATTAAATTTTTTTTTCATGGTTTTAATAGGAAAATAGATGAATTAATTTTCATAATCATATAGAATTATAAAATATTACAGGTATTCGTAGTGGTTAGAGTTCCAAAACTTGAAGCTAAACTTGAGGGTGAAGTAATTGCTCTTGTAGTTACTTATACTTCCCTGTTACTTTTCCTATATCACTTCTATTTATCTTCAAATACATCTGTACTATAATTTTAAAACATACTGCTTTAAAGGTATTGCTCTTAAGGCATTGCTCTTTCTAAAAATATTTAAATGATTGGATGAGCTAATAGTTTGTTTATTTGTTGCACAAAATATTATATATTAAAAGAAAAAAATGAAAATTCTATTTTATTGAATTCTGTTTCCTTATAAATTTTAACTATTATCACATTAATTAGATACCATGAACTGTTGAAATGAAATTAATTATAAAATAGTACCTTACTCTTTTTTGGTAAGATGTCACTTTCTTATAATTTTAATGCGATAACATATGCTACAGCTCATTGCCAAGATGATAACTATTTCTATTCAGATCATTGCATATACAGTACCTTTTATAATCTGTTACCATGATAATATCTTGGATTGCTCAATCGTTAATTCATACATTCAATCTATCGCAGCTTAACAAATACATGTAAAATTAATTTAGTAAAATTAATTTAATAAAATTGTGAAACTCAAAAACTCTAATACAACATTTCTACGTTTATAATACCTTCCATACAGCATTTGAAACATAAATTTGAAAGACTAACCTAATTTATTCTAAACATTTCCAAGTATTCATCCAAGCCGCATATAATTTGTTGATGAGATCATTAAGATTCGTGAAATTTTACATCAAAGCTTTAGGGAACAGCTTAAAAAAAAGTAAAAGCAGAATTATTTTATGAAACGAAAAAAGGTGTGCGGCGTAATATACAAGGGAATAAAAAACCTAAGAAAAATGTCAGAGTAGAAACTAAAAATCGCACGGTAAAGTGTCAACCAAGTACAAAACAAGTCTAAAATTTTGTAGTATCAAGTTTCCATACAATGATGCTTATAAAAAGGGAGTGATTTTAGGATACGAGATGACTTTTAACATTTCTGCGCCTTGTTTTTTATGCTCCTCTTGTTTCCTTATCCATAGCCAAATTCCATAGACTTTCGGAGCCTTATCTCAATTTCTTGCTCTTGGGATGCATGAATTTACATATTACATTCTACGAAAATATAGCAGCTAATGGGTGGAAACTTGACTGGGAATGTTGTAGAAGCTTTTTTTATGGAAATTCTTTGAAATTCTTGGATAGTATTTTGTAAATGGAGATTAGAGAAATTGTTTTTGGACATTTTATGCTTGTTGATTGAATTAAAGTTCCTGCTTAATTATTGAGCTATTTTAAATTTTTATTTTAAACTTCGCAATATGTATTTTAACGTTTTCACCCTCTCGCGGATGAGTAAGTGAGAGCATATTGAGCTTTTTTTGTTGGACACTTCGCGGAATATATTGGTAATCGATGATTGCGGAATAATTAACTTCCCGATTGGTTAGAGGATTCGAGAGATGTCTATGTACTAACGGTCAACATCCATATAGTACATAAAACCAATGCATATTATAGATTAACATTCCGCAACATATTTTGAAAAATTGAACCAAATACTCGGTACTAACGACAAGTTGTCAAATGACTCGCAAAGACCAGCGACTTATAATTCTAATAACATAAGCGCGTGCCACGCAGCAGTCGGGTACGGAACTAAATGTTAACATTTTGATAAGCACGAACGAATTTCCGTCGCAGAATTTATGTATATTATACTTGAATTGATATACCTGATTTTCAATAAAGAACGAGGTAGCACCTTCTTCAGCCAAAAACGGGATAACACTATGTTCATCTCAATAAACAATTTAGCGAATCGTTTTAAATCTACCAAATTTATTAAAGAATAATTAATTTTTAATCTAAATATAAAATACAAATTTTATACTTACATATTATATTCTCATTTATTTAATAATCCTAATCAATCTATTGTACCTACTTAATAATTTCAAATCTTCATTCACATTGTGATTAAAATTCATATTACACACTTTCAGCAAACCATCGTAAATGGAAGAAAAGAAAGAAAAGACATTGTGGGTGAAATACTTCTAACTGCTTTATTAATTTAAATAGAATTTCTTAAATTTTAAAGTACAGTTTTAATAATTAACGCATAAAAAAAATATTTCCATAAATCATAAGAGTGAAACAAATTTTCCATAAATTTTTAACAAACCAAATATCCAGCTGAGTGTATTTAAATTCAGCGTGGGATACTTTCCCACGTTCATACGTCAATAATAACGACACCGCAATACAAACCAAAGATACTCATAAATTCAAGCAGCAGCTAAACTTTTTAAAGTCATTAAAAACCACAAAGATATGCCTCCAACTCCATATCAGATTTCGTAATAATTTCCTTTTAGCCGGAAGCGCTTCTATCCACAATTTATGGAATCCTTAATAAAAAAAAGGTCAATATATAAACGTCATATAGTAATCGCACCTTTTTAATACGTGAGAACAAGGAAAATAAAAAAAAAAAAGAAGAAAGAAACGAAGACATCATATTCGCGGTCGGTAATAAAACAATCTCCATAGAAATCGATGACTCGATCAAACGAGAACGCTTTGGCGCTGAAGAAAAGCCCAGAAGTCATCTTATGGGAACCAAAGTGTCTAAGTCTTCGCATATATTGGCAATAACGCGCGAGCGTCCAACAATTAAGGTGAAAGGCAAATAGGCTCCCACAAATAGAGATTCATTCAACTTGTGGTCCTTCTTATTTTTCAAGAAAAATAAAAAAAAATAAGAAAAAAAAACGATCGTTTAATATACTTCTACATATATACATATACTTATGTACCTTAAGTTTAACCTACCGATTCAAGCGTTCGGTTAGTGTGCACATTCGTGCTCGCCTTAAGGGATTTCTCTTTTAGTAATCTTTTTTTTCTTCTTTTTTTTTACTCAGTAGTAAATCGTGGTATAAGGAAACAAGCTTGAAAAAAAAAATTAACGTGCTGCTCTTTCTCTAGTTCGTGCGATAGATTCGTGATATATATTATCTTTCTTTCTCACTCTCCTTTTTTAAAAATTTTTTTATTAAATCTTATTCAAAGTTTTTGCTTGTACTTATCTGATATGATATCTGAGGTATAAGAAAAAAAGCCAGTCAACACCCACCTGATATATTATATACTTCAAATATAATACGCACTATATATAAACGCGAATGAGAATTAGTTCGTTGTGTATGTACATATTAAACTTTGAGAGATTACACCTCATCAATTTTACCTTTCGAATAAAATCGCAATACTAATAGTTTTTAGTTGTACCGCGTATATACTCTTGCTGTGTAATAACGGATTTTAATATGAGTAGTTTATGGTTAAAAAGGACGCTGAATATGGATACTTTTTTAATGTTTTCGTAATATCTGGAATAACTTGGATTTAGATATGCTGAGGTATAGAAATATCAAATCTTTGAATCTATTGAACTTTTTTTCAGTTAATTGAATTAATATTCTTTTAGGATTTATATAAAATATTTTATTAAATACTTTTAGATATGTTATCGAATATTGTTATATAATATGCATTTAAAATGTTATATCACAAATGAAATTTTATATATGATACATACATAATTTTATTTAGTAATTAAATAATCGAATTATTTAACGTGAATGAAAATTTGATGTAGCCGAAATTTTGATGATATTTTTATAGATCAACACTTTGAAAAATGTTGTGTAATTTTAACAATTTTGTATGTTCTATATGAAATACGAACAAATTTTTTATTAAAATTAACAAATAAATTGTGCATAAATTTTTAATAAAAATTTTTACATGAAAATTCATGTAATCGAAACAAATACAAAAATTTTGTGTAAAATTTTAGCACGTTAATTTTTATACAATAAAATTTTTAATAGAAGTAAACAACTTTTTTACAGTGTATATGAGTATTTTGTAATTTTTGTTTTCACCAACATAAATTATTTAGAAATTAATATGAGCTTAAGTATCAAACGAATAATCAAAACTACAATGCTTCATAGCATCCCATCTTTCAGAAGAGAAATTTAACTAATTCTCGCAGGCTTTATGCTTAATAAGCAATAAAACACAAGCGTTACATCTCCTCGCATTAACCAAAACCTAAAGAAGCCAACGTACATTATAAATCTATCCGAATGAAGCAGTTATCGCAATAAATAAAATCATATTTAAATCCCAGCTAACTAATACCATAATATTCTCTTGTTAAAAGGAGAAAAGAAAAGAAAAAAAAATAACGACGAGTTTCTTACCTTATACACATGTCGCAATTGCAATATTATTGTTCCATTCTATTAAAATGCATTGTCCGTGATTTTCTGCGCTTTAAGATCGATTAGCCTTTTTAAGGTAGGCGTGGTGAAATATATATATATACGTATATACATGTATATATATCGTATATACGAAAATACCATATAACATTTAACGCTTCCGCGAGTGAAAGCGCGCACCGAGTGTATGGTTATACACAAAAGTTTTATATTAGCTACCATCGACGAATATAGCGTCGACCTTTCACCTTTTATGTGTATGCACGTATATATATGCGCCCAAGGAGGTGAGAGTATATGGGAAGCGCGTAATGTTTTTATTTTTCCTTCAAAAAAGAAAGAAATGAATAACAGAATTGTAAACTCTTGTACACAATCCTCGTGCGGTGCGTCTAATTGAAACGATACCTTAAGTTAGTGTATATATATTAGGTACGATTTCAACAGAGAACTTGTATATGTGTATAAGAAGAATCATAATGCGTAAAAATGGAAGCTTGAATGTTACGTAATTAAGCGGGTGGTATATACGAACTATAAATCAAGCTATATAAGATACTTATTATAGGTTGCGTCTAGACATTAATTGATGTACCATTTGTATATGATTATTTAGTTTATTTACTTTGAGGATAATAAATGGATAATGAAATGTATTGAAGAAACTATGCATAAAACTTAAAATATATTTTTTTTTAATATCTATATTTCAAGTTACTAGAAATTCCGGCAGTCTTGTGTTTCCTTCTAAATAAAAAATCTGCGATTTCTTACCTTTGTATTATATTGTAGATAGAACCTTCTATGTTACAAACCTAAATATCATCTCAATGATTTCGTAAGTACGAAAATTTTCTTCAACAGGGGTACATAATATACGATTCGATATTCCAATACTTTATTGATTGATAGCCATTGTATCTTTCTTTCCTCCTGATGTTTGCTCAAGGTAAATTATAAGCTGTAAAACAATCGCTTTTGAATATTGTACACATCTAAACAAGCGTTGCATGGTCATAAAAGAACGAAGAAGAAAAAAAAATGAAACGATGCAATATATTTCTTTGAAGAAAGAAAGAAATAAATAAAAAAAAATAGAAGCGAAGAAATATTTGCAACTGATATTTCCCCACAGTAGTGAGTATTCGTAGAACAAGCTCACGATTATTATTTGCCCCCAGGAGGTGAGAGCTCTTCTATGTAGGTATAAAAAGATGTATACGCGCACCGAGATGCTTTATCTTCTTATATGCCTTTTTTTCATTCACTATATGGCGAATCGAAGATGCGAAGTTGAACTTGTTTTTGAAGATATATTAATTTTCTTATATTTCTGAATATAATATACGCAAACTTATTTTTAGGTTATGATAACGATATTTTGCATTTAGTATATTAAAATTATCATTTTTATTATGATTGATTGTTTTTGGAATAAATGAAATTGATTGTTTCTTTAAGTAAAGTTAAATCGATTGAGATGTGCTTTGAAAAATTGCTTGATTGATTGTGTGTTTTGTTATAGGCAACTTTCTCCTTAAAATAAATGGTTATTAAATTTTAAGTGTAAAGCTTTGGTAATTACGTAGGTTTCAGGGTTTTTTAACTAATTAAGTTATTAAGACGAATCAGTAAACATATTACGCTCGGACACATTGTTATATACTTTATTTTCTAGCCACTTGAAACAATTTTTTATAATATGCTTTTTATGCACAGTGAAAAATATAGGAAAAATTACGATTGTTTATAGTAAAGTTGTCATAAAATATCATTACAATAAACAATTGCTACAGCAGAGAGTAAAGTTTATCTGAAACATACAAGTTTACATTCTATTTTTAGCAAATTACATTATAAATTATGATAATTTTTCAACTTTACTATTAATCTTGTAATTTTTATTACAACATGTTTCTGTGTGTGTATAGTAGATAAAATTACATTTTTTTATCTCAGAAAAAATTATTACTATTCTAATATAATTTTATATATAATATGGAAAAATCATTGTTAAATTTTATTAATTTAAATAAATATGAAATGATTAAGAAAATTAAAGAATATACTTTTTCCAAAAATAACGTTGATGAACAGAACTTAGTTCATAATCAATTGTAAAGAAATATCGTATCTATAAAATTTAAATTTAGAATAAACTATTTACAATATTATTTTAATATTCAAAATTTCAAATCTTATTGTCTAACCAATTCCTTATATTATGAAACCTCTTCCATTGAAAGCCATTAAAAAATCACCTTTAAATCTGCAAAGCATAATGATCAAAGAAACCAAATAAAACGAGGCACTTATTTATGAAGTACCGTGGCTTTGCAATTAAAAAATAATCAGAAATGAAAGTGTTACCTTCCATATTACATACATCCACACCTACACGAAATCATAACATTTTATAGAAATACAACAAAGAAGAAAGAAAGAGAGAAACAAAAAAAAAATCAATTCCCTTTTACAATATTATTCTTCAATGTAGATATACGGTTAATTGCATTCGTGTAACTGTTGGGCTTTCAACCTGCTGTGAACATCGCTTATTAAAAGTGTTTTATAAAGAACATTATAACTCTCTTTTTCTCTCTCTCTTTCTTTCTCTCTCTCATTTCCATCATATATATATATTTTATAAATGCATCAAGAAATTATTAGCCTTCGATTATATATGAAGTCTATTTGTTTATTTTAACTCGAACAAAAATGAAAAAAAGATTTAGAGGCTGTAATACGCGCCAAGTGATTTGCATGAAACACTGATTGAAACGACTTGTCGAACAAGCCATGCATATACTCAAAACTCCAGAGGTATATATATGTGTACACATAGTGGAAGGAATATATTTATAAGGTGTGTGCTTGCACGCCTTGTAAATATAAAGTATATATATGCATGTAAAGTATTGGCAGAGAAAGTTTTGTTTGGTTATTATGTTTATTTTTTAATTTCAAATTATTATTTCTTTTGTTGCTTCTGCATGAATTGAACGCTGCTTCTTCAGCTTTTATAAAGGCTGTGACTGCGAAAATTTTCGAATATTTATGCAGATATTAACAAATTGACGCTATTGTCTCTCTTGGCTCGTTTCTCATTTTTCATTTGACTCCATTGTTTTAACGCTGAGCGGGGAGAGCTTGTGTGCTTTCTTTTTCTATACACAAACCTGACATTTGCTGTCTTAATAATACGACACGAGGAAGCTGGAAGTTCTTCTGTTTGTTTTCTTTCTTTCTTTCTTTTTCATTTTTTTTGTGTTACATCTTATACAAAGATGCAACGACTTAGAGGAGGTCGAAAAAGTGTATTAGCATTTCAAGGAGATTGTATGTGGTTGTTTGAAATTTCAAAGGTGCAAAGATTTAATTTTAAAAATACATATATTAAAATTTAATTATACAAGGAGAGAAGTTGAATTATTCGAACGATAAAAATAAAATATAGTGGTAAAAATGTATATGTATTTATTTTTAATTTGGTTTTACGGAGTAACATTTAATTTAACTAAAATATTATATCTAAAATATTTATTTTAACTCTTTTATAAATATAAAACTACGTATTTCAAGAAAATATTTTACAAAGATGTTAATTTATAATCTTTATCAACAGAAACGCTTTCATTTCTTAGTGGCAATTTTTACAGATTATAACGTTTTTCAACTATCTAAAAACATTGTCTGATATTTTTTGATTTTTTTCTAATTTCTCTTTTTTAATTTGTTTTTCTTGAAAGTATTATAAATCCTTTGTTAATATGGTTTTTGGTTTTCTTGTTGGTTTTTAAACGTTATAAATTTTCCTTTTTTTTTAAAAATTTTTTTTTTATTTTCTTTTTTTTATATTTATTTTTTTTTTTTAATCCAAAAAAAAATTCAAATCATCTTATGTTTTTTACTATCTGAATGACTCTTACTAAAATTTATATAACTAGTCAAAAAGTTTCCGTTTATTTTTTATTTTTTTTTCTCTCGTTTACTTAAATTTTTTTGCTAAATAAAATTTTGACTTTTTTTTTCCTTCTACCTTACCAAAAATTTAGCTCTGCGATTCAGCAAAAATTTTATTCATTTGACATGACAAAATATTACTATTGACATGGTCTATTGTTGTTTACACCATTTTTAATGTTCAAATTTCTACCAGGGCTTTGTATAATTTAAAAGTTTCCAATGTCAAGAGGATTTTCAATTAGTTCAATTTTGATTAATACGTGGTAAATATATTAAAATAACTTTTATTCAAACAAATTATTTTCTCATTGGAATATTTTATTAAAATTGATTTGATCTTGCTATTTTCTTTTGTATTATTAATAAGCTATTCTTAGAAATAATTATCCTGTAAATCAATAACGTTCGTAATGTCGCTAAGCTGCTTGTTTGTTCATCAAGTAAAACAATTTAAAGTTTATTCAGATGGCCTTAACTTGATAAAAATATCTTCAACTTCAATAAGTAAAACAATTGTAATTGCTACTCATAAAAATACTTAAAAATTTTTTTTTGGTTTATAATTATAAAATTAAATGTTTTATTTTCATTTAAAATAAAAATTCGAATCATTTTGCTAGGAATAAGGAATAAAAAAAGGGATAAGATAAGGTAAATAAAATAATCGAGTTCGTAAGTGTTTCTACGACTTGGCGAATTTTTATTGGTAGATCGGTTTTAATATTGTGCGTGTTGAAAAGGCGATTGACAAATATACACCACACAAAAGATACATTGCGTCATTTATATATATCCCGATTATGATATGACATGTGTGCATTGCCACGATAACATAACAATCGTTATCGTATCTTTCATTTTTTTTATTTTTACGTCAACTGACAAAAGTTTCTTTTCTCGTACATAAATTCATCGTCGTTTCTAAAAGTGTCTCTTCTTTTTGAAAGAAGAGATTTTGCCTTGTGTATATAAAATACAAAAAAAAAGGAATTAAAAATATAGCTATGAATGTGCTTATTATTGTTTGCATTAAAAAAAAATTAATGAAATTAGAGCTATGCACACGCGCGCTCAAAATGAATGCAAGAAAAATTTGTTTTTTTTTTCGATGATAAGTCTTTTTTAGCGCGCTATAAAGCTAAAGCAATAAGGACTCGACAGAAAATTATAGTATACAAAGTTTTATATTTCATATATATATTTATATCTGTTTAATTTTATTTTCTCTCTTTTCATTCGATTATCGCTCTTTGTTCAGCACTAAGTACAATCGAGATACGATAATGCAAAGAAATAAAAAAAAACAAGAAAATTTCTTCTATTATGTGCGTAGTGTTTGTGCATGGACATCTTCTTTTTCTTTTTTTTTAATAATCATATTATCCTTCTTTTCGAACTTTGCTTATTTATCGAGAGCTACATGACTAAGGACTATCCGATCATACATTTATAAAATTATTATAATATAATAATATATAATATTTATATATATTTATATTCGTAAAGTCCTATTATTTATAATATAATAATAATAATATTAATAATAAAATAATAATAATAATAATATTAAAAACGCCGTAATACGTTAAGCTATGTACAAAGCGCGACTGCAGTCTCATTTTATTTTATTTTTTTTATAATTTTTTTTTGGAGATACAATTGAAGAGAAAATTTAAAAAAAAAGGTGTACAGAGAATCGAAGAGGGAAAAAATAATAAAACACACGAAAGAAAGTAATTCGTCTCTCTTTTTCTCTCATTTTTTTTTTTTTTAAATTGTTATATACGGAGGCTAATAAAAGCATTGCTCTCGATATTTGAATCATCGAGAGGCCGCAGCTGCCGCTTCGCGAAAATTAACGCTTGACTGAATAGTTTGGTTATATATTATATTTAGTCGCTTTCTTATTTTCTCTGTTTCTCGCTCTGTCGCGTTTCCGTGTTCGTAATGCGATACACTGAGCCACGACCATCCTTTTCTTTTCTTTTTTTAAATTTTATTTTCTCTTTCTTTTTTGTTTTTTTTTAAATAAACGCGCGCCAATATACTGCCAAAGTACGTGCGACACTTTTCTCAAGTTAGAGTATCGGATTACTTGTTTTCGATTTTTGGTTTTCGATTTTATGTAAGCTGGGAGAATAAAAATATATATTTTTTTGATTCGATAATGGTTCGATTTACGATTTTTTTTTCTTTTTCTTTTATGGAAAGGATTGAATTTCAAAATTTTTTATTTTTAAGTTTGTTGTACGATCGTTTGCGTGATTTTGAGAAAAGTGCGATAAAATTAACATTATTCTGACTTTATATGCAAAATGTATAAAGACAGTTTCTCTTAAATCATCTTTAATTTAATATATATAATCTCTGTACTTTGCGTCATTACTAAAAATGATGAAAGTTTCTTTTTTTTAGATCGACAATTTCTCTTTTTTATTCATTACACTAAAAATAGAATTACTTTTTTACCTACTTAATTGTTACAGTTTTCGTTCACTGGTATTTTTTCAACTTTCTTTTACAAAATAAATATTACGCAGCTGATGATAAAAGTGGTACAAGTCATAAGTTTAAAAAAAAGTAAAAGTACTTTACAACGTTCTTTTTATCAAAATACAAATAAAAGAATTTCATCCACTTGTACTTTCAGATACGTAATTGTTCTAATATACATTTTGAAAATTATTAATAAAGTAATCCTTTTTTCAGTGCAACACAAAACCAATTTTGAAACTCAAGTTTTCCATCAAACATATTTTTATAAATAACTCTTTAAAATTATAAAATAATAATTTATATAGCAAAAATAGTTCACTGGTATTATATTGAATAAAATTCCTATCCGTCGTTGATAAATTCAATAAATAATTATTTGTGCCATCGCGTTGAATGTAAAATTAGTTTGCGAGCCGTCGCTTCGTGTGTTCAGCGGTCGCTCGTCATTTTCACGAGAATGCGCCATGTAATAGACACACGGCTCGTAATACGCACACGCGATAAGTCACAATCAAGTCACTTGGAACATTTCGCAAGAGAATATATGTGTATCCATAGGTCTAAAAAAAAACTAAACGAATGTTAAAAGAAAAAAAAAATGAAATTCTCCTCACTTCATTGTATTATAGTGTCGCACCCTAAGGCTTGGGCGTGGTTATACTTGTTACGGTAGCTGAAGAACAAAAAAAAAACAGAATAAGAATAAAGAATAAAAAAAAAAAAACAACAATCACTTCGCGCGTTGCCCGGTAGCGCGCATCTTCTCCTCTTTTCTTTTTCGCTCCATTATTACACAGTCCAATTTTGAAAGGATGCCCTCAAGGCTTCTTCTTCTGGATACTGTTTCTCTTCCACCTGCTGGTCGGTTGATTTTGGTACGGCAAAACAGAGATTTTTTTTTTTTCGCTTTTTTTTTATTTTGGTATGCTTCCTTCTTCTTGATGTATATAATGTTGTTGCCAAAAGGGACAATATGTTTGTGCATTGGATTGGATTGGTATTTGCAGGATTTGATAATTGCAGGATTTTTTTTTAAAGAAAGGAGATGAAAAAAGACGTTGCTTAGAGCGAGAATGAAAAATATAAAGTGAGAGAGAGAGAGACGATTTATAGATAAGATACAGAAAGACAGTGATAGAGAGTATAAGATTAAGAAAATTTTTATATATAAAAAGGACTGCTGGACTAGCGAGAGCGCAGGAGTTTTATTTTATTTTTAGTTCATATATTTCTTTACTTTTTATTTTTTTTAAATTAATTAATTAAGCGAAAGATCCCGCGTCAATCAGCGCCGGTACCTAAATATAATAGCGTTTATTTTTTCTTCATTTTATATAAATTACGTATACGTCCGACTTGTGCGACGAACAAACGACGGACGGAAAATAAAAGAAATTTGAATGAAATCGGTTCATGATCATAATGTAGATTAGCAAAAAAATCTACATGTATAGTCTGCTTTTCTTCTGAGAAAAATAAAAATAAAAAAATAGGAGATCGGATAAAGAAGAACGTGTGTCCATATATAAAAAGAAAAAAAAATTCTGTAATATGTTAGGATTTAAGAATGAGAGGAAAATTGTGAATAAGAAATAGAGAAGATAAATAGGGGGGGTACTGGCGAGTCGGCCGAGGATGGCTTACTAGTACCTAGAGTAGCCATTCGAATAGCCATTCGAGTAGCCGTTGGAACCCTTGTAAGGAACGGAGTGTATGCTCCTGGAACAGAGATTGTGCCAAACAAAACGAAAGGTCAGAGGATATGCCGGTTAAATTTTTTTTTTTTTTTTTTTTTTTTTAATTATCGTTAGTATAAAAAAAACCCATCACCGTCGGCGAAAGCTCAGCTTTATTTTTATTCTTTTTTTTTGACAATTGACAACCTCTTAAACACAATTTGGCGGCCTTCGCTTTTATCACCACGAAATCAACATGATCTACAAACAAAAACGGTTTTCTCTCAACACTTTCCTCGTTTTTAAAACGTATATATCAAAGACGCAGAAAACAAAATAAAATAAAAGAACAAAACAATTAATAATATCACAGTCGTGCTAAGAATAAAAAAATATAAAGAATATAGAGCGCCGACGGCCGTTGTGTTATCGAGGTTTATACAATTGACATTTTCAATATATATATTTTTTTTTGTCACTTCGCCACACGGGATTTCAAATTATATACGCGTTTTTTTTTTATTTTTCTATTTTTTTCTCCCATATGTCCAGATTATAATGTAATAATGAAAGTTTGTTAGTGTAATAGAAAATGCAAAGTATAATAATGCTGCATGCTGGGTAGAATTTAGGCTGGGTGGGGTAAGAATAATGTCAAAGCAAATAGGCAAAAATATATATAATTAAAAAAAAAAAACACGAATCAAAAACGAAACTTGCGTCGCGTTATGATAAAAAAAAAGGAAAAAAAAATATTTAATGAAAAATCACGCGAGTAAATTGAAATGAAAAAAAAATAGTAATAATAAACGGCTTGCAAATTAAAGCTTTTTTTAATGTATGTAGCGGATGATGGTCGGGCGTGGGTCTATAAGGGGTTTTTGACAATTCTGCTCTTTTTTTTTCTCGACGTGTCGATTGCATTTTTTTTTTATAATTTCGCGCGTGTGTGTGTATGTATGTGAATTGCGAGAAGGCAGGAGGTTTTTTTTTATTCCGAGCCGAGCTCCCGCTCACCGCCACCCACATCTACAACAGAACAGAAAAAAAACAAGACCACCGCCATTACACACAAGGTAACCATTAGGCGAGCTAAATTTAAAAAACTCATAAGGAGTTTGCTCGCGCGCAAAACAAAACAAAACTAAAAAAAAATCACAGACACATATTTATACTACACACATAAAAAAAAACAGAGAAATAAGAGAATAGTGTGTGTGAAGAGTTATAATGTACGTGTGTACCCGCGGTTTAAAGACAGCGAAAAAATGAAAAAAAAAAAAATAACGTCCGTTATACGATCTGCGCGTTATCCTTCTGATTTATAGGTTACGCGTCGCGACAGAAAATATCATCTCGCGAACAAGAAAGAGATAGAGGAAGATTCTTGCGGACTTTTTTTACTTGAATATATGTATGCCTTTAACAGAACCCTCCCCCTTAGACTTCTCTTTTGTGATTTGCGACGAGACAAGACGATCAATTTTAGAAACGTTTTCAAACGCTTTATTACATACTCGCGAACTTATTTCTTTTATTTTTTTTTCGTTTACAACGATAATACTATTCCGCCCGCGTTGACTGGGTCTTTAAACAAACTAACTGAACTCACAAATGTATATAATTTGACTTTAATGGGTTAATTTATGTTCAAATTTAAAAGCTATTTTTTCGCATGATGAGAGTATAAAACTTTTACAATAATAGATTTACAAATACTGAATGAATACTGGGCTAATATTGTGCAGAAAAGACTTTTTGAATTTAAAAATTTTAAAGCACACTGATTCTAAAAGTAATAATTTTCAAAGAATCTATTTCAAGTATTAAATATTTCTAAGTACAAAAAAAAAGTTGTGAAAACTTTTGTAAAAAACAATAAATATATGAGTGATCATGCTAAAAGTATAATAAGGTTATTAGAACTCATTTACATAATGTTAAATGTCAAATACTTCGACTAGCTTAAATTAAATAATAATCAGTATAGAAAAAATTATTCATTGTTAAGGATAGCCAAAGAAGAATATGGTTAATTTTGTATTATTTGTAAGTTTAGTCAATTATTTCAAAGATTCGTAGCCAAAAAAAAAATTCACAAAAAATAATTTTCCACGAACCAAATTATAATTTTTTTATTGAATTTTATTATCGAAACACGTCGCAAGATACGCGTAATAAAAAAAAAGAATACATTACGGCATAATTCCTATTATAAGGACGTTAAATAGCGCGCGAGCGAGCGAGCAATTCGCGAGTTATTAAAAACGTAATTGTACATATATATAAGTTGTGTTATTGTGTGTCCTCATGCTAAATCATTAACCAAGAGATAAGTACGTTATTTTACTATATTACAATCATTAATATCAGATATATGTATATTTATGTATACGTATATATATAGAATTTTTTTTATTTTTCATCGTGCAGGTGCAAAACTTGTTATTCGTTAATTTTCGTCCACGTTCTCAGTTTAATTTGTTACGTAACGTATCATCATTCGTACGAAACTTGTGTGCACAGATTAGTTATTATTACAAAGATATTTTATTAACAATATTACTTTTTTTAATTATTATTGCTACTGAGAACGAAGATCGTATGTTATGTCTTATATCTATTAATTACATTATTTAATTAGGGGGAAACCGGGACGAACCGGACCACTGGGTAAATCGGATCACTGCCCTTTATATAAAAAACTATTGTACATTGGAAAACTTAAATGATTATGAAAAACTTTAATAAAAGAAGAAGATATTTAGTGTATCAAAATAAAAATTTTAGTGATAAGTACTACTTTTTTATATAAAACATTGGTCCAATTTACCCAAGGGTCTGATTTGTCCGAATTTCTCCTAAATTTATATATTTTCTGCTTCGAAAGATGTGAAACTGATGTATCTTAAAAAATCATTCATTTTATCACAGTTGATTTAAAACATAAACTTCATATTTTAAAAAATAAGAACAAAACATTCGATTCACATAAATTAAACATTCTTTCGAAGCAATTAACTTACACTAAACAAGAAGGTGGTCCACGAAGGAAGTTACAAGTTACAATATACATTCTCTTTTGTACGACAGACTCTAATGAGTTACGGACACGCGTATAGTCGAGGACGTATGTACGTCAGATTTGTTATAATACACATGACGCTTGGCAATGTCAATTTTCAATTTTTTTTTATAATTGTCGCGCAATCGCGTTCCGCGAAAAAAAAGGAACGAGGAAGGAGTATATAACAGAAGTAAAAAGAGACGGATAGAGAGAAAAATGAAAGAAACGTCGCGGAGTGGTACATACGTTCAAAGTTGACAAACCGGTTTTTCTTTATATACACTTGAAAAAAAAAAAAAAAAAATGAGTGAGTAAGAAAGAAAGAGAGAGACTCTCTTGTATGTAACGTGGATTATAGTTATTGATCTTGTACGTACGCGCATTGTCATATTCGTATGCAACTTCCTTCTGGAACCATAATAACGCGACAAGTAAATTGAAGAAAAAAGAAAAGAATTCACACATCGCGTTTGTAATAAGAAAGAGTTGAAAGACAAGTAAAGCAGCCTTTTCTTTTAAAAATGTGAATTTGACATTATCTTCTGTTTGTAATAATTCTTTAAAGATATAACCTCGATGATTATTATTCTTTTTTTTCTCGACAAGTATAAGTATATAAAAGGCTGATTTACTCGAAGACAGCGACAGAACAGTGAGACACAGAGAAGAAGAGAAAAAAAGTAAGAAGAGAAATAATGGAAAAGAAAGTAAAGCAAAGTCAAAAGAGCGTAGGTGGTTTTGAAGAACAAAAAGAAAAAAGAGAGAGAGAAAATAAAGGAAAAAATCAAGAGAGAGAGAGAGAGTGAGTGAGTGAGAGAGAAAGAATAAACGATGAAAAGAAGGAAGAAATAAAATAAAAATGTAAAAAGAGTGTTACCTGTGTTGTTTAAGATTATCCTGGCGTTTAAAGGACTTGCCGCATACTTCGCAGGTGAAGGTTACGTCGTCCTTGTGGCTACGTTCATGTATCATAAGATTATAAGGCTTAGTAAAACGTCGCTGGCAATACTTGCAAACGAACTCTACGGTGCACTTGGCACGCATCTTCTGTCTACGGCCGAACTCCCTGCCGTGCCCCTCTGTCTCCATTGGCATTATCGCGAACATCCTTATAAATTCCCACCGCCTTTTAACGGGTATATACTCAAACTTCAAATATATATATGTGTATATATGTATTGGTATCTTTGTGTATATGCGCTGAGGCGCTCGGTTTTTACTCCCTCCACTTGAGATTTTGTATTACTCTCCAACTTTTGCTGCTTGTGCTTGCAGATATATATAAGTATGTGTATATATAGATATATTCGCCTGCTACTACCTGCCAACAAGAACAAGAGAAGCCATCGTGATATTTTTTTTTATAACTCTTATTTTTTTTATCGTGTACACATATGTGTTGATGTGTGCTTGTGCGTCTATGTGTGAGTAAAATTTTTTTTTTTTTCGTATTTGCTTAGTAAATGACGCGAGTTTTCGCCCACAAGTCGTGGGCGCGTTAAAGTAGCGCGAGTAGCTGTTCATTCGCGCGGTTGATTATTTTCCCCCCTTCCCTCGCTTTCCTCTCTGTCTCACTAACTTGCCTCCCTCCTTTAGGCAAGTTATTGTAGATTATTACTATGGTCTCATTATAATGTGCGACGATCCGTTGTATGAATTGCTAATGCTAAGAAATGCGCGTGTCGAACCTTGAGAAAATTTTCAACGTCAATGACCAATCGATTATTATCGATTTTTCAAATGAGAAAATGTCTTTAGAATTTATGCATACGATTATTTTGTTTCTTATTACATTTTGAAAAATTTTTTTCAAAGATTATTAAAAATTAAAAAAAAAGAGAAATACTATCAATCAGTGGCGCTTAAGCATTAATTTCAAATATTTACAGAATGGTAATATAAACGAAAGAGAGAAAAAAAAAGGAGAAGCTAAAAAGATCAGAGAAAAAGAGAGCTGCTAGAAAGGTTTCGTGCATTATAAAAAGCACCCATTAACTCGCCACGGGGGAGCCTTCGCCTCGTTATATATCCTTGAACCGTCGGGAAAACGCTCTCGTTATAAACCCAAGAGAAGACCATCGGCTCTTCTTCTACTTTATTTTAGCTTCTCTCCTCTTTTTTTTCCTCTCGTTCTTTCATTCAATCGGAATATACTTTTTATTTTAATGAATTTTTTTCTTTCTCTCTTACTTTTTGTGTTACAGCCGAACGGATATTTATTTCTTTTTATCTTAGGCTGGAATCTCGGATTTGACGACAAGAGGAAATTAAGTGAAAATCCTAACACGTCATTTACACGAGAAAAAAGGGGATTTTCGATTAATTATTTTAATTTTATTTTATGAGAGATTGGAATTTTTCTTAAATAATTTACGCTGAGATTTATGCAAGTAATTTTATCACAAATGGTGGTTATGATTTATTATAATTTTTGTTGCGTCATCTTGCGTATTTATTTGAATTATTGGATATTTTACATTTTTTTTATAACAAATGCGATTTGTTAGCTTGACGTGTATCTTTGTAAAGATGTAATGTGAACATCGATTTTTATTTAAAACCATTCAATGGAATCTAATAATTTTTGTTAAATTGCGAAAGAAATTCTAATATAGATTTTTTAGAAAAAAAAATATTTAAATTATAAACGTTATTTTGATTATAAATTATTGATTTATGCTTCTAATTTTTGCAGTACTCAAAATAGTTTTAATATACTACAAATTAAAGTAAAGGTACTTTAATATAAATTTACATGACAGTTTTAAAATCTTAGAATATTTGAAGAAACATTACTATTAAAAGTAAAATTCATCGTTTCTGAATATTCATTTAGTTAATATAACGCCTCAGAAGATTAAAATTTTTATAACATCTATAAAATCTTTGTTTTAAATATTCCAATATTTTTTCATACAAATATTTTTTAAACATTTTTTAAAAATGCGATAACAAAAGCCTATTAAAATAAGGCAATAAAATTATCAAAATAAAAATAAAAATGTATGTTAAATTTCAGCTTTTAATAATGCATTCTCTTAATATAAAACTCTCTCACAAAAATTAAATTTCCCATAACAAATTAACAATGAATTGTTAAGCATAAATTTTCACGCTACCCAAAAAAAAAACAATTTATCTATTACGTTTATAAAAAATAATATTTCACCATTGAAATACTTTCGACCAAGTGAAAAAAGAAAGAAGAGAAAAAGATCTAAATTGGAACATTATTCCGAGCGCCACGTTTGTATGGCTACCGGTATTCCCCTGTTCTGCTATGTGTATATATATAGGTATATGTGTGTATATATAGCGTCGAGTAAATAAGTATAAAACTGCAATGGGGCGTAGTCTTAAAATGGTGGGGCTTAATTGGGTTCTACTGGTGTTACGCGTTCTCTCCGCCCTTTTTTTTGCGTTAGAAGTTACATATCTATACGTAAACGTATACGTAACTTTCTTCTTTTTTTTAGAAAGTACTTTTATTTTATTTCTTCTTGTTTTTTATTTTAAATTTATTTACTTACTTATCTTTTACATTATAAAATGTCCGTACCGGTTACACGTTGTTAACGCGTCGATGGATTTTAGTTCACGGTTAAAATAATAATCAAACTGTGGCTTAACAATATCTGACGTATTGAAAAAAGTATGTATAATATATAAAACGCGGTCTAGGCTTTGTCCTTATATTTAAGTCTACCGTGTACATTAATAATTCATTTGACTTTAATTTTTTTTGAACCCTTGAGTGACAAATATGTAAGTTTTTCACTTGACAGTATCGATAAATCTTATTTGTTTTCTAATCTCAATATATAAAGAAGTTCAGTTGAAGAATATATTTAAATTAATAATAAATACTCACGTCGAACGTTTTGGAATTTATCGATAAAACAAAACTAAAGGATGAAGTATAACGCTGAAGAGACTTGACTTGTGTTTATGAAAGAATCACGGTTTTATATATATGAATGAAGAAAAGGGCTTTCTTTTATAAAAGGGAGTAGTTTGTATTATAAAGAGGAAGGGTTTAAAGTGCTCCCGTTGGCCGGTTCACGGTTGCATCGTATCTCGTACCAAGAGATAGCCTCGTGCGCTAAAAAGAGGGGAGAGAGAGAGAGAGAGAGAGAGAGGAGAGAAAGAGCAGTAAAGGAGAGGGCCAACCGGGAGCCGTGAGAGCTACTGTGCGCCGCCCTATAATACTATATATATATATCTATATGTATATATACATACACACACATATATATGTATATACACATACATATATATACTGTTATAGTACTATAAGCCTATACCATTTTAGCTACCGGTTTTTATTTCTCTTTTTTTTCCGTCTGTCGACCAGTAGCTAACCACATGAGCCACACCCTCTATCTTTCTCCTGTTTACTGTTTTGATCCCCTTTTTCTTATATTTTTTTTTATTCTCATTTAAAGGCGTGTGCAGCGAGTGCAATTTACCGAATCAAATTTAATGTGTGTAGTCTGTATTTGAAATTGTCATGTGAAATGAAATGTATAAAAAAAAAGATTTGGTTATTGACGAATGAAAAATTTAAACACTCACGTGTGAATTATATCTCTGGATGCTGGAATGTCACTGGTCCTCTCTTATTATTTTTCTTCTAAGTCGTTGACAAGGCTGATGATAGACTCTTGAATTATAAAGGCACTTAATTCCAATGAAGGCTTACTGATGATCGCAAAGTTGATTCACTTTTATTGAGTTAATACACTAATGCGTAATAACCGTATACCGTCGACGCAAATTATTTTTGCTGCAAACCGAAATTAAACAATCGAAGTTAAGTCGTTAAAGTTTAAAGACTTGCTTTGGCTTTACAAAGGATCCTCCGATGTATTTAAATACAAGCAGTAATAAATTGGATAAGTTATTTTGAGCCTAGTTAAAAGAATAGGTCTGGATCGTTTGGTTGCGCGGCGTCGACTGAAGAAAAGTCCGGTTGAGGTGAGTTGGGTTACTATAACGTTTCGGGGAGAGATTGGGTATAGCCCCCGGAATAGGTATATAACACACAACACACAACACCGAGAGAGAGAATATATATATATGTATATATATATATATATACACAAGAGAGGAAAGAGAGAAAAGAAGCCCAAGGAGAGGAGTTTGAAAAGAAGAAGAGAATGAAACGACGGTAGGTTTCTCTCTTCTTGTGAAGGTATAAGAGTAGTAACGTTGTGCTGCTGATGCTGCTGCTGTGTCTGCTTCTGCTTTGGCTGCGGCTGGTTGCTCCTGCTCTTTGGCTGCGTGTGCCCGTGTGTATTGCCGCTTTAAAAACTTCTATCTTACTCTCTCTCGTGCACTTTTTACTCTCATGCTATATTACTCTCTTTGTCCTCCTACTACTCTTTTATGCTTCTGCTTATGTGTGAGAAGAGAGAAGAAAGAGAGAGAGAGAAACAGAAAGGTTTACCGATCTCTCTTTTCTTCTGGCTTCTTCTGGTTGGAGGACCCGTAGAGGACCTCCCTACCGAACTCAAAGTTTCTCTCTCTCTCTCTCTCTTTCTTTGACTCTCTATCTCTTTCTCTTGCGCCACTGCCACCGCCACTGTAAAGCGCCGCCGTTGCCGCCACCGTAGAGACCAGTTAGAGAAAGAAAGAAAGAGATAGAGAGAAAAAGTCCGAGAGAGAGAGGTAGTGTAAGAGAGGGAAAGGCGCAGTAGCTCTTTTTATCCAAGAACGTAAGAGAGACAAAGAAAGAGTGAGAGAGAGAGAGTAGCATATATAATGGTATCTTTGTCGCATGGCGAATAGCAGCGCGCTTACTCACAAATCCTTCGACGACGACGGCTTCTTGAGAGAGAGACGAGCTCCCGCGAGTTGCGTTCATTCTCCCCCTCCAGCTTTTAAAACATCTCATCTGGGTACCGCCCCCCTCCCGTCTCTCTCCCCCCGCATGACAGGAACTCGCGCTCGGTCGCGCGCGCGTGCGCGTTCGTTCAAGCGAGCAAAGCTAACGCGGGGGCGGTAGCCCGTTTGGTGTTCCGGAAAAACCTCCGAGCAAAAATTCATTGCTGCCTCGCTTTGTTAAAATCCTTCTCTACATGCACATTTTTTCATCTTCAACTTTCCCTCTTTTTATTCGTTTTTTCATCTTTTTTTGGAAATCTACTTATTTTAGTCTTTTCTTTCCGGTGCAATTATCAAGGATTGTCAATTCTGACAATAGTCGCTATGAATCTAAGGAAGAAAGTTCGAGCATGTGCGACTTTCTTTTCTCTTAGTACATAAATATATCTATATACATGTCTGTGTAAAAAGGTGCGGGTGCGAGGAACAGTTTACCGCACGAGACGAAAAAGAAACGTATATAACATATATACGTAAGAAAGGAGAAAGATAGAGAGAGAAAGAAAAGAAAAGAGAGAAGCGCGGGGGCCGGCAGAGCGCCGCAAGGGTTCCCAGGGCACGTGGGAAATGCACAGTAGTCAAGTTGTCTCGAAACTCTATACCTCCGCCCGCACTTCTTACCTTACCTCATCTATATAACACACAAAGTTGAATTGTTCCCACTGTTCCACGCCCCCTACTGTACGGTGTAAAAAGGCGCGTGCTTCAATATTATATTTTAAAGCTCCGCCTACTCAGACTACAATGTTGGCACGCCATTGGTCCGCTTTGTAAACCACTCGCTTACCAATCTTCACGAGGATTTTATACATTTAAACGGAGTTTTGCTCCGCAACACACCCTCCTTACACCCCCCTCCCTAAGCTCACCCTTTTTTTTCCCTTATTTCCATCCCTACGGCTAATTCTGTTACCACCCTCTTTTTCCTTTCCCAATTATTTCTTACTCGCGCAAATATACACTCGCACACAACTATGCATTTATATATACTCGACTCTCTTCAATCTGCAGTCTTAGAGAAATTTCCCATGCAAATTCTTTGCTGCCTTGGCGCGACTGTATAAAAACCCTTTTGCGCGCATTCTCTCTCTCTTCGTCTCTCTTCATCTCTCTCATCATCATTCGCAGACTACATAAAACGTATATATATATACTGTGTGATTTGACTTTTTCATTTGCCAATAATATACATATATGCAAATGTTATGCCTCATCCAAACGACGGATTACTACCATATATTAGCCATTTACTGAAGGATATATTCCCTCCTCCACCCTCTTCCTCCAGATTAACCATGGCTCTTTTGTTTGTTGGGGATGGAAAAATCTTTTATGATTATACTATAAGCGTTGAATCTTGCTTGTAGGAGGATGAATACTAAATGCACGAATTTTTAAATATTAACATTTTTAAATTTATCATTTTAATAGCTCTTCATGTAGAGGGAAAATTTTTATTTTATATATTATCATTTTTTTAAAGGAAAGAATCGCGTTTTAATAAATTATTAAATATAACTTGCTTGCTTCTATAAATTTTTTTGTATGAATTGCATTGTTATAAAAGAAATGAAGACATTTTTGTTTGAATCGTATTTCACTTTTAAATAAAATTTCAAATCCCGAATAGTTGAATGATTTATAGCAATAATATGGAGTCTTCGATGGCTTACTTGGTATGGAGCAATGGATTCTTAATTCGTGAGTCCAAATTTAAATTCCGGTTTCGATCGATTAATACAAGCATCACTGTATATTACGCATGTTTTCTTTACGAACATGCAGAAACCCTCGATCACTAATTAGCACCACAACGGTAGCACAAATACAGCGTTGTTAAAAAAATTGATACATCACACATATACTTATTAAATATTTATTTTATTTTTTTATTTTATTTAACGTCGCTGTATTTATGCTATCATTGCGATGTTAATTAGCGACGGAGATCGTCAGTGTGTTTGTGAACAAAGCACATTTAATGTACATTGGTGCTTTTATCAATCAGCCGCCGAGAGCGGGATTCGAACTCGGGACCTCGAGATTACTAATCCATCGCTCTACCGAATGAGACACTGATGCCTCATTTATGAATTATATTAGGGTACATATTTAGTATAAAGGAATAGATAAAACGAAAGGGCAAAATCATATTGTTAAAAGATAATTTAAAATCATAGATAAAAATTTTATTTGTTATTTAATTATAGATTATAAGCATATAAAATACTTCAATTAATTAATTACATCGTATATCTTGTTGACTAATCTATATTTTAATAAACTTTAGAATAAAACATAAAACAATTATCCCATAACAATTTTATTTTTTACAATATTTTACTTTTATAGACGATATTAACAAAACTATAATTTTTAATTACTAGCATTAGACATGAATTTCTGCTTAATATTTTAATAAAAAATGATAATTTTATTGTATTTTCAAAAATTTATAAAATTATTTTAATATATACTTTATATATCATTTTAACATAATAAATTCCAACTAATATAATGATACAAACAAAGAAACTATATTCTTTTTGCATAAGATTAAATTAGCTTCTAGGCTGATATAAAAGTATTAAAAAATACAATATATATGTAAGAGATGGTATCTCAATTTGAATGGCGATATACAAACGATGAAAAGTAACATGACATATTACATACCAATCTGCAAGTTAAATGTCAAATCTATCGAGTGATGAATTAAGATAGTTATGAAGCTTAGAAAATTTACATTATTTATGTTTCTATCATATGTTAAAGCTGTCAATACTTGATGAAATGTAGGTAAATTGTGTTGAGGAATATTTTAAAAATTTCGTAACAAAATTCTTTTTTTTTTTTAATTTCGATAGATGATATGTATTATTAACTCTATTTAATTATAAAAAAAATCAAGGAAATAGTCAACATACTATTTAATTTTTTTTATTAATTTTTTCTTGTTACAAATTTAATTGATTTTTATAGAGAATATTTTACGTGTGGATTTACGAATTTGATCCAGATTGTTTTTTTTATATATCTTTATTATTATGGTTATTATTTATTTTTCTTTTATAAAATATTATAATTTTACTGGTTTTGCAAAGAAAGTGCCTTGCATTTGGGCCTTTTTTATCGTTCTAATAAAAATCTTCTTAAATTATATATTAAAAAGCTGAATGTGTTTAATGTTTATTTAATTTTCTTAAAAAAACTCTGAAACTCAAACAAAATTGCTTGAGAATTGATTTTAGAAAAATTGAGTCTTAAACCGAATAAACGCTGTTTCTTTTATAATAAAATAATTTTGATTTATATAATAAAAGTACGCGAGATTTTTAATTATAAATATTATTTAAACTTTTTTAATTTAAAAAGTCGTAAACATTAACAATAACAGAGTCCTCTTCGTACAAATTTTGTTAAAAAAATATGTCATTTTATTGAATAAAAAGTTTTTGTACATTATTTGTACACTATATTTGGTGGATCAAAGGATTATTATTTACTTGTGTTTTAAGTATTTTTATATAAGAATTTTATTATACAGTAGAAAATTATAAAAAGAAAAAATTTTATAAATATTTTGTGAATTATGATTAAAAAATTCACGATATTGATGGATGAAATTATAATAATAAGAGTAATTTTTTTTTTTAACGTCGCTGTATTTATGCTATAATTGCGATGCTAATTGGCGACGGAGATTGTCAGTGTTTTTGTAAACAAAGCACGTGTAACGTACAGTGGTGCTTGCATTAATCAGCCGAGAGCGGGATTGGAACTCGGGACCCCGAGATCACGAATCCATCGCTCTACCGACCGAGCCACTCACAACCTCTTTGATTTGAGTTTCAAGGTGATGTAATAGGGTATATGATTCATATAAAATTACCAACATTGCAGTTTTCTTAATTTTTTATTTTGATTTAAAGATTTTCCGAAATATCTCTATCCCTGGTAGAAAATTAACCATTTTTTGGTCATAATTGCAGAACTAAGCATGTTAAAATCACACTTATCTAGAAATTCTGTTTGAAGTATTTTCAGAATTTCTAGATATGTGTCATTTTAATATGCTTAGCTCAGCAATTATGACCAAAAAATAGTTAATTTTCTACCAGGGATATTATGTTTTTTATTAGTTAAAATAGAAGTTTGTCATACAGAGATATTTCTTAAATTTTTGGATTAATAATCAAAAGTTTGGTAAACTGTAATACGATTAAATTACTTTTGATTTTGAAAATCTAAAATGTATTTATTTAAACTTTTAAATTGATAAATGATTGAAATAAATTTTTTGAGTGAAATAAAATAAATTTTTTATTTAATTTTTAATAGCGTGATAATTTAAATATTTTAAATCGTGTAACAACCAGAACTATGAAAACTAAAACAAGAAAACATTGCTGCTACATATTTTTTGAGTAGCTACAAAATTAATAAAATGTCACAAATATAATTTTGCTACATATAAAAAAAAATCCATTAATAATAATTAATGGGAAAAATTGATCCTTTTTGTATCCTTTGAAACAATTATGTTTTTAATACCTTTAAAAATTAATTTTATAATTTTGTGTTCTGTATTTAGCAGTTGATATTATTTGACGCTTGTTTTGCTGTCATTTGAAAGTTACATTACCATATTGGATAATTTTTTTGGTTCTCTTATTTTTATTAGAGGATTTCTAATTTAAGAACGCTTTAGTTTTTCAACCGATTAGAAAGCTTTTATTTGGACGACAGAATTTTCAGTTTCGAACTTTCGCCAGTTATTCTTTTATAATGGAATTAGTATCTAGTTTATAGTTATACAGCTTTTAAACTGAATTAAGAATAATTAGTTTTTGAATTAATTATATTTTTACGATGAATATATTTAAACTGAAGTTGAAACCATTTGAGCAAAGAAAACTTTTGTACAAAAAGCTCAAGTCGTCCAAAAGTTAAGTATAGGAATAAAAATTTAATAAAATTTATAGTAAAATTTAGCATTGATTTTCTATGCGAATTTAAAGTTAACTAAATAGTTAGCTGTAAATGTACTTAATAGTGCTAGTACACTATTTTTATTCTTTTATAACTTCTGAATAACTTGAGCTTTTTGAATAATTTTTTTTTTTAATTATAAAGTTTCAATCTTAATTTTAATTCTAGTGAAAACCTTTTAGAATGACTAATTAAAAATCTACGACTATCAAACAGATGCAATTTTTAAAAAAAAACCCTTTTTGGACAAGACTGTTTATAACTTTGAAAATAATCAGCATTGAATGAGCGAATAGACGCAGCTTGTTGGGTAATTTTGCGTAAGAAAAAATATTTCAGGGTTAGAAAAAAAACTGAATATTGCATTTTCTTTGTTAATTTATTCATATCAAATGCTTTATTGAGAAAAAAGATTTCTAGACGCAAATAAAGCATTCTTTTTAAGTGGGGTCTTTTTAAATCAAAAACTGTTTTTTTTTTTAACAATCAAATTACTTTACTGAATAGAAATCCGAATAAAATATTTATGATTTCTATTCAATTTAAGGAATAATAGACAAAAGTATTTGCATAATTCTAAATATAAATGTTTGAAATACGCCGAAATTCATTTAACTTTAACTTTTAAAATGTCAGAACGTTTAAGACGAATTGTTTTTATTGAGACTTTAATAGAGTTATTTTTATTGAAGCATTTGTTTTAGAATATAAAAATCTATATGTATAAATAATTGATAATAATGTTTTGATACACACAGATAATTCATATCTTATGAAACCTGTCTATTAAGATAAATTTAACTTAAAATTTATTTTCAAACTAATATTTTTAACCATAACAATTACACATCTAGTACATCAAAATTTTAAATGTTTCAAAGTTTTGTGCATGATTTAATATACATTAAAAAAAGTATCGATTCAAAGTTTTTTTTTATAAAGAAACGACAATTTGTTAAAAATTTTTCAATCTTACGATTACTTTTATTGTAATATTGATGTTTAAATTTATAATGTTTAAGAATATTCTACACCGAAGTAATGTTTGCCAAATAAAAGTTATGATTTACTTTATTACTTAAAATGTAAATATTTTGGTCTCGAAAGTGATGACAAATGAAATTGTAAAAAGTTGATAAATAACTCAGAACCAATTGTAAAATACTTTAAAACTCTTTTTCTGAATATTACATGATAATTAAGCTCATCATCCCGTCTTGAATAAAAAAATATTTTTGCTATTAAAATTTTTTGTTTATACACTAAGAAAAATATTCAAATAGAAATTATAATATTTTATAGTAACTTTGTCACAGATTGCTATTATGGTAAAAAATAACCATTGTCAATAATAAAATTTGTTAAAAATAGAAACTTTTATATTTATTACAATTTTTACCATCTTCTATGGTAATTTTTGGCCAATATGGCAATCTGTGACAATGTTACCATGAACTGTTTCAATTTTCACTAGAATCTTTTTCTCAATATATTAACAATTATTTTTAAACATTCTGGTTAATCATTGTTAATTTATGAACTGCTGTTTTTGTCTCTAAATTAGAATCTGTTTTAAAAATTATCTTATTTAAAAATTAGTTCATTTTCTATTTCTTTTTGTCTTAACATTTTTTTGGTATTATTTTGTTTGACCTTTAATTGTTTAATTTTTAGATATATATTTCTCTAGAGAAGGTCGAGTATATCTGTCCTTTTCTAATCAAAGAATTGATTTTTTCACAAAAATTAATAAGTGTAGCAAAAAATAAGAAGAAAGCCCCATCTCGTATAATAAAAAGGAAGATTTTCTTTTATGACGAAAAATTATTTTTATCGCTTTGTTTTTAAGAAAACCTTGAAAAACTGAATCATCCATCATAACCTCTATTTTTTAAGTTTTTCAAGGTTTTCTTCAAAACGAATCGATAAAAATAATTTTTCCTCATCAAAGAAAATGTTCCTTTTTATTATACGAGATGGGGCTATCTCCTTATTTTTTGTTAAAATTATTAGTTTTTGCAAAAAAATAAATTCTTTGATTAGAAAAGGATAGAGATATACGACCTGCTCTTAACAGATTTATTCAGAAACATTATTCTAATACGATATCCAACATCCATTAAATCTTTTTTTTTTTAAATAAATTTTTTCTCTTTTTAACAAATTTAAAGATGTAATACTTTTTATATCCTTTGATGCATTTTTAATCTCTCACCCTTTCTTCGTAATTTATGGATGGCTTCTAAATACAGTTGTACGCATGTATTGTACATCATCTGATTGTTGTTCACGAAAGAAGTAAATCATCTGCAAAGTCTTCTTTTCAATATTCACTCTTAATTTTTTACTTATTTGACATCTTTGCTATCGTGAGGTTGATAAAACTGATAAGTAACTTTAATTTTTATTTCTTGTGTCTTTGTGAGCTTTACAGATCAAGTTTTGCTATTTTAGCTATGGTATACTTTTTGGTCTGAATTATAATATTTTATGAAAATTCTACGTACAAGCAATGGAAATATTAGAATTATTAAACACGGTTAGAAATATTAACAAATAATGTGTTAAAATCGGCCCTCAGGCAAAAATATCTGTTACTTTAACAGACAAAATATCCGTGAAGTTACCCTGGTGGAAATTGAAACGTTTTTTTACCATTTTTTGGCCAGTAGAAATGGAAACGCTTTTTTTAACATTTATTGGCCATTTATTTGGCATTTTTATTACTAATAACCTCAAATTTTTATACACACCATTTTTAATGCTCACATTTCTACCAGGGTAATATGCATGTTAAATCGACATATTTGTGTTTATTGATTTAATAGATATTCCGTAACAGACAAAAAAAAGGTGACAGACTACACGAATGTTTTTAACCGTGTATAGTTATGTACATTATAAAATTTTATAACTATATGATTTACGTAAATACATGTTCTCTAAAAATATTTTTTTTAATTTTTTAACGTTGCTGTATTTATTGCTATGTTAATTAGCAACGGAGGTTTCCAGTGTGTCTGTGAACAAAGCACATATAATGTACAGTGGTGTTTGTATAAATTAGCCGAGAGTGGGATTCGAACCTCGAAGCCTCGAGATTATGAATCCATCGCTCTACCGACTGAGCCACTGACAACCTCAAAGCCAATAAATTAATAGATCGCATAAAAGTTTACGTTTATTTAAAGGTAGCAATTTTCAAATATAAAAAAATTATTCTTTGAAAGTTTTTCATCTATACAAAAAGTTTGTCATAATATTCATTTACTAATCAGATTCACTGATTGGTCTCACAACCGTACTATAAACTTAAAATTTTTTTTTTTAATGTATACGTAAAAAAATCATTAACTACACAAAATGAAAGTATTCTTTATTCCATATAAAAATTAATATAAACACATGACAAATACATTGTTATACTAAAAAAAATGATGAAATGCATTACAACATTACTTCGATAAACACGACAATAGTCTGTTGTTATATTTATTTTGAAAACATTTTATTTCGGTGTATATCAAAGAAGATTTTTATCTGCCCATAATAAATGAAAATTCTTTGAGAATGAATGAAGCGAACGAGCCTCTTTTGCTACCCATTAAACTTATATAAAGTCAAGTATATACACACAGACAATCTAGCCTAATGTGCCTCATGAAGAAACTTAATTTCTCAATAATTTTTGTACTTTCTCATATACAATATGAAAAGAAGGAAGTGACAAAGTTAAGTTTCGAAAAAAAAAAAAAATAAAATAAAATGAAGTGACATATAAGCGTGACGGTCTTACTCTCCTTGATGAGAAAAGAAGAAAGATAAAGAATAGAATGAGAGAGAAAAAAAGTTTGTCTTTAGAGTTGTGGCAGCGGTAACATGTAATGACAATGATTCGAGAAATAAAAAGGAAAAAAAAATAACTAAAAGAACCCGCGAGTATGCGCTCACCTCAGTCAGAAGAATAAAGCAGGAAGAATATAACAAGAGGGAATAATACAAGTTAGAAGAGGAGAAACTCAACGACAATGAAGAAGAAGCTTGTAACAAGTTAAAGTAGAAAAGAAACAGATGCATATAAGAAAGAATAAAAAAAAAGCTTTGGGGATAAGACGCGTGGGCGATTATATACATTTTATATACTTACATATATATGCACATATATGTATATGTATAGTTGCGCAATTGTAGTGCTGTAGAAATAAGTAAAAAAGATGCGCGTTGTCGCGTAATGAACCGGCGACGAGAGCAGCGGTTGCCGCTCAAAATTATTACCTACGCCCCGGGGATAATAATTCACGCAGCTTATATACGCGCGCGTGCATAAAAATAAAAGAAAAAAATAAACAGAAAAGGAAAAATAAAAGGAGAAAAGTCATTTAAAAGACGCGCCTATAACTGTAGGATTTGCTTGTTGCTCCTGGAGTAAAAGAGAAAATCTTTTTCCTTTTTTTTAACTTCGTCGAGCTTTATCATTTGTTATAGTGGTTAAGGAAATTTTAATTGCTTGACAATATACCACTTCCTCGTTCCAAAGGTCAGTTCATAAAGAATTTCTGAAAATTTCAGCTACTTTCGACTTTGTTATTCATCCTCGTGATTTATAAATTTTCATAGAAAAAGTAGTATATAAAAAAGAAAAAAAAGAGGAAGATGACGAAGAATAAGAAAAAAAAATTTCCAATAGAAGCCGGCTTTTTGTGTATTTTTGATGAATATTCTATAATTTCAAGTTGTCACACAAATAACGAAAAAGGCAAATATTAGCTCATTCATAAATATGTTAACGCACGCAAATTAGCAGTTAATTTATGACTTATTCGTAAGCTAACGCCGCGCCACACGCTTTGACCCGATCAGAATTAATCATTACTATACTACCGAAGGTAGCTAAAAGTATTTTATTAAAATATTTCCAAAATAATTTTTGGTAGAAGGAAAGAGGTGAAATCATTATGAAAAAATAAGACTTTTAAATAAGAGAAAAAGAGAGGAAAAAAGAGAGAGAGAAAGATAAGAGTTTAAAATGGTTTTATTTAAAAGACCTCCCGTGTAGTTATAAAAAAAGGTTTCGATATATGCATTGCTCCCATCATGAAGAATCGTTCGAATCGTCGTTATTAATGAGACTTGGCGAGGACACTCTCCTTTTAAAAAAAGAGACCCCAAGTCGAACACGAATAGGAAATATACGTACGTATATATTCTCCACTATGTCTTCTTTTTATTTTTCTCTCTTCTTTTATTATTTTTTTTTCCTCTCTCTCTCTTCTTTTTATAAAAGGAGTAAAGATTTTCTTCTTATAAGCGAGTACGGCGGTACTATATAAAGTCTTTCTTTCTCTCTCTTTAAATCTTTCTTATGCTGTGTATATATATGTACATATATGTGTTGTATAAGCAAAATCATCACTAGAATCGTGAATGCCGGTGGTCTTTAAAAAAGAGAGACTATATACACGTACAAAACCCAAGAGACTTTTACTCCTTTCTCTCTTACTTGCCGACTCTCTTTCTGTAGATTTCTTTTATCTCTCTCTCTCTCTCCCTCATTCTATCTCATATATAGATTCTTTACGCTTGTTTTCTTGGGCTTGCGAGAGAGCTTTGGTATGCCGCGCCAACCATTGTGCTGAAAAATCAAAATGCCCGAGAGTTTCTCTAACTCTCTCTCTCTCTTTCTCTCTTTGCGTCTCTTTTGCATTTACCGTAGTTTATCTTGTACACGCCTTTAACAAATCATTTTTATTATAACTTCTTTGCTTTTTTTTATTTAATTTTATTTATTTCTTTGTTAATACTTGCCAAAGTGGTTTTTCGTTAAGAAGCGATTAATTTTATAGGTGTAGAATTTAGCCGTAGAATAAGGCTGTTAAAGCTGAGAGATTAAGTTGAGATTATTGTCTTATCAAGAGGCGGTAATCATCGTCAAATTAAAATCGATAAAGCCACGTCACGAATATACCTTGCGAACTTTTTTTTTATCAGATGTATGTATATATGTATTCATGAAACGTGATGCGGAAAATTTTCTTGTAAATTTCCTTTACGGCTTGTTTTTGTATACAATTTGTTGGAGTAAATTTTTACAAATTGTCAGATTTTGTACATTTTTATAAAGTAAACTTAATAATAGAAAAATTAGAGAAAACGTACTTTATTGTAACAGAAAATAGGTATAAAAAAGGACAATTTTTATATATATATATTTTAATTTATTTGTTATTGCTGTATTTAGGCTATCATTGCGATGCTAATTAGTGACGGAGGTCGTTTCAATGTGTTTGTGAACAAAGCACATATAATGTTCAGTGGTGCTTGTATCATTTGGCCACCGAGAGCGGGGTTCGAACTCGAGACCTAGAATTTATGAATCCATCGCTCTACCGAGTGAGTTGCTGAGACCTTAGATGAAATCACATCGTTTAACAGCATTTCGAATAGTATTTGTTGTATTAGTTTAATTCCAATTTTGAAAGCTACGAGTACAAGTTGCTCCACTTACAAGGAGAGTGTTAGGGTATTGGGTTGCCGATTTTGCTCAAATTCTGAAAGACGATGTAGAAATATGAAAAAAACCAAGATACTAGACTCTACGGCTCAACATTTCCCTATTTACAGATAATTGAAGAAACTCACTATAAAAGTTACAAGATTTTTAAATGTTTATAGTTCTTTAGCATTAATAGCCAGAAGTTTAAAACCTTTTTTTAATGAAAGCTGAGCTTGAATCCCTTTAAAGTATTAATTATCGCATATAAAAATATTATTTTTTTCTAAAGTTATAGAACAATAAAAATTGAACCAAATTCTATATAAAGAGGAATTTCAGGTCCAATTTTCATTGCTCTATAACTTTAGAAAAAAATAATATTTAGATATGCTATAACTACTATTTCGAAAGGATTTGAGCTCAGCTTTCATGAAAAAACAGTGTACAAGTATCCAAATTTCCTCAGGACGAATTTTGATCGAATTTTGCTCACTTGTAGCTTAAAATATACTTATTTTAGTATATTATTTTTTCTTTTTGTCTAATGTCTAAAAGAAATTTTTATAAAAGATTTTAAATATCATAAAATATAATTATATAAAATGAATTTATTTCATTAAATTATGGAAATCAATATTTGAAATATAAATTATGTTTGTGAACATATTAACATCTATTTTATAATGACTTTAAGTTTATTTTTGAATCAAAGTGCTATCAATATAGAAAACTACTATACTCTAATTATGGTTGCAACTACTTTGCTAAGTATTATACTGTATACTTTGTTATTTGTTGATTTTATTGTTTCTCTGAAACATTACAACACTAGAATTGGATTTGATAATTGAAACAATATTTTATAAATATGATTCCTACTTCCTTAAATATTATTTTTTCTTATTTGAGATTCTACTAATTATAAAAGATCAGTTTTTCCAGAAATATAATTTTCAAAAAGAATCTTTTTATATTTTGGCTGATCTGTATTTTTGACAGAAGCTTATTTTCTACGATAGAGCTGTTTATATCTTTCTAAAGATGAGCAAACAAACAATCTCGTGTCTGAAACATTGTACAATTTGCATTCTTTATTTTTCTTCAAAGTCATATTTTTTCTCTCTGATTTCGGTTTGTCGTCTGTCAAAAATGCAGATCAGCTAAAATATCAAGAGATTCTTTTTAAAAATAATGTTTCTCGAAAAATTTATTTCTGATGTACGATAGAATCTCATACAATAAAAAAACAAGCTAAATTAATAATTTTTATCATAATTTTTTTTTTTAATTTTGTTTAACATCGCTGTATTTATACTACCATTGCTATGTTAATTAGCGATGGAGGTCGTCGGTGTGTTTATGAATAAAGCACATGTGATATACAGTGGTGCTTGAGTCAATCGGTTGCCGAGAGCGGGATTCGAACTCGGGACCTTGAGATTACTAATCCATCGCTCTACCAACTGAGCCACTGACGACCTCATCGTTGTAATAATTAAATTACTTATTTGTGAATGATTTAATGTTAAATATAAATATGATTGTTATTAGATGTTAATTTTCAAAATAATAGTAAAATTTTAATTAATTTCAATATTAAAATTGTTAAAATAATTTTTGAAATTTCATCTACTTTATCTTAATTTTAAATAAAAAAAGTTGCATGCTTAGCATATTTAAGGCTGCTCATGATATTAAGAATGTGATAAAAAATTGAATTCAGATTTAAATACGTAATCAATAAATGTTTCATTAAAGTTGTGAAATTCAATTTGTTTGATGAAACTGGACGTGAGAGCCTTGATTTTAATATAAATTTAAATATAACTTTTAATTTGCAAATAAAAAATATTTAAAATTATAATTTTATTTGGTTCAGTTAAGTTGTTATCATCTAAATAGTAAGATAAATGTTTGAGCCATATATATTAAAGTTTTGTAAATAGAAAAAAATTTTTAAAAGAACCATGTCATTTATTTCGCGAAGATTTTCAACAATTTTTTTTAATATAAAGGTTCTATGAGAAATTGTATCACTGATATGAAAGTCTTTTTGTATATGAAAAATCTTAAATGCGTCTCAGAATTCATCGAAGTCAAACAATTTCATTGAATGATGCATTAATCATTTAAAGTACTAGTTTAAATCTACTGCATAAATCATATCCATTGCCTTTTTATAAAATAGATGTATATTAATTAAAATCAAATCATTTCTTTACTTATATTTAATGTTTGTACAGAGAAAAATTCCATAACTATATTCTATATAACCATAGGATAGATTTGGTTCCGAAAAAAATTAATACTTATATAGAAAATGGTTTCCTATAAAGATAAACATTTCATGTTAATCAAGTAAGTTTTTCTATGAACGTATTGATTCTTACCACATAAACAGCAATAAATTTACAAAATCAAGCATAGTCTTCTGTTAAAATGAAAAAGATTAATTTCACCGAAAAAATTTGTAATTTTTTTTATTTCCTTCGTGTTTTTCCCTAAATACATGTTTTACAAAAAGGACGTAATTAAGAAAATAAATTTATTCAAGATTTTAATTGCAATTTATTATCAATAAATACAAAAGTTAAATTTAGAAATTATGATGTACAGATCTTTGCACAATTTACATAAACTCTTTATTCGATATCTTTTATAGTTTGATCTTTTCTTTTTTTCTTAAAGAAGAGCCATAAAACATTACTCATACTACATTAATTTTTAATTTAATAATATTTTTCATCAAATTAATTAAAATCAGTCATTAAAAATCCAGATAATTAAATGCAACTAAAATGAAATATGTAAATAATAAAATTTAATTATATTACATTAAAATTTCATATCTACACTCAATAAAAATAATTACTCAAAAAATTGAAACGATTCAATTATTTATAAATTATAATGAAAAGTATAAATTGATTTTATAAATTAAAAAAAAAATTCAAGAAAAAAACTCGTCTTAATAAAACAGATAACAAGTTTTACTAAATAGTAATATACCTAACAGACAAGATATTAAAAGCTTATAATTCATAAATCATAGAATTAATGTCACGCGTTGACAAGCACCGCGTCTGCCGGTTATACGTGCAAGAAAGAAATAATATAAAACCCGTCGGCTTATTATCAAAGGAAAATAAAAAAAAATATATAAACTTGACTACTCAAGCAAAGCAAACACAATTATAATTCAAATTTAAAGTACTTAACAATACATTATAAAGAATCAAGCCTTATATCTTTTCTTTTTTAACAAAAGCTCGTATCAAAACTGCTGTGTAAAAGTTACACCGATACAGAATTCTCACAAAAAAATGAAGAATAAAAATTAAAAAAAAGAATGGAAAGCATAAGTCATCGATTATATGTACTTTCGTGTATGTATAAGGTTTTGTTTCATCGTTGTGATAAGAATGTCCAAAGAGAGAAAAAAAAAGAATAAGCATATATATAATGACACTTCGTTTTCTTTACGTATAATATTGTTTACCCTTGTAATATTGGCATGAGTTATTTGCTGAGGCTTTGTTTCCGCCAAGTTTCCGTTTCCTGCGACTCTTTATATCGCTGCTTTACCAAAAAAGCAAATACAAGCGCGGTATCTTTTGATCTTTCTTCGCTTCTTTTTTTTCTCTCTTCAAAAAATAAAGAAAGAAAAAGAACGTGTCACCATACGAGAGATCAAATGCGACGTTTCTGGCACATCCTGGCCAACGTTAGCTATGTCAAATATAAGATATATACAAGAAAAATTCCTTGCGTAGTTTCTTCTTCTAATGCAGGTGATTTGTTTGAAAGGTGCTGTGATCTTTTGACGTATTTTCCTTCATATTTTTTTTTGAGAAATGAAGGTATCGTAGAGATAAAAATTTTTGGGTCAAACATTCGTAATATCAAATATTGATGGGAACAAAGAATTATAGAGCAAAGAATTAAAGATTATGAAAAGATAATTTTATCTTCTTATTAAAGTTAAACAAATTGTTGTAATTATTTTTTCATTTATGAAAATTTTAGATGATTGCAAAAATGAAAAAGCTTCTTTCTTTAATTCTTCTTTCTTTCTTACTTTAATACAAATTAAAATACTAAAACATCTTATTTGTAAGTATTTAAAAACTTACAAGGATAGCTTTTTTTACAGTACAATAATGATATTGGTAAAAATTATGATTAACATCAAAACATAAGATGAAACCGAAAGAAAGAATGTTTTTTTTTTATTTAACGTCGCTGTATTTATGGCATTATTGCAATGCTAATTAGTGACGGAGGTCGTCAGTGTATTTGCGAACTAAGCACATGTAATGTACAGTGGTGCTTGTATAAATCGGCTGAGAGCGGGATTCGAACTCAGGACCTCGAGATTACAAATTCATCGCTCTACCGACTAAGCCACTGACGACCTGTTACAAGGACAGTAATAAAACGTGATTTTTAACTGGACAAATCCTAGAAAAATATAGCAAATATAAATTATATGACGAAAGTGGAATTGTTATAAAATAATTGAAAAAGGCAGGTCTTGATCTTTTTAACAATAAATTGTAATAATTTTTTCTAATAGAATAAAAGTTTTATATTTAAAGTGAAACTAACGTTCAAATAATATTTATAAACATGTTACTCAAAATTTTAACTTTTTTTAAAACTTACTCGTCTATTTATGCAAATTCACAGATTTCAAAAATTAAAAAAAATTAATCATTAAAATTACCCATAAATATCTTGGATTCTCAAATAATATTCAACTTTTATTATCTTGCATTTTTCAATATATTTTACAAGAAACAAAACGTTTCCAAATGTAAATAAAACATTAATTCAATTCTCACTTATTTATTGCAAGAGATTGTACAATTCTCCTGCAGCAGCCTAAGTCCTATGCATTAACCTAAAGTATATACCATTGAAAAAGCAAATATAACCCATGTCTAACGCAACAAATATTATGAGATGCATATCCCGCTCCTGATATTTTTCTTTGGATATTTTATTCTTCATTTTCTCAAACTTTCAGGTATCATTTATACATACGCTTGAAAATATAGAGAATGGGCAAAGAGAAAAAACAGAAGGAAAGGGCCTTAAAAAAACGAAAGAGAGATAACAAGGGTTCATTGATTAAGGATATACACGATGATGGTAAAAGCCGTGCGGGTGAATTAGCCAGGTAGACACAATGTGACTCGTCTGTTGGTTTTGATCTGCCACTGATAAAAATTTTTCGAGAAAAGAAAGAAGAAGAAAAAGGAAATGAAGAAAGAGAAGAAATTTTGACAGAGCTTTGAAGAAACCACTGAAACATATGATACGCGTGCACATGAGAAAAAGTGAGAAAGAGAATTGGTAAAGAGCATTAAAAGAAAGGATGAGAAGACAAGGGAGGAAGTAAACCGGTAGAGGAAAAGAAATAAGATGTATATGTTAAAACCACGTGTATTTCTCTCGACAGCTCTGATGAAATATCAGCGGTGCAGCCGTCGCTGTTTTCTAACAGCAGCTTGCATCGAATAACGAAAAAAAAAAAATAAAAAACTGACCGCCCGCGAGCAAGGGGCTCTCTAATACAGGTGAGAAAAGATATCAACTTAAGGCTTTGCTTATTCATATAGCTCGTTACTTGTCATGTGTTATTTCCGTTTCGTTTTTTCTTCTTTTTCTCTAATTTTGACGTGTTTAGCTTCTACTATATTATCTTAATTATCATAATTGTTTTAATCAGTTTAATTTTTAGTTGATTTTGAGAATTTTAATGTTTGAGTGACATTAAAATTTTCAAATTTCTGTTTCAATTTCAATTACAATTTCTTAATATCAGTTTGTAAAATTAATTTAATTTAATATGAAAATAAAATAAATAAAAAATTTCATGTAATATGTAGACATAAATTTAAATAACAATATGTATACTATGATCATTTTTAATCAATCATTAAAATTAACTAATCCTTGATAATTGTTTTTTTTTATATTGTCCCCAAAGATATATAAATAAAGTATTAACGTCTTTTTCTTTATTCCGATTTTTTTATTCATTTCTAATATGATTTAACTTAGGCCCTATTACATAGATCTAGTGAACCTAAATGTTTTTTGTAAAATTGAATTAATTTCTTTAAAATTATATCATAAATCAAAACTGTGAATCTATTTCAACACTCGAATTATTGAATTTTTTCAATTTTATAATAAATTCTTCCAGTGTCTCATGGCATTTTCCAAAACAAATAAACTTAAAAATAATTGAGTACTCATTATAAATGTATATGTTGGGGTGAGTTCTCTGGAATAGAAACAGTATGTGAACCTATAGTTAAGAATTCTCTTTTTATACGAAACCTACTTGTTTTTTTTTTTTATTAAAGTAATCAATTTCTTAATGTTATAATTAATAAATAATAAAAAAATTCTTCCTTTTCTTTTCTTTTTGCTTTTGCAAACACTTGAAAAATTGAAAGTTATCGCAAGATATTTTCTGTCCTATTCATACGAAATTTCTTCTTCATATAAAATATTGAATTGATTTTATAAAAAAAAAAATATTTTAAATAAAATAATCTAATAATTTAAACATTACTTTATTTTTTCGAATTTTATTATCAATTGTAATGTTGACCTAGTTGAAAATATTTAATTATCAAGAAAAAGGACTTTTGAAATTTTTTAGATTATATAAATAGAATATTATCAAATGTTTAAAAATATTTTTAAAATTGAAAAAAATATGATGATTTGCTATCCTTGCACAATGGGCGTGAAAAATATTCAACATAGTTATTTAACTAAAATATACTAAGCGGAAATGAATAACTTTTTTTTTCTTCTCTCGAGAACAATATAACTAACACATACGAGTTGCATACCTCTATATACAAGAATAACTCGTAAATCCATTCATCTTTGTCGTACTAGGAAAGGAGGAGAAAATTTTTATCTTTATAAATTTTTACAGTTTCAAGGGATAGATCTTATATCGATGGTTAGAGCGGTCAAAAAGAGTAAAAAGTGAAAAAAAAAGAATTCTAAATTTTTTTTTTGATGATTCACGCTCGATGAAGTCGTCAAATACATCTCTTCGCGAGGTTTTGACAGGAGGTTTAAGAGGGCAGATTTTTCAGCGGATATATTTAAAAGGGATTATTCTGGTTGAAAGAAAATGTTTTCAAAAGATTCTACACACACGCACGCACAAAACCATCTCTTATTTCTCTCTTCAAATTTTTGTTATGTTGATCATTTGAGTTGTTGGTAGCTAGACGGATTTCTTTTCTTTTTTCCTTTTTTTACAAATGATAAATAGCTACCGATGCTATCTATGTTTCGGATAACTTTTTTTTTCTTTTTTTACTTCGACGGCTTCTGGTATTTTTCTTTTCAGAACCATTCTCTATTGGCAAGAGTTCGAAAGGATAAAAAAGGGGTAATATAATTGAACAATTTACATGCATTCTCTTGTGACAGATAATTACTTAAAGTTTTCGAAGATTTTTATGAGGTCGTTAAAATCTTTGAGATTCTACGTTGTTCTTGAGTGTTAAAAAAGATTTCAAAGGGATAAATAAGTTTACGATTAAAATAGATATGTTACTTTTGTTTACAAATTTCTTTGACTTTTATAATTAATTTACTTGCGTCGTTATGATGTATTCGTACAGTATACAGTTTCGTACAAATTGATAGATTTATTAATGATCCATTATAGGATCTTACAAATGTATTTGGAAGTCATTTTATCAGTGATAGAAAAAATAATTCATTAATATTTTTTTTCTTACCGTGTGATTCTGAACTTTACTAATCTTATCTGTTATTGATGTCGTGCGTTTTCATCATTTAATGTAACGCATCGAACACTGGTAGATTTTTCTCACGTCTTTCGAGTGTTAAGATAAATTTATTGGTCATGGATATCAATATTTACAAAATTTTATTTTTCAAGAATTTATTGCTTTTTATAAAATTTTTAAGTGCTTTCCAGATTTTATTGTTTATCACAAGCAATATAACCTCAGAGAAAAAATAACTTTTAGGGAAAATTTCTTGAAATGATAGCTGATCTGTATTATTGACAGAAAACAAACCAAAATCAGAAAGGAAGATATAATTCAATATAATTATAATTATAATTTAATATAATTTATATAACTATATAATTCTCTAGGAAGGAAAAATAGGATTTATTTCTTCTGAATTGCAATGTATTTTGAGTAAAAACTGTTCGGTTGTCCACCGTCATTGTTCTATCTTAGACACATAATATGAAAAAAAAAACATTAAATCTGTTCCTGAAAGGCTCGATGTAGCTACTGGGAAATGGATGTACTTACACACTTACAAGAAAAATATTATTTGTAAGATGGAAAATTTGTTTAATAAGACAACAAACTATATTATTTGAATTTAAGGTAAGTGAAAATAAAATTTTCTTTAGCAAATTTATTATTTGTTATGAATTTCATTCATAAACTTCAGATCATTAAGATGCATCCATAAGTGAATAAAAATATTAATAAACTTTGTTTAACATCGATGAACGCGTGAAAAAGAAAATGAATAAGAGAAGTAGAAATAAATATAATAATATTAATAATACTAAAATTGTTTAAAAGAATTTGACGAGGCCAACTCATCAAAAATCTTTTTATGATATCCGCTATTGAAAATTCATCAAAGCATTAAGCGTATCCACCATTCATAAAATAAAATTCCCCATATCTCATCAATGGGAAAAAAAGGAAACCAATCACCAGTCATATTCTATAGGAATAAAATAAAAAAAAGAAAAGCTTAACTTAAAGAAAGACACGTGTATAGAAATAGATTTGCCATAAAAAATCTTGGACAATTTGAAAAAAAAAAATTGTTTTTTCGTTGTAGTCGACGTCGTCTTATGCTACACAATAGCTTTTTTTTAACTCTTCTCTTTGCATCGGTGGGAGCGTGTGTCTTGCGCGTGCACACCGCAAGGGCTGATACCATATAAAAGAAGAAGGGAGAGAGAGAGAGAGAAAAGTGGAAGGAGGAGACATGAGAATAAGAGAGAAAGAGAGAGAGGAGAGAGAGAGAGGAGAGAGAAAGAAAAAGAGAAGGAGGTAACCTTTCGGAACGATGATAATATCTGTCCCCCGCAACGGCGGCTAACATCAAAGCTTGCGCATATGCACACAGCTTTGCGCTTGGCGAAAAGTCGCGAGTCGTATATACATACATATATACATGGACGCGCCCATGTGCGTTTTATATATATATATATATATATATATATATATATATATATATATATACTGCACGCACAGTGTAGTTTGATCCTAATGGTCCTTTCACAAGAAAAAAATCACCCGTGGGATCATTCGAATGAGCGAGAGAGAAAGAAAAGCAGCAAATCCCTAAGAGAAAAAAAAAGAAAGAGAGAGAAAGAGTAAAGGAGTGCATGTATAAGCATGTTCGAATATGACATTGCGATTTTTTCTTTTTCTTTTACATGTATATATATATACGCAGTGTTTGTTGGGATCTTTCTTTCTCTCGCCACTTTTTCATATGTGTATATACACCAGCTTTTTGTTCGTATAATGTGCGCGCATATAGATACAAACCGGGCGTGCGTCCGCAACTTCTCTCCTCCCTTAATATCGGCATTCTTATACGGCGTCAAAAGTTCATGCGGTGTATCCTATAATTCTTTTAAATGTCAATTTTGTCAGACTGTTCTTTTTATTCTCTCGTTTATTCGACCCTTTAAAGGTTTTGTATTTTCGAATTGTTTTATCATATTTTTGCGCATTAAATATCATTCGTACTTGTAATTATGCAATTGAGGTCATCATTGGCTCAGTTGGTGAAGCAATGGATTGGTAATCGACAGCGGAATTCGAAGTCTCGAGTCCAAATCCCGCTCTCGGCGGCCGATTGATGTGTGCTTTATTCACAAACATACTGAAGACCTCCGTTGCTAATTAGTATCGCAATGATAGCACAAATACAGCGAAATTAAATGAAAAAAAAATTATACAATTGATTTGATTATTTTACAATAATAAAGTTGGTGTCGTTTAAAAATATTAATCTAAAATTGAAGCGTTGGGTTGCAAAACCTACCAAGTCCAACCTTATATGAAGAACTTGGCAGGTTTTGCAACTCAACGCCTCAATTTATTTTAAAATAAAAAATTTTTTTGTTTATAAATTTCAAAAGCTGTATTTTTAATAGCACAAATAATATTGACTGAATCATTAAGTTGAATAAAACAAAAACTTAAAAGAGATCTGAAAGGAATCAAATATTTTATGTTTCTTTATATTTTTTTAACGTTGCTGTATTTATGCCATCATTGCGATGTTAATTAGCAACAGAGATTATCAGTGTGTTTGTGAATAAAGCACATGTGATATACAGTGGTGCTTGTGTCAGTCGGTCGCCGAGAGCGGGATTCGAACTCGAATTCTCGAGATTATGAATCCATTGCTCTACCAAATGAGCCACTGACGACCTCATAGTTTAGTGTTTTAAAACTACTTTAATTCATTCAAACCTCACAACTATTTCAATAAACATGAACTTTAAATATTCAGAACCAAACAAAATCGTTTAAAGTATAAAATTAATTGAAAATTTGTAGTATATTTTTTGTTGATGTAAATTTTTGTAGAAGAAACTTATCATGAAAAATAAAACTAAAAAAATTGAGATATAAAAGGGTCAATATTAATAATTGCATGATTAAGAGGGGTAAAAATAATTGATGAAATTTTGTAAATCAAGATACATCGAAATAATATATATTGTCCATTGTTTCATGTTTAAAATGATATATTTTATAATGAAGAATAGTAACTTTTTTTATGAATGAATTTTAAAAAAAACTTTCATTTGATAATCAAATTGTTCCACATGAAAAAAAGGTTTATATATTTTAGGAAAAATTTTCACTGTACGGCATAACGTGTTAACAAGAAAGATCACTACTACACTTTTTTTCTTTACACTTCAATCATGATAAATGATTTGTAATTGATGAACATAATTTACTCTCAACCTCGAAATGTTCACGGTCAAAAGTAATTTAGTTGAATGTTATTGATTAATGATACATCAGATAACAATTGCGTTTGTGAAAAATGAATAAAAGTCTTTTTATATTTTCATTATCAGAAACCACTGAGTTACAAATTTAATAGTTTTTATGTAGAAGTGTATTATAATCTTAAATTTTATTCATGATATTCAGATCTATTAATTTTTCTATTAAAAACTAAACTGATTTTCATATATGTACCCATTATTACTACTCGTAAAGCACATTATATTCATCTCGTTGAAAAAAAAAAAAAAATAAGTTGGATATATGCTTGATCCACGAGAATATATGATCAATCCCAAAGCTCGCGTACGTGGGAATTCTGGATCTACTTTGCGGCTTGGTATATACGCGAATCGAAATCGAGCACGAAAAAAACAAAGAAATAAAAACAAAAAAGAAACATTATGAGTGTAAAAATAAGCCGTGCATCGTCGCGGAAAAGACTATATAGCAAAAAGAGTCGAATAAGTTCGTTCGTTCCTTTCGTTCTTTCGTTCGCTTCTCTCATCTCAAGCATAAATGGCCTGAGGCTTTTCGTATTATAAAGAGGATATCCCACAAGCTCAAAGATATTGTGGACAGAATACAGCCGCACCTTTTGCAAACCCATAGAGAGGCACCATATAAATGCTCCGCCCGCGACAACACGCACTTTATTGCGACCACTGCAATGCAAACCATATACATACACACACACGTGTATGCTTATATTCTTTTAAAAAAAAGAGAAAGAGAGAGAGAAAGCTTTGTGGTCTGTCTATTTCTTGGTGGAACGTAAAAAGGCTTTGGGGTCCAACAACAGATCCAATGTCAAGCGATAACCTACCGATTATTATTATCTTTTGTAAGTATGGTACCTTGCTATCGTTGCAACTTTGTTTTCCTTGGCGACTCTCGTGTGAGTTCGCGACTTTTTTTCTTCTTCTTCTCTCGAATTATCTCTATTTTATATCTGATCTTTCGCCAAGTTGGTATATTATTTTTTCTTTTATGTTCTATCTATTACAACGTGGAATATTTTAGATTATTTTTGTTTGCACGTATTTTATTTGCAGCAGAAATTGTAGTCATGTTGTTTATCACTCGTAATTATAAATTTGAGGAATCAAAAAAATGAAATTGAAAATTATTTTAAATTATAATCAATGTTTAATTAAAAATTGATGTGGGATTATGACATTAAAACTAAAGTTTCAATTTCAAATATTTAAAAAATATTTATTTTAAAATATTTAAATATTTTAATCTTTGCCAATCGAATCAAGCTTTTTTGGTTTCTTGCACTGAAATTTTAAAAATTTTATCTATAACAAAAGAAACCAAAGGAAAACTTTCTGATCAAACAGTACTTTTTGTAGAAATCTGGAAGAAAGAATTGAGGAATGATAAAATCTGTTGATGAATTTATTTTTGTTTCGCAAAACTTACAATATAAATTAATTATTTTCCAAGAAAATTTTTTTAAATTTGAAAAAAATGTTTCACTTACTTGTTATGATTCTTCATTTTATTCTTATCAATATTTTAATAAATTGATTTCAAAAGTAGTAAAATTAAGAATTGTAAAAATTCATTTTAAACTTTAATTTTATTTGAATTCGTTCGCTTTCAATTCTCTTAGATGTTCGTATATAAAAAAATTAATAATACATTAATTTCAAAATCTCATAGCTTTAATGCTAAAAATCCATCAAGCAAGAGTGATAACAATTGATTTTTTTTTTTAATTTTATTTAACGTCGCTGTATTTACCAATCACCAGTCACCAATTTAATGCTAATTAGCGATGGAGGTTGTTTCAGTGTGTTTGTGAACAAAGCACATATAACATACAGTGGTGCTAGCATCGATCGGCCGAGAGCGAGATTCGAACTCGGAACCTCGAGATTATGAATCCATAACTCTACCGAATGAGCCACTGAGACCTCACTAAGATTGAGTTTAAAACTTGTTTTATCATTTTGTCATGGTTAATTTAAAAAAAAAATGACAATTTCATTATTCATCCTATCTTTAATTTTTGTTCATCAATAACAAAACGATGAATTTTTGTTCATTAATGACAAAATGATTCTTTAACTACGTTCCAAAGTGGAACGTAGTTAATAACTAATGAACTGGATAAAATATTAAGTATAATTTTATTTCTTAAACTTCTGTATTACTTTATTAAATTATGTAAAACAAATGTATTTTAAATTTTAATACTGCAAAGTTATGATAATTTTTAACAAATGGCATCGAATTATTGCTTTCAAAGTGAATAGTTAGAGCCTATGATCATGCCTATTTTCGCAATTCCATACATAACTTTGATATTATTCTAGTAAGACATTATTTTATTGGTTTATTCAACTATAGTATAAATAAACTGATATTACTTAACTTTACCTTAGTAATTATTAATTACTTGAATATCATAGATTTATCGTATGCTCATAATACACTAAAATTATGTTATATCAATTTAAGAATGTGTACAAATTAATGAGCTTCCATTAAATAGTTTTTCGTTGAATATACATAAAAAATATTTAAAAAAAAGCAAAGATATGAAAAAAAATTCTATAAGTACGCATTAATTATATAAATTGCTTACACGAACAAAGAACTGTATAAATAAAGGAGAGAGAGAGAAAAAAAGGTATAGAGTTTAAAAATCCAGACAAAGTTATTCAAGGTGCGTGTAGCTGCATTTTTCCCGGACTAATTAAATAAGTTTATCGATGCGCGAAAGTCGCATAACTTTTGGCCAAGGAGGCAGAAAAAAAGTGATCGTTGGTCACAGGACATACGTGAATATAATATATATATATATATATATATATATATATATATATATATATATATATATATACAGGGCGCGTGTACCTATGGGGACGATTAAGAAGCGAAAAAGCCGTTCTGCGATAAGATCAAACCAAAAAAAAAAACGAGGTTGGAACGAGAGAAAGAAATTTGAGCTGTGTGCTTTGAAAAAGTCTGCTATGTGCTGTATCTTCGGATATACTTCCTTTCTAAGGCTTTTTTTTTATTTTATAATATGTTCTTCTTTTCGGTACCCGCGTGCTAGCAAGTATATATATATAAGCACACACCTTAAAAAAGGAGAGAGGGAATCTCTTCAGGTTCAGTGTCGTTTTTCTTTTTGACACATACATATACACATCTACACCCACATGCTTATACAAATACACACACACGTGGATAACGTGAAGATGAAGAAGAAGAAGATCAAAGAGAGAAGGGGAAGATTGTGCCGAAGAAAATAAACGAAAAAAAAAGAGAAGCAAAGATGTGCGAAAACCCGATTTAATTCTCTTTTTTTCTCTTTCTCTTTCTTTCTTTGCTCGTCGATGAAGCGCGGACTTTCACAAGCTTTATAAGAACAATGGAACGAACGAGAGAGTGAACGAGGGCACATTTCTTGTGAATGAGCCGTAAAACTGATGAATGGAAGAGAGCGACTCGCGCGTGCTCTTTCTCTCTTCCTTTGACCACAGAGAGCTCGTTTCCCTCATTGGAACTTCATTCTCTTTTCTCTTTTGCTCGTTACGGGTGTGAATGAGTTTTCTCTTCTACATCTATACACACAAAGTTAATGCGCGTATACAATAATGTATCTATGTTAATCTAAATGTACCGGAGCTTTTGTGTAACAAGAGGTTTTTCAACAACTAACGAGCGTCGCCTGGGGAAAATGTCTGGCTTTTTAATGGATGATCGTTTGGGCATGTGTGTTTTATTAAGATGCCTTTGTGAGAAAGTCTTGATGTTATTATGAATATGTTGTTGTAAATTAAAGCTGATGACATTAATTTTTGAGAAAATTTTGAATTTTCATTGCGATTTATTTCTTTATAAATAATTTTTGAGGCTTCGGCAAATAATGAAATTGGATAGTAAAAAAATTTATTTGAATAGAAAGTTTTTCGGAAAATTTGAGTTTGATAATATTGTTATTTATTACTCCAATTTCTTATAATCAGTTTGCGATTCAATAAAAATTTCTGTTTAGTAAATTATTAGAATTTGAAAGATATCAAATTTGATTACTTTAATAGTAAACGATGTAAAAGAATGCATAATTTGGTAAAATTTATTATAAACTGCAAGTTATTATAAGAAAAACGAGAGAAATTTAATACTAGTGAAACGCTATCTCAACAATTCTTTAATATTATGCTTTTTCAGAGAAAACTTATTTATGTGTCGAAAAACTTCATCATTTATTCACATTTAGAGAAAATTTAGAAGTATATTATTAAAATAAGATAATTTCAACTTTCGAGGTCTCAATGGCTCAGTCGGTAGAGCGATGGATTCATAATCTCGGGGACTCAAGTTCGAATCCCGCTCGCGGCAACATTGATATAAGCATCACTGTATATGATATATATGCTTTTTTCACAAACACATTGAAAACCTCCGTCGTTTATTAGCATCGTAATGACAGCATAAATACAGCGACGTTAAATAAAAATAAAAAAATAAAAAAAATATATCATCTAAATCTAAAGTTCTTTTTCTCTCTTAAAAATTTTATTTAATAAAGCATAAACTTGATACATGTATTAAGCTTATGTACGTCGTGATTTCTAATACATTAAAAAAAGTCAATTATAACAGAAGATTCTTCGGCAAGTACTTTTTTTAAACAAATAATCTGAATAAAAATTGATATTATTATATGTAATACAAGTAAATATAAAGAAAATCTTAATTTCCTGATAAGAGTATGTATTTAAAGTGTGGCTCTCTTTTAGAGATGTCTATAATAATTATAAACAAAATATTTTTTTTAAATTTATCAAAAAAATTTACGCATATAAATTCACATTTATGCACACGCATGTGCATACATATTCTGAAATTTAGAAGTGCAAATTAATGCAGATATGAATTTTAAACTCATTAATGCGATCTTTTTTCTTTAAGAAAATGAAAAAGTAATCATAAAAAATCATATTATAAAACACACAAACATACTACATTGCCTAAATTTTTTATTTCTGTTTAGATTTTTCATAAAAAATTTCTTCTATATAATTTTTTATGCAATAATTCAAACTGACATATTGATTGAAAAATCAACTTTTTTTCATAATTTTTTAAAAACATGTAAATTATAAATAAAATTCTAAAGTTCTTATTGGTAAAGGGGATATCCTAAAAATAAAAATTTCTATAAAATAAAATTTTATGAAAAATTTTTAGCTTGATCTCATTTTTATTACAAAATCAATAGTTTATTCATTTATAAATATTTAATCATTGATTATGTTCTAAAATATAGTTTCTAGTTTTAATTAATTACAAAATCAACTACTTTGAGTTTGAACTTAAGATTTCAATAATCAATGAAAATATTTTCATATTTTTTTTATTCATAAATCCTATATCATTCCCTACGTCAAAACAGGTTACCATTTCTTAAATCATAGTACGTATACGCACGACATTATTCATTATACTAACACAAATATTACAATACTTACTTAAAGAAACTCATTTCCTGAAATATGTACAATATTTTAAAAAGCATTTTATCTGCTTGCTTGCATCAGTCGAAACAAATTTTAAAAACAATTTACATTTTGACCAACTACGAAACTATTCGACACTACACCCACTAAAATACACAAATTCTTAACTTTAAGTCATAATAGAAATCGCAAGTCACTCGACACAGTCAGTAAATTCTTGTAATATCTTTATTACCCATTTTCGCTATACGAAAAGACAAGAAGATTTGCTCAATAATATGCTTGCATATAATACATGTGCAATTGGCTTTAAATCCAATAAAATGCCAATAAAAAGTCTTTTTTGTTAAGACCTCATTCTCAATGTCCGTATATCCACACATTAGTATCAACAAATCATTCTATTGTCTTTTGACTTAAAAAAGAAAAAAAAAATACCGCGCATCAAAAAGTTACGCAGTGTACCAGGTTATATACGCTCGTACGTATATAAATGGGTGCGTCAGTGCTGTTGTTTTATTTTTCTCTCTTCCCCGCGTGTACATAATAATAAACCTCGTGCGAATAATCGCGCCAATGAAATAGGCACCTAATTTCTTCGAGCATTACAAAGAAATAAAGGAAAAAAAAAGAGAAGAATTGTGACATTAATAACCGCAAGCTAATCGCAGAGCTATAAGACTTTCAAGGATGTATAAATACAAAGCTTTGTAAAACCACCTAATAAGTAGAATTACCGCGTGTGCTTACGATACCTTTTTTTTCTCTTCTTAACTCCCTCTTTGAAAATTTTTTTCTCTCTTACAATTTCTTCCTCCCGCATGTAATATACTTGACGTTCTCCTATCTTAACATTATATGTCTTTAACATTGGATTTACCAACCGAAACACGCCCATATTTGTCTTGGCTTTTGAGTTACGCCGAAATTCTTTTTTCTCTTTTTTTTCTTTTTTCACAAGAAAGAACATTTCTTTGCCGACAGACAGCGCGTTATCATCGCACGTCATAATATACGCGTTAAAGGAGCTAAGCAAAGAGAAGCAAACGAATAGATTGTTTGTCGATATTTTTTTTCCTTCTTTTTTATTTAATCTTTTTTTTATAGGCTACAGTTTTAAAGAGAGAACCAAGTAAGCGGCACTTCTTGTCTAGTCGTAAAATTGCAACTAAGAAGAGATATGGGAAGAAAGAAGAAGCCGATAAGTTTTGCGTAAGCAAGAATTACGTACCAAGCTTGAAGATGAGAATATGAATTTTCAATTTTATAGATATATAGCACGATGAATAATGACAAGTTACTTACAGATTTAATGAATTAAACTTATTGATACACTAATTTATTTTTTCGTTTATTTGCATTATTTAATTAAGTAATTTTTTTTGTAACTTACACTTGATTTATTTACGATATGCACATGATAAATGTTTATTATATTGTAACCACAAATTTGTTAATTTTAACACAATATTGTTATGATTAAGAAGTTTTCAAATCACATAATTATAAATTCAAAAATATATGATATCTTTAAAAGTAAAATTTTTAGAAGTTATGTATAGAAAATTGGTTTTGTTATTCAAAGATTAAATATGCAATCATTAAGATGGACTATATTAGGCTTTGTCATAGCAATTTAAATAATCTATGAAATTTAATTACCAAGAAAATAATTAAACTTGAATTAAAATATAAAAAAAGATTAGAATTGAAATATTAAAAAGAATTGTATGTTATTCCTTTTATGATACTTTCAATGAAAGTATTGTTTTAATTTTTTTTTTAATTTTGGCCATCTAGAGTACTTAAATTTACTTTACTTTGCAAGTTTTATTATTTTACATTAATCGTAGACTTCCCAAAAATTTGCGTCTACAGTAGAATTCTCCTATATTGTACTACTGATGGCTCATAAGAGAATTTGGAACCAAAACACCTTTATTTTAAAACATTTTTCGGAGGTCATCAGTGGCTCATTCGGTAGAGCGATGGATTCGTAATCTCAAGGTTCCGAGTTCGAATCCCACTCTTGGCGGCCGATTGATACAAGCACCACTGTATACAGTACATGTGCTTTGTTCACAAACATACTAAAAGCCTCCATCGCTAATTATCATTGTAATGATGTCATAAATACAGCGATATTAAATAAAACTAAAAATTTGTAGTATTCGAAAATAAACTTAGCGTTTGCTCCCGGTAAATCAATTTTTTTATTTTAATTTTTAAGTGATTTGAAGAATTACATAAATTATTATAATAAAAAGTAAATATTTTAAATTATTTTTAGTAGAATATTTTAATCTATAGAATAAACATATTGAGTATTGAAAATGCTGGCATATTTCATTTTAAGAAAGATGAGAGTCGGTACAGAAATTAGCATATAGAACTTCAATTTCCATTGAAATATTCTGCAAAATTTCATGTTTTTCATTTCTTTATAATTTAAATCGAGCTTATTAAATATAATTTTTTTTTTAATCGAAAAGATTTACTCTCAAATTTTACAAGTATGCTACTGAATGAGCTTGGAAGCTCTCATTGGAGAATTATACTCGATAATAGTAACAATAATTTTTGAAAAAAATTTCTTGAAAATCGAATAAAATATCTCATAATTTTGGAATGATTGAGCGTTAGACCAAAAGCTTACGGTTTTTTTCATAATTTTATGTGTAAAAACATATCTAAAAGTGATAAGAATATCCTAAGCTTAAACAAGTTACACTTATAATTCCTCAAGATCAAGCTATATTAATAAATCCCAAGAAAATTAAAGATATTGAGAATAAACGTTTATTGATGATCGATATTTACCAATATAAGATTTTTCAATATTCTACGATATCAATGCTGTCGAAAATATAAAAAAATTAAAGATTATTCCTATTATTAAGATTAACATTAAATTTTTTATTACATTCCTTTTGTAAACTAGTATTAAAAAGAATTTTTAATTTCCACAATTGATATTTTTCCTGATAAATTATTAAATATCAATGAATGTAAATTTACAATGACTTTGCATGACTCTCCATAACCAAAATCAGCAAGAATTTTATTTTTATTTTTTTATTAATATATATACTAACAGAAAAAATTACACTTTTCAAGTACTAATAAATTTGAATCCAAAAAATATTTGGCATAGGTACAAGTTCCATCTTTTATATATTTTGTTGTCATTAACATCTGTTGAGTAGCAATTGACATCGTATTGCATTAGCAAATCCATATTCCATTGTTACATGGTGTATTTTAGTATGATTTTGTTGTTACTACTTACATCTTGCTGATGACAAACAAGTAATAATCTTGCACCCAAAACACAAAATTTCTCCAAAATTTTCTTCTTTTTTAATTAAATAAAGTCTCACATGTGTTTAAGATTTTTTTTTCTTTTAAATTTTAGAAGAAATTGGCCTATAGCAACTAGATATTTTTCATTCACTTTATTTTTAAATGCTAGGGATAGGTATTTCAAGTAATTTAAAAAAATTTATTATTGATTTTCAGTAATTGCTTCCTATTGCTTGTATACATTAATAAAATTTATTAAATAAAGATATGTTTGATGTCAATTTTTTATTGATTTTTACTATTCTATTTTTGTAACCATCATAAAAGTACTTAATTGTCAAGTTGAATTTGATCTGTAATATATTGTTTGCAAATATTTCAATATTTATTAAGGAAATGTAAAATACCAACATTATAGTTTACCAAATTTTTAATGATTTATCCAAAAGTTTTAAAAATATCTGTATATTATAGTCTTTTATTTTAATTAATAAAAATGATAATATAGAAATTTTTCCAAAAATTTTTTCATAAAGACTAAAAAATTCGGAAACCTGCAATGTCAGTGACTATGCATAAATCTATGCAGTAATAATTTTTTAATAATTTTACTAAAGAGATTGGAAATAAAATTAAACAATTTATGTATTACAATATACGTTATTTTTGATAAAAAATCCATTAAAAAAATTTATTTTTAAAATTGACTATGTAATCTTCTATTAATTAACCATATAATAAATTATCAATAATTAATAATTTATTGTTCATTAATCTACTAAGAAATGCATGTCAATTGATCTTATTTCAAAGAGATTGTTTTAAAAAAGACTCACATTCTTTGACAAATTCATTATAATTTATGACATTGAGTATTTTAAAAAGCAATAAAACAAGGCTTGATATTTTTAACGAATAGTTAGTTTGAATTTCTTAATTAAGTAAATGTGAAAAATCAAAGTTTCAACAATTTTTCAATCATTTTTCAGTTCTATAACTTGAAATAAGATTTTTATTACAAGAAAAACAAATTAGATAATATAAGGATATACCATTAAAATATAAACAATATTTTACTTTTATTGCAACAGTTACCAAGAATATTGAAGAATCTTTGAAAATAAAATAACAAAATGAATATAAGCTTTACAATTTTACGATCTTCAAATAAAAATGAAAAAAAAAAGTTAAATTTTATGTCAAGATTACGGATATTTCTAAGTTGAACAAGTAGTCCCATACTTGCATCGTGTAATCTCATTTAATGCGACGCAAAACCATTAGCCGGAGCTTCTCTTTCTCTATGCCAAGTAAGCACATCTTACGGGAATAACGATCCTTTCTGATATTACAAAACCATTTGGCGCCTACGTGTGTAAAATCGCCAATATTTTCCACTGCTCGTTTGTAATTCCAGATTTAAGTTTTTCGCGTATCGATCAGCGAGCAATAAAACAGCTAAGAGAGGCCCACAAAGGCCTTTGCAAGTTTTATATTACCGTTGCCTTTCTTACGTATATACCCAAGTTGTGGGCTTTTTACGAGCATGATAAAAAGAAAAAGGGTTATGGAGGGGGGAAAAGGGGGGAAAAAGGGTAAAAAGGGAGGTATGAGGTCTCGTTTATCGGGACTACCAGGCTCATCGAACATTTTGTTCCTCTCTCTTTTTGCCTCTTTCTATACCGGAGGTCCATTTCCTATGCAAACCTCAAGAAGATGCGTAGGCGTCGAAACTCGAGGAGAGCGCGAATGTGTAACCATGTTTAAATCGCACACTGTACAATATACTTTAAAAAGAAAAAGTAAAAAAAAAAAAAAAAAAAGAAAGAAGGGAAAGAGATTTCACGACGAACAGTCTTGTATACTACGAGTGCCAAGTGATTGCCAAGCTTGTACTATACGGCCAAGGTGTGGGCCTCTGGGTGTGCGAATAGCATCTAACACACTGTATAACCTGATAAATAAGCTCGACTCTACGGGAGCGCCTAAAAAAACGAATATGTGAATCACTAAAGTTCTCTCCGCAGGGCTGTTTCAGATATGTGAATACAAGCCTTAAATAATGTAATAGTTTTTCGTTTATTTTATTTCTGCTTTATGTATTATATCCTTTTAGCAAATTTGATTTTCTTATGGTTATATATTCTCATAGATAAATTTAAATGAAAATATTTCATTTCTTTATTCAATATTTATTGTAAAATTGTATAAACTTGAGATACAAAAATCTTCAAAAATGAATTATTAAATTAATTCAGATCAGATGAAAAAAAATGTTGTCAATATGTTGGTACTTGGCTTCTACAAAGTTATATTGTTGCCTTTTTAAATAATCTTATATTAAATAAAGTATTCAATGAAAATAAATTATATTATTTATGCTTGAAAAATTTTTATTGAAGAATGGAAAATTAATGATTTTGTAATAACATTATTTTAATAATTCACTTTTTATTCATTTTCTATTGATTATTTTAAAAATTCGATTCAAAATATTATTGAACATTATTTTGAAAAAGTTCATCCAGACAAAATTTTTAAAATTAAATTTTAGTTTAGAAAAAATGACGTTTATGTATACAAAAAGGAGAATAATAAAAAGAAGGTAATTAAACAGAAATTTTGCTCTACAAAAACTATTGATTGAAATTCAATTTAATCGTTTTTTTATAATTTTAGAATTATAACGTTATACATAAAGTTTTTTTTACTGTATAAAAAAAGTAAATTTAAGTATTTAAAAGGTTTTAATTTCGACTTTGATATATGATTGGTAAAAACCCAGAATAACTAGTTCAAAACTGTACAGCAACTACAAATTTTTTTAAAAAATCTTTATACTTAAACAAAACTGCTCACAACTTAGAAAAATTGAGCGTTGGACCGCATGATCGCGGCGTATTTCATGATTTTATGTAAGAAAGAATATCCCAAAGTTAGAAAAAAATTCGAGACCGAAATGTAGTGCACTCTCCTTGTCAGTAAAACGTTAAAAAGATACTGTATTGGTAAGAAATAAAAATAATGTTATCTTGGAGAATAGAAAGAATGCTATTTTAAAAAATGATAAAAAAGATATTATTTTGTTTAAAAAAAATTTACGTCGAAGAGATAGCACCTTCATTAATGTATAATGAATCAAATTAAAAGAAATGTTATCATAGAAATTTATTGTAATAGTAAAAATGCTTAAAATAATACTTATGGATATTTGTTTATTTCTAAATAATTGAATATTTAATAAATAAAATAAATTAATAGTACTTATTATGTTACAATTAGTGACTTAATTATATTTATCAAATTGTTTTGTAATACGTAATAGTAGAGTGCTAGTAGTAAATAGTGCTAGTAGCAGAGGTATCAGTGGCTCATTCGGTAGTTCGATGGATTGATAGTCTCAAAGTTACGAGTTCGAATCCTGCTCTCGACAGCCAATTGATACGAGCACCACTGCAGATTACATGTGCTTTGTTCACAAACACACTGAAAAGACCTCCGTCGCTAATTAGCATCGCAATGATAGCTGAAATACAGCGACGTTAAATAAAATACAATAATTGAATTGAATATTTGATTTTTATTGGCATTTAAATTGAATTACATAACCATTTTACAAAACAATAAAATAAAGCAAGATTCTGTAAATATCTTGGGGTGGTTTTTGATGACAATTTAAGGTGGGATGAGCACATCCAGTATGTAATAAATAAAACAGAAATATCTCACTTTTGTATTCTACAAACTAAGTAAAATTATGAATGTTGCTACACTGAGAATGTTATATTATGCTTTTTTTGGTAGTATAGTTGGTTACGGTATCATTGCTTGGGGAGGTGCCTATAACAATTGCAAAAGTACTTTACAAAACTTACAAAACCGAATTTTGAAATTAATAAATAAAAATAATTTTGGGGATATAAATAATCCATTGAACTTAACCCAGTTATTTGTTTTGGAATCAACAATGTATTATTATGAATTTCTACGTGAAAAATTTATGGACTCAACAGGTACTACCAGAAATAAAAGCATTCAAATACCAAAAAGAAATAAAAGTATTAGTGGGAAAAGTTCTCTATTGGTTGCAATAAGAACTTTCAACACTCTCCCTCATGATCTCAAAATTCTACGCATAAAAAAGAGTACTAATAGGAAGGCGTTGAAAATGTGGATATGTAAAAATGTATATTAGTTTTTCATACTCCCATTGAATTATATGTAATGTTTTAACGATCTTAGTTTTAATTATTTTTAGGATAGTTTTGTTATTTTAGGTTAGGATAAATTAAGTTTAGTTTTTGCCAGTCTTACGTACAGGTATCTGTGTATACCTCTGTAAGTTAGAGTGTCTATGTAGTATTTTAAATACTGTATTGTATACTGCTGGAGAAATAAATAAATAAAATAAAAAAATAGTACTAGCAACGACCTCTATGAGATCGACTAAATACTTTTGTACTTTATAATTATTTTCTTAACAATTTGCTACTTGAGAGAACTTCTTACATTTCCTGTAACGACTTATGATAAATACTATTTTATAGTTTTCTACTTTATCTTTCGATAGAAATATCTACTATTGTTGACGTTACCATTAGACGGTAAAATTTTGTCACATAAATTTTCATTTTTAATAACAGTTAAGATAAATTATTTACTTTTACATTTCTAAAAATTGAAAAGCCATATACATGCATTGTTTCGTTTAATGGAAATGTTAGGGCTTTGGATTTCAAATCTTGTTCTAACTTTTGAATAGTTTACTAATATAAAATCATGAGAATAGCTTTTAAAGGTTTTTTTAAAAGCATTGACATCAGGTTTCACCAAACAATTTAAAAATTGATTATTATTGTTTATTAAAATTATATTCAGGATGAGATCGAAATTATTTAATAAAAAAACATCTAGAAAGCTCAATTTATATTTTCAATTTTGAAGTGTAAAATTGATACTATCTTCAACTTCATGTGAATCTTGGTTTTTAAATTAAGTTTTTAAGAAAATTTTCTTTTAATGAAAGGCATTAATTCAACTTTTATATAATTTTGGTAAAAATTTTTAAGAATTATTAATTTAAAAATTATATGACATTAAATTGAATGTAATAATTAATAATAAACTTTAAATATTTACAATGGATCATTAAGTCCTATTATATAAATATATATATTAGTTTTAGTGACCAATTAATATCAAATTATTTAAAACATGATGTATGCACTTCACTATATTATTTGATAGGGAAGGATTTACCTATACCAAAAAGTTGAGTAAAAATATTCCATTTGTATTTTAAAAAATTTTCTATCTATTTAGAAAATGTTTTATTTATATATAAAATAATGTCACTTGAAAATAAGCAAGATTAGCTTACATAGTAGTTGAAGCATTGTTCACAAATAAAATAAATTCTTAATTAATTTCACTCATTTTTTTCTTAATTTTTTTATTGAACCTATCACTTAGTTTTATTTATTTAATTATTTTATTATACCAATTCATGACTAGTTTCTGTTGCGTAGATAATTACTTTTTTGCCAGTTCTTTAGTTAGTTTTGTATAAGAATATATTTAATCATTTTCAGCCACAATATGACATGGAATATACGGAATATCTTTCGTTTCATCGTTACTAAAATTTTCATCTAATTTTGTTAAGGACTGTTCAACTGAATTTTCAGGACTAAAATGATATTGTTGCGTAAAAACTGAAAAATAATGAGACATTATCTTTTATTTATTTAATAATTCATGGTAGAATTATATTAGTAGTAGAAATAGTAGAAATTAGATACATAGTAGAAATTATAACTTACGATAATACGCTAATCCAGCAAAAATCAAGGAGATGCAAAGAATTAAAATTATTAATACGTTCAAAAGCAATCTTCTCCGATAGTCTCTTCTTGCTTCAATATTGTTTATGGAATCCTTATCGGGACACGTTGAAATGTAATTTATGATTTTCTCTATCATTTTTAAAATTTCCTTTAGACCTATAATACAAATAACTTTATTTAGTGATTTCTATTCAAAATAAATAAACCTCGAATCAGTTTCAATATATTTCATGTAATCGCTTTAAGATTTTGATATTAGATAATGCATGCTTTTTATGATTAAAAATTATTTTAATATTAACATATTTATATAATTACATAGCATTTTTATGCATTTGCTAAACAGAAAATATGATCAGTAATGCGATTAAACCTGAACAATTCTGTTTGTCTGACAAAAGAAAATTTAATTAGTCAAGACGCAAATTTTAACATATTGAACTTTCATAGTCGTGATAAAAAGGTTCTTTTTATTGTCCCCAAACAGTTAGCTAAATTTTAGATAAAGTTGTGGAATTAATTTAAAAAAAAAAAAAAATTAATTCTAAAATTTCTAATTAAAATATTTGTAACCTATTAAAATCAAGTTTCAAGAGGTTAAAAAATTCAGAATTCATTCAAAAAATATTTGTAATTAAAGATTAATCGTTACTGATGTAATTAATACTTTAAATCATATAAATTAACGTCCTGATTTTAAATATATAAAAGTGGATATAATATTATACGCAGGTCATCTAAACTCATAAGTGCAGTTTTTTTTATTTTTAAATTTAGAATAATACTGTAAATTAAGAAATTCATTTTTTAAACTGTTATTCAGGCTTTTAATGATAGAATAAAAAGCGTGAATTGAAATTTAGTATTTTATTTTCAATTTCATTTAAAATCAAGCCAACAATAATATTGTTGGCGTTACTATGCATAAATATATACTTAATAAATATTAAAAAGCATTTCCAAGTCATTTCAAGACGATTTTTCAAAGAAACAGTGAGTAAACGATAACAGAATTTTATTTCGCACGTATGAACCACGTGAAATAATACTTTCCGATAAGATTAATAGTTTTTATTATTCGTGCATAATACTTCTGTAAAATTTGAAAAGGGAATCTTTCTTTTTTCTCCTTGTGATTATTATCATACTCCCTTAATGATTTAAGGTGGCTTCTGCATTTTGGACGTATCTAATCGAGACTTTGCAAGAAAGAATATTATATTTTTTTGTTTTTATTAAATAATTTTTATAAAAAATGTTTATTATCAATTATTATATTTGTAATTTTAATGGTATTTTATTAAGCAAGATATACTTACAATTTATAATTAGAAACGTTCTAATTGTAAAAAGTTTAGTCAATTTTTCAAATATATTTTTTATTTCATCGATGACATGACATTTCTTTTAATAATTTAAATTTGTAACAAAAAAAAATCTGTAATTTTATTACGAAGTTATAAACATAAGTGCCATTTTTTTCACAAAAGCCCACGTTAAATTTTTAAATTTCTGTAATTTTTTTCTCTTTAATTTGGTTAATGTTCTCATATTTTTAAAACTGAAAAATTTTGCAATTTATACTTTTTTAAATATTTTTCTACTAAATTGTCTATATTTTTATTAAAAGTAGTTTAAGCCACCTTAAGTAATATTTCATTTTTTATCACACGTTTTTTTGAAAATTATAAGAAAAAAAATACATAATTTTTCAAATGAAATGTGTTTTTTTTTAGAATTAACAACTCTAAAAATAAGTGCACGAATGATTTCAAACTTAAACGATTTCATTATGATTTCGAACTAATTTCATGTGCCGTCACTTTACTAAATTCATGTAATTTTATAAAGTTTGTGTTCTGATTGCGTAGAACTTCTCAAATTTTTGGTTTTAAGTAATTTTTACAACTGTCATATGGCATTGAATGCGCTAATTTTATTAACTGAATACACTGACAGAAATGTTATCTAGAGGCAAACGAGATATACTTGGCCCTAGTATAAATATGTTTGTTTTACGTCCTAGCATAAATCTACTTGAAGGTAATATAATATCTTTGCAGCAAAAACTGTGATTTTGATTCAAACATTTAATTACTTGCATCTAATGGATTTAGTTTTCCTTCTAAATGATACATCAATAAGGAGTCATCCACTTGCTGTGAGATACCTTTTCTGTCAATGTACCACAAAATATTATTTTTATGATTCGAAAATTTAATATTTTAGGTTTTAAATTCACTGATTTCACATCAATTTAAAATCGAATCAGAATTTGAATGCTTTAATGATTTCACAAGTTATTAATCCCTCGTTTTTTTAAACAACCAATTTGTGTATTTAATAAATTAAAATATTCTATAAAAGATCAATTTGAAATATTCACTTTTGATTATGTTTCATATATGTGTACAAATCACTTTAAAAATTAACAATTGATTTTGTGCAATTAAAAAAATATCAATAATTGTAGCTAACTGAGAGTAACGCTTGGTATGTTTACAAAACATCTACTGATGCAGTCTGAAAATAGAAAATCGATTAGTTTTCTTGCCGTATAAAAAGAAAACCATAAAGACACTACCAAAGAAGATAGGAGCTTATAGAGGATTTTTCTGGGTTACATTTATTGTCCGAAAGCCTGGGTAATACTTTAACATTGTTTGTATATATATACATATGAAAAATGTGTTATATATATAATATATATAGATATAAAAATACATGGGATTTGGTGGCGTCCCCAAGTAGCTGGGTAACAGAACTAACTCATTTTTGGACGAAATTCCCCATTTAAAAGTACGCTTCTATAAGCGTCTATATTCGTTGATACTACTACGAAGAACCAAAATTCTCCAATGTGTAATACATAAAATATACCCTCTCCCTACTAAAATTGTGTGTATGCGCAGTATTCTGTGTTTCGATGCATGTAACCATAGACATTTGAAAGATGTTTTTCTCTTCACTAAAAAAACTAGGAGATCAACTGCCCCAAAAGTAGTATCGCAGCGCCGCCACCCTGTGTTAGGTAAACTGCCATACACTTTTGGGCGAAGTTACTCACTATAGCGGGCGATATAAAAACTATTTCAATGGGCTCGCTTCTCGACCATTGGTTTGGGCGAGAATCGACGAAAGCAAGCAAACCTTACGCTCGAAAGCAAGTTCGAAAACTCTTTAATTTTTAAGAGAGCAGCGACACTATAGTTTTTTTAGTTTAGTTTTTGGGTGTATATTTATACATTATCTTCATACCAATACAAAACAAGAGACAAGAGGCGATTCTCCTATATACTCACGTACTTGCGCAATTTGTGAATATACAAACTCCTATATACTGTGTACTCTGGTGAATGAATTTACATTTCAAAAGAGCTGTCTAGCCCGTAAACCATTAACAGAATCTACAACCAAAAATTTTTTCTTGTTCTAATTTATAATATAGCCGAGTTGTTATGATTGTTCCAAACTCTTCTTTTGACCAGCTATCTTGCTTGAGTTTTGTTGTTGCAACTACTGTCACCGTCGATCACATCTGCTGCTATATATTTCTGATAAATAATTTATTTTTAGTTGCACAGATCCACGAAAAAAAAGTTGAGAGTACTTCCGATCAGAGCAATTTTTTTTTTGCGTATTTTTCGATGCTGATCCGTATCTGTAATCAAGATATCACCTTCCCTAGCATTTTTTGGAGTAGGGAAGAGTTGGGTAATATTAACCACTTAACATTTTTATTTAATAATATTTTTATGATGCTTAAAAAAGATTGTATAATTTAATGCTAATTGAACCAATTTCCTAAAATTTTGTGCCTTCTTTGCTTTTAATATTGAAGGAGAAGAGCAATAAAGGCACAATATTTCAGAAAATTTTGCTTTTTAATACTAAAAAACATCTACAGCTAACTAAATTTTTTTGTCAATGTGACTTACGTCATTCCCATTTTTACCCATACATTTAATACTTAATTTAAACTTTTGGTCCAATATCAGTAAACTATATTGGTACAGCGAAAGTTGATAAAATATTACTGGATACAAATATTCTGCAATCTATATTGCATCGTATAGTCAGTATTGGTAATTTCCTACAGGGTTAAATTCGAGTAACTAAAAATTAATTCATTTCGATGTACTTTTTATTTAATACAAGTAAAGAGACTTCATGATCATGAAGTAATAAAAATAAGTAATAATAATATATTGCACATATAGTTGCAATACGAAACATTTTTACGCGGGGATTTATTCTTTTTAAATTCATTAATGAGTGTGTCTCCTTTAGAATAATCTAACTGGACGTTCAGCACTAACTACACAAATCTAATAAATTAAAATAATTGACAGAAAATATTATTATTTCATCATTGTGATGCTCATCAGCGACGGAGATTTTCGGTGTGTTTGCAAAAAGAACGTGTAATATATAATAATGCACATGGCAATCATCAGGATTTGAACTCAGGCCTACGGTCACGTTCATCGCTCTTCCGAACGAACCTCTGAGACTTCTCTAATATCTCTGCAATAGTACAATAATACGCCAACGAAAAATATGTTTTTCTCAGATATCAATATAATAGTAACGCATTTTTTTCACGTACTTGAATTTAATAATAATATATAATTTTTTGATAAGAATTTAATAAGCGATAATTGTATCTATATTTTTAATTTATCTCATAATCTTAATGTACATTAAGCTTTCTGGTTAAAAGTATCTTTATCAGTGATTTGATATAAAGATTAAAGTCCCGAAAATTCATACGTATTATTTTATTCTGCTGTTATTAGTTTTAAAGTGTCTTTCAACGAGTTGAATACGGAATTTTTTTTTCATTTTTCTTTAAAAATTATTTTTATAAAAAATGAAAAAATTCAAAAATTATCGTTTGTTGCTACTACTTTTATTTCTTTTGTTACTTATTGCAATTGTTGCCGTGAGCATTTACTTTGGAACTGGTTAGTAAATATATTATTTGCATATTTTCAAAGTACGAAATAGAAAGTTTATTTTAACAAATATTATCATAAAAGTAATAGTTACAACACACAGACACACACGCACACACACACACATTACATTAAAATATTTTAATTTATATGGTATAGAAATATAAGTTTGACAGCATCACCTGGAAAGTAATTAACCGCTTATTGATTCTATCAAAAAAATTATTTAGAAATTTTTCTTTCTACTTTCTGTTTTACACTAATAATTGTAGAATTAAATTTATTCACGTAATTATTATAAATAATATGAACAATTATAAACAATTATAAATGACTGTATGTAAATTCTATTAATTATTAAAAGAAAACAATTATAATTGATGGTAATAATAATGATCAGTAATATTAACAAAAAGAATATTAGATCAACAAAAATAATGAAACTTGTTTTTCTGAGTTTATTTTAATGGGTCTTAATTCTTGAGATACGCACACACACTTCATTATAGATAAATTTATTTTATGTGTACGAAAATCAATAAATGATTATCTCATGCATAAAGTTCTATTAAAATAAACTTTGAAGCATGTTTACCATTATTTTGAATATAAAAACTTATTATAACAAAGTAAATAATATTTGAGTTTCATGCAATTCATATTGCCTTTTTAATACTGATTATTAACATATATTTACAGTTTTTAATAATCATTCAATCATCCATATTTTTTTTAGAAAAAAATAGTATATTATTAACCTAGGGAGAGAAGTTGACCATTAAATGCTCGCGTAAGATTTGCCCCCGAGCGCAGCGAGGGGGCAAATACGCGAGCAATTGATGGTCAACTTCTCTCCCGAGGTGAATATACGATTTTTTCTTATTCCCGGCGAAAAGTACGTCCAACTTACCCGTTGTGATAATTCGTTTTTGATGATAAATCATTAAAATAAAAATACCGCGATGAATCGCTTGCTGCTATTGACCGAGTATGCTCTATCCTTCTCTGCCCCTCTCCCACTGATGATAAATCATTAAAATAAACCATCAATATTTCACTCACATTTTATAATTTACACACTTTATAACACACTGCAATTTATAATTCACAAAATAAAACAAGTTAGGTTTTAATAATAAAATATTTAAAATTACTATATAAGAAAAATAAAGAAAAAGATATACTGCTTGTTGTAACCGGCAAAGAAGGCTAGACATAGCCCCCTCCATTCGCGGCTACCTTTATTGTACATATAAGAGAAAGAAAGAGAGAGGGTGAGAGTCAATTCTTAAAGCCGGCGGACAGAGAAGGATAGACGCAACCCTCTCTATTCTGTATGAAAAAGAAAGAGAGAGGGAGAGACTCAATGTCTAACGCCGGCGGACAGAGAAGGATAGACGTAGCCCTCTCTATTCTTAACTGCCGTGAAAAACAGAGCGTCAACACGATTGCGCATCGCTAGTGCGCCGAGCCGCCGTAGATAATGCTTAACTTCTCTCTCAGAAAGTAGACGTCTTTCGACGTACTTTTCGCCAGGGGATAAGAAAAAACATATTTTCATTAAAAGGAAATATTATATCTTGGTAGAGAATAATCTAGTTTAATCGTGACTTTCAGCTTATTAAATCGGAAGCCCGGATTATAAGCGTGAGATTTCGATAAAATTCCATTATATTCTACAAAAGAGAGTAGTGAAAATGATATTTTTGACTAATGGTATAAACAATTTGTAAATGACCGTCAAAAATTGCAAACATCATTTAATAATTGAATAGTTGTTAATGATTATAATAATAATTTTCAGTTGTTAACATTCGTAAAAAATAGTAAATAGCTATGAACAAACATTGATAATAATTATTGGTAATTTTAATTTAAATAATTAATAGTTATTATAGACAAATTTATTTATAAACATTATTCTTATATATAAATTATTCTGCATTTTAGTATACAGTATTTAATTGATATAGTTTAATTAATAAGTAAACAGTTGGAAGATTCAATAATTGCTATCAGTTGTCATAAAAGTTCTGGTTATCTGCGATAAAAGTAGTTGACCAACAGCCAAATATTAGGTCACTTGATTTTTAAATTTGTTATTTCATAGTAAATATTCCTAGAACGTGTATTATAATAAAACCTCTATTATTCGTCCGCTTTAACCCTCCAAGTGCATTAATCAAAAAGAAATAATTATCAAAGATGTAAATGCACAATAAATGATAAAATATTTTTATTTCTTTAAAAAATTGTATACTTATCTTTAAGTTGTTATTTATAATATTTATTTGTATTGATTATGTTTGAAATTTAAATAAAATTGTTTGATTTACATCTGTCTATTAATAATTCTTAAATATTTAATTCGTGCAATTTTGATGTAACTATATTTTTCAAGAGTATCTTCATACATCATGTTCTATTCTATCATACACAATATATGAAGTATATAACAAACGTATCTTATTCTTATGCATGATCTTCAATTTTTATTTAAACACCATAAATGTAGACGATTAAGTAAATTTTTGTAATAGCAAATGCTGTTTATTCTATTGTTTAGCTAACTCATGACTAGCTGACTAATATAAAGTCTTTTTTAGCATATAATAGAATTGTCCATTGACTAGTTCTCTACTTAGTTTCGGTTAGCTAAATATTTGCCGAAGACCATATTATTAGCTCATTTTTGCTGTTTTTATAATTTATCTTTCATAATGTAAAAAATTCATTATGATTGATAATATATAAAAATCTTTAAATTTTCAGCAAAATCAAATAATACTCCAGATTCTTCGAAGAGTATTAAGGATGATGATGAAATACCAGAAGGTCTTATGTCAAGAACAACAGACGGTAGGATCATACTATTGAATCTTAAGAATGGAGATTGCGATACATTAGAAAGAGAATCCACTTATGGTATTTCTGCATTTGATTATTATGGAAATAAAACGATTTACTATGGAACTGCAAAAGCATATGAACCTATTCGCTCTTCATCGTCCGAATATCCCGATCTTACGCGTTATACTGCGAATTTAACTAAAACAGCAATTGCAGTTGATTTTATCAGTGAAAAAGTATATGTGATCGATAGAAATGCGGGACAATTATACGTAATGGACATTTATAATAAATATTATAACGTAATCTTGTCGGATCTTCAAGAGCCAAAAGATATAGTTATGGATCCTAAAAGGGGTTTAATGTTCATCTTACAATCAACATCGGTAATGATAAAGCTTAATTTATTTTTATAACGTTTTTGAGAATTAGTAAAAATTTTAACTTGATTTCTTTATTTATAATCAATTAATCTGTAATTTTTATTACATTTTGTTATTTAACAAATAATACGTGCAGTTTACATTTTATGTAGTTCTAATCTTATTGATTTTAGTAAATTTTTTAAATGTGGTTTTTCGATTACATGGTATTTTTTTTTATTAATTAGAATTTATAATAAAAATTCACCATTTCATTCTTTAATTATATATATTTTACCAAATTATTAGCGCAATCGGCATTTTTCCAGTAAGAGCATATTCTTAATTTTGAAGTTTCCAAAATTTTGTATTCTTTTTTTTCAACATCTCTAAAAAACCTTAAAACTCAGAAAAAATTTTCTACACTTTGAAAATTGAGTATTTGATCAAATGAGCCTGACACATAATTTTATACAAAAAACTGCGCTTAAGTTCAAAGAAAATCCGAAACTCCTTTCACTTTCATTATTAATTTGACCTAAAATTAATAAATATTATACTCTGTTTTAGATATATCAAGTTAACATGGATGGGACAGAAAAAATAAAAATCGTCGACAAAATAAAAATCAAGGCAATGACCATAGATCGCGAAAATACAACAATTTATTATGCAACAAAGTGTTCCATCAAAGGAGTGAATTATTTAACTCGCAAATATGTTTCGCAAGCTTTAATCAAACAAAACATATTAAGTTTGGCCGTTCAGAAAAATAAAATGTTTTTCATTAGTACATCAAAAGGATCAAACAATCGAATGCTTGATTTTTGTTTGATAGTTGACGGATCGTGCAGAAATTTCAAAAGAAACCTTCTTGAGTCAAGAGTCGTTATTAATTTGCAAAGCATTAAATATTATGATAACCAATTGTCAGACGTGAGGAGTCCCTGTGCAGAAGATAATGGTGGATGTCAACATCTCTGCATTTTGACAGCTGCTAATCAAAATCGTTACGTTTGCATTTGTAATATGGGTTGGCAATTGAATAGTGATTTAAAGACTTGCAGATCAGTGACTGAATCTGAAGAAACTTTATTATTAACGTGAAGTTAATTGACTTTAATATTCTGTGAAATAATAAAATTTGAAACTTATTAGTTTGCATAAATAGTGTATGTAAGTATTGTATATATTGTATGACTGATTAGTGATACTTTTAATATTTAAACTATAGAGAAAAAATGCATCTTATTGATGAAGTTCCAAAGTTCTTTTTACATTTTTAAGTAGTTTAAATAATATAATAATTATACAGCGATACACATTTTTTTATTTAAGTAATATTTAAAATTTTTTATGTCAAAATAATCGAAATATACCATTGTACTTTTCTACAAAAAAAAAACTTATTTGATTGTCTTTATTTAAGTGTAAGTTCTAATGCTGATAAAAAATTACTGTATTTTTTTAATTACTTAATTAATATTTTGTAAAACTTAAAAAAATATTCATTTTTATTGTTAAATATGATTTTAGAATTTAGGAATTTTCTTCAAAACCACTAAAAAATTTTATCTTTTATTTAAATTTTTTATAAAACGATTCAACAGTTATCGAAAAGCATAGAAAAAATTTTGATTAAATGACTTAAGTAAATAAAGATGAAAGTTGTCAAGTTTCAAGTAAAAAGAACTCACTGTACAAAAATAAGAAGGTATTTTTGAAACGTACCTTCGTATTTCATTTTGAAATTCGTAATTAGCGGATTTAGAAACATAATTTAAAAATTTTTTATAAATTAATAACAAAAAATATTTTTAACCTTTTTTAAAAACGCTCGTTTACTTTATAACCAGAAAGGAAAAAAAATATAGATCTCTTTTTGCCACAAATTTTGAAAATATTTTATATTGTTTTTATGCAATGTATTTATGTTATACCAATCGAACTGTTAGATATTTTTTTACATTTCTTTGATATAAACAAAAATTGTTTTGATCGATCATATTAAATTCATAGCTTTTATGCACAGCATCCTAAATATTAAAAGTATCATGGAATCACTCACATTTATTATCTAATGTAGAATAGGAAATTAAAGACTGATTTAATTTTAAACGCTAATAAGAAAAGAAATAAAATTATTAACAAAAGACATTGGAAAAATTTAACATTGGATTTTTTAATGAATCAATATAAAAATCAAAATTTGAAAGTTTACGAATCAAACGTTAGACCACAGCTTTTTTTATGATCTTATATTAGAATATTTTCAAAGTTAGAAGAAATTTTTAAATCCAATAAAGCCCTAACACTCTTTTAAAAGTAACAATGTATGTATATCATCTTTTAATTTTTAGAAATGTAAAAGTAAATAATTTATCATAAATTGTTATTAAAAATGAAAATTCATGTGGTAAAATTTCACGGTCTAATGGTAATGTGATTATAATAAAATAGTATTATTACAAATATAAAACAATAGCCCGATTGGAAAGATATCGTGGCTAAGCACAATTACATAAAAGGCTCTCGATGGGCAGCCTTGATTGGCCCTTAAAAATTTTATCACGGGGATAATACAAGGGCCCTGTCTGTTTACGTTGATATGCGCATGCGTCAACACATACTATATATTGCTTTTACCTGACTAAAAATGTATAGTATATGCTATATATAGATATACATTTTCTGTAGAAAAGACATTGCCTACCAAGGCCTACGAGATTCTCCCTGATGTAATGCCATTCAACGCAATGTTTTACCAAGAAAAGGCTTATAAAGGCTTTTTTTGGCTATTAGTTGGGGTCACACTCATGCCCCGTTTTCTTTTCCGATTGGAAGTAAATATTTCTATCAAAAGATAAAGTAGGAAACTATAAAATAGTATTTATCATCAGTCGTTATATGAAATGTAAGAAGTTTTCTCAAGTGAAACTGTTAATAAATAATTAAAACGTACAAAAATATCTGGTAGATCTTGCAGTGGTCGTTTTTAACACTATTTTATTGGTATAAAAAATTATTTTGATAAATGTAATTAAATCATTAAATATAGAATAAAAAAAACTCTTGATTTGTTTTATTAATTCAATATTTACTTATTTAACCCTTTGAAGGATATATATTTTTGAAATTAGTATTAAAAAATAGTCATTTCTTACTTATGCATAAGATTTATGATTTTTGTTCTTAAAAAATATTGAATTTTGGAAGAGGTTGTCAGTGGTTCAGTCGGTAGAGCAATGGATTCGTAATCTCGGAGTCTCGAGTTCGAATCCCGCTCTCGACCGATATATAAAGCACCACTGTATGTTACATGTGCTTTCACAAACATACTGAAAATCTCCGTCGCTAATTAGGATCACAATGATAGCATAAATACAGCGACGTTAAATAATAAAAAAAAAGGATTTTATGAGTTTTGGAAATAATGTATATGAAGGTTTTTTAGAAATAATGTGTGAAATATATTTTTTATGGATTGTAATTTAAGTCATTGTTATTCTTAAAAAACAAATTAAACCTGGGTAAAAATTTTTTTTTTAATTTTACTAATCACATAAGCTCAAATATCTACATATTTTAATTTGCAAAAATTCGAGTACATTTTATATTATTTCTAACAAAAAGTATTTTATCAAGTTCACTCAACATTCCTTTACATTTAACTTTTGACCCCGTAGACCTAGTAAATTTTCTTCTGCGTTTTAGGTACCAAATAGAATATATTTCTAGGCTTTCAGCGATTTCTACTTTTTTACCGTGCAAGTTGACCTAAAATGTCTCGTATGTATGTACCCCAAAAACTATGAGAAAAAGGTCTTTCCACTACCTGTGATTACATGTATCAAAATACAGAGAGCTACGCACTTTCACAATTTCGTCAGGTAGAGAATATACTTTTATGTATTTACATATACACTGGAAAATTTCGCTTATAATAGTATCCTGAAGTTTTTCTTTTTATATGAAGACAACAAGTACAAACTCCATTTTTAATCTGCATCAGTTGACTTTTTGGCTACAAACTAAGCGACTGTTCTCAGTTGGCTATTGCATTGATATCTTTCCTATTTTGCGAAATTAGTTTTTAATATTTAATTCTAAAAGTGATTTTTACAATTACATAAATAATTATGACTGGAAGTAAGTATTTCAAATCGATCGGTTGTTGAATATTTTAATCTATTAAATAAGTATTTTGGTTGTTAAAAAGACAAGTAGGTTTTATTTCAAAGTCTTTTTAAATTTAATTATACATCCTTTTTTACTAGATATTATCATGATTTTTTTGTTATATTCATTTAATAAAATGTGTGATAAAAAGTGAAAAGTTTTATACGTTATTCAAATTATTGTAGTTTAGAAATATTACTGAAGTATTGTGCAAGAACTAGCAAAAGCTATTAATCTTATCAGAAAGTATTATAGGGGTATTCTTGAAAGAATTAGATGAATATCTTGGAAAAAATAAAACGGAACTTGCTGAAATAGATTCTGATAGAAATCATAAAAGCTGGCTAAGGAACTGGCAAAAAAAGTTATCTACAAACATACTCTGTTATGAAAACTAACCATGAACTTGAAAAAAATGATAAAATTGATTTTATTCTTTTATTTCTAATAATAAAAAGGAGCGTTTTTAGAAGAACTGCAAAAATCTGCTTTAAAAAAATTATTTTAAAAAAAGTTTTTTTCGCAATGAAGAACTTGACAAAAGATAGAAAAAAAAAATATATTACTATTTATATAGTATATTTCTTGACTTATTTGTAATAAATTTAATCTGTTTTATTTTTTTAAACAGATTAATTTATTGCATATATCGTTAACTATAATAATAAAAAATTTTTAACATAAATTTTCATAAACAAAAAGAAATTTTATTTCTTTCAATAACAAACATATTATTTTAACGGTCAAGACAATTAATTTATTATCTAAATTAAATTAAATTGCACATGATCCTGTTTTTTTAGTCATGAAATCAAACTGGTTAATATAATCTTATTATTTTATTGTTAAAATTATCGTAAAAAAATGTAAAAAAGAATAAAAATTGAGTAAGTAAACCATATTCGTTTATTTTGAACATAAATCAGGACTTATAATCCGGCATATGCTCTGTTCGCAAGAAGCTGTTACTAAAATCCTTCCAAACTCTTGCAAATTATGTATATACTTTTATGCGATCAAATACAAATACATGTCCATATGATTAAAGCACCTTTTTATTACGTTGATATCTAAAATTATATGTTAATATTAGATGATAGAAAAAAAAGTGAAAATGTAGATGTGTGGAATTAGAATCATTTCACATTAGACAAAATGTATGTTTGATCTTATTCAAACCTGATGTGTAATTGTTTTATAAATAATCACCCATGTACATATCTAAATTAAACAAGTGTTTTAAATCTGTATAATAAATTGTTGATTCTAGTTCTTAATGCGTCACATTCTGTTGTATACATCTTTATGTTGACAATAATTTAGCAAACATTTCACGTATAAATGTGCAAGGTAAAGAAAAAAAAAATAACCCATTAAAACTGAGAGAAATATAGTCACTCAAAAGGTAGCCGCTACTTTTACCCTGAATGTATTATTTTTTTATTTTCTTTCGACCACTTACATTGAAGATAACCGAATAATCTTTAAACTGTTGCGCATTGTCTGTTTATCTATTTTATTTCTTTAAATTTATTTTATTCCTTCTCAGACAATTTATATATGGGCAAATCTTTAAAACTTTTATTTTTTTCGTGATGTTTTTAAAAAGTCTTTTTACAGCTGTTAGTGGGTTGCCGCATAATGCACACTAAACTGGGTTCACACCTTTTGTACAATCCTGTGACTCTATCTTTAAAGAATTTAGTAAATGAGCCACTAACGGCACAGTAGATATTTCTATAAAACGTAAGTCTTTACATATAAAAAATGACGTAATTTTATTTGTGTAAAAATTTACGTTTTATGAAATTATCTATCGCGCTGTTAATGGTAAATTTGCTACATCCATAAAAGATAAAGTCACAGGATCGCACAAAAGGTATGAAACTAGTTTAAATAGTGTGCATTATGCAGCAACCCACCAACAACTGCAAAATGACTCGCCACTAGGACATCAAAAGTTTTGAAGATTATATTATGTTCTATTTACAATAAATTTCATCATTATTGGAGCTAATAATGATAAAAATAAATTATTATATTTAATATATTTTAAACTTACCAAAAGAAGTTGCAAAACTCGTTATGTCCATCCTAATGCGTTCAGTTGACATTATTAATTATTAGATTCAACCTTGTATACTATTAATATTAATAGCTCATTGAACATTAATCCAAATAGTTGAGGTTATCAAATTTGTGGTGACGAAGAAAAGTCAATTTGATATATTACCAACGTCAGTAATATTGTATTTCATTAATTTGTTAATATACGCATGCAAATCATCAAGGTCTCGTAAGAAAACAACAACATCATTATGTTGGACATTTACTCGTAAAATTTAACTTTGATTTAGAAATGATTATCATGGGCTAATATACTTCGAACAAGATAATAGTGCAAGATTTTGAAAACTCAGTGGCTCTTTGTAAAAACATGATGTAAAAATAATTTATTAAATTTCCATTATTTATAATTCAAAGAAACACATTCTATAATTTAGAAAGTCTATTTTATACAAAAATTTTTAAAGTTTAAGAGAAAATTACACTCAACCCCTTTTTTTGATTGATAAAATTGAAAAAATCAAAGATTTAAAAAAGCTTTTGGTAAGAGTTTGTCATCTCTCTTCTAAGTACATTGTAAAACTCATCATGAATTCTAAGAAATTCTGAGTCACAGACAATGTTACATCGAAGTCTTAATCGTGATAAGAGATTCCGTATTCTATATTGCACACGTTAGGTTCATACTAATGGAACGTCAGTTAAATTAAGCTGAAATTGATAGAATTTATTGATTAAGAATACAAAATTTAATCATTTTAAGTTTGGAAAAATAAATTTTATAATTTTATATAATTCAATTTAATTCTTGATAGATGAACTTGAAATACAAAATTATATTAACATAAACTGGCAATGAGACGGCCAATTCATGCCAGTTATTCTTTCTAAATGAAAACATGGATCATCAATCTTATAATAAATCACGTATCCGTATATTCTATACTGATGAAAAAGAAGAGTTCTTTCCATTTAAAGAAAAAATTAAATCTAATTAATGTATCTATATAAATTGATTTAAACATATCTCTGATTGTTCCTAATAAAAATAGGATTGAAAAATAAAATTTTTTTAATAGAAACAAAATTCTAAAATTTTTGTCCTAAGGAAACTTCTGTTAAACACAAAATTATTTTTGTTCAATTTAAGGGTTATGATCAAAGAAGACCTGCACTTTTAACTTTTGTTTATGTACCACCAAACTCCAAATGGAATCACAAAATGTGTAATGTTTGTATAAAAAATCATTGAAAGTTTAAATTACGAAATTTAAACTAACCAAAAAACAAAATATATTTTTAAAACATATAACTATAATGTGTTAGTAAGTACATTGATTTAATAAAAATTTTTAAATTAAAAATAAGATTTAATCAATATTGTAATTTTATATCTTAAATTTTCTCAATAATTAAAAACTTTTTATAAACGATTCCTTTCAACGTTATATATCTAAAAATTAACCTGCAAAAGTAAAAATAACTCAATGGCTTATTAATAAGCGGCATTACATGCATAATTAAAGAAAATAAATTTATCGAATTGTCTTGAGCATAAAACTTGTTCATGCAATATAAAATGTGCGTCATTGGTCGCTTGATCGCGTCAGTATTTAAGTTGTTTGCAACAGTATAATCAAGTTAAAGAATTGTTCTTTTTGTCAATTCTAGATTCGTTCCTATCAGCTCCTATCAATTCAATATGAGATTTCTAATATATCCGCTTCTATATTGAGGATCATCGACACCATTTATAAGCCTATATGGAATGAAAAACTTTCTGTTTTATTTAATTTTTTTTTTTATTTTTGCATATATACATTATTTCTGTGGCTTTTCTAAGAAAAAAGAGCAGCGTATACTTATAATTTGTATAATAACATTGCTATCACCTTCATTGACTACCAAGTGATCGAAGGAAAACTTGGTTGATTGAACTCTTAATAAAAATTAAATTCAATCAACATGTACGAACAATTTGACATTCAGAATTACCAAGATCTATTGAATTTCAAGTGAAACTGCAACTGCATAAGATCATTGGAAATTTCATTTTCTAAAGAATTTATATGACTCGCTTTTCATATGTATAAATAGACTCCGACAAATGTGTATGCGAGTAATGCAGTTTATTACGAAGAAAGTTATATATTCCTTTTCAATAAATTCTTATATGTGTTATGGGTTTATATGAAATAATATTTTATCTTAAAAGAAAAAGTTTAATTAGTAAAATTCTCTACGAACAATCACTATTTTACTTTATTGAGAAAAAGTTTAATTTTCTTTTTAATAATGTCACTTCTTATATTCAAGTGATTTTAGTGAACAACAATTAGAATAACTGTAGGTTGTTTGAATGGGTCTAATGATGAAATGGCTTGTTATTATATAAAAAAAGAAATACCAATGACTTTTCATAAGAGGTACAACTTACGTCAGTTAGTCGACGTAATATCATAACGTTCCCGTAATTTTTATCTGGAAAGGGCTATTGCCCAAAAACATTGCATTATTGATAAATATAACATTGATAGAAATTCATTAAGTTAAACAAAAAGATATTTTAAAAGAAAAAAACCGCAGAATTTGAGAAAAAGATAATAAAATACAAAGATGAGAATTAATTTTGTTGCAGATGCGTATGCGTATAAAATAAATGCACTGTTTGGATGAAAAAAATTCATGTTTTAATTTTAAATCATACTAAACGACTTAAATAAATTTTTTTAAATATTTTTTCCTCAAATTTTATTTTTTATATGAAAAATATGTTTATAAATGTGGTTTCTTATTATAATTCATAAGAAAAGATAAAATTAAATAAATTTTAAGATCGATTAGAATAGTTTTTTAAATATTGAATATTATTTGTTTTGCAAAAGACCATCAATTAAAAATAAAAAGGTTCTTCCTAGAATTTGAAATATGTTTACGGTAAGAATGCATAAATATTGTTCATTAATTATCAATTGGTCATATGTCAGATCCTTGTGCTCATAAAAACTTCCCGTTTCTTGAAAAATATACAAAGTATAAATAAAAATATCTCATAAAAAATACAATATACGTTAAATCATTAAATAAAAACGACACGTGTTTTATCCGAGCACAGTTGAAAAAAATAAACTTCCGTAATCGTAATGACCTTATGACGTAATATTTGTTGTATATAGCAATATAATACACGCAACCAAGTCCAGTATTAATATTATGTCAGTCATACACGAATATAGCGGCGTTTTATATGAATCGGTTTTGCTTGCAACTTACAAAACGCAACAATAATTCTTCAACGTAATCAAAAGTCTATTCGAGTCTGTCGACTTGAGGTGCATTTAGAATTTTAAGGACCAAGTGTATCTCTTTATTTTATTTTTTTACAAATCCGCCTTGTTTCGCGTCATTCGCTTCTCTTCCTCTCCCGTCTTTGGTCTTGATTAAATGTTTATTTTTTCCAGAAAAATATAAAATACAGTTTTGCATTAATTTTGGTGGGAAAGGATCGAATTTTTAAATATTTTTTTTTATTTTTTATAAATACAAAGAAAAATTAAATATAATTAATTAATTATCCTTTTTTTTTAAATAAAATAAATCTTTATTTATAATATGAATTATATAAATTAAAATACCATGAATTATGACGATCTGTAAATTAAATGAAATTCTAAAACTTAATAATGCTAATGTAATCGTAGAGGGTGAACAAGAGAAATCAACTTTACAATAATGAATCATAGGTCACTGACTTTACTCAAGAAAATTGTATTTGTGACTCACTTATATTATCATGTAATTTATTTTTTTTTATGTATTTTTTTTTTATCTTTTAAAAAATATATATAGACCGGCACTAATACTATGGAACCAAAGATGAACAGAATAATTCTAAATTCTTTGTTGACATATATTACCTTATGTTCAGAATGTGTCCTACCTTAAACTATAAATAAAGTTTTTGACGTGTTTTTTTTCTAAGGAAGGGTATGAGAAAGGAATATGGCCGATGCGAGGAGAATTTTTCAAATTTACAAAATTTAGGTGGGTCTTTTTTGAGCCATTACGCATATATGAAAAATAAAAATTTGTATTGCATACATTTATAATTATAACTATTTTTTAATTTTTACACACTCAGTAATTTGAAAAAAAATATGAAAAATTAAACTTATTTTATAATTCAAAATTAAGTTTTGATTCATATACAAATGAACGTTAATATGAATTTTTAACGATAAAAACAGTTAAGACATTATTTTTTTGTACAATAGAACTGTTTTATAATTGATGATAAATATTAAATTGGAGTAAATGTTAAGCATGAACCTTTAAATAAAAATTAATAAATACCCCTTATTATAATTTTAAAATATTAATATTCAATTTATCATTTTTCGAAGTATTTCCGAAGCAATTTTTTCGTTATAATATCTAATTTGATTTATTGCCTACTAAATATTGTTTTCAATCGACATTAAAAAAATACTTATGCAATCATTAAATTTTGAACTTATTGGAACTTTTCATAAGAACTCGTAAATATTTCTTCAAGAAAAAAATTTTTAATTCTTATCGTATATTCTAACTGTTTTATAATAGAAGACATATTTATCAATCACACCATGTTAAAATAGAATTCTATTAAAAACAGCAAAAATAAAAGAAATAAAAAAATTAAAATTCCAGTCGATCGCAGTATAAAACACTTTTTGCTCCACATAAGACTTGTTTCATTGCAATACTAAACAGCACACACCTAATCAATTATGTTCACGATATGTCATTAATGTAAAAGGCACGTCGCACGTAGCTGAAAGAGAAAGAGAAATAAAAAAGAGAAAAATTCTTGTTTCGTTTAGATAATTCAAATTCTTTTGCCATTTTCTTCTTCGTTTTGAGAATTCATTTAAATTAAGTTACTTGTTTACGATCATTAAACGCTTAATCGATAGTTGATTTCCTGTCTGATCCTTACCAGACAGCGTGACTTCATTGGTCTCTTAACACCTGTGTGCAACGCACCCATTCATTCATTCCCACGGCGCACCTTGCACTTTTCAAACTTAATGAAATTCCTTTGGTACAATAGATCTTTTCATATTTCAAACACGAATGGCTTATCATAGTTATTTTTTTTTTGTTTTTATTTGTAAAAATATAAATTCAAAATATACAGATTAAAAATTTTTTAAAATTTTAATTACAAAGAAAAATATTATTTTAAACTTTTGAAGATGTTTTGTAATGCAATGTCGAATATATACTCAACCATTACTTAAGATTTCTAAATATTAATATAATGCAAAGTTCATAATTAAATTTTATATAAATTTAATATTTGAAAGCAAGCATAAAGTGGAGAGAAAAAATTAGATTAAAATTCAGAATTTCTTTTATAGAAAAAATCAATGTAATAAAATGCAAACTTGCTTAATTAAGAAACTTAAATGTATTCTACGAGCCTAAATATCACTATTAGAAATTGTTAGATAGTTTCGTATTAAATTAAAATCTTCATAATATCTTGTTGATATAAATAGTCATAGGTTAGTGTTCATAATATTAATTTTTAACATTTACAAGAACAATATTAACACAAATTATTATAAAACATTTTTATTTATTTTTAAGGATGACCTCAAATATTAAATTTAAATAATTATTTTTTCGAACCTTTTTTCAAATATATCCAAATAAATTAAAAGATATCAATAAAACAATGAATACAATTTTTTTTACAGTACAATAATGATATTAGTAAAAATTATGATTAATGTAAAAAACAAAATTAGAAAGAAAACTGCCACTCCGTATACCTATATATATCGTGTAACGTTTTCAAAATCTAACGCTTAGAACAGATTTAACGTCGCTGTCTTTAAGCCATCATTGCGATGTTAATTAGCGACGGAGGTCATCAGTGTTTGTTGAACAAAGCACATGCAACAAACAGTGCACTGAAAGAAATTTCGTCTTTGGGTATCTCGATATTTAGAGTCTATTGATTTCATGAAAGAAACAACATTTCATAACTCTACATTTCGTATTATTTCAATTCGTACAAGCGTATAAATAAACTCTAAGAATCCTCGAATACATGCAAAACGAAACTGAACTTGATCTTACTCGAAATTCGTAAATATGGAATTCGATGAGTCCTCGCAATAGCGCAAGCGCACGGCCGAGCTAACTTAACTCGGCTCTCGGCGTCTGAGACCCCGAGAGCCGAGATTCTCGATTTCTGCAATACCTTTGAATAAGAGACTCCGACGCTAGCGAATCAATTTAACACAATTATTGAAAAGTCTTTATCCCTTAAGAGGCGGTCGGAACCAAATCGGTGACTTAGTTCGGTGCTTGTAATAAATGCTTATAATAATTTATTCATTTATTAATATGGTAAAAATATAGTCATTTCCTCTAGTCATGTATATAAAGAATAATTTAAAATAGTTAAAGCCTCAAAAATATATAAAATATTGTTATAAAGCGAAAAATGCCACCTAACAATCGACACGACAGTTTTTTGCATGCGGTATATGTCAAGTCAGTTTGATATTTGTAATAAATGCTTATAATAATTTATTTACTGATTCATATGGTAAAAATATAGTCATTTCCTCTAGTCATCTATATAAAGAATAATTTGAAATAGTTTAAGCCATAAAAATATACAAAATATTATCGTAAAGCGAAAAATGCTGACTTGATATATACCGAAAGTCACCGATTTGGTTCCGACCGCCTCTTAAGTCATCGACATCTTCAAAGGCAAAATTTTTTTCAGTGTGGTACTTGTATCAATCAGCCGCCGAGACCGGGATTCAAACTCGAGGCCTCGAGATTACGAATCCGTCACTCTACCGAGTGAGCCACTGACGACCTCATGTAATGCAAATATTATTATGGTACTGAATCAAAAAGTTTATAATGCATAGAAGATTATTATATTTTAAAATGATATCGACAACGGATATTTAATTTATAGATTATTATATATTTTATTCATAATATATAATATTCTTTACTTTATAATCAAATATTTGAGCAAATAATTAAAAGCGCAAAAAATTTTTTTCTTGAAAAATATTGAGAAAATTTGCTGATAAGCATATTTGAGTTAAAACCACAGTAAAATTTTTATCAATGAAACGTGCTGCAATTTTCATTCAGAATTGAACTAATAAAAAAGAACAACGCACTTAATATAAAAAATTTTCGTTATTAACGAGAAACAAACGGAAGTAAAAAGTATGAGAACTTTTTCAATTCTAATTATAATGGTTATTATAATAAAATTTTTTAAGGTAATAATTAAAAAGAATGAAATAATAAATAATTTTTTTTGTAGATGATTTGAATGTATTTTCATTTGTGTAGAATTGAGTGATCAGTTTTAATCTTTTATACTTTTATGAATGTGTGATAAAAAATGGTCATAACTTGAGAAATTCAATAAATCGTTATGATTATACAATTAATTTAATCGTATTTATGATAATTAGCAAATCAGTGGTCATGTGATAGACGATTGTACATTGGGTGATAAATTTTGGTGTACGTCAAAAAGTAACGCAAAGAGATGTCAGGTATGAAATTTAACTGAATAGTTCAAATAATAATTATTGAAAATAAATTCCAATATTTTATAAATATACATTTATCAGCATTAAATTATATGACCTTTACACATTTTTTATAATACCCGCATATTATGAAAAAATTATAAGATAATAATCGAAAATTACATTTCGATAAATATTTCAACGCGAGATAACGTTTTTAATGTTTATTGGTGAAAATCATCGTTACAATTATTTATAAATTTATAATATTATCAAAGCAATAATTTTTTTTAAACATAAAATAAATTTTACAAATAGATTTTTTATTATATAAAGTAATTGACTAATGTCACAAAAACTGTGATTTTTAGAAGAAAATATATACATTTTATTAGAATTTACAAAAATAATAAAGAATTTTTAGAAATATCACTTGGCAAAACCATTTGAAAACATGATTTAATATAGTTTCTATAAATTTCATTATTACCCTGGTAGAAATTGAAACGCTATGCATTACCATTTTATGACCAGTAGAAATGGAAACGTTTTTTTTAAACATTTTATGGCCATTTCTTTGGCATTATTATTACTAATAACCTCAAATTTTTAGATACATTATTTTTCATTCCCACATTTCTACCAGGGTACCTTTATTTTTTTAAATGTATCTCATTCAATTTCAACAAATATATAATCAGGAAAAAATTATGAAAAAAATTATTTTATTTTAGAAATTAGAGGAGTGCTTTCCATCAACACCTAGCAATGATTACATTGAAAAAAAACCAATAACAGAGGTTCAATTAGCTCAACAAGAAGTTCCTGTTATAAGAAATAATCCTTATGGAGGATATATTGGATAAATAATTTATTTCTATTATTTAATATGATTTTATAATTTAAATTTCAATTATTCTGTTACTTTTAAAATATATGTTAAGAAGCCTTATATTTTTAAAACAAAAGTTAAATCATAGAACGACACTATTAATTATCTTTTCCCAATGGGAATTTGTTTAATATTTTTATGTTATATTTTTAAACAAAAAAACAAGTGTTATTCTATGATTTCTTTTCATAAAATTTTTCATGACTATTAATAAAATTAAATAATATTTATTTTTCTTATTATAAATAAATATTTTCATTTTGATCCAAATCTACCCAAAAATTTTAATAATTATGTCTAAAAAAATAACTATGATAATGAGTTGAAAAATTATTTATTTTTAAAATTAATTAATTATATGATCTTAAAGAGATTTAATATTTTGTCTGACGTAAAATGTATTCTTCTTACTTCATTTTTGTTAATAGATAAAATTTTAAAATATACATCGTACTGTAATAAGATGTATATTTTCAAATTGTCAATTTTCAGAAAAAGTGGCATACGACTTTGATTTCATGTAGGCCGACAGTGGGTCATTTTGTAAAGCCATGAATTCGTAACCTCGGGGTTCCGAGTTCAAATCCCGCGCATGCAAGCATCACTGTACGTTACATATGCTTTCTTCACAAACACACTGACGGAGTACGCAGCTATATAAAAAATAAAAATAAACAAAGACATTTTTTTCCGTCAATGATCTAAAAATTCAAAGCTTAATTCATTTCTAAGTTTTAAATATTTAAAATTTATGTAAAATATAAAAATTATTATCATTTAAAATTTCAATATTCAATACTAACTTCAAAGTAAATGCAACTTTTGAATCAACAAAGTAATGACTTTTAAAATTTTATAAATTAAAACTTCGTTAATTTATCTGTATTTTCAATTTTAAGTTTTAGACCTAATACAAAGTTTTATAATGTATAAAATTTTGAATAAATTTCTAAAACAATGATTATTGCAAAAGGTTTATAAGATGAAATTCCAGTCGTTTCTATTCATCGTTTGACTTGTAAAAACTATCCCTAACAATTTAAAAAAATGATCTGCATGCAAAGCTATAATGTTCCTTGTTAGTTTACAAACAAAAATTGAAAATGCACGTATAAAAAAAAATCGGTAACCTTTGAAGTTAAATACTTCAGCCAAATAAAATGTTCAAATCTTTAAAACTTTGTATTTACATTGTCAGAACAACCTTGGTTAATAGTCTCGACACTTATCAGAAATCATGGAGACTTGTGAAAAAAAAAGAAGAAGCTGTACACGCGTGTAAATATATACATATATACATACGGCAAAGAATCAACGAAAAACCAAAGTACATGAACACGACTGCAATGAGATTCATTGAGATTCAGTCGGTTAATAATTTTTAATTCGTATCACGTGCATTCATGAGTGATGCGTGTCCGTGCGTTTAATACCGGGGCTTCTTATACACTTATATATGTTTGTCTACCTTTAACGAAGACAAGAGGGACAAGAAGAAGAAACAAAAAGGGAGGGATGAGAATTGTCTGCAATTCCTTTTTTTTTTAACTCATCCTATGGTATATAAGCAATTGTTGACTCGGTTAGGAGCGAAGTTCCACACGATATACTCGAAGGATCAAGTACAATCTACGTTATTGGTGTTGGTGGTTTTGATTTGTTTTTGCAAAACGAAACTTACTAATTTTGTTAAACTTAAGGTGGAATTTCCAGAATTAAATTTTGTATTTTATCCACGGAAACATTATTATGGCTTCTTCTTTCGCTTTGTTAGCATTGATTGTTGTGGCTTGTGCCGTAACGTCAATTGAAGCTCGAGCTTTACCAGCTTCAGATGATGGTGAGTATAGATTAACTCTTTATAGTTTTTATCATTTAAATTTAATTACAAAAATTATGACAATTTCAAAATTTTTCAATTTATTTTTAATGTATGTAATTATAATAAAATTATATATATAGAACGTGGAGAAATAAATTACAATAGTGTTAAGCACTTTCTTAAATTTTGTTAACTTTTTATTTTGATAGATTAAAAAAACTTTTACAAAACCAGATTTGATTTGTAGCTACGATGGAAAATTATAATTTTCAATTTTAAAATACCAAATCCAAACCACTTTTTGATATAACTACTAATACTTGAATCTGACAATTTGATACTTTATATGTCACTAAAGCAATAATTTTAATAACAAAATTTTATTGTCAAAAGTGCCAATTCCATTGGTCATGGATGTCTTTAGCAGTCCTTTGATGTTTGTGCGCGATAAGCGAGCTTCTTATCGTCTACCCTATCCTCAACGTGCTATGATGTTTACTGGATTCTACAGACCGTCTCGTTCATATGGTGATCAAGCAAGTGGAATTTATGCTCAAGGTAATTTAGTTGGTGGAGGTGCTTATCTCACAGGTCAGCCTCAATATTTGAAAGAAGGTCCAGACGTAATTGAAGAACCTGAAATAGCAAGTGCTGACGCTGAAGCTGCACCGGCTGCTCCTGAAACTGAACCTGAGAATGAAGAACCTGTACAACAAGAACAGGAACATGAACAAGAACATAAACAAGAGCAGGACGAAAGTACGGATCAACCTCAGGTTAGTTCAAATCATTTGCATTTTCTAGAAATAAAAATATTTCTTGTAAATTATGTTAGATCAACTTTGCATAGAAATTGTTATTTTTTATCACATTTATCGAAATTTTCATAATGTATAAAAATGTTTTTGAACTATGTAAACTTATTCCAAAACATTATAAATATTACCAAAAATCTTTCAGAAGTTTTAAAACGTAAACAAGATCAAATTCACATACTAGTTTTTTTACTGTTTTTCTACAGTTTTTTTTCTGAGTATCAATGAGTATCCTATAACTATTGATATTTCAAGTATTAAATTTCATATGTATAAAAAATGAAAAATTTTAATTTATAAATGGCTGAAACAAGTCATAGGAAACAAAAAATCTGATTTTGAATCATCTTAACCATTTGATTTCATATTTTTGTATTTATTTTAGGATTCCTCTGACAGCCAAGATGAAAAACCTGCCGATCAAGATCAGCATGCAAAACCTCATCACCAAGCTCATCATAAACCGACTCATTCAAAGAAGGGTAAGAAAATGCCTTTCCCAGTAGAAGAAGATGAAGAGGATGACGAAGAAGAAGAGGATGATGATAACGATACACCAGTCACACCATTCGTCTCTTACAAACCAACAAAAGGTCTTAAAAATAGAAATAATCCAACGCTTAACAATTTCTTTCCAATGGTATTCAGTTTTCCACGAGGTATTGGACGACGAGGTTCAGGAACAACTTCTGGCTCTGATGCAACACCAGGATTAATTGCTGCTATCGCCAACAGTTATTCAACCGGAAAAGGTGGCGTTGCCAGTTCCGTAGCCACTGCTTATGGTGGTTCGCCCACGTATGTGTGATACCCTGACTTCTTTATTTGATTAAACCCTTTTTCATTAGCATCAGTGTTTTAAGAAAAGTTAATGTCTCTTTATTTGTTCACTTTTTTCTTTACATATTTCCATTATAAATACCAGTAATGCGATTTCATATTTTTGATTTTTATTGAACCAAACAAATATTAATATTCATATTCTGTTTGATTCTTAATTAATATTTCATATAATTAATAAATAGAAAATTAAAAGGGTATAACATCTGTTGCGAAATTTTGAAAATCATTCAAATATTATAATTTGCAAAACTTTTAACATTTGTTATTTTTTTACAGGAAAAAACCAAGGCGTACATCGTCATCCACGCAATAAGCAAAGGCATGAATAAATCTCCAGATCTCATGAAATCAAAATACTCGTTAATTTCGTAACATTATAAACTTACATAGTTAATTATGAAATTCATATTTATTCATTAATTTACTTAAAACATAAATAAAAGTATTAGTCCATTATTTCAAAGACTTTGTGAACAGTATAGGCAACACGATCAACGTAAAGCATACAAATGTATGTAATACAAATTTATTTAATCATACATTATTATTGTAATAATTTTAGTCAAATATATTTAAAATTATAGTAAATAAAAATATTGACAGTATCAAATTGATTTTTTATTTCATATACTCATTCATTTTACAAACACTCATTATTTTTACATTAAAAGAATTTCACAAAATATTTTTGTTGACATTACATTTACAAGTGATGTGGTATAAATTCTCATGCTTCTGATGAAACTTAATTAAAATATTTCAAATTTCACAGTTTAAAATATTCGAAATGATTAAAATAGGAATATAAAAAATAATGCAAAATTAAGTTTGATGAAAAATCAATAAAATTTATAATAGCACATTCAAATATTACATAGATTTAAAAACCACTGTAGGGATATCTGAAAAAAAAGAAAAAATATATATATTTATATACGTAAGAATTTAACTTATCATTAATTTTGTTAATCTTAAATAATATGAATAACTCATCTACTAAAATTAACTCTACAAGTACTTTCGTTAATAATTTAAAAAAAATTTTATATTAAGAAAGACAGGAAAAATTGTTATATAATAAACAATATCAAATTAATTTTAAATTCATATACGGTAATTGAACCAGAATCTTTCAGCGTCCGGTATACAGGTGGTTGGTTTTATTTTATTAAAGGAATACTTTCTGAAGATTATAAGAAAATTCTCGGAAAATTTATTTTTTATTCCAACTTGAGAACGTCCTTGAACGAACTTCACAAAAATTTCAAAAATATTGCAATGTTTATTTTTATATATTAATGACTGTTAAGGAGATGTAAAATGGACCTACACCTGTACTCATAAATATTGACTATCTTTCCATTTCATTGCAAAATTTTCAGTATAAAAATGCTTTAACTTATAGTATGTACCATGAAGATTATTTAATTTAATTTTCAAATAAATTCATTCATTAGTTATTGATAATTTCGGGTTTCAATATTATTCATTAAAATTTTTCGATTTTGTAGTAAAAATGCAAATATTTTAAAAACTAGTGAATGAATTTATTTAAAAATTTAACTAAATAATCATCATAGGACATACTACAAGTTAATGCATTTCTTTTCTGTAAATTCAGTAATAAAATGGAAAAATAGTCAATATTTATGAGTACAGGTGTAGTGTACTTTTACATCTCCTTGATTGAAAATATTACGAATTTCATTGTAATATTACGACAGAATGAAAATAGAAAGATTGAACATAATGCAAAGATTAAATCATATATTCAAAAATATTTACTATTATTTAAAAAAAGACTATTCTTTCTATAACAATTAAATATAAATAACATGAAATGTCTTACCTTGGTGATCCTGAATTTGCTTGTGCGCTAGCTGATGCTGTAGCATGAGCAGATCCATATCCGTTTTGTTGAGGATAATATTCATTATTATAAGGTGCTTGGTATTCGTAAGGATTGTAAGCATAAGGATTATAATAAGGTGATCTAATAACTCTTATGTAATCTATAAATTGATTTTTATGATGATTTATTAATAATTATTCCATAGCAATTTAATTTAAGAAAAACTAATAATAGTTGGATAAAAGTTAAATATTACCATTGTCAAAAGGTGGAAAAGCAAGTGCAGTTGCTACTGTAGCCAGTAAAATAGCGATTAAGAATTTAGCCATTTTAAAAATTAGTTTTAATAAAAAACAATGTTAAACTTCTTCAATCAAACAGAAACTGACATTAAATATCTATTGGACTATCGTTTATATAGTCATTTTAGTTCAATCAAAGATTATCTTGTGTGCCTTAGGGCATCATTTAACGCATTCAAAATTTGTAAGACTACTGATAATAATTATAATATTACTAAAACGATGGAAAATATATTTTAATTACAACTGATGTTTTCTGTTTAATTGACGTCAACGGAAAAAACGGTAATTATATCTATAAAATAAATTTTTCTATGAAAATATATTTATAAATTATGAACGACGATATATGAATTAATAATAGTACATTATTGACCAAGGATGCATATTGATCATTCTCGGCGAGTGCGAACTTTTGGGGCCGAGCGTAACGAGGCCTCGAAAATTGCACGAGCTAGGATGATCAATATGCATCCATGGTCTAATATACTATTTTTTTGTCCCGAGGCCGAGACATTTAAAGTTTTTCCGTAGGACGCAAAATGGCCATTTTGCGGCCTAGGGCAAAAAAAAAATTTTTTTTGATTATTAATATAAATATACAGCCACCTGAAAATGCACCGATAAATGAACAACTCTAACTTAGAATAAATTTTGTAAATTGAAATGCAACTCGCAAAATATTTATTATTGTTATTAAATAAATAATATATTATTTAATCATATAATAGATATAACTATAGACAAAACATTTAATGAGATAAATTATATAAATAATAAGTTTAATGTACACGTCATTGGGCTAAAGTTTAAAGATTAATGTTTACAAATTTAATAAAAAAACAGCTGATGAAAAACTGACATTGGCTGATTTTGACACATTATCAAAAAATTGTAAAGAAACGTCAATCCATTATTTATTCATGCTAGAAATATAGAAAAATAATTCAATTTATAAGATAAAAAATATTTATTTTTTATAAATAAAAATATTAATTTCAATTAAATTATTCGTAGTTCATCATCCGTCCTACAGCAGCATAAAATTATGTAACTTGAGCGTACGAAATATTTTGAATACGGTCTCAACTATTGTTCGTCGATTAAACATAGTTTCTCGAACGCTGGCTTCGTTTGCGCCCACGAAGTACTGTTACACAATCGACAAACATTAGCCTCGCCTGTATTCATCCTTCGTATGCTCAAGTTACGTATACAACTACACGGAAATGACATAACAGCTAGGCTATATTTGTCACATTAGTAATCAATGTGTGTCGAAAATTTTGAGTTTCCACATAGACGGGCGATGTGTGCACGCCGAATTTCTATGTTTGCGCATTGTCTAACTACACTCAACTCATAGGAGGTTGTCACACTGATCATCTTTTATTTTCGCACTGCTTGTCAATGTGTAAACATAGAAATTTTAAATCTGACATGTATGGAAAAAAAATAAATTAAAATAAAACTAAGGTTATGATCCTCGGTATCAATGAATATCTGAATTGGAAGATAATTCTGACTTTAATATATTAATTAGTGCTATTCTAATTATAAAATTTTTAATTTAATCAAAAACATTATTATTAATAATTTTAACATGAGAAATTATTGTTGTTAGCAATTCAATGTTGAAATCATTAAAAATAATGTGGGTGGAGTTCGATATTTCGAAAATCTGTTATTTTTTCGAGCTTAAAAATTTCCAATAGCACATTCTTAATATTCATATAAATTGAATAGAAATTTCGTTTTTAATTTATGTTTGTAATCGAAATGTATTCATTCAAATAAATTATAATTTATATTTAGGACTGTAATAAGTATTCAGACAATAATATAATGATGAGGTACTTTGAAATTTCTAATATAGTATTTCAATGTATTTTTTTAATACTTGTTGAAAATTTCATTAAAAAACCCGAAAAGTATTTCATCATTTTACGGTATTCTGTATACTTGTTACAATCCTAAAGCGATTATAATTTATCCGAATAAATGCATGTCGATAACAAACATGAAATAAAAATTGACTTTCTGTACAATTTAAATAAATAATATTAAAAAACCATTTGAAATTTCAAAATTCTAAAAAAAGATTATGGACTTTCGAAACATTGAACCCTACGTACATTATTTTCAATGATTGTATTGCTAACAGTAATAATCTCTAATGTTAAAATTATTAATAATAATATTTTTGATTAAATTAAAAATTTTATCATTAAAATAGCACTAATTAATATATTAAAGTCAGAATTATCTTCCAATTCAGATATTCATTGATACCAAGGATCATAACCTTAGTTTTATTTTAATTTATTTTTTTTCCATACATGTCAGATTTCAAATTTCTATGTTTACACATTGACAAGCAGTGCGAAAATAAAAGATGATCAGTGTGACAACCTCCTATGAGTTGAGTGTAGTTAGACAATGCGCAAACATAGAAATTCGGTGTGCACACATCGCCCATCTATGTGGAAACTCAAAATTTTCGACACACATTAATCACTAATGTGACAAATATAGCCTAGCTGTTATCTGTCATTCCCGTGTATAATACATATACAAAATATAGACCGACGCATTGGTGGGGTTGCAGAACTGCACCTCGGCCAATCAACGAATACTCACTTAATATTTCCAAGCGAACGAGATCAAAACATGTTTTTATAGATAATTTTGGATGCTCTATTGATTCCTGAGGTCAGTTTGACCCTATGACCCTCTGGAAAGGAACATCAGCAATTTTAAAAGGGTAGTTTTTTAGATCTGCCCGGAAATATTGAGTGTCCAAAAATGTCCATGTTGTCACTAATGAATTAAACTACGGAACGTGACATAAACACCGAAGACAATTTCGATTGCCGGATGACATAGCAACCTTCAGATTCTCGACCTGAGGTAGAGATCTAGTTGAAAAGGTCCGCTTAGAAGGTTCGCATTATCGAATAAGTTTGGATTGACAGGTATAGAAAGAGGTTTAATGCACTTACTAGGCCAAGAGGTGGGTAAATCCAAGTACATACATAAACAAAATATAAAAACACATCTTGGAATTTTTATATTTAAAATTTTTCATTATCCGTCAAATATATCAATTTTTAATAAATTAAACTTCTAATACAGATATTAATATAAAAATTTAAAATAAAAAAATAAAAAAATTAATTATTTATTTAATTAATTTAAAAAAATGTTTAAATTTAAATTTTTTTAAATTCGTATAAATCAGCAGTTAAACCGCGGAGTGACACCTCAATATAACTCTTGAATGTTCAATAATATTGCACAGACATGCGTAAAATTAATTATATGAAAAAGATTAAGGGATAAACTTCAGGTAGGAATATAGCAGATTTTTTTCAAAAAGGAAAGTAAGAAGTTTAAAGGGATTAGTCCTCCTAAAGCACTGTACTGGTTAGTACTCCATTCAGTGTTGTGAAGCGACGCTTCATTAGTTTATAGTCAGTTAAGACCAAGTTAAGAAAAATATTAAAGTTTGCAAAGATTTTTGGTGTTTGTATTATAATTTTTTCTCATGATAAAATATCACCGCACGTTATTATACTAATCAAATTGCTAATTTTCACGCAAAACTGCTGCTAAATTTCAATTACAAATTATAATGATTATTTACTGTATGTAAGTGACAATTTGTTATTTAAGTCAGTCTTTGTGTAATTTTTAATGCGAAATAACGTCTCATAAAAAGTTTAATTTAATTTTAATAAAAATTTTCTGCATCAAAATTTAAAAAGTGAAAACTGAGATGAATCTCAATTCTCAATCGCTTGTTAGTTTGCAATCAACAAATTCGAAGAACCATATAGATAATTCGCCTGCTTTTTATGGTAAGTTTGTATATTTTACATTCTTCTAAGCTCGAAATCGCAGCTTCTTTTCTCTTTTTCGACTCTCAGAAAGTAAAGTACAGTACACTTGGATGAAAAAGCTTTTTAATGGAACTTGTTACAAACTTCGAGTTCAGCTCAGCTTGTAATCTTCGTATTTCGTAAAAAAAGCCTATTTGCCTACGGTATAAAATATACCTCTACTATTAAACTATTTTAAACAGTAATACACATTTTATATTTCTACTAGAAACTATAAAAAAACTTGACAAATTTTTTTTTTTTTTTATAAATGGATCCCAAAAAAACTAGGTTTATCTGGATTACATTCTTGCTTCTAACAAAGAGTATCACATTTCAATTTTCAGTCAAACACTAGTACGATTCACTTTTGCACAAAAGCAGATTACCAGGTTTCTTCAACTTAAAAATAAATTGCTGAATATAATTTTAACTTTCAATTTGAAATAGGTTTTTTTAAATTGCGGTAAAGTATATAATGCTGTCATTGAACTTGCATATTCGAAAGTAGTACATTTCTCTTTGGACAGTAAAAGGCTTTATTTACGAAACAAGAAGTTGTTGTTACAAGTTTCGTAAAAGCTCGAAGTTGCAATTTTGTTGTTGAAATGACGGAAAGTCACCCGAGTAACCTTTTTATTACGGCGACCAACTTCTCTCAGTTGGGCCACCTTCGGCTGCCGAAGTCGGGCCACCGAATGGGTGAGGCGTGGTGGCGAGCGTGGTCCTGACGGCTAGCCGAAAATCGTATAGATTTTGTCATAATATCGATGTGTATCTTACATAACCTCGAAATATTCTTTATTGTATTTTCATGCAATCGTAAAACTTTTTTTTAATTGAAAATTAAAAATGAGTGATTGAATTAATAAAAATGATTTTCTTTGGACTCGACCTGAACTCGTTAAAAATTGATTCCGAAATTCCGCCCGCATACACGGACAAATACAACCTAAAACCAATTGATTAAAACATAATAAAAAACTGATTATTCTCGTGGAAATGAGAACTAATTACCACAGATAATATAATTGATAAATTAACTAGTTATTCGAGTAACTCAAATTCTTCATATTTTGTCGAGTAATTTATATTTTCTCGAGTACTCGAGTAATTTATATTTTTTCGAATACTCAAGTAATTTATATTTTTTCGAATACTCGATTTATTAGTAATTTATAGTAATTTATATTTTTTTCGAGTACTCGAGTAATTCGAGTAATTTATATTTTTTTCGAGTACTTGGAACGAAAACTCGAATACGCTTTCAAGTGTGAGTACTCGATTTTCGAGTACTCGACAAAAATATGAACTCGAATAACTAGTGTTACTCGAATAATTCGAATCATTTGAATAACTCGAGTTACTCGAATAACTCGAATAACTCAAGTTACTTAAATTTTTTTACTAATGAAAACTATTTTAAAAAGTAGACAGTTGCTTGAACAATCAATCGATCGGTTACCATTGGAAATCAGCTGTTTTTTTTATATAAATAATTGTACATAAATTACGTTCAATTCTAGGGTAATGACACCAGTTATCACGAGTCTCGGTAGACTGTCAGTTCAATCGATTGAATCTTAGATATACGTACAATTTTTAATCAGAAAATGTTTGAAACGTATTATTTATAACATAATTAAAAATTGTATAACAAAAAAGTATACTAAAATAGTAAATTATTCAACTAATATTAAATTTAAAATAATATTTTTTTTCACCTATTGTTACGAACTCAATCCAGTTTTTACGACCCAGTTTATTACGAACACACCAGTTGTTACAACCCAAACATTACGACAATTTAACTGACAGTTTCGAGGTTATGTTTCAATAACAGTACTATTATTTACGACTCTATTTAGATTTCAGGCAATCTTTTACTTATTTGTAAATGTCGATTTAAGAATGACTGAAACGCTTTTCTTCCAGGTCTGTTATTTACAAACAAAATCGTCTTTTTCAATTCATCACAAATTTTCTTGACGCTGTCACAGAGCATCCACGTGTAACCTATTCCATAGTTTCTTTTGTATATATGCTAATATACACATATATATATATATACACATGTGAACGATGAATGTATATTTTTTCTTTTCTAGATTTCAATATCTTTAAAATTGTTTATTGATTTTTCAAAATCAATGTATTAGTAGTTTAAAAAGAAAATTCAGGCACTTATTTATTATCAATAAATAACGCCGGTTAGACGATACTATAATCTCACATTTTTAACTTTAACAAAATTTTCTTTTGTATTTAATTCACCCTGCCTTTTTCTCTTCATTTTAATTCAATTAATATCTTATTTAAGAGTATTTAAATACTTAAGTATGTACAGCGCTTGTTGCTTCAATAATTTCACCGGTAGCACTGATATATACGCAATATTTTAGGTTAAATTACCTCGTTCAGGATTCGTAAGAACTGGGTTTAGATGCGTACAAGTGTACCAGTCATTACTTTCTTAATTACATTTTTTTAAATTATTATTATTCAAATTTAAAGGTATTTTCAAAATCGGCATGTGGAGGCCTTTTTAATAGGTATTGTTTATATTAAATTTGTTAATAAAATATAAATCAAAATATGATTTTCAAAATAACAAAAATATGCGAAAATGAAATTTTTATACGCGAATCGTTCATTCTATCATAGGGTCAATTTTTAAATTGAATTATTTATTTTATAATTTAAATATGAAGCTATTTGTAGGTGGAATATAATAACTAATACATTAAATTAATTGAAATTATTTATTAAAGATCTGCATATCATAAAATAAATTTTATATTGCAATATATAATTCGATTTCGTCATAAGTGGATCACTTTTAACAACTGGTGTCACTACCCTATGATTTTATAAGCTAGATTCGGCTGCCCTCTCAGGGCCCCGTTTCGCCGCCACGCCTCACGCCGATGTGGTGCCACTGTGGCGACAATTCGGCAAGAGTTTCGGTGCCACTGAGGGTGATTCGGCACCGACTTCGGGCCCTCTGCACGCCGAAGTGAAAAGGTTACTCGGGCATTGATGATTTCGTATATTAAATAATAAAAACAAATTATATTAATCAATAGTTATATAGCATCATCTTTAATATAATATCTTTTAGTCAACTTTCTTTATAAACAAATACACCTAAATACAATAAATTATGTTAAAATTGCACATCTATAAGCGCCAATTTGTTTTACTCTCGCTAAAAATAATATGTGATTTCCACTATTGTATTAATTTTTTATTTTTTTCATGAGCTTATTTTATATGATTGACAATATTTTTAAAAAAATGACAATATGATACTCTCGATATTATTTTTTTTAAATTAAATTGTAGTATAAAAAAAATTGTGATTATACATCTGTAATTTTCACTTAATTTAGGCTTAAATGAGCATTTAAAACATGAAAGTTAGTCTTCTTTATGTATTTTATAATTTATTTCATAGGGTAAATGTGCCAGTTACCGTGGGTTTAACGTAACCTCTTACAGATTTTATCAAATTAAACAGATTTTTCTATTAATGCTGGATAACTATTGATATCAGTTATAAACGTTGAAGCATCTTTTATTTAATAAGCATGATTGATTAATTATGTATAGAAAAATATTTGAAATATTATTAAAAATATAAGAATTGATGCATGCATCAAATACCGTGTTGCTCAATTTTCAGATTTCTATATACCGTGTGTCAGTTTCCGCGCCCCCAACTAAATGCGTTTTGTCAGTAAGGAAGCCCTCGACCAAATATCGAGCATCGAATACCGTGCATTTTTCGTCTATTTATCTTTTTTTGAGGTTATGTTTTCTTCGATGCTCACATGTTAAGAGGGCACGATAACTAAGATTATACTAAAAAATTGGTTTAGTTATCGTGCACGATAATTGAATCATACGCTTAAATCTATTTCAGTTACTATATTTTCCCAAAAGAGAGCCGCCTGTGAAGCATCAAAGACGAACGATTGGTCGTAGAATAGGCGCCAAAATTAAATTTTAAAGGGTTAATTTTTAAAAATAAAATTCATTGTTTAAATATATATAACTCTTATTTATTTTTTTAAACCCATTATATACCATTACATGAAAAATATAAACTGAGCACACTACCTTTTTAAAATAATTTAACTCTTTCTTTTTTTCTTTTTTTTTTTTTTTTTTTTGTTCAAATTTATATGTTTAGTTATGGTTGGTTATGAGTTTTTTATTCTATATTTCTTACTCAGAAAATCTCAGTACCTTTATTGTTTTAGTTTATCAAAATTTTATTTGTCTATTCAACAAAATCATTTTAAAAATAAATTTTACTCTTTTACACTAACTTCCCACCCACCAACACCCTTTTGTACACTTCTTACCCACCACTTCTATTAACTAATTCTTTTTACAACCCATCCACCCCCCAACCCCCCAAACCTCTTTTACTATAAACAAAAATGACTCAACTTTTTACGCCATACCTCACACTACTTAACACTCCCCCTACAATTCCTCCAACCACCAATATTCTTTGTCTACTCTCTATATTCTAATACTACTCACCCCTACCAACTTTACCCATTCCCCATCTACCTTTTTCGTTTTTTTTTATTCTTGAAACCGTTTTATCAAAAAATTTTTTTTTTATAATTCATTGTTTATATACTTGTTTAATTTTATTCTTATTATTATTTTCTATTTTTTAATATGTACACTAGCCTTTTTGATAGTTGCATCAATGTCTATTGTTTAGTTCCTATGTTTGATCAAAGCTTGTAATTTTACATGTGTAACCAACCAGATTTGTCTCTTTATGTTTCAAATCACTTATATGTTGTAAATAAAGAAATTGACGATACTATTAGTTTATTCAGTTGCTTAAAAATTTTAGCTGTTGTTAGCTGTTTAAAGATATAATATTGATTGATGAAGTAAGCATTAGCCGTATCAGTTTGATCTTATATCCTACATGCCAAAAACAATAAATATTGAATATTATGTAAATTATATTAATCTTTTAATTTTTTTTTATTTTTGATGACATAAGGCACCACGTTGTTTTAGGTCATAATTTTAGTTTTTATTTAAAATTAATTTATGATGACCACCTCTTTTTTAAAACAATAAATTGCACTAAATATTCGTTTATTAATTACATCTGTTTATAGATGATTAATCCTAGTGACCCGGAACCCGATAGTATAAATAAATAATAAAAAATAATTTAAAAACGAAAATTGTAAGTTTTTCCGAAATTTTTAAGTATTTTATTATAGTAAAATGCATTTACATATTATTAATATACATTTTTTAATACTTTTTTTGAATTAAACATGCAATCCTTAAGCTTTTTGATAACGTGCGCACTAAAAATGCATAAATCACGTCACAAAAATTTCAAACATTATTTATACAATATAAAACGTCGATAAATTAAATTTTTATTTTTCTAATAATTAAATTATACTTCAAAAATATTAAAAAATTTTTTTTGTATTATTGATTAAAGCTTAAACCTATCTTAATGTATTAAAATATTGAAGGAGCACGGTAGTCGGGGGGGCAACGATAACTGGCACATTTACCTTACGTTGTGTGTATATTAAAATTATTTAAGTCTTCTGCAGTCTGAGGGCATTCACCGTTTGATATTATTTTATAATCCATTTCCAATTAACTACAAACGTATTGTGTATTACAGATATTTCTACTGGATGCATGGCCTATGATAAAATAGGAATACAACATCTAAATGATGATTGTTTAATGCAAATTTTTACTTATGTTCCTCGTATAAATTACTTTGAACTCGAAAAAGGTATTTCACAATAATATTTATTTACCTTGTATGTTTAACATGATATGTCTTTGTTATTATTTAAATAAATAAGCACTAATTCAATTGCTAATTATTTGAATATTATTTGCATATAGTTTGTGATCGATGGAGGAGAATCATTAGTCGAAGATCTTGGCGTACTTTTAAGAAATTCGACTTAGCAAAAAAAACATGGGGACCTGCAAGTGATAAATGTCCGATATATGAAGATCTACGCCTCTTAAACGTCCCAATTCTTCGAAATGTATTATTCCGATGTGGCAGATTTCTCACTCACATCGATTTTTCTGAAAGATTCATGGATTGGATATCTGATGCATCATTATTACTCTTTGCTAAATACTGTAGAAATTTACAGCACATTAATTTACCGAATTTACATGAGTGTCACAATTCAAAATATGAGCAAGTGTTATCAAAATTATTCTTAAATAATCAGAAACTTCGATACGTCAGACTTGTGCATCCCGGAATCAATGGAAAATGTTTATTGAATCTATCCGCAGATTATTTAGAAACGCTTATCATTGAATGTTCTGCTCATATATTACCCTGCCATTTTGAAAAAGTAAGTTAATGTTACATTTTAATCAATGAATTCGTTATTCAAATAATGACTATTTGTATATTTTGTTTATTTTATTAATAGGCTTTAAGGAAATTTAAAAAATTACACACCTTATCACTAAGTACGTTTAGAAATTTGAATTACGAAATTATTAAGACAGTATGTTTTTGTATAAAAAGTTTGAAAGAACTGCAACTTGATACTTATGTTTGGTCATTGGTAGGAAGCATTTTTAAGTTATCAGTTATTGAAGAATTCAGTAATCTTGAAATCTTAAATCTTCATTCTAACTATTATATCAATGATGAAGTTTTGAAAATAATTGGAGCGAAATGCAAACAATTGGAAAATGTAAATCTTGAACGTAAGTAAATATTTTTTTTTCATTTCTATCTAAATTATATAACGTATGTCTCAAATTCTTAGTCAATTTCAATGCGAAATGTTGTGATCCATTGTTATAACATTATTTTTTATATTTAATTCACATAAATTATTTTTATATCATTTCAAAATATACGAGTCCAACAAGGATGTTACTTTTAAAATGTACTCTTATAGTGACTTAATGAAGAATGCAAATTCATTATTATAACTTTTAAAAACTCTTTAATTTACCTATTTAAAAAAATTGCAATAATATTATAAATAATAAAAAAACATATTTTAGGTAGTTAAAACAAATATTTTATTATTTCTAATGAATGAAAAAATCTATTTGATATTACAATATTTTGTTTATATGCATGTTTTATACTTGCAGTTTGTTTGAGAATCACTAATAAAGGATTGGCTCATATTGTCTCATTACCTAAACTTCAACACCTTAATATAAGTGGTATCAACGGAATAACTGATCAGATACTCACAGATATGCCAAATTTACGTACGTTGAATTGCTCTCATTGTAAGTTCGTGGGAAATCAAGGTTTATGTCAGTTAATAAAAAAATCGCCTAATCTTGAATTACTTGATGTCACCTCCTGTAGAAAATTGAGCAACGAATTACTTGAAGTTGCAATCAAAGCCACAAAACAACGTACCAATAATGTTATCCTTGAAATTTATGCGTTTTTGACGAGTATTAAAAAAAGTATTGATATGCCGACTTCGCCATTCCTACAGTTAAGGGGTAAAAAAAATAAAAAAATTAAAAGTGTCAAACATGTTGATCAACTTTGCAAGTATGATCCGTGCTAATTTTCGTCTGAAAATTGAAATGCACTACTATTTGCTACAGGCGATGGAACAAACTCAACATTCTTATAATTTTTTATTAGAAAAAGCAGTTTAGAATCAGAAAAAAATTGAATTTTAGTTTATCGAATACATTCTTTTTTAGTAAAATTAAGGCAACTTATGCATTAGCTATAGTTTGCTGTTCATAAAAATTAAAAAGCTGGAAAATATTTTGAAACTTTCAACAAAGTAAGTTTTTATTTCAAATATTATTCCTGAAAAATTTCAGATACTTTTACCGATTGTTTTTCAAAAATGTACCTGCTCAAACTTTCTCTTTTATTAAGACTTTGAATGAGATTATCTCCAAAGAATGATCGGCAAAACTATACCTGAAATTTTATAGGAATAATATTTAAAATAAAAACTTACTTTTTTGAAAATTTCAAAAGATTTTCCAACTTTTTGATTTTATGAACAGCAATCTACAGCTGATCTAGGCTCTACCTTGATAGTATTTTCCACATTGCAAAAATTTATAAAGGTGCGATCATTATAGCAATTCTTGTTGCGTGAGGTAGAATTCTTTCCGTACATAAAAATTTTATGTACAAATCGCATCAGAAAATAATTTTTTATGATTTGTATGCATTTTTATATGATTCGTGTATATTGGTATACAGTTATAGACGATTAAGTATAGATTATGTATAATCTTGTAAAATATATGATAAATGTATAAATATTACGTTTGAATTTTGTACTAATATTCTGAAACTAAATTATAAAATTATTGAAAAAATTGTACTTCGCACAATTTTTGAACGATTGCGAACTACCTTATACAAGTATATAAAATTGTAAACATATTGTATTGTATAGAATTGTTTATCAAAAGAATATGTACATAGCTTTCGTACACATTTTGTATTTCATTTGTATACACTTTTTGATATTAGTACATCATAATATGAATTAAAATTATTTATTAATATTTCTTATGATTAACTAGTTAAATTTTCTTTAACCTAATATGATCTATTGAAATGATTAAATAATTTTAAAAACAAAATGTATTATTTTACGTATTTTTTATAATATCGTCTAAAATAAAAGTTTAATGCAAATATTTACAAATTAAATGCTTAAAAATTGTTGTAACGTTAAAACTTATTTTTAATCTCCATAGATAAATAATTTTCTGATTCATAATGAATTCTAATAGCTATAAGGAAAGGGATTATAATGTTCAAGAAAATAAAAAGAAGCGTATAAATTATTTACTTAAAATTAAATTTATTCATAATAAAAAACTATTAAATTATAAGCGTAATTTAAGAGCACAGATTTCAGAATTCAACAAACATAGTCATTCCTGAAAGAAGCTACTCATCAGTCCAGTTGCTTACTCTCCTTTATTTGCCGTATGATCTGCAACAAAAACAAATTAAATTATAAGCATCATATTTATTTTCATTAAAATTATTTAAAATAAATTAAATTTTTTTACCAAAAAAGTCAATAAAACAGCATTAATAAAAATTTATTCTAAAAAATTTAATTTTTTTTATTCTAGTCTGTTTACGTTTTTTTGTTTACATATATTACAATCAGTAAAAAATTGAAATCACTTACCCAGCACTAGCCGAGGCTTGAGCCTGAGCTTGAGCATAAGAACCACCGCCGCCACCGTAACCAGGACCACCTCCATAACCACCATGAGGTCCACCGAAACCAGGTCCATAACCACCACCAAAGCCACCAGATTGAGATTGAGCTTGTGCTTGGGCTTGAGCTTGAGCTTGAGAATGGCCAAAGCCGCCGCCACCACCATAACCACCATGACCACCATGACCACCATGGCTTGGATAATAGCCACCAGGTTGTGTAATAATAGGAACACCTACTACTCCAAATCCACCTCCGTAGCCACCATGGCCACCTCCGAAACCATGATGGTGCTTATGATAATGATGGGGATTTGCTTCCCTTGCTATTCTAATATGTTCTGCAAGAAAAATAATTATTAATTATTTAAATAATTCACAATTAATCATTATAACTTTTTGAATGTATTTGGCTACTCCAGTAGCGAAACCATTATTAACAATAAGTATTTATAAATAATTTAAAACTAACCAGGAAATTAAAAAAAAATTCAAACATAATTATTTCATGATAAACAATACATTTTCATCAAAAAAAAATTTTAAATATCATTTGCTCACCGCATTAAAAATAGTTTAAATTTTTTTGTTTAATATGATATGATTTTAAATATCATTCAATATAATTATAAAATTTGTAAAATGAAAACTTAATTTGTGTTTGAATGAGCACCAAAAAATCTTAATAACTCATATAATTGAAAAGATTTTCATATCTGATTTACATTTCAAAAGTTTTATGTAACAAATAATAATAGGAATGTATTAAGTAGTACTGATTCGTTATATTGTTTAAAATAGTGATTATTCATAAAACACAACTGAAAAAATGGAATTTTGTGAGTCTTGATTATTTGCTCATAAATGTGCTGTCAATACTAAGAATAATTTATCTTACTCTTTTTAATTTAAATATCTAACAACAATTTTTTTCTTTTAATTTTTCACTGGTATAAATATAAATAAGAATGATTCAAGCAAATCGAAAAATAATAATGATTTAGTATTTTTATTAGAAATTACCTTCATCAACAGCAGGGAATGCAAATGCAACTGCAAACAGTGCAACGAAAACAGCAATGGTATATTTAACCATTTTACTTGATAAAAACTTCACTTATTTTGAAAACACAAACAATCTTGAAACTCTAGCTCTCCAACTTCTTCCGAGTTGCGAAAGCAAAGAACTGATGTTGAGGAAGTGATGCTAGTCTTCTTATATAGTATCTTCCAGCACAACCTACCTTACCTTTTTTTTCTTTTTATTACGCAGGTATAATGGAAGTCTTTTTGACCTATGACGGCCTAAGCATCAAGAATCCCCATCATTTAGAATGGATCTGTAGAATTAGTTTTTGTTTCGCTCTATCTTTGTTATTCTTTCTCTCTTTGAAAAAGAACCGCAAAACGACCATGGATTCCCCCTTTTTTAATATTTTCATGCTATGAAGCTACTTATGCTAATTAATCATCAGACGAATTTGAAGAAAGGAAGGAAATGAGAATTCCGCATGTATACACATTCACGCAGACACGGCTTTACTAAAAGATATCATTACTGAATATTCATTTGCGATTTTTGAAGGTTCCAAAATTACAGGTGTAACATTGAAGGATATTTCAATCAATTTACCGGAACTTAATTAATTTTAAATTATTAAGCAGTCTTTGCTATTTTTAGTTCCTGATAATTAATAAAATTCAATAAAAATATAATTTATATTTATTGAATAATATTAGCAAACTAAACTAAAATTTGAAATTTTTTCGCAAAAGGATCAGAGTTGTATTAAATATTAAAATTTAGTATGACAACTGAAATTTAATATATTAAATTTAATTATGATTTGTATATGAATTAATTATTGAAAATGAAAGCATTTTTTTAAATTTATTCTTTCCAGTTTAGTCTGAGAATTGCAAAATATAACTCTTTATTTCTATAAGACTTTATCAATTCGACGAAATAAAAATTATAAAAATATAATAATGAAAAATTAATTAATCAAAATGTAAAGTTTTAAAGAACTATATATTTGTAATAATAATAATCTAAACAGAATTATTCATTCTCATTATACTACTAATTTTATAAACAGTATTTTAAAATAAAATTAATCACGATTATTATAATAATGCATTAAAAAAATCAGTAATAATAAAAAACTTTTAGTTCATCGTTTACAATACATACACCTTTTTATAAAAAAAAAATATTGTTATAATTAAAATCAGCATCATCCATCTAATAGCACTTTAAAATATGATGAAAATTATCATTTCCTTATAACAACAGTTTTTTTAATATATTTATTTTAAAATTTGCATGCCATTTTTTAGAGGTATAAATTTGTTTTACTTTTAATGCTATGCAATAAAAATATAGGAAACAGAATTTCCTTGTATAATCAGGTCCAGTATATCTTGTCTCTAAAAATAGATTGTATTGATTTTATTCTACAACGAAAAAATTGATATTTATTTAAAATATAAAAAAATCAATTTACGAGCTAATAATAATATTTTTGTCAAATTCTCGAATAACAAATTAGAAATAACAAAAGATTAGAATAAAATCCTGTATAAAAGTTATAAAAGTTTCAATTAACGATATTGTTTATAAATCTATTTGTTTTTCTTCACTTGGAATTTTATTTACATATACACAAAGTAATAATTATGCTTGTAATATCGTAATATCAGTAATTAAGCACTTCCTATGTTAAATGACTCATATTCAATTCGTATTAGTCACATAAACAACACACGATTTTCCTATTATTAGCCATGCTTTGTTTACAGTTTTAATTCAATTTTCCCATTTTTTCTCTCTATAAATTTCTAAGTATCCTTAATCTGACGTAAAATTCATTAAATAGATATTTCAATAGTCAATATTATAGAAAAAAATAATACGCGTAGAGAAGGAAACTCTTTGAAAAAAAAGTCTACAAGCCTTTTGTAAATAACAAGTTTGGGAATCCCCCTTTAACGATCATCTTTAGAACGTGCTCACGAGGAGCGCGTACGTTCGTTTTTTGAAAAGAAAAAAAATAATACGTACGAACAGAGAGAGAAGGAATGAGAAAGAGAGAATCACTCGCGGGTTTTCATAAAAAGGCCATTAACGGATGGTTCACGGCAGTTCATATACGTAAAAGTGTATATAAATAATATGCTACCGCATTTTCAAAATCTCAAGTCGTCCCTGGTGGTTTTTACCTAATAAAAAAATACGATTACCGGGTTCTCCCAAATTCTCTATATATGTGTACATCTTCCTTTTTTTTTCATGCTCACAAAAGTTCACACGCACAAAGAAGTTGATAAGTGATGCTAATTCACTATGAAATCTTTTTTGTTTATTTAATGCTTTGTTTAAGAAATATTACTTTATTTCAATAAAATATATACATTTTCCAATGAAAAAATTTATGTATTTGATATGTATATTTTTTATGCATATATGTTTATTTGATTTTTTATTTTTAATTTTCATAACTTTATTTTCATTCGAAAAATAAAAAAGTAAGATGATGAAAACATCATACGTAAAGATGTCGTTTCAGAAAAATCAAATTTAACTTTGACGCAAAAGTTGCTGGAAACTACAGGAAAAAAACAAATCTTAGGAAAATATTTTTTAATCAAATTTATTTTTCGATAAATTATGTACATTTCAAAACTCTAAACATAAAATGAATGATTTAAAATACATAGTTTATCGATTAACTTTAACTTGATTATTTAATTTTTCTGATTTTTTATCCTGCATAAAAAATTATTTTTCTGTTTTTTTATTTTTTCAAAATGACGGAATAGCTTTAGTTTCCCCATGGTAATAATTTTTGTATCATTGATTTTTATTATTTAAACAATAAAAAATATATTTCTTAAATATTTATATAAAATTTAATATACATATTTTTAATTTTTTTATTCAATTTTTAAATTTTTACAATTTAATTTTAATTTTTTATAATTAATTTATTGTTTTATTTAGTTTATCATCTCAATTTTCAACTTAAACATAATCCTATATTAAGTACAATAAAAGATACTCATTGATGAGATAAATTATTTTTTTCTGTTAATTTTTTATTTTTCATCAAATCGTATTTAATTTTTTTCGCTGCCACCAGTTTTCTATGTTGTCACCGGACATATATGGCTACGAGATTAAATGCAACTTTAAACTAAAATAGTCTACAAAATAAAAAGGTAATAATTTAACAACATATAGTTTGAATTTTAAGTAAAAAATACTGTATTGATCATGATAAAATTATAGGTTTGATAAAGACAACAGAAATGTTGAAAATGAATTTAACACTATAACTATAATCATCCTAACTCGTTAATTATTTTTTTTTTTATAAAATAATTAACAATTTTATACGTAAAGGTCTTAATCGATCGTAGAATAGAATAAAGCTACTTTATAACATGAATATTTATGTCATACGGCAAAACTATATTTTAGGATTTAAACATGATCAATTGTCTGATTGCAATTATTGTCTTAATTAACACGTAATATCACGATAAAATTAATAGTGATGGTTAAACAAATTTTTTTTCTCTCGTTTATTATTGCTTCCAGGCATAATTAATTAAGCGACGATTACTTCAAAGCATCAATTATGACATTAGTCATTTAAAATTCTCTATAAGTTTTCCTCGTAATTAGCCTATTCGATATGGTAAATATTTAAAATCTTTGAAAAAATAGAATGTTTTCTTTGAATTATTTCGTAAGGAATTACGCTTATTAGTACATTTTTACGTTTATAATTTTGACATATTTTAGATTTAAAACTAAAAAAAAATAATTATCTCCACTATAAAAAATTTATACAATAGTTAACTAAATAAACTTAATTTTTAATTTATTGCTGTAAATTATATCATCATTATGAGATTATGACTTTTTTATTAGACATTAAAATAAAATTCTAAAAATCGAAGCAACAAACACTGTACGTATAGTAATTGCCATTAATATTTGTTTACTATCGTTAAAATATAAATCATGTTTCTTTTTAATTTAGCTTTTATTAATATTAGTCGAATTTAAAGAAAATATGTTCTTAATATTGTATTTCATTATAGAACATTTGGCTTTATTAAAGAAAATTCAAGAGTTCATTATGTGCAGAAAAACGCAGATGTTTAAAATTACGATTTTCAATTTTAAGGACACGACCATTCGTTTTAAGGTCATAAAAGAAGGGTCTCTTTTACAAAGCAGAATGGATCGAGCAAAAATTACTAGAATTTTTCTTAAAATAAACATTTATTATTTTATTGATGTACCGTTCGAACGAATTTATTTTGAATTGTCTCCAACCTTCCTTTTTTTCTTTGAAATATTTTCGTTACGTAGGTAAAAATTGCAATAAATTGCTTGAAAATCATATACACAAAGAGCATGAAACAAGAAAAAAATACAATTTTTCTGCAGTTACATTGACAAAAATTAGATCCATATGTAAAAAAAAATCTATTTGATAGCCAACTCTCGAAGTAAACATAAATCTGATTTTAGATAATGAAAAAAATCTGTAATACATAGTAATTTAGTTTCTAGCAGAAAAATCCTCTACTTTCTGGAAGAAGTTTACTAGAATTCGTAAAATATCTTTTTGAAGATAGTTGATATCATTAAAGCGGATTTTTCCTCGTGTATCAATTGAAATTCTATGAGGTCGTTAAACAAAACGAATATTTTTTAATATCAATCGGATTCTCATTAATTCTAAATTCAGTTTTTTTCATTACGTAAATTAGTCGTCTACCTTTCCTAAATGAAATCAAAATTTTTTTCTAATTTATTCTATTCTTTATTTTTATCAACACCTTATAAAACATATAAATACAACGATTCATAATAAGGTCTCTGAAAAATAGTTTTTTGTGAGGTATGCTAAGTAATTAGTACAAGCACATTTATAAATTTTTGAAAATATATAAGTAGATATTAAACCATAAACTAACTTTTTTCATCAATATTTATGTGCATGATTTAAAAAAAAAATCCAAACATAATTCATCACAAGTGTTTACCAATTATTCAAATTTCTTCTGTATGAATTTCTATAGCTGTTAAATTTATTTAATCATAATTATTATGAATGCTTATTAAGTTTTTCTGTTTATCAATTAAATTTTGTTCAAAATCTATACCTATTATCGTCTTTTATCTCTAAACTATATAAGTGAACAAAGAAAAATAAAAAATATACACAGCATAATTTCATATTTATTCATAAAATTAATTTTCCATGGTGTTGGTAATATAATTTAATATTGTTATAAAATTTAATATTATTAAAAATAGAATAATTTTTCGCAAAAAGTAAAAAGTTAACAAATGCTCGAGAACACATATAAAACAAATTAATATATTTTTTTTCTTTATTTAACGCCGCTGTAATTATGCTATTATTTCGATGCTAATTAGCGACGGAGATTATCAGTGTGTTTGTGAACGAAGCACATGTAACGTACAGTGGTGCTTTCATAAATCGGCCGAGACTAGGATTCGAACTCGAGGCCTCGAGATTATGAATCCATCTCTCTACCGTGTGAGCCACCGAGATCTCTGAATATATTTACACATTAATACAAACATCATAGTGTATAACACTAGGAATTCCCCAATCCAAATTAATGTTTTTATTGTATATGAGTATGCTCACCTTTTGATTAATAAAAGACGTAAGCATAGCTCATACGTGCGTAAAAACTCCATAACGGATATCTGACATTTCAATCATTTATCAGATTGACATCCTTTTTTTTTCAAAAAATTTTTTTTATAAATTTCAACTTGAATTTGTAAAGCAATTGTTATAAGAACACTGCTTTATTTTAGCATAAATAAACTAAAAAAAAAAGAATCTGTTTTTATTGTCAATCAGAAAAGCATATCTGATTTTTTTTATTCACTAAAATAGTAACCTTTTAAAAATGATCTTTTTAAAGAGGCTTCACACAAAAAATTGTTTTTATCGTTTTATCAAAATCATTGTTATAACGTTACTGAGAAATGATTTTATCTTTTATATTTTTAACTTTATATAAATCCATTGTTTTAATATCTCAGATTTCTTCATGGCAGTAAAATTAATTTTTTGAATTTTTAACATAAATTAATGCTATTTTATATGTGAAACTCAATGTAAAATGGTAATGAACTCGAAGTGTAAGTAGCTAGTTTTGGATTAGCATGCAAGGACACTTTCTATTTTTCTTAATAAGTAATTTAATTTTAGTATAATTTGAATGCTCATCAAAGAATATTTAAATTTAATTTTCTTAGAAAAAGATCAATATCAAATGAAAATAAAACATGTACCTCATTTCTCTAAAACTTATCGAGACCATATGAACATAAATGGCATATTTAAAAAATGAAGAGCATTTTGGATCAATTAAAATTAATTGATTTATGTACAATAATTACCTACTTACTTCTAAATTTTATTTGAATCTTTAAAGTATCAAATTTTAAACTGTTAAATACCGAACTGGTAATTTGCTAAATTTTAAACTCGTAATATTATATACATTAAAATTTACATCTTTATAATAATAATCATAAAAATCATTGATTTCGAGTGCGTCAAATATGATAAATTCTAAAAAATAGATTTGAAAAATTCTTAATTATAAATAAATGAATGGTAAAAATGATTGAACTCATTTTAAGTATTATTCATGTATTCAAAGATACACCATGAGAATTTGCTTATAAATTTCACAATGAGATACTGCACGAAAATTATAGCAACGTTTCTTCTCAACCCGTTTATATCAAGATCATGAAAAAAGTAAAAAATTTTATTTAAATGCAGTTTTGATGCACTTATTTAATGCATCAAAACTATTTTAGGCTCATTGAATGAGATCGAAAATAGTCAACTTTAATCTAACTAACGTATTTATCATGTTATATTTTGTTCTCATCATATAAAAAATCGAAAAAAAACAAAAAATTGATATGTGATGTCTGCGTCACGTAACGGGTTAATTAATTTAATAAAATGTCACAAAATTTACGGAGAAGTACTGTAAAAATTACGGGCTCTTACCATGAAAATGATTGAACAAACTTTAAACATTATTCATTTGTTCAGTAATGTTTAAAACATGTGTCTATAAAATACTCTGATAATATATGATGTCCCACGATTGTAGTGAATATCACCGTAACTTTTATAGAAACATTCTCTCTGAGTACGTATCTATAATCTATAACTTAAAAAATACCCGATGTTTCACGATTATAATGATTGTTACCATAATTTCTAAAGAAAAATTTTATCCATGTACACATAAAAAATTTTCTTTTTTTAAGGTGACGTAATAAGGTATATGGTTAATACATTGTTGCCGACATTACAGTTTTCCAAATTTTCAATTTTCATTAAAATTTTGAGAGATATTTCTATATTATGTTTTTTATTAGTTTAAATCTAAAGCTACAGTATAGAAATATTTTTAAAATTGGAAAATCGTAGTGTCGGTATTTTATATTCCCTTAACTAAAAAAAAGGTTTTCGATAAGAATATTCAAGAAGTAAAAATTAATATCAAATTTTTTTTTGTATTGTTTAACGTTGCTTTATTTATGCTTCATTACGATGCTAATTAGCAACGGAGGTCTTCAATGTATTTGTGAACAAAGCATATGTAACACAGTGATGCTTGTATTAATCGGCCGAGAGTTGGATTCGAACTCGGGACCTCCAGATTATGAATCCAACACTTTACCGCATGAGCCACTGACGACCTCTATTTGTATTTTTATTTATCGAAGTTAATGAAACATATCAAAATCGTATGAAATTAAAAGAAAAACATCTTAGAAAAGAATTTTTAATCAATAAGAATAAATCGATTTATGCAATGTTTATCTACTCAGATAATACTAAATCATGACGTCATTATAATTTTTCATTCTTAAACGTAATGATTAAATAAAAAGATAAAGAAAAACTAAGTCTTATATAATTTAAATAATATTTACAGTGTATTTCCGATATTTATACAAGTGTGAGTATACAATTTTGATATAAACGTTGTATTATGTTCTAAAAAATCTAAAAATGTATAAATGTGTTATTACCTCTACATATCACTTTCAGTATGAAATTCACGAGTAGTAGTATATTTTTTATTTAAAATGAATTTTAAATATTCTCTTATTTTGTTAATTTCTAATTTAGTTTTTACATTTTGCTATAGCTTGAAAAAGGTATGAAACATTTAAATATTTATGTTGAACTATATTTTATAACATGAATAAGTTTCTTTTGAAGAATAAAGAAATTCATTAATTGCTTCAATATTATAATTTTACACAACTTCTCTATTCTGCTTATAAAAGAAACACAGATAAAATATAATTTTATAAATTTTACTGATAATATGTGTTAAATGTTATTTGTAAAAGGATCCAGCTATCAGAGACAATGGTGGGTCAAAGATTATTTAATTGACTATTTATTTTATTTTATTTTAAATAGATCATGATTACTATTCGATTACAGTTGTAAAAATTGAAACACTAAAACATCTTAGGAATCGACGAGATGTTCGCCCAGTACAATTTGAAATAGAAGGAGAAATTTATAATTTTAATTTTGAACTCTCTCATCGTGATGTATTTTCTCCGTATATTCCCGTATGGCTTGTAAAATCTAATCCAGGACACTCTCCGAATTATACGTATGAATATGTTGAAGATGTAAGATTTTTAGTATTTTCATCCATATTTCTATGTTTATAGTAAATTTATTGATTAAATTTCATATGAACGTAATAAATATATGTTTAATTTTAGAGTTACAAATTAGCCAATGGTAACATTTACACTGATAAAAACAAGAAAGCAACAGCCTTTGTATATTATGACGAAAAAGAAAAAAACATTTTTTACGTAAGTTACGTCCAATAACACAATGCTATTTTGTATTAGTCACAGTTAAGTTTTTTCACAAAAAGTTCTTTCTATGGCGAAATGAAAAAATTTTTATAATAATATTATGTAAAGATTTTTTGAGCAACTATTTAAATTTTAATGCATATGGAAATTTATACATAGTGAGTTACAACGATACATGCTCTTAAAATTTCAAAATAGTCACGTTTTCAAAAAACCTTTTGATGATAAAGTTTTAGAAGACAAAAAGTGATGACTGGCGATGACCTTAACTTTGATCTCAAGGCCATTTATCAAAATAAAATTTCCTATTTTTAATTGGGAAATGGAACATGAGAAGATTTTATTTTCAGGTGCGTGATCAAGTTATGATCATCAATAATTTTCGTGTTAGAAGTCTTTTTCGATAATATTGAGACATATGATTATCTATAGTTTTCATTTCCGCTATAAAAAATAAGAATTTTTATACAAAAAAATTGATTTGACTTCAATTGAAATAATAAACTTTGATTTAAAGATTAAGGACATTGTTATACATCTTTTTTCTAATCTCTAGCAACATTTTTGTTAGTAGTTGATTTCAAGAACATTAAGTTTTAAAAAAGTTTCAAGGGTATTCATTTTTCTAACTTGCTCCGGATAAAACATAGTTGTGCAATTAAAAACGTTTACCTTAGGATGGAGTATTTGGAGACGAAATGCATGCTATCAAGTCACTTCCAGAAGCATACTTATCCAAAAGAAATTTCCCCATGGATGTTCATCAAGTTGTACGCATGGCAACTAAAACAAATGATGTAGAATATCATCATTTTATGACTGATGGTAAAGAACATACTTTTTTATTAGACTCAACTAAACTCAATTAGAATCAACTGAAAAATATTAATTCATTGAAGATTAAATTTTTAGGAAGTAAAACTCGAGATGCTTATACCGAACCTGCTAGTGAAATATTGGATGCCTTTTATCCAGAATTATTGATAGTTGTTGACTATCATCTATTCAAGTATGACAAATTGAAAAAAAACATTCATAAAATAAAAAACTAATACTAACTTATAAAATATTGATGAATAAAACAACTTTAGATTGCTTGGAGAAGATGTTGCAGCAACCATACGACATGTGGCTACTTTTTGGAGCGCAGTTGATCAAAGATATGAAGATTTGAATTCTCCAAAAGTACAAATCGCCCTTTCTGGTATTATTATAGGAACTGTAAGTTTTTAATTTAAGTTTCACAATGATGTGTAATTATTAAATAAGTGAGTTTATTTAAAATTCAAGATGAAGTTGTCTTAACGTTTTTAACTTGCAAAATTACTTTTTGACGTCATTTTTAGAGTAAAAATGTAAAAATCGAGTGCCTTATAATAAGTTATAAATTTAAATAATATCAAAATACTAAAGATACACTAATTTTAGACGGCTGTAATTTTTTATTCATATTTGTTGAAGTTTTTTTGTTATTATTCATCGTTATATAATTAACTTTAATAATTTTTAATTCGAAAATAATGAATTTAAATAATATTACCAAATATGAAATCAAAAATTACAAGTTAAAAGTAAACAAATTTAATTAGTAGTAGTTGATTTCTAAACGTTTTCATTTTCTTTTTTGAGGATGAAGAAGCCTTTAATTTTGTGAAGCAAAGTAGAATTGAAGTAAAAGGACTTGAAAACGAAGAAACATCAAATTTTGACATTTTACATTTAAAAATGCATGATTATTTCAATAATGATTTTCCTAATGATGTAAAATTTAATAATTATGATTCTGTTATTTTGATGACTGGGTAAATATATAAATTTAAAATTTATTATTGAATATAATACATATAATATAATATAATATAATATAATATTATTGAAAATAATACGAAATTAATATTTTTGCAGATTGGTGGGTGTAGTTTATGGAATGCAAGGTAAAAATATAATTAGCATTATTCGCAAAGCGTGTCTTAAATTTTTGATTGAAAAAAATATATAAATAAATATACAATAAATAAAGTTCTTATCTTCATATAATAACAGCTATGATTATTAAATTAACAATGAAAATAATTTTTTGCAGATTTAGGTTTGTCTCATCTAGGACATATCTGCGATAAGTTGGATCCTTATGCAATCGTTAGTGATAATGGAGCCTATTTTGGTGTACGCACTGGCATACATGAGCTTGCTCACTTGTAAGTATATTAATTTTTATGTATAGACTTTTTATTACAATGATATGAGTTGCTATGAGAAAGAGTTTGTAATAAAAAATAAATTGTTTTATCAAGGTCTCCAGCTTACCAAAACTGCTCATATTATAATCTAAGATCCTAAATGAAATTAAATTATTTTATATCAAAGATTGCAATATTCTCAATTCATGATAGGAAATAATTTGTTTCTATCTCCGTTCTATCTTTTTTAATATATTCTTTATAAATAATAAAGTGAATCAAAATTTTTAGATTGCATGTAAGACATGATAATGACGAAAGATTGGAAGCACAATGTTCAAAACCACCACCTGAAGTTGGCTATCCAATAATGTGGAACATTCAACAAGAAACGCACAATTTAATTTGGTCAGAGTGCAGCAAAAAACAATTGCACGAGTTTAGCAAGTAAGTTAATATCACTAATGATTCATAAAAAGTGTATGCAATTTTGAAAATAGTTAACTAACCCTCGAGTATTCGATAACTTAACATTCGAATTAATTTTTAACAATATTTTTTACACAAAACAAAAAAAAGTTTTATGCTTACGCAAATCCGCATGAAATACACTGACAAAAATGTTATGTAGAGGCAAACGGAATATACTTGGTCCTAGTATAAATATGTTTGTTTTACGTCCTAGCATAAATCTACTTGGAGGTAACATAATATCTTTGCAGCAAAAACTGCAATTTTGATTCAAACATTTAGTTACTTGCATCTAATGGATTTAGTTTTTCATCTAAATGATACATCAATAATGAGTCAACCATTTGCTGTGAGATAACTTTTCTTTCAGTGTATATATTACAGTCGAAACGAAGATCTTGATATTTCGCATTTGATTAAAAAAGTTTATTATTTCGCGATTGGTTAAAGAAATACGTCATTTTGCGTTTGCTTTGAGGAAACGAACAATTTAATGTTTGTTTGAAAAAATTCACCATTATTAAAATATGTATTAAATCATATATTTAAATTACAATATTCCTCACAAATCAAATAGCGTTTATTTATTCAAAATTGAAATTGCCGGCTTATTAAAAAAATAAAAAATAGCGGGCTTAACCCGACAAATGCGAAATGGTAAGATTCTGCAATTAATTGTAAAATGATAAAATTTTTGTTAGAATACATATTTTTTTTAATTAACGTCGCTGTATTAATGCTATCATTACGATGCTAATTAGCAACGGAGGTCTTTAGTGTGTTTGTGAACAAAGCACATGAAACGTACAGTGGTGCTTGTATCAATCGGCCGAGAGCGGGAATTGAACTCGAGACCTCGAGATTACGAATCCATCGCTCTACCGACCGAGCCACTGAGACCTCTTAATCGTCAATATATATTTTATGAATAGAAATTTGATTAATTTTTATGAAAAAAACTAAGAAAAATTTTTGACTTAAAAATAATATAACAGGATTTTTATTTTTTAGGATTAAAGCATCTGAATGTTTAAAAAACCGTCATCGTGTATAATGGAATGTTACAAACAATAATCAGTGAGGATCATATTATTTTTATTATCAATATATAAAAATGAAAATATAATTTTTTTTAAAAACTTGTGGTTTTTTATTTAATTTTATACAAGAAGTAATCAAATTTTATTAACATACCATATGATAATAAACATAAAATCAATAGTTAACGTTCCATTCCGAAATTGTGCTTCAAAATATTCATATATAGTTTTCAAAGCCAAATAAAGATTTACCCTTACTAAGAACTCGTTTTTTCAAACTTTTTTCCGTAAGTTAAATGTATTTGAGACAATTTTTAAAATTTTGCATCGCGGTGACACAAGTTGGTGCAAGACATCATTATTTTCCTCATGAAGAAAATAATTGCCATTTCATTTGTGATAGTTACTAATCCCCACAGCATAAACGAAGTTTCTACTTCGTCCCATCAGATTTTTTTTCTTATCATACAAAGATATTTTACACATGAAAAAAACTTAACGATATTAAATACTATTACATTATTACTGCGTAATTTTCATTTTTTTAATAATTCTAGTAACAAATAATTTATTTAATTTTATGTTTATTTCTTAACTTTTTTTCTTGGAAACACCATATTTATTACGTAAAATCATACTGAGTCAAAAAAAGTAGTTATGATTATATAAAAATATAGGTCGCTATTATTAAGTTGTTAATTATATATTCATTGATTTTTATTTGATTCTAAGTTTACAGTAATTTCATTTAAATCAGTTAGATGTATACATTTTAAGTTTTGTTTCAATAAAATTACATTTTATAATAAAATATTTCAAACTTTTACAAGTATAATGAAATATATATTTTCATCACAATATTTACCAATTCTATAATAATACAATTATGTTAAGAATCATAGTATTACTAAATCACATTTTACATTCTTTAAATTTCAGGTTAAAATGTAAAAAAAAGAGAAAGGATAGTGATAAATACAAATGCGGGTACTATACATAGTGACGCTCTATAACATTAAAATACGATTACCATTCTGAAAAGTGTACCTACTTGGTGTTGAAAATATTGTAAATGTATTGTTTAAACAAATAAATAAATTTAATCAACTGTAAGTACCTTCCATCATTGTATTTATTGAACTTTGTTTTTAGGTATCATTTAAAGTCATACCTCTGATATCTTTCATTTCATACAACTTAACGTTCTGTATTTCATAAAGATCAAGAAAGATCTTATTTTAATAATTGGCAAAGAGAATTTTAAATTCATAATATTTTATTTCCTTGATTGATTAAGATAATATTGAATTGATTATACGTCAATCAAAAATGTGTATGATTTCAAAATAAAGTCTTCGAAATAAGTGACAAAGTTAAACGCGCAATTAAAAGCAATGACAACTCTTGCTTCTTCCTGAATTGTATGCTATATTCAAAAAATTTATTAAAAGTTTAGCAAATTATTGTAATATCCAAACTAATATTTCTAAATAATAATAATTTCTCAATTACATTAAAATTACTCATGAATTATAAAATAATTTTAATATGATTTTAATATATTTCTAATTTAACTTTTCTTTCAATACATCCTTAATTAATTTTCAATTTATAAGAGTATAATTTAAGTAAATATAGTTTATTAAGTAAGACAAAGAAACATATAAAGCATATAGTCTGTCTTCTAATCAAAACTTCGACCTAAAAAAGATTTATTTTCCCAAATATTTAATACATAGTATAATTTAAAAAATATCATTTAGTAAATTTTCCATTATCATTTGCTATTTGATATAAAGAAATATTCTACTTCGTTTCAATTTTCATTCTTTGAGTGTAATCTAAGAAAGAAAAAAGTTGTATCGATTTAGTAAAATAAGTTATAATTAACCAGTTTTTAATAAAAAAAAAATATCGAAGTGATTTTAAAAATTAACATAATTGTGAAAGGAAATTTCAAAAGTAAAATTTTTTTTGTTAATAACGTTACTTTAATGAGGTACGGTCTATAAATACAGGATGCCGAACGAACGTTTAAAGTTTTTATCTTATTTATGATACTTTTGTCGCTCTCGTTTTATCAGCTAACGAAGTAACTTTATCTAACGAGTATCTTGTACAATTTTCGCACGTACTTCATATGTACTTTACGTTTGCACGCGTAAACATCATCTTATTCCTATATTCATAATATAAACATAATAATTTGATTGTTTGTTAATTAATTCTTTTTTTGTAATTTACCATTTAATTTCGTGAGTGTTACAAATGAATAATATAGGTCAAAGTTATCATATGCTTACTCGAGTTGAATTTTTATCTCTGTTACTAGTGATGGATACACCAAATTATACATGTGAAAAATAATTTCTATTTCAGTTTTTACTTGTATCATTGTTTTTATAAAACTTGTTTTGTTTTAATCAAACCGAAGTATATAATGCAATCAATAATGTTTAATTTTAAATTACTCCGTAGGTAAATTGTAAAATATCATGTAAGTAATTTTGAATATTATTAATTTAATTTTAATAAACACTTTTTAATTGTATGAAATTCAAAAGATAAATACAAATTTTTTTGTACATATTTTTATTGCAAATAACTTTAATCGTATAATTTTTTTCTATGTAACAAATGATAACAATTGATATAATTTTTAATAATGTATATAAAGTTTTAGAAAATACTATATTTATTTATACACTTTCGAAAATACTATATTTAAGACAAGTAATGTTAAGATGATGTTTTAGAGTGAATAATTTAAACATAATTACCAAATTGTAGTTAGATTAAATTAGATTAGATATTATTTTATTTGTATATCAATATACAAAAGCGTTTATAAAAGTAGTTTCAAGAACTATTAATCTTTAATAAAAAATATTCCAAAATATCTATATTATGCTTTTTATTATTGAAGTGTAAGAATTATGATTTAGAGATATTTTTAAAATGACGATTAAGAATTAAAAAAATGGAAAGCTGTAACGTCAGAATTTTATCTTCCCTTAGTAGAAATACAAGAATTTGTTCTAATGGTCCATGTATTTGACATATTTAATATTAAGAATTCTTCTATCAAACAATACCTAACACCTTATTTATCACACTTTCTATATTCACATTGATGAAATACAGTATTTCTATCTATATATTTTCTCTCCCTGTATGTAAAGTTAAAAAATATTTTAATTATTTATAAATATAGTATTGTATTATCAGATTAATTAGAAATGATTTCAATTACATTATTTCAGGCAATGGCCTTCTATAAAGTTTTTCTATTCTTCACTTTTATAATTTTAGTGGATTCATATTCTATAGATGAGGTAAATGGTTATTCACATTAATTTTTTCAGTATAGATTTTTAATAAGCAAAATATTATTTAAGTTTTAATAAATTTATATTTATCACTTCGTATTTTTAGGCCGTAAAAAGCTGTGAAATAAAAAACTTCAAAGGGAATGGAAAAGGTACATGGCTCAATATTAATATTCGTAGAATTATGTATAATTAATAATATTTATAATTACAAATATATAATTCTTTATAGTTACTCATGTAAAAACGTTACCTGTAAAAAATTTTCAATGGAATTCACTATCACTCGAATTAAATGTAGATGAAGAAAAAGTAATTTTAAATTTAATTTACTCAAAACGAAGGGTATTTTCTCCCCATGCTCCAGTTTGGCTTGTAAAATCAAATTCAAAAAGTCACCCGCAGTATAGATACGAGCTTGTTAAAAATGTAAAACTTTTAATGAAGTATAGAGCTTATAATGTAAATTTTATTATTATAAGTAAAATATTTGTGTTTCAGAGAAAAAATATTATCAAAGGAAATTTTTATGTAGACAATAAAAATAAAGCTGTTATTTTAGTTTCTTATGATCAAGAAAAAAATATTACACGATATGTAAATATTCTGTTTACTGAAAAAATATATATCTTGAATTTTTTGATGCACTGAACATTTTTTATTCTAGAATGAAAATTTTTTATAGGAACAAATATTTTAAAAATAATAAATTTGAACGATTGTTTAAAATCTAGCTTGAATCAGATTCAATTATACTAAAGCTAATTTTGTTTTGTATATATACAAATTTGTTATATAAATCAAATATTAAAAAAAAAAATTGAAATTGAATTAAATAATTTGAAAAATATATTTTTAATTTTACCTGAAATCATGTTTTAAGTTTTTTCAAAAATTAAAGATATATCTCCTCTTTTAACAAATGAATTAAATCTAAAATAAATATTATGTTTTTAATAATGCATAATTTTAAGGATGGTGTTTTTGGCGAAGGATCTTCGCGGTTCACAATACATTCATCAACTGATAAGTTCAGACCTAAACGTTCAAATGAAATAAATAATGACCACATGATTTATGATTCACCTGAAATGAAAAAATCTGATTTTGATGATGCAGGAATAATCATAGAAAGCAACGGTATCTCATTAGAAAAATTAGAAACTCCTTTGAAAATTTTATATCCAAAAATTTTAGTAGTGGTAGATTATCACCTATTTAAGTATGGCTATGCTTATGAAAATAATATTTAAAAATTTATAAATCCATATTATTGCATATTACATGCTAAGTATTGTTAATATAAATATGTTTTAGATTATTGAAAAAGGATGTAACAGAAACTGTAAAGTATATTGCTACATTTTGGAATATAGTAGATCAAAAATACACGAGATTTCAATCTCCCAAAGTGAAAGCTATAGTAACTGGTATAATTATTGCAAATGTAAGATCACATTTATAGAATGATTAAAAAATTTTGTAATTTTTGTAAAATGATTATTATTACTTTATGTTTCAGGATGAAAAAGCATTACAACATGTTTATTACATGCAAAATAAAACCAAAACTATGGATATTGAAGAATCAGTAGAAAATGCCCGATTGTATTTTTCTCAAAGTTTTATCAATGACACAAATTTCAAAAATTATGATGCTGCCTTTATTATGACTGGGTATGTGTATTAAAATAATAAAAGTATATTTTGAACATATTAAATACTATAAAAATGTATTATAAATTTTTATTTCACAGATTAAAAATGGACAAGTTAGAAGGTAAATTTGTTAGTTTTAACAAATGTACAATTATGAATTAATGTAATGATAAAATATGAGTTATATCAAATAGGTATTGTTGATACATCGGGCATTGTTGCCAAATTAGGAAGTATATGCAATAGAAATTATAGTACTGCAATTATAACTGATGACGGAGCATATTCTAACACTTTAACTGCTATTCACGAATTGGGACATTTGTACGTATATTTTATACTTAAGGGTACTATCATCTTTGTAAAAGTATCACATTAACAGTAATGACACAATTATTAAAAGCTATGGAAAAACTATGCTATTCACGAAGTACTTTAGTGAAGAAGATACTTCCCTATACATTTATCCATGTTATTTTTCTTTTCCGTTTCTTATCATTTAAAAATCCTATTTTTTCTAGATTGAATCTATATCATGATTATGCAGATGAATGCTACGGATACAGTTATCTTTTTGGCCCTATTAAAACTTCAGTAATGTCAACTCCATCTAATGGTATAGAAATATTTTGGTCTGATTGTAGTAAAAGACAATTAAAACAATTTGCTTCGTAAGTAACAATAATATAATAATTATATCAGTAGGTTTTCGAATAATTAACGATAAAACTTTGTTTTTTACAGACTTAGAGTATCCAAATGTTTAAAAAAACGTCAACGTATAGATTAAGATGAATATAAGATGCATTAACTATCGTTTATGTTGTTACTGCTTTGAAAAGAATTCAATAGGTGGTTGCATATAATTTGTAAATAAATCATTGTTTTTATTATGTCACTTAAGACCTAACTCATCTACTCAAAGTAATTGGTTACGAGTATCACTATTTCTATAAATAATAATATGTAATTTCGATCCATAAATGGTGATATCAATTACATAGCGAGTATTTGTAATAAACATTTTATGGTGGAATCCATTCAGATTCATGCAGGTCGTCAAGGATCGAATTTTTTTGTCTGAAAACTATGTGAATATATTTTGATACTCAAAAGAAAAAATATTTTTTTTCAACGTGATTTTCTCAAAAACTATTTGTTTTTTCTTCAAATTTTAATATGTTATTATACATAAAAAAAAACTAACTTTTAAGGTGGTTTAAAATATGTTATTTTTTGTTATTTTTTTAATGAATTTTTTAAATTATATTCTTTTTTTTCAATTCTAAAATATTAAAACCATGTCTTCTTCCAATAATTACGTTCTTTTACTATTCGTTCACTAATTTAATTTATGAACATATTGTTAGTATTTGCAAAAACCTTCAAAATGAGCCATCGGTAAACTTTTTTGGTCAATTAGAACAAAAGTAATTGCAATTTTAAGTTTAAAAATAAGTTCAAAAAAAGAAAATATATAATCATTCAGTTTGAATTTCACGCCTGCGAGTGAAATTCAGTTTGAAAGTAGTTGATGCATGCCGCCGCTAGGTAGCGAAGTCGCATTCCAAGCGTACTCATTAGCAATATAGCGCATCGCAGTATATATACACATCTTATAATCTTTTTTTTTTTGCTTTGTGAAAAGATTTTGAGTTAATTACAATGGCATCATCACTGGCCAAGATAAAGTGCAAGGACTTGAAAAAAGGCACATGAAAGCTTTGTACCGTTCCTCCAAAAATTCATTCAGAGAATTGGACCATTGGATTGGACTTTGCAGTGCTTGTATCCAAGTATATTACTATCTAGAGAAGATAAAGTTGGCACTGGATGTTATACGTTATTATTAGAAGAAGTGAAGAATGCTACACCCTTTCCATCTAATTCAAGCAGTCAACAATCTTCAAAAGAAATTAATGACGGTGAGATTATGGTGCATAAGCTTAACAAAAACGCAAATAATTTTAATTTGAAGATTTCACCTATCAAGATGCTTCAAACTGTTAATGTGAGGATGCGAAAATCGTATGCTATTTGAAAAAGAAAACAAATGAATGATGCATTCGACTTTCAAGTAGCTAGTAAAATGATGAAATTTTATGATATAACAGAACCTAAATTGAGTGAAAGCATCGAATGTATTTTGTATAATAATATGGCCCAATTCTTTGAATGGATTTTTCAAGTCCTTGCACATTATCTTGGCCATTGTTGATGCCATTGTAATTAACTCAAAATCTGTTCATAAAGCGAAAAAAGAAAGTGACTGTTTATACCATAAAGCGGTATGCGACGCACATATTTCTTCAAGTCCACACGAAGAATTACAATTAATCATCTCGCTGAATTTGACGTTGTTCATAGCACTGACTTTTTTTTATGTTTACACGAATTTTTTCCGTGCATTTAAAAAAGTTTAACACTGCTACTATAACGTAGTAATACTGGGATAAGGTAGTGAAAAGGTTAGACAATTATAAGGAGACAATTTTTCTTAAAATGAAACTCTATTTTTTTAATTACAATTCATCAGTTTTTGCAGAAAATGGCTAAATTATTTAAGCTTAAAGGAATTTAACATTTTCTTGTATTTCTAAATTACTATTCAATGGTTTGATATTATTAGAACATCTATAGCATTTTGAGTCAAGTTTTGTTTATACATCACATCATCGACTAACATTACATAACGAAAAATACTGATAAGGTAGTGAAAGGTTAGACAATTATAGGAGACAATTTTTCTTAAATGAAATTCTTTTTAATTACTTTCGTTTTAAATCATTTTTAGCTGATTTAACTTTCTTTTTCTATTACTTTCTGGTTTATTTATAGAACATCTATAGCATTTTGAATCAAGTTTTGTTTATTACATGCACATTCTAATCGGCTAATCATGTATTTAACATAATCTGAATATTAATACTGGGATAAGGTAGTGAAAAGGTTAGACAATTATAAGGAGACAATTTTTCTTAAAATGAAACTCTATTTTTTTAATTACAAATTCATCAGTTTTTGCAGAAAATGGCTAAATTATTTAAGCTTAAAGAACTTAACATTTTCTTGTATTTCTAAATTATTATTCAATGGTTTGATATTATTAAAACATCTATAGCATTTTGAATCAAGTTTTGTTTATTACATGCACATTCTAATCGGCTAATCATGTATTTAACATAATCTGAATATTCGTTGCTGACTTGAATTTCAAAAAAATCCTTAAATATTTCTTCGATACGAGCACAATATGAAAAATATCAAACACTGATATGATTGTTAGCAGTTACCTATTTTCGTTTCATCGAATCAAGTTCTCGCCAATATAATTTAAAAAGATAACGAATTCTTGAATTATTTTTATTAAAATTTTGTTACTTTCTAACACTGCTTCACTTTGCATATGCATGATCGCCATCAGTTTCAACATGGGTATTATATTTGTAATTGGCTCATCCAATGTAATGATAACATTCAATATGTGATTTTGTATTTCTTTATTTAAAATGGCACCGTTCTTCATGAGTATTTCTGTTTCCTTCTCTGATTTACGATTAATTAACTGTGTATGACTATTTATATTTTTATTATTGAAATGCACCTCTGCAAATTAACGCTTCTAGGTAATTTATAGACAAATCAGCGATAATTTAAAAAGATAACGAATTCTTGAATTATTTTTATTAAAATTTTGTTACTTTCTAACACTGCTTCACTTTGCATATGCATGATCGCCATCAGTTTCAACATGGGTATTATATTTGTAATTGGCTCATCCAATGTAATGATAACATTCAATATGTGATTTTGTATTTCTTTATTTAAAATGGCACCGTTCTTCATGAGTATTTCCGTTTCCTTCTCTGATTTACGATTAATTAACTGTGTATGACTATTTATATTTTTATTATTGAAATGCACCTCTGCAAATTAACGCTTCTAGGTAATTTATAGACAAATCAGCGATAATTTAAAAAGAGAGCGAATTCTTGAATTATTTTTTATTAAAAGTTTGTTACTTTCTAAAACTGCTTCACTTTGCACATGCATGATCGCCATCAGTTTTAACATGGGTATTATATTTGTAATTGGCTCATCCAAAGTTATGATAACATTCAATATATGATTTTGTATTTCTTTATTTAAAATGGCACTGTTCTTCATAAGTGTTTTCGTTCCCTTTTCTGATTTACGATTAATCAACTGCGTATGACTATTTATATTTTTATCATTGACATGCACCTCTGCAAATTAACGCTTCTAGGTAATTTATAGACACATTAGCGATTGCACAGTTATCATTGTTAGCAATATCTTATATTTGAAGCATTAACTCCTTTTAATAACTTGACAATAGTTTCCTTATCGCTGCATTTTATCGCTGTTTTTAAAGCCATTTCAAAAGAAAGTGACTGTTTATACCATCAAGCGGTACGCGACGCACATATTTCTTCAAGTCCACACGAAGAATTACAATTAGTCATCTCGCTGAATTTGACGTTGTTCATAGCACTGACTTTTTTTCATGTTTACACGAATTTTTCCCGTCCATTAAAAAAAGTTTTACACTGCTACTATAACGTAGTAATACTGGGATAAGGTAGTGAAAAGGTTAGAAAATTATAAGGAGACAATTTTTCTTAAAATAAAACTCTATTCAATGTTCTATCCTAAAATTGATACAAGTGAGAGTGTTGAACTCCGAATACAGACTGACCTAAAATTTTCTTACAACTCTCATGAAGGGAAGAATACATTTCTTAAACCAGGCCTTCTTTTACTCGAATTTTGTAAAACATTTTCTGATTGGTGGAAAAATTTCAGTTAATAACTAAACTTAATAAATGCTGGGTTTTCCCAAAACTTTAATTCTTTTTTATTGCATCATAAAACAACCCGAGCGGCAAATCATAAGCAATATATGCATGACCGTCAATAAATGTCTTAGTTTTATTACGGGTTTCTAAATGGTTACTATTTCAAATAATTTACCTGGCTTAAGGTGGCTCAAGCGCTTGTTGCCGTATCAAGCGGGGCCCTGTCTGCGACATCAAAATGTTTTTATTGATAGAGCTATTATAACTAATTAAATAGTATTATTGATTATTTCTTATGATAAGAAAACAATTTTAAGTAATCAAAAGTAATAAAAAAGAAAAAAAATTTGTTGTTTTGTTTCTCATTACAAGTTTTACTTTGGTACGTCCCTGCTGTTTTGTTGGTTACGAGCACTCTTAACGCACGTTAGCTTTACGTATGGCGTCTGTATCTGACACGCATGCGCAGAAGCTACCATTATGTGTAGCAAATTCTATTTCGCATTCTTTTAGATTTATTTTCTCTTGTATTTCTTCGTCAAGTCCTTTTTTTCTTCTTGAAAAATGATCGCCGTGTAACAAACTATAAGTGTATAATTTTTATTTTAACTTGTACTTTTTTATACTAGCGTAAAACCTAATTTATGATTCAGTCCCATAAGAGCACATGTATTAATTACAATTATTAAAACATCTTTTTCTTTAAAAATAGTTCGTCAATCTCTATTTTTCAAAATAAGTATCGAAATATTACGATATAAAGGATATTTTAATACAAATTTTGGATAGTTTCACAATTTTAGAAAAAATCGCTTGAGCCACCTTAAGAGATTACCCTTTAACAGTAAAATTATGAATTTTCGGTAAATTGTACACATAAAATATAAAATTGATAATAATTTTTAGTATAAGATTTTAACTAAGAACACGTTTCTTAATTATAGGCGACCAGCATAAAAATGGCTTACCGTACTTATACGTCTTTTCCCTTTTATAAAAAAGTATCAAATGTTCTCAATGTTTACTATAGTTTCTTTATATCATTATTTTATTTACCTTTTTTTTGACTGTGCTTGATTTTTATAGCTTTATAGCGACTCGAACTGACGATGTCTGTCAGTTCGTGCCGCTTACTTTGACATTTATATTTACATTTACCTCGACACTCGGAGTCTTGTAATCAAGACTCATCCCGGCGAGGTCTTAATAAATTGCCTCGACACTCGGAACCCTGAAGACTCACCCTGGCGAGGCTGTTATTATTTACCTCGACACTCGGAATCTTGCGATCAAGATTCACCCCAGCGAGGGCGCTATTTCCAGGTCGTGGGATCACCCATGCACAGAAGCACAGTTCTTATTTCAATTTCTTTTTGCTTTTTTTTCTCATTTTGATTTGATACTATTTTGTTCAAATTAAATTATTAAATTTCAGTTTATTATTAATTTTATTCAATAGTTCATTCATTTATTTTCTTTTAATTATTCATTTTTCATTATCCTTAATTTTATTATACATAATAATATAATAATTTTTATAGAAATTATCTAAGCAATTTTTGTACCGTATACTATGTTTATGCCGATCCCTTTACAGGTCTTTCTTTCTGAGCTAATGTATTTTCTCGCATGTAATCTCAACGTAAATTCTACATTTATTACAATGGTACTATTTTCAAGCATACTCGATTTTAATCGTAATACGCAATACAACGAACTTAATATTATAATATGACTTAAACAACTAAATAAAACTAGATCTTTTGTTGGTTAAACTTTTTCTATTAATTCAAATTAAAATAATATAATCTAATCTATTTTTTATTTAACAAAACTTTGACGAGAATTTTAATCATTAAAAAATGAAACGAAATACAAATATAATCCTAAAAAACTACAATATATAATCTTATAAAATAAAATTATTAATTCTGTCCGTAACAGCTACGCTTCACAAAATACATGCTTTATTTATATTTATATGACATTAAAATTATAATAATTTTATGTTTTATCATCCAGATAATCAATATTAAGAGAAAATTTGTTGAAAACGTGATAATTTAAAATTTTTATTTAGAGATTTATAAATGACAATCAAATACAACTTTTTAAAAAATATTTCTTATTGCAATTTTCAACTAAAGAGCCTATCAACTCACGTAGATATTTATGCTCATATCCCCTCTTACAGCATGTGGAACAATATTTAAAGGTATTGAAAACAAATAAAACTAGATTGATAATCAACAAAAAGTTAGATTTGAGTAATATTGAGAAGTTATACATCGTAGGCACTGATTCCATGAAATGTGGTTTTCTAAATAATCATTCGTTGCCAAAGTTAAAATCTCTAGTGTTGCAGAGATGCAAGATGATATCAATAGAAAACATTATTGGTTTTATTTCTATAATTTTTAAATTAGAAGAGTTTTGGATCGAAAATTATAGAAATAGTGATAGAGATACATATGATTTTTTGATCATGGGGACCTTGCTTAACTCTCAAAACCTGATATAGAGATTTAAGCTTGGTTTTTCTATTAAACGTGACGTGTAAGTTCACTCGAGTTGTATGTAGACAATTTTCATGACGCTGACTGTGAGTGGTCAGATTACAATTTGGGAAAAACAAAAATAAAGTATTTAAATGCAAGAATAAACTATATGATTCTTGCTTTAAGACATGACTTGTAAGCACGAAGCTAAACATTATTCAAGACTGATGTACACCTAAAATTGTTAAGCAGAGTAAGAGAACTATTGCTTATTGCACTAATCAGTTTATCGACTTATATGTACCAGACTACGCAAAATCGCTTTCGGGCGCGGTGCCCACCTATTGGCAAAATGTTAGTATTAAGTCATACTTAAGCGCTAATGTTTAAATTTTATTTGTCGTGATATTTTATTTTCCTTTATCACTATTATTCTTAATCTATTATTAATTAAAATTATTCAGATTTTTTAAATCTTCACATCATAGGTTTTTTCAATTTCCAAATTTTAATTTTAATGAGTTTTGTTCTGTTTTTATGTCAAATAATTTTATATTGTAAAAATTTAAAAATATATCAATAATATTTCAAATTTATTGCTACCTTTTAGTACACTTTTTAATGCGTTTTTTTCGAAAAATTTTGTGAATTGGTATACGAGATAACTCAAATATTTACAAAACGATTGTACTGAAATTAGAACAGATTTTATATAACAATAAAAATTTGGCGTTAAATCAGCTTTTCTATAAAAAAATCGATAGAAAAAATTGTTTTTCACGAGTTAACTATTAAATTCTTTTTTTTTAATTCGGAATTTTTACTAAAATATTTAAGTAGCATTTTTAATTTTTCTCAAATTTAGTTTGTTTATATCTATATTTAATTTAGATTTTCTGACTAAATGATGCGTACACAACTGGCTACTAGTCGATAAGGTAGATTTAATATTTTCTTCTTTTAATAAACAGAAAAATAAACTTCACATTTTTTTTATTTTGCTCAAAGAAATATTCATTGATTCCATTTTTAATGTTTAACGATTTAACAGGAAAAAATATATGACTTTACGTAAGTAATGTAAGAATAATATTATATAATTTTGTGACATTATCGAACTTTGAATTAATAGAAACCATTTTCTTATTACTTAATTTTATTTTTTTTTCTATTCATTCTCAAATTTTCCAGTTATTATAAATTGCTCACGATTCTATTAAGGATAAAATTTGTTGCTTATTATTTTTTTAGGATTATTTGAACAGCATAATTAACATTGTTAAATAGGCATTCTTAATTTCAAGAATTAGAAAAAAAAATTGTTATTAAAATCTAATATAAAATTTTCAAAATTTCTTTTCCAGAAATCATGCAAAATTCTAATTGTTGGTATACACTTAAATACATTTATATCAATAAATTTACGATATTTATTCAAAAAGCTTATGATTAATCAATTCAGAAACATATATTTAAGTATTAGGGAATTCATTTAAATGATTCAATCTTAATCAATACTTTTGTTATTTAACGTAATTCTCTTTGTAAAAATCAATAATTTTCCAATTTTAATGCTGGATTACAAATCGTTCCTATTCATTGCAATGAAAGTATTTAAATAAAAAAAAACTTTTTTTTCAACTTTAAAAAGATAGTGATCAATTTTTATAGCTTTCATGACTTATGCTGATATTCACACGAACTATATCAAGTTAAAAGCTTGAATAAGAACAAGTCCTTAATCGTTTTGCTCCTCAAAACCTTCATTACCATAAAAATCTCGTCTCTTAAAAGACCTTTACCTGCCCCCTCTACTCATTTAATATAACTCACTTTAAAAGCTAACGTCTTTTGACAAGTTTGATCGATATTAAAGGCCGCAAGTATTGTGCGCGCGTGCGTCCTCTAACGCGTTTCTAAGGATCTCAACTTTTTGTTTGTTTTTTTTTCCTCCTTTCTTTTCACGACGTACTAGAAAATAAAAAAAAAAGTATAAAAAAAGAGAGAGAAAGAAAGTAAGATTGAAAAAAAATATAAGAGAAGTTAAAAAAGGGAAGAAGATATCGAAGGTAAGTCTTGTTAATTTAATCGCCACGAAGAAAACCAAATGCACTCACGTGAGTTTCGTGTTTCATACGTAGCTAAAGTATAACTGATACCATACACGAGATTATCTTCAAACGAAGTTCACATCTGAGTGTGTGTATGCGGAAACTTTATTAAAGCTTCTATAAGTTTTTGGTAGCTTATATTGTATTAGGTATACATATGTTTTCGAAACTTTAAAGTCTCAAAACTTTTCCTGCAATTATATAAGTTTGGATTCGATGGATCATTTAGCAAAATATTGTAGAATTCATAGCAAGGTTGTGAAAATGAATATGCATCGCGTACTTTACCCAATTTGCAAAATTTTTTATTAAAATTTTTAAAAAAGTTGTAATTTGTTAATTATTTAAATTTTACAGAATTTCGAATGAAAAAAATCATAAATAATTTAATATAATTAATTAATAATGCATCATTTTATTTATTTATATTGAAAATATAAAATGCAGCACATAAAATCATTTAATATTGTTGTTCTAAATGAAACTTTTTTGCTTCCGCTTTTTTTGTCAATTTTTAATTAATTTTATCTTCTGTTTAAATCTTTTCATTAAAACTTGCATGATGTTTACATAAAGAGAGAGAGAGAGAAAGAAGGGACCTATACCTTTGGATAAGAATTATTGTAAAAATGAGGAAATTTTATTAGTAGATAGAAAACGAAAGTGGTTTATAATTATGACATTAAAATTGCTAATAATATGAATGTTTTTAGTATATTTATGTTTTTGTGTTAATTTTTTTTACTCTCCAAAATTCTTTTGTAATTAAATGGCTATCATACCTGACATTGAAACTTCATTTAATATCGATAAAATATAATTTTAAATTGATAAATTTTTATTACTTGAATTTTAATTTTGTAATTTATTTTAAATTCGTATTTTTTTAAAATAGAGCTTGACCTAAGTTTAATTTTATAAATTTTTATATTAGCAAATATATGATTTAGTCCATAAGAGACTTATTATTATTCATTTTTCTTTAAAATAGTCGTCAACCCTATTTTTAATAAATACGTTCTGTTTCTCCTGATAAAATATAATTTTACATTGATAAATTTTTTTACTTTTTTTTTTATTTTTTTAAATTCTTTTTAAAGATTTTATATAAAAAGAAAAAAAAAAATGTTTTCTTTAATTTTTATTTAAAATGATGCTCATATATCACAATAAAATAAATTGAATTAGAAAATTAAATTTGTTTAACTGATTCGAATATAGGCAAATCCACAAAACTTTTAACTTCTTCTGTAACTTTGTTTCATCTATTTTCAAGCATATTTGAATAAAATCAAAAACAATTTTTAAAATAAATAATTTAAAAAATATTGTGATTCTACATGTATACATCCACCTGTTAACAATTTACAAATATTTATTTGCTTAGATATTTAATTATAGAATTGCGTGACATTTCGTTGAATTACTCATGTTTTTATGACGATTGAATACACAAAGAAAATCGTTTTACCATGAAAAGGTATAAATATTAATGGTGACATATATTTGAAAAAAAAACACGTTACCATATGTTAAAATACAATTTACGATGGATGTTAAAAAAATTTAAATATAAAGTATTTTTATGAATTCCAAATTTTGTTAAAATAATTAATAAAATCAGAATATGTAATTTATTACTACTTTTTTTTTAAATTACCAGAAAAAATGTAAACGCTAAAATTCAATATTTTAAAAATAAAAGAAATAATTTTTCAAGCAAGTTAGAAACGATAACAAATTAAAATGAAGTTTCATTGAAGTTAATTACAGTCTTAGCATAATGAAACTAATTAAAACTTTAGAAGAATTTTTATATGAATTGCATGATTTTATATAACGTATGACGATTATAAATACAATTCTTGCTTTGTAGTTTAATAATCAGATTTGTACTTTATAAAACTTTTGCTCGACTTCTTTAATCGAAAAGCACAACTTTCTTTTAGCAAGTAAAAAGTTTTTACGAAAGAATTTTTTGAATTAATAAATTTTACAGGATATTCTTTTTGTATGATATGTGATGTTACGGCAAAGCATTTTATTATTTCATGTTTGTTCTAGTTGAAAGTTTTTTGGATTTATTTATTTTTGTATATTTAAAAAAAAATTATTGTGTAAATTCGAAGAAAAAAATGATTATTTCGATTTTTTTTAAAATTAAACTACAAAAGTTAAATTAGAAAATCAAAATATTAATAAGATTCTTACTAAATATTATATGAAAAATTATAATTAAATTATAAAAAAATGCTAAATTGTATACTTTTAAAAAAATCCACATAAAACATAATTGTTTCATATGGATAACTACACAAAAACATGTAAAATTAATTACCAAAAAAAGTACTTTCATATTTTTTTTCATACTTTTTTCATGACAACGTAAATGTAAAGTATTATCTTTGAAAAGTATAAAGTCATTAATTTTTCTTGTTTTATTGAATGGCCTAGTTTTAATAACATTTAGTAAGAAAGAAATGAACTTAACAGCGCCTGGATCACACGCAGCGAATCAGGCTTGCGTGTTGAGTTGGTTGCTAATATACCATGGGCGGGCAATGTATAAAATTGAACGGGTAATCAAAAACGATTATTAACTAATAGTTTGCAAAGAAATCCTTTTACTTTCAAAATTTGCTATTAGTTTTGGAATTTCGCATAAGATTTTAAAATAAATGGAGATTTAAACAAAAACCATAATTTTTTTATTTTTATAAGTAATTTTAAATTAATCGAACATAGGTATTAGAAACGATTTTGAATTTAAATAAGATATTGAATAAGATAAATTTGCTTGAATTATATTCTACATTTTAGCTTTATTTTATTATGTTAAATAATATAATAAAGTTTAAAAATATATTAAAAATAATATTCATTTTCAAATAATGCAAAGTTTGATATTTAGTTTTGATGCTCTCTTTCTTCAAGTATATAATGTTGTGTTTAAAATTTTATGATCAGTATGCACAAAAAATCAAATGATCTTTTAACAAAGTACGTAAATACATTCGAATTATCTGATGAGAAAAGTTTTGTGGATACCTATGTAGTTATGAGAGTTCAACATGCACCGGATATTGTTTCGCTATCTTGTTTAGCCAAATGTACAAAAACAAAATCCATTAAAAAATACAAACATCAAAACATTGATTTTCTTTTTTTTAAATATACTTTGTAATTTGTTATTTAACATTTTCATTTCATATGATTAATTTTACTAAATTTTGAAAAGCACAGAATCTGAAAAAATTAACTTATAATTAAGAAAATACCGATGGCTGATAGTATAGATTCAAATTGTTAAACCTCAAAAAACAGTTTTGTCCAAATGAATTCTATTATCATTAAAAAAATCTTTTTAACACCTCTAACAAAAATTATTTAATGATCATTGAATGATTTTATCGAATATCTTTTCAAAAATAGAATTTTCAAAAAGGAACTTCAACAAAGGTAAATACTCTATTTAAATACAGAAATAACATACTAATACTGATGGAGAAAAAGGTGTATTTTGAGCACGAGATTACTTATTTGCTGATTGGCAGTAAGATGTAAGCTGCTCTTTGAAAAAAAATTTTTCATAAATGTTAAAACTTCTTCTTATTCTTATTAATTGGTTTCTTAATTAGTTAATGTCAATCTTAAGTCAATATTTAAACGTATGTAAAAAGCCATTAAAATCGATCGGATTTGGATAGACTTTTACATGAAGATGAAGATGGTTATTTGTAAGATTTGTTAAGTTCCTTCAGGCAACAAAACACTAATATAAAGGCATATTAAGTATCTAATGTCGAATAATTTGAAAATTTATATTATTAAAATTTTATTAAAATTTTATTAAATTTAATGTCTTAATAATTTATCTAAATTTCAAAGAAAACTGTCAATTGTTAGATACAATTTTTTTTATCCTACGAGATAAAAAATTTAAATTAGGTTCATCTATTATATTTAGTAAGCAAAACACAGAATTTCAGAGTATTCGTATAAATAAATAATTATAAACACAAAAATGAAAAACTTGTTTCAGATTAGACTCAGCTTTGCAATTTTTAAATTTATGACTTTTTAGAATAATAAACATAAGAATGAAATTTGATTTTCATATTTATTTTTAAAAAATGAGAAACATTTAAAAAGAAAGAATCATGGTTGCTTAAATTTTCTTTTTTGAATTTTAGAAAAACTTAAAATTACCATTTATCGATCAATCATATCGATTACTGTCTTTTAAAGTGTATTAAAGAACACTTCACCATTTTATAAGTAACGAATATCTTTTTTTTCACATTTAAATGCTAATGAAAGGAAACATCGTTTTTCAGTAACCATTAATGTCACGTGAATGATTGAAGTCCTACCTTAGAAGTAAAAAAACACGCCAGGATACCAAAAGAAAAAATTATTTTTTAATGTACATATTCTTTTATACACCATTTGCAATATTTTTAATATTGTAAATAAATATTTTTTAAATGTCTTAATAAATGCATGATTTTGTATGGACATTTAAGTAAACATAATTTTTTATTTCTACAAGTAAAAAATACTTCTTTTTTTCTTAAACTGATAAAAAGATTAATTTTAAAATTGTTATTTCAATAGTAAATAAAAAATATTATGAGGACACTTTTATATATTAGTTGTAGATTATAATTTTATAGGCTAAATTTGTATCAAACTACAAATATATTTACATATTTATTACAATTATACTAATTCTTTTAATTTTACAAATAATATTTTGAATTTAAAGATTTAGTATATAAATTTTAACAAAAAATTTGAAACGTAAAATTAAAATCAAACTAAAAACTTTAATTCTTTCAATAAAAATGAAATATTTCATAGCAAAAAAGAAATTAACCTGATTATTAATAAAACTGATTGATCAATTAACAGGTGAATATACCAGCGAAGAAATTTTCCGAAAAAATGGGTGAAAAACGAACAAGTCGATTAATGGGTGGGGAAAACGATACGGAGGGGACTACTGAAACACGTATCCCTATTACTGGACGCACCGGCGCAATAGTCATGAGAAGCGTATCTATTTTCTTAGCTAGCGGCCGTAAAATATCAGTGGCTTCAAGAAGACAACAGTCAACTTCAAGCGGTGCAGGTGGTAAAAGTACAAGTGGCAATACAGCTGGAAATTCTAATCGTAGACGTAGAAAAATGCCAGACGACTCGTCGTTAAAAAGTGCTGCTTATCATACCAAAGTCGTTGAATCTCTTAAAAAGAAGACTAAATTTTCAAAGTAAAGGAATATTTTTTTTTTATTTAATATGCTGTTTAGTATATGTTTCGCACTTTTGTATTTTAGTTGCACTGTAGATATTTTAAATATATGATAAAAAATGCGATTATCTGAGATTCATTCAACAATTCCAAGTACTTATTTTATAAATAAATATACAAATATTTATCATCTTCCAGTTCTTTTTTGGTTTTCAAAAATTTGAATACTTTTAAATTTGATTAATTATAAGTTAAGAAATTATTTAACGATATTACTATATCAAGTCTTTAATTTGATACAATCAAACAACGGATTTTAAAATATAATTATTTTAGTTTAATAAAAAAGTTTATAATTTAAGTCTAAAAAATCACATAACTTTTATTTTAAAAAATAAAAAATAATTTAATCAAAAAATTTTTTAAATAATAAAATTTTATCTTATTTAAAAAAACAAATAATAATTTTTTTTTTTTTTAAATTTTATTTAACATTGCTGTATTTATGCTATCATTGCAATGCTAATTAGCGACGGAGACCGTCAGTGTGTTTGTGAACAAAGCACGTGTAACATACAGTGGTGCTTGTATCATCAGCCGAGAGCGGGATTCGAACTCGGAACTTCGAGATTATGAATCCATCACTCTACCGAATGAGCCACTGACGACCTCATTCAAATGATTTTATTACGCCACAACTTTCTGCATAAAATTATAATTAAATATTAAATACTGCATTTATAAAAAAAATAATATCATATTTGAATTTAAATTTGAATTAGTCTTTAAAAAAATTTTAATAAATTAGTTCAATATATTTTAGATGTGTAAGTATGTTAATACACTTTGAATAAACTTTTTTAAAGTCTGTGAAATTGATTTATTTTCAAAATATTTAGATTTATTATAAAAGGGAATTAAAGAAAAAATTTTTTAATGTTATATTTTTAACGTGATTCGGTTAGTTTGCTCTCGTATTAATAATATTTTTTACGAAAATTCATGATGCACTACCTACGAAAGAAGTAAAAGATATAAAAATGAATATACTGGATCCTAACAGAAACAGTCAGTGAAGAACGTAGATAAAATGAGTTATTTATCATTATTATTATTAATTAATTATTTTCTAATTATTCATAATTATTTAATAATCATTAACATTTTAAAAGTAATAAAATTGTGCAATTGCTAAAAAAAGCTAATAACTAGTAGTATTTCTAGCTCACTTAAATCCTAAATTATTTAATTATTTGTATTATTTACAAATAAGCATTCCTAGCTTAAATTGTAAAACTTATATCTTTTGAACATTACAAAGCAGATATAAGGAGAGTACCAAATGTTTGAATCACAATGATATCTTATTATGTAAAAAATGTGAAAAAGGCCAGAATCATAGATTCCAATGTTCGGTAGATTCAAAGCTATCGGTATTAATAGCAATTGTTTTATGAAATATAATAAAAATTAATATTATTTCAAAGGACGATAAATGAGCACATATCTGCCTCGTATAGTTCACCAAAATAACGTAAAAAGTCGAAGAAAAATTCTTTAATTCAATATTTGAAATATGTTTTATAAAAAAGCATTTTTCGCAGTTTAAAAGAAATAACTAACTCAAAGGCCTGATACTCTTTTAATTAGATTATTAATTTTTGTTAAATTGTAAATAATTATGAATCTTTACACGTAATCATTATAACACGCTTAGTATATAATAAATGATTTGATCTACGATGAATTTTCATTAAGATATATTTTGCATGAATTGCAATATTTTCATCAATGAAAGTACTTAAATATTTGAATACAATGAAAGTACTGAATATTCTTTTATAGTACAATTATTCAAAAATAAACGAATGTTTTAAAACCCTCGTCCATTATTTTCCAAAACACGTATTTTCTACTATTAACTTTAGTTTATTTACAATCTATTCAATTATTTACTTATAAATGAACCTCTTTATGAAAATGCAAAAAATAAATTAAACTTAGCGCGAATTAACAATAAAAAAAAATAGAGGCCTTTGGCTCCTGTGACTGGGGTTAAGATTATATGTATTATACTTAAGAAAATAGAAGAAATTTTCACTTAATTTGTAACAATGATTATAGAGGTATTATTAATTTTTTTAAATTTGCAAATCCGTAGAACTCATTTTTTTATAGAATTTATTTCGACCAATTTAAACGTAGTGAGATTTATTTAATTTATAAAAATATTCAGAATAAGTAACCCATTTTAACGTATTTATGTAGGCAAGAACTGGAGGCATTATGTAAAATATATAGCAAATTAACAACAAATCCAGCTTCACGATCAGGCCCTGCTCTTATGAGTAATGGTACACCAGCCCCTCAACAAATTGTTGAAGTAAGTTGTAGAATTTTTTAATTCATTTAAACTCTTCATGTATTTAAATATTTGTGTATGATTTATTCATTCAAAAGTATATTATATTCGTATTTTTTTTTAATTCTCTTTTCTCCAATTATTAATGACAATTAATAGAAATCGGAACATGAAAGTTCCTCTTATCTTTTTCAAATCGCACATGCTAATTCTCACGGATATTTATTTTTAACACTTCACTATGAAATTGCAAAAATATTTTTCAAATTTTAAATTACATCATTTTGTATTTAAATCAGCAAACATCTTTTATGAAATATTAACAAATTTTACTTCCCTGGTAGAAAATTAACCATACTTTCTGCTCTCTTCACTAATTAGTGCCCAGATATTTTAACAGAATTTGCGCAGATATTTCACCGTAATACGTCAGAGTTCACCGGTTCATGCCCAGAATCTGTTAAATGATAGTAAATAGATTTATAACCTCAAACTTACAAATTTGAGAATTATTTAGACTCAGTGAATTTAATTATGAAAATTTGTTTGGAAATTTTCTTAATAATCCTATTAAATTAATTATATAACTAAGAACGTCTTTTAAAATGTATACCATGATATATTAAAGTATCAGGACTAAGATAAAGCCTAGAAAAAAAAATCAAATTTAAATGCCATGATAATTTTTTTTATTATAATATTAATTAATCAAACTTTTTTTTACCTTAAATATATATTAAATACAAGACTTCTGTCAATGAATAATTTTAAAAAATCTCATCTGATTGAAATCTTCCTTCATCCGGACACTTGATTTTGGAATCGAAGACTTGATTTTTTCTATTTTAATGATTATTGCAAACTTTTTTTGCCAATTTTCAACAGATTGACTTCAAAATTTGTAGAGATCTTCAACTTATATATCTTTACAAAATAATAGTTTAAGTTCTTTTAAAAAAAAATAATTTAAAAGTTTGGTTCAGAAAAAGTTGAAAATATTTGAAAAAATAGATATTTTTGTGAATTTCATGTATATAATTCAGTTCAACATTTACTTTAATTTGTCTTATCAAAATTCTAGCATTGTTATTTTATAAACATATATAAATACAACATTTCTGGAAATTTTGAGGTCAATTTGTTGAAAATTGGCTGAGAAAGCTAACGACAACCATCAAAATAGAAAAAATTAAGTTTTCGATTAATCAAAAGGATTTTAAGCACCAGGTAAGATTTTTTTAAATCATTTATGGACCAAAGTCTTATATTTAATATAAATTAAGGTAAAAAAAAGTTTAATTACTTGATATTATATGAAAAAAATTTATCATTACATTCATATTTGATTTTTTTCAGACTTAAATTCAGTTCTATCATGCTCTTTCTTTTTCTCCTACGTATAGCAAGATCAGAGTCAACTACCTTGGTCATTTCAGAGTATGCTCAACTAAAAAAAAATTTTTATTTAAGTTATTTAATAAATATTTGTTCTATTTTTCTTTATTAAAAAGTTTAAGTATATGTCTTGTATTATTTATTTAATGAAAATTTATCACAAAAAATGTATGAAATTTTCATAAAATTTATTAGCTGAATATTCTTTATATACCAGCTAAACATTATTAGTTAGCTGAACATTATTTATGCATCAATGTAATAGAATCTTATAAAAATGATAAATGTTTGTGATCTCAAAAAATCATTCAATTAACTTTAATTTGCTAAATTCATATTTTTTATAAAAAATATTTTCTTGTTTTTTTTTATACTTATTATATGTTAAAATTGAATTGTAATTATTTAGCTGAGAATTTTACACTAATGTTTGATCAGGAATCATATTTGCTTATAATATACAACTCGTTCATAACCTCAAATCAATTTTATTTCACTTCTAACAAAGTCTGGGCAGATTCTGCGCAAAAACCGTCGCCAGTACATGGGGTTTTTGGGCAGAACATATCAATAGAATCTGCCCACCGAACAGAAAATTTGAGATATTCTGGGCAAACTACGCTTAATTTTCTACCAGGGTTCACGAAAGATTTAGTGAACATACTTGAATAAGATACATATTCATCTATTTTCTTTAAAAAAATGAATTTTGGATAAAGTATCATATATACTTAATTCAAAATTTATACATAAAATTTAAAAAAATCTCAATTCACCTTTAGAATACAAAAAATTAAGTGATGCAAAACGTCATGTACTTGCAATAGTATTGTGTAAGAAATAACGCTTCATTTTTATGAATTATAGTAGTTTACTACATGTATAATGTTTAGTTAATAATAAAATTCTATGCATATTTTGAACTATTCATATAAATTCATACAAAAAATTTATGAATCTATTTCAAAAAAAGATAAATGATAAACACCCCATATGGAAATAATTTATGTGAAAAACTGTAAATAATAGTAAATAATTGTAAATAACTGTTAAAAAATGTAGGAATTGAGACATAAATAATAGTTATTTACAGTTATTTACTATTATTTATTATTAATTACTATTATTTACAGTTATTTACAGTTATTAACTGTTATTAACTGTTATTTACAGTTATTTACAATTATTTACAATTATTTACAGTTTTTTATAATTATTTACAATTATTCATAATTATTTACAGTTATTCATAATTATTTACAGTTATTTACATTTTCAAAAATTTTTGAATTAGTGGATAATTTAATGTTATTAATAATTATTTATAATTATTTATAGTTATTTACAGTTATTTACAGTTTTTTACAGTTATTTACAGTTATTTATAATTATTTACAACTATTTACAATTTTCCATAGTTTTTTACAATTATTTACAGTTATTCACATTTTTAAAAATTTTCGCCTATATATAAAATTATTGAATAAATTCGTGAAGATTTTGGAAAATGTAAATAACTGCAAATAATTGTAAAAACTATAAATAATCGTAAATAACTTAGAATAAATGTAACAATAAATAAATATAAATAATAAATAACTATAAATAAGTGTAAATAACAGTTAATAAGTTAAATAACTGTAAATAACAGTTTACTGTAAATAAATGTAAATAACAGTAAATAATTCTAAATAATTGTAAATAACTGTTATTTATGTCTCAATTCCCACATTTTTTAACATTTTTCTACAGTTATTTACAGTTATTTACATTTATTTACATTTATTTACAGTTATTAACAGTTATTTACAATTATATCCAAAAATTTTTTCCATATGGGACAATAGATCAAATAAATATTCTTGTTTCATTGTAATTATCAGTAAAAAAATATGGTTAAATTAAAAGTATATCCTATATAATAATTATTAATATTTTAGGGCATCGACAGAACAATATTCAGGGAATTGCTTCACAATACTTTTGATATATTAACGGAAGAAGCTTTGATTGAACGTATGTTTGCTTGCTGGGATAAGGACAGCGAGGGAGCAATAAGATTAGAACCATGGATTTTAGGTTTAGATGTATTTTTACGAGGAAATTTTTAAAAATTATTTCATGTAAAATGATTTAAATAATGACGGATTTATAACGAAAATGAATTTTTTTTTTTTTAACTTTTTTTTTTATTTTAAAATTATCAACTTATAATTGGATTACTTTTTTAGTTGAATCGAATTTTAAATACTTTGCAAAATAAAATTTTATACATTATACCAATTCTATAATATTATGTATCTAAATAATGTATTTACTGAAACTAAATAAATAAACAAAATAATAATAATTATAAATTTAAATATAATAATGAATTCACAGAAATTGTCTATTAAAACAACCTGGCGAAGAAGATCCTGAAGAGGGTGTTCGAGACCTATCAGAAATGGCATTAAAAAAGCTCGACGTTGATCACGATGGAAAAATATCATTTTTAGATTACGAAACGACAGTCAAGGAAGAGCCATTATTATTAGAAGCTTTTGGACAAGTTTTACCACCACCAGACAGTGTAACGGCGTTTTTATTAACACTGAAACCTACGTAAATACTATTGTTTTATAATGGTTGAGATACTCTATTTCTTTAAAGAACTTTAGATTTTTAGTTGATGCAAAAAAAAATATTTTAATTGTTATTTTAGTGAATAGTGTTGATAATGAAATTGTAAAAGAATGGTTTTAACTGTAAATTTTGTATATAAAGGTCGATGAATATTTTCAATGAAAATGCTTATACATATATTTCAATAAATATTTAATAAAAAAATCACTATATATTCCTAATCTGATTCATTAGTATAGATAAAAAAAAATTACATTAAATTTTTTTTTCAATAATTAATCAGTTAAATAAACAGTAGAATAATTTTAACATGATTAAGAGAGTATAATATAATAAAACAGGATATTTTAATTACAAGACAAAATTTTATATGCACATTTATTATAGCTAAAGCATTAGTAAATAAAAATTATTTAACATACATAAAATTTATGTAATAGATATATAAAAACAATTAAGAGTTGAGGATTAAAAAGTCGAAGATTTGGAAAAACATAATAAAACATCGAGTTATTATTTTGAAATTATGGCACTTGCCTTTTATTAAAAACAAATTTATGTTTGTTAATCATAAAAATTATAAACAATATCAAGGATATAATTACAAAATACACTGGTCGGCTTTATGCGCTTTGCAGAGGTTCATCATTTAACCCTCCGATTATCAAAAAATCAAATGTCATTGTATACGGCAGTGTTTATAGTTTCGTGTAAATCGCGTAGAAATCTAAGCATAAAATTCTGAAAATTACAAAATTCTAATGGCAGTTTTATATTAAAATATGGATGACGAAAATGAGTATTACATTTAAATTGCACAATGTCATTCGTGTTCTTTTTTTTTTCTTCTTTGCAATTATATTCAAAAAATATTTATTTCAAGTTATAAAACTTACAAAAGTACTCATGCTAAGTCATTGTAAAAAAAATGCTCGTTTCAATCATTAGAAACTTGACAGTACATGTGTGTGAAAATGCTTTGATAGGCCGTTCAAAGAACAGTACTTTTATCTTAAATAAATCAATCGATAATCCGAGGGTTAATTTAACATTATTATAAAACGTATTCGAGGTATAATACAGTAAATGTAATTTGTAATATTATATTAAAAATTTTACAAATAAATAGCATCTACATATATTTTCCAAGTTCATTTCATTTATTTTAAATTCCATTCGTAATGATTCGTTTGAGAGCGAAAAAAATTTTTCAGCAGTGTAAATTTTGAACTCTTGGCAAGAAAATAATGTTCTTGAAAAATCGCATCGTACATAATGGAATATATAAATATTTAATTTTCATCATATAGCAATAAAAATTAAAAGGCTGAAATTCATTGTTTTTTGCACCGTGTATACTTTGTTTTTTTTTTCTTTTTCTTTTCAATAATTTTACATCACGAGGTTTACAAAAATTCGATGCCTACAGTTATACTGAGAAAAAAAAAGACGCATACAAGCACGACAGATGACATACTTTACAATTGACATATATATAATTACATATATATATACCTTTCATAACAAATAAAAAACCAAAGGCTTTATTATATTTATATGTACACGTAAAACATTACTTAAATTTAATATTACAAATGTGATGGCATTGATTGGGCACTAAACAACAATTACATTATCGAAAATAGTCTACTTGAAAAACTCTTTCGTACGAAGCTTCGAAAATGAAATTTATTACCAAGCCTTATTTTCCATTTTTTATCAAATTAACTTCGTTGTTTATTACAAAGACAAAGTCTTTGCTCAGAAGAAAAATTTTCTTATCAAGAGTAAGTATAGTTCAACATTTTCTTGGCGTCGAGCAACGTAAAATCAAGTTTTATTATTTCGTAAACGTAATACCAATAATAATAATAATGATAATTAAATTTACGATATTAATAATATAATAATAACAATAAGTCTTAAATTAAAATGATATAACGTGATAATTAATAATAAATTACAAATACAGTTTGTTTATTTTTTTCTATTAAAAAAAAAGAAAAGATGGCAAACGTTATTTATCCATACAATCATCATTCATACACCGCTTTTCTTCATTGTTTTTTTTTAATCTTTTCACTTATCACTCTTTCTTTTTTAAATCGTTATGCAATTTACATTCAAGTTCATAGACTAGCATTTATCGCTCATTCGACGACTGTCCCATGAAATTTTTATTTTCTTTTTTAATATCAGTATGATTGTTAAGTAAAATATTAACTTAACGTTTAGTTTCATTAATTCGCGAAATAATGTGATGTTACTAATAAAGAAAAGAAAATTATTTAATATTTCTATTTCAACATCTTAAATTGTTGTTTAATTCCTTTATGTTAATGAAAAAAATAATTTTTTTTATATGCCTTAAGGTTTCGAGATTCGTGTGACGCGTGTTTTCAAAATATTAATCTTTTACTATTATTTAATATTATTATTATTACTATTTATTCTCTTAATTTTTCCCAAGGTGTTTGTCATAACTTTCAACACTTAAAAATTTATCTTTTCTTTTACTATTATTAATTTTTATTTCTTATACTTTATTTTCTATTATTATTAAATATTATTGTTATTATTATTGATAAATAATCTATTTAGCTTTCGGTGCTTGTAAGTTAACATTTGTTCATTTTTTTTATTCATTTATATTTAACTCTTAGAAGTGATCAAAAACCTTAGGAAAATTTGTATTGGAATTTCGTTGAAAAACGGTTAACAACAAAAAATATTATTTTTTTTTTATCGTTCTATTGTACATTTGTGATATCTTTTTTTTTATACCTATCTACAATTAATTCTATTAGTTTTCATGAAATCCGTTTTCTTATATTAATTATAGATTATCTTCGTCCTTTAAAATCGCGTCACAAAATTGAACAATTTTTAAGGATCCGTCAACACATTTATCCAGCGAGAAAAATATATACTTTCGACTTTTCTATAAACTACATGAGAATCACGAGAAAGTTTTTTTTGGATTTACATTTTATTCGAAAAAATATCCATTAAATTGTTTACTTCTTTTTTTTTTCATTTTTATTTTTTATTTTTTTGTATTTCATTCGTCGTATCGCACATCATTGAATATGTCCTTTAAATGACGTTTATCTCTACTAATCGTCGAAGCGCATTAGGTACTTCCTATTTATTACAATACAAAAATATGATTTTTTTAAAAGTGCTTTTAAAACTTTTTCGTCGCGTCAAAACTAACCCATAGAAAAAGGAAATATTTTTAATTCACACTTAATTTTAAATTTGCAACACAAAATTTTTAAACGATCGCTAATAATTTTTGTGCACGAAGACATTAATTTAGTAACGAAATTTTTTCTAATAAAACATTCAAACAAATATTGCAGTCTTAACAATACTTTTCATCAATTTTCCTAATAAAATTTTAATTCCAACCAAATTTATAATTTAAATTTACTTAAGAAAAAAATGTATTGCGCGTTAATTTTAACGAAATAATTTTTTCAGCTCGTAATAATTTAATTAAATCCACTTCCAAAAATTTTCACATTATCTATCTTATTCTAAATGCATACGATTAACAATGGATTATTATTCAAATTTTCTTATACTTGAAAATAAAAGAATTTTAAGATAAATATTTTTATTTTAAATTTTATATTATTCTTTTGTATTGTTATTCTCTAATTATACTTTCCCACATAGCGCGAGAGCTTTCAAGGAATATATCATCAAAGCTTTTTATAGCTTTTTATGTTATTAAAATTTTTGAAAGCTTACCGCAGTTTTTTGTAAAAGCTTTCTGAAAGATTTCAAAAAAAAATTTTTTTATCTTTTCTTGGAATAGTTCTGACAGTTTGTTCCAGACATTTCAAGCTCACCGGATTATTTTATAAAAGCTTTCTGTACGAATCTCGCTCGGAAGCTTCCAAGAAGTTTGTGCGCTATGTGGGTCGTGCAGTAGTGACAAAAATAACGCCCCACGGTGTCATCATTTTTTTTCCTTTTTCTTAATTTTTTTTTTTTTAATTTATTTAATGTTTCTTATTTAATCTACGACCGATTAAATGATTTAATAAGTAATCTGATTAAATTTTGTAAAAATATTATTTCTCTAATACTATTTTTGTTAATGCTTAGATTATAATTTTCATTAGAGAAATTTGTTTAATTAATTTTATTTTCCTTATTTTATAGCCAAAATTTATGTCGAAGAAATAAAAAAGATGGCGCACTACGTGATTTTTTTTTGTAAACTCGTTTATTTAGAATGAAATTATTAATCACAAAAAGGTTACGTTTGTACGATATATAATGAGCAATCTTTTTTATTTATTTCTTTTTTTTTTTAATTTATGGTTGACGATACGAAATTTTAAATATTTATTTCGTTTTTTGACACTTACAATCTCAAAATACTATTCTTTTAAGGTATATGGTCGTATACGATCAAAATGATTTGAAATTTATCTATCATAAATGCCTCATAAAGACACGATTAAAAAATGTTTACATATTACAGAAAAAACATCACAACAATCAATATAACAAATATTTTTTTCTAAATAAAATCTTTCATGCTAATCAATTAATTAAAATATTAAATTTTAAATTTCTAAATTTCTAAATTTTAAGAATGCACAAAAAATTTACCATATACCTTTTGCACTTTCGCCGTTACAATAACGCGCATTAAATAGATAATACCCTAAATCGAATAATTCGGGCAAATTTTTCGTTACTGCATGCACATAAAAATTTTCAATCTCAATATACTTCTTAAGATCAAAAGACTGATTATGCGTTTTATTTGACTTTTTAATACATTAATTTGTACGTCAGTTATGCCTTCAATGCCAAATAAATACATTTTCTTGGAAATTGCGGTATATATCAATGGCTCTTTACTGCACTTCAGTTTCTAAAAATGAATAGTATATTAAATGAAAAAAAATATAAATTAAGATTAAATGTAATTAATTTTTTTAAACTGGTTAAAATTTAGAATTAATTTTTTTTAATAGTTATAAGGTGATATTAAAAGTTGATTATAATTAAAACTAATTATAATTTTCGATAAAATATAATATTAAAATACCATAAATAATTTTATCCATCATAATTTTCAAAAATTAGATATTTAAGACATAAAGAATTAAAAATTTAATGAAGAAATCTAAATTACTATTAAGATTTCCACATATTGATAGAAATTAAAATTTTATATAAACGTTTAATAAAAATGATATATGGGCATTAAAAGTTTAACGAGCAAAAACTAATGTTGTTACATTGACGAATTAAAGTCACATATAAATTATGGAATATTAAAATACAATTCTCGATCTCTCATTATTTTTTTTTCGTTTTTTTTTCGTTTGTTTTAATTCATATCCATTACTTTTTGGATTCAGCAGATCTCGCTTAACCAATTAATTTTACATTCGCACAGTCAGTAACCATTTAAATATTTATCTTTACGCTAATTTCTATTCATATTGTTTCGTCAAATCGTCTAAAAATATGTCACATCGACCTTTTACTATTAAGATATTCTTTTTTTTTCTTCTTCTTCCAAAAAACCGACAATGCAGAATATATTATATTTTTTTTTTTCACTGTGATAAATTAATTTTTCCTGTCGACGCGATTACATGAATACAAGTTTATATTTTTCTCTGAATCAACAAAATTAAGTGAAACTAAGAAATCAAAATTCAGTATGAGTATCCCTTTCTATTTTTTAAAATTTTTTAATACATCAAATTTTTCTTAGTGAAATTTTTAAATAGAATAATAATGGTTGTACGAATTTTTTTGTACAATTCATCAATTAAATGATTAAGTGTAAATAACTGGATGATTCTTATGGCATTGTAAATTACAATAAACTGAATTTTAATTTTTTAATTTCAAATAAATTTTTCCTATTGATGAAACGAAATCTTTTTCTTTATTCTTGTACCTCTCTCGGAACGTATCAATATATCTGAGTTTAATTTACACGGACGGTCAGGGCTAATAAACAGATAAAATATATAGCCAAAAAGAAAAGATAAAAATGCACAGTATTTATAGTCTTAGATAAAAATAATAGGTTGTTGTACGAGATTTCAATCTTAAAATTAACAGTCGTTAAAGTAAAAGTTTTGATGTATTTATAATTAAAGTTTAACGTTATTACATCCGGATAAAAGAAAATGGAATGCACTACCATTTCGAAATTCTTAAAAACAGATAGAAAAGTAGAAATTTTAATGAATTTCTAAAAATTTTCCATTACGCAAGGAAACTTTAAGTGCCATAAGAATATTTGTTAAATTATAAGTTACAAAAATTTTATAAATTTATCAATATAAAAAGAATATTCCAAAAATCAATATAAAACAATTACCGTTAAATTTTCATATCAATATAAAGCACCCTTTAAAAAGAACTTTAAAACAATAATGCACATATTAAATTTTTTTTCTTTTTTTTACGAGAATTGACTGTCAAAATTCTGAATAAAACGTATCACGCATGCCTCTATACGCGCGGTACACCTAAATGTAATACTACATCTATAAACGTTTATACCTGTTTTATGTTGTTTTTTTTGCGAGAAAATACATTTGTAAATGGATTTTATATATATGTACAATTTTTCATGCTCTCCCATTCTCTCTCTCCCTCTCGTTAATAAACTAATTGTAATTTTTTTTTTATTTTATATTATTTCTGAGGTATCACACAGCGTCGCATCGAATCGTCATCTTTGTAACGCTCAACGTTATATATATTCTCATCAATGCTTTGTGTATTTTCATTCTGTTTTTAACCTTATAATACGTTTAAAAAAACAAAGACTATGCGATTATAAATAACCGATTAATTTTTTTTTCTTAATAATAAATTATAAATTAACTATCAATTAAAATAGATCTATATCATAATTTCATAATTTATTTTTAAAAAAATGATATTTACTAGATAATAAAATAAAAATAAAAATTATGATGATTTGTAAAATCTAAAATATCGATGATTTGTGATCGCTCGAGTCTTAATTTTGAAAATCTGTATAAAGGATCAAAGAAATCGTTGAGCTTTGAAAAAAAAGCTTTGCGAACTTTATGTCGCGTTCATCAGCTACATTTTTTCTCTCGCGCATTTGGACATATTTCGACTTAAAAATTTAAACATAGCTTATATTTTCACGTTTTTATATACCATTGCAATTCGATAAAGTAAGACTTTTTTTTCTTTTATACCTCGAGTTTTTCCTCTTATAATATTTACATATTTTACATGCGGATGTGTCCTCTATCTCCCACGCTTACTTTCATTGTCAAAAAATAATTCAGTAAAAGCACCTGTTATATTGCGCGTTCGTAAGTTTCTTTCTTTTTTTTTTTAAACTTCATTGTACAATTCGTGCCTCGGCTACTAATAATCTTTCAATCTCTCTTTCTATGCACCTGAGAAAATCATCATCCTTCTGATGATTTTTATTTTATCACGCGATAAAATTCCATTTCTTTTTTTGTCAACACTTTGTTTAAAAATTTTCTGGTAGAATGTTGTTTCAAACATTTTTTTGCACTTATAAATAAAAATAGAGCACATGAATTGTAGCCATACATCAGTGTATGCTCCAAAGAAATCAAATTATTGAGATACGCGCTCTAATATTTTTACATCAAACGCAATTTTCATTGTAACTACCAGAATCTTTTGTCTTCGTTATGAATCCAGTCTGGTAGAAAGGAAGTAATTTTGAATTTTTATAAATCGTTAATTATTCGACGATTTATATTATTTAACTAGTCACTGATCTAAAAAAAATCATTTTAAAATCATGTCAAACATCTATCAAGTTAATTCATTCTGATTCAGTACCCTTCATCATGAAGGATATATCCTTCTGTCAATTTACAATATGTGTTTATCACTATTGTATTATCATTCATAAGATTTCCAAATTTTTGGAAAAATATCTCATTACTCTTGACAGATTCAATAAATCCAGCGTTTGCAAGTCGAGATATCGACTTTAAATTCTTATCATTTAAATTTAATTCCCTTTTCTGGGAGTCCCGTACACTATCTCACGATCATCATCCGACATTTGTCTCTGCCACGAGTTCATAGTGTTATTGTATTGATCGGTGTATTTACAATCGTCAATAATATGGATTCGCATTGCAGGCGAAACCTTAAATTTTGCTCACAAATAATCGTTCTCTACCGTTTGAGCATCCTGGGTTTTAAGATTTGCCATTTCCTCGGCTGTACCAGTCTCGCCCTCCTGCTCGTCTACGAAATTTATACTACCAGCTTTGTACCAGACAATCATGTCGACGATAAAGGCCAACGCTAAGATACCACCCGTCGTGCCTGTTGACAAAAATATTTTTTTGTATATTATTTTATTAAATTAACTTTTTTAATTGTAAACAAGTAAATTTATAAAATTATTCATTCATTCAGCAAAATATAAGATTATTATGAATGAAAGATTTTTATGATTATTGCTTAATAACATCTCAAGCGACTAGCCAATATTTTCCATTTCTATTGTACTTATTACAATTGAACAATATTCCTTTAATTATTACTATTTCCAATAAAAAATTGTCTAAATAGTTCTTAAAACAAAAATCTTTCCATTACTTAAAGTCAGAGTTCAATAAAACATTACTACTCTGTATCCAATAAGTACAATGCAATCTTCGGTCACATTAAAAAGAAAGAAAAAGTAATAATAAGATCCAAATCACTGATTACACCATTGAGGAAGTAATTCTCGGATGTTTTAATAGTTATAGAAATCATGCGTAACGAGCGAACATTTATTGGTTTAAAAAAAAAGTTAAGTTAAAAACAAGTCACGTACCATGGAAGAACATCCTAAAGACATTCGAGTCGTATAGCCAGCATGCTCCTCGTTCACCACAAGAATATTCCCAAACAAGACAGGCTGAATCGACAACTGCGCCATATACTATAGGACATGGAACATTACCTAGAAAAAAAAAATTTTTTATCCTATTTTAATTTCAGTACATTACATTAAAGTAAATAAACGTCGCTGTATTTCTGCCATCATCACGATGCTAATTAGCGACGGAGATTGTTTTAGTGTGTTTGTGAAAAAAGCACATGTAACGTACAGCGGTGCTTGTGTAAATCGGCCGAGAGCGGGATTCGAACTCGAGTCCCCGAGATTATGAATCCATCGCTCTACCGACTGAGCCACTGACGACCTCGCATGTTAGTTATTAAATGATATTTAAAAAAAAAATTATTGAAACTTAAAATTTAATAAAAATATGGTCTTTTCTTTATGAAAAATTTTTTTTAATTAGTTTAATAATTATATTTCTTAATATTCATACGAATCTTTATCTCTGAAAAAGTCTTTCTCAATAAATTATTTGTTTATTTATTCATAATTTATTTTCAGAATTTTTTGATACGTTAATGTAAATAATAAATTTGAAAAACTAAAAAATAATAGAACATAACAGTTTAAAATCTGCCAGTTTAATTTTCTAAGTTATAAATATTTTTAAAAATAATTATTTATTGAAATGAATGAATTTGAAGTTTTCATCAGTTATTTTATTTTCTTTTTAATAGTTTAATGTTGATAAGTTTATGTTACATCGTTTCGGTGCCAAATGGTAACGAGAGTTTTTAGTATACATCCAACAAAATTTTACAGTGATGCTTATGTCAATAGATAAAGATTAGGATTTGAACCTGAGCCAAGGGATTACGCATCCATCATACTAACAATTAAACTGCTGTAAATCAAAGTACAATTTAAAGTTTTTAGTTTTTATTTTCAAAATTAAATTTGCTATGTATCATATAATTTAAAAAAAAATTTTTTTAATTTATAGAAAATACAAATAATTTTTAGAAATTACAAATGACTGAAAAATAATATTAGTAATTACTATTTATAACCATATTTTTTATCAAATTTTGTCATTTTTTTCAATTATTATAATATAACTTTTCTTGAAAGTTTGATTTGAACGTATCAGATAAAAAAGTTAATTTTATATTGTAGATTTCAAATTGAAGTTACTTTTAAAAAATGATTATCTCTTTTATTTTTTTTTCAATCAAGCTTCAATTAGCTATTAATTTTTATGTAATCTAACATGAATATTCTGGTTCCTATCAATTATAAATAAATCCAATTACATAATTATAATATATCATTTCAAATGTACGAATAGGATAAAGTTGTTTGCTTAAATAATGAATCGATTAACATAAATCAATGTAAATTCTTCATTACTATAATTAATATTGGCAATCTTATTTGACATAACATCAAATAAAATAATTAAATTGAAATAATATAACAATTACAAGCAAACAAAAAGAAATAAATAATTGAAATTGAATAAATGATACTTACCAAAAAGACCAATGGCAAATTGTATAAGACCTAGGGCCATAGCTTTGTCTCTAGGATCGACGCACCTAAGTATGAGAAGCATCGATCCAACCTCGCTAGTCGAGTGTATAAAAACAAATACGGAAAACAGGATCAGATAAACGTAGAAATTATTGCAGTCGAGAGGACAGTAGCCGGTCTTTGCTGCGCCCAACATTTCCGGCATCGTGTGATTCTTTGCTATGCACTGGCAGTCAGTGAACTAGAAGAGAAAATAGAATTAATCTTGTTTTGTTATGTATGTATATATTTTAAATTTATACTATTATTTACGACTTGGTTTACATGAATTTTTTTTATTTTCTATTATGATTGAAACTTTTTTTTAATATTAAAAAATTTCTGATTTTAACTTTGTATATTAAGCATTTTGTTTATAACATTATAACTGTATTGAATTTTGCTTATAATACCAAGTTACAATTCATCAAGTTACAATTAAAAAATTTCAAATCATTAAGATTAGAAATAAGATTTTCTTGAACATTATATTTTTTCCATACATTTGATATTTTGATAATACAATAATTAATGAAATACAATTTTATAATTTCCAATAAATCACCTTTCACTTCATTATAATTTTTAAAAATTTAATATTATAAGTAAAAATTAAAAAAAAAATAGAACCAAGAAAGAAAACACTTTTGTAATAGGTTTTGCGTGAATTTGTTTTTTTTCGCTTTTATTCTGCATAAAATTATACTTACATTAGCTACTTTTCCTTCGAAAACTGTGTAATTCGAGCAGCCCGCATGGCAAGCTGAAAAGTACGTTCTGCCATCAGCACCGCAGATCGGGCTGAACTTGTTCTTGTCGCAATCGCAAGTTGCCTCGCAAATAGGCTCGAAATGAGACATTCTGTATTAAATTTAAAAAAAAGAAAGAAATAGAGAAATGATATAGAAATCCATTAAAAGTTAGTTTTAACAGTTTTATATATAGAATTATATCTATTTGATTACAGGTAACCATGTACGTTGAATTGATTTTGATTGAAATTTTATTAATAACATTATTATAAATTGCGATAAATAATTTAATGTTCAATAATTAATGCATAATCTTGGACTATAATCACTTGGTATTCATAGTCAATAAATAAATAATGACTTTTTTATTTTTTTATTAAATATGAAAGTTGTACACTATTGTAATTAAAAAAAATATTTTTATGAAATAAATAAATGAATTAATTGATTGAAAAAAATCTACCAAAACAATTAATCATGCGTAAATAATTAATATTTAAATTAAAAACATAAAATTTTTATTGAAATGTATTTTGAAAATTAAAAAATTAATGTATTAGCAGTTATCGTTTCTATATTATTTATACAATGTTCAAAACAGTGACATTTCGTTGTAAATTAATTTAATACTCATGTATCAAAAACCAAATGCGGGTCATTAATTCACATTTTGTTCGAATATTTTTTATAATTTCAAGGTACCTTATTTTAAAAAAATGAGTGTATGATGTAAATTTTCTCATAAAATAAAAATAAAAACTTACCCTTCATCATTTGTAACGAGTCCGGTGAAATCATTCATAGGACAACCGACGAACATTAGTATACCCATTCCAATAGCGTAAGCAATTGCTGTAAATGCAATCCAAGCTGCGACAAACCTTGCGTTTGGCTTCATTTTAAGGATGAAAAATCCGCTGAGTATTATTCCCAATCCCATAACTAATATGCCACCAACACCTAGAAAAAATTTAACATAAATTTGAATTTAAATGAAATATTTACATAATTTACGAATGTTTTTAGTTGCTATATTAATGTATTATTTGTTTATTCAAGGATTATTTTTCATGTTATTTAAAAATTTCAAGAGAAATAATCTCGATAGTAAGTAAGATATTTTTTACATCTAAAACTAAAGAGAGTAAAGTAGTACTTCATTTCTATCTTATTATAAAATTATGAAATCGAGTAAATTACTAAAATTTTTAACGAATTAATAAATAAATAAATAAAAAAACTAACAAGTACCAAATTTTAATAAAAGTTAATAAATTGAAACATTTTGATATTTAAATTGCAAATAATTTAAATCTTTCTAAATTAATTATTGTACAATTTTTTTTTATTTCTTGCAAATTTTTAAAAATATAAATAAAAATGAAATAAAAGAAATTATTTTATGAAATTTTTTTGTTTTACTGTTTAACAAAAGTTGGTTAAAAAAACTTAATTTAGTAATCATTAACAATTAAAATAAACATAATAAATATATACCTGAGATCAAATTCGCATGATGAGCTGCCAATCTAAATTGGCTTTCGAGGTACTTTGGTAAAAATGTATAGAGTCCCGCAATGGGTAAAATATGCAAAACGCTACTAGCCGTTCGGAACATTAGGATATCATTCTTAAGCAACCTTTTAACTGCTTTAGGAAAATCTAAAATAAAAAAAATTTCATATTTTTAATAACTAAATAAATAATCGTATCAATCTCATGGTGTTTTTTAAACTTTATAATCAGAAAAAATAAATTGTATATAAGAGCATTAATATAAAATGTTGTGCTTGATCTTATCAATTATTAATAATTGAAACATTTCTTTCCAAGAGGTCGTCAGTGGCTCATTCGGTAGAACGATGGATTCGTAATCTCGAGGTCCCGAGTTCGAATCCCGCTCTCAGCCGATTTTTACAAGCACCACTGTACATAACATGTGCTTTGTTCACAAACACACTGATGACCTCCGTCGCTAATTGGTATCGCAATGATAGCATAAATATAGCGACGTTAATTTAATAATAAAAAAAATAATTATTGAACTTATTCTTTCAAACTAACATAGAAAAAAAAACAAAATTTCTGAAAAAAATAAAATTTGTCACTTGAATGAAAATTCAGGTGACGAATTTTTTTTTAATTTACAATAATTTTATTTTTATTTAATTAGTGATTGTCTCGTATGGAATAAGTTTCCCTTTTGATACACCTCATTCAAGATTAAATTTTTTACACAAATAATTTTTTTTTCTATTAAGAAAAAAAATCAATAAGAATTTCTTACATCATTTGAATAAATTTTAGAGTGATTAAAATGAAAATTTAAATAAAAAAATGTTTTAATTCTGACATAAAAATTCTCACATTAATTCATTATAGAATAATTTTTTCAAAATTAATTTTAAAAATCCATATTATTGCATAATTTAATGAAGATATTAAAAAACTTCACCGATATAGAGAGGATTGAACGACAAGATAAAAAAATTATCCATTTATTCGATAATATTTTTAACAAATCTATGTGGAAACCTATTTTAAATATTGGATATATTTTTTTTTCTTTTTAGAAAAAACTTTCTAAATGCTCATGCATTTATTAACGCTGATTGATGGAAAGAAAATAGAAAAACGAGGGAATAAATATTTATAAGTTAAGCAATTCAGCCGTAAGATTCCATTAAAAAATAAAATTAAATGTTTGCATTGACAGCTTGTGTAATGTGTATTACGATTAAATATCACCGTGTATTTATATTATATTAGACACGTTTTGAATTTAACGAAAAATTGCAAATTTTCCTTGACAAAGTTATACGTTTTATTTTTTCTTGAACCCAGGAGTGGCGAGTGAATCATTGTATATGTTTTTTCGACTTTTTTTTCTTTAGCATCAAGTTTCGGCGTAATGACGATGGTATATAAAGTAGGAGGAGGCAAAAAGAGAGAGAGAGAAAAAAAAAACATGTTTATCATGGATGAGACGACGACGAAAAGCTTGGCAAACGTTAAAGCCGGTCGAGGTCATTGGTCGTTTAAAAAAGAAAAAAAAAAGATCTATGATTCTAATTTTTCCTTTAATCGAAGGTCTTGTTATGAAGCTGGTTTCTTTTTGTTGATATTATTTATGCGAGATAAAAATCAAAGGTATAATGATTTGAAAAGTTTATTTCTTTATCGTTAGATTTGCATTTGCATGTTGGTTTTAATAAAATATTTGTATGATTTTTTATTCTAACATTATATTTTTATAAAAATTATATCACTTTAATATGAAAATACAATTAATTTAATTTTTTTATTTGTTCTATAATTTCAAAAATTTGTTTCAAGTTTTTAAAATATTTTTTTTACCTTTTACATATCAATTTATATATTTAAACTTTTTTTTTATTTCATTTCGTAAGAGACCATTTTTCTTATCACATAAACTTTATTAACCAAGATTAATATATTTAATTTATCAAAGATAGAAGAAATTAGCGTGGAATCTCAAAAAAAAATTAATACATAATGTATAAATTAATACATAAATTTTGAAAAGTATTTGTTAACAGGTTTTTTCGAATGTTTTTGTGAACAGATTAAAATCCATTAAAAGTAATGTATTTAATGTTTTTTTTTAAATTTATATGATAATTTTCATCAACATTCTTATTATTTTATGATTTCAAAATTTTTATATGAATAATATATTTTTGATATTCTAAAAAAGTTATGTAATAATAATTTTTATATAATCACAATAAAAAATAAATAAATATAATGTCAATCAAGAAGTGCAAACTGGCTTAAATGATAAAGATTTTTAATTTAATTTAACATCGCTGCATTTATAATACATTGTGATACTAATTAGCGACGGAGGTTTTCAGTGTGTTTATGAGCAAAGCACATATAATATACATTGGTGCTTGTATCACAACTAGCCAAGACCGAGATTCGAACTCGGGTCCTCGGATTGCGAATCAATCGCTCTACCGAGTGAGCCACTGAAGACCTTAATACTGAATCATTTATTTTACTTCTTGAATGAAAATTTATTTCCTGTAATGCTTTTATTTATCTTTAATTAAAATAATTATTTATCTTTAATTAAAATTATTAAAATTTTCAGATATCCAAGATGTCTAATTTAATATAAAAAATTATTAAAAAAAAAATTCTTGATTCTTTTGAGTTAAGATTTAAAATATCATAATAAGAGCTATCAAACGAAAAACGTCATACGCGCATCTTTCTCTCTCTTTCTATATCTTTCTGGCAAACGTAAAGTAAGAATAAAAAAAAGCAAAAGAGCGAAAAATAGTAAACACGTATAAGTCAACGGGAGGGCGCAAAAGTTTAGCGCGAGTGCGCGTGTGTATATCCCATAACTGGGTCTTCAAAAGCTCCGACAGCTGACTGACACGGGTTTCCGTTCAAAAAAAGCCTTCTTTTCTCCGTGCATCTTTCTCTCTTTTCTTTCATTATTACCCATTTTCTTATTTCATCTCTTTCTATGCGTGTACATAATATGTTTTTTTCGAAACACGCGCATATATACCCGCGCGGGCCAAAACAAGAACGAGAGAGAAACCACAGTCTTTATTTCTTTTTCTGTTTCTTTTTATCTCTCTTTCGTTTTTTCGATGTGACCATGAACTTGCCCCTCCTTATTCGTTCGAGTCCACTTTAGATGATCGTTATTATCGACGCTTATATATACTTGTATTATAAAGCTTTTGAAGGCGCGCGTGTTATTTATTTTTTTTCTTCGATTTCTCTCACTCTTTCTCTCTTCTCCCAAGACATTAATATTTTGTGAGCTGTTAATATATGGAGTTTTGAACATTGTTAAACGAGAAGCCCTTCGCAAGGACACTGACGAATAAAATCGATTTTGTATATATAGTCATTATGTTGGTTATACCAACGACGTATTATTGTATATCAATTTTTCATTATATTAAGAATATTTTCAAAATTTTTTTCGTATCTTAAATATGAAAATTTATTAGATTTTTGTGAATTTCCTTATAAACAAAATTAATGCATTGATCACATCGGTACACAGGTAAAGATAAAGATAAAAATCATCATTATATATTAAAAATTAAAAATTATATGAGAATAAAAAAACTTTTCTTTTGAAATACTTAATTTTACCCGGCAGTGTTATTGCACAATATTACTTTGATTTTCGTCACGTTCACATAAATCAAATAAATATGGAACCTTCAAAGTACTTATTTTATTTTACAATTTAAAAAATTTACATATCTAATGAACAGTAAGTATTCAATAATATTTAAACAAATTTATAAATTCATTCAAAGATTCCATTGTTTTGCTTACATGAAAAATTTATTAGAAAAATTAAAAAAAAAAGACTTCATGTGCCATTTGTTTTAAACCAAATTTAAGATTAAAATGACTGTTGATTGTTAGTGTATTAAGCTTGAGTAAAATATTGATCATTCAACTTAGATAATAACTAAACAGGATGTTAATGACACTTGTTACAATTTTAAAATATCTTTTCATACAAATCTTGAGCTTTTATCTCATCATTATATCAAAATATTGTTGTATATTTTAATTATTTAAAATTTCAATGAGAAATTGTTTAGAACTAATTTTATACTTAAAAAAAAAATAATTTTTTCCCTTCGTTTCCTTCTTGGTAAAAAATAACTTAATCATATTTTTCTTTATCCAACGTAAAAATTAAGATTCAAATACTTTCTTAAAAAAGGAAGTTAAGTCGGAGATTGCATTAGACGAAGTTTCAGATAAAAGATTCAAGATTTCAAAATAACTCGCACGTATAAAATGGCATGTTCAGTTAAAAAGAGAGAGAGAAAAAAAACAAAAAAAAAATAAATAAAATAAAAAAAATTGACAAATAAAAAAAAAGGCCTGATGCGTGTGCAGTATCGCATCCTAATCTCACATTGTATGCATGGTAAAGGCGAAATTCTTAGAATTGCCGAAAGTGGCGAACGGCCTTGACGTTGCGGTTTGTTGCACAGATTATACTCAAATGAAATTCTCTTCTTCATATTTTTTTTTATTCTTTTGATGTTTTATTTTGTATATATACGAGAGCACGGATGTTATAATGCGTAGGATGATGTGCTTGTCTTTCGAGTTTCTTATTTTTTTTTTGTAGTAGGTACAACCCGCATGTTTTCTTTTTAGATATTATTCGATGAAAATAAATACGGTGATGATAATTTTAACGAAATTAGGTTTTGCATGGAAAGTTATTGTAATTCTATTTATGTTTATTAATAGCTTTGATAGATCGTCAATACCGAATGTTACATGAATAATACACTAAAAATTTTTATCAAATAGAACAAATTTTCTTCATTTTGAGAACCGTTAAATATTATAAAATAATAATTGTAAAACTAAAATTCTGATTACTTATATATAAGCACAATGTTATGTAAAAAATTAAAGAAAAACCAACAAGGAAAATTAGAAGACCAAATAAATTTTTAATAAAATTGATTTTTTTTTCTGTTTATATTAAAGTAAACAAAAAAATTCGTTTGAAAATACTCACCAACGAGACTTGGCTTTTTAGCGTCAGCCCTTTTGGGCGGTGTTCTACTTTTTGGTAATCTTGTGGGAAAAGCAAACATGCCGATAGTGACTAACATTAGCATCGTGGATATAAGAACCAAACCTAGAAAATAAATGTAAATATAATTAATAAAAAATATTTTCATTTTTTCCATAGACATCAAATTAATATCACCACTTATTTTAATATTTTTTTCAAAACTTTAAGTTATAAATAAATGTTAGTTTAGTTTTGATTTTCAATATAAACTTTATAATTTTCTTTCATCAAATACAAACATTAAACGAGAAATTAAAAAGAAAAACAGAAAAAAGAGAAAATCCAAGCATTAAATAACTCAAGTGTACGATGCAGAAAATTTTGTTTCGGTTTGCGGCATTAAGCGGTGCTTGGCGTTTAATCTTTCTCTTATTTAAAACTTTCGTTTCGTTATCAGCATTAAAAATGTCTTATATAAAACGCTTTAAATATTGCATTAATCATATATCAAAATTCGTCAGAGGACACACAGAGAACATTTGTCAAATGTCAGTTTGATATTACAGACTTTTTTTTTATTATCGTCCATTAATATCTCTGCGGATGACTTTAATAAACACTTGAGTTAAAAATGAAACGAAAAAAAAAAAAGAAGAAATAAAATAAAAGGTGAAGAGGCATAAGAAGACCATAAGCAAAGACTTGATATTTCATCTGGATCTTACGTATACACACGTATGCACACGTATATACATGCATGCACATACATGATGGATAATTTTTTAAGAAGGTCAGGCTCATAAAAATAACTGGCCCAAATTCCAGAGCAAACATACATCCGTTGCATTACACATTTCTTCGAACTTCAATGTACTTACAGACAAACATATATATGTGTACGAGGGGGTAAACATCGACGCATCGCGTTGGGTTTATTAATGAAATTTCACACTAAACGATAAATTGATACTTTGTTATGGCGTTTTGAGATATCATGAGAATCAAATGAAAATTATTGAATTGACAAATTTGAAGTTTAATAATTATGAATAATTAATATAAAAATGAGTAAAATTTAGCATTATTTATTAATAATTATGAGTATGATTAAATACAATATTAATAATTAAATTTCAATGTATTTTGTAATATTTATTATAAAGTTATTGATGAATGGAGTTTGAAATGTGATTAGTAAATTTTACGTTACGAAATATGTCATTTTTTTGGAAACTTTATAACAAAAGTAATACGATTGTTATATATGCCACGAAAATCAACTTTTATTCACATGTAATCCCTATGGTATCTGTACAATTATTCTTCAAACTTAATTACTTGAAATGTAATATTTCCCGATTTATTCTCTTGTTACTTTTATGAAAATAGAAAATGACGCATTTTATAATGAAAAAAATGTAAGAAAATATCATCCAAAATAATATTCTATTCTGACACACTTTTGTTCAAAATTTCTCGTCGTCGTAATGAGGCTGTTATTTTAGCTTTTCGCGTTTCATAAAAAAGGGGGACTCGTTTTATGGAGTCGCGAAATTTATTTTGAATTCGCGACGGGTATGTTCTTTTCTTCTTCTTTTTTCTCATTTGGTTCTCTCTTTTTTTTTCTTTCTTCGGCGAACAAAGTATGCAAGGGGAACGAAAACTGCACTCTGTAACTCGTTTTTCATGTACCACGACTGGAGATGATTTTTTTTAGGGAGAGAATTAAGATTCATGCCAAGGTCGCATGCGCAAAAATTATTTTTATGAAAATTAAGAAAGAAAAAGATACATTTTTTATTAAATATCCGAAACAATCATATAATAATGACAAACATTTTGTTTCGCACGTTTATGAATTATATCCTATGAAGAAATTTTTAAAGAAAATATAGATCAAAATGAATATTTTGATAAACTAAAATTATTATTTTTAATTTTTCATAGATAGGTATAGTTTGCTCAGAATTCGTTTATTCGTATGTGCATGTTTACTTTAGTAATTATTATTTTTTCAGTACATTTTATTATTTAAAAATAGATTTTTCACATACAAAAGCCAAATTTATTGTAATTAACAATTGGTTAAATGATTTAATTCTGTTTGCACGATAAGGAACCTTTTTATTTTTAAACATAAATTTCTAATTTAATTTGCTTCTATGCAATTCTCGATTAATTTTATATACATTTATAAATAAGCAAAAAAGAAATAAAAATTTTTTAACTCACCAAGCCACCAAGCGCCAACCCATCTCGGATCTGAAGGAGTAATTGGAGGATCTACTGATAAATCAGCGTAAACCATCGTACATAAAGATCCAAGCATAAAACCCATCGCTGGACCAAGAATCCTAACTCCTATCGTAATTGCTATAAATTATAATTAAAATTATTGTTACTTGTATTTTTATCAAGATAATACTTTGTTGAAAAAAATTATTAAACAAAGTTTAAATTTATTTGAATTATCATTATCAATGTGTTTATTATGTATTTTCGAAAAATATTTTTTAATCAACGAATTTTAAAAATATGTTAAATATTTTATCATTAGAAAAGATAATTTTTAGATTTAAAAGATATACCTGACGAAGAAAGGTATATGAATCGAGGAATGTACAAAATGTGACTATTTTTAATTGAGAATTGGTCAGTGGCTGTTTAAAGCGCATATAAATTATGAAAAACATCAAGCCCAACATTTATTTTTTGCCTAAGGATAACAGAAGAGAAATAACAAAAGTAAAAGAAAGAGGCGCCATGAAGACTCGTTCAAAAAAAAAAAATGATTCGTTATGATTCGAAAATAATTCACGAATCATATCGAATCAATCCATATTTATTTTATAAAACAATAACTTTTTTTATAATTATAAAAATTTAAAAATTTTCAATTTTTTAAAAAATAAAATTTATTTTTTATTAAAATCATTTCATATGCTTCATTTGAATTTAATTAAAATTTCATTCTTGCACGTCAAACTTTTGGTTATCTGCTTTCGAATATAGTAATAAACAATTTAATCAATTACAAAACAACTCGAATAACAAAAATTTTGATAACAATGGCCTTCTTTCATGCATTGCAACTTTATTATTGAGAATATTTTAAAATAAAAATAAAAATAAAATTAAAATGAATATCTGAAATATACATTCCATTCTTTGAGAAGACGAAGAAAATTCAATATTTAAATTTACCCGAATCGATTTTAGAGTATTTAAAAAAAAAATAAATAAATTTCAGAAATTTAGTATTAATTAAAAAATAATTTTACCAAGAAATATAAGACTAATTGTTACATAATATTATAAATTTTTGTTAATAATAAAATACTTACTATCTTTTCTTATTATACTTACCAAAATACAATGGACTTTCACGACTAGCAACATTATCATCAATATAAGGTATGCCAAGTGTATAGACAGCAGTTTGTCCCATACCAACTCCCAATAATGATACGAAGAAAATCGCTAATACAACTGTAACAATTTTACTTTGTATACGTTGCTCTGTGAGAAAATCGCCTTCGCAGTATTCGGCAGTATCTGTACGCTGACGACGTGTCCCTGTTGATGACCATCTAGAAAAAAATTTATTTTCGTTAATTTTATAAATTTAAGTAGATAAAATAATTAATAACTGCGTTTTTCAAAATTATATAATATCTGATATTTAATGATGTTTTTATAATTTATAAATGTTATTTATTATTTGGTTTTGTTATTGTGGATTTAAACAAAACGCTCACAATTCCATCTCATAATCCTTTTTTTCCCTTAATAATCGTAAATTCAGAGGATTATGAAAATTTTTATATATAACTTGAAAGTTTCACATCTCAACGATCATAAAGTTTAGAGCGGTTACAAAAAAATGTAAATAAAAGTAAAGAATACCAGCTTTGATCTGCAAGATTTAAGGTATCAAAATCTCAATTCATTCAAAAGTTATAGACTTTTCAAGATGCTATAGAATTTAACGCGTATATTTTGTTCTAAAAATGTAATAGTTCATTCAAAATGCTAAATTCTATTGCATCTTGCAAAGTCTACAACTTTTTAATGAGTTTAACTTCCAAGACTTCTTCGTGGATTAAAGTTGTTACTATCTTTTATTTTCTTTATTAGTAACATCTTCAAGTTTTGTAATTGTTTTGATATAATGCTGATAATTTTTCATAAATTTCTAAGAGCATAATTACTAAAGTAAAGAAGGTTTATCAAATAGAATTTACGTATGTTTTCATACATCATTATGTGCCAGAATACTATCTTTGAAGATTTATTTACACCTATGATACGGAAACCAGTATCTGTTTTCGTTGGTATATTTTGAAAATTTCATAAAAATAATAAAATAAGATAAATTTTCTAAAGCAACAAATGTTATTAAAACTAAATGATATTTTTTGAGTTACTTTAAAGTTCAATAACATACTTCTGACTCATTAGAAAATTCATTATAACGTATACATTAAGTTTAGCTAATAGAAAATCTGATATAAATATTGATAAATTTCAAGTATTTTTTTCTTTCCCTTTTTCTATATATACAATTGCACAAGAATAATAGTTATAGAATTCGTCATCCGTTAAACGGCTATCACTTTTACTTTTAGAAACTTAGAGCACATCAAACATTTCAAGTTTAACTACTTTTTACTTCAGAGATAATAAACATTCCTATTAAATTCTAATAGCTAATGATGTACAATTCTTGGGTATTCCATTTCTTAAACAAACGCGTTCGATCGTTTAAAAGCTTATAAAATTCAACCAACTTTCACTAAACTATCGTTAATACTCTACTTACATAAAACTTATTTGGACATTAAATTAAAAATAAAACAAAGCTAATCGTTAAAACCGTAACAAAGACTTTCCAAATAAAAATTCAGATTTTCCAAAATATCCAAACGAATTTACAGTTTATAATTTAATCAACAGCTAAAAACATCAAACAAAATATAATTCACATTATAAGGTACATATTGTGTATAGAAAAAAAATATTGTTACGTCTAGCGTAACGACCGTGAAAAATAATCCCAGCAAAATAATCACGGAACGAACGAGATCTGGACAGAAATCAACTTTGATCTTGGCCTTAATGAAGTGCCGCCGTAAGAAGGTAATTTTTCGCGAAAAACGATTCATTCCACAACTACTTGTCTTATTATTTCGTTCACCTCTCTTTTTAACTCTTTTTTTTCTCTTCTCGGTGTTTATACCTATAGATCTCTAGGTCACAAATGAATCGGTCGACAAAAACTTAGCGCGTGACTATTGTAATATCGAGTGTATGTCATATTTTGCTTCTTGTTTATGGAGGAAAGAAAAGTTTTTATTTATATGTTTGAATTAATGAACATTTAATTTGTTGAGTAACGTTATAATTGATTTAAATTTTTTTTTCTTAAAATAATGTATTATTGAAATTTTTGTTGTAACAAACATTCAATTTAATTTATATTCAAAAATTTCCCTTTCTTTTTCAAGTGATGATCGATAAGCACTTTTCACAAACGTGAATAAAATGCGCAACGACAAATTATTTAAAACTATAAAATTTTTATGGGAATATAAAATGCAAACATTTACCAATTAATATTCTTCTGGTTTTTCTCCTTACATATTATAATTACTAATAAAAGGTACATTGTAAGCTTTATTGTAAAATATTTTTTTTTTTGATTCTTTAATAATTTATAATGTCCTCTTATTACAATTTCGATTCACTTCGAAATAATACTAATTTATTTTTCGTACTATGCCATTTTAATAAAGTTTTAATTTGTATTATCTTACAAATTAAAACCTGTTTCAAATATTTTCTGATGACTACAAGGTAAGCAACTTTAACTCGAGTTGTGACTTTTTTTTCGTTGTTGCAATTAGTCTTGGGGCATTATAAAAGCATATAAATTTATAATCTATGATTTAAAACAATAAGTATCATTTATTTCTCATTAATAATTCTTTTGATATTTATTGATTTATAGAAATTTGATCTGCAATGGTAATCTATTAATTATTCATCATAAATTTAAAAATACAAACTAAATTTTTTTTTTTTAAGAAAACGTTTTTATTAAAATTTAAAGAGAAAAGTAAATATTTACATTTTATTATTAACTTTTAGAAGATATTCTATTCTTAAAAACTTATAAACAATCAAACTTTTTTTCTATTTTTTATACTTAAAAACATGTGGTGTTTGTAAATTTCAAAATATTTCACAAAAAGAAGATTAATTTTTAAGAAATAAACTGAAATGTCAATGACATTTAAAAATTGCATTTATTTAACTTTTTGACCAACTTAATATTTTTTTACTGAAAATTTATTTTTCCATGCGTAAGAATAACCATGAAATTCATATGTATAAAACTTACCCATTAAGAGTGCCATTGTCAGGTTTGTCAAGGAACTTGCAAAGATTGGCAGGTATAGGGCTGGTGATATTAGTGCCATTGACTTCGCCGCTCAATGTGCCACCATTGAACAATAGCTCGTTTTGTTTAATAAGTTGATCGCCAAAGATGAAATGTGGCATAGAACAAGTAAACGAGCTAGCGGCAAATAATATCATACCCCAAGCTATCCATTTGGGTCTATGCCCTTGACCACCGTAATAAGTTAATAATAATGACGAGCCAATTTGACCAATCTCAGTTGCTGACATTATTAAGCCTGTTGTCTTTGATTGAATTTGGAAGAGCTTCTCGATGGTCGTGATCACGGATACGAAGTACGTAAAGTACATGCCTTGAAGAACCTGTCAAATTTAAAAACAAAAATTTATTAATATGTCGATTTTTGAATGAATATGTAGTTTTGTTTCTTTTATTGTTAAAATATTCTACGAGAGTATCAGAGTTTATTAAGATAAAAGACTTTTAGGAATATATTATTATTTAGAAATAAGAGAAAAGACATATTTATGGACTCTAATGTCCTATAATTTTGAAGTTATAGTAAATATAATGAATATTATTTCGTAAATTGTAGTGAAAATTAGTACAGCATTTTAATTATAATACTTGATACAATGAGACTGAAAGAATTATATATTTTATTCTTGAAACTTACCCAAGTAATACAGAAGATAACAAGGAACATCTGTTTGGTGGCGAACCTTTGAAGCCAGCGAGGCCTAATTGGTCCCCAACCGCATGAAGTTTCTTCGTCATCAAAATCTGTTTGGAAGCTACTTGACTTCTCGTCCATTGATACCAATTTGCCATTTTCCACCATTTCTAATTCCTTGCCGTTAGGTACAATCGAGCCATTGTTATTATGCTGAGGTTGCTGTTTGTGCAAACCATTGCCATTGGCTAGTTTACCATTGGCTGGTATTATCGTCATTGTTTCTACTGTGCCGTTTGACAACGTTAATGTATCTTCACCAGCCATTTTGTTTTATATTTTTATGTTTGTTTTCTTTTAAGATGTTTTAATTATTAGAAGTTGATCTGAGAAGTTGCTGATAATGGCACGTGATGCGCTCGGCTAGCGTGTGCGATGCCGAAGTCGCAATTTTAATCTGCAAAGAAAAATTATTTTTATTATATTTTTAACAATTTTATATGATAATAAAATAATTTTATAGAATGTAACTAAATTAGATTTTTATTTTAATTTTTTTAGCTTTAGATTCTGACACTGTATTCAATCTAATATCCTTTTAAATAGAGGCTCTGTTAAACCCAAACGTTATTCGTTAAAAGGATTTAGTTTCGTCAGTGCCAGGTGTTAGAAGCTTGGATCGAAGAAACTTAATGTAAATTAAAAAAAAGTATAAGATATTATTATGCTATTGTTCAAAACTAAAATTGCAGATGTTTGAATATAGTTGACATAAGAATGAAAGTAATTGATTTGTCAACTATTTGTATATCTAATTGCATATTTTATATACTCATTTTAATATTTAAGAACAATTTTTCACATTAAATAATAAAAAAATTAATCAATACAAAAATAATAATTTTTATATATATATATATATATATATATATATATAAACTAAGGTCGTCAGTGGCTCAGTCGGTAGAGCGATGGATTCATAATCTCGAGGTCCCGAGTTCGAATCCCGCTCTCGGCGGCCGATTGGTACAAGCACCACTGTATATGATATATGTGCTTTATTCACTGACGATCTCCGTCGCTAATTAGCATTGTAATGATGCCATAAATACAAAGACGTTAAATAAAATTAAGAAAAAAAGTATAATTGTAAAATGAAATGAAAATAAATTTTTGTTAATCACAGCAATATATTATATATTGTGAAAAAAAATTTCTAATTTATCTTACTCCTATTCAAAAGGTACGCAACTTTCTATGGTATATCGAATGCCAAATAACAAAATAGAATAATCACACACAATTGACTTGTAACGTTGACAGATTAATAATTTAAATTGGAACGTTCGTTGCAGGGAAAAAAAATAAATACGCAAGATAAAACAAATAGACGCTTTAATGGGCACTTAAGTTCTTATCAAAAGACAAAACTAGAATATAACATTAACGTTACAGTACAACATCAATTATCAAGCTCAATGCACTTATGGACAGTCGCGCCTATTCGATAAAAAAAAAATTACGCTATTATTCTTTCTCATTCTCACCCTTTAACTTGATACGAGTTTAAAATTGTTTTAAAAAAAAGTGAGAGTTAATAAAGACATCAGTTTCAATCTTAGGTATATATAATACAATATAAACTCTAGCAAATAAAATACATATATATATATACACAGCACGGGGAAGATTAATTGCTTGACGTATTTTCTTGAATGAAATTTATTACCTTTTGCGTAATCCTCTCTCTCTTTCTCTCTTTTTTCATTCTTTCACTCTCGAATAATACGTGTGCACAAAAACGTCACAGGTAATTAAATCTACCAATGCCTGGCTCATTGAACCGTTGCAGATTAAACAAAAAACGACACTACAACAAATAGAAAAGAGAAAAGGATGTACAAAAACAAAGCGAAAAAAAACACCCAAGAAAGAAAGGAGAACACGATCGAACAAAAAAGTAAAAGAGAAGCAATGTATAGAGGACAAGTGATAGGAAAAGCGAAAAGAGTAAAAATTCTTTGCTAAAAGCGGAAAGTCGAGCGCCTACATACACACATATACACGTAAGTGTAAGTGTATTTATATATTTTCACTTTCATTGGACAGCTATAAAGGCAAGTATGACTTTCCTTTACAACAACTTCCCGTTATCGTTTGGCGCACATACACCGCTTCACTTACAGCTTTCATTAGAATGCGGTTTTCAGTCCAGCACACCAGAAACGATGAATTACATCGTGAGCCAGCTAAACTTTATGTATACCCATATACTGACAATATATCTACACACATTCAGATTATACATTTATTTATTTATTTCACTTTTATAGTTAATTGTTATTTTTATTTAAAAAATTTTTTAATATTACATTTATAATTCAATTTTATTAATTATAGTATTAAGTTTTAGAAAAAAATTTTACGATTTTTATTTTTCAATAATTAAATTAACATAATTTATCTCTTTTCGAAATTGACTTTTGTCAACATATTGTAATTTCTAATACTTTTTTTTTGTTTTAATGTATAAAATGAACGATTCATTAAAACGTCATGTAAATAAATTAATATAAAAATCAAAGCTTTAAAATAAGCTACAATTAAAGCCGTCATGTTGTAACGACACGAAATATATTGTTCCCCAAGAACTAATATTGTAGTTTCAAATTATATTGTTGTATTGTATTAAACTTAAACGTTAAACTTTGTGTTTCCTAACACCGAAAAATATTTTTTTTTTCAGTATAATATAATAATACAATAAAGCATTATGTAATGTAATACTGTAAAAATTAAATTTACGAAGAGAAATTACACGGCATCAATTGTTATACAGGATGATATATTTAACTAATATTATTTTGCAGATAAGAAAAAGTTGCTACAGCGATTGCATAAATTTTTAATGGTGACAAAACTTTCTACACGAATATAACAATTAGTTAAATTATATAGTAATTTTAATGGAAAAAAATTAATAAAAAATCGACGTTGTCTATAAATTATTATTAAAAATTAAATTCATGATGTAATTTACATTTGAAAGTAAAACAATCGTATAGAAATAACGAAATGGAAAAGAATTCAATTATTGTTTGACAGCAATGAAAACTTTGTAATAATAATTTTAATAGATTAAACAAATTGGATATTTTTTTTTAAATTAGAATCCATAAACAAAAAGAACTAAAATTGACAAAATATAAATTCAATAAAAAAAAAAAGAACAAATAGTAAAAGAGACAGATTCAGCTGGTAAAATTTATCGAGTAGTTCATTGCGTCTGACTATAAATCAAAGACTTTTTTATCCTTTTCTTTTTAACGAAGCTAATAAGCACATTTTTCACATTAGAAAAAAAAGCCAAATTTTTTATGCGCGGTACCGAAGAAACGAAAAGGAAAGGAAGTTTTAACAGGAGTTGGAAGCGAACAAACCTTCGTATATAATAAGTTCGGTTCTTTTTTTTTAACGTGTGATCGTGTGGGCACCTTTAGTAGTTTCGAAATTTAGATGATTTCCGATAATCATAAACTTTCCGTTGTTTTCATACTTGTTTTTATACTTGTAAATTTAATTTGTTTTTTCTCCTCTTCTCTTGTTTTAAGTAAGACGAAGAACCGTAATTCGAAACTAAACATTCATCGTAAACGACCATAAAAATCCGAATGAATCATTTTTAATTGTTGGCGTTAAAGTATTTATAATGTCATATTATAAAATAGAATGTACGTTGATAAATTTATCAATTTTTAAAATTCTTATTTAATTATTTTCATAAAATAATAAACCTTATGTCCAAAATATTATAGTTATTTTTATTTTTGTCAATACTTGAACATTAAGTTAAAATTAAAATTCGAATTCTAAATTATAATAGCATAATTTTGTTATAATCATGTTTTAAAAATTGTCATTTTACTTTTTCTAATTATTTCTCACAATGAATAAATTTTCCTTCGCAATCAAGTTGATTTTCAAACAAATTTCCCTTTCTTCAATATAACTTATAGATTTTCACAATATAACATTAACCTTAAGTTTTTACTCGGCAAAAAAAGACAAAAAAAAAGAGAGAGAGAGAGAGAGAAAAAACAGAAATTGTAAACGTATATTCTCTTAGTCACTCAAAACACTTTCACAAAAGATCTCGAAACACGATAAAAACAACAAAGAGGCACGCAAATAAAGTTAATATATCTAACAGAATCGAGTCTCAATATCCAACGAGAATCGCATTTTAAATCTTTTTCTCTTTCTTTCTCGTTCATTCAATATGTATACATATATAAAGAGAGAATATATAGAAAGAGAGAAACGAGAGCATGTTAAGTTCGGGCTTTGGCGTGTGGCTTGGTCTAGGTCGCCTTTCACTGTCCTACTGGATATACGTATACATATATATAATATATAGTCGCTTTTGCTATTAAAGTTATTTTTTTTTTTAAATTTATTTCTTCTCTTTCTCTCGCGGAGTATGCCCGAGCACGTGGTTTTAAAGTAAACGCTAATACAGAAAGTAAAACGCCCAATGCCAAACGTCTATAATAATGTTGGCCTATATATATATATATACATTTCTAAGCTCACGATAATTGTAACCGGTATATACGCTTACGAAAATGAAAAAAAAAAGAAAAAATATGTACGTATATATCAAATTGATCGATAAATGGTTTGTCCTGGCGCTACAGTTTAGTTTTTATTTTATTTTTCATTGTAAAGTAGTTTTCGAACTGATTTATAGGAGATATTAACGATTGTATATATATACGATAATAATTGTTAATTGTAAGATAGGATTTTTTCCTTTTATTTTTTTTTTGCTTTTTCGAATTTTAAGTTTTTAGAAAATAATATATTGCTCGAGAAAATTACTGTCGTACCGTGTACCAGCAATTTTTCCTTGTGTTTAAAGATATTTAATGTCGGTGTAATTGTTTGTAAAGGCATTAAATTATACGTTTAATAATTTATAAACCTCATTATGGTAGTTCAATAAATTTTTCAAATTCAAAAAAAAAATAAAATTGGTTTAAAAAAAGAACAATAAGTAAATAGATATAAAACATTATCGTTACTTTGTTGGTTTATTTTTTTTTGCCTTTTTTTAAACAGTAAAATCATACAAATAATTCATGCAAATTAAGATGAATGCATCTCTTTCGCAACCAATAAAACAAAGCTGTCCAGCTGTCTTTAACAAGCCGCAGTATTATTTCTTTCTCTTAAAAAAAAAAAAAAAAAAACTATGCATCCAACATAAACAATCGCTATAAATCAGTCGACTGATTTGAGAATTCAAATAGAAACTTTCGTGTGTCCCTCTTTGCTTTTTACAAGTATTTGTCCTACCCCTTCCTTTCATCTTCAAAAAAAAAATATCAGTCTTGGAGTTAACAAGCTACTTTTCTTCTAAAATAAAGACAGAGAACCAAAAATTGAGAGAACGAAGTTGAAGAAAGAAAAAAAGAAAAGAAAAGGGTTGAATAGAAGTCAAGGTAAAATAAGATTAAAAAAAGAAATAAATAAAGGATAGACTAACGCAACAGGCAGTCGTTACAATAAATCACGGATACAAAAAAACGAAAAAGAAAGAAAAAAATAAACAGCGCGTAATTAAAACTGTCCAGTTTTTATATGCCTACTTCTCTCTCTCTCTTTTGCAAATTATAATTTCTCATTCAAATTCGTGCAGCAAACTGCTTAGAATAGAGTAGAACATTAAGAATTTGGATGGATACACATATATATAAAAGGAGGAAAGACACCTTCTTTTCAAATATACAAGTATAAACATCATCCCCCTTTTTATAACTTTCGCTTGTTCTTGTTTCGTTTGTAAGATATAATATAGAAAAAAAAATATAATTTCTTTTTTTTTTCTTCGTCTACCAAAGTAGAAGCACCAGATTAGGCAAGTTAAACCGTTTTCTCACGGCTCGGTATAATTCAGAAAAAAGAACTTCGTATACTTTCTTACTTATCTCTTTATCTCCCTTTCTTTATTTTTATTTTTATTTTTATTTTTTTTTATGGCGTTATATTCTCTCATCCCTACTTTCAATTTTATCTGTTTATGTCTTCGTCTTTTTTTCCTTTTTTTGGAGAAAGGAGGAGAGGGTCGGTGGATAAAGAAAGATTTCGAGCACGTTTAGCTTTGACTTTTTGGATGTTAAGAAGCATTTAAATTTTTATTTAATGCTATCTAACTTTTTGGGTTTGAAGAATTTATAATTTGGATTTTTAATGTTACTTAAATACCAAATTTCTGACTTAATTTGTATTGTCAAACTTTTAATTTATAAATTTTACTCACAATTAAAAAATATTCTGTAATATACAAATGCAATTAATTTCTTTTATAATTGTAATTAGTTAAATCTACAAAAACAATATTCATTTGGAATAGTTGATTAACTTATACATTTGATTTTATAAGTATTAACAAGTATAACTCGAAAGAAATTCTATAATAATACTTTTCGTAATAAAGTAATAAAAGTCAAAGATTATCCCAAAGTGTATTGTTTACTCGGAATTATCGACTTTATTCGTGTTACATGTAGTACTTTATCTCTGACTTAATTATACTCATTTTATTCAGTTCGGAAATTGGCATTAACAAAAAGAAATGAGACAATTTTCGTTCTGTAATAAAGCTTAGAATAAATCGTTCAATTAAAGATAAAAAAGGAAATCAGAAGGATTAATCCCTGGTCAAATACAAAAAATTAATAAGCGTTGTTTTTATCTCTTTTTCCAATCAATAAAATTGCCGTTGTGGTTGGCTTGAAAATGAATTTTGTTTATAAAATATAGTTAGTTAGTTTTGAATACTGTAGACTGTAGTAAGAACTCTGTATTAACCAATGAAATCTGTAATTCAAATGACTTGACTTAGCAGTTTAATTCAATATTTTGTTTACTCTCGCTGCCATAGATTATAACAGTACTTTAAATAAAAAATTTGAAAAGTATTTAGACAAAAATTAAACAAAAATAGAACTATTCATTGATAAAAATTAAATAAAAACTATTCCATACTACCAAAGATTGCCGAATCTTTCAAATTTATGTAAATATTCAAAATAAATTTTGGGATGAAAATTCAGATGATAAATAATAATAAGTTTAAATGTTTTAAAAATGACTTTTCATCGATATCAAACAAAGCACTGTGTATTGGAGTTATATCAACACCATTTCAATTGCAGATAACATGAATATATACATGAATATACATAAATTAATACACGAATATGCCAATAACAATTTCTCTTTCAAAACCACTGTAATTTCATGTTTAGATTAAAATTCAAAATACGATTGAAATAAAAGTACTTGGCGGTTGGATTTAAATTATTGTTTAAAAGAATTAATTATTGTTTTAATAAACTTTGTTTCGGATATGTGTATACATGTGTAAATTTTTATTTCAATCTTTTGGTCCAGAAATGGACTTGATTTACATTTGCGACTTAATTATATATACAAACGCTTTCCATACCAAACATGAGCGTCAAATAAATTAGGTTGAAATTAAATTTTACTTTTCTTTTCGAAATAAACTTATGATTTTCATTATCTTTAAATTGAAATTCTCTCTTTTATTGTATATATGATATTTTTATCCTAAATGAATAAACTATTGTAAGTTCTAGCAAGTTTTTATGTTCCGCAATTTATATTTATAAAATATTCCAACAATATACAAAATATTTACTATACAATCTTTACAAATGGAGAGGTCGTCAGTGGCTCATTCGGTAGAGCGATAGATTCGTAATCTCGAGGTCCCGAGTTCGATTCCCGCTCTCGGCGGTCGATTGATACAAGCACCACTGTACGTTACATGTGCTTTGTTTACGAACACACTGACGACCTCCATTGCTATTTAGCATCGCAATGATAGCCAAATACAGCGATGTTAAAAAAAAAAATAATTTTTAATGAACTGCTCTTGCGTTTACCGCTATTGAAACGTCCTATCTAAATTTTTTGAAATTTTTGAGTTATTAGTATGTATGGATGGATAAATACATTTTTCACCTATCACCATAATTATTCTAAATATTCTTTAAACGCATGAAAAATTCTAAAGTAATTTATAACTGCAATAAAACAATTGCAATTAACATTCAAAAAACTTTCATTTTTTTTATTTTAACTTTTTGCTAGATAAGACGTTTCAACTAATGACGGCAGTATTAGGGAAGTTATAATATTCTGTAAATTTTTGTTGATGAGTCGTCATATATTCATCATCAAATGATATAATAAAAAAACGTAATTTTAGTACGTGAATTAACGTAAATTACTTAAATTTTAGTCTATTAATATTGTGAATGTCTGTTAACTTTATAACTTTGGATAAATTCATAATAATTAAAAGTTTATATATTATATTTCAATTTATTAAAATTTGTTATAAGATTGATTGTTTTTTTTTCCTACCTCCTGTATCGTACAAAATAAACTCTATATCTACTCATATATACTTTATTTTCGATTAATACGATTATATTCAATAGTAAAAATATTTTACGGAAATAGTATTTATTCATCAGTTGTGTTATAATACTAAAATAGAAATATAATCTTGAGCTCGTCAGTGGCTCACTCGGCAGAGCGATGGATTCATAATCTCGAGGATTCGAGGTCGAATCCCGCTCTCCGCTGGTTGACACAAGTACCACTGTACGTTACATGTACTTTGTTTACAAACACACTGACGATCTTCGTCGCTAATTAGTATCGCAATAATAGCATAAATACAGCGATGTTAAATAAAATAAAAAAAACAAACATTTTCCCTTTCATTCGGTAAGCGCTCCATTCGGCATCTTTTTTTTTTAAATTATGATCAATTGAACTTGATTTGCGTTTTGAATAATTATCAATCTTTTATTAACAACTATTCCAAAAATCTTATTAGATATATTTATAATTTGAATCAATTGATTTTGCAGTAATTTAAAAAGTATTTATAGATAATTTGCATTGTAACCGATTGTCTGTATATAATTTTTAATGCATTATAAACATAATTAAATAAACTATTTATAAAATTAGCATATTTAGAATTATGTTTAAATCAAGATTATAGTGTTATCGAACCATTTTTAAAATTCGAAGCTTACACTTCAAAATTCTAATCTTTCATTTCATTATCTCCAATGTATATTTCATAATATCTTAAATTTTTACAGTTATCTTTGACGTTTTATAGTTTACAAAAAAAGGAGCGTTTGTACAAAAAAAGTCACCGCAGCTATCACCATACGCAGCCCTTTTTTTGGGTGCGGTTAAATGTATACATACATTTTTTCTTTCTCTCCCATCCCACGTTTTTATTTATAATGCGATAAGTGTTGACATCTTTTATCAGGCGAGTCATTTTTAAAAAAATTTCACTCGCGTTATTATCAAACCTCGTAATGCACGCGAGCGCACACAACATTAAAGAAGCGATGATAATAAACTCGATGAGCTTTGTTTTGTCTTTAAAAGTCTTAAAGTATTATTATTTTTTTTACATTTAAAAATTTGTTTTGAGATGAGAGCTAACGAACATGAGAGTTAAAAAAATTGTCATTATTTTTATTTAAAAAAAAAGTGATTGGTATGTTTAGACAGATAAATGGGTATAGTAATGGCTTCTAACAAAATATGCGTGGTATTTGAAAATGAGTTAGTTTCATTGTTAAGTTATTAAAAAAATGTTTTTTGTTTAACTTTTATAAATAAATCTTTTTCTTATATTTTTAATCAATAAACGATTGTTAAAGAGATAAGGTTGCCATTATTGTACTAAGGAATTTATTCCTTTTTTTCAGTCGTAAAATGTGAATAATCAATGAATATATCACGATGTATCGAAAGGCAATACATTAATTTAATTGTTATTTCATAAAATATTTTATAGTTTTTATTAAAGTATAGAATTTATTAATATTTTTGACGAGTAAATTACATCAATTTATTCCTGACTAACGTGATTTATATGAAATGTTTAAATAAACCAGCATTCCGAGGATTTTTAATAAATAAGATTTATAACTGATATTAAATTCTATAAATTACAAGTTACAAAATATTTCCACATTATTAAATCAATACATTATTTCGCAATGGCCGAAATTAAAAATTATGAAAAACTTTGATAATTTCAAAAAATTCCTATCTCACAATTCAATGGAAGAATGTAACAACATTTTCGAACAATTGATTTATACAGGAAATTCAAAAAGCTCATAATTTTTCTTTTTTTTTCAATGTATAAAACGGAGAAATCACATATACGATGGAAACACACGTATAGAGAAATGGTGCATTTGGTGAGAATTAGGGCGATCGATTGACGTTACGCCCCAGTTCCAATATGCTTCCACATTCAGTAACTAAGGAAGTTTTAAAATGTTAAATTATTGTTCTACAGAATCATCGCTACATTTTTTTTGCAATAAGAAGATAACCTTGTTTATGTTTGTACCAAGATCAATTATTTTCGTTTATTTTTAGTTGCTATTAAAAGATAAAAATTTGTTGTTATTTTTTCGTTATTATTTGTCATTTTTTACGTAATTACTAATAACTTGTTTGTTATTTTTTGTTAAGTTTTCCAATTTCTTATTACGTTTGAATGATTAGAAAGGACTATGGATATTAAATTATCGGGTTTACTTTTAATACATCACGAAAATGCAAATCTGATACATTAAAATATCAATAGACAACCTTTTTTATAAATTAATATTAAAAATCTTATCCTCTTAAGAAATAATTGAATTCAAATAATTATTGAAACAATACAATCCAATTAAAATTATAATACAAATTTCACATAAATATTTTGTCAATTTCCATTTCTAGATTCTACAATGTCTCATTTATTATAATTTAGAAATCGAATCTTGTTATAATACAAGTTTTAAATCTAAATAATTCAACAAGCAAGTAAAAATTTAAAGAGCCGACTCAGAAATCGATACAGCGGTACAACCTCGCTCTCCGTATGAACTTTTGAATTTCCGTGAGGTTCATTAAAAGATCGGCGCCCTCTCATATGCATACATGAGCCGTCTCGTTTACGCAGCTTATATATAATAAATACAAAAGAAAGAGAGACAGAGAAAGAAGAAGTTAAGTTAAATGCAAATTAGTGTATTTTAACCCATGAAATCTCAAAATTACTCTGAATCATACGTTCGCTCTTTTTTTGATACTTTTTAATTTTTATATATGTATATATATGCGTACTGGTACGAAAAAAAGAATAGAGGGTGGGTTTATATGGGAAACCAATGGGCGCCTATGTAATAACAGATTACAAAACGGTTTTTGTATGTATACATTTTATACACACATATATATATATATATATATATATATATATATATATATATATATATATATATATATATACATTCATCGGAGGACGCCCACAGCAAATTACAGACAATCATGCACCCGCGCGTATCAGAGGTATCATCTTTTTTTTCGGGGGAGAAAGAAGAAGGAGAGAGAGAAAGAAAGGGGGAGGGGGGCCAAAATAATACGCTTCAGATATATACTTCTCATATACGTTTTATAAAACTGTATGTAATTATACTTGAAAGCAAGATATGGATAAAAGTTTCTATATACATACGTACGTGTATGTATATAGGTATAAAATTTTTTATTGTTTATTAATGAAGTCTTGAGATTTAGGACCGGGGCAAGCTTTTAAAACCGTTTTAATTAACGCCAATGATTTATTTTTGGTTTACGCGTATCTATATATATATATATATATATGCGTGTATTGACGTACACGAGTTTTAACTATACGCTTTCGATTAAAATGCATTATTATACACTCTGGTGATTGTGTTTATTAGCGGGCTTTTGTATCGAGATTAAAATTGATTGAAAGCAGGGGAATATCTTGTAAAACAGTTAAGCTGCAATAATAAAAGCATGGGCTTATTGCCAAAATCATTTTTATACGCGATGTATCAGCAATTTCCGGTATTGGGATTTATTTAAATACAAACTTTTAGTTTTTTTTTTACCAAAGTGTATACAGATGCAATTTGAAAAAAAAAAAATAATTTATCGGTTTAACACAAAATTAATAATTAATAATATTCGCCCAGTGATGACTTGAGAACGTGTTGAAAATACCAGATAAAATGAAAAATAAAATTTATTATTATTAAAAGCATAATTTTTATCAATGAAATAAAAATAAACAAACCATTAAGCAATTAAATAATAGAAATCTTATCTATAAATCAAACATCTCGACAATAGTACAAACACAATAATTTTCAACAATTGAAAAGATATATCACGACGTTATTATGAATCTGCAATAAAATTTTTAAAACGCAAAACACACTGGAAATATCGGTTTGCAATCTATCGATCGTTTAGCTATTATTATTACTTTTGCTTATTTCTTTTAATTTTCTAATAATCTTGCACAACGTTAGAATGATCGGACAAAGTACGTATAAATGCCTTTTGCAAAAGCGTTACAGCTGCACCTACACAATGTGGGTACCTTTTATTTATTAGGCTCAACCTGATGGTGCAGACCGGAGTTATTGTTTATAGTTTATCTTTGTAAAAGCTACCTTTTAACGCTTGTTAATTTATTTCTCAATTGCAATCGCTGGTTTAATTAATATAGTTTTATAATTGACGATTGTTTAATGATGCAATTCAATTCGAGAAAGTGAAGCTTAATAATTATTCGGTTTGTTTCTTATTTTGAAAATTGTGAAATCGTTTTATTTTTTTCGTAAATGCATAAGTGAAAGATTTTATAGTTTATTATTATCTTATGGTATAGATATTAAATTTTACAACTATAACAATGTCAAAATTTTAAAAAAACATAACTAAAACTATAATAAAAACAATTTTGCAATTCCAATTACGAATAGTTTTGAAAAACGTTTTGGATAAATAGATACATTAATATTTTTTCAAAGATTTGAAATCTACGTTAATTTGCAAAAATATCATTCGAATTCCAATATGTAATTTGAAAAAAAAATTTTTTATGATTACGAAAATTCCAAAGCGCGAAAGCGTAATATAGTAAGGTAAACATTTAATGGCATAGCTGTAAATATTGTCCTTCGGAATTCCAATGTAAAAGGAGATTTTGTAAATTCTCATTCACATTTTTAATCTGAACTATTCGAAACTAGTGCTATAGTTCAAGATTATTTTAATATTGAGATAACTTAATTGCATTTTTAATACATATATTTATCAAATTTTCATTAAACTACGTAGTATAAAAGTAAACTTAATTATGAACTGAAAAAAAAATAATTTTTCGTAATCAATGAAATTGAATTATATTTTTCAAATTATTATGTTATATTTTATGAAAATTAATGGGTAATTTTAAGTTCTTATAAAACGAAAAGTTGATTTGATTCGCATAGTGTACGATCAATAATAAATAAAGCAAACTTTTGATAACGAAAAGTGACAGAACAAAATTAAGATTTTTATTGTTTATCAAACTATTATTTCTTACGTTCGAAAAATATCATTAAAAATAATATTAATATAAATTAATGTATAATTCATACTTAGAAAAACTTTAAAATTCAAAGACATGTCTCTTAAATCAAAGCAACAAAAAGATTTCTAAAAATCTAAACGCAAATAAAAATTCTATAGGTCATCCAAAGCAATTCCACCCACGCGAAAAAAATATCATCTCATATACGTATATATACGTGCACGCGCATCATCCACATTATAGATGAACGAAGAAAGCGAAAGATGAAGAAAAAAAGAAGATGAAAAAAAAAGGTGTAGTCTACTACGAGCGCTTTCTCTCTTTCTCTTTCATCTAAAATATATACGTATATAAGCGCACGTGTACTTTGGCATACTCCACCTACGCAGCATATAGAGATATACAGGGAGCCTAAGAGAGCGCGCGCGTTGTGTGTGCCCGGATGACCTCGACAATAGTCGGTCGTCGACGTTCCCACTCTACTATATACAACCCACCTACAACGCGCTTAGCTCTGATTGTGTCTATACGTACGTATATATATACAGCTATACATACATACAGGTGCAGTATTAAGAGAGTTGACTAACCTATATGCAGCTGGAAAGCTTTTAACGAAATTAATCGATAATTCTCAAGATAAAATTGAGAATTCAAAATAAAAATAAATACAAAATATGAGAATAACATAATGTTTCCATTTTTCTCTCCCTCTTTTTTGTATTATACTTATTATTACGAGCATGTGGAAAATAAGTAACCTACAAAATAAGGGAGGTGAAAGAAGAAATCCAGGCAACGGGTGCAGGAAGCTCGGTATATATTCATGTACATTGATGGCGCTGCAAACGCTTGCAATTTTCCATGTGGAAGCTTTACGAATCAATTTTCCTATTGCTTTACCCCTTCTCTTTCTCTCTTTCATTTTTTTTCCTTTTTCTCATCATCTTTGTCTCAGTGCGATAGAGAAAGAGAGAGAGCTTGAATGCATACATACTGAATCTTATAACTAGGTCAGATGAAAATTATTGTCGATTTCATTGGTTATAGCTGCTTCGCTGGGATGGGATATAAGTTTAATACGACAGTTGCAGGAAGTTAGGGATGAATGATTTTATGGATGTGGACAAGAATTGGATGTTTGGATTAATTTAGGAAAATTTATCGTGATTTAAGATTAATACAGAGGGATGGAGATGTCACAGCAGAGAAAATTTGTGTTCGGATGGTAATTAAACTTTAATGAATTTTTCATAAAATATTGATTTTCTTGTTTATACCGAAGTTGCTGTATTGATTTTAATAAAAAGTATTAAGCTATTTTGAAATTTCGAATATTTCGGAATTATAGAAGATTTTAATTTCAATAAATATGATTTTGAAAAAATTACTTTTTATTACAAACAAAATTCATTCTTTCCGATAGTAATTGTTTTTTAATAAATTTTTTTTAGCTGTATCACGCACTATCATTAATTTCTTTTATTTATCATATAATTAAATTTTCATTAAAATCATTGCATTTTGAAATACTTAAACTAAACCAATAATTTTAAATACAACAAACATACTAGACAAAAAGAAAAAAAAAAGATAAAATTAATTGATATTGCAAGTAAGTTCTTAGCAAGCGTTTGTCACAGCGATGAAACAATAAGGAAAAAAAATATGTTCAAGATAAATTAATTTTTCATGGAATGCTCGTAAGTAATTTATTCCGTCGTTCAATAAAAGACAGACTAACAATTCTTTGGAACTAGAGCACAGACACCGTGCACTACTTTATCAATTAAAAGCACCACAGATGCCCTTGTCAATCAGCGCATGTACATACTTTTTTCTTCTTTTCTTTCCATTTTTTTTTAATGTCTATTTAAACTTCCCTTCGAGTATGCGCATGCGTAATTCTTTGAGAAGAAATAAAAAATGTATGAGCTAAGAAGCGAAGATAAAAAAAAAGAGTATAATTGCAATAAACTATCAACCGTGGACATTATCTCTGACATGCTTTCGATGCTGGACGAGAAGAAAAATTAAGTACAAGCTTAGTTAGTTGCTTACAATAAATAAATTGCAAGAAAAATATTTTTCTTTGTTTTATAATAGAAGATAACATGAAAAATATAGTACAGTACATTTATCAATCGAATATTAATGAAAGTAAAAAAATGTTTATTAAGAATATTCAATGGACATTAGAATTGATTGTAAAAATATTGTTATAATTTAGGTCAATTTTCACAGGATAGATTTTATTATATCTTTAGTACAAAAAAATAAATCATATTGAATTGAACAAAATTAATAATTTCAATAAAGTTATTGCTAATATTTAAAATCATTGATGCTCTTAAAAAATTTTCCTCTGAAATTTGACTACACCAAAAAAGAGGCACATACTTAGTAGTAAATTATGTAGTGGAAGCAAAAGCTGATTACATGCAATTCCGTCAGAGGCATTTAAATTTGTGAGAAGTACGTGGTGCACACATCGCTTGATACCACATAGCTATGTGTAAAAGCTTCTCAACGTTGTAAATTATGCCGTTCTCTTTTTTTTTCTTTCTTTTTTCATTTAACTTCCTCACATTGTCATCGCACAGCAGTGACAGCATAAAAATTAAAAAAAGAAGAAAATGGAGAAGAAGAAGAAGAGGAAAAGGTACGGAAAAAGGGAACTGGCAACCGATATAAGAGGAAACGTTTCGAGTATGTGCAGAGAAAAAGCGATAAATAGGGATGAAGCAATGAAGCCTAGAGGTAAGTTGACGATACACACGCATAATTCAAGTATTCGAGGCTGCGGTAAGAGAATTGTATAATAATGATGCTGACTGTATATGTGCCATCAGAAGCTTTTTTAATTTAAAAACTAGATTACAAAATTTCATTAAAAAATCGAGTATTCAATAATTGTAGAATATCAAATTTTTCAATATCCAGAGAATTATTAATTAACATTTATTAAATCGTAAAAAAAGTTGTTTCAAAATTTTTAAATGTTTAATATTTATGAGAATTCCGTTAAAACTTTCATCAATTAAAACTAACACGATAAAATAAAAATATTTAAAGTAGTCACTTAAAGTGTAGATTATATTTAGAAATAATATAATTTGATTAAAATCTAAGTGCTTTTATGATAGATAAATTATAGATTAAATTAGAGTACTTTACTAATTTAACGCGTATGAAATGTATTTGTTATCAGCTATTTTAAGTTGTAATAACTTTTGTTGAAAAAAGCACTTATGAAATATGACTAAAATGATATCTTATCTCAAATGTGTTTGTACTGTTAACACTACATCATAGAATTTAGAACGTCATTGAAATTTTGTTATTGTAATGTTACATTATTTATAAATTTTTTGAACTATTTTTCTTTTTTTTATCCTTATATTTTTGGTTCTAATTGATACTTCGATCTTGTAGTAACAAGAAAGAATAACAATTTCTTCAAAGATATGTAAATATCTTGAGTGGCCATTATTTTTATAAGAAAATCAATACTCTAATGGTATACTAATTTATTTAAAACATAATGATAAGGCTTCAACATTAAAAAGCAGCCAAACCAATCATCCATCCTAAAAGAAGAACAATATTTAGCAATAAGCAAAATAAGCGAACAATCTATCAGGAAAGTATGAAAAATTCAATTGACAAACAATCAACTACCCCTTGGAATCGCTTCTCACCGTGGCACAATTATGGCACCCTTCCATTGACGTAATCCAAACAAGCCTCTGTCGAAAAGAAAAACAGAAGTTCATTTAATCCATAATAAAATTACACCTTACGCAGATACACATAAAACATATTTTCATAAACACACGTACACTCATGTATTCATAGTTAAAGAATGAACAGGGCGTATATAAAATAATAGTAGTAGTAATAGTAGTAGTAGTAGTAGTAAATGGTTGCTAGCGCAAGCAAGTAAACGAAGCAAGCGCTTGTACACTCGTTTCATTGAGACCTGACCTAGTTCAAGCTCGAGCATTTGCTTCATGGTTCAGCGACTCTCTCCCTCTTCTCTTTTTTTTTCGCAAGCTCTTCGTTCGATATTATACGTGTACACATATATACGTATACCATGTGCTAAATCCTGCGAGCTTTTTTTCAAAACTGTTTTTTCGTATACCAAATTTTTCAACGTTTTGAGATTTCAATTTTTTATATTGATTAATTTTGTTATTTATTTTTAAGAAATTTCTTTTACTCGACAGGATATTGAGGTAAGTTATCTAATCGGCTTTGAGAGAAAAGAAATAGGTCATTGAAGATGAATTTAAGGGCCTCAATTCCTCAACTGGAAATTTATGTTGTACGAACTATTTCTAAATAAAAATGAAAAAGTTTTTCGAAACTAAAAATATCATATAACACTAAAAGTATTTTCGTAGAAATGAAACGTAAATATATAAATGCATTAAAGATTTTATTTAATTACATATTATTGATTAGGTATTAGCGATAATTTAATCAAATAAATTAAAAAAAAAAGTTATTAAATCAATTTTTAATAGATCAATTTCCGTTAGGCTATTCAATTTTTTAATGATCGTCCGGAAAATATGAAGTGAAAACATGAATGATAAATCAATAGTTATTGGGTATTTTTAATCTACTGGACTCATTAAATGTGCGTAAATTGTTCTTAATAAAGTAAAAATCGATGCTTTTAAATTAGAAGAAAAATCACATTACTATTGATGATTTTTATTCGAGCATCTTTTAAAATTAAATGATTATAAAAATATTAAAAATAAAAACACAGTTGGATAAATGAAATTTGAAAAAATTTTACTCGTACCAACTCACCACCTTCCCTCGATATAGACAATATCATAAAACTACCATCGTATGCAAATTACCTGAAACAAAAAAAAATAATCAAGATTAGTTATTTATAAGCATAGAAAAGTAAATTAGTAATAATTAAATATGAATAATCATAAATAATGACCAAATACATATAATTCAATTTACATAATAATATATATAATTCAATTAAATCTGAATTGATATTAAAATAAAATAAATCTACAACTTTATTAGCGCCAATTAATTATAAAATAGATATATTATTTTCCCTGCAAACATAATAAAGTACTTTTGAAATTGTAATTTGATCGGATGTAATACCATATGGCATTTTACTTTTAAAATAAAAACAACGTGCATTTAAATAATTTAAATATCATTTTATTAAATATATATAACCATAAACCACAAAAAAATAATAGTTTCCACAACATAATGCAAAAAAGAGTGTCTTAAATGTTATGTACACGTAAGTTTATTGACTTTATCTAACTCGTGTGATATATCGGTTTGTTAAAGTCAATTTTATGCATATTAGCCAGAGCCGAATTCATCATTTATCCACTCGATAAACGTGCATATATAAGAGTAATGTTAATTTCGTACATGTTACATGTCCCGGAGATTTCTGACATTTGTTAGAGTACACCCAAGGAACTTTAATGTATATATGTAAAGTCAATAAAAGTAGAAACTGGTTATTTATTTTATAGTGAAAATTACTGTTCCTCAACGATTTCACCAACTTTGGATTTTTTAACAATTTTTCAAACGTTTACGCATTTCAAAATCTTTTTTTTTTTACGTAGATAAAAACTTAATTGAAAAATTTAATTATATTATATATAACATATTTAATGTTCGCGAAGTGATTAAAAATACATTATGAAAGAGATCAATTAAAAATGACTTTTTTAAAAATGCAAAATGTTACTAATTGATTAAAAATTACGCAGAATTAAGGTGAAATGACAAAAATAATTAAAATACATCCTTCAATCTTAGGCAATTCTTTTATATATATTAAAAAATGGAAAATGGAATCATTTCCTTAATTTGCATACTGTCACTTTTTCCATTAGCTTATACGTAAAATGTCAATTATTACCAACTATAATTATTCACTTATAAGTAATCATTGCGAATAGCTCGTTACGTCCACCCAATAATAGTTCCTCGTTAGAAAAAAAAAGTATAGTTTCTCCACTTCGCATTAAAATTTTTTTCAAACAACCGTTAAAATATTATACAGTATTAAATTAATCTACTGGGCAATAATAATTTAATATGTTGAAATCGTTTTTAAAGAAATAGAAAAATTTAACAAGTGCCTTGATAGAAAAAATTCCTATGCTATAGAATCCTGTATAAGTATACGTTTCATTCATCGATTTTAATGGCTTGTTTATGGGGGGAAGGGGAGAAGCTTATAGTCGATATTTGACAGAGTTTTAGCCATATATGCCAACTGCACGTATATTTATTTAGACAAAATTTTTTTTAGCTTATATATGCCTCTTTTTTTCTATATACCCACTCGAGAGTAGAATTTTATGTGACGCATTCCGCGAATTTTAATGTAACTTTTTTTTTAAACTATGCATATAGTATACGTGAGAGCGTGAACGAATGTTGTTTAACACAGTTTTATCTGGAATAAATATTTATGATGATTGGTTATTAAACTTTATGGTTAATTATAGGACGTAGAAACTACATTGTTGTAGTTTATGAACGTATATATAATCATTAAAAGTTGAAAAAAAGAAAAAAAAAAAAAATTAACAGTGAAAGTAAATTAGGAAACTTTATCCGGAGATATATAATTTTTTCAATAATTTAATGACCTGTTATATAATGTTTAATATATTATATTTGGAATTTTTTTTCTTCGATTTTTAGAATAATTTTTACTTGGAATATTTGCAGTTTTTCGTTGTCACTTTCATTTCTTTTGAAATAATTTAATATATGAAACTATAAAAAATAAAAATAAAAATTTTTTTAAATTTAATAAAAAATTTCTTGACGTCATTATTCAACTAGTTCTAGTGAACGTAGCTCATTATAAAATTTTCAAAACTACAATATCATTAGTCAAAAGATTGACCTGGCGATTATTTGGATAAGTTACTTTACTAATGGTTCAAGTTAACGTTTATATACCTCAATATAACTTTTGAACTTTCGCGTGTAGTTTTCTATATTTACCAAGCATAAATTGTTTATTCAAATAAGTCATTAAAACAACTTTAATTAACGATTTCGCAACGGTTAAGCAGAACGAAAAAATAACAATTGTTTTAAATAAACGTACAAAGCCATAGGAATGATGCTATCGATTTTAAATTTTTATTATTGCAAAATTCAACTCATTGTATTTTGTTATTCGAAAATTTTTAGTTTAAAAAAAATCATAAACTTAAACTAACGTTAATCATACTTTTAATTAAAATTTTCATCATGAATAAAATCAATATACAAAAAAATTATCTCGAAAAGAGAATATAGACGACGATGGTTTAGAAGGTCACATGCCTTATTTATGATTAAAAAAACGCCAAGGCACTCGTTACATTATTCACATCATCATAGCATTTTACGCGTTTACTCTCGCTCTTGTCATCAGCGTAACTTTAACATCCTAGAGCTTTAGCACAGCGTCAAAAGAATAGCTTTTGCTTTAAAATAGAATAAGAAAGAAAGAGAAGCGAGAGAGAGAGAGACCTAATTGCAAATTGATCCATTATTCTTGGCTGGTGCGCGTTGCACGTATGCGCAAACGTTTATAAGGTACTAGTGTGACCTCGTTTTATTCCTTCGCGTAATCAAATAAACGCGATGTCTAGTTACAAATTCATAATAACTATGGCGTGCTATTTTTAATCAGAGATAGCCTAGTTTATATCTACTTTTTTTTTACTTCTTTTTCTTCTTCTCACTCTTTTGTCACTTTAGCTACCACACTCGTCCTTCTCTCCTTCTTGTTTTTACCTATTTCTTTCTTGTACTTTTTTTTTCTTTCTTTCTTTTTATTCGCCAATTTAGGTGCGATTTTCGTATTAGTGTCAAAGAACTTCTACACTGGGTCATTGAACAATTTATAAAAGTTATGCGTTTGACTGGTATTTATGAAATTAAAACTTTATTATTTCATTTTACATTTTCAAAATATTTGGAATTTCATATCAAATAAATACAGTATTGATTTATTGTTAAATTTAATATACTACAATTTTAAAATTTCAATATAAAATAAATTTAATACTCGGCGATCACTCAATTTTAGTTAGTAATTTGATTTATCTATCGAAAAGTGAATTCGATCATAAAAATATATCGTCAAAATTTTCCATTGTTCATTGTTTATTTAAAATATTGAAAATGTTCATTCTAATTATCTCGTGATTATTCCTGCACATTGAAATATTAAAAAAATAGAAGTTGATATAAAAATGGTCCCAATCAAATTTCTATATACATATATTTATAATGTATAAGCATTAAAAACTAAATTCAGATGATTCCAGACAAAAGGCATCAATATATTTTAAAATCAAGGAAACGAATAATCGAACTCGCCTTTATTTTTCATTGATACTTACCAAATATTCTTTTTTTTCTTTCAAAACTTATAAAAAAAAAGAAGGTTAAAGAACTTTCATACTCCGCTTATATACTTGTTCACAAGTCGTTCTCGCGCATATGAAAGAAGAAGAAAAAAAAGGCAAACCTTACAAATGTATGAGAATCGTCTCGGTAAATGTTTGAGGAATGACGTCAAAAAAAAAAAATATCCGAAGAATCAACTTTTAAAGATTTCCTTAAATTCTTAACGTTCGAAGGAAGCGAACGAATATATATTCATTCAGTTTCTTTAAAAAAAGTCACTATGGGCTAACTTATGTAGTTGTCGATGAACTATAGGCTTTGACTCAGCCTTAATTTATGTAGTAAAAATCTGCTTTTATAAATTATCTTTTGTGTGATTTATGGCATTTCTTTAAAAGACAAATAAAAAGAAGATAAATACAGTCAAGTTGGGATTTAAAAATTTATCTAATTCATAGTTTTGAATGACTTAATATTTATTTATATTTATAAAATATATTAAATTTATAATAAACATTAAACTTTTACAATTAAATATATAAGATTTTTTATGTTATAAATAATTAACATAAAATAGTTATAAATTTTAGATTTTTATTTGACTCAATTTTTTTTCTTTTAATAAACAAAACTATCTAATTTTTAGTCGACTTTAAAAAGGATACACGAAGAAAAAAAAATTTCTCGTATAATGTAGCAAGACATTTTCGCGCGATTCAAAACTTGCGAAAAAAAAAGTGGCACACGGCATTGTGTACGGGGGGCAAAAATACCCCGTATCCGGATATTTATCACATGATCATGCTGGTGGCTCATGACCTATTTAACACGACCAAAGACATTTTTACGTTCAATCATCTTTTTCTGACGTATCCGAAACTTTGTTTTTATTCTTTTTTAATTTTACTTTTTTACATTATACTTTTCCGTTCAAAAATGTAATTTAAATCTTATACAATAAGTATGCAATTTTCTGTTATTGAATGAGTAAACGTAATGTTAAATTAAGGATTACAAAATGTTTTTAGATAATATATAATAGCTAATGGTTATAATAATACTTATAAGTAGAATAAGACGTGTGTGGTGAGACAGATAAGTATATTTTAAAGGTTAGTTGTTCTTCGTGATATTTTATATTATTTTTTTTAATTGGGTAAATTTTGAATAATGTCATTAATGCAATACTAATATATTCTAATTTTTTATTTAATTTTATCGTCAAAAGTTGTATATATTCATTCAAAATATATGAAAAATTTTTACGTAAAATGTTAAATATACAAGGTGTTTCAAAAATAAGTTTATTTTTAAAATCATCGAAAATATTAAGAATTACTCAAATACGTGTTTGATTATTTCAAGAATGAAAGTTTTTTAAAAAGGTCCTTGAAGTGTATTGAATCCCTGGGGAAAGGAAAAAAAAAAGGCGACTCGATTTTTTTTCAAATAAAAAGGGAATATATTATTAAAAGTACTTTTAAATACAAATGTTTTTTTTTTTTAAACAACAATTTTTGTTACCCCTTCTTTTTGAAAATTATGGAGAGAGTTCAAAGCACGAAGAAGGATTCTATAAAACGACTTTTTTCACATTAAAGGTCCTAGAAAATGGTTTTTCATGACGATGAAAAAAGTTGGCAGACAGAAATCTTCCAAAAACCTTGCCCTCCCATAAATTAAAGAACCTCGTGATTAAAACGCATTTTTCCAAGTCACTGATTTTCTTAAAGTTAAAAATTCATTTTTTCATCATCAACATTATAACCATATTAAGAAAATTGAATAATTAAAAAAATGATAACTGCTTTTTTTGATAAAAGAAAGCGTGGGCTTTTTCATTTCACTGACACTTTATGTGGGTTATATTCGGTTTTGTTTTCGTATTGACTTGAATTCACGTACATTACTCTTCAATCTACTGTATTATGATTATTTTTTTTTCATTTCAACACATCGCAAAACACGTAAACCGATGTATTGTATGTATAGTGCCAAAGACCCTTTTATGTGTTTACAAAGTGATAAACCAGATGGTCTTTTACAAAAATGATGTCTTTGTATACTTTCTTTTTTTTGCTTTTGGGTTTTTTGTTTTTTCCTTTTTTTAAGAACTTAAGATAGTGCACAGACTTTTGATATTCATTTTTACGATTGTCATTATTTTGGTTAAAGTAAGAGAAAAGGGTATTCTTTCGTACATCAAAGTGTGAGCGTCATTTCAATTAAAAAAAATACTGTTTATTCGAATTTCCCAAAAAATTTTATAATTAAAGTTTGTTAAATTTTTTTAAATAGTAAGAATTTAAATTTCTTATATCTATATAATATCTATATAAAAATTTAAGTTTTCAAATGTATTATTTCATTTAAAATACTGTAATAATAATTCAATATTTCAAGCTTAATTATGTGATAAAAATTCAATAATTTAGTTATTTTAACATTACGTACTCGTATTACACAAACAAATGTTTATTTCGAGGAAACAATATAATTTTATGTTATTACGTTTTCACATTCAACAATATCAAGCGAAGAAAAAAAAAGAGAGATATTTTAAAAGTCACATAAACACGCAAAAAAAAACAAGATCACTGAATTACCTCAATCCTAAGCAAGTGAGGTCAAAGCCACCGTTAAACGTGTCTATATATACGCTCTTTGCACAAATCATAAAAAACGAAAATAACAACAACAACGACAACAGTATAACAGCAGCGGCAGCAATGCAGAATCTTCGCTTCATTCAGCAAACAAATAAAGTTTCGGTCAAGGTACAGTAGAAAAGTGCAATAAATTATAAAATAGTAAATTATTTAGCACGAAGAATTTGTGTTAAACTGCGCGCGAAACTGCGAGCACACGTATACATATAGATGTATATGTATGCATTAAAGAGTCAGTGTGAAATGCAGTTTTGTCCTTGAGCTCGGGCAACACCTCGGGACGAGCCAAGCGCTTTCGATGTCGTTTACCCCTTTAGCTAAGTTATTTGGCTCCCTCTAAAAGATCATGTATGCAGGCTTGTATATAACACTCTCCTCGCTAAACCAATATTTTTGTGAAAGACTCGTTTTCTTTCTCTCTTTCTTTCTCTCTTTCTTTCTTTTTCTCTCTCCCTTTCTATGGTAAAAGAAATTTTCGAAACTTTTAACAACTTTTTCGTATCACAAGAAATACACATGATATGTTTAGAAAAATAAAACAATATTTTCATATGTTCATTAAGTATTGAAATTATAAAATCAAATATAAAATGTAAAAAAATTTATCGCTCTGATAGTGTTAAAATAAAATAGTTATAAAACTACGTTAGCTGTCTGAGATTACCAGCTAACATTTAAATCTAATAATAAATTACCATATTACAAATAATTGCGAAATTTTCCACGTATACACTTTGTTTCTAAATAAAAACTTTTTAGAAAACCATTATCGCTATTTTCGAAATCATGTTTATCGGCACATAGAAATTATGTATTTATTTAAAAACCATATGGTGTGAAATATTACGTTGTGAGAAATAACTTTATAAATATGTATTTGAAAACAATATTTATATGTCTTTTCACTTAATTATGCATTATGCGGGTCAAATGAGAGAGATGTTAATTTTTATTTTTTTCTTCCTTTTTTAAACGTATGAGATAAACATTTGGTACAAGGATTCAATTCAGGGTTGCATGTAAAATGAGATTCGAACTTATGAAAATGTGTTAGAGACTAATATATTAATAAATTAATTTTTGAGATATAAAGTTTATAAACATAGTTATTTGGAATAAAGAGAAAAATATAACTTTTAGTTTGACAAAGAAATATCCCGAGTAACCTTTCACTCGGCGGAGGGCAGTCGGCCGAATCACCCCAGGCCGAACTCGCGAGCCGCCAAGTGGCACACCTGCGGGCGGCGACGGCCCTGGAGGCGGATCTAGCATAAAATAAACGTTTTATGTACTTTTTATATAAAAAACTTCAATGGTAACGTGTTGTTGTTCGCAACTGTCTACTTTTAAAATGTTTCATTAGTAAAAAATTAACGGTTATTCATCCGTTATGTTTACTGTTATTCGAGTTCATTTTCGTATACCCTTAAGAAATTCCGGGTCTGACTCAGTCCACCGAAGACGTTTCGAGTTTTCGTTCCAAGTACTCGAAAAAAAATTCCGTTCTCCCGAATTTCGTCCGAATCCCTCCAATTTTTTCTTGTTTTATTTGTTTTATCAATTGGTTTTGGTGTATTTGTTGTTGCCGTTTTACTTTCGAGTTCAGCTACAAAATCTTTTTATCAATTTTATTTCAATCAACAAAAAATTCTTTCTTACATTTACGTTCGGCTAGCCATATAGGACCACGCTCCCACACGCCTCACCCTCTGGCCGCCCGCCGGTGCCCAACTGGAAGTTGGTTGCCGTAATAAAAAGGTTACTCGGGATACTGTTATTCGAAAAAAGCAATGATCGAAAAACAATTATTATTTTTTTAACAAACGTTTCTAAACGCGCTTTGTTTAAAATGTAAATATAACCGTCTTTACTCTATTACACCACAAAATTCTATACCATTCCCTTTCTTTCTAAAAAAAAGGACGAAAGGAATAAAAGAAAAGAAGGACCGTTTTAGAATTCGAAAACGTTAAATACTAAAAGTTTCAAGCACCGTTGCATAAGTTACCATATCGCGTTCTTCAAAATTGTATATACACGAAATTTCTCTTCTTCTCGTCGCCCAAAAAATAAAAAATAAAGAAATGCACGTAACAATAATAGGACCCCGAAAAAAATATAAGAGAAGAAGAAGAAACTTGAAAAATAAAATAAAAAAAAAGAATTTGCACATCAGTACAACGTTTGTATAGTTATGTGCAGCACCTAAACAAAAGGTTCCAAAAGACAAGAAAAGAAATAAAGAGAGAAAGAGAGAAAGGAAGAAAGACAGATGAAAAGAGAGCTCCACCTCTTTTCTACCAAGTTATATAGAGAGAAAAGAAGCACGTCCATCTGGCGTGTATATACAAGTAGAATTAGGAGTGGCCAAGAAGAAGAGATCCCCCCCCTTCTTCTTTTTGCTTCTTTTAAAAAAACAACAAAAAAAAAAAGAAACAACAAAAAAAAAAAAAAAAAAAAAGAAACGAAGAAGAAATACGTACATGCCTTAGGAACCGGCCTTTTCGGAAGAAGAGAACGCACGATGCATACGTAAAATGTGTGTGCGCGCTCGAGCGCGAGCGAACGGGCCAACGACACCCAAAAATGCTTATACGGAATTAACATTTTTCACTTGGTAGCCAAACCCCAGCAGCAAAAGTCCATAGTAATAAAAGCATGAGAGACTTTTGGAATGTCTCGAGAAAAGTTTTTCGGGAACGGATATGCTTTAAGTGTTTGTCGATATACACTTTGAAATATAACCATTACTTGTAAAACAAATGAATATCATATATTTTAAGCTATTTTTTATTATAAATACAATTTTTATGGATTCAATTACTTGGGTAGTATGTGTATGACGATTTTCTTAATATGAAAGAACAACTCTTTTTCATTCGAATAGTTTTCTAAATTTTATATGATTGAGGTCGTCAATGGCTCATTCGGTAGAGCGATATGGATTCGTAATCTCGAGGTTCCGAGTTTGATTCCCGCTCTCGGCAACCAAATGATACAAGCACTACTGTACGTTACATGTGCTTTGTTGACAAACACACTGACGATCTCCGACGCTAATTAGCATCGTAATGATAGCATAAATACAGCGACGTTAACTAAATTAAAAAAAAAAATTATAGAATGACTTTGTGTAATAAATTGTAATTTTTATTTTTTAAATTTATCAACTAAAATTTTAATAAAGTAGAAAAAAATAAAATCGGATTTTAACAATCTTTTTTAGATGGTATAAATATTTGTAAATCAACGTCACTTTGATCGATTAAAAATAAAACCACAAAATAGAGGAGAAACATAATTATCAATATTATTTTGGTTTTCTATAAACAAATAAAATTAATTTTAATGCATTTACACGTAAAAAAATTAATTCATAAATATTGATGATTCAACATAATCAAGTATCATTTATAGTTTGCATCTCAGAAAAATTCTTTTATTACAAAAGACAGCACACAAGCGATGAAAAATGCATTTTCAATTGAATCCTATAAAACTTTGGAAAATGATAATTTTAATGATTCTATAAAAGTTCTTATGAGCTTCTTGCTTTAAAGATTTCATTTAATTCAATAAACTAAATATAAGAATAAATTTTTAAAATTATTAAATTACATTAAAATAATCTAATGTGCAAGAAAATTTATCGATGATAATAATAAATTAATGTAATATTTTTAATGCAAATAAATTATAATCGCGAAGAGACTTTCACATCTCGTTCTTAATTTTAAAAAGTTGTTTTCAAGCAGCACCATTTCAGTTTAAAACATATTAATAAATGCAACCTAAATTAAAAAGAAAAAGAAATCCAAAATAAAAGCTTAACCAAAAAATATATTTTAAAAATTTCAAATTAAAAAAAAAGTATTTTAAAATAGTCCAACTGAAAACAATTTTAATAATGAATAAAAAATGTTGAAAATTGTTTATTTTATGAAGCGTTAAATAAACAATTTTCAATGCAATACATTACAATTCTACATTCAAATCTCACGGATTTGTCAACTTTATCTGTTTGCAAAAGTAAGAAAAAAAAGATGAAGCTTGCAACTGTGAAAAAGATATATCTGTATACATAAAAGTTCTCGACCTCATATATATACATATATAATAACGAGCTTCGAAGTTAAAGAGTCATCGTCCTGCCGAGGTCTCCTCCCGATCAATAATAGAAGGAAAGTACAAAAATCGACCGGCTTGGGAATGGGAGAAGAGGGGTTGCTCTACTTTTAGCGCCAACCTCTATACACGTTATCTTGCTTTGCTATATAACTATATAGAAACTTTAGCTGCATCTCTTCAATCACACTTTTAACACTTTTTACGCTTACTTTAGCAGATGTTCTTGTTTTCGAAGATGCGGGTTAAGGAGAGATTAAAGATCGAGAATTTAGATTATTGTAGAATATTTAGAAATTATTTGCTTTGATAATTGATGTTATTAGACCAAAAAAATTGTTTTTATTTTAATTATTAATTTTAATTGGAAAGAAAAATAAAGTTTTAAAATATTTAATTATAATTAATAAAATAACACATTACTCAATAAGATTCTGGTCTAAGGAAACAATTTTTTTTAATTCGACTTTATTTATCAGTATATTCTCTTTTAAGAGTAATCCATTCATTTTAACGCTTCTGTAACTTGTTGATGTCTTCTTTGTCTTTGCTCTCAAAATATAACTCAGTTTGGGCAATCGCTTCTTCATTTTAGCCAAATTTCTTTCTCTAGGATAATCTTTTTAAAACCTGAAAAAACCAATAATCGCTAGGGCTAGGTCTGGAAAATACAGTAAGTGAAGAAACAATTCAAAGTGTTATTCATTCAATTTTACCAGTATTTTCATTGGCTTGTGCCAAAGTGTATTAACTTAGTGAAACAGCAATTTTTTCTTTTTTATTTGAGATCGTTTTATCTTTATTTTTACACTCCATCGATTCAATAATGTCATGTAATATTGATTATTGAGAGTTTTACCTTGCTCAAGATAGTCGATGAACAAAATATCATGTGGAACCCAAAATACGGATGCCATAACCTTGCTAGCTAACTTTTGAATTTTTTTGTCGCTTTGAACGACTTCCACCAACTTGTGTACACTCAGCTGATGATCTTTTTGATTTAGATGTGTTGTAGTGGATTTTTATTTCATCCATTGTAACATACCGATGCAAGAAATCCATTGTATCTCGCTTGAGTAGCTCCAAACAACACTCTGGGTATTCAACGTATTGTTGCTTTTGGTTTAGTGTAATCAAACGCGGCACCCATTTTAAAAGCTACATCCTTATACTCAAATGATTGAGTAAAATAATAAACACTCTATTTCCTGACATCTTTAAAGTGTCAGCTATTTAACCCAACTTCAGTTTATGATCGTCCAAAATCTTTTCGTGAACCCTTTTTATGGTTTTACTTTTTAGTTTTTTATAACAACTACTAATTTTGGATGACCGGAACATTATATATTACTATTGTTTGTACAGCCGCGTTTAATCTTTAGAAGCCGGGAGTGGTAGAAATTCCAGCCATTTAAAGTTGAAATTTTGACCATCCTCAATTAAATTCAGTATATTGATCAATAAGAGTTCATTTTTCCTCTGTAAAATCTCCATAGATCTTATCAAGACACTGTTTGGCTTCAACGCTATTTTTTCCCAAACAGTATTTTTATCTATTATTTTGAAATGACAAAAGTTGTTACACTAAATCGACTGTAACTTGAGCATCAAACGTCAGATTGTCATGAAATTTTGGCATATATCATTTGAAGGTTAGCACGGTGCCATCTATGTATCAGACAGGAAACTTATTTAGTGATGTATTAAGTTGTAAAATTAATACATGAATTTAATTGAATTTTCTGCTAATACTTTGAAACAAAAGTCATTTATTAGTTTGTATAAATTGCCAATCATTATAATATATCATGTGTTAATTGCATTTAAAGATTTTATTAACAGAGAAAGATTTATAAAACCGGATTACAAAAGTATTAAAAACATATTTTACAACATTGAATCTCAAAAGAAAAAACAAAAAAAGAAGAAGAAAAAAACAACGACCCATTCAAGAAAATGAATCATACATTTGCAATATTTTGAAACAAGTTCAGTCACTCACGTGAGGCACATATATATTCATAACAAAATGTCTGGAAAGTCGGTATAATAATTTCGCAAAATCCAGTTTTCGAAATACACTATAATTCTACATCTAAAATAATACAGAATTAAGAAAAAGAACTTTCTCAATAAATAAATTAACCATAAATAATCCTTTTGAAAGAAATTCATAACATTACAATCAAAAAATAAATCAAAAATAAATAAAATAATAAGATAAAAAAAATAAGAAAAAGAATTCATCGTGAAATCAAAAAAAAGAAAAAAATAAGTATGACACGCCTCCGCAAGTCCTTAATTCCATAAAGTTGCAGCCGTACAGTAAGCAATACAAGTATATTCCCCTCCGCCTCTCGCCTCCTCTTCTTTCCTCTTCCCTATCCATAATCTTTAGTACATGTAACAACAAAATCGGTCAGTGCAACGAAATACAGTATACCAAGCTCTTATTACAATTGGCTAAAGAAGAACAGAATACACGTACATACACAATATTTATTCATGTATAATATAACAGTAAGGAAGAAAAGGAAAGCTTCGCAAGGTATATAAAGTAGGTACATTCGTACATGCATACATACGTACAGAGAGAGAGAGAGAGAAAAAAAGATAGGGAAATGTGTCGCACGCGCAGCAAGTTAGCGAGAGTATATATACAGGCGAGAGTACTTTCATTGCTGTTATACAACAGCCGTGAGGCATATATACATACACGAATACATGAAAAGCCATTGCAAGCACCGCGCGTATACGTATACACGCGACAGACGACTATAAGCTAAATATATACATATAGATGTATGCATGTGTGTATGTGTGTATGTATATACTTGAAAAGAGAAACGAGAACGCGAGACGTTGGCGCAGTGCCTCTCATTGGGAGGCGACAATGATGCTTGATAATGATTAACCTGACGATATGAGAAATTCTCTGCTAATGGTTTAGCGAACATTTTTTATAATTAAGATATTGATTAAGAATTAGGAGATTTTTCGTTAGAATTATAAAATTAAAAAATTTGAGGAATAAAAATGATCAATCGTAATAAGGTATTGGTAAAGTAGATTCATTTTAATGTAATTTTGTGATGATTAATTATTAAACTAATCAAAAAGAGTGCGATGAAGAAAAAAAGATCGACTTTTATTTAAAATGATCGAGTAATTTAATAAATGTTGATGAAAATAAAAATAAAAAAGTATCTCGAAGAAAGTAATAATTGAAGAAATGAAAAAATGCGGTAATTAAAAGAGGAAAACCGTAATAATGAGGATAATGATAAAAATGAAAATGGAAAATATAAGAATGAGAAATAATCGAGATCATAACGAAGAAAAATATTGACGTTGATGAAAACGAATATAAGTTGAATCATAATATTAGTTAATGAGGAAAAAATAAAATGAAAAACATGATATAAATAAATAAACAAACATAGCTTATTGCAATAAATTGAAATGTCAATAATACTTTATGAAAACATCGAAGAATAGCTTTCAAAAAAGTTACTTGCAGTATCAAAATTGATTTTAAAACTTACTATCAATGGTTTCTATTCAATAATATACTTGGTAGTCAATATTTTTTAAAGATTTTCTTGGTATATCCAAATGCTTTTATTTCCTCTGTATACTAATGATTCATTGATAAACTTATTCAATTTCATTTCTTAAATTCGTAAATTAACAAGATTTCATTTATTCATTGTATACAATATACAAAATAAATCTGTTCAATAATTATTTATTATTGATAACTTGAAGATAAAAATATCTTTTCAATAAAAATCGATATCGCAGCTTATACTTTTCAGTAAGAAAAATTGGTAAAGAATCGCTCCGTAAAAGGACAGCAAGAACCGATGCTTCCACTTTCTCCCGCGATGATCGAAATCACATATATACGACGCAATATATACATATATACGCGACTGTATTTTAAGGCGGGGTCTTTTGCTAAATAAAAAAAAAGATATCAAAAGAATCAAGAGAAAGCAGATTGTCAATGAATATGTAAAAAATTTTTAAATTGAAAACTTATTTCTTATTACAGTTATATATAAAATGAATTGATTGACCTTAAATTAAATAAAAATTGATAATGCTGAGTTAAATTTAATTAAAGAAAAAATACAGAAAATTTATTTTTAAGCATGCACTTCTCTGATTTGTAAAATGTAATTAAAAATGTAATTCATAAAAATAATTATTTACTTTTCAAAATATTTTTCTCCGACTCATTTATTATTTTGGGGAAATCCTTAAAAATATACGTAAGGATACTTTTAATTGCTTTAAAGATACTTTCTTAATAAATTAAATTTATATTTATAAATTAAATCATCCCACAATGAGTGACACTTATTTGTCTGATTAACCGATAAAAAAATTCCTTTCGTAAGCAAAAGTTAAAATTATTCCATTTCCGAAACTCATGACCCAGTATCCTTAATAATTTCGTACTTTACTGGTATTATAAACTTAATATTGAAAAACGGAAATCAACTTTATCATTTAGATTATCAGTCGATTCACGTAAAAAAAAACCAATGACATAAATTTAAAAAATACATCCCAATCCTTATTCATATCCACCTATCGATCAACAGTTCAAAAAATAAAAATACAATAATTAAAAAAAAAATAACCATCGAGAAAAATATAAAGTCCCAAATAATCGATTATAAGTTAAAGCACATAAGCTAAAACGTCGACATTGTATTATATCAGTAATGTGTTCGTTCTTCCCTGACCTCAGCCAACCTTTAACGCACATATACACTACCATCCACATATTCCCCATTCATAAGCATGGCTTGTGTATATGGTTTTCAAAGCTTGTACATGCGCAAGTGCAATATACATTTTTCGTGCTCCCTCGCTTATTTTCTTTCTCTCTCTCTCTTAGTTTAAAGAGTCGTTAAAAGCATGCAAGCGCGTAAGAGTATGTATATGTACTAGCACGTGCACAAGTAACACATTATGTGTATACGTACGTGTGTATGTATATACACATTGGACTTGAGCACTCGGAGCCCATGCGGGTTAGCGCACTTAGGCCACATTGCATATTACAGTCGATAACGCTATACAGTCTGTATAGGGTGTGTATACGTATGTAGAAATGTGTTAGTTTCGAGCTAAGTTTAGTGACCGCTTAGATATATACAGTCGTTACTTAAAATATTGATTTGTTACTTTGGAATTTCAAACGATGGATTTTGGCTGTTGTCGTTGATCGAGAATTATTTAAGTAGGAAACCATGATATTCTGTGTACGTTATTCGATAGAAATTATAATGTATTAATGATTATAAGTTATTTAAGGTCGTTTTTTTTATTTTATCTGAATAATTGATTCGTTTCGATCAGGTACATATGATAATAATAGCTAAATTTAATTTTGAATAGTGTGTTGAATTTTTGTTCTTTTTAATAAATTAAATTATTAAATAATAATTTTTACTTCAATAAAATATTCTTCTTTTCTTTTATTTCATCCTATTTTTAAGATAAGTTATATTGAAGAAATTTACGCTGTTACTAAGTCAATTTTTAAGTTTTAAATTCTTAAAAAACATTGATATCGTTACTTACATTAAGCAAATTCCAACTTTAATCACTATGTACAACAAAACTGAATCGAAATTTCAATCACAATTACGTCACATTAAATTAATATATCACATTAACGAATTATATAATTCTTCAAAAAATAATAAAATCACTTGATATAAACACAAATTGATAACATTGAACTCCAACCCGCAAAATAGTCAGACACAAACACAATACAATAAAAAAGTAAAAATAAAATGACACACAACTATATATCTACGAAACATTAAATTCCATTTGAATATAAATCTGATAAATCAAGCTTTAACACACTCTTTTTTTCAACTCTCTGCCACACATATATACGTTTATATGCAAATGCATCGTGTTACTAAACTGCTTTTGCACGCCATACACCAAGTTGTGCCAGTCATTTTTAGCTTAACTGCAATATAAGCCCTTATCTTTCTGTAAATATGGGACTTGCCAAGGAGAATGAGATATCGAATGAGATATCATTGTGGGAGTAAATAACGATAAGGATATATGAAATTTTTTTTTTATTTTCGTTTGCATCTACATATATGCATGAGCTTGTGCGCACGATCGTGCCGAAGGGATGTTTTCTTTTGCTTGCATTATTTCCTAGTTGATAAACATGGATTTAGTTTGTTTGGTTTATCTTTTGATTAAAAGATTTTGGTGATTTTTAAAGTATTTCGCCTTGATTTTTCGTGTTTACGTGATTTTTTTTTAATGACTCGTGCTGTTGTTTGATGATGTGTTTTTCTTTAATTAAAAATGCTCGAAATTGTGCTTGATAAAGCGTTTAAATACGTGATGAGCGTATTACAAAGATTTATATATTGCCGGTTATTTTCTTTTCATAATTTTTTATTAATATTCTAATTTGCACTTTATTTTAAAATATTTATTTCTTAAAAGTTCTGCTTTTATAAAATTCATTCACTTTTACTAAAAATTTTGAACTAATTTTTAAAAATTTATTTGAAAATTAAGCGTGTAGCAATTAATATGTATATAGACTATAATAAAATAAACTATTAGTAAACATTTGTAAAATTTACCAAAAATTAAATTAAAATCTTCAAAAAATATATAAATAAATTTGAAATATAAAATAAAAATTAAAAAATTATTAATAACATCTTCGTCTATTACTAATATCAACGTCATAAAAAATAATATTTTTCAAACAAAAAACACAATTTGCAAATCCCCTGATTTTCTCTTATAGAATAGCATATAATAAAAGGAGCGCATATAGCGTTATAGAAACGTATTCGCGTGCGTAATGTAGGTGTATATGTACATATTTAGCTCATCCGTTTTGCTTGTCTTGTTTGTTGTTCGAGTGCCAACTGTATCGCGTGGCTTTTGCCATGCTATGATTAAAGACCACGAATAAACTGAAAGTGAATGGACTTGAGCAATGTTAAAAAGTAGCTAAATTTTTTTTATTTTTATCGTTCCTTTTTTTAACAATAAACAATATTGCATATGTAAATAAATATTTTCAATTTTCATTTTGAAATTTTGGATATAATTTTTATATTTGGATTATATACATTATAAATTAATTGTTTCTTTTATTATTTCATTATAACAAGATTCATACTGTTTTAAAATATCAATTACCGTCGTCAAAATATACAATTATTCAGTCGTTTTAATAAATAAATATATTTTCAAAGTAAATAAACGAATATTATTGTTACTTTTACGTTATGACAAACCTTCACGTATGCATTATGCCTTGTAATTTATTATAAATGAAAAATATTTTTATGAATATTTTTTCTGCTGAGTACTATTTTAGTGCACATGAAATAATAATAACGCATTTGCATTTTATGGAATTAGGAAAATAATAATTTTAAATAAACTGTAATAAAGTAGTGAAATATTTTAATCTTTCAATTTATCCATTCATTATTATTTTGTTTCATACACATCCATTACCACATATTCTTCTTGAAAGTTTATAACAAATGGTTGAATTACTTGATGTTGCTGTGGAAATAATTTTCTTTTTATGAATATAAAATTTTTTTTTTCAAATGATAATTTTCTTTTTTAAGAACTTTTTTTGAAAAAAATATTATTCAAAGATGAGAAGATATTTTAATTATGTTTTTAAATTAAAATAGAAGATAATTATTTATTCAAATAATTTTTAATTTCGCTTTATCTCTACGTACAATTATATTTATATTGATTTTCCTGTTAATAATTAGCCGTTCTTATTTAAATAATAAAGTACCCTGGTAGAAAAAGCCTGGATTTACGGTGTCATTATGGTGTATTTTATGGTTGCAACCATTAGCCAAACCCAGTCTTATTGACGGAATGGCCAGCATGGACTTGACAAGGCTAAAAACCCAGTTTTTGACGATTTACAATTGGAAATGAGATTAAAAATATCACATATATATTATCGGAATATGACATGACCACAATAAATTTTATAATTTTTTAAATTTTTATTGAAAAATCTTGATTTAATGATTCTCTTCGACCTTTTTTGCGCTTCTATTTCCAATCAAAATTTCGATCTTAAAATATGTATTCACAAAAACCTTTTATTTATTTGAAAAATGCAATCCCCGTCATCTTTACAGTCAATACTGGAACTGTTCCCTGCCCTCCAAATCTGCGAGACACAGAATTAAAATTTCGAGCCATATGTTGTGGACCCCAATTTATGCTAAACTTTCTACCAGGGTATGACTCGATTTTTAAAAAAAAACCTGTACTTTCTTCATAAATTTGATTATTTTACCGAAACTTCTATCCAAAGTTTCAGTAATTTTCTTTTATAATCCTTCACTAAGCTCACAATGGCGAATTAATTTGTACAATTCAAACTCCAAGCTCAAAGCATCACGCGCGTCATTTGTATTCATTAAGCAAATTATGTGTGTTCCGTGTTTGATTAACCTCGTTTTACACCTATATATATATACGTATATTTTTATTTATACACATACGCATACACATAAACTAATATACCTTTAAATATTAAAGTCATTTTGTTAGCGTTATATATATATAGAAAAAGGCTTTTTTTGCATAACACACGTTGTGAGAAAACGTGACTATCGTTGTTCGATGGTCAATGGCCTCAACAAATACACTGACGAGAATATGTTTTTCCGTCAAGTTTTCCTTCTCGCTCTTTAACTTGTCATTTTTGCTTATTTTTTTACGTTTTGTTTATTTATAAACTGTTGCGCGCACGCATGTGCGAGATTTACGTTTCGTACGCTTCTTTCTCTTTCTCTCTCTTTTCTTTTTGTTCTTTTAAAGATGAGATTTGATATAATGAATGTAAAAGGAAACGTTTTAGCGATTCTTTAGGAATTTGTTCTCCTTATCCGCGATAATCTAAAAGCTGATTTATTTTTTTCATTGTGAAGAGAATCAGGAAGTTTAGATAAGTGTTATTGTGGGTTAGATATGATGGTGACATATCGTTCTTTTTGTGTTTTAACCTTTTGTCAGATTAGTTTTTCAAATATTATGAATTGTTTGGGATATTTTTTTTTGAAGTCTTAACGATCATGATTGTTGTATGAAATTCATTCAAGGTTGTGTAAAAACTGATTTTATCAATTGGTTCGAATTTTCAACAGTCAGTTAAATTTGACGTATTTATAAATAAATTTTTTATTTTAAGAAAAATAATGAAAAGTAAGAAATAATAATGGCGAGGTTAGACAATAGGATAAAAGTAATGTTAAAAAAGTAAGAAAATAAAAAATATTTGTTCTAGATGAAATACGAACAAATTTTGTTTTAAAATTGACAAATAAAACCTTCGTGGATATTTTAAATTAAAATTTTAGCACGAAAATGTCTGATTCAAAACAAAAATTTTGTGTAAAAGTCTAATACACAAATTTTTGACATAACAAAATTATTATATAGGTAATAAAAATTTTGTACAGTATACGAAATAATAGTAAAAAAATGTAATATGACAAATTTTTATATTTCCTTATTTTTCATAGGTATTTCATGAATTCTATTTTATTTTAAATCCCTTAAAATTTTATATCAACTAAAGATTAAAGTATTCGTAAATATTTAATTATTTTTTAAAGATTATTTTTTTAACAACCTTTTTTCATAAAAAACTTTTCCTCATGCCAAATTTTTCGGAACAGTAGGTATGAACGTTTCAATACCAACATCATTTATCTATTTCTTTCCGTCCAGTTCCCCTCGAACGAAAAAAAAGGAAAGGAAAAATAAAAAGCAAATACATCATTCCTTTTTAGCAAGAAGAAAAAACCCATTTTTGAGAGCCAAGATCGGTAAACGATCTATCTTTTCTCAAAACAGCTGATACATTATCCCTTACCTTAATTCGTCGAACTAAAAACCGACGACTGGTCACGACGAGCTTTTACGCACAATATATAAAATCCTATAGATTGTTATTTCTTGTTTTCTCACCCTGTACAAAAAAAAGGTCTTTAAATGTACAGATATAGTCAAATGAGATTGAGAATGTTTTTCTAAGAAATGAAAACAATCACCGATGTGAATGCGCAAGACAAAAGTTCACATACGTGACAAATCGGTCAAAAATTTCGGGTGCATCCGCAACACTAAATCTACCCACGTACGTTTCTCATCAGTGCTGGACTTTTTCGTCATTTTTCTTTCTTATTTTTCCTTAGCTATTCTTTCCTGTTTCTTTCTTTTTTACTCTATTGCAATTTTAGTCGTAACATTTTTCGTTAATGATTAAATAAAAATAAAAAATCGATAAAGTGCATGTATTCAAAAATGTTTATTCAAGTTGGTTCAAATGCTTTTTGAAAATTTCTAAAAGTTAAAGTAAAAATTAAAAAGTTATTAATGATACATTTATTAGATAGGATTGAAAAAACAAACGGGAAAGAAAACACTAAATGAAAATTTTATTTTAATTTTATATGAAAAAATTAAACATGTTATAATTAATATTTAAAGTCGAATTTTAAAAAAATAGAGTAATAATTAATTTAAACAAATTTAATTGTAAATTTGACATTATACGAGGAGTTATACAAGAAACGTGTACGTGTATATAAGCGTCATATAATGACAATTATAATATGCATACGAGTCATATTTACATATTGAGGATAAAATTCTTTCAATATTCGCTGAGGTTAGTTTAGTTAAAATAATTGTACACAAACTTCTAAAAAATGTTCAGAAACTTTTTGTTGAATAATACATTACAATGTATTAAACGTTTTGATACGTTAATGAAATAACATTAAATTTAATGAAAAATTGATGTGTAACTATTTAAACCAAATCATATTTACATAGTCAGGGATGGATTCATTAATAGCAATTATATTAAAAATAAATTTATTATATTTTTAATAAATTGCAAATTATATAACAATATATTACAAAAAAACTAAATAAAATTAATAATTCTTAAAATAATATGAATAATTATTATGTTTAAGACCCAAACGTTGATATGGAGCAATCCACCCAAGTTATCTTACGTTTAATAATACATTCATGTAAATATCCAGTTGTAATTAACATGGTTAAAAATGTCTAGTTATAATTAACATTTTTATCTGCCATAGATTACAAACACATAAGGAGATAAAGAAATGCGACAAATTAATGAAAATTAACATACTTAAATGTTCTGTAATTAAAGTTTTAAATGTACTTTTCCTTGCGACTTATTTGTATATTATATTTTTCAAGTTTTTTAATTTGTCAAATATTAAATTAAATGCTACAAATAACTTTCATTTAAATTTTTAACTGAAATGTCCGATACAAATATAATTTTGCAATTTCAAAAAAAATTTAAACAAAAAACAGAACATAAAAAAGTATACGCGTTATAATGAAAAAAAATTTTGCAACATCGTTACATTACCATCCTCCTCTCTAAACAAAATTCCAAAAATAAAAAAAAAATCCAATACCAAAAACCAAAAACGAAAAAAAATGAATGTTTTAGCACGCACGCATGCGTGTCGGCAAGTATATATCCTAACATAGCATAATATGTCTCTTTTTTTTTTTTTCTCTCTCTCTCTCACCTTATGTGTGTATATGTATATATATGCGCCAAGGTGCATCCTTGGCGCGCAAGCATATTCTGCACACACTGCATTCCTATAAGGCTGGTTACTGCTTTTGCTGCTTAGCTCCTTTCGTTCCTTTGCAACAACCCCCCTACAGGCATAAGGCTTGGGTAATGGTTCTCTCTCTCTACTCAGACGCATATACATATATATGCATATACACGCTCACATATACACATATTGTATTTGTCTATTTTCTTTGCAAAGAGAGAAAAAGAAAAAAAAATTAGAGAGAAAGACTAGTCCGGTAGCTTTGTAGAAGCGTGCAGATAATGGGTCTGGTCTTAGAGGCCAATGTTAGAAGAAGCCTCGTGCAGAAATGTAGAAATGAACAACTCTTAAGGTGGTATGTTGAAAATGGGAGAGGATAAGAGAGAGAAAGAGATGATGAAGATGAGAAAAAGGTATGCTAAGATGTAGACTTAGATATACTTTTGGGAATACCATTATTCCTTCAGTTTTAGCCATTATTAAGTTTTTATTTTTTTATTTCAAGATACAAGAATTTTTAAAAAATCGCATGATTACAATATCATACTTCAAATATTTTATTTTTAGTAATAGTAGACAAAAATAAATTTAATAGTAGATTAAACCTAGACAACATCGCAATAAACATTTTTTTTTTATTTTATTTAACGTCGTTGTATTTATACTATCATTGCAATAATAATTAGCGACGGAGGTCGTCAATTTGTTTGTGAATAAAAAAGCACATATATCGTATACAGTGGTGCTTGTATAAATCGGCCGAGAGCGGGATTCGAAATCAACACCTCGAGATTACGAATCCATCGCTCTACCGACTGAGCCATTGACGACCTCATATAACAAGCATATTTGAGTATAATTAAAATTTAAGTTACAAATCTTATAATATACGTAGAAATTAATTTTTATTTTTAAATTCAATCTTTATTGCACTCAAGAAAGATAGATTCAATGAATTCAAATCACAATGATTATTACTAGTTCAAAATTATTTATTTTAATTTGAATAACATCCTCTTCAAAATAAAAATTGTTTAAAAAAATTCTTTGGAGTACTTTTATTTTTAGTTTATACTAAATATTTTCAAATGCAGCTAAAAATTTACATTGAAAGCAAAAAATATTTTTAAAATAATTTTCAACATTCAGCTTAATAAAACTGAAACAATGTTGCATTAAACATATCCGTATTATATACAGACGAATAATCTTAAGCAATGATATCCGCTGAAAAATTAAATGTATATAAAGCTGTTGTTGCTAAACTATAACCAACGAGTTTTTATACATACGTATCTATACATCCATTTATATAAAAGTCCGGAGAAGAAGAAGAAGAAAGATAGAGCGAGAGAAAGGAAGGAAATCTCTTGGAAATATGTATATATATATATATCTACGTGTATATAAGCGCGTAATGATCATCACACCGAACGACAGAGCGACACAACGACGGGATATTCGAGTTTTGTTACCCTTGGGAAAGATTGCGGTTTCGCTTGTTTCACGCGCGCCTGCTAGCTCTCGCTCGTGCAAAAGTGACATTGCCAGTGAAAGTGAAGCCGGGATCCTACTTCTCTCCTGTCACTTGTATATATATACCTATATACATTTATATATAGATATATTTACGCTGAGATTCATTATACGTAGAGAGTACCTATAAGACTGTTTGATCCAAACTTTATGAGATTAGTAGATGTTATCATAAAGTGGAATTTGGATCTCTGAGTGTTTTATTAGAAAACTTTGTTAATATAGATGATGATATATATTTTATTCTTAATATATATGATAAGTCCTTTTTATTGTTAATGTATATGGTAATTCAATTAAATGAAAAGATATAAGGTCATTTTTAACGTTCAAAATGAAAAATCGTTGAATATTAATTTTGAATAATAAGTTAATTTTGAAAAAAATTACCAATCCAATGCTTAATAACTTTAATTAAATGTTACTAGTAAAAGGCGTACTTAATGCCATTACCGTACGTTATATCGTCTACTTATATATTGCATCTACTATAGGGATACCCATTAATAGTAGCGCAAAATTAAAAGCCAATGAATCATGAAATTAAACGAAAAAAATTTTATTCTACGCGAGAAAATTAATCTTGGATGTCGAGAGAAAAACTTTATTTTGCTTGGGACGTATCAATAATATTTCTTTCGATTAGAATAAAAATTCTTCTGAAACAAGACCTACTTCATTTCTGCTACGAAGGATGATGTCATTTTTAATGAAAAGGAATATTTTTTTAACCATACCGATGATTATTAAATTGTCACGACCCAAATAGGTTTTATCTTCTGGTATTCTATTTGATATTAACCTTTCACAACAAATATCTTTCTTTTTCTTCGAAGCGAATCCTTAATATGATGACCGGAAAAAGTGACAATATTTAAATAACACAAACATCATTGATCTTTATGGACCAAAACTTTTATTTTTTTATTTTTTTTTTTTTTAATATAAAATTGTAAATCAAAAATAATAATTTTGAATATTTAGTCATTATTTTTATTTTTATAAAAATCAACAATCATTTACTTATATTCGTATTTAGTATTATCTTAAACGTTTATTAAACAAAACTTTACTGAATACGTGCAAAATATCTTTAGCGAACGTTTAATATTTGTACAGAACAGATTTGTGCATGTTTTTTAATTAAAATTTGTTCCAACATAAAATATATTAAAAATTTCTCAATATTATCTAATCCCACTTCCAATATTACAGATATAAATTCAACAGCAACGACACAATAAAACCTCCTTATCGAATCATTCAGATTCGACGATATCATCAATATAATCTAACATCGAAAATTAATGTTTATCAGCGATAAAAAAAAATAACGCTCGATTGTTATGCGTACTCGACTTTTTGGTGAGACATAACGTGACCTTGAACTTCATAAAAAAAAAGCGAACCTTAATTCATCTTTTGTTTTATTTTGTTTATCCTCGAAATGCGCAAAGCAAAAAAAGAAAAGAAAAAAGAATGAATTGCAATTGATTCGGCCTCGAAGAACTTTTTAGTGCGCGACTGTTGCGCAAATAAGAGCAACGTACGCGATCAGCTGCACTACAATATTAGTTTTGTTTTTGTCAAGAGATAAAAATATAAGATACGCAATATTTTTATAATTTTATAATTTATACTACATGACGAATTTAAATTTGCAAAAATAACTATAATTTTCGTGAATTTGAATGAAAAAATTCAATAAGTTTTCATTCATTTTCGTAAAAATTTAATAATTTCGATCTTGTTTTCTTTAAAAAGTATATGAGTTTTTTTTCAATGAATTACATATTTTTAAATTATTTATAAAACAAGTATGATGTATGTAATCACCGATAAAGATTTATTGTCAATTCTCGATAATAACTTATCAAAAATTCAATTCTCCAAAATACTTAATCATTGGCGAAAAATCGTACATGCGATAAAAAATTTTAATGTAACAAAAAAATCATTTGATATACTTAATAATGTATGCAATATAATTTATAGTTTAATTACATTACTTTTTTTTGCTCATTATTAAAAATAAGAAATGTTTTCGTTAGCGCATATAAGGCGACGTTAAAACTTTGCGAATGCGTTGTACAAACAATAAAAATATTCTTTTTCCAAGAATATCAAGGCATTTGAGCAACAAACTCAACGGTCTCATGCACAAGTGCAAATAACGTCTCATTGATATGGGTATATCACGAAAAATAACCATCACAAGGTTATCAGCTCAAGTTAAACGCTACCGCGCTTTTAATAAACTTTAATATCTCGAGGCTTTGAGTTATAAATTTTTATGAAAAAAAAAGAAAGAAAGAAAATTATTACTAAATTCTTATGTATTACAGTGATTTTTTTTGCTGTTTATTGTTGTGAGTAATATTTTTTATTGAGCAGAGTTTTTACATTTTTTATATTTTAGTATTTTTGTTTTTCTTTCTTTCAAGACGTTATTTACGATATAATAGTAGCATCATTGTCTACTTACTTACCTTACAATATTGCGTAAAAGGCACGAAATTCAAGAGGATGAATAAGATAGAATTTTTCCTTACCTGCAACAAAAAAAAAGATAAAAATTAATTAATTATGTGAAATTTAAATTTTAACAATATAACAACATTTTATTAAATTTATATAAATTGATAATTCATATTTTCAATCTGACATAATATAATATTAACTGATTATTTTTAACTATAAAATAAAAAATTCTAAAATAAAGAATAACATGAACTATAAAACATTAGAATTCCCATTTTTTTTAACTTTATACTTAAAATTTTTTTGAAAAATATTCTACCAAGGATTTGGAATTTCACATTTATTTCACAAACTCAAAAGATTATTTTTATTCTACATAAAAATGTAAAAAATTCACGAATAAAAAAAAATAATGGCAAACCCTTTTTTTACAATATAGCGAAAAAATTAACAGTTCACATTAGCAAAAAAATTTGCTTTTGTTCTAAATTCTCTCTTTCTTCTGCTCTCTACTTTACTTTATTTCTTTTATTTACTCTTTTTTTCATTTTCGTTATCGTGCGCAAAAATCCTTTCTAGTGTCGCGTTTCACTGAGATCTTGGCACATTGGTAACATAATATCTACACGAGTACATACACCTAACACGTTAAAAAAGGGCCACGTATAAGGGTAGTGCAATTTTTTATTTTCTACACGACTACTCTTTTTTTTCCTTTATTTTTGCATTATTTTTTTTTAAAGATATTGAATATGCAGCGGAAGAATTCGCTCTTTGTTTTGGTGTAAAATAATCTTCTTTTTTTGCTCCTTGAAGAGGAGAGAGGGAGGGTGGCGTGCAATCCACTTGGCAAAAATGAACTATTACGACCTTCTTTTCACAGACCGTTTCTTTTGATAAAGGACCATAGAAGGACAAATTTTTTGCTTTTTTTTGCAAATTTTGAATGAAAGCGAAGCATACAGATGTAGAATGATATGTTTCATCATAGTTTTTTCAATGCACCATCTGAATAAATTTATTTTTCTTAATTTATGAAAAGTAATATTTAGTAATTTTATAAAACAAATTTAATAAATATTATGAGTAAAAATAAAATACAATACGTGAGAATTTCTCAAAACATTAATGATATTAATAATTAAAATAAATATTCGTAATAAATACTTTTTGATAATCCTCAAATTTCGTATTTCTTCTAACAAAGTCACAATATTTAGGATAATTGTAAAATTTTTTTAATTGATTTTAAGCAAAAAAAAATGAATAAAATTATAATAAATGATATATGTTTTTATTAATGTATTGTCAATTGAAAAAAAAATATGAACATTTCAAAATAGTTTTTAATAACATTTCATGTACAATTTATAAATTTACTTTTATTCAGTAACGTTTTGGTCATCCATGAAAATATAACAAAATTCAAATTTGTCGCTTAAAAGAGAAATATTTTTCTTTTGAAGCCATTAATGCAAATACAATAATACGTTCAAAAGTTCAAAAAAAGAAGCAAAGTGTAATTTTCCGAAACTTTTCTCGAATATTAGTAATAATGACAACAACAATAACAATAATAATAAATAATAATAGCATAAAATGAACGCTGTACGTGTAGCAAAGAGAGAGAGAAGGACACGCAAAGATAACCTCATTCAATACATATTCCTCCGATAAAAATATCCGGCGCGCTTGCTTGCTTGTGGCAAAGTGCAACGATTTTATTTTGAATTCCCTCGGTACACTAACCTTTAAAATCTATTTTTAATCGAGAACAGAATCGAATATAAACTTCGTCTCTTGACGTTGCTTGTAAATTGCGCTATATACACGACGTTGAGAGCCACGGCGAATCTTAACAAAAAACTTTTCCACTTGTAATTTTATTTTATTTTTCCTTTTTTTCTTTTATTTTCTTAATTTTTTATCCAGTTATGGATTTTTTAATGAATTTGCTTCTTTTTTTTCGCATATCTTGGATGAATCTGATAAGAAAAAGAGAAAGCGAAAAGAAAAGAAATTGACACAAAACATCATTGATTAAACAAGATAAGATGAAGCTTTGGTGCGGTGCGGAAATGTTTTCACTTTTGTTTACTATTTGAGGTAATCAAGATTTAAATTTGTTTATTTAATTTGATGTTTTGGTGATATTAATGAATACTTTTTTAATTTTATAACTTTTTGTAAAAATTACTGTATTCTTTTACTTAATTTTTTGTTTTTGAAATTTAGGAACTGTTAGAAAATGGTGCTTAAATTATGTTTACATAATTTATGATTAATTTCTAATTGTTCAATGCGATAACATTTTTTTAGAAATGGTGATAAATTATAATGAATTTGAGATGATTCACAATTCCACTTTAGGATTTATTGTAATCACTCTCATCTGATACATTATTTTGTGAAATTTCAAATTTATTATATATAAGTGTAAGAAAAACGGAAATTTAATGCCTTTTTCCCCTTTTTCCAAATGAAAAACTTGTTCGTATTAACAATTTTATAAATCTTAATAGATGCAATTTTTTAAAATATCTACAATTCTTAAGAATTAAAATTACTTCATTGAACATTATTCTTCTATTGAACTGTAATTATCAATTTATGGATTCATTATACTTTAAAAATATTAAAATTATTATTACAATTGATCTTTTTATTTGTCTAGATTTCATTAACTTCTTTATTAATAACAATTACTTTCCGTAAAATTTCAAATGCTCTATTAATAAAATTCTACATAAATATTCAACATTTTTTGTTATGAAATTGTATTAATATCGTCTATATGAGAAAAAAAGTAGAACGTGGTGATAATAAATATTTGTTCCAAAAGAATTGAAAAAATTCAATTGTAATCGACAAACATGACGTATCTCTATTCTTTAAGAAATGATTTATCACTTTTACAATATTTACTATTTCAAAAATTAATGTGTAGGTCGTCAGTGGCTCAGTGGGTAAAGCGATGGATTCGTAATCTCGGTGTTCCGAGATCGAATCCCGGTCCTGACCGATTGATACAAGCACCACTGTACGTTACATGTGCTTTATTCACAAACACACTGATGACCTCCGTCGCTAATTAGCATTGAAATGATAGCATAAATACAGTGACGTTAAATAAAATTTTAAAAAATCATTACTTTCAATATTTGTAATTGGATTCAAACATATTTTTTGACCTTATTACTTATTATTTTTGAAAATAAAAGTTACACTGCTTTTTAGATCTAAATAATAAGTTTTTTATTAAACTAAAATAATATATTTTAAAATACGTTGTTCAATCGTATAAAATGAAAGACTTGATAAAGTAATATCATTAAATGATTTCTTAATTTATAATTATCAAATTTAAAGATATTCAAATTTTTTGAAAATCAAAAAAAAAGTAACATAAGAACTGAAGGCTAATGAATATTTGTATACTTATTTATTTATACAATAAGTACTTGGAATTGTATATTGATACAATAAGTACTTGAACAAATGAATTTTACAATGAATTATGAAAATTTTTTGTAATATTCAGACAGTAATCATTTGCAGATTTTTTTACTTGAATAATTATTTTCTTTTTTAGTCAAAAAAAGCTTAGGAATAATTAATTATAATTTTTAACTCAAATTTAATTATAAAAATAAATGAAATAATATTGGAATACAAAAAGAAAAATATTTTCTACAAAATTATGAAAATTAATACAACAAATTAATCATCATAAAACTAATCATTACAAGAACTTCAATGTTAAAACACAATGAAGATTAATATTACAAGAAGTCAATCTTCGCGAAGATCATTGAACGCCATTATGTAACAATTTAATATCTTTTATAGTCATTCTGTCTGTCATTAAAATCATTGTAAAAATACTGTTATACACTTTCACATTCCATAAATAAAATTTCAATTTTCAATAATTTTTTTTAATTGTTTTTTTTTCTTGCAACATGTATACGTAATTATATGATATTTATAAAGTTTCTGTTCTTTATTTTTTAAATATTTTTTATTATTTCATGTACAAAATGGTTACTTCGTAGATATCAAAGTAATTTTACTTTATTTATATTTTCTATAAAAAGTTAATCATATTCAAATAAAATAACTTACTTCTTATGAATTTAAAATATATGACGTAATTAAGTTTAGATTACACTAATGTATTTTATCTGTTTTATTTTTACTTTTATCTATTCATTATCTATTTTACATCATCATGAAAAACATTTTCGTCATGTAATTGAATAATTGATTGCTCATTAATCTAACGCTATAAATACGTTGCAGTGCACAAATTTTAATTATACCAAAAATCTTTAACCAACGAATCATTCAAAAATTTCATATCCAAAATAAAAAAATCGAATTTGTTCAATATTACTTGAAACTTGTCACTTTCTCCAAAATTTCTTAAAAAAAGAAAAAAGTTTTACTACAAAACTTTTCTCTCATCACGCAAGAGAAAAAAAATAAAAGAAAAGATAACTTTTCTTTTCGACTTACCATCTCCTTGCAAATTAAATTTATCTACCGTAAAATAACACGTATATTATATCGATTGCTCACCGATGAATTTTCATTACGTAATATTAAACTCAAGTGCGTAGACGTTCTTTCAAATATATATATATATATATATATATATATATATAGTTTAAATATGTATATAAATATAGTTTTGTGTATAAACTCTTATATGTATTACATGTGGTGTGTAAGGTATGGAAACTTATGTTATATACACACAAGTTGTATATAATGATGCTTAGCGAATGCATGTAGGCCAAGGCAACGACAACTACGACCGACGACGACGACGATGTCGATGAGATGGCATACAGGCGAGTTTAGAGTTTTGCCTTCCAGCATTATATGCTATACAAGTTAAACGTAGCGAGACGATTATAAAAAAAAAAGTATTTCAAGAGAAAAATTTTTTGCAAGGAAAACTTTTTTTTCTTTACTTTTCATTTTTGCGTTTTTTTAATAATTTTTAGTGAACGATGTCGTTGCTAACGTTGATGATAAACAATAATAATTTACAGAAAATATGCTTACTACATTTTCAAACAAAAAATAAACAATTTCAATATTTTATATCTTCATAACTTTGAATAAAAATTATAATTTTTAATTTCTTGTATGTTTACATTTTACCATCTGATATTACAGAAAATTTTCGATCACGTACAACTAGAAAAATAAAGTCTTTTTTAATACATGTTAAAAAAATGAAGAATAAATTTAGATTGATATATTAATATTTATATATAAATTACATTTAATTTTATAGCTATAGCTATAAAAAAAAATTCAGGAATAACCCAAAATCCATCCATATACCCACTATCAAAAGTAAGATCTAACTTAAAACAGTAGTTTATACACCATGACTAAATTTAAATCGAGTGTTAAATGCTTAGAAAATAAGAAATCCTTATATGCAAAATTAACTTCAGCATTTGATTAAAATAACAGATTAAAATAATTCGAAATTTCAAAGGAAGTTGTGGCTTCGAGCCACGTGGCTTTGTAATAAAGTTTAGATCTTGGATAACTCTACACGAGGAGCAAACAAAAAATTTTTAACTGCTCTACTTATTTTTAGCCGGTACAACATCGAACGTCGAAAAAAAAATCCATTAAACTATAGCATTTTTTTCTATTTTAGAAATCTAGAAATCTACTATTACAATTATAATTTCATATTTTTTGACCCGCTGTTGTCTATTATTGAAATAAATTATGAAAATGATTTTAAATTCGTTAAATTTCAGTTAATAATATCAACATAATTAGTCATTTTACAAAAATTCTTGTAGCACACTTAAGGTCTTGCCTTCTACATTAAATTAAATACCATTTTTTCGCGTTACTTTATAAAACAACCGCAAACAATTTATCGCAAAAACAAAAAAAAATTTTTACTTACAATGTAAGTATACCATACGTACAAACGCTTACACTTTTTCTTTCTTTTACGTCACAAAGTTCTCTTATCTTTCTTTTTTTTTCTCTCTTTTTCAACTTCGCTAAAGCCAATTTGTACATTTTCGTTTTTTTCTGCCTTCAACGCGCGTATAATCATCGTTACAAATATGTGTACACGTAAGTGTAACTGTTATATTTGGTCGAAACTTTTACAAACGTCGATGACAACAACAAAAAAAAGAGAAAAGCAAAAAAATAAAAAAAATCTAAAGATATACTCACGAGAAAATTACAGTTAAATTTAGTGTATATACGCGTTAGCGCGCGGCTGTATAAGAGAGTGAAACGTAATTATTGTACACATAACCAACTGGCGTTTTTCAATAAAGTCTCGAGCAGCAGCGCGCCTCGTGTGTCATTGAAAGGTAGAGAGTAATGAAAAATAAAAAGAAGCTTTTTTTTTCTTTTCAGTACCTTTTTTTTTTCTTTTAGAAAATGATTGTATCGAAGGATCGACGACGTGGATACAATGTTGCCAGTCACGAATAATGCAGTAAATATATATTTCAATTACACGTTATTAAAAAATAAATTACTTTTATTATATTGTACTTTTTTCATCATCAATATTATTGTTAGGTTTGATTTATGATTTATATTAATTATTTTAAATTTTTATTGTATTTTTATAATCCTTTATTAAAAAGCTTTTAAAAATTAAAAGAATAATTGTATATTATACAGAAAATTTTGTAAATTTCACTTTCATACCTCGATCCAATTGAAATATTTGTTCAAAATATTAGAAAAACGAACGCATTTTTACGCAAAGCATATTTTAATGATCACAAAAGATAATTTTAGAACATGTAAATCGATCAAAATTTTAATCAATTATTATTCATTAGAATACGATGCTGATTAAACAAGCTGTTATATTTATCAATTAAATGTTTGAATTAATGATTGACAAGTTTATACAGCTTTTAATTAGAATTATAACATTTTTAGAGGTCACAATACCATATAATCATGAAAAAAGTATAGATATGGAAATTTTGTTACATACCCTATTATTTTAAGTTTGATAAGTAAATAATTTTTTCAAGAATTTCATAATATTAATATTCACTTGAAAAATTGCTTAAACACGAATATAGACTATATTTATATAGTTATATCAATAAAAAACACATAGTTCTAATGTAAATTTGATTCAAATTTTAATTATGATAAGTAAATAACTTTTTGGAAATTCCATAATATAATATTCATTTGAAAAATTGCTTAAGCACGAATATATAGACTATATTTATATACTTATATCAATAAAAAACACATAATCCTAATGTAAATTTTATTTCAATTTTATGTCGATCATAGAAAAATTAATTGTTATCTGTAGGCTGTTGTTGTGAAACAATTGATAAAATATATCGTTGTTCCAAAAAAAGGTTGTGCATACATTACAATTGTGAAATAGAACACGAAAAAAAAAATTTCTTCCTTTACCAGAAGAATATTACGATTCCATTAAAATAATAACGTCAGTATACCCGATCGATAAAACCATACGCTGTGCGTAATACGACATTTATAAATTTCATTAACAATACCATCAATCTATCTAATACCATCAATTACACTGTTACGTCTCGACATAAGTGAAAACGAGGAAGTGCGTAAAAGGTAAAAAGAAGAAAAGAAGAAATAATGTCTATCTGGTTGATCAATTTGCGATGTCTAGCTTTTTTTGCTTCTTGAGTTTTGCTGAATGCGATTGAAATTACTGGCTCTGAAGAAAATCCTTTCTTTTTTTTTTCATCACTCTTTTTTTTCATTCTCGTCTTGTAAATTTACTATGGAGTATCGCGTATATATATATATATTTTTTACCTTTCGTTTGCAATTAGGAGCGAAGTCGATGTTGTACGCGAAATAACAGGTTAGAGAGCGAGGGAGGAAACGAAGAGGATGTTTCTTTTTTAGACTATGTATAGTACGGAGTGAGATACCTTGGCTTTTTTTATATATAGTTTCAAACGTTACGTTTGAAATACCTTTTTTTTTATATATTATATAGTTTCAAATGTTACGTCTGTTGAGTTGTACAATTTGTTTTTATTACTTTTATAGTTATGTAAATTAAGGCTATTTTAAGAGTTGGCCTTTTTATAACAATGCCTTTTTTCTTCCATACAAAATGAATTTTAAAAATTTTTACGTACGAATAATTTATTGTTTAACATTTATTAACAATTTATATGATAGATAAATGTAGTGATTTGAGTAAATATAATTACACAGTTAAAATTATGGAATTATAGTAGATATGATAAATTTTGAGATTGTTCACAGGATCGTTTCTACAAGATTTGTAATTTTCTCATTATGGTCCACGCTAACAATTGAGAGCATTAATTTTCAAAATTTTGTAATTGGTGTGGATCGTAACGGAGGAAATAATAATTCTTGGAAAAATTTTACTTTATAGTTCCGTGGGCGATCTTATCGAAAGAGTATGTACAATAATAATAATTGAAAATAACAGTAATTAAATAAAAATAGTCTTAAATTTGTTATTTTTTACGCAGTGTAATGACAAATTACAATGCATTGTGATAAGCATTACAGTCAATATGTTTACTAACAAAAATTTTATTGATAATTCAACTCAAATATACCTTTGTTCCCTTTGTATATGTTCTATGAGAAATTAAATTGTGGATATAACTCAAATATTTTTTTTTCTCTGTAAATATACCTTTAAAAATATTGATGACTAATTAAATTTGATCCATGCAAGTTCGATGCAACTTGTAATATTATCGATACTAATATCGAAAAATCGCAAGAAAGTGAAAATCATGATAAAATTTTGCTTAATAGATCAATAAGATTTTTAAGTCCAATATTATACTAATTTCAATAATGATGTTTTCTTTATTTACAACTTTTCAATTTAATAAAGTAGGAGGTCTGAGTGGCTCAGTCGGTAGAGCGATGGATTCATAGTCTCAAGGGTTTGAGTTCGAATCCTAGTCTCGGCCAACTTATAAAAGCACCACTGTACATTACATATGCTTTATTCACAAACACACTGAAAATGCCTCCGTCGCTAATTAGTATAGTAATGATAACATAAGCACAGCGACGTTAAATAAAAAAAAAATTTTATCAATTTACAATTCTGTTGTGATGTTCTTTTTTTTTTTTTTTTTTTTTAAACTTAGAAATTAAATGAATATTGATTTTAGACATGTTATAAGAGTTTCATTAAACAGACGATACTTACATCATAAGATTTTGTAAAACAAAAGATATATACATATAAATCTTAAACAGAATATAAATAAAATCATTAGCGAAAAAATCCGATAACCCAAATACTCCTTAAGAATTAAAGAATAACTAAGTTTAAAAAAAGATACATTTTCTATTAAAAAAAATGTAATTTAAATGAATTATTAACAATTGATGATATTTAATGCACAATAATGTATTCCCGAGGAAAAAAGTAATAAAACTTTAATTCTAAAACCAAAAACATTTGAGTCACTGAAATTTCTTCATCAATTAAAGATAACAATATTCCTATATAAAGCATCCAGCCAATGAGAAACAAGAAATAATAATAGCTAACTCAATGAATCGTCAGTAGGTTACATGTCTTTCATGCAAAGCCACCGAAAAAAAAATAGCCTCGAGGTATTAAAAAAAAAAAAAGAAAAGAAAAAAGAAAAAAGATGAAGGAAAAAAAAAAGAAAAAGTAGAAGAACCTGAAAAACAGCATCGAAAAGCAATTATCGAAACGAAGTAAAAACAAACAAGTAACTATATACCTGGGAAGTTTGTAAAAGATTCGCAAAACGCCAAAAAGCTTTTGCGAACAAACCTTCTCCTTCTTCTTCTTCTTCTTTTCGTTTCCTCTCTTCGTCATATATATTTATCGTTTCTTCGTCATACGCATATATAGTATATAAGCCAAACCTAACATTTCTCAAGAGAATTCGAATCTCATTACCTTCTTTTCTCTTCGTCGGAACGAGGCCGTACACTCGATAATATAAAAGACGAGAGAGAGAGAGAGAAAAAAAAGACAAGAAAGAAAGAAGTAAACGAAATTCGGGAATCTTTTTTTTTTTGAGGAGAAACCTTTCATTTCTCACGACGCCAACGACGGAAGCAGAATAAAACCGGCATGAATATTTATTGAAAACGATTTCGAATTCGTCGATTTTTGGTGGCATTAACGTTTTAAAAGGAATTTACGCGACTTTATGCGACTCTACAGAATTTGCGCGTATGTATAACGGTACTGAACTTTTTGGCAGTCAGACGATATATGTCCATGCGACTTGTTTGTTTTTTCACTTTTTTTTTCTTTCCTTTTTTTTTTATTTTAAAGCGTTTGAGAAAGTGTAATCGCGTACAGGTAAATGTTGCAAATATTTAATTTATTTTTTGGAAAAAAATTCATGAATTTTTCGAAGATTTCGAGATTTAAGGAATGGCGAAATTGGTTTACTTTTTTTTTGCTAATTTTAATGGCGATAATTTATAAAATTTATTGCTTAATACTAAATATTTAGCATCAATTAGATTTTAACTTGTGCTGTAAACTGTGTCAGCACTGACAAGAATACAAGAGTTAGTCATGCAATTTTTCCGAATAAAGATGGTTCCGGCGATTTTCTCTGAAAAGTAGCAAGAAAAATATGAGTTGCAAGCTTTTCACAGACATTTTAAAATTATAAGATCATCAACCAAATCGAAAAGAAGTAACCACTGAAATTTAAAAATGTAACATTGGTTCTTATGGAGAAGATAGAATTGATGTTTGTAATTTGGTAACAGATTATTTTAATATAAATTCAAACCAACTTAATGATATTGTTTTTTTTTCACAGTTTTAACTAGGTACGGTCCTAAGTTTAATTAGTTAAAAGTTTTTGATACTCTTTAAAATATGCAACTTTCTCATTGTATTATGAAAGTTTGATCTGCTTTTGCATTTTTGAAAGATTTGAAAACTATTTTGAATAACAAGATATAGCGTATCAAAAAAATTTTGATAAAGTTAAAATATTTTGTCAATATAAATTAATAAATTAGATTAGTTTTAATTGATTAACAATAATTAAATTATTTTGATGATGAAAAATGACTATTCATTATTATATAATGAATATTTTAATCGAAGGAAAAATCAAAATTTATATAAATATTTCAATTTTAGATAGTCAACAAATGTAATTAAATTAATTAAAATAGGTATAACGAAATACATAATTTGCATAATATAACGATTTTGAATCTTGATTTACAAACATTGAAAATTTATAATATAAAATTAGCTTTTCTTAAAATATTACTTTTTTTCGTTCGATTTAAAATCTATTTTTCATGTTAATTCTTGGAAAAATGAAGCAAGCAGAGAGTTTTGACGACTGACGGATAGATAATATTATCTTAACTTTGACTTATTAACTATAATATTTAACATTTTTATTTTTTAATTTAAGTAATTATAAATTTATCGTAAATAACTTTCTCTTTTTCCGATGTTGTTTAACATTTAAATAAAATTCGGAAAATTTATTTACATATATGTTAGTAAAAAAAATATGTTTCATTAAAATATCAAAATATAATAATGCAATCAAAATACAACAGAATAAGCTATTTCTTGTACTTATAAAAAAAATAATATTTTGATTTGTCTCGAATGAAAAATAAAAATTTAATCTCAGTGCAATTTAAAAACGGTACAAAAACAAGAAGTCAAGGCCTTGTCGAAATATTAATTTAAAACGTGATTCGCGAACGTTTGAAAAATTTCAAAAATATTCTTAATTCCAAAAAAAAGAATTACCAACTCGCACATTATTTTTACAAAATCCCGTTATTTTCATATTTCTCACAAATTTTTTTTTGACATCTTTGTCCCATTAAAAATAACGCATGAATATTGCAAGATAAAAAAAAAGTTCTAAATACATATTATTTTGCTCTGAAAGTAGGCATTGAACGATCGTTCAATTTCATAAAGCTTATCTTTGTCAAGTGCAATCGTTGACATACCTGCGGCCACGTTGTAATTTTATTTCTTTTTATCAGCGAGAGAATATGGAAATTCAAAAAAATTTTTTTTTATCGAGATATGATAATGTGAAGAGCTCATTCTGAGAAGTGATGATCAAAATTTTATTGCATTTTTCAAATGTAATATCTTAGATTTTAATATAATCGATGATAATTTTAATGAATTTAAAGACTTAATGATATTATAAACATAAAAAATCGAAGAAATAATTATTGAAAGATTTTCTAATCTAAAAAATAATAAAAAATAAACATGATTACAAAAATTTTATTTCATAAAATTATTATAAAATAAATTCTTTTTTTAATAAATATTTCCTGAGCGTTATAAAATAGTTTATACATAAATTGATGCATGAAATGTAAATTTCATATATATTTTCCTTTAATTCTTTTTACCATCTTTGTCCCATATAACATGTGTTATACATTAAAAATATACTTTTTATGATATTTTCATTCTTTTAAAGAAAACAAAATTTTTTTTATGTATAAATATTTGTATAATTATACAATTTTTTAAAAATACATTATTAAATTTCCTAGTAACTTATATTCTCTAACATTTATTTTGATACATATGGTCAATTGTTCAAATTGCATATATTTAAAAACTTATTTATTGCATTAAAAATATATAAATATTATTACACACTCATAGCTGAAGAATCATAATAACACGAAAAAGAAGAAATTTCATTTAAATAAATACGTTTAATGCAAGTTTGTGTAATGTTTGTTTATCAGTTACTATAAAGTTTATACTACTAGTTTGTACTACTGCGAGCGTCTATATAGTTTCAAATAAAATAGTGACTATTTCAATTATTCTTTTTCGGAATGAAATTTCTTTAAATTTTAATAGTTATGAGTTTTAAAATTATTTTATGAAAACATCAGTTTTGAGCTTTTAAGAAAATTCAATCTATTGTTTATGAATGTATAAATGAATTTAAACTAAAGTTTAATTACTTATTTTCGTTACGACAAACTTATCAACAATGAAATAAAATTTTTTTTGTATTTTTTAATCCATCATATTAACTATAAAAACGTTCATGCTCTGTTTTTATAAATAATCTAAAAATAAATAAATGTTAAAATCTCCACTTTTTCTAAAATATTTAAATGGCATTCAAAAGAATTTCCTAAGTAAGAATGTTAAAAAATCTTATATATTGACCTATCGCCCAATGCCCATTTTCCCCTCTTAAAGGAAAAATAAAAAACGAGAAATTCATTAGTTCTATACCTGAGCAACAGTGCCAACAAAAAGTCTCTTCCGTGTCTCCGTTGCAGTAGTACCTCGTATTAGAGCTCTGCGTCATCGGTCAACACTTTTCTCTCTTTCTTTTTTTTTCTTCAATCTAACTTTTTTTTATTTTCTTTTCTCTTCTCGCCTCTCTTCTTTCCTCAAAATATTCCGTGCGTGGCTCTCTTCTTAAAAATAGGTACAACCCGCACTACTATATACTGCGCCTCTATACGTTCGTAAAAGCTGCAGATATCTTTTTTCTTTCTCTTCTCTTCTTCTTCTTCTCTTTTTCCCCTCTTCTTTTAACACAAGTTTAAACTTCCACGCACTGCGTATATAATACCGTCTATACCCTTGTCTGTTCTTGTTTTATTTTTCTTTTATTTTTCTACGTTATAGACGCTCTCTCTCTCTCTTTTGCGCTCTCGTTTCTCTTTTCCTAAATTTCTTATCTATCTTTCTCTCGCTCCTCTCTCTATCTCTTTCTTTTAATATTTTCGTTTCACTTTATTTTCCTTGTACGATCTGACGATCCGATACATTAAATTTTAAATGTTTTTTTTTTCTTACGATGAATTTTAATAACAAGTAAGCTCAATTTATTTAGAACTTTATAATTTATCTTTTTACCATTGAGTTGGAGGACGTTGAATTTAGGATTTTTTTCTTCTTGATCTTTCGAAATTTCTTATACGTAGAAGGGAAAATCTGAAAAAGCTCCCTATCGGCTGTCCGTACGTCACACGTTGGACTCGGCCGTACTTTAAGCCAACAATATCAGCTGGCTTGACTACTATTGCTTCTTCTGCACTTAGCATCCATTACCGATAAATCTGTAGCTTTTATTTAACCTTTTTTTTTCAATTTTTATACCATTTAACAGATTAATCGGATTACTTTTTTACTAAGTATATACAATGGATAATCAAGTTTTATACTCAAATTTTTAAACATTTAATCTTTAAAAAAATCACATTAGATCTTTTTTTCTTTAATTCAAATTACAATGTATCTTTCTATAACAAGAGCTTCGATGGTGAGATCAACTTCGATCATTCAGAGATCAAAATACAAATTTAAAATTCAAAGATGGGCATACACAAGTTCCAGTAGTATTTTTATATTCAACGCACACTATAAGAACAACCAATCACACACCGAAAAAAAATTGAGATAAGAAATACATCATCGAACGGAGCCAGCCGCCGTTGCTTATATTTTCTTAATATATATTTTTGTTGTTATCTAATTATCAACTTGTTTATTATTTATTAACGTGTTATTAATGTTGTTTCTATACTCCTATTATCACGTTATCACTAATGCCACACACATGTACACACAAAGCTTATTTTTTATATATACTCTTATACGCGCGCCAGATTTGACTACTGAAGCTTTTTTCTGGCTTTATTTTTCTACTCCACTTTTATTATCTACGCTCAGCTGCAGGGACTCTTATCTTTTTACGGAGGAGTCTGCACTTGCCTTATGGCTTTTATTTAAATATTAGATATTCAACCGAAAATTCTTGATATGACTTGCAAGCTTTATTTATTTTCTTTAAAATTACTTTTTCTTTATCACAAGAAAAAATAAACTCGTTACCCCATATACAGTAATAATAAACAATGGAGCAGATATACATATATTATATATTGTATATATATACACCGCGCCTCTGCCTCCCCGTCGGACGATCAATCGGAAAAGCAGGACAGCAGCAGCAGCAGCAGTAGCAGTAGCAGCAGCCAGTAGCAGCAGCCAGTAGCAGGCGTACTACTTAAATATCTGGGTGAACTTGCTTGCTATATAGTATTATGTATGTACGTTTTATGTATACGTTTGTGTGGTGTGTGTGTATGTGCGCAGAGAGAGAACGCGACGGAAGTGTCAATGACAGCTGCGGGGGTGCCTTAAACTCTTGTATACATATATATATATTCACGTATATAGCACATATATACAACACAGATTTAAAAACACGTGCTGCACGTTAGATGAAAAAATCAATTAACAATTAGCATACTATTTATCTTTAGACGATTTAAAAAAAAAAATTTTTTTTCAACAATTTTTAATAAATTTTAAAAATTATTATTTTCTTGAAATTTTTTTTCTTTAATTTTAGAAATAATATTTATTTATAGGAAATACCCGACCGACGGAGAAGGAGATGCGCGCGACACCGCGGTTCGCGCGCGACTGAATTCTATAGTCGCCGGCAGGGTTTAAGGTACTTGCAAGAGGGAAAGAGAGAAAGAGACTCTCATAGTTTCCGAGCGCGCGCATATACCCAATAGCTGCTGCTGCTATATACATGTGGCGCAGACGTATATATATAATGCTGCGCCTGCACGACATCCAGAGAAACAGACGAAGAGAGAGAGAGAGAGAGTGTAAAGTGCGAGCGAGTGTGAGAGCGCTAAGAAAACGAAACTGAAATTCTCTTTCTCACTTGCTTATATAGGCTTAGCTTAGCTTATATACATGCATATACATATGAAACTGTTTGATGCTGCTGCTGCTGCTGCTGTTGGTTAGCCGTTGCAAAGTAAGATTCACGCACCGTTGAGCTGGATCTTCGTCGAGAACGCATTGCTTTGCATCGACTTCTTTTTTGGTTTTTTGTTTTCTGTTTTTTTTTGGAGAAGGGAGATTCTTTTTTTTATGTTTTTGAGTCTTTTTTTTTAATGACCACTTTATGCAAAATTTTTGGCTGCACGGATACACACACATGGATTTCTTCAGGTTTCTGTTGGAATTCCAATGGCAGGAAGATTCTTGAACGAATTCTTGTAGTTTTGCGCCGATAAGCCTGAATATTTTACATGCTTTTTTTAATTTATTTATCGTTTTCTTTTTTCGTTCAGATTATTAAATTCTATCTATTATCAGTGTAATTTTTGATCGAGTTCATTAATTTTATTACGAATCCATTTGAGTTCATTAATTTCTCATAACGATCTATCGAAAAATTATATATCGATATAAATAATAATTAAAATCACATCTAATTATCATAAAACCATACGCGCGTTTGCATAAAGCTTGATATTACGTCATCTAACAATATTTATCATTGAAAATCGATTATTTAAAACTTATTATTCAAAATTAACAAGCTATGAAGTATTTATTAAATTGATACTTCATACAGTTTTGCGATAAATCTTTTAGCCATAAGTTTAATAAATAAAAATGTCAATAGGCTGTTTAAACTGATTTGCCGTTGCGGAGAGCTTGTTTAACTTTAAAATAAAACAATTCTTAGATAATAAATGTAGAGCGAGCTGATACCAAGACAAGCTAAATAAGAATGTTAAATATTGCTTTGTGGTAGAACTAAGCGTTGATTTGAAAAGTGGAGAAAAAAGTTTTAATTATTAACTTGCTATTTTCAGTATGTGTAATTTTGAATTAGATTAAATATGACTTTTTTTCTTGTACTATCTTCGATTTACAAAAGAACGTAACAATATGTTGATATAATATTGTTTAGGAATGTCAAATTACGTTGAATACTTTGAAAAAAAATATAAATAAGAAAAAAAACAAGAGACTTTCTAGTTTTGCGATAATGATCGAGTAAAACACGAAATACTTTTGCAAGTTTATGTACGTGTCACAATAATTTTTGCATTTAAAATTGAGCAAAATACATTATTTTGCATAAGGAATGTACTGGTGCAACGTTTAGTAGTTTTTTGATTTCACCTCTTTCTCTCTCCATAGTTATATTTGCAAGTTACGCTTAATGTCAATGCGCGAACTGTTTACATTTCGCAAAAATTTTATTTATGTGAATAAATTTTAGCCTCTCCGTTGACTATGGCTTTAAATAATGTATTAGCTTTTGAATTCCTCGATAATGTTTCTAATCATATTAAACATTGTCGATTCATTTTGTACAATATATAGATATTTTTTTTATAACATTCTTTACTATTCAGTTTTGCTCTATTTACTTTGAGTTCCATTCAAATTAAGTTGAGATTTTTTCTCTTATATATAGTCGACTCGATCATAAATCTAAATTATTTATTAGTTGATTAACAAGTAAGAAAGTCAATAATTATTAGCCATTTTACTAAATGATGAGACAGTTACAATTATTTTAATGGTAATTGATTTGACATTTACTTAATTTACATAAACAAATATTTATTAACATTACTGATTATGTTAACAGGAAAAGTTCACACCCATAGGATGATAGATTATTTTTCCGAGACTTCAAGAATCGGTTTTTTTTTAATATCTAGTATCTAAGCCCAGTATATCGACAATTTACGTTAACTAGTATACATGTACCCATTCATTTTTCACAGGAAAAAGAGATGGATATGGATCGGCGCAAACTAAATTCTCGTTTTAAACAAAACAAAATATTTTGTCTTATAAAATTTATACTTTGAAATTTAAATTTATTAATAATTAAAAAAATATAAATATAATTAAAATTTTTATTACGATTTATTATTAATAAAAATAACAGTTAAATTTAGAACTTTCTATAGCAATCAAAGTATGAGCATCGCAATGAAAACTTGTAAACTATCTAGTTTACAAAACTCATGAAAAATTACTAGAAGTTTTTTATAAAAGAGTCGAAAAATTATGATGAAAATTGTTCTAATAGAATACGATAACGTTATTGTCATTATAAAATTTAAAAGAATCTAACTCGCTCTTATTAACGTCAAAAAAATTTTAAATACATCAGATCTTTGTTCGATATTCCTACAGATTAATTTTTTTATTTTCTGAAAAGTTTATTATTCAAAAAGCGCAATGGTTTTCCCATGTAAATATTTACTATTCGTTCATTGATATAATTTATATAATAAATTTTAAAAATAAAAATTTCTCAGCTCACCTAATCTATTAAAAAAAATTAAACCCTAGCTTTCCAAAACAAAACTTTCACCATTGACAAGAGAAACAATGAAAAATTTCTTTATAACAATCAAGTCGATTGAAAAACCGCAGCATTCCAAAGTCCACCTTAAAGTAAAAGAGAAAAAAAGCTAAATAAATACCTTAAACCCAAAGAATCTAAGCTTATATAAACAAAATAAAAACAATGCAGTATCAATGTAGTAGTACTTTAAAAAGCGCTACTCAATTTAACCGCAAGTAAAATGGGTTGCGTATTAGGCCGATAATAGTTGTTGGCCATATTGTGTTGATACTCAATTAAAAGCTCGTTGCTGTTTTTTTTTCTTTCTTCCTTTTTCGCTTAATTGAGATTTAGATAAGCTCAACGACTTCCTTTGTAAGCGCGCACCTTGTAAATTATGACGTGTTTTGTAGTATATGGAAAGAGTATAATGAATATAGATTTTTTATTATTAGCTATTGATAAATTAATTACTGTATACCTCATAGGGAATTGAAACAAACGGTATTGAAAATTTTTAAAAACAAATATTATTTTCAATAAATATGATTCATTAAGTTTTTTGCTATGATTGAAGAAAAATTCGATAAACAATAAAAATATTTTTTATTTTTTAATTTTATATTATCAATAATATAATTATGATTTTTGAACTTTTAATGATGTAATCATTTTTTATTTTGCTGAATATCAGGACAAAAATTTGCTTTAATATTTTTTTCTCAAGTATGTGAAGCTTAAGATTGTATGGGTTATACAGTCTGTGTCAAAAGTTAGTTTTTTAGAAAATAGACTATATTTTTCAGTAGAAAGTAATTATTCAATTTTTAGCTTAGTAACTTATTAGATAATATTAAAACAATCATTTTAAACTTTGTTTCATTTAAATATAATGAATTATTAACGAGTTATAACATTTTAAAGTTTATAAATTTTACACAAATCTAATGTAATCATAAATAATAATGCCAAACTTTCAAAAATGATTTTATTTGATTGCAACAAATTTTATTTTGTTCAGTTTAAAATTTAGAATCTATTGACGAGGATGGAATTTTTATTTTTATTTTTTATTTAAATTTATTGCTAATTTTCTATGATAAAACAGTAAGTACCGTCTGAGACATATACATTTTTTCTAGCATATGATGGTTAAACATTTTTATAATAATTCAGCTTTTAATATCAAACCTTAAATTTTTTATTCAAAATTACTTCATAAGTAAAATGAAAAGAAAAAAATCTTGTCAAAAAAAAGTTTACTCGAATAAGCAAACCTTTAGCACAACGCAAACTTCAGAGCAAGATGATACAGACTTAAATACGTGGATGACTATCCGTGGTATGCACGATGCTAGTGTAAATTGCGGCTAGCGTGTGTGTAAAACGCATAGTTTTACAAAAAGAAAAAAGAAAATAAAAAAGAAAGCTAGTAAAAAAAAGAAGGGTAAGCGAGAGTAGTATGTTGAGACTGCTTATAACGAGGGACTCTATAATGCATGGGACGTGATACACGCGAATATGTAGCATAAGGAGGCTTTTTATCGTTGAAAATTCAAGTCTTTTCTATGTTTTTTTGAGTTTTATTTTTTTTTCTTCAAATAGTTACAGAGTATTTAGTAAGTTGAAATTCTGATTTTATTTCAAAGGATTGACATTAAATATTTTATTTAAACTATCGATTTTTATAAAATATTAATATTAATTTAAATTAACAAAAAGATTTTAAAATATATGGACAAAACACGTATCTTAGATATTTGAATTTAAATGATCATAAAAATAAACCACACTAAGACCCTAATTTTAAATGTTATCCATATTTGCAAATTAAAAATTTTTGTAATATTTATAAAATTTTGCTGAAAATTCTGACAAAAAATTAATTTTTTTACAAAATTTTTTTCAAAGAATTTTAAATAATAATTTTTATTACAAATAAAAATAAAACCAACATAAAATAACTTGTTTAAAACATTAGCAATGTTTAAGTTTTTTTAATTATTAAAAAAAACAATATATCTGTTGGTAATCTTGTTTTATTCTAATGTATAATAAAATTTGAATATAAGATAAAAAACTGTCTAGACCATAAACAATATAAGAAAATGAAAATTTATTAATTTGTGTTACAACTATATAAATATATAAAAATATAATTTAAATGTTAAGAAGCTAAAGAAAAATAAATAATTTTTAATTTTCTAGATCCACGTGTATATTAAAAGCCGCGACTAACACGTTAGCTATTAGTTTTCTCAAAATAAATTATAAATTATTTTTATTTTATAAAAATAACTTGTTTTTCGTATTCACAAATATTTATCAATAAGTGGAAAATTTATTATTTTAATTATCTTTTTTATAATTCATTTTCTCAAGCTATTTTTTTTGTTAAAAGTTGCATCATTAAATGTTGTTTATTTTTTATTTAATTTAATGAAAATTTTGTATAATAAAGTGTAATAATTTTTTTTTGTTTTGAAATTTTAGTTTAAAATGATTAGATTTTCTTACATGAGAAATAAAGAGCAATAGCTGATATTAAGGTTTTTGTATTTTTTTTTTAATGGACTTATAATCATCAGAAATAACAAAATATACCGATTAAAATTTGAACTAGTTAAAATATAAAAGCTCAGTAAAATATTTAGATCCCTTAAAATTTAAAAATACAAAGTAGAAATTTTGTTATTAAATTTTTTTATAGAAATTTATTATTTCGAACGAGTGAGATCCAATTATTAGTATGTTTTTTACCTCCAGATATTTGAAAATTCAGTACTAAAATTTCTGTTCTATGTATTCTTGTGAGTTTTTGCATTTTAACTAGTCGAAATTCTAATCAGTACATTTTGTTTTAGTTTTAATGACCATAATACGCGTTCGAATTTTCGGGAATGAAAAGCTTTCAGCGAGATGAAAAAAACCCTCGAATAATCAGATCTCACTCATGATCAAAATGTACATTCGAAATTTGGGAAATTGGAAGTTTGCAATGAGGTAGAAAAAAACTTTCCAATAATTGGATCTCACCTTGGTACGGAAAACAAAATCAATTTCGAAAACTATATATTCCACAAGGCTTATAAATTTAATGAGAAGTTCAATGGTTCCTAAACTATAGTTACACGTATAAAAAATATATTTTTTTGTACATATCAAAATAATGACGATAGCTATTTTATGAAATTTTACCGAAAGTGATTTGTGAATACGCACGCATATTCTATGCACATATTCAGCCATACATACGTACTCATTCAGACAAATTTTTTATAAAAATAATATATTTTTATTCTTTTTATCTCAAAATTGACTCAGATAATAATATTTGAAAACGGATTGATTTTATTATCAGGAAGTTTCCTATATAAGGGGAAAAATTCATTTTTAGCGTAAAAATGAATTTCGTCTAATCTTAAGTAAATTTCTTTTTTTTTATATTCCTCGTGTTTACAAAATATTTTAGAACATATGCGTTGCTCTACCAGTACATTGTATTAAAAACGATCAAATCAACGAAATGACCATATGACGCTACCATATGCTATTCAATAAATTGAACTTTTGACTAGCGTAACATTATTTTTTAGTCAAAAATTTGTTCTTCTTTTTACTTTCTAATACAAAAATTGTACATCAAAAGCCAACAGAATTCCCATATATTTCAAAAATTGTATATAAGTTAATATATATAATAAAGACAAAATTTTTTATTTTATTTTTGTCATATCATAGGTATTTTTAAATCAATTATTAATTTATAAATATTTTTGGACTAATTTATCTCATTATCATATAATCTAACAATAATATAATCTATTTTACGTGCTATAAAATTTTACAAAAAAATACAAAACATACATTTTTTTCCAAAAATCCAGCGTCCCTCTTTGATAGTTACTATACGTATTTATATTATATAAATTTTATACTCTTTATTTCGTACCACAGAATACGAAATACTGATTCTTGTCGAACAACAATCGTCAAATCGTGATTTTAAGTGTGATCCCACATATATATGTGTATCCCTTCTCCCTGTGCTTGGAAAAAACATCACTAACAGGCCTTAAATAATTAAAATAATAAATCTAACCGTATGCGCATATTGAGATATTGCTTGCTCGGAATTTCTATTTTTAATCAATCTAATGAAACTAAGAATAATAAAACTTTTATTGAACTACACTAAAGGAAATCGTATAAGCATTTTTAAATGATTGTTTAGTTCATCTAAAGTAAAACTTTAGTTCATCTATTTATTTCAATATATTATGGAAAATATTAGATTTTACTAATTTTAGTTTTTCTACTTATGAAAGTGAGAAAATAATAAAATTAATAAAATTAAAGATTTATCAAAATATTAAAATATTTTTAAATATAAATATATAACTAACAATAACAATTATACCTTATAGTTTTGCTGCAACATGTAGTCATCCCTCTGCGGCAGCTGGATTATCTGTTAAAAAGAAACGATAATGAATTTTAAAAAATTATTCTAATATTTCGAATTCGCATTATTCCTAATCAATTGTAATAAATAAAAATCTTATTCAACTAAAATTCACAGAAATTTTATACGACTAATTCATAACAAACTACTTTCGTTAAGAAAAAAAACTTAATTTTTTAAATTGAATCTTTAACATTGTTTTGCAACGAGCAATAAATAAATCAAAGACAAAACATAATTAAATTTCTAATTCGTTGTATTAACGATCGTCCTCAATTGTTGTGCAATAAAATTGACTAGACTTTTGATGACGCCGCTTTATCTTTGTAAAAGAAAATAAAAGTCTCTCTCCATCTCTCTTACTTTACAATCACAATCTATGTATGTATATATATAAGCGCCATAGATTTTTTTCGCATAACGATTTGCTGCTCGTTGGTACAAGGGGCGTTCGCGTCACTTGCGATTTCCGCGATATTTTATTTTTTTTTTAAGTGTGCCACACTTATGTAATAAGCTTCATAAACTTTCTCGCACGCTTATATACAAGTGACAGTTTATAATAAGCGCACATATAAATTACGCTCCGAAGTTTTGATACCTTGTGTATAAAGTGTAAGGTTTCTTAGGAAAGTTTAATCATATTATATTAATTAATATTTTTTTTTCTTTTCGATATTGTTACGGATTAATTAAAAACTGATTAATAAAAATTTTTTTTGACTTAATAATAAATTTTTTATTAATTATTACTTACGCTGTATATAGCTTTGATTTTTCAGCTATACACAACACCGTGCCGCAGCTAAAAAAGATAAAATATTCTATTCAATCTTGAACTTTTTTCATTTTATGTTCTGCAGCGATATTAATATATTTTATTGGCAATATCCAATTTAGAAGTCTTCAGTGGCTCAGTCGGTATGAGTGATGAATTCGTAACCCGAGGGCTCGAGTTCGAATCTCGCTTTCGACCGATTAATACAAGCACCACTGTACGTTAGAAGTGCTTTGTTCACGAACACACTAAGAAACCTCCATCGGAGATTGAATTGAAACTCAGTCAAAGATGAATAAGTTATAAGTACTAAATTATTTATAATATTATCGGACAATTTTTAAAAATTTCCTTCACTTCACTAATTTTTTTAACATACTTAATTTAATTTTTTGGTTACACTGTTGAAAATAATAGAATTTTGCTTCGAATACATTACTGAAATTTTTATTTTAACTTTAAATTTTATACAATTTTATACAATTGTACAGTAAAATTTCGGTAAAATTATTCATTTTCATGCTTAATTGCAAAAATTAATGTACAGACTGGAAGTTAACTTCCAGTGTTACATTAAATTTTATGGTTTTTTATAACAGTGTATATAATCTGCACTATCTAAAAATGTACACTTTTAAGAAGCTCTCAAAAAAAAATTAAGTCAGAATAATAGTTAAATAGTTTATTTTTTAAAACGATTTTTGAGTACGTGATCCCACAGAATTATGACGATTACGGGTTAAATATATTATTTTTAAAGTAACATATAAAGAACCATCGTAAGCTTAATTTTTAATAAGCAAACGAAAACTCTGATTAAAAAAAGTTATTAATATTTTAATATTATATTTGTGATGATAAAGTTAAGATTTGAAAAAAAAACTAACAGTTAACAATTTATCTATTTTTATTTTTAGTTTTATTTATAATTTTTTCTTTAATTCTGATTTATATATATTTCCCTTTTTATTAGTAAAATTGTTAAAAGTTTTAAATTTTCACAAAAAATTAAAAATTTAAATTGTTTTAAAATTTTTTTATTTTTTTAATATTTTAGTTTTCTATTTTATAATTGCTTAGTTTTAATTTTTCATTTTTCTTTTAAAAAATAAAATAAAAAGAAAAACAAACAAAACACAACCACAACACCAACAAAAAAATTTGTATCAAAATAGATAATCTCTTCAAAAAGAAAATTAAATAATTCTAAAATTCAAAATCCTAACAATTGCCCTTTTCTCCAACCAAACTTTAAAGTCAAAAAAAACAAAATCCGGATAAAATATTAAAATCTAAATTAAAACTAACAAAACTGTTGCATATCCTAATTTATTTTATAACTTTAATAAATCTTGTAAAAAATAAATACTGATATTAGAAATTTAAATACACATTATTACAAGTAAATTAATTTCTGATTTACTGTTTAACGAATTTTTTTTCAAATAATCTTTTACAAAGTAGCAATTTGCATTGATTTTACAACTCTACTTATACTCAGAATACAAGTGTACGTTTCGTAGTGTATATATGTCCTACGTATTAGAATATTAAAACATAAAAAAATAGAAAATTTATTACTCAAACAACAAAATTTTTTTCATTAGATTAAATAAATTATCTTTCCTATATTAATTAAGTTGAAATAAAATGTCTAAAAAAAATAAGAAATGTGTAGGGTGGATAAGATGTTTGATATATTTTTTTATTGAATATTATAATAGTCAAATCTAATTTATGAATATTTATCACAAATTCATTCGAGAATAAATCTTACAACTTATACGGATTATGATGGATTGGATGGTATATATTTTTTCTTATTTGGTCAACAAATTCTGATAGCAAAATTTATATCGCGTCCATTAGTATTTTTGAATGATGATGTTACAGAAAAAAAATATTTCTGTAATCAACATTAAAATTAGAAATCATAACATAAAATCATTTTTATAAAAGTCATTTCATGTAAAATAGATAAATTAACTCCTGAATAAAAAAGGGTATATCTATGTTTAACGTTATTTTTAAAATTGTGCAAATTATAGTGAAAATATTTCTTTGGGTCTTTAGTTGACCCATTATTTTTTACCAGAAAAATCTAATTTCAGAAGTAGAAACTCGTTAATCTTACGGTCATTTTCAATATCGTTGATATTATTGTAATAAGAGGAATTCACATTTCTAAGATTTATGTTTTTAGATAGAAGATCCACAGAAACATAATTTATTTTGAAATGCCCTTTATTTATTAAAGGTATATTTTTTTGTTAAGAAATTTAAAAAAATCATTTAAATATTATCTAATTGAATCATTTTTTCGCCTTACTAAATTTTTTTTTTTTCAATTTTGATTGATAATAGAAAACTGTATTTAAGAAACAAATTTTTAAACAAGTTTGTGTTTTTATGAAAAATATTTACATTTAAACTTTAGACAGATTTTACATGGAGTATTTCATGACCAATTTACTTTATGAATTTAAGAATTTCAAAATTGTTAAATTCCCCACTAAATGTCCCGCAATAAATGTTTTTTAATTTAAATGTTTTTTTTACAAATAAAAAGTATTTTCATCAAATAGTAATAATAAAAAAATGTTTATTTTATTTCAATTCAGTTTAATTTTAAACAAAAATATTCAAGAAAAAAAAAAACGAAAAAAAAAACTAAATGAGCTTTATGACGATAGATCGATGGAACGCGTGTTTAACACAACGCAACAACGTGACTGGCGCCTCTCTCTGCACGAGCACGAAAATTGGCAAGTGTTTTGCCAATTCGGCGAAGTACTCGGATTTCTCCTCTTTTTCTGCACCATACCCTTTCTTAACTTATGCGCGACTTGCATTAGGTAACGCACGCATAGTAAATTCCCTATGGAGAAACGCATTTTTAAAAATATTCTATGAGAAGACGATATTGCAGAGGCGTAAACTTTCGTTTTCTTGGAACTCAAAATAGGAAAAAAAAACAAAATAAACGTTCTTGTGTTAATATTATAATTGGCCAATCAGAGTAATTCAAACTTATTGTTTTTTAAATTTTGAATTTTCAACACGAATAACAATGAGCTGAGTATCACTGTTTCAAGTAATCAAGCGGCGTTTTAATGAATAAATATTATTTATGTGCTTTTAAAAGTCTTATGATAAATCATGAGACTTTTAAAACGTATTTAGTGTTATGATGCTAAATTCGACTGCGTTACATAATACGCCCGGTCCAAACATCAACTACAAAGAATAAAAAAAATAATGTCGTGCGTTATATAACTATGGAATAACAAAACAAAAAAAAAATAAATCTGATGAAATACATTTGATTTTCAAGTATAACTTTTGAAATATTGATTCACGAATTGTTAATAATTTAATATTATTTTTATGTCTGAAATTAAAAGTTATTTATAAAATCTATATTTTAGTTATGCAAGAAGTGATATTTTAAGTAAATAAATAAAAATCTTATAGTATGTTACGTTTATAAAAATACAATAACATTGTTGAAAATTTAACAATTAAATATTTTAAAATAAAATTTAAAAATCTTTCATAAACATCAAATGAATATTTAAATGTCTGTCTATTTGTTTGAATGAAAACATTTTAATACGTTGAACAAACTATAAGATAAAATACCAATGATTGTCCAAGTTCTGGGGCGATTTTCAAAAAGTTTAACACCCAAATATTTCATCTTTTTAATATTTATTTTACGAAACTTAATCAAATAAATAGTTGATGAACATAAATAAAATTTTTTCTAAAACAATACAAAGTATCTATAACACCAAACGAACGACAAAATACTGTTAGATCAATGCTTCGCCAGTTGAATATTTTATAAGATTAAAGCATTGATGAATCGCGGGAAAAGCCTGCGTACTCATACGCTTTACAAACATTTACACGTAACAAAGTGAAAATGTTGAAGAATATAAGATTATGTTAGTATTTATAGTAAAAGAATACAGAATTTACTATCGGCCGTCACATCTTTATTTATTATGCAACATTTACGGAATGCTTAAAAATCTACTGGCGCAATCTAATTTTTTTTCTAAAAAGGAATTTATAAATTATTTATAAATTCGAGGAAAAAAGTGTTTTTGTTTATGTTTTTGGTATTATGTTTCAAATTAATTAGATTTAAGTTTATGAATTTTTAGGTTTTAATTATAATATGATAATTAGAATAAAATCAACTTTTTTATATGTTCTTTTCAATTTATGATCATGAATTGGGCAATAAAAATTATTACATCGAATTGCGTTGTGAATAACAAATTGAACATTTAGATAAGTTTTTCATCTGATTTTGACTTCTTGATCTCTTCATCAATGTACTATACAATTTATTTTAGTAAATATTTGAGTTTTTGATTTACAATTTGTTGAAAAATGTTAATTTTTTTACCATGATTCTTTACCGTGTTAGTTTGGTTTTTATCGTTGTTTTCATTTAAATTTACATCTTTTAAACATTACATATCCTTTAAACAAAAACTTCATTTAAATTGTCTTTATACGCATTTGTTAATCCAGTGACTCGAGAATTTACATTTCATTTTGCAAATACGAAATTCAACTTGATTTTATAAACTAAATTATAGATATTTAATGCAAATAAAAAATTACTAAAATTATTCTTGCAGTATTTTCACCTTCACCTTGACAATGACAAAGTTCTATCTGCTCAGGAAATTCTATAAAGAAATTTCACGTCGATATTCACAATAAAAGAGAAGAAAAAAGAAGGCAATATAAAAACGATCAAGTTAGAGAAAAAGATTCCGAAAAGAAGGTAAATAGAAAAAATAACCTTCGTGTCTTTTTATTTTCCTTTTCTTGCCTTAGCAGTGAAAATGACAGGAGCACACAACGCGCACACATGGTCCCGATCTAACGATTGAGTACCGCAGACGACGACTTTCTTCTTTCTTCCTTCAGCAGCGAAGGAAAGACCGAGTCTTCCTTCACAGGAAGCAAAAAATAAAAGAAAAAGACGATCTATATATACATATCGTTCTCTTTCTTTTCTCTATCCCAACAAAAAGTATCGGTTTTCCATCGGGTCATGCGCGCCGGTGTCTGAAAAGATCTCTCTTCTCTCTTTCAGTTTGCGGGGGAGTATATACACAGAGTAGACGATAAAAGCCAAAGGAGACGAGAAGAAGGAAGAAAAGCGAAGCACGATGACCTTGGGACATTGCAAAAAAAAATAAAGGAAGAAAATAAAAAAAAAACGAGCATAAAAGTGGGGATAGGACCTTCAGCAAGGTCACCGTTATCCTAGGCTTCTTTTCTGGGCTTCTATATACTTGCTGCCGTTGCCTCTCTTCTCGGGTGTGTGCTGCTGCTCTTGGTGAAAGTATATAAAAGCGAGCGAGAGTGAGACTCGAACTCCGTGAAGAATGAGTGGTAGGAACGTTGCCTTTTTTTTTGACACTCTTATTGGAATTTATTGATCTTAGAAGAAGGGTGAATTTAAAGATTGATAGGATATGCTTACATAAATTTACCTTTTTTTCTTCTTTTATTAAGAAGTATATTTTTTTAGTTGTTTATGGCTTCGAATAAGAGAATAACTATGAATAGATGTAGCGTTTTGCTCTAGAATTATTTACAGGGGACGTCTAGATACGTGTTCTTTTATTAGGGTTCTTTATTGCGATAAACTACACATTTTATTTTATTTTCTGTTACACGTGGAGTCTTATGTTAACTGTTCACTTGGTCGTTTTTTTGTTGAAAGTAATGCAGTTTTTTTCAACAATAACTGTACTCTCATTAAAAATTTAATTTTGTTTAAAATTAATTAATATATTTTAGAAAATTTTCATTAATTTTATGATCTAAAATATTGGCAAGATGATATTTTGACCAATTTTGGTCGTATTAAGGATGTGTGCACGTTCTTAAATGGATTTTTTTATGAATCTGTACATGTAACCTTATAAACTTTTAATGATTGCCTCAGAATGGTTATAGGAAAATATTTTTCTAATAATTATAATTAACGATTGTCATTTGAATAATTTCTTCTTTGCGTACAGAAAAAAAGCATAAGCTATTGTTGTACCAAGCAAACGATAAAAACAATTACCGTGAGATTCGATTTTATTCAATAAAAATATTTCTTTTCTTTTGTATATATTTTTGTGTACTTCTTCATACATAACTTGAAAAATTTAGATGAATTATCGCAAAATAGACAATAAATTCAACTGAGAAACTCGTTTTTGGTTGGGAAAAAAATAAGACTTACTCGAAATATTAATGAAAATAAAGAAATATTCCATTATTTCGAATAATTATTCTACTACTTATGATCCTGGACTCAATTATTTGAGCTTTTTCATGACTAAGAATAAATGACACAAGTCAAATGATTTTTTTAGGACAATATTGATCAAGTTTATTTGATGGAAAAATGGAACATTTTTCATATGTAGTAATTATGGAAAATTTTTCTTAAAAATATCAATAGACTGGACGGAAAAGTTTCTAACTCTCCCGTCCAATGATTATCTTTCTAAAATTTTATTTTCAAATACACTTCAAAACTTGGAAAACAGAATTTCATCGATGTAGACCGCATTTGATTTCAGGATCAAAAGTTTTAAGATAATAATGCATATATAGGATACTGTGTACCAGTTTACAGATCTCATGAATGTAAACGATTGCTGAATATATGAATTTCATTGTCAAAACCAAAATTATGGTGAAAACAACAATACACAAAATATAAAATTCTTAACTTTAGTGTAACTTCTTAAGTTTTTATCTGAATGAGTTGGAATACTGATAAGTTTGAAAATGTAAAGTTGTACTGTAATAAAAAAAAATGGTTACTATCAAATAAAATTTTCATGAGGTTTCCCAATATACGTCAATATACGTCAGTATTTTTAATATGGGATTCAATTTTTTTAATTCGTTCATTAAAATAAGTAAAAGTAAAAATTGTTAATAAAAAAAATCAATAATGAACAATCTTTAGATGATTTTTCGTAAAAAACATTTTTATTTGTTAAGTAAAAAATGAAATATTGAATGAAAATAGAAGCACAAAGATTGTTTTTCTAAATAAAAAAATAAGAAAGCAAAAATAAACAAAGAATTTCATTTACTCGAAGAACTTTACAACCCTGAAATAATAGCAATAGCTACAAACTATATACGACGTTATATGCAATGATGACAGATCGAGTTGCCGCTCAGCCATGGCGGTACTTTTGGACCAATTAAACACTATATAATGTACCAGGAAATGCCGAACGATTATTGTCGTCTGGCCCATATCTTTCTCCTCTCTCTCTCTCTCTCTTCAGTGATGCACACGCAACTATGTACATGTGAGTGTACGTACATGCTTGCGTGTACATGTGTATGCTACAACTTCTCTCGATCCCTTCATTGGGCTTCATTTCTATTTGCCTTTCGAGCAAGCAACCATCGGACTTTTCTTCGCTAAGCTCATCCATAGACTCTCTCACGCTTTAGACGAGCCCAATTATTGCGCGGCATCATCATTTACTACGATATTTTAGCTTCTCAATTACGATGCGTTTATTCTCAATGTCTTACTTAATTGAAAAACAAGTCTTGATTAGTTTTTTTATTTTCTTTTATTTTTTCTTTACTAAGTGATAGCTTCATTGAATGTTGTAATTATTAATCGCGTTTTATTTTATTATTTTGTTTAATTTATAGAACTACGTAATAATTAACATTATTTTACTTAATTTTAATACATTTTATTTGTAAATTAAATTTTGACTGACAAATAGAATTTTTTATTAATTACAAAATATTCATATTATAATTATTATTAATATAAAAATATTTAATTTACTTTTGAATCTTTCAATTACGTTTTTTTCAATGTCCCGAAGTGCCCAAGCAAAGTCGCGATAAAAAAAAGGAACGAATCAATGGAATCGTCACACTGAGAAAAATATCTGGATAAAGTTTATATAAACATATGAAATACATTAATATAAACGTACAACTCGGATATATACTTAAATAAATAATCTTATATATGTAATATTTTTAAAAAGATTTTTACTTTATTATAAAATAGCGACGCATCCCAACCTAAGATTTTTCTAATTATTCCAATCTTTGATAAAAATAAAATATAATTTAATAGTTTAAAAAATGTTCCATGTAATAATTAAATTAAAAACGTAGTTTTAGAATCAAAACTAAACGACTAAAATTTTTTTTATTATCGTCACTGTATTTATGCTGTCATTACGATGCTAAATAGCGACGGAGGTTTTCAATGTGTTTGTGAACAAAGCACATATATCGTGCACAGTGGTGCTTGTATCAATCGACTACCGAAAGCGGTATTCGAACTCGAGTCCTCGAGACTACGAATCCATCGCTCTACCGAGTGAGCCACTGACGACCTCCCTTTCAATTACGTTTTTCAACTAAATTAATTAAAGTGAATTAGCGCATGCTTTTTCACTGATCGATAATTTAAACAAATAACAACAATACGCTTTAAATTATGCGTAATCTTTTATCAAATGAATAGAAAATTGGTGCAATTGTTAATAAATAAATGTAAAAAAGTGAATAAAAAAGATTTTTCATAAGTGTAACGATAAAATTGTCTAGAAAAGTAATCAGTGACTGAAAACAAGTTTAAAATAAATTTTTCAATTGATTCAAGGTTTGAATAGAATAACAAACATCTAATACTATTTGTTATGCAATAATTATCAATCCTGCAGGATTTGTTTAGGCAAAATCTTAAAAAATTAACAAAAAAAACAGAAGAAATTTAAAATAAATGGTTAATTCAATAATTTAATTCTCGTTTTGTGTGTGACGATTCTCTCGGATAGATAAGAATGGCGCGTATCTATCTACACTGCACTTTCAAGTGTCAATGCACTGTGCAGTTCAATGTGAATGAGAGCACATTTTAAAGCTCGGTTAAAAAAAGTTAAATAAAAATTTTTACAAGTATGTTATGCTCTCGAGCTAATCTGGCGTATAACGAATGTGGCATGTTATTTATTGATATGTACGCAAATCATTGGAGAACACTGAAATTTTTCTTATTCTTTATTGTTCTTTTATTTTAATTTTATATGCGAAAGGCGTATAAATAAAATCAAATATTGTTTAGTGTATTTTTATTGAATTATTATTTATAACTGAAAATTAATATAAAAAATTAATTAATCATGTTCGCATATATTTATCATAAATTATTTAACAATATTTAATATTTTATTGTTTTTTACTGTATAAACATACATTCGAAATAAAAAAATTATTTTCTTTTAGTTTATTTATCTTTTAGTTTTTTCTAATATTACGAGAAAGTTCTGTTTTCTTACATTTTTAAACGATCCGTCTATTAGCATAGAATAGAATAAGCTAATTAGAAACCGGTTTTCGTATAAGGCAAAATCCTAATTTATAACTTTGTACCTCGTGACGCATTACATTGAGCGTATAATCTTGACGAAAAAAAAGACTTTGACTTTTATTGATATCCAGTTGATTGACAATAGCTTAAAAATTCAATATTTAGACGTATACAATATTTTGGTGCCAAGCGTTCTAGGCGAAAATGAATTTAAATTACAAATCAATGAATTTAGTGAGAATCAAGAATCCGATGTCCTTAAATAAGCGTCATAGTTTAAAAATTTTTAAAGTCTCACTTGATGTATTAATAGTTGAATATTCTTTAAATTTATGGAAGCTGAACAATTAATTATTTGCACAGGAAGTATTAATTTTTGTTTCTTTTTTTTTCCATAAAGTATGCGATAAATATAGTTAAAACTTTCTACAAACTGTTTCTATTATTTACATGTATTACTCATAGATATAAATATACTTTACAAATTTCTATGATCACAGAAGCACTTTGATCAAAGTACGATTATGTTTATGATTTATTATTATTGGAAATTTTTAATTTCCAATAATATGATAAACGATGTTACATAATAAATTATACAATTTTACAATATAATCAAATTATCCTGCAGTCTAGACAGATCTAGTTTTACTAATTGAATGTGTTTAGTCAAACTGTTTATAAAACTTTAAAAGCGTGTAACGGCGATCTATCTAGTCGCTTCGATAATCTGCCTTTATAAAAGTAGATGATTTTATCGAAGCCTTTTGTGCATTTTTACATTAATCTTTTATACAAGGAGAGTTGACGCTTAATGCGAGCATGTAAAAATCAACATTTTGTAATGGTTTACAAGTCAAATGAAGCCTCGTAAAAAATGTAAATTACCATTTGTTAAATTGAATAATTGGTGAAATCTTTTTCGTAAAAAGCCGAGATCGTGAGAACTCCTGCTGAACCTTTTTTGAATTATTATAAAGATTTTAGGTTACGATGATGCAAACGTGAATCATCTATCAATGCGTGAAAATAAAAGTAGAAAAACTGATGATTCGAGAATATTTTAGATACAATTAGGAAAATTTTTGGTATAGTGGAACAAATTTTTAACCTAGTAAAAATTTTAGATGTAGCAGGATTTTAGACTCAATCAGGAACATTTTAAATAAATTTGAATTAAAAATATTCCTTCACCTTTAGAGAAATCAAGGCGATTTTAAAATATTCCTAATCGTACTCAAAATATTCCTAATTATTCATAAAATGTTTTCCAATTCTGTTGAAAATGCCCCTACACTTTAAAAAAAAAAGAAACATTTGTGTTTCAATGTTTTTAATATAAAAACTGTTCCTGTTTGTGCAAAAACCAAAAAAAAAAAATTTGAAAAGTAACATTTTTACCTTCTCAGACATATTTTTGGAACATTTTCGAACATTTTGACTCACTTATAAATATTTTGAGACAAAATTCATTTCTATTTGGGTTTCGATCGAAATCTTGAAAAACCGGTTACTTGATCAGGCTTTTAAGAATTTTAATTGTGATTTATTTTTATTACTTTTAAAAAACTGATTAAAAGTATTATGTGATGAGCCGTGTTAGATCAAAATCAATCGAGCCATTCTTAAGCTATAGGTGCATAAGCACTCGCACGTTTTCTAAAAATAAATTGTTTTAAAGTGTATTTCTATAATGTTCTTTTTTCAACAATTTTTTTATTGTGATGAAGCTTTGTCTATCAATAACAAATTCAATACTTACATTTTATAATTTAAATTAAACTGAATTTCTATAATCTTAAAAAGACGATAGTAAAAGTTGCTTTTTTCAAAAGTCCAATTCATATAGCCAGTTTTTCAAGACACGACTTAAATGGCTCGTTTTTCTCAAAATATCCGAAATCGTTAGTTTTACAAAACTTTCGAAATAGACTGAAAAAAAATCAGCTGATTCTGCTACCCAAATAGATTTTACTTGGCAAACTAAAGTAACAAATTTTTATAAATTTATTTAGTTATTTTCAATAACTAAGATATTAATAATATTTCTTTTTTAGTTCAACTAGAAATATAATGCTATTATAAAAAAAATTATTTTCAGACAATTATTAACAGAAATCATGGAAAATTAGTATTTTTAATATTGATGTGGAGTTACTGTTCTCGACGTGGATAAATATTTAAATTTGAAAATAGTTTGGATGTAAAAATTTATTAATGATTGCTATTTTTGTATTATCTTCCTTAATTTAATCATAAAAATAATTATTCATGTTTTCAACAATCAATAAAATTAAATAAATTTGTGAAAACATAGTAATTAAATTTTCTGCACGAATCAACCTACTTGGATACGAAGCGGAATATGTTAATTTATTTTTCAATTGTACAGCTTGTTATTCATTATCGCAGTCGACATTACAAAATATTAAAATTTTTTGTGTACATTATTGTTATCATCGATGCTTAACGAGGTTAATCAATAGTTTGTGCAGATCTATCGAATTCAGTCCATCCTAGTTTCGTATAGACAACCTAGAAAAGCCTTTACTGTTTATACAGATGTTTCGATAAAGCTTCTATCGTAATAACTACCGCGATAATGTAAAATGTCTAATGAATGTCATTTCAGTTATTCCAAATAATATTTGATGTTGCGGACAAAAAGAATTTTTTTTTAAATATTCATGACGAAACTCTGTACAAAAACTGTAATGACATATACCACAATCGAGGAATTTCATGTTTTTCCTTACATTTATTGGGATTGGGATGACACAGCACAAATTTTATAAAGTATGCTAAAAGATTAGAAATGTCTAGATAAAAATTATTTAAAACTTTCGAAAATCTTCACATGTTTTAATAATGTTTAACCGCTCGCTTATCAATGATTACTGTAATTTTTATAGAAAAATTTTTTCTATGTAGCGAGTAATAAATATTGTTATAATTTAATAATTGAAACTGTTGTATAGCGATCATGCGTCAGAAAACATTATATAAACTTTTTTCGATTGTTGCTCGTTTCAGCTCCATAGATACATAGAATCTAATTAATCTGTTTATCGATACAGCGCGACAAATATTGCGCTACTGTATACGCTGATTATACGCTATGGGTCGGCAATCTCATTTGATCAACGAAAGTTCAAAAGGCTATATTAAGCTTTTTATCTCTCTTTTTTCCTTTTTATTTAGATCTAGAACAAGGAAGCGTAATCATATAGTTCATAGATATGTTAAAGCTGCTAATCAAAATATCATTGAAGTCTTATGTCTATTATTTGGCGCCATGGTTTATGCATGTTGTAACAACAATGATGATTATTAAATAGACTCAAAAGAAAATGCCGTTGCTTTGGGGCGAACGGTGGCTTATGCAAATGGTGCATTGAGATTAAGTGAATCAATCTATAGTTAAACTAGCTGAAGATTATTTAGTGACCACTATGATGCTAAGTAATATAAAGAAAATTTATTTTTATATATTCTAAACGAACTAGAGTGAAAATTCCTTCTAATCGGAATTTCATTCTATTTTAATTAAATTTTTATTTTTGTTTCGAAAGAAGAATTCGTTTAAATTTCAAATAATTTAATATATGAAGATAATGCATGACGTAATAAGTCTACAATTAGGTAGTACGTAGCATATATTTTTTTTGATATCTAACAACATAAAGAAAATTACTTTACGCATAGTTTTTTTAAAAATCAAAGGATCAGACACTTGGCGTACACTAAATGGACAGAAAAAATCATGTTTTATGAATCTTTTTTATGAAATAAACATACTCATCAATTTATAAATATGACTTTGATAACATTAAAAAAAAATGTTATTCAATGCACAATGGTATATCTTGTCAAAATTTAACAATGCACTGTCAAATCAATAGAGCATATTATCGTTTTGATACAGTTTGCTATTGTTGACCTGTCTATTGAATCAATTAAAATATTTGTCAAATGTATAGTTAATCTTCAATCATCGTTTATTAATTATAATAGTTATTATAATTAATAAACGATAATTCATAGATTATTCACCTCATATATTAGTGACAGTAGGTATACCTAATGCCTTCATCAAAATTAACTAAAATTAAATAAATTTTATTAAAACGAAAAAAATTATTAAATATGAGTTACGAAAATCATCTTAATCGATTGGTTTTTTAACGCCATTTGTATTTTAAATGTTTCGATTCAAGTAATTTATATTTTACAAAACTTTCTTAATTTTATTAAACCACAATTAGTATGAAATAAAAAGAGCACATAGCCCATTTAAATAACATTGGCTATATGTCCTTTTTATTTCCGGACCTTCAAATGAATCTCATTAAAATGTTTTTTGAAAAATTTATTTAAAAAATTTTAATGATGTATGTAAATGTGAATTCTTAGATGCAAATGAAACATTGTAAACTCTTACTTGTCACAAATGAAACCGTCAGAGCAACGTCTCTCAATATAGAATTTTTTTGTTCTCAACAACAATAATTCCAATACATATGCATCGATCAACGATAACAAGAAATTTTGTCTCATGTCTTTTATCGCCTTACATAAACTGCCATTAGACTAAATCGAATATGATTGCGCATATGTATGTATATATACATACGATTTGTCCGAGATTTCTCATTCGAACAACACCAGCAGACGACCTAACCCAGATATTACAAATCTGCTAGTTGAATTCGAAATTATACAAATTTCAATTTCCAGCCAAACGCACGAAATGAACATGCATACATGGAAGCCTTTTGCTCTATACAGCCCATTGCGATTCCCTGGTGGATTATACATAAATACATATATAGAGCGCATGTATAATAATAAGAGTGCGAGAGCGAGCATAAGCGAGAGATCGGTTTCGCATCCGGTGACTTCAATCGAGCATATTAACCCCAGAGATTCATTATACTAAAGCAGAAGCAAATGCGATTAAACTGATGCTGCTGCATTTGGTCTTGTATATAGATGCAAGAGGGCAAAGCCTCATCTCTCTGTGTGAGAAATTGCTTTTGCCTTCCGGCCCGTGTGGCTCCTTTTTTTTCGTGTAAAATTATAATTTTGTATAAACAATATTGCCGAGATTATTAATGAAAGAACCTGGATTATAATGGTATCCTCTTATGTTTTTATGAAGATTAGAAGGTATGATAGTTAAAATATGTTTTAAAAATTTGATAATTTAATTTTTTTTTAATATTGCGAGGATAAAGATTTTTTCTTTTTAATTTTTATTTGGATATTTTAAAATACATTTTTCGGTTTTAATCTTAGAGATGATTAAGGGAATGTAAAGACATTAATTTAGCTTATAATATTGAATGATAAACTCAACATCCTCTGTAACTAGTGTATGAATTTGCTTGAAAATATAATGTAATAATATTTATGTTTTTATAAGAAAGTAATGTATTTATTTTCTAAAAGTATTTTTATAAGTAATTATTACTATAATTTATTTTAGTGGATAAGGTATGGATTTGAATCTTTACACTTCATTGAGGTGAATAATTTTTAATTCGTATTGTATATGGAATTTTTTAAAATCTTTTAAATATACATAATTCATTTGCTATCAGTTATTTGATAGCTTTAATTATTGATATAATCAAAGCTTATTAAACTTCAGTTTTAATAAAAAAAAACCTCAGAATTAATTTAATGATTTTAATTTTTTTTCTATTTAACGTCGCTAAATTAATGCTATTATTTTTATGCTAATTAACAACGGAGATCGTCAGTGTGTTTGTGAACAAAGCACATGTAACGCACAGTGATGCTTGTATCAGTCGGTCGAGAGCGGGATTCGAACTCGAGACCTCGAGATTACGAATCCATCGCTCTACCAAGTGAGCCACTGACGACCTCATCACCATGGTAATATTGAGGTTTTGATCTTCAAGAAAAAAAAATTAGAATATAGTAAGCCGTGCAGCATTTCCCCTGTCGAGCAAATTTATATACGTGTTTTTGTTTATTGTATATTTTCCTCTTGTTATCGTAATTTTTTTATTTTATTTCCCTTATCAATTCATATACAAAACAGAAAAGAAGATTTTATATTTTTGCACTAAACTCAATATAATTTAAAAATCTTTTACATGTTTTTTTCTTACTCATCTTTTGTTCTTCTCTCTCTCTTCACCGTAAAGAAGCATAGAGACTTTATAATGCTTCCAATGTATTTTGACATTAGCTATTCCCAGAAAGCAATTACCATTAAATTAGTAAATTAGACGTGGCCCTTAACCAGACTTTGTATTGCCAAAACTAGATTGGAATCTTTATATCTTCCCTTTCTCTGTTTTCTCTCTCGATTTTAAAGGCCTTTTTTAATACCGGACATCTGTTGGGATCCGAACTTCACTTCTTTTTATTCTCATTTGTCCTTATGCATCTTCGCCTTCTTCGAAACTTGCCAAACTTCAACTTCGCTTTAAGTCTCAAAGAGCCATTAATTCCAGGTTTACATATACATACATAACAATAAGCCCTATACCATCAAGAAGTTTAGCGAAGTAAAAAAGAAACGAAAAATAAAAACGAAATATGGGATACTAATTTTTTTTTTACTGCTGCTTTGAAAAAGTGAAAAGAGTATCTTTTTTTGCAAAAAATGATGCATTGGGACAAAATATCACGCTTGCGATACTTTAGGGGATTGAAAAGGGATAATACCAAGTATAAATGTCAAGAACTAAAACAAAAATGCTTAATAAATATAAAATGTAAAAAATTTACAATTGCAAAAAAAAGTTTCAAGAATTATTATCGATAATAACGAATAAGCTAAACATTTTTATTTTATATAAACCAAAGTATATTTTTTTCTTTCCGCGCTGATACATCATAACGACATAAATGATAAAATTTTCAACTTTTATGATCATTATGATTTACATCTAGTTATGTGTATTATTTTTTTTTTTTTTTTTTTTAATATTTTAGTAAAGTAGAAAAGCTGCGGAAGAATGTATTGCTAACAAAAAATTGCTTCGAACATTTACATCCTGTCCGTAAAAATGTAGTGAACTTTAATCCCTTTCAGATTTGGCATTCTTTTCTTAGAAGAAAATATTAAAATTAACTAAATTTAATTTTTCTAAGAAATTAACAGTAAAATTTATTTGAAATTCAGGTGATTGTTATGCAATAATAACAAATTATAAGATTTGTTAACAGCATACAGAATAATCCAAATCATTTAGTAAATTTATTCGTATAATATAAAAACTATTTTTAACATTTTAATAAGAACAATGTAAATATTAAACATTAAATGAATTTTTAATATTGATTAACAATTAATCACTAATAAATATTGTAATTATTAAATAATAAAATAGTTCAAATAAAATTTCTTTCATTTTCTTACGTAATACAAAATGTAACGAATTATCATTTAAATTTCAAAAACACCCCTCTTTCAAACTCATTAATAATAGATGTGACCAGTAAAATGATGCATCAACTCGTGTTCCTAACATTATTGTCAATGTAATCGAAAATTCAATCGTATACCAAATAACCAAGCGTCTTAGGCAACAGTTAGTCTGGAGAAAATTTACGAAGCATATTGAATTCGTCTCTTTCTCTTTTTTTTCTACTTTTTTTCTTTATTTTTAGAAAAAGTTTCTCGAAGAAAAGATGCCGAATCGTTGAATTATTGATGAAATTGCAAACTGCACAGTGGCGTGTGAATCGAATGCAAGCTTTTTGTAAATCCAACGCTTGAGTAAAATTCAGATGTTTTGACGGATAAAGTAGTGTTTCAAAAACTTGGTTACTCTTTGCGAAAATTAAATTAAATTAAAATAAAATTATAAGAATCGAAATATTAATCGAATTGTAATGTATAAATAAAATATTTTTATATACAAATTCATTGTATAAAGGCTATCAAGAAGACAAATTTTTGATATCAAAAGTCGATTACTAAAATCACTATAAAGTCAAAAACTTAATATTAAACCTAAAATTTTTTTTATTTCAACACATATGAGTGTTTCAGGCAAGATTTGTTTGTCATAAAATTTGCAAATTAATTTTGTATGAATTTTTAAACAAAAATTTTAAGACAATAATTTATGAATAAAACAAATTTTTTAATAATAAAATTTGTAATTCTAAATTATGAGACAATTTGTATAATAAAATGCATATTTTGTATATACGTAAATTTGACAAAAATTTATATTGTTTAAAAGCAAAAAAAAAGTTCTATGCTTACAAAAAAATTTGTTACTTTTACGTACTTGTGTATAAAATTTTATCATAAAAATTTTGAAACAGAAAAAATTTTGACAAATCACAAAAAATTTTGTACAATGTAATCTTAAAAATGTAAATGGATTAAAATATTTTTTATAACAATACTGCACTATTTTACATTCAAAAATGTAGAATTTTAATGTAAAATTGAGGTCGTCAGTGGTTCACTCGGTAGAGCGATGGATTCATAGTCTCGAGGATCCGAGTTCGAATCCCGCTCTCGGCAGCCTATTGATAGAAGCATTACTGTATATACAATACATGTGCTTTGTTAAAAAACACACTGACAATCTCCGTCGATAATTAGCATCGTGATGATGACATAAATACATCGATGTTAAATAAAATAAATAAAAAAAATATTGATGTAATCTTTGACTTTCTAATTTTTAATTTGTCGTTTTTATTTTGAAAAATTTAATTTATTATTTGATTGATTAAGAATTCTAATTTGATTAAGTTTTGGAGTCATTACGTTAACTTTATTTGTTAATGATGAAAAAGAAATCATTTTGATATTTGATTAATCAAACAAAATTTTTCATATGAGTAGGTGGTAAAATAAATTGAATTTTTTAATTTATTTAAATGAATAATTTTTGGGTTCGTAAAAAATGTTTTAATTATAAATCAGCATCTATTTTTTAAAACTTCAAAGTTTTATAAATCAGCATCTATTTTTTAAAACTTCAATGTTTTATATCTAAAATTGCCATAAAAAATTATAGAGTTTTACACGTAATAATTATGTATAAGAAATAATGATGATGTTTAATTATCTATCTTTATAAAAAAGTAATAAAAATCAATCATTGAATCAAACGAATTTATTTGAATATTTGAATCTGCAGTAAGCCTCACAATTAAAAGTCCTGAGATTCTTGTTATTAATTTAAAGAGGTTCTCTTGGCGAGGACTGTAAATTTTGAGTGCCTTGTAGGGCCCTTATATATACTCTGATATAAATACGTGACTGTACAAATTGAAAATGAAAAATATTAATCTTTTTATTAAAAAATTGATTTTTTAATGAAAATTATTAATTTTTTTTCATCAAATTACAGAAATCGCATTTTAACACCGATTTTAGAGGCTAATTGGTAGATTTATAAGCGATAGATTTATAATTCGTTGACCCGTACTCGAATCCTAGTCTCATCTGATTAATAAACTATTTAAATGTGTTTTGTTTGCAAAGACGCTGAAAATCTCCATCGCTAATTAGCATCGCAATGATAGCACAAATACAGTAGTGTTAAAAAAAATAATTGAAAAAACATCGAATTTCGATATTTTTATGGAACCTCTTTTTGAAGAATTCGCCAACCTATACTGTTTCCTTTAGATCATTGTTACCATTAAAATTTTCAGAATTCAAAATCAATTTTTTATTCAAAAAATTGAAAACTATTTACGCAGTAAAATATAAATTCATATTTTTGCAGTTTTTTTCTTTGTCAATTTATTCTAAGTAACCACTCATGAATAAATCAAGTCATTATTCATAAAATAAAATATCAATCTAAAAGTCTATAGGATTTCAACGAAACGAATTAGATTTCCTTACACAAGGCAGAGAAAGAGCACGACATGATGATAATAATTACATCCTTTGCATCGATACAGATATACAAGACTAACCAAACATATAATGCATATAAAGGTTGGAACGATGATCGACCTTGCCTCTCTTTCTTTCTTGATGTTATTTTTTTTTTCTTTTTAATGTGACGTCACCTATCGTCTAGACAAGAAATTCCCCTCGTGCATATGAGCTCCTCTGATTTCTTTTCGTGTCTTTCTTTATATTAGAGAAGATATAAATATATTAAATTTAATAACTTGAGAAAAAAAAACTATAGTCTTAGGACACGTGCACGTGCCAACTTTCTAACTCCACAGACTTATAGCGGAAGATTTTTGTCTCATTAACACTTAAATTGAAGAATATTTATTGAACTTTTCAACAAACATCTTTGACCTGAAGATCAGATGATCCTCTGATTAGAATCAAAATAACTCGATCAAAAACAGTTCTCCATTTTTATCGTTCAAAACTATCTCTTATTTTATTTTAATGATTGCATCTTATTCATCTAATTTATATGCTTAAATTTTTCCTTAAATTACCTGATTTTTTAAATTTATCCAATTTGATAACTTTTTAAGTTCATCCAGAGTGATCTTCATTAAAATTTTATTCAATCAATTATAGAAAAATATTACTAAATATTCAGTTCCATGAATTCATAGATATTTCTAAACATTTTGAAAAATTATATACGCATGAAACATACGTTAATTATAATTTGTTCAATTAATTTACTATTAATATATTTTTATTAGCTTTGATTACTTAAAATTCATTTCGAAAATAAATTAATGTTTCAAAATTGTCTATTCTCACAGCTATTAAATAACTAAAATCTAATTCACAAGAGAAAAGTTCTGAAATTCCAAAGTTTCCTTGTTTTAACAACGGCACAATTGAAATAATCCGAGTGGAAAATTCTAACGACTAATATCACAACAAACTTTTTAAAGTAATGACATCAGAAACAATTTTATTAATATTATACTAAAAAACAATTTTTAAATTTCATCGTTTATCCCATATACGAAGCCTATTAACTAACCAATCATTAACTTTTAGCTGCCGTCAGTTTCCCTTCGTATAAAGAAACAAAAAAATAAAGACAAATGCTTAATAAAAATTGTTCTAAGCAATGTCACGTCAAATTAACTTGGTAAATATAAGCGAGACACAAAATTTGTGCACGTGTAGGATCATGCAATGATGCTTGAGAGAAGAAAAAAGGATAAATAAGAAAAAAAAAGAAAGAAGTAAATCTAGAAAGACAAAGAGGAAAGAGAAGATTTGGACGCATGTAAAAGGACGCGAGGAATCGTAATACGTCGACAAGCTCTCTCTCTCTCTTTGGTTCTTTTATTTTTTTTTCCTTTTAAATTCAGTCTCTTAGTGTCTCTCTTATGAAAGTAAGTTGTATACAAGTGCGACATCAATCTCATTCCAGGGGCAATTCAATTTTCGCGGTCAATGTCAAGCGAAGGCTCCCGACAGTTATTTTCGAGGGACATCGTAGGTCACTCTTATATTTTTTTTACTCTTATTTTTCTCTCCCTCTTTTAAAAGTATAAAAGACCAACATATACATACACACACGGAGTAGACATGCCGAAATATTGCGCACCACGCATCGGCCATATAACAGACGAACAGACGGATAAACATGAGGAAGAGAGACTTAATGCTCAGAGAGAATGAAAGAGATGAAAAAAAAAAATAAAAGAACAAGTCGAATCTTTTGGGTCTGTCAATGGAAGGAAAAAAAAATGTTTGATTGAGATGAGAAGTCTCTGTTTGGACGTATGATTTTTTTTTCTCTTATTTATTAATCAAAGTATATTAATTTCAGATGGATGGAGAATATAAGATAGTAGGTCAATTAATCAAGATTTTGATTTTGTCATATAATACTATAACAAATATTACACTGAAACTCGTTATGTAATATAGTATGACAAATCAATTTAAATAATTTTTTTTTATTAAAATATTATTAAAATGTTATTCTGATGTTAAAACATTATGGAATCCTAAAAATGGGCTTTAGTATATTAGCAAAATTTAAGTCGAATTACCTCAAAAGAAACTTCATGAATTCAATTTTTAAAAAAGTTTGAAAGGGATTAGAAACCTTTAACCCGTTAAAACTGAGACCTTAATAGGATTTAAAAGTTAACATTTTTTACTTATCTTTGCTAAAGGTATCCTGAATCAGAAAATTCATTAGTTTTTAACGTGAAAAACACCTAGGAGTCCATTTTCGTAAGTGGATCCTGCAGGATATTCGTTAAGGGATGCATTACCTTAAACTTTGTATTATATAAATTTAAAGCTGTTTAACTCATTCAGAAAATACATTAGAAACATGTCAAAATATAAAAATTTATTATTTTTCCTTAATAAAATAACTAAATATTTGAACAGAACAAAATATTATTGATTTAAAAAAAAAGTGTTACATAAATAAAACGAAAAAATAATATATTAATATTTTATTTGGACCATGACAGTGTTTTACAAGTTTTATATTTAAATTTGTTTATTAACATTTCCAAAGCTATTAAAAATATCTATATTCTATTTAATTTGTATAAGTTAAAAATTATTTTTCTATGTCATCAAAAATTAGTTAAATAAAAATGTTATTACATTATTTGACTTGTAATTATTTAAATATATAATTAAGTTAGAAATTATAAAAAAATTAATATTTTATTTATCAATAAGTAAAAAAGAATAATAAACAAAGGTTCTATATTGAATTTGATTACATCTTATTTGAAAATGTCACCGAAAAAGATAAAGCTGTACGCAGAAAAAAGCAATTAGGGATATACAAGTACGAGTAGAGAAGATCCCACAGTAGTGAAGGATAAGAGGATGACTTTGGAGAGCAGATTGAAGAGGAATCAATTTAACGATATAGAAGAGAGACTAAATCTTATGGACCTTGTAAATATAGCAAAAGAAACAAAATAACAGAGATAGAGGGAGAGAAAAAAAGGAGAATCAAGGGCATATTTATTAAGAGCGGTCCACCTGGTTTGACAGACTAATTCAATTCGTCTTTCAAAAATATATTTTTTTCGCTATTATGATAAGTCAGTCAATAAATGCTTTTATGATTATATCAATATTATATATACAGGAGTTATTTTCAATTAAATTCCATTTTCTTTTATAAGTTATTAAGAAAGGTAGTCAGTGGCTCAGTCGGTAGAACGATGGATTCGTAATCTCGAGGTCCCGAGTTCGAATCCCGCTCTAGGCGGCCGATTGATAGCACCACTGTATGCATGTGCTTTTTTCATAATCACACTGAAAACCTCCGTCGCTAATTAGTATCGCAATGATAGCATAAATACAGTAACGTTAAATTTAAAAAAATTTTTTTAAATTTATTGTAATACTCGATTTGTTGGAATCAATTTTTACTTTTTTATTTTATTGATATCTTTTTAAATTTATTATTTAAACAAATGTAATGACTTGTCTATACTAAAGCTATGTTGATACAATAACTTTTGATAAAATAAAAATTCAGTTGAGCTTGTTATTTTTTTATGAACTTTTAATAAAAATTAGATATCAAGCTCGATAAACCTAACCTCATAATACTATACATCGAAAGTTTGCTTATAACTTTTTATGTATAGCGTTTTGATGAATTCTTTGACTTGTCCGCACTCGGGATTAATATTAAAAATTTTCTTACTGCATCAAAAAAACTTGATTTAACGCACCGTTTATTTATAAACTTTGAATGAAAATATTATTAAGAGGGAAATCCGTCATGCCTTTTTCGAGGCGTAAGATCAATTTTTTACGCATTTTAAGCGAAAGAAAGTTTTTTTCTCACTTCTACTCTTTGCGACTTCCAATGATTAGACTTAAAATCATCAGACGTACTTCATACTATTAATATATATTAATACTATGAAATATTAATTATTTATTATTTATTTTTTTTTACTTCTTTCTGTTAAAATATTGTTTTGATTTTTTCGGACTCGATCCAAGATATAATATACAATGTAAGTACAAGTTGGTTGATATCAATCTTTTCTATTATCGCCCTTGTTTTGTTCTCATAACTAATTTGTCTCAATTTACGAACATCTAATTTAAACCTTAAATATGAAATACACTATTATTTTATTTAAATTATTATAAGGTCATTTGTTTTCCAAATGATCGTTTTTAGATATTTATTTTAAATTGACAAATAATATCGATTTATACGATTTCGTTAGTATAACCGAATAATTTGATGAGATATTTTTTTTAAATATTTTTTAAAATTACAAACTTATGTACTAATAATGTTTTGAACTTAAAATTTGCAAAATAGACTTTTTAAAATACCAGAGTATATTTATTTCAAATGATACTGATTTAATACTTTGTAAAACCTTTCTTCGGAGTAAATACTTTAATTTTCCTCATTTCATACATGGAAAGATGTAAACATACTTTATGATTACGAGGAGAGAAACTTGCAGTATCTCAAAAATTACTATATTAAATAGTAAAATCAGTCATAATTTTACTTATTTCTTTAATACTGCAAGTTTGTCTTCCAGTAACTAAAAATATAGTAAAATTTAACAAAATATTTATTTGCGTGTATACAGCACCAATGATCTAACAAATCTATCTGTTTGGATAATTTTGCGTAGTCGAGCTAGAATATATAAAACTACTTGGGTATAAATTAAAAGCTATACTTTTTCATCATATTATATTTCTTGTTCATTCCAAACTATATGTGTAAAAAATTTTCAATAATATCAAATTCTATCCAACCGAGAGAACGTCTCAGCTTTGGCTCATGGATTTTGATGAAATTTGAGGATCTTTTATCTAACACCTAAAAATGGCTCACTAAAATATATATGTATAACAGGTATTGTGTTTCAAAGTACCACAAGACTTTTGATTTCTTTTTTGAAGTAGCTTCATGAATATTAGTTTTTTATGAAATTTGGTTTTGAGAGAAATAAACGTGAATGTGCATATATGCATGGATTATTGTAATATTTTCACATTAATTTGTAAAAACGTTAAAAATAATAGTTTTTACACTGAAAAATTACTCTAAACTATTAAAAACATATAAAAATAAGATTTATTAAAGTGCTAAAAAAATATTATAAAATTTACTATATATTTCTCAAAATATTTTAATTTCATAAATTTTTTGTCATTGTGTCATTCTGTAAAAGTGTTACAATAAATTGCAAATTTTAACAAAAATTTTTCCACATAGAATCACGTTAAAATTTTGTTTAAATATTCTATAAAATCAATAACATCAAATAAATGATAATAAAAACAAAAGCCCGAATAAAACTTGCTTTTAAAGTCTTCTGAAACCACACACGCATTATAAAATCCACATCGCGTTTAATCATTTAAAACGAATATTTTTTTCCAACATTTGCTCAAATTATTCGATCAATAAATCAACAAAATTGAATGATGAATGAAAAGTGACACTCTCCTACGGCATCGTTAATTTAGGCAATAAACAGCAATTCTCGCTCGATTAACATAGGCCGATTTAAACGTATCAAAACTATAAACTAAATTCTTCTTTTTTTCTTTTTTTTATTCTTATAAAATATTGTCCGTACTTTCTTCGAAATTCATTGGAATTTCCTTCGTTTATAGATAAACACAAAAGAAATAAATGCATAAACATTAAAGCATATGAAACAAGAAAGTCTAGGCCTTTAACGATTGGTAATTATAACAAACGACTTAACAATCGATTTAATTGGTTGAAATCTCCGCTGAATTTCTTCGAAGACGATTTTCCTCGTATATATTTTACATATACATGCGTTACGTGTATGCGAGTCTTATTGTCGCTTACGTATGTCCGTATAAAGTGAAATTACAAAAAATAAAGAAATTTCATCCAACGGTAAAGATAAAACTCTTTAACAATCTTAAACAGAATGATAAATGGAAAATATTTTTTTCTTCTCAAAGACTGTCAAAGCTATTTTAAGATGTGCGAGTATCCATTAAATTTCTTCTGTTGGGCACTGTTTTACAATGGGCAGTTTTTACAAAAATAATTGATGACGATTATTTTAGTCTTATATGCACACGAAATCATTGATATATACTTTCTACTTAAATCCATTCTTTGAATTAAAATATGAATGAGGTATAATTTTAAACTCGATTTCATTGATTGAACTAGAAACGAAATTTCCCAAAATTATTTAATAATTTAACTGTTTTAGATTAAACAGAGTCATTTTGAATTTAACTAAACATATTCCATTAAACAATAAAATTCTTATTTACTTTTGATCTATACATAATTTTTTCATAAATGAATTTGGTTCAACGTATAAAGTGTCATTTTGCTTAATAATAATTTTCAACGGGACACTTGTTACACGAAGACGAAGTTCGTTGAGAACGAAATTTGAAGTCATTGAATATAATATTAACTTTTTCAATTTATTTCAATACAATGAATTATTATTATTAATTTTTCAATGTCATTTTATCTTATTTAGTTGTATATTTTTATGATATAATGAATTGATATAAAAAGGATGTATGCGGGTATCTATTAAATAGTATCAACTACTTTACATAATAATCTATATAAATTGAAATTAATGGTCTAATTCATGTAATATTGAATCTTGTACATATGAATTATGATCTTTGAAAATTTTTATAGATGTACGTTGTATTAGCATTGATTTTAAAATTTTTTAGTTTTTAATGGTGAAATCTAGACTTAGATTTTGATCATATCAATATCATATTTAAAAAATATTTATTATAAATGTATATTAATATTAAAAAATGAACTTTTTAAATGTAAAGACATTCTCCTCAATCAAATTAAAACTTTATGAAGAAGATCAATTGAAGGGCTAAAAATTTTTCTTCATAATTATTAAGACAATTACAGAACTAGTCGAAACATACATAATTATTCAAAATATCATAACAAAATCTACATATTAAAATCAATAGGGTACAATGATTTAAATATATAGATTATTGCATCTACACCATAAAAAATTTTATGTACTAATATTATAATTTTTTGCTTTAAAATTGATGAGGCCGGCAGTGGCTCATTCGGTAGAGCGATGGATTCATAATCTCGAGGTTCCGAGTTCGAATCCCGCTCTCGGCGGCCGATTGATACAAGCACCACTGTACGTTACATGTGCTTTCTTCACAAACACTGAAAATCTCCGTCGCTAATTAGCATTGCAATAATAGTATAAATACAGCGATGTTAAATAAATAAAATTAAAAAAAATTTTTCATGAGTTGTACACGTGATTTTTTTAAAATCCATACAGAGTACGTTTATCAATTTTAACAAAAATTGTATTTGAGTTTTATCTGAAATACAAAATACTGTCAAAATAAAAAAAAGTTTTTCAGAGTTTAATTTCAAAAATAATTATTGTAAATAATTTTCTATAAATTGTACTTTTTCAAATCCTTAAAAATTCTTCATAAGCTATTACGAATAAAAATTACTTTATTAAATTTCATTAATTAAAAATATAAAGTTTCAGCAAAACTTTTTTAAAAATTCGTTCAACCGACTGTTTTTTTTTCCGGGTATAGAGTCCCCCATGCTCATTTCTAAAATGCATCAGCTAATGCTCGTATACTTACGTTATACGATGGACGGAAATACATTCCGTGGAAGTTGAGGGAGGAGTATGGCTCTGGAATACGAGTAAAGTAAGTTTAAAACCAACTAGTAACCCAGACTTTTAGTATTCCTTCGGTGTGACAGCGACGACAACGACTATGATGCTTCCTCATTCCAAAGTTTATGTGTGCATATACGTGCCTATGTATATATACATATGTATAGACATATATATATATATTGCTATTGTGAACCTACTTCCGTCTTCTTTATACCTGTTTTCCTTTCTTTAATTTTCATTTTCAAAAGTTTCCTGGCTTTTTTTTGTTTGAGTTTCCTTTTATTTTTTGTTTGAGTTTCCTATTATTTTTTGTTTTATCCTTTTGATATTTAGATGAAATTTTTGTTTGAAAAGAGGACGATGGTTGAGTTATATATTCGTTGTTATTTATTCACTATTTATGTCCATTTGATTTATCTTACATTTTCTTATAAAAAAGTTAAAATAACTAAAGCGTTAGGATTGCAAAAATAATTGGTAATAAATTTTTAAAAATTCAAATTGATAAATACAATTTCTACATTTCGGTTTTTTAATATTAAATGAGAAAATATATTTATAGAAAATTTTAAGTATGAAATCAATACTGTCAGCTAAATAAAGTTGAATTATATATTTGAATTTTGCAGATGAAATTCAATAAAGATTACATTTTACTTCGCTTAGCCCCATTAGCAATGTAATTTATTATTTAATCTTAATGCATTTCTTTCTCTTTGGGATCATTAAATTTTCAAATATTCTTTGTTTAATTTTAGTTGAGAACACTCTGGATATGATTTTATAAGCGAATTTTGTCGACTAAATTTTTATTTTATTTCGCTAATTTTTTTTTTTTAAATAATTCAACAGTTATAAATAGAATTTACAGTACTTTTAACTTTTATTATTGATATTCATAAAAATATACTTGGTGAGATGATAAATCATTGATTAGGTACAACTTAAGGTACTAAATTTAAATTACAAAATGACCCTTCTAAATCATTTTTTAAAATTTGTTTGCATCATAAAAACTTAATAGCTTCATCATCAGCATCATCCAGTTTACAGCCAAAAAAATCAATGAAAACAAAAAAAAAGGCCTAGTCACCATAAATCGTATTTTATTGTTTCAATTAAAATCATTTAGCGACTCTACAACAAAATCCATCGATACTTAATGCAAAATAATGATTTTAGAGACGACGGAATATCATAGTTGCAACGAATAACTTTAAACAAGCATTAATAGCACCAAGTTTATAAACACGCACATACATATAATTTATTGTTTCGTACACTAGTGTTATAATAGGCGAGCGATAAATCGTATATGCTGCTCTTAAGTTAAACATTGTAATGGGGCCAATTTTAGCCGATTGTTTTTGTATGTATGTATATACGGATTTAAGTATTATTTGTAACATCGTCTAAACACGTCCCTTCATTTATTCTCTTCCTACAGAAAGAGTACAATTTTATTACATACTTCTAAGTTGACAGATCGTAAAAATCAAATCATCTAATTTATCAATTTATTCATGAGAGATCGTCAGTGGCTCACTCGGTACAGTGATGGATTCATAATCTCGAGGTCCCGAGTTCGAATCCTGCTCTCGGCGGACAAATGATACAAGCACCACTATACACGATACATGTGCTGCAGTTCACAAACACACTGAAACTATCTCCGTCGTTAAATAGGATCACAATGACAGCACAAATACAGCGACGTTAAATAAAATTTAAAAAATCAATTATATCAGTTATTTATTTATTTGTTTATTTCAAGTACTTGAAAACATTTTTTTACATTCTTCACCATGCTTGAAGTATTTTCTAAGAATACAAAGTTTATAAAATAAAAATTAAATAAAATTATTTAAAATGTTTTAAGCAGTTTATAAGATAAACAAATTTTTTTAGTTTCGAGAATTTTATAGTTTTTTTGAAATTTTAGGTAATAAATTTTTGTTAAATGATAAGTTAAATGCGCCTTAGGGGATGTAAGATTTATTTATTTTGACTTATTTAATCCGTGTATTTGTTTATAGTTTATGAACGATTTATTAACATGTTTTTTATATCAAGATATTTTGAAATGCGATGATATAAATGACACCGCAGGTATAGTGGTTTTATAACGTAAATTCACCATTAATTTTGAAAAAGTCAAGGATGACTTAAAATTTTTTCTGATTATTTCTTGCATAAAAAATTTTTTTCATTTTAAGATAATTTTCTCATTTACAAACATTTAATTTAAAATATACGATAGCATTATAGAAAAAATCCAAGAAATGAAAAAAATTAATGTAATTTTACAACTACTAGAAAAGAAAGCATAATTTCTTTAAAAATTGTTTGCAATAAATGTATAGTCTACCGTATAAGTCAAAACAATGAGATACAAAAGCTATCGATCGAAATTTGACACCAATTTTTACTCACGTTGACACTTGAGCATTCGCGTACGTTTTCTGATTTTACATGATCTCTTGCGCAACGTATATACAAGATTCGCCTATGCAATTTTAATATTCCAGTTGGCAACAACATGCAAAAGACATTTCTTTGGCATCTTACGGAGGATCTTGACATTATTTTTATAGAAAAATATAAATTTTCCATTAAATTAAAAAAATTATCTTTTCTCGTACAATGAAACGATTACCAACAAATAAATTTAAATTAATTATTCATGAACTTAAAAATTTCAAAAAGTTAAGATCAGATTAACTTAAATCAAAGTTGATTTAATTTAATTATTTATACACAACGAAGTAACAATTGATGAATACCCGCTACTGTATTACGTTTTATTCTTATTTACGTCTGATTAAAATCAATTTTATCTACTGTTTCGTTAATGCATAATTAATTTTTATTTCATCTTTCGAATGTTAATATCAACGTTGCATCATTGTTTCTTTAAAAAAAAAAAATAGAAAATACAACATGGCATAGATAAGCTAAAAACGATATAAAAGTGAATGCACGTCCAACGACGATTGCTTCTTATTAAAAGTGACCAGTTTAGGTTAAAGAAAATTAAACGAACAGGACTACTTCGTAAATTCTCTATCTTAACGCGTAAATAAACTCATACGAGGAAAAAAAACTCTTATTACGTAAACATGTTAAATTTAAAAGAATAAACAATTAAATAAGGAAAAAGAAGATCTCTTTTGTCGTTTGTTAATGATATCCATGCAAATTATTTTATTTTTACTTTAGATTCAATTAAGTGAAGAAGGATTGTGAAAATTGATTCCTTCAAAAGAAACTAAATAGTTAAATAAAAATTTGCGCTAAGTTTAGTTTTGTAATTTTTTAAATAATTTGAATATTTTAAAATTAATATTTTTATAAATACGAAGAGAATTTTTCTCTATATTTACAATCAAACTCTGCATAAATATCACAACGACGTTTCATGACAAACGACAGCGAAACATTTAAAGCACGTATTAATAAAAAAAATCTAAAAGTATACGATGTCCCACAATTATAGTAATGGTCACCGAAATTTTTACAGAAAAATTCTTTCTCTGAATATTTTATTAAATACAGCAAAATTTAAATAATCACTTGAAATGTGTGATGTTATGAAAAAAAATTATCGGAACCGAATTATGCGATTGTTTAATATATCAAACATTCATTTACTTCATTTAATTAATTTTTCTCTCAACAGATTGATAATTGAATTTTTATCACAAAATCATAAATAATATCTCCCTCTAATAATTTAAAAATTAAAAATCATGAAACAATAGACCTCAAGTTCAAAATCAGTACTATTCCATTAAATAAATAACTTTAACAATAAATTTAATATAATATTTCTATGAATTATTCTTATTTATAGAACATATCCTTTAGTTTTTTTTTCTAACATCCACACCCAAGTAAGTCTTTGGGTAAACGCCAATAATCATCCGTAGACTTATTCTACGTACGGAATATCAATGCACTAGGAGAAAGAGCATCGTTGCACGCACAAAATTCAAATAATCTATCGCGCACGTGAACGAGAGAGGCATATCGGGCGCGAGGTCGTCAGTGCATTGTCGTCTTCCCACACGTGACTTGTTATTAACTACTACATTAGTGTGTATATATATATATATATATATATATACACGTATATTTGAAGTCTGCGAGATGAAAAATTTTTATTTGATGTTTTTTTTAAACTAATTGTAGAAATCTGTTTTTATGTATTTAAATGAATTTTTCCTTGTTTGTTTAAGGATAAACTTTACTTTAAAGTTGAATAAACATTTTAATTTACTATTAAAATTTATATTTCAAAATCCTACTTAAAGGATTAACCCTATTAACAGAATTTTTCTTCAGTCGTTTTTTCAAAAGCTTTTTCAACTCGCAACGTATACAATAAAATTTAAAAAATTGCAACATTGTAAAATTTTTTTCAATTTTACTCAGTAGTTAACTTATATAAAAGCATAAATTTTAGAAAGCACAAGCTAATGCATAAACTACTGAGAGAAAATTTATAATAGTAATATAATCAAATCAATAAACAGTTAATTAATTTATCTGTAATTACTTATTACGTGCGTATTTTACTAGTATTTATTTATCCTTATAATAAACGTATAAACATACAATGAAACCATAGAATTTTTCTAGTCATATAGCTTTCAAATTTATTACATTGTATATAAGAAGTAGTTTATTGTTAGCGATAGAAAAAAAAACATATATACAATTGTAAAATCCTTTCTACTCGACAGTGACCTTTCATTTTTCGATCATGTAACAATTTATGTACCTTTTCCTTTCCTTTTAATTATTGCTCTGTAACTGTTGCAATATAATATTTTGACTTGTACGAGTGAATTCAGCTAATTAAGATCACATTGAATTACCAGAGAATTTTAGAATTTATAATTTATATTATTATTAAAATAAAAAAAAAATTAAATAATATTAAATGAATTGCAGAAATGATGTAATAATTTTTATTACAAATGAAAATTTTTTTTTACATGAGTGCGTAAAATTGCACTTTATGCAACGCGAGCAAATTTTTAAAACAAGAAGATTTTCTGTTATATTTAAATGGATTCCATTAGTTTCAAATTTGGATTTCTCTCAGTGTCGTATATTTTTTGTTTAACACACTTTTAAGCTCATGTATGAATTTCAAAATCACATTTTTTTTATTAACTGATTGCAAAGTTTAAAAATAAACTAACACAGATAATTAAATATTATTAATTTAAGTAATTAAAATTATCTTTCATAAAACGTTGATAGTTTAAAATATATGTGTTAAATAAAATGATTGCAAATACTTAATTTTAATTAAACGAGTTTTCGTATTAATAATAGTTTATTTAAGCGTAAATTAATAAATTTGAAAGTAATATTTGAAATAATAATTTTCATTTATAATGATCAAAACAACTAAGTTCAACAAATATACATAAATTTAGTAACTTAAAAAAAGTTGTTATTTATTCAATTTTATTATTCTCTACTGTACTGAACTGAAATGTGATACATTACAACCTGCTCTTTTAAAATGCAAGAAATGCCTCACATTTGGTTTTCAAGTTAATAATAAAATAGATATTACCATTGACATAAAAAAAATTATTATCACGTAGTTTCTTTTTTTTCTTTTCTAAATAATGATGTCATAAATCTTAAATGAGTCAAACTGAACTGGAAGTCATCCACCTATGAAATCGAGTGATAATCTACACGTGGCAATTGGTTAAGAAGCGAAATCGATTTTGACTATGCGGAACAAGAATTGCATACTAAAATGTTTATTATGACACAATCACTTTTACTTTTTGTTTTTTTTATTTTGCCGTATTTAACAAACATCTATAATTTGCGTCATACGAAATTGCGAAAGTTGTTATTTACATATGTAAAATGTTAAATTTATAGTTAATTTTATCAAAATCCCATTTGCGAAAATTTATTGTTTTTCTTTTGTATAAATAAATAATTTTTGAAAAAAAACTTAAACATCAATTTTGAAATTGAATGTTATAAAAATTATAAAAAACATCTTAATATTTTATTTAAATTATTTTGAAGCTCAAATAAAAATAAATAAGTTTTATTTTTTCTCACACATAAAATCATTGATTTATTGGATTGAAATTATTGATTAATGAAATTCATAAATATGACTCTATATTTTGAAATAGAATGAATGCAATAAAACGTAGTTTTGCATTTAAGACGATTATCAAATAATTACTAAACTGTACTTCGAGTTGTAAAATACAATGTTTACACACTATTACATCTACTTGCCTAAATAAATATATAAGCATTGATAACTTGTTTTATTACATCATAAAAAAGATATTTTCTATACAAAGACTTGTAAATTTTAAGTTATGCAGTTTCATCAAATTATGATGAAAAATAAAAATAATTTTATTAACAATAAAATAAATTGGGAATCGTAAAAATAAAGTTCGAAAATTCTACATTAATAGTTTAATATAATAGAGAAATTCTGTAAATTATTTATACATGTTACAAAATTAATAATATTATAATTACTTGAGATCATTGTCGAAATCAGAGTATTCAATCATACTTGGGAAAGTTCTTTAAAAAAACTTTTCCCAATGAAACCCCTAAATACATTTTTTAAATTAATTTTATTTAATGTTGCTGTATTTATGCGATCATTACGATGCTAATTAGCAACAGAGATCATCAGTGTGTTTGTGAACAAAGCACATGTATCTTATTATACAGTGGTGCTTGTATCGATCGGCTGTCGAGAGTGGGATTCGAACTTGGAACCTCGAGATTACGAATCAATCGCTCTACCGACTGAGCAACTGACGACCTCAAACGTTTTTCATTATAAATGAATTCTTAGCTATAAAAATTATACTTACGTACAATTAGAAACGTAATAATGTAAGTAATTATCAACATTATAAACCTTATTGATTTTATAAAGAAAAATTTAATAACAATGTAAAAAATTTAAAAACAATGCTATTAAATACTTTTAGAATTCTAGTAAAAAATTTAAGCTTTAATTTTAAATTCGAATTGACATGTTATTTATAAATTTTGTAAATATTTAACAAATCCATTTTTTATCAAGTTTATAAATACCACTGTATAATATAAATAAATTAATAACAAATATATAAAACAATGACTAATGTCTTTACGAGAACAAATATACAAATTTCTAATTTCAACTTAAAACCAAAATAATACTTTATAATTTACTTATTTATACCTTAATTTTATCTTTTTTTTTATTTATATTTTAAATATTCTTATTTTTATAACTTTTCCGGCTACTTTTTAATTTTTAATAAGCATTTTTCTTTTTTTATCTTCGTTTCTTTACTTAATATTTTCGGTAACCTTAAAACTATTTTATCTCTTTGTTAACTACTTTTATTTTACTAATTATATTTTTAAAAATTATATTTTGAATAACTTACAATAAAAAATAAACGAAATTTACTTAATTTTAGCTGCATTGACTTACTTCTTTTTTACTTTTTTCTTATATTAATATAAAAATTTTTTTTTTTTTACTTTGTAACTTCATAAATTTTGTTTAGTTATTGTAACGATTTATATAGTCCACTTTTTCTATCGTCTTATTTTGGTTTAGTAAAATTTTTCCTACATTAGGTTCACTAATAAATTTAAATTTTTATGTAATCTTCTTTTTTTTTACTACTTTAAAATATCTATTATCTATTGGATAATTTTATTTTGCAAACACCCTGGTATCAATAAAAATCTATATACTTATACCGTAACCTTTTTTACTAGTATGTTGCTATGTGAATATAAAAATATAAAAATAGCAAGAGGCGCAGACAAAGATATTAAGAGTAAACGTGAAAAACATTATTTTCAAATAAATTTCGATACATAAAAACATCGCAATTTAGTTAACATTTCAGACGTTTTAGGTCAAAGTCAAAGCGAACGGATATCACTATAAAATATTTTAAATCTGCAACGATAAATATTTATACAGGGAAAAAACTTGACCACAAAAAAAAAAATAAAATAAAACAAATATTATCAAAGAAATCAAAATTTAGCATTCAAAAAACTTCTTACATAAGGAAATTTCAAACTAAAGATTTCCTTTTAAACTCAGACTTTTGAAATGTATTTTTAAGTATTGTTAATATTCGAATATCCCTTGTTCCATACAACTGTACAACTCTGAAATAAGCTTCTTACTTTATGTCTTATGTATTTATGTCATTACTCACAATGAACAAAAACTCACGTAGTACAGCCATATTTGATGATGATTAAATACTCTTGTAAAATCGATGACATTTTTTATATCGAGGACAATGTGTACGATAGCAGTGTTTAAAAAGCAATGTTAATTACTGCATGTAAGTCTAAGCAATCGTATGAGTTATATCTAAAGAAAATTGTCACTGACAAAGTATTTTTGCGCTATTGTAGAAAAAAAGAATGTCAGAAGTATGTTCATTTATAGAAAAGTTTTGAGGCTAATTACTCGAAATTCATGAGTTTTAATTTATTGTTTGTAATAAGCATTGAATTCAATCTTATGTCAAAAAAATATAGAATAATAAATTTTTATCAATATTTGATCATATACACTCTTAAATTATTTATACATTAACTCTTTATCAACTGAGCACTTATTTCCAATTCAAAATTGTGAAAAATGTCTACATACGTTAATTCAAATGATATTTTCAAATGGTTTGTGTATTGCATTTTTATATTCTTATAACTTTAGGATATATTTTTAAATGAAAAAATCCAGTACAACGTTCGATTATTTGAAAGTTATCGACAGTTTTATCCTCAAATAAGACTTTTTATAAAAATTGTCCTCTGTTTTATAGCTGTACAATTTTAAATAGGGTTGAAATTAAAAACATTCAATTCGAAAAAAAATTCCTTCAAAAAGTCCAGGTTGTTCAAAAGTTGCGATGAAATAAAAATTAAGATAAAATTTAAATTAAATCCTTATTTTCTATGATTATTTTCAGCTTCAATTTTTTTATCATTGTTAATTTTTGAACAACTTTAACTTTTAATTAATCAAAGATTTTAATTTGAAAGCTAATATATTTTTTGTAAAAATCTTTTAAAATAATTAGTTTAAAAACTGCGTGACCATAAACCAAATGCAAATTTTTTAAAAAGCCTATAAATGTGAATAAACAGTTCATAACTTTAAAAGAGTCGAACTTTGGAACAATGAACGCGGTTTTTTTCGTAATTTTTTGTAGGAACAATATCTTATGGCTGGGAAAAAATCCAAAATCCAGATGCACTATCCTTATACAAAATGATAATCTTCGAATCATATAAGAGTTTTTTTGAAAAACATGTTTGATACTTATTTTATTTAAAATCTAAATTTATAAAAGATAGATATACAGAATATTGCGGGAAGATTTTGTTACTAAAGAGTAACACATGGTGCATCGTATGAAAGTATATCAACGATGCAGTTGTTGAGTTCCGGTGGTGATGAGATTGCATGTATGATTTATTCATGTAGTTACCGATATTGCACTTTGCCAAGTTTATAAATTTTTATTCAAAATTTTCAAAAACATTTCTTTGTAATACTTTATTTTAAATAAAACTGAAAGTTGATCTTTTCAAAAAATTTTAAATAAAGTTGAAAAGCTTAGAAAAGACCGATTGTACTGTTTCTTTTATTTTATAAAAAAAATTTTATAAACCAAGTCATCATATCTGTAATAATAAAACTCTATCCTAAATATCTATCTATCCTGAAAGTTGTCATAAAGAAACTCTAAAAAAAGTTAAATATCTAATTTTTTCTTCAATGCATTAACTCAGTGGTTGAGATTACAACAATAACTTACAGATGTGATGTGAAAAGGGCTTTGCAAGGAAGATAAGAGATAAAAAGGTTCAATGATCTAAATCGAGGCACGAAATTTAGAATGCAATTTGCACACTGACACAGATACGAGCTTGTATAAAGGTATATTAAGGATTCCATGCGCACAGCAGCATGTACAAGAAAGAATAGAATATATATATTATACAATATTGTATAACAACAGCTGCGAGCACCCGCATACTCGCATTTGTTCTTTATTTATGACTCGTTTTCCTTTATGTTTCTCTTGATCATTTGAAATTTTTATAGCTAAAAATACGAAATGAACTGAATATATTTTCAATAATATCATTTATTTTTTGATTGGTTGAGTATTATTGCAAATCTCATTGAGTTTTGAGATCGCTGTACCTTAAACAGCCTTTTATTAATAAAAGTTGAAAATATAGATTTTTACGTTACAAATTAAAATCAAACAAAAAATGTCATGTCATCAATGAAATATATAAACAATAAGGTAAAAGTGGGTTGTTGTAAATATTTCTATATAAAACGTTGTAAATGTTTTTAATAAAAAGTTAAGTTGATCGAAAAAATGAAAAGAAAAAAAAACCGCCCAAACAACAAAAAAATAAAAATACAAAAAACACTAAAGAAGATATTAAAATTGAATCATTTTCAATGTATTGATGCGTTTGTAATATTTGTAACATTAGTATTTGGTACATCTTAATCTTGAAACTTGCATGTATTGTTATGATTTGTGTTTTCATAGCCTCGAAATCAATTGTGTAAAACAAAAAAATTTTAATTAGTCTTATTTTGAATTTATTTATTGTTTGAAGTTGTAAATTATATATATTTTATTTTCATAACAATAAAAAAAACAATATTTTTAAGCGCAGTTCCTTCTACTTTGGATTATTTTATAAATTAAATATAGAACAAAGTAAAATTAGTACTGAATGCGTTCTTAATAATAACTAAAATTTATTAGATACACTTAATTAGACAACTATTTTGATAATGTCGCTTATGAATTTTCACCTCTAAAAATATTAATAATAAAAGATACAAAATAACCGAAAGAGACGTAGTAATTTAATTTTGAGCACTCGGTGACTCAGACGATAAAAGTTTGTTTCCGGAAATGAGTTCATTTAAGTAGTATTGCATGTTCTATTCCAAGTTTCGGTATGCTTTTCAGAAATTCACACTCAATTTTTCACTATTAATAATTTATTATTTTTAATGTTTTTTTTTATAATTTCATTATAAAATTGACACATTGCGTTTAAATAACTAATTTAAATAAAATTTTTACATTTTTCTGTTATGAATAAATTTATTGTATATTTTTAAATCTAACTAAGTAATTACTTAAACACATCAAAATTTTTATTAGAATTATAATAAATTATTCAACAAATTATCAAGAAAATACTTCAACATATCAGAAATAAATTTATACTTTTGTCATAATCTTAAGAAAAGCAGAGATCTAAAATTTAAGATTGTATTATTCACTGAAGTTTACAAAAGTAGGTCATTCTCATTGTTCCATTTTCTTCAACGTAAAATTTTACAGATTTTCTGTTCTTACATTAGAACCTTTGAATCACGTTATCTAGGAACAGTCTACAGTCGATTTGGAGTATTTTCTACTTCGACGTGTTCGAACCTTACCCTTGTACTCACGTTACGCTTTGAATTTCGGTTGAGCATTTTGTAACTAACGTTTGATTTAGGACTGCGCAAATAATAATAAAAGTGTTATGGTTAAATTAATTGACGAAAAAATATTCTTCTTAATAAAATGAGATTTTTTGAAAAATATATTATTTTCTAATAAATAGACACATTTTGAATTTTTTTCTCAAATTTAATTGTTATTATTTATCAAAAAATATATAATTAAATATTGGAAATAATAACGAAATGTAAAAAAAAGTTCAAATTATAAATATGAGAAATTATAAATATAAGAACTTAATGCGGTTCTAAATCAAATGTGAGAAATCAAACTCAGGAGAAACAAGAGTGTGGGACATTCTTTTGAGAACAGTCTGTTGGAAAATTATTCTCTTACACCCCTTTAAGAGGTCCTAAATTGGTCGTAGACTGTATAGTTAAATTATACTTACTTTACTTGCTAGGGGCTAGGTCGGCCACTGACCTCTATCTGGGACAACTGCATCCATCCCCATTTTTACGCACGCGCAAGCTTTATATATATGAAAAGGGGGCTGCAACGAGAGTCTCAGAATCTGCGAGGTTATCTATTTCCGCTACGCAAACCATTTTTGTATGGGGTATTTATATATATATACATACGCCATACATATATATACGGCGTATGTATAAATGTTGGCTCCAAAGTTGATTTAAACTTTTTACTTTACTTTTTGTTACATGATTTCTAACATATCTTTACATTTAATTAGGTCATGATTTAATATTTATTCCAGGCAAAGATTAATAACATTTGTGATTCTCATTTTACTGAAAAAAGATATGTTAAAAAAACAATTCAAGTTCTTAAGATTTATTTATATTTTACAAAATTATTTATTATGACAAATAATAATGAAAAATATGTAACCTAGAAAGAAATTTAAAAAGCCTAGTTTGACTTAAATCCAAATTTATAATTATTGCAAAGATAATATAGAGTTAATATTAATTATATCGATATAATATAAATAAGTAATAAAAAATTTTGTATATTTGAATTAAACGGATGTAATGAACTTTAATGAGTATTCATGAAAAATCATATTCACGTTATAAATATAAATTTTTGAATTTCCGTCACATAGCGTGTCGCGAACTATACTAGAAACTAATGCTATATAGCTGGTATGATTGCAATCACGATGAATGTACGATTAGTAACTAAAATTGTCGAGGTCAATCTAAGAATAAGAATACGTTGAACTCATTTATTTTTCAAGCCAATGAACTCTGATATCTGCGAGCAAGGATCAATCTGATTTTTCTTTTTAAAGAAAACTGACATTTTATTAACAAGACAAGAGTTCATTTGACGAACGATTTTAAATTCGTTTTTAAATAATGAAAGTGCTTATTGCCTGGAATTATTTTCAGATTTTTTGCTAATGTAGGGATTTTTTAATTAAAACTTTACATATTTGTCGCTGTTGATAAGCGGCGTTTTTTTAACAATACAAGGTATTTTTTAAAATTAAAATTATATTTGATTTCAACTATTAAAATATTTTTTTTTTGTTAAGATATAAAAAAAATTTGCTTTCCAATAGTAAATAACTTTTTTTTAAATTTATTTATACATTTAACGTCGCTATATTTATGCTATAATTAGCGATAGAGGTCGTTTCAGTGCGTTTGTGAACAAAGCACATATATCGTATATACAGAGGTGCTTACATCAATCGGCTGCCTGGAGCGGGATTCGAACTCGGGGCCTCGAGATTATGAATCCATCACTCTACCGAGTGAGTCACTGAAGATCTCAATTATTTAATCTTTCGATAAATTTTTCAATATAGCTTCTTGCAAATATTATGTTTTAAGAAAGGTAAAACTTTAACCAGTTTATTTAATTAAACATTAAGATGATGTATTAAGATATATATTTTATGCTTAGTTACCAATATTGTAGTTTCCCGAATTTATTTTTATTTGAACATTTTTTTAAATATTTCAATGTCATCTTTTTCATTAATTAAAATACACGACTGTAATATAGAAATATTTTTAAAAATTTTGTATTAAAAATCAAAAATTTGGAAACCTGCAATGTCATTTGGAATGAAATAAAGAATTAAAATTAAAATTAGACGATAATGAGAATGCTGCTCTAAACTTAATTTAGCATTCATACATCATGTAATGAAAATCAGGCTTCGCCAGAAGAGTAAACTGAAAAAAGTAGTCTCTTGAAGCAAGTAGAACTTATTGCTCCTAGAAGACAATCTTCTTGTTTGACGACACAGTAGAATTTATTTTTTATTAAAAAATAATATCTTCTTAGTGCATGTCAATTTAAACCGATTTCTGCACGATATTAACGGAAATCTGTTTTAAAAATTAAATCGTACGACAGACATAGTATTAGTGATTATAATTTATAAAACAAATAAACACGGTTTTTAAGCTAACTCAGAGTTAAAATGCGAAGCACCGACCCTTTAAATTTTCATTATCAGTTTAGATTCGTTATTCTTTAAGATTCATTCTTCAAACTATAAATACGTTTATTTCTTTGAATTTTAGCCATAATAAAAAAATTACCATCCCTAATGAAAATCGATACAGCCACCCTTTTTATAAAACATCGTCACAAATCTGCGTACGTGTTGTGCAAACGAAACCGAGTTTTTAAAAAAATGATTCAAATTTAATCAGACAGACAAGCCGTCAAGTTAGATTTTTTTTCGGAACTATGTGTGTACAATCACCTTAGATTTTTGAATATATAGTACAAGGCAGCAAAGGACGATGAATTATTTTACTACTTTGTTCACACGCGCATTGTGTCTGCTCCCTGATTTCTTTCTTTCTTTTTTTAATTCTTGTCTGCACAATTCGAGCTTGAATGAAAAAAAGGAACGTCGAACGAACCTGTTGTGCAAAAGAGATGTGTAAGCAGTGAATTAGCTATGCAACTATGTATATTATTTATGAGATTTTTTAAGGGTTGCTTATATTTAAAAGGAAACACAAGAGAATTTCAGGGAAATAAACAATGTAAGACGTTTTATTTTAATGCTAATGAGCTTTTGTTTGGGGACTATTTTTTGTTTTGAGTGGGTCATTGACCATCTTTATAAATATCATCACATGCATTTATGTAAGCAGATTTTTAATATTTATAGATAATGGCTACATCCTATGCAATCGAACTTTAAATATAAAACTTTTAAAATGTTGAAATTTAAATTAAATCTTTATCTAATAACATAATATTTTGAGAAATTTCTCGATTATTCATTACATGAAAAATAGATAAAAATTTTCATTTGTATTAGCAAGTTTTGAGCAATAACATAAAAAATCAATTGATCAAATAGGTTATTGTAAGTTTTTAAAAATAAACTGAACGATAATATTTCCTTTTTCATTATGAAGAAAACAATGTATAAACACTTTTTGTAAACGAGAATGTGTCATGTATGAAAACATTTTGTGTTCGTCAACTCTCATCCTTTTGGCTTAATTGATATTCGAAATGCGTAGAACATATCCTATTACGTTAAATTTATTTTTCGTAACGTATAATTTTAGATATTGCTTTTTCATTGTTATAATTAATTAAGTTTCATACCTACAATAAGTTAAATTTATCAAATCAAAAATTCTTAAATTTAACATATATATTCAACATAAAAAAATATATAATTGATCAATACTTCAATTCAGCGAAGATATTTAAAATAACCAAAAATAAAACAATAAATTCAAACGAAAGAAAAAAGAAATCAAACGCTTCTCTTACTTAGCACAGCGCATAATGTCAGCGTCATTGTTCATCGCACGTCTAGGCGTTTCATATCGTCATTGCAATCATTTGTCTTCATCGCGTAGAGCGCATTATTTTTTTTTTTCCATTCGATATTATTACCGCGAAACGAGGGCAACCACTATTCTGCTCTATTAGCAACAAGCATAACCACTCTCTGTTCGTATAATATGAATCGTAAAAAGACATGTACTTATATATATATATATATATATATATATGTATTTAATTTATCGCTTAAGATATTAATGTTGCATCACATGAGCCCTTTATTATTATTTCCCTTTGCAATTTATGATGACGTAATTATACAAATATGGAAATATAATAAGAAAAGAAAGATTATTAATTGAAATTTATTTACACTTTTTTAAAAATATATTGTTTGTTTAAAACTGATAATAGTAATATGAAAAATGGAGCCATTTTTGTATTGGAAAATATATTTTATTATTTGACTGTAATTATATAATATTGAAACAGGAAAATTATGTTATAAATAAAACTTAAAGTCGGTTAATCATTAAGAACCATATTCTATTTTCAATTATAAAATCAATATTCCAATTGCATTTTTTTCTTTTCATCAAAGACAAATTATAATTAAAAAGTTAGTATCGCAATGATATAATAACTAATAATCATAATAAAAACTCACCCCGTTGTTTGGGAGAAACGATGGAAGATTTCATATCCTAAAAATGTAATTATCATAAACAGATATGTAAAAATCATATGTAAAATTTTATTAACGAAAAATAATCTACAAGTTACAAATATAAAAAAAAAGCAAATGATAAAAGTCATTAGTTACATAATCTAAATATGTAAAATTAAATGAAAAAGAAGCTGGTAATAGTATATATACATAATGTACATAGGCATAAGGTAACAATTTTTCGTACAGAGGTCGTCAGTGGCTCACTCGGTGGAGCGATGGATACTTGTAATCTCGAGGACCCGAGTTCGAATCTCGCTCTCGACTTATTTATACAAGCACCATTGTACGATACATGTGCTTTGTTCACAAAAAACACCCTGACGACCTCCGTCGCTAATTGGCATCGCAATGATAGCACAAATACAGAGACGTTAAATAAAAATAAAAAAATTGTTGAATTTATAATATGATACATTGCATGCAAATTGTATTTTTATAATGTTTACTTATAGACAAAAGAGCTAACCATTTTTTTGCAATTTAGTTTTTTAAGTTGATCCTTTTCATTATTAATAAAAAATTGATTTGAAATATTATTACATGTTATTTTTTATTTGATTTAAAAAAATTTAATAAAATAATAAATCAGGAAATATCAAGTAACCATTTTGATTTGAATGAGTTATTAAAAAAATGAGCAATGTCCAATAAAAAATATGAAGCTCGCAAGCGTTTAAAATATTAACTTAAAAATAACTTTAAACATTTTTTAAACTAATAATTCTCACAAGCTATACCAAGATAAAAATAAATGACTGTATAAAAAAAATTTTTTTTTAACATGAAATCGATATAAAGCAAAACTGCTTAAACTATTATATCGAAATATTATAAATGAATCGTCTTTTCGTAAAAAAATGCAAAAAAAAAAACAAAAAAATTGAGCTGTTTGATCAGAATCAATTAAGCCATTCACAAATTATAAATGTATTCATACATGTACACATGCATAGATATTTTCTAAAAATATTTTATTTTGATTCCTTGAATCTCAAAACACGTTTTTATAATATTATTTTGATAATACTTTTTTTAATTATTTTTTTATAAAAGAAAACAAACTATTACTATAATCGTGTGATTATTTGCGATGATAGGTTCAATTAAAAAATAAATTTTTAATAAATTTTAAATATCTTATATTTGTAAAATAATTGTTAGAGAGTAACATAAAGTAATACTAAAAACTCACAAATTAAAAATTTTCCACATTAAGTTAGATTTTTTAAAATAATATTTCAGAAGACGAATTAATTATGGACTTTTGAAATTATATGTTACAAAAAACTATAAATCATTTTTTTTCATAAGATACATAACCAATGGTAACCCATCAATAGGCATTCTAAAATCATTCGTTTCTTAGATCTGTTAAATTATGCATCGATATAGTATGATTATCAAAAAGCAATTTGAATGATATCTCAAACTTAGAAAAATACTTAAAAATAATGAAAGTTTGCTACAATACATTCGATAATTAAAACCGGACAAAGTGTACATCTGAATCAATACATTTTAGAATGAATATAAAATTAAAGGACCTCATACACAAGACTATTAATATTTCATTGCAACATCAGTTATTTTGATTTTAAATGAATACTTATATTTAAATCTATTCGAGAAATAAAAACTTTCTGTTCAAAAAAGTAAAAGATTAATTTTTGGAGGCAGTAAGTGGAAAATTAACATGTAACTTTGATATCTTATGCAATTTTTATAATTTAAATTTTTAATTCTAAGGATTTATTTTCTAACGACTAATACATACATTAACAAAATTTCACAGTTTGAAGCAACCACGATCTTCATACATCTATATAAAATTAATAATTTTATTCAGAATCCAATAAAATTTTTATAAATTTTAATTTATTTTTTAAATTAAATTTTTTCGTGTTCAGTAATGTAAATAACCTCAGAAATTTCTTGAAAAATATTTTAATTAAAACTAATAAATCAATTATTATTTAAAATAAAGTTTAAGAATATATTAAAATGAAGTAAATATTATTTACATGAAATATGTATGAATGAAATTTCATTAAAAATTTTTGAATATCGAGTGTTAGACGTGAATAATAAATTAATTATAATTTAATATCAATAAGGAAAAAGAAAACTTCAATATAAACTCTGATCTACACGTGCCTATTATATACTTTCATATTTAAACGTATGTAAAAACAAGTGTACAAGATCTCAAAAAGTAATGCCTACTGATCCTGAAGCACAGTTTTTCCTTGTACATGAACGATAAATATCTCAATATTTTTTCATTAGAAAAAAAGGTTTTTTTCACACGAGAAACGTGACTTTTTTCACGCGTACTATGAACCTCTATACATATTTTTTTTTGGCTTTTCACCCCAACTATACTTATTCCATTTTCTAAAAACCATATGGATACAATATAAGGACATTCGGCTTTGAAGATTAAATTTGCCTACGTGCCGAAAATCACGTTGTAGCTCTACAGTTTAAACAAACTCGTTTGATAATGAATACACTTTTTTTTTCAATTTGTGATAAAAAAAAATGTATATAAAACAACCAATGAGAGATAAAAATTTATTACAAACCTTGATCATAGATTCATTTATATTTAAATATTTTGTGCATTTTAATTAACAAAATATAAAAAAGTGAATTTTCTGGTATATTGGATCTCTTTTGAAATTTTAATAAATTTTCATTATTTTTACTCCAATACATTTCTTTTATAATAAATTAATAAGTTCACAAATGCAAGTCACAGTTAAAAAAAATTATGAAAATACATTCATCCTTAATTACTTAGCGATCGTCGGATTATTCGTTTTAATAAAGTTATGTATTGAAAAAAAAGTGGACGACAACGAGAGAAAACTCGCTAATCAAGCTTCAAAAAGCAAATAAAAATTTAATGTTAAGAAAAGAAAAGCGAACTTGTAACGAATGAATAAAATCGATCAAAGTCAATAAAAAAAAAAGGTTTTAAAGGTGTCGTTTATTTAGTCAGTCTTGAAAATAATGAGATGGTAATCATGACTAGCGGGGTGTTGAAGTAATTTTAACCTTGCGTTACGTTGCAAAAATACTTCGCGATGACAATTCAAAATTTCGTACTAAAAATAGTGTCAAATTAAATTCTTGCTTTTTTTTTAATTATTAATTTTGTACATACTCATATGAAATTGTATATCATAGTTTAAAAAAATCGATTTAATTTACAAACTTTACGTTCTTTTCTCCCAGTGATTGAATTTATTTTGATTATTTTTAATATATTACGGACAAGTGATACAAAAATAAAAAAAAGATTAATTAAATTTAAAAAAATAATAATATTTAAACATACAAGTGTTAATAAATTTTTGTTAAAATTTATGAAAAAATATTTTTTAAGCAAAAACCTAACACAAGGTACAAAAACATAAGAACAAATCGACTTATAAAAATATTTTTAAAACAACGTCGAGTGCAGAGATTTCCTTGCTGCAATTCAATAAACAAGAATCGAGCAAATAGGCACAATCGTTCAGATGAGAACGACAGATAGTTCAGTGCAAGTGAAATGAATTGCAAGCCAAGGTCTATATAAATAAACTGTCGTAGCAGAGTAAATGAACTCTTGTGAAAAAAATTTCTTTTTTACATCGTCAATTTATCATTTAAGCAGTGTACCTTTTAATGGCAAATTACACTTTTATTTATCTTCTTATAATACTAATTATTATATATTCATATTCACAATTCAAAAATCAATAAGTAATATAATTTAAATTTAAAAATTAAAATTATTTTATAGACATTCTTTTTAATATTATTATTTTCAAGAAGGTTTTGTACGATTGGTTTTTAATTACGTACAATATATAAAAATCACGGAACATATGATACACTTTTTAACAAGTTAAAGACCAACTAAACGTAGTACTTGTTATCGCGACTGAAAGATAACGCAGAAACAAGTTTCATCTCGAGTTACCTGAGATTTGTAATGTTACGCTGGACGATTATTTTACATATGTATAATATTATTAAATAAAAATAAACATGAAATTTACAAGGTATTTAAATAAAATAAATAAACAGGAGATTTTTAAATTGGGTTTGTTTTTAAAGAAATTTGGATAATTATTTTTTAAGTAATTAATGTTTTATAGTAATTTTGATGATTTTGTTGTAAAATTAGAACTGAGTGTACTATCAACCGCGTATAATTTATTAATATTTAAAATTTTAAATATATATAATGAAATGTAAAATTATTTCTTAGTTGTTATTGTATAAATTTTATAATTATAAAAATAAAAATATATGCAAAGTAGTAATATTAAATTTAAAAAAATTAACTTTAAATATTATTAAAAATAAACTTTCATTTTTTATAAAATTTTAACAAATGTATTTTCAATTTACTTAAAAAAATAAGGCTTCAAGGTACAAATAATAAATTAATATAATAATCTGTATTATATAATCCGTAGAAAAAAATATTTAACGTGTATCCTATAATTAATAATCCTATCCACGAAGCTATTCCTTGCACGCATATTTTCACGTATAAATCCGCACGTCTATTATAGGAACGATAGTAATGGATTTGCTATACGAATAACTCGTGACTTTAGAACTTCTATATAGCTTGAGACTTTCAAGGCCAGTTGTAATATCATGGGGCAAGATACATCCCCTTTCATACATTTTTTTTTCACTTACATTTATTTTTGTAACTCTTTTACGCTCGAAAATAACTTCGTGCGTGCATAAATATATATAGATATATATGGTATTAATACAAACAACAAATGCTGTGTAATTTACATTGCAATAAGTTCGTTAACTTTATTCCATGAGCATGCATGTGGATTATTGCTTGAAGTATTTATTTATCTATCTGGATATTTAATATGGGTCATTGATAGAAAAATTTGTAAAATATTAAAAAAAAAAATTTTCTTATAAATTTTCTTTTAAATATCAATAGTTTTTTAATGAAAAATTGAAACATCGTATCAGCTAAAAAGTAATTAAAAATTATAATTTTCAATGGTTCATAAATTTAATTTCTCTTGATTGACCTTGAGTTAAAAAAATTTTATCGCGCGTTTTAAATGTTATATCGAACATATTTCTGAAGTTTCAGTATAAATCATTATTTCAAAACTTTGCATGAAATGTCGTATGTATATGCTTTAGAATAATAATAAGAATTTTTCACTATTTAATCAAGTTAATTATATTAAAATTATATTCGAAACTATTATTCAAATAGATAGCGATAAAAATATTACATTTTTTCATTACATTTACATGATCTTTGTTTTTTTAAAATTTTATTTAACGTCGTTGTATTTATCATATCATCGCGATGCTAATTAGCGACGGAGATCCTCAGTGTGTTTGTGAACAAAGCACATGTTACAGTGGTGCTTGTATCATTCAGTCGCCGAGAGCGGGAGTCGAACTCGGGACCCCGAGATTATAAATCCATCGATCTACCGAGTGAACCACTAAAGATCTTATTTGATCTTGATTGATTTAGAAAAATTGTAAGAAACTTTAGAACTTATTTATTAATTTTAATAACTAAGATTTTTAAGTTTATTTAAAAAATCGAATAAAAAAACAAAGTAAAAAATGTTTTATAAAGTTTAAAAATCAATATTTAGTTAGTTATAAATTATAATTCTACTTTGAAATTGAATTTTTTTAAGATATTATTTAAGAATTTATAAATCACTTTAATTAGTGCTTTATTTAATGAATACGAAACTATTCTGCATTATTATAATGCATATAAGAATAACAAATTATACAAATAATTTTATTTTCGTATAGTGTTTCTGTATAGAAATATCAATAAAAAATGATTTGATAAATTTGTGATGACAAAAAGTACTTTATTCGTTCCTAAAATATATTTTATTAATGAAATGAGCCACACTTGAAAATTATATCAATTGATGAAATTTTATTAAATTTTTATAATCACTTGGACATTGACAAAAAGAAAATAAATGACAATAGAAATAACTTACTAATAATATATAAAAGCCAAATCAGTAAATTACAACTTATAAAAAATCTAAAACACAAATTGTTAGATAAAATGTTTCGCAAAAAAATAAACATTAGCAACATAAAATCGCAAATCAGAATATTCGTCGAGGGCAAAAATTAACCTCAAATGCATTCACATCTCGCTAAACAAATACAATAAAAAGAAAAGGCAAAAATCAGTATATAACATGCGTGCAAAGTAGATGTTACTTTTCATGAATACACACACACATGCGTACACCTACGAAAAAAAGAAAAACGATATAAGAATTACTCATACCTTTCTCGTATGAGAGAGATGGTGTAAACTATATATTGCATATGTATATTTTCAGCCGGCGTCGGCGACTAATGCAGCGGTGGTACTTTATATACGCCGTCACAACAACAACAATAACAATGTGGCCACGGCATGTACGACGTCAGAGGCGGTGCCAGCGGCGGCGGCGACACGCTTCTCAATATCTCCACCATTACAAGACTTCCACATATATTACATTATGCACTTAAAGTTGTGGTTAATTTAAACACTATTTCAACTCGTACCAAACAATTTAGTTTCGATTTTCGAACAAAAATTAGCCTAATTTTGATTGTTTAAAAAATTGTCAAATTTAACGAAAAAATACTAAATTTTGATTTCTAAAAAATTGCTAAATGTTTAAATTTTGATAATAAAACTTAATTTTCTACCTCATTTTGTTGAATTTTATTATTACGATACTTTTACTTTTCACATTATTGTACGCCGCTTCGTATCGACGTTTTTCGCTTGATTTGTAATGGGAGCGGGTAAGGGACAAGTAGGAGACGAAGACTGGCGACAGGACGCCGAAGGGTTGAGGTTGCGACCGTGAAATTGCGACGCATTTTCTTTCCTTTAATGTTGTTGAGCTTGCAAGCTCTTCTCTTCTATTTTAATGTTTGCCGTGTATTATTTACGGCTTTGAGCTTAATGTTATTTTTTACAATAATTTTTTTATCAAAATATAGGCATTTCAAGTTTTGTACAATGAACAAACTTTTCCATAACAAATTGACAATATCGAATGTTTACAAATCTAACATATCGGAGCACAAGATTTTTTTGTACAATTCACGTGCTTTAATTGTTTTTAACTTATTTTACTAATTTTTAAAATTCTTTTTTATTACGTTTAAAGCTTAAAAGATAAAAGATTAGCCGCACAGTAAAATAGCAACTTTCACTGATCGAACGAAAACACACGCACTAACATTGAGCAAGTACGCGTTGGGGGGGCAAGTTGGTATCGCAATTACAATACATTTGCACTTGTATTATATAGAAAATTTTCTTCTGCTCCAGCGGCGTATCGACCTAACCTCTAAAAACTCGTCGAACGTTAAATGTCACAATGATAACGAGTAGTAAAGTACAAAAAAAAGCGATAAAAAATTTTTCTGGATTATCGTTGTGTAATTCACGAAGTTGATATGGTAAATGTTCAGAGAATTGATGAAATATGTTGTTTAAAGCATCTTTAAATGCCTCGCCGGTACGGCGACCGTCGCCACAGCACTCGTATGACATTGTACAACACACACAACTGCGGGATTGTCATTCTGTATATATATGGGTGCTGTACAACACTACACATTTACAGCATGTTCATAGCGGATCCAAAAGCTTTGATTAGGAGTGGGCGATTGATGTAAAAATATTTTTTTAATTTGATAAACTAATATAATTGATATAAAAATTAATTTAATTTAATAATATTTTTTATGAATAATAAATAAAGAATTTGTTATCAAAAAATTATTTACAATATACCAATATTAAAGGATAACATATAAATTTCTATAGAAAATATAATTGAATTTAAAAAAAATTAATATTTAAATTGATTTACAGATTTTAATAAGTTTAAATATTTTTTTAAACATGTAGGTTTTTAGTAAAATAAAAGTAATCATTTATAATTAATTATTTATTTTCGAAAAATTTGCAATAATTTTATAAAATTTCTAAAAATAAATGTTAATAAAAAAATTTATTTTCAGAATATTAGTAATAATTTTGAAATTAATTATTTGCAGTTTTGAAGCAAATTTTCGTAAAGATAGTAGTAGTAGTTAAAAATTTGAGGACTCAGTGGCTCTTTCGGTAGAGCGATGGATTCATGATCTCGGGGTGTTGAGTTCGAATCCCACTCTCGGCGGCTGATTGACAATAAGCACCACTGTATATGATACATATGCTTTGTTCACAAACACATTGAAAGCCTCCGTCGCTAATTAGCATCGTAATGATAGCATAAATAAAGCGACGTTAAATAAAATTAGAAGAAAAAAAATATTGGCATTATTCAAATAGATTTTTAAAATCTTACTCTTTAGTTCTCATTACATATTCTTTCTCAAAATTCTTAAAAATTATCATTTTTAATTAAAAATCTTCAAAACTTATAAATAACATTTGGAACTGAAGAATTTTTTTCCAACTTTTAACGAAATTGAACTAATAACTTAAAAAAATTAATACGTATTTATATTTTTAGGATAATAAAAATACCTAAAAATCGAAACGAGATAATTTGTTTTCGTTGAAAGGTAAGAAAATACAAAAAACCGCAAAAGATAGTGATGAATTGATAGTTTTAAATCGTTAACTGTGTATTAGATAATGATAGTTTTAAATCGTTAACTGTGTATTAGATAATGATAGTTTTAAATCGTTAACTGTGTATTAGATATTCGTAAAAAAGAATTATATAAAAAAATAATTTTCAAATAAATTCCATTAATTTTGTAATGCTACCAACAGCCAAAATTAATGTTTTGAAATGAATGAGACTAATAGCTGTAGCTGTTCAATATAAATCCATTTATTCAAAATATAGACAACGTTTCACCTCTATTTTTGAGAGGAGTACTACTTGGAGTTTCTGAATATATTAGGAAATAAATTATAAGTACCTGAACAGGCCTCTCAAAAAATAGAAACGAAACGTTGTCTATATTTTGAATAAATGGATTTATATTGAACAGCTACAGCTATTAGTCTCATTCATTTCACAACATAAATTCCATTAAGATGCAAAATTAAGGATTATTGTGTCTGTATAAAAATCAACATTTGCACGCGTTTTTCTAGCCATTTAAACTTTTATATTATTTTCTTTTTTAATGCAGCTCTTGCAATAACTTTACTTTATAAAGATTTTGAAGAACGAAATGTCAAAAATATTGAATATCTAAACAAGTAAATGTGAAGTTATCGTTTATTTCTTTTTTTAATCTGTATAATATATTAAATTTTCATTTCAGATTGACCTTATTAAGGAAATGTATTATATTATTCATACTTTTTTCTAAAGTTGATTTAATTGTAAATAAAGAAAATTAATTGTTAGTTACTGTATTTAATCGATTAATAATGTAGCGAATGCGCTTTCGTAAGGTACGAAAGCGCATAAAATGAATTGATTTATCATTAAAATTTGTAATTTAGTTAAAATTGTTAGTATTAATTATTTAAATAAAAATTTTTAAAGTGTTTGGTAAACTTACTTAATTTAATCTGTTTTTAAGTTATATATTTTAATCATCTGAATAACTTTATCATATTATAAATATTTATAATAAAAGATTATTTGATGAATTCAACAAAAATATAAGAAAAAAAATGTTTATTTGAAAGCGCTAAAAAATTAGAAATCATGATTACAAACCTTTATTTATTTATTTTTTCTTCTATAACGTCGCTATATTTATGCTATGCTAATCTGCGACAGAGTTCGTAAGTGTGTTTGTGAAAAAAGCACATGTAACGTACAGTGGTGCTTGCATCAATCAGGTGCCGAGAGCCGGATTCGAGAACCCCGAGATTACGAATCCAACGCTCTACCGAATGAGTCACAGACCGACTCAATCATCTTTGCCAACCTCTTTTAAAGTAATGTTAGCATTAAATAACTTTTGCAATTTGTTATTTAATAGAAATCAATAATTTACAAGTATAGCACGTTTGTAGATCTTTCATGTATACTAAAATACAGTCAAAATAGTTAATGATGTATATATTACCACAATGTAAATATATATTTAAAAATAATTTCAGAATGTAAAAAATCAAATAAATATTGATGTACTTTTAAATTTATGCATAAACTTATGAAAGTATGTTACCTATGATGAATAAAATACTAAAACATTTTTAAATATAAACATGTGTTTATTTGATTTAATTTACAATATAAAACTTATTACTATAAAATTTTTTTGAATCTTCAGGTATTTAAAATTAGAGTACATTTAATGATTAATAATTTTTGAAAAAAATTGTCAATAAATAAAGTAGTGCTGTTTCAATATATTCATAATCACAATGTAGATTAAAACAATTATATATTTTCTGCGATGCTTAAGAGTATGACTTAATTACTCACTAATTATCCATATATACCATCAACTTTGATTCATAAAAAAAGAGTTTTTTCACAATTTCACTATTTTTTATCTTCATTGAGATTGTACTTTGTTTTAATTTTGTCTATCTCTTCCAGTTTTTTATCTACATCTACTCGTTTAAATGCTTTGTTACTCTGGTAATAAAGAACAACTAAATACCTATTACATACATTGAAACCACTAAGGTGATCACAAGCATTTTTAGCATCGAATATATCTTCATAAACCACAAAAGCAGTTCCCCTTGTCTCTGCTGTGTTCCCACTAAAAAATAAACAATGATAATTCTCTTTCAATAATGTAAATATGCATTAAAAAAATATCAATATTATTAACATAAGAAAACAAAAACTCACACTCGTATCTGTCTAATAGCTCCATATTTTCCAAAGATGTCATACATTTCCTCAGCTGTTATTTTGTATGGAAGGTTACGGATATATAGAACTCTGTTTACTTCCGGCGGCAACCTTACCTAAAAGCATTTTTAATAAAAATAAGTTAAATATTCTTTTCAATAGAAATTTATTAATGCTCTAGGTTCTATTAATTAAATTAGTAAATAACAATGTCAATACTTGAATTTAAAGCAAAGTATTTGTTACTGCTCCAAAAGGTTTGAAACATTGATTACAATAGAGAATACTTTGTCTTCATCCAAGTATTAATATAATTTATTAAATAAAATATTATTATTGTATGTACATTACAATTTCTTTATAGGTTAGATTATAGAAATAAGTGGTTTGATAAATTTATAAAGACGTAATTAGCAATAAAATGAAAAAAAATATTAGTAAATTTATTTATATAAAAATTAAAATAATTAACTTATTGTTAGTATAGATTTTTAATATAAGTATAATTAAAAACTCAAGATTATAAGAAAAATTAAGGTTATGTTAACAATCACTGAAAGGTAAAATATAAAATAACGTAAAACTTACGTTGGCCCGCCGTTGCAACATTGCCATAGCCATGATGAATAGATTTGCTTATTTACCACTTAAACAAATAGAAAATTTTATTGAAAATGCACAGCAGTTTATTCTAAATAAACAAAATACTTTGTTTTTACTGCAACAATTGAACCTATTCTATTGCTCCTATATACTGCTAGAGTGGTCAGGCGTCTAATGAATCGGAATACGAATGGGACTGATATTCCCTTTTTCCGTATTCAAACATATTTTTAAAATTATAACATAAAATCTTTGAGCCTGAGTTGTTTTGGTAAAAAATCGAATCTATTTGTTATCATAATTAATAGAAATAAATAAAAATATTAGGCCGTTTTCTTCAATTAATTATTATTTTATTTAATTTCATTGTAAAAAGCTTCGTTAATATGTAACTAATTTGCAGATCCTGTACGTAAATAATGAGGATTCTTTTTTAAAAAAATTATATTCTTTAGTTCAGCTCACTTAATTTAAAATATTAGGCCTCGATTAGATCTAAAATTGTTTTGAGAGAAGATAAAAGAATTCTTAGTTTTAGATAATTAATACTAATCAATTTTTTGTGAATATTTAATAAAAAACTTGTGACAACAAACAAAAAAGCTATTAAAATTTTATTATTCATTAAAGACGATAATAAAATAAATTGTTTTTTAATTTTGAACATTGAGAAATTGAATTTTAAGAAAAAAGCAAGGCAAACATCATTAAAATGTTAAATTTAAAAATTTCTGCTAACTGAATTCTTACATATTACAGTTTGTGATAACTTATTACTTATATGAAAAATATCAGTAAGAAAGTCATAAAAATAATCAAATAATCATAAAATATTATACCGATTTTTAACTTTATATTTACATTTGATGCAGTTAGGGTTAAAAATTATTTAAAACCATGATATCTTGTTTCATAAAGTTTTTATTCTCCTTTTTGAAGCAAACTAGTACGTACAAATTTTCAACTTTTTTTTTATTCAGTAATTATGTCAAATGAATTTTAAACAATTTGTGCATGAGTATGATCTATGATTTTAATGATAAAAATAATTTATAAAAATTTATTACTATACATTTTATAAAAATTATAATTATTATATTAATTTAAATAAAAAAATATTCTGATTTTAATGAATCTGTTACATAAAAAAAAATAGTATTTTTAAATACAAGTTTACAGTTGCGAGCTTATTATGACTTTACAGCTAAAATACACACATTTAGATTTAAAAATCGATATTGTTTGTCGAAAGTATTTAAATATTGCATGAGTTATGTACTTGTATTAGTTTTGGTATTGCTAGTGGAATGAAACAATAAAACAATGGCACCACACATCCATTTTTGAACAAGACTGTCAGTTTTAGTATTCCTTTTTTTCACTTTTCTTCAATAATTAAAAAAAAAACAAATTTTATTAAATATAAATAATTGAATCTATTAAACTTTGTTGAAGGCAGCAATATCAACACTTTGAACATAGTCTTCTATTTCTTGAATTTGTTCAGTTAACCAATCCACAGAAACTTTGTCGTCTTCTACTACACAAGAGATTTGAAGTTTTTGAATGTTGAAAGCTACTGGCGCCAATTTTGCTAAAAATAAAATAATAATTTAAATATATTTATAATTTGAAATATACATATTGTAATTATATTCATATATAAAAATATTACCTGCACCCCATAAAAGTCCGTCACATTGAATTTTTCGAACTTCAGCCTCCATGACTTTCATATCAGTCTCATCATCCCAAGGTTTAACATCCAATATGATGTTTGATTTAGCAATTAAAGCTGGTTCTGCAAATTATTATATTTTTTTTATAATTTTGTAATCAATAATATGAAATACATCATATGTAATAAAAATTTACTTTTGGATTTTTTGGCTGCATAAGCTGCAAGACGTTCCTCTTTGATTCTTGCTGCTTCAGCATCTTCACCCTGTTATATTTTATATCAAAAATACACAATTAAATAATAAAATACTTTAAAAAAATAACTTAATAATATTTTAATGAAGTATGGTAATATGAGTGTAAAAGTACATAATTGCCTTTCACCTGCTGACAATATTAAATAGAAAACATTTGTTGATCCTGTTATGCAATGACAAAATAAAATGTATAACGTTTAAAATATTTTTTGAAACTTATGGATGTGATTGATAAAATTTTTATTTCATAAAAAAAAAATTAATTTTATTATTTGGGAATATCTGGTGTTAAAAGTTTAAACGATTTTTTAATATCAAACATTAAGATTTCATTTTGTTTATAGATTTATAATTATCACTTTAAATTGAAAAAAATTAATATTAAATTTTAATTTTATACTTATTTCTACAATTTTTGTTTTCACTTGCCTCTGAGTCTGACCCAAACAGATCTACATCATCATCGTCATCATCTTTAGCTTCAGTTTTTGGAGGAGCTTTTACTGGTGCACTGACTGATTGCTGTGATGCTCCTCCCTTTTTCGATTGTCCTTCTAAATCTTTTACACGGCTATCCAGTTTTGTGACAATGTTCTTAAGATCCTGAACGACTAATTACATGTTTATTTAATAAAATGATTGATGTATTAAAACAAAATGTAACCATTCATAAAATAAAATAAAATGATGAAATTAAAGCTTTTATTAAAGAAAATTAAAGTAGATCTTCAATTATACATAAGCAATACAAATATTATGACATGCACATTAATTCCTACTGCAAAACAATTTATATGTTTGAAAATAAAATTTTTTAATTATAATATACTTTAAGGTGGTAAATTTTATTTGCTAAAAACATACATTAATGAAATAAAAATTTATCTAATGAATATCTGAACTTGGTTAGATTATAATTTAAAAATATAAAGAGCATTTATTAAAATAAAAAATAGACAAAAATTTTTAGCATACATCTAAAGATATTTTTTTTTTGTAAAACAAAATAAAAAAATTAATTTTATTAGATGAAAAACGAAATTATACATTGGAAGTTATTGTAGGGAACTTAACAGTTAAAATACAGGTTAGTGGATTATGATTACAGCAATGAAATGAACTTTTTTAAAAATTGTAGTAGGTAAGTTAATTGTCAATAGACATATTATTTACACTAGAACAGAGATTATCTTGTTTAGGATATGCCATGCTACTGATATGTGAAAATTTTAACTTTTCTGCAAGATACATACTGTTTCGAAGATCTTGGTTATCCTTTTCAATTGAAACTACTCTTGATACGAGTTCATGGTCAGAAACTCCAGTCAACGCTGCGATGCCATCCATCTGAAAAAATTAGTTTATTAGTAACCTTAGTATATTTTTTTAAATAAAGGTATGTTCAAATTATAGACAAACATTCTAACATAATCATAGAAAAGTTATAAAAAACTTTATTTAAAATAATAAGGATATAGAATAATCAACACATAAATTCAATAAAGTTCAAAAACAAATGATCTTTTATATTGTCTGATAATAATATTACAAGATATTTAGGATGATAAAAATTTTTTATATTTTACTAAAATTATTAATTTGATACATGTAATACAAAATAACAAAAAAGACTGGGGAAAAGAGATTTTTAGTGAAGTTCTTATAAAGTTAAATATAAATCAGTTTTTGAAAATTGATGATTCAATATGAGTCATATATCAGTGAATTTACTAAGCAAAGTATAAATTCCTTAATGAAACCATTTATTACACTTCTTTTTTATAACAAATAAATTCAAATGTCTTGAATTATTAAAACAGAAATTGATAAAAAATATTAAAAATCAATAATAAATAATTTTAATATGTTTATGTTTATACTATTGAATGAAAATTGAATATCTCTATATCCTTAAAAATATAAAATGTAACATAAAATAAACATCAATAGTTAATCAATAGTTAAAAATTAAAAAATCAAACTGGAATAGTTAGGAAGAAAAGGTGTTAAAAATTAAAATTATAAACTAAATTATAAAAAGAAAAGATATAATAAAGAAAATAACCAATGAACAGAAAAATGATAAAAAAAGTTGAAAAGTTAATAAAGCTGGCGAAAAATATTTTATTAGTTAAAATAAAAAAAAGAGAGAGAAGGCAGAGAGCAAGGAGTGCAGTACTCACACACTGTAAAGACTGTTTAATATGTTGTCGAGCCTTGGCGACCTCACTGGCTAAACTTCCACCGGCAGGGCAGATTGAGCAAGTGGATGATTGACCTCCCTGCATCCACCGATATTGAAGTTTAACTCACACCAGGATATATACCGCAATTGCTTACTGACATTACCTCCACTATACTATTTACCATGCATACAAATACTAATATTTGAACAATTTTATGTATTGTTACATTATGTAGAAAAAAAAAATTTATTTTCATTTATACAAATTTATTATAAATATGAAATTGTATACAATATGGATGTTATGTTAAAAATAAACTGATAAATTTTTTAAATATTTTGTTTATGTAAGATAAAAATGATATTTATTTACATATTATAATAGTGGAGATAAGCCTGCAAATAATGCGAGAAATGTGATATATCATTATAAGCTATATATATTGAAATCTAAAGCTACACTAAAGGTATTTTATATATTATTCTACTTTTGCATTACACTTAGAGAGACATAATTATATTACTTTAAAAATTATAATTTACAATAAGTTACTTGGTGCAGTTAATAGTTAAAAGCGTTAGAAAATTGCAGTCGCTAAAAAAAAATTGTTATTTTTTATGATAGAATGCAGTTTTTAATGAATATAAAAAAAAATTTCAATTAAAATAAAAAATTAATTGATTCAAATTTTTAAGAAAAATATGCACACAGCCAGAAAAGAATTTGATGAGTATAATCTTTGGTATGATATTACTTATCTCATCAAATATCTGAGATCTACAAGAATTAATAGAATAATCAACACAATATAAATTATTAATGAAATTCATAGTCTATAATTTCTCTTCAAAATAATCAATCAAATATAAAAATTATAAAAATTGTTATTCATGACAAAGTTGTATATTTTTTTTCAAAGAAAAAGCACAAAAAAAATATTACAGCCACATGCAAAAAAACTTGAGCAATCTGTGTATAACCATGCAACAAAAACAAAATCAATAAATAATTCTTATTTACATAGGAACCTCACTATTACGTAAATTTAGACATAAGACAAGACAGAACATAAGACTTCAAAAATGGCTTTGAAATAAGGTTCGATTTTTTTTCGAATATCTAAAAAATGCATATTTTTAAAAAGGGTTTGACTATAATATCTTGCAGAAGGTCAAATAGTCAATGAGCTTGGAAACGCTATCAATATAAAATATGAATAAAAATTCTAAAATTTAAAAGAAAATATAAAATTAAAAATACATCTATTTAAAAAAATTAAAGAATCTTTGCTTTAAAAAGCCATAACAAAGCCAGCTCATCAACAATTTATACCTGAATAATAGGTAATCTTTTGATTTCTTGATTTTTATCCTCTTCAAAAATTTTGTGTTTTTTATCAGCTTTATTTTTTTTCTCTTTAGCTTCTTTAGCTTTGTATTTTTTAGCATTGGCTGTATTTGTAACTATTTCAAAATCTTCACTTTTCGGTATTAAATAATCAGAAGCTTCTATTACATTTACAATCTCTGTTACTGATTCTTCTTTTTTCTTGTTACTTTTTTTTGAATTTTTTGAATTCTTTGTAGCAATATTCTCAGTAACAACATTATCTTGTTCATTTAATTTGTTAAATTTAACTTTTCTAGATTTTGATTTTGGAGCAGGGTTAGTATTCAGTAAAGCTTGAAGTTCGATTGATGCAGAAGTGTTACAAATAATGCTATTTTCATCCATAGTCTTGTGAGGCAGCACCTTTTACAAAGTTTTAGCTTAAGAATACATGTACCCTGACATTCTGGTACAATTTTAAAATCAATAGTATTTTTAGTTTCAACAATTCAAATATTTTTACATTTTTACATTAGGTACAAAAAATATTTTGGATCTTTTTTTTTGAAAATAAAAAATAAACTTTTTTAATACCAGAATCATAACATTTATTTATAGTACTAACAAAACATTACTTCAATCATCTACTTATTACTAAAGAACAACTAAAGTGCAAAATGAATATTCACTATGATATCTTTTGATGAATATCTAAAAATGAATTATTTAAATCTATCGATTATGAAAAACAACTTTAGTATTTTACTCTAAAGAAGTTTTTAAATCTTTACTCAATCAAATACAATTAAATTAACATGACTATATATACCTTCTAAATGTTTAACAATCTGCAGTTTTTTTTGGCCAAATATATTATGTTCTTATTTAAAAATATGCAATATATTTGTATAATATTTAAAGTTACATTTTAAAAAATATTTTAATAATCTTTACTAATGTCAAATTTATAAGAGTTATAATTAGTAACACACAACACAAAAGTACACATTAATTCCAACCACCAGATATTCCCTAAAGCATTTGTTAGTAATGTTAATCAGAAATAAAGGCATAAGAAGTAAAACTTAAGATAGCTATGGATGCTAGGACCAATAAGGGATAAGTATAATTAAATCTAAAAATTTGTATTTAAATATTTTTACTTTTTTCAAGAAAATTTATGTATTTGTTTAATTATTATTTTGTTTCGATTTTGATGATAGACTTATTTAAGCCTTGATTAATTAGAAAATTTATTTGAGAAAAGATTATTACCTTAGCTTGTTTTTCGTGAAAAATACGTTCTGCTTTATCGTAGGATGGTTTGTCAATCCATACTTTTTCTTGTGCCAATGCTGAGGTTGCCATTTTTTATTGTTATTTTATTGATGAGCTACAAAGTAAAAGAAAGGTTTTATGTAAATAATCCAGATAGTTGAAATATCAGTCATTTATTATATAAAAATATAAAATTCAATTCACTACGTACATTTTATAATACAACAACAGTATTTTACTTTAAGTTAATTAAATTATTTACATAATTGATTATAATATAAATTACACTATTCAAATTATTTAAGACTATTATTAAAGATCATTTTCGTCATCACTTAAAAACTTAGATTTAAAATTACTAGAGGTAAAATTTTTTTGCTTGGAAAGAGTAATTCGACTTTTTTTACTAAGAGGTTCATCAACTATATCCTGTCTCATAATTTTTTCTAATAAAGCATATATGCTTTTATGGTCGTTTTGTGGACAAACACTAGCAAAAATTTCTTTAGGTTTAAAATATTGAATAAAGGCCTCAAGTTCATCATAGGATGCATGGGTTGAATAACAAACATTTGCAGTTTGTTTTCTTTTTTCATCTAATTCAATTATACACGAGGTATCTTTTCCAGCCCATTTTCTAACAGAAGGAACGATTGTCAAAATATTTTCTCTAGTAGTATTTGATTTACATTTTAAACCTTTTGTATTTGTCATACTTTCCATTTTTAACATGCATGCATGAATAGGTGTACTTTCACCAATATTTGTAACATGATCTGCTAAAATTTCCATTCTACTATAAACATTGAAAACATTATTCTGTACATGAATTTTTTTATTTAACACCTTTGATAACTCGATATAAATAAATTCACTACCATACAAAGCAGATTTTTCTAACATAACAACATTATTTGGATGTTTTTCTATCCAATTTTTAGCAGCTTTAATTAATTCTCTTAAGCTATCCGTTCTATTTGGTAACGTTTTGTATTTTAAATCTAAAAATGTAGTGTCTAAATAGATTTTATCAATATTTAACGGAATTTGTTGTGTAACATTATTATAATGAAGAGGTTTCAATTTTGAAAAGTCTTCCTTATTAATTCTAAAATCCCCAGTATATAATATTCTTTTATTATTAAAATAAAACAGAAACATGATAGAGCCTGGGCAATGTCCAGCTGAAATACAAGATACAGAAATGGACATTTGGATATTCTTATATGTATAATCAATAATTCGTGAATCATCTAATGATAATTCAATAATATGTTTATCAGCAAATTTACTATCTAATTTAAATCTATTTGTTAAGAACGATTTACTAATATGACTGCAATATAAAAAAAGATTATTTCTCATTAAAAAATCGAAAAAATTGTAATTTAATCCTTCCATATGATCTGAATGACAGTGACTTAAGAAAAAAGCTGAAGAATTTAAATTTTCATTGTCAAAACGATCAACAGAGATGCCAGGAATCTCTTCCATGGGTCCAGGAAAAGTAGACATGATTTTGGATTCATAAATCCTACAATAGAAAAAATGAAATATCACCTCAAATTTAATAAAATTCAACGACTTATGATAAAACCTGAGGTAACTAATTTGGATCATAATAAGCTACAAGGAGCTTTTGAACGTTAAAATATTCGTATTTTAATTACGACAAATTCAATGGGGTCCAGATGGTTACCGTATCAGATAATTTCGTATTATAGGTTAGGTTAGTCCATTTTATAAATGAATAACACTTTTGATTTAGATAACAAAATAATTTTGAAAAATCAAGCTACAATGATTCTGAGGACTTTATTCATGATAATGATTTCTAAGATACAAGGTAAAAGTACTTATTATCACTTTATTACTATATACCATGTGCTTTATTGATCGGCTTTTTTGCCGTTCCAGAATTTACGTCATTAACACCTTTTTACAATATTTTTTATATTATAAAGAAACACTGAAGTTATATTGTTATAATATATCTAAAAATATAATATTTAATTACCTTTATTAATAAGTTAATTATTGACACGCTGTCGCAGGTCGACTTAGGGTGAAATTTGGGATGGCAAAGAACGAATCGACGTCGACCAGGACACAAAATGTGTTCGTGTGTCGCTGTGTCAGTGTGAAGCAGGGCGGTTCGGCTGCTGCGAAAGGAGGAGATACCAATGGAAAATAGTAATTCAAGATGAATATAGTGGTAACACTGATTAATTACTTTTAAAACTGAATCCTAAAATTTGATTTTGAATAAATACTTAAAGTAAAAATTGGTCTAAGGAAAATAATTTTGATTTAAGGATAGAAAAAATGAAACAATTTATTTGAATATACATTTTTATTATAAAATTTAATCGTCACATTACATTGAAAAAACTTTTGAACACATAAACAGAGATTTATGGTATTACATTTATAAAGACATTTACAAATTAAAGTTAGTTTCCACATGTAACATGGTATCGTTAGCTAATAATAGTATAAAAAGTTTAAGTAATAGTAAAAAAGTATAAAAAGATGCTTAACTACTTATATTCATATCACATTTTTTATGGCAACTTTATACTAGTTAGTAATATAAATATTTACAATAAAATCAATTATTTTAAAAATTTGAAGAATAATTATTTTGATTTTTATGTATTATATAATCTGAAAATTTTCAACAAATTGTACTTTTATTAATCTTGGCAATTTTTGGCTTCTAAATAGTCCTTTACAGAATTGTAGCCTTCTTCTTTTGCATATGGAGCTAATATACCAGTTGGTCTTTGACCATTTCTTGTTCTGCAAATACTACAATTACATAAATCTCGACATGGTGGACAAGCCCAATGCTGCAAAAATATTAAAAATATTTTTAATACTTCTCATAATTATTAAATTAAAAATATATTATTTAAAAATTTCCAAATAGTAAACTTACAGGATCTTTTAAGGCTTCTTTTGCAGATTCTCCATATCGTCCCATCAAGCACGGACCACAAAATTGTCCTCTCACTCCAATGCATTCACCAGATCTACAAACTGTCTTTGTATCTTTAGTTTTTTGTCTACATTGATGACAAGATGTGCCATTTATAGCATCATATGTTTTACCACTGGCCTTTTGAGCAATATTGTCTATCATTCTTTGCGTAATTTCATCTGGTGAAGGAATGGTACTTGGATCGTAAGTTGACTTAGACATTCTTTGAACATGTTTCCTTTTAGGTAAAAAAACTTCTTCTTCTGATTCTCCACTTCCTTCATCTTCACTAAATTCATATTTCATCAAATCAATATCTCTTTGCATAGGTCTAGACCATGGGAACATAACTTTAAATTCAGAACTTTTTTTTGAAACAATTATATTACCATCCACATCCAAATCATTTTCTTCATTATCAGAGTCACCGTCATTACTTTGTTTCCTTTTTCTGCTTCTGGTGTTGTATTTTCTACGAAATTCTAAATTCACGCGAGGACCGTTGAACGTTGGCGATCTTGTTCGGCGTTTTCTTGTTCCAGATCTAGGTGTCCCTGGAGTTCTATTTTCTTTTAATTTTCTTTCATTTGGATTAAGCTTCTGCCTTTCAGTTTCTAAATTTTTTATTTCTTTTTTGTTATCTTCGATATCAATAAGAAAACCTTTCAACTGTAAAAAATAATTTTTTTTTTTAATATACATGTATATATATATTTGATGTATACGTTAATGATAAATAAAATTATTAAATTAAATAAAACTATAAAAAAAAATTTGTAAAAATATTTCTTAAACAAAAAAAAAACATTTTCTTAAACGTAAATATCAACAATTTTGTGTGTACTTACAAGTTCCTTGCGCTTATTGATGTTTCTTTGACGAATTGTTTCGTAATCCTCGGTGTCACTCATTGTTAAAATTAAAATTCATATAAAACTAAATTAAAATTAATAAAAGTCACAATTTGTTATCAAAAAAGTAACTATTTAAGATCTTGACAATTTTGCAACTGAAAGAGCCGTGCAACGGCGTGTCCTGAATCGGTATGCTAACACAACACGCTCTCTCTATTAATGAGAATGAGTCCCGCCAAAAATTTTTGCTACCTGCTAAGGATTAATAAGGTCTGTTCGTTTCTATGAAAATATTTAAAACAGTTGAATAGTTAGTTCTATAAAGTTATTCATTAATCTGACAATAAAACGTATAAATAAAATAATTTTCAAACGATTCATCAAAATAAATAAATTTATTCGTGCTTGAATAAATAAATAAATTATTTAGAATACCTAATAACATAATTTGAAAGATTAACGACAAATATGAAAGTACTTAACTTCTATTGAAAAGCCGGTAAAATATAAATAATTAAAAAATATTTATGATTTTATTAAATTAAATTAAATAGACAAAGTATTTCGGTTGGAAAATATTTTTGATTGCTTATAAATTATATTACGGTAATTATTCAAGTACAGTAATCGTGAAATTTATTGAAATTAAAATACGGTTTCCGGAAGTTATGTGCCGACATCTTGGTTCTAAAATTCCCGTTTTGAACTCTTTAAAAGCGGGAGGTTTTTCGCTCCGGCTTTATTTATAATTATATTCATATGTTCATGTGGATTATTTTATGTTTTTCAACAAAATATTTCTTTTAAAGTATTGAAATTTTACTATTGATTAGTATTAGAGTGTAAATAACTGTAAAATCTACAAAATAGTAGATAATCAAAGCATAATTGAGTTTTTGTTTATACAGGTGAGTTTGTTTTACAACTATCTATACATGTTTAATTGATTTTATCAACTAATTAATTTATTTAATAACAAAGAATGAGAAAAGTTGAGTAGAATTAATATATTAATGTTATTAATCAATCGTTAAATAATATTACAGAACAAAATATTGAAGAGGTTAGGTGTGCACAGTAGCAGTGATTAAATCTAAAAATCTACAATGTCTGGTCAGCAAACGTCTCCGACAAAAACGATAAAAGAATTGAGATTACCAATATCTAGAGTGAAAACTATTATGAAAAGTTCTCCTCAAGTTGAAGCTATTGGTCAAGACTGTTTGTTTTTAGTGGCAAAAGCAACAGTAAGAAAATAATTGTTTATAACAAAAAATTATTTATTTTTCTCAAATAGTTATTATAATTATATTTTACTGAATGATTGCAGGAATTGTTCGTACATTTTTTAACAGAAGAAGCACATAAAAAATCAAATAAAGCTCATAGCTTAGATTATAAACATTTAGCAGAAGTTGTTCAGACTAATGATACGTTAGAATTTTTACGTGAAATAATGCCAAGAAAAATAACAGTTAGACAATTTAAAGAAATGATGGCTGCAAAAAATGCTGAAACTTCATCTGACTCTGATAGCGACAGTCAGTCCGATAGTGATTCTAATTCTGATAGTGATGATAAAGTTGAAAATGGGAATTCATCTGATAGTAATGATAGTGATAATAAAAAGAATGGAAATGATGATTCTTCTAACAGCAGTAAAAGTGAAAGTGATGAAGAGAGTAAGACATAATTGTTTTTCTAGAAATAATCTTATAGATAATTAAATTAAAGTGATTAAAGCTAAAGCTTTAAATGTACAAAATATTATGTAAGCTATCGTGTGTACTTCATACATTATTTTCATACTGTGAGTATTGAATGTTTGCGTTTAATGTGTCAAATGTGAAAACGAGTATTTATCAATATTTTTAATGGAATTTATAATAAAATAAAATCCTTTTTTAAGCTGTGAAAAACAATTTTTTATTGTATTAATATAATCTACTTGTAATATAATAACATGAATAATTTTAATATATAATTAATAAGAAAAAATCTTATAAAAAATGTAACTATTTATATATTGTTTGAAATTATTTCTTACATCAATGAAAGTACCAATTATTAGGCTTATTTTTAAAAAATGCAGAAAAAAAGTTTATTGTATATTTGAATAATATACTTGATTTACAGTTTTTTTTCTTCAATTTAAGCATTTCACGTAATTTTATTATATATGCACTGCATATTTAAATAATTACTAAAAATTTGATTATTCTTGATGTAACTTTTTATTAGAACTAGATGGTAAGTCATCATTATCTTCACTAAGTTTCTTTGCTAAGAAATAGATTTCTGCAAGTGCTATTATTAGAGCAAACATTATCCCAAGTAATAATCTAAATCCAAAATCTAAACTACCAACCAAATATTCTATTCCAATAAAACCAAATACAAAACCAGTTATCACAGAAAATACAAATTGGGCAACTGCAATAAGTTGTTTATTCATGACTTTCACTAGAATAAAATAAAATTGACTGATAAAAATTTTAAACATAATACAAGTATATTTAAAAAAAATAAAAAGATTAATTGGTAACTTTAATGAATAAATTACATGATTAACTTACTTTGGTAGGCAATAGTGTCTTCAGGTAAATGTCTTCTATACGAATCAACACCCTTAGTCATTGCTTTGTAATCTCTAGCATCTTGCTGTGCTTGCAATTTTTTTACTCTAGCATCTAATTCAGGATTTCTGGGAGTGACTTTTGGCTCAGGTAATTTAACAACAATCCCTTCTAGAAGTTCATGAATGTAAATTTTCTTATTGGAAGTATTTTGTTGCTCAGCTGTGTAAGATTTTAACCATTTAATGTCCTCTAAATTCAATAAACAATTTACTCGCTTATTTTTGTGACTATTTTTCAATAATGTTATATTTTCTGGTAGATCTTTAGCACTCTTAATATCTTTTACAATAAAGTCAATAAGTTTTGTAGTTGGTTGTATTTTTATATGATGATCCTCAATAGTCTCTATTGGCATTATTAGGCAGTGTTAAATTAAGATGTTATGTGAAGTTTTCTTTCTAAATCTGCATAAAATTCTTTCAGTTCTTTTTCTTTACTTTGGAATTCTTCATCAACTTTTGCACACTTATCACTCATATCATTAATAAATTTTTCCCATTCAGCTTTGCGTATTGCTCTGTTTATTTGTAACTGGCTGGACTAAGATTATATTTAAAAAATTAAAATTAAATTTTCTAAATAAAAGACACAATTAACAAAAAACATACTCTGTCAAATTCCTCTTCTTTTTGAAGAACACTATCGCACATACTAAGTGCAACATCAACATTAACTTTCAAACTTGGCAAGTGGTTAATTCCAAGATTTTCAGCACGATCTAATTGATTTTGTCCAAGTTCGGTTGAATATTCAAGAATTTTAAATAATCGTGAAACTTCTCTATCCTCTCTTTTATCCTAAAAATTATATAATGTAATTTTAAAAAATAATGAAGTTGGGAAAAATAAATATTCTAGAGTAATTTATTTAAATAATTTACGAATACATCGCATATTTTTAACGTGTTTTATCTTTGAGAAACGTTAAATTTTACTTTCAATATTCAAGGTAGAAATAAATAATTTGTTTTACATTTTTACTTTTGACTGATTAAATAAATTTTAAAAAATAATGTATTTAAATATATTAATCACCTGAAATTCACGTAAAAAAAATGTAACTTCGCCCTGAACGAAAGGTCGATGATCAAATAGCCTAGTCCAAATTTCTCCCGTATCTACGTAGCGTATAATCACATGAAAAAAAATTTAAAAAAGATGAACATATTATAATTAAATCGATAATAGTTCAATACATTTTTAAAGTATTTTAATAGATAAATAAATAAAAAAAACCATCAAAATTATATTTCAGCCTATCCTACTTGTTTGCACCTTTTATGATGGACGCCGCCATGTTTGTTGTTCTAGAAGCACATGACACCAACTTGCAGTGGCAGCAGAGGCTGTCAGCACAGTCTTTTTTGACACGTTCGAATTAAGCACCTTTTAATTGTTTTAAATCTGCAATTCTAATACTAATCAAATAAATTCTAAACAATGTAAAAATTTAAATTTTAATGTCTCACTATTTAATAATATAAACATTAATGAAAAGAATTCGATTCAATTAAATGTAAATCAAAATAAATTAAAATAACCTTTGGCAAAAATGAAAGAAGAAATCGAATTCACTGACGAATTTCCTATGAGTCCTAAGGAAAATAAAAGTGGAATGTTAACTAATAGCACAGAATCGCCAATTGGTATTAGACCAAGGCCTGTTATTTGCAAACCTGGAAATGTTAATGTTACATGTAAAACAGAACCTATTGAAACAAAAAAATCTTGGGCTCCAGGAGCTTGGCAAGATGCCACTCGGACAAGTGCATTTCAACCATACAAGGTAATTCATGGGATTTTTTTAAAAATCATCAATAATTATTGCAATTACAAAATTGATATTATTAAAAAAATTGCTATAAAATAATCAATTTTCTTTTATGAGTTTGATTTTAATCTTCAATCAATATTTATAAAGAATTATTTCTATCATTTTTTAACAGCCTCCAACATTATTAACAAATTTACAAAGAGGCAATACACAAACTGAAATACCGTTACCTTACGGTGCTGGCGATGTTACTTTCTATACTTTAGCTGGTCAAGGTGAATTAACTGCTGATAATATTCCTCCAGGTAAATTTTTTTTCACTACGAAGAAAAGTTTGAAAATTTTAAACTATTTATATTATATAATTTATATTTTAATTTATGTATTTATTATTTTTTTTTAATTTATATTTTTATTTTAGGTTCTGTTGATGCTCCTGATGAAAGTGGCTTAACTGGTCTTATGTGGGCAGCTGGATATGGTCAATTAAGTAGTGCAAGACTTTTGTTAAATGCTGGCGCAGATTCAAATTATAAAGGTTCTCATGGTCAAACACCTTTACATTTAGCTGCAGCTTATGGTCACCATGATCTTGTCAAATTATTATTAAACAACGGTGCTGATCCAAATGCTAGTGAAGATGTAAGATCAATTTCAAAATTATATAATTGTATTCACAGATTTAAAAAAAAAACAGTTTTTAATTTTTAGAAATTTTTTTAATGAAATATTTTTTTAATACTTTTTACAAATATTTATTACAAATACTTATATGTAGTGAAAATGAAAAATTTAATTAAATATTAGCATACAAAAATATTAAAAAACAAAACTAATCTAATTATTTTTACAGGAAGGAAATACACCTTTAATTTATGGAGCACAAGGTGACCATCCTCATGTTTGTTACGAACTTTTGACAAGAGGAGCTGATGTCACAGTAACTAATGTCCATGGTACCAATGCTTATAAAGCAGCTATTATAAAAAATGCCCTTACAGGTATTCTTTTAGTTATTTTACAGTCTACTCATAATAAAAATAAATTTCATTTTTTAATTATTTCTTTTTTTTTGTTACAGCAAAAGCAGTTATAGAAAATTATCTCGTTCAAAAAATTGTGAATTTATCGTCTGATATACTTTAGTAATAAATAATATCAAAATAAATAATTTTATTTTATTTGTATTAATAAATATTATTATATAGTTATCATTTTATCATAGAACAAATAACAAATATTTTGCTACTATTGTGTTTATCATAGTCCTCAAATAAATTTTTAAAAATTTGCGTTTTCAGTTTAACCAATATTTGTTATCTTTTACTCAAAATTTACCTCGCTAAGAAACGTTTAAAAATAACAATGTATGTTAATAATATGTTGAGAAAACAGAAATATACCGAATAATTTTAAAAATCACGTTGTTGGAATTTCCATTGATTTTGAAGTATTATTATATAAACCTGCCATTGCTTCTTGTAGTGCTCTTAAACAAGCAATATTAGCTGCAAAACCACCAGCTTTTTCTGATTCATTTTCAGCACGAACATGAGCAATATAATTTTTAGTTTGAAGTTCTCGCCATCCTGGAGGTGTAGGTCCTTCAATTTCTTGAGAAATAGGAATATAACTGTAAGCTGGGCCTTCTTCAACTTTTGGTACTGGTAGAAAACCTGAACTGCCTTGTTGTCCAAATTTAATACCTGTACTGAAACCTGTAGCTTTAGGTACTATTTTAGCTTCTTCTGCTGTAGCTTGCATTGTTGAAACAAATGATTTTACTATATTTCTTGCATCACCTTCTGAAAACATTAATTCATCTATTAATGCTTCCTTTTCTCTAATTTTCTTTTTCTTTAACTCTGCTTCTTGCTTTGCAAGTTCTAATCTTCTTTCTTCTTGTTCCATCTTTTCCATTTCAATTAATTCCTCGAGTTCACTTTCCTTTTTACCAAGTTTTGTTTTATTTTTAAGTATTGATTCTTTATTTTCTCTTTTGTATTGTTCTATTTTCTTGTTAGTTTCAATAATATCAATGTTATTTGCTAAGTTATAGACAATGTTCTCAACTTCCTCTAAATAATCATCATATTCTCGTTGTGTTGCAAAATCCTCTTCTTTTTTATTAAAATCCCTCAATATTCTTTTACGAATGTCTACTTCCTTTTCTACCATTGAGTCTTCATACAACTGAACTCGAAAATTCACTCTCCTTAATGCTGTTTGACATTCTGGACATGAACCAGAGCCTGAAAATTAACAGTGCACATTAATTTACAAATTTATTTTACTTATTTTTAAAAATAGTTTGTTTATTACCTTTTAAAAATAACAAATCGACACAACTTTCGCATAATGTATGACCACAAATATTGACCATCAATTTGAGTGATGGATTTCGATATTTTGTTGTTTTACATCGAGGACATGCTTGGTCTTCCATATTTATAAACAATTATTAATATTTGCTCTTTACAATCTTCTCTCTTATAACACGTAATTAACTGTACTTTTTATATTTTTAAATAAAAATCGAAATACCGGATTTTTTGTCAAGGTTATGTTAGAGTTTTTTTATGTAATACAAATTCAATGTCACATTTATGTTTTACAATTTAATCTGTTTACCCAAAAATTAATATTTAACTTATGCAAGTGTTTTATTGATAAATTAATACTTTCAAATTCAATTATCGTGTTTTGTCATAACAATGCAACATTCACATTGCATTCGCGAGCTAAAGATGAGCGACAATGAAACCTAGCCTAAACTGACAAAATGTTACGTTTTGAAAACAAGCAGACGGAAGAAAGTGAGAACGGAGATGGTCTCATTGTTAACCTAAAACCTCGTCGAATCGGAATGTAAATAAAACGAGTAGAGATAATTTTTAATTAGACTGATAAAGGATAAGAAAAAAGATTAATTAATATCAGGTATTCATTTTATCGTATTATTATCTTATCATTAACGTAATTACAGTAAATATCATAATAAAAGTTTTAATTTATAACTTAATGAATCTGAAAAAAATGTCGATTTCTACTATATATAGGACTGCACGTAGAAAACTGAATAGTTTTACGTGTTTCAAGTTCAAAATGGATCCGAAGATAATAATTATAGGAGCTGGTGCAGCGGGAATAGCAGCAGCTTCACGTCTTCTCCAAAAAGGATTAAAAAATGTATTGATTCTTGAAGCAAAGGATCGAATTGGTGGTAGAATTCATACTGTACCATTTTGTAAATATCTTATTAAAATGACTAAGAAAATTTTATTAGGATGAAAATTAGTTTTACATTAGAGTTTTTTATTATTTTTAATAGCAGAAAGCGTAATCGACTTAGGAGCTCAATGGTGCCATGGAGAGGATGACAATGTTGTATATAATCTTGCTTCTTCCCATAATTTGTTAGAATCCTCTAAAAATATTAACGATAAAAGTAAACATATTTTTGTAAATGCTGATGGAGAAGTGTTGTCAGAACAGGAAACAGTAGAAGTTTTGAAAATTTATTATAAAATTCTTGATGATGGTGATGAAGCTTATCATAAGCCTGGTACTAGTTTTGGAGAGTTTTTCACAAAACAGTAAGTTTTTATTTTATCTTGATTCATAATAATTATTAAATATAGTTAGTAAGATCTTAAATTAAAAATATTATTTTTTAAATAGATTTTATAAAGAAATTGAAAATAATGTATTAATTAACAAACAAAGAGCAGAAGAAATTATAAATTGGATGCATAAGTATGAGAATTCAATTGAATGTAGCGATACATGGTATGATGTTTCTGCAACAAGATTAAAAGAATATAAGACATGTGAAGGTGATCCGTTATTAAATTGGAAAAATAATGGATATAAAAAAGTTTTTGATTTGTTAACTGTACGTATAGAGTTATTATTTACCTTACAATTATTTTGTTTGTAAATTTATAAAAATCATTAAATTTTATTAATAGAAAAACTTTCCTGATCCTACAAAACGATTACCAGTATATGAAAAAATATTATATAATAAAGAAATTTCACTTATCGATTATAATCTAGAAAATGAAGTTAAGGTGACAACAACAGATGGATCAATATATAAAGCTTCTAACATTATTTTTACACCATCTTTAGGTGTCTTGAAAGAACAACATGAAAAAATTTTTAAACCATCCTTATCAGATTCTAAAATAAGAGCCATAAAGGTTTTTTTACTTATTAAATTTATTCTCAGTTTTATATTTCCTATTATTTAATTATTCATATTTTTTAGGGCTTTAATATAGGAGTAGCAGATAAAATTTTTCTTGAATTCCCACATAGATGGTGGCCTAAAGATACTGGAGGTATTTGTTTGATGTGGTCCAAAAAACAGAAAAAAGAATTTTTAGAAACTCACAGCAAAGTAAGAATAAAATTATTTACATTAAATATGTATATGATTTTTTTAATTTTTATTGAATATATTGTTTAGGATAGACATTGGCTTTGTGAGGTGTTCAAACTTTTTACTGTTGACTTTCAACCTAGATTGTTAAATATTTTTCTTGTTGGTCCTGAAGCAAGACATGTTGAGACACTATCAGATGATGAAGTGTTAAATGAATTTCATTTTATACTGAAAAAATTTTTAGGACACATTTACGATATTCCTAGACCCCAAAATCTAATAAGGTAGATCCTAGAATGCTTCATTATTTAATACAATTTTTTTCATGTCAACTGTAAATTTGAAATGTTTTTAATTTTATAGATCCAAATGGTATAGTGATAAACATTTTAGAGGATCTTATAGTTTCCGTAGTTTAGAAACTGAAGTATTAAATGTTCATTCCAAAGATTTATATAATCCAATCACAAAAAATAACAACAAACCTGTAAGAAATATTATTATTAAAATGCTAATACTTTTAGATGCACTATTGTATTAAATTATAAATATTCTCACGATTGATATGTACAAGGGCTGGTAAAGTCATAGCCTGAGTGTCATTGCGATTGTTCAAATATTTACAATTTAATGCATTTTTGTCAAAAAATATTTTTTTGACATTAAGTGCGTAAAATTGTACGTTAAAAATTTGATTGCGTTGCATAGAATATAATTTTACGCACACTATGTCAAAGGAAATTATAGAAGCTAATTTTTTTTATATATTATTATTTATATAAATGCTACTGATATAGGTGATTTTATTTGCTGGAGAAGCTACTCATGAACATTATTTTTCTACTGTACATGGAGCAATTGAAACAGGTTTTCGAGAAGCCGATAGATTAATCAATTATTACAAGTAAGAATAATATTATATGTAATCATTAACTCATTTTGATTATATTTATTTTTTATTATTATTATTGTTTTAGGAATCTAAAGCCAAAACTATAAAATATTTATAGTAAGAATTTTTATAATTTAATCTTGCCAAAAGATAGAAAATATTTTCAATTTGTCAACTAATAGTGCCATTACACAGATGTCACATTTATAGAGGTAAATTTAAAAAATAGTTTTTTAATACAATTGGGATACTTAAAAATATACATAGATCTTTAGTGGTTCACTCAATAGAGAGATGGATTTTTAAGTTGAAGGCCTGAATTTTGGTCTTTTCATAATTGATCTGTGCTTTATTTACAAACAAGTTGGAAAGCTCCGATGCTAATTAGCAACGCAATAATGGTAGAATAAATACAGCAATGTTAGAAAAACGATTATAAAAAATTTTTTAATATAATAATTAATTAAGAAATTATTGATGAATATAATTAAATAATAAATAAAATTTTTTAAATTCATAAAATAATTATACTGTATTATATGTACTATATATTTAAATTTTTAAAAAAAGTTGCGCTTTGTGACGTCACTGCTTTTTTAAATACATAGCAGATAATACAGTGCTAAGAAACAAAAACATAACCTTAAAAAAATGTGTCATGATAAGAAAACGTGCAATTTTTTTTAATCTTTTAAAGAAACAGTATAAAATGCAAAAAAATTTCAATTATTATTTTTATATGTCAATGGATAAACTATTAAATGAACAAAAAAATTAATTGTTAGAAAAAAAAATGGAATCTACAAAAGGTGGAGAAAATCAAGATCCTGATTATTTGATTTCATATAATGCTGACATTAATCGTCAAAATATATATGAAAATAATGCTCGTACGACAACATCTAATAAAATATCTAAGATTATAGAGGCTGAATTTACAAAAGAAATCAGCAATAAAAAAAGTGAAATTTTTAAGATTTATAAGACCCTTAACAAAGCATGTAAAATATTTCATTATTTACGTTTTGCAATTGTAACTGATTTCTATAATCAAGAACATCTTCGTATTGATGAAGGCTCAAAACAATCAAGATTGCATCCTACTGTTTTTTCATCTGTAAAAAAAGACTGTATAATTGATGTTAATAAAACGAATGATCATACCAAGGAATTAACTGCAGACAAACTAAAAAGAAAAATTGATCATGAATCTAATGAAACCAAAAGAAGATGCCTACAAAGTGATTTTTCAGAAAAAGTGATAGTTGGACAATCTTTATTAAGTACCAAAAGCAAAACTAAAAAGAGAATAATTATTGGTAATATTTCAAAGTGGATACCTCCAGAGTACAGAGACCACAAAGCAACTCATAAATGGACTGTTTATATTAGAGATAGTGAAAAAAGTGATCTAGGAAAAATTATATCAAAAGTTCGTTTCTTTTTGCATCCCAGTTATAAACCTAATGATGTTGTTGAACTTATATCAGCTCCTTTTCATTTATCTAGGCATGGATGGGGTGAATTTCCTGTAAGAGTACAATTGCATTTTAAAAATAGTTTTAATAAACCTATTGATATCATTCATCATTTAAAACTTGATAGAACATTTACAGGTCTACAAACTATTGGCTCAGAAACAGTAGTTGATATTTGGTTAAATATCAATGAAGAATCTATTACGTCAAATATAAAAGAAACTAATGATAAGAAAATTTATTCAATTCCTGCTCAAAAATTCAATTTATCAGGAATCTGTCACTTTTTAAATGATCATGATTATACTGGTGAAAACCTAAGATTTGTGGGACAAACTATATGTCATCTTAATGAATCAGAATCTCTTGATAAATCTGATTTTCATTTACAACAAAATAACGACCAATCAGAAATTAAAAATATAGATGAAAGGCGGATCGAAAATTCTAGAATATTGACTGATATCAATAAAAAACAAGAATCTGATCAAAACAAGATACCAAGCGATGCAGAACATGAAAACTTCAAGAATACTTTATTAAATAGTAAAACAAAAAGTGAATATATTAGTAATGAAATCAGTTTATTAAAGAGTAACAATATCAATGATAAAAAAATATTTTCTAAACGTGATAATCGCTTGAGTAGTGAAGAAAATTCAAAGTTATTAATAAATTTAGTTAATAATGCAAAGTTAAAAGATTTATACAGTATTTTAAAATTTATTACTCGCAGGATGCCTTTAATTACTGAAAAAGCAGTTGATTATAATTATAAATTATTACATCCATATGTCAGTGAAAGTCTTCAGATTTTTAACAATTATTCTAAAGCTAAACAATCATCATTAGAGAGGTATCGAGCAATTTCTGTCCTTGATATTTTGAGAAAAACAAACTGTTTTGATAACAATTGTAATACCAAAGAATTTATAATATGGGCTAGAAGATACTGTTATACGCCTGTTTTAAATTTTAAAAATATACGTAAATTAAATACATCAATTGATGCAATAGATGTCAAGGATGAAAAAAAACAGTTCGAAAATACTTCAACTATTTCATTTGAACTTACCAAGTGGTTGTCAGAATGTCAGAAAATTAGTCCAAGTATGGCAAGTTTGAATAATGACATTGATAATGAACAGATAGACATTTTAAGTACACCATTAATAACTTCAAATTCATTATCAATGTATGATAATTTAAAAAAAAATAACAGTCCAATGATTCATTTAAAATATCCAGAAACTCAAAATATTCTTAATGAATTTGTGTGCAAATCTGCAGAAAAAATAGGCATAAAATTAACAAACGAAGAGGAAATTATTCCAAACGTTCTACACAATACAGCAAGTGTTATTATGACTTCAGCTGTTGAATGTTTAATAGATGAACTTCTTAGAATAGCTTTTACATCTGCTTTAGATAAATCAAGTACTGAAGGAAATATAATTTCAATAGAAGTTGATGATGTTCGTATGGCGCTTTTAAAGAAAGAAGAGTTTAATATTTTTACAAATGCTGGACTAGGTTCAGAAGGATAAATAAAATTTACTGAACCATAGATTTTATATAATAAACGAATATTTATTTTTTAAATTAATTTAATTTTAAATATTATTTTTTTATAATTGTAAAACGAAAGAAGCAAAAGTGATATAATATAATCTATTCATATTTTGTAATAAGCTCATAGTTATGGATACATTCATAATATAAAATAAATTATGTTACTATATTGTCCACAAAGATTTTTAAATAAAATAATATTTTTTAAAATTATACATTCAATTTTAAATACAATCTCCTAAATTTCTTGTTTTGTAAACATTAAAAGTTTTTGATTGCTAGTCTATTTGCCAACAACTTTAAATCAGAGTATGTTATAACAAAAATATATAGTTTTTACAATAAAAGAAATTTTTTTATTGTCTTTTTTACCTGCAGTTATTTCAATAGAAGAGATAATGCTAGAAAAAAATAAAAGTTTACCTCATTCATTTCCGTCCTTCAATATAAAGCGTGTTATTAGTTATGTGAACATTAATAACGCGGTTAAACTTACTATTTGTGACTCAATTTATAACACGCGACATCCTTTTTCGCAATATTACGGCTTTATTTTTATTTGCTTAAACAATTGTTTTATGGTAATTTCAACTTATTAAAAAAACGAGGAATGTTATTGTTTTGTTTTTCAAAAGGAAGATAAAAAACATCGATTTATTATGCTAATATGAAATTAACATTACCTAATCTTTGAAGAATGAATTTTAATATCAGTCGTAAAGCCATAAAAAGGGTATTGAAAAATTCAAATATAACATTTTAAAGTTATTGTTAGTTCAAAATTGATATTTTTAGAAAATTCAGTAACCTTATTTTAAAATAAAAAAATTCGATTCATATAGGTAGGAAATTTTTATTGACTCCATCACATAGAAATTACAACTTTTACAAAATTTCAAAAATTTATATAAATTTTTGAATTTTTTTATTCTTTTTATAAGAACGTTTATTTTTATTCAAATAATTAAATATATAGCTTTTACTATGTTTCTTATCGATGTTTTTATTAATATACTTCAAATTGCTCGTCTAATGAAATTTTACGATTTTACAATATGAAAGTTTACAACTATTATTTTTCACGAAGCAAGTCTTGATCGTTTCAATAAAAAAAAAGATTCAACTTTTACTATTGCTCAATCACTGTACAAGATAAGTATAAACGAGTTAAAAAACTTGTTTTTTTTTCCAAGTTGGATTTTACTTACATTGCCGCTTCGACTGTTTACGTTCGCATATAAGATTTATATCATTATTTGATTGTATATATAAACATCTATTTTTTATTAGAATCGTAATTACAAACTCTTGAAACATTGTTGCAGATTTAATAAATATTTAATTTACGGAAAAAAGAGATTTCGTTATCAATCGTTATGTTCTAGATGATAAATTTTAATATTTTAATTAAATAAATGGTAAATATTATTGAAAAATCGATAATTTTTATAATGATAAAGAAAGTAATATTATCTCATTACACAACTGCATAATTTTATTAACAAAAATTTTTTTTAATTTGTATTTTTCCATCAATTAATTATGTTTGAAGTTTAAGAAAAGCTTTGTTTCTCCGAAATAATAATTCACACTTATACAAACATCCTATCAAGTTGAAAAAAAATTATCTTTATTTATTGTGCAATAATTGCGTACTAATTATACACGATACTTACCTATTGATCGCAAAATTTTCGATTATTTTTCCTCGTATTTTGTATTTACGTAAAATTGAAATTTTGAGAAAGAAATTTAGTAATTAAAAAAAATATTAGAGGTATAAAAAGAACGAGCAATATTAAAACAATAAAGTCTATAAATAAACGGCTTAATTCGCGCATCAACTTTTATTTCTGATTTCTTATCGGTCAGTTCAAGTTCTTTTTTGTAATAATAACAAGTTTATAAAAAAAAAAAAAAATTTTTCTATTTTATTGTAAAAGTATTTCAATAAATTAAATAGAAATTAATTTCTTAAATATCAATATCACGTTAATTCTGTTTATTAAATTTGTAATTTTGGGATCTGATTCGTTTATTGAAGTTTACCAAAGATGCTAATTTGCAACAAGCAAAGCAGGATAATGGAAAACCAAACCATTTAAACATTACTTTACCACTGGCGCAAAATAACAGAATCATTGCACCTCACCACAAAAAAAAAACTAACCAAAGCGAACATGCCAAATCCGCCTCTTTTGAATTACATCTTACTACTAAACATCCTAAACTATTCTTAACGAGAACCAAGAAATTTAAGTTCAACGAAACAATTATCTAATATGACATCATAAAATAGTATAATTATTATGTAATTTGTAATTATATGACAGTGGTCGCTAATCACCTACCGGTGGATGCGACCTAAAATAATTAAATAAAAAAAAAAAAAAAAAAAAAAATTTGTAATTTTCTTCATAATTTTTAAGTGTATTCATTTACTAAAATATTTGAAAAACTTAAAATAATTAGTGCAAAGAACGATTGAAATAATTTTTTAAACATTCCTCACAATCATTTTCTATTTTAAAATTTTTATTTTTAAAAAGATAAATATACATTTAGGAAACTTTCTTGTTTTTGCATGCAGTGTTATCGCCAGCTGTACTGGCGGCGCACTATAAACATCTAAGTTTATAACGATTTACTCAATCTTTTTTTATCCGTTGCTTTCGAAAAAATTTTATTTTCTTTTTAAAAAATTTATTTTACATATTTTATTTTATTTAAATATCATTGTCGTCAGTCTTGTATAAATAAAAGAATGTTATAATGATTGTAATTTCGTTGAATTGTATGCGTCATAATAAATTATAATCTATAATTTTTTTTTTTAATTAAATTTAATGAAATCTTGGAAAATTATTAATAAAAATGTTCTGATTTTTAATTTTTATTATTTGAAATTCATAAGATTAAATTACAATTGATTTAAATAAATTTTCTAAAACAATAAACAGGCACTTTGTTCCTGACGCATCCTATCGCCTATAATACAACTAAATTTTCGTACAATTGCCTCTAAGTATATATAATTTAATAATCTTTAATAATCTTTTGAGTCACGTAAAGTTAGATTAAACATCGGATTTCCTGACGCAATTGGCCAAACCCAATATTAATACATACAGAAGAATGTGTTAGTCAGAGCCAGGAGAGGAGGATAGACATATACGTGTACACTGACACATACAATATTCCATTCACGGAACACATTCCTATTATAGTTTCCGATATAGTATAAACCAAAGCCCCGCAGACCAGATTTGCCAATTCTTTCTTTTTCCATCATCACCTGTTTGAAGTGGATGTATAAAGCGCCACTATACATACACATATTATAACTTTCCAGTCTCCTCCCACCCAATAATTTTAGAATCCAGAACGCGTTTACGCGTCGACTAGTAAACGTCGTATGTATTATACGCTGTTGCTCCGTTTATATTGACGAAAGAGAGAAAAAAAAAGGAAGCGCAAGTGGTTATTGTTTACAACAAAAAAGTGACGAGGGACGCTGCAATTTGGTAGTGTTAAATTAAATAATAATTTTAAAGTGATAATTAATGTGATAAAAAAAATATAAACTATGAATAAACAAAAGTGGCAGTTAATGCATTTAGAGACAAGGTTAATTGTCTGTATTGTATTCGTGTTAGTATTTATTAGCGGTGTTACTAGTAACGTTATACCACAGAACGAGCAAGAAAGTTTGAGTGATAATCAAGGCTTGTATAACGCCAGCGACTTGGTTATTGTATTAAATGATACCAATTTTAAAGCTAATGTTTATAATAGTAAAAAGGCATGGCTAGTCGAATTCTACAACAGCTGGTGTGGCTTTTGTCAAAGATTTGCACCAATTTGGAAAGCATTGGCCAAAAGTATACATGGTATGATTCATTTAACTTTTTTACATTGAATTTAGCTTGTTTATAAAAATTATAATTCAATGTATTTTTTTTATGATTCATTATTTATTTTAGGTTGGAAAGACATAGTGACAATTGCTGCTATCGATTGTGCTAATGATGACAATAATCCACTATGCAGAGAATATGAGATTATGAGGTATCCTACTTTGAAGTTCTTCCCTATCGACTCGAAAAAAGATTTTCTTGGTTTGGAATTTCAAAAAGATAAAGATGAAATTCTTATAACTCAAGCTTTAATTGATCAGCTTGTGAAAGAACAACAAGAACAAAGAGCTGGTCCATCATGGCCAAATATTGTACCTTACAGGTATGTTGTACTTTGAAATCTTATTTATTATTAAAAGATAAATAAAAGCTAGTTTAGTTTTGATATGATGTTTTATAATATGACTTATGTTTCTTTAATTTTAGGGGTAATGAATTGGATGCTTTATGGCAAGGAGCACCAAGTAATGTTCAATATGAATTTTTAATATTTGAAGAACCTAAGTCATATTTAGGAGCAGCAGTTATTTTAGATTTGCACAAATTTGAAGACATACGAATACGTAGAGTAACTTCTGAGAATGAATTTCTTAGCGTGACAAGTAAAGTAAATAAATATCCAAGTTTAATTGCTCTAGATAGAAATAAGTCACAAACTTTTGTAAAAATTAATTCAGATACAAGAGAAGGTATTAGAGAAGCAATTGCTGAATTTTTAAAATCAAAGGGAATATCTATAGATATCAAAGAAGACCCTCAAGAAATAAACGAACATTTTTCTAAAGATAATTCAAAGCACAAAATTGAAACACAAATAATGAATAATAAATTAGCAGATAAGCTTTATCAATTGGACTTAGAAACAGCTCTTCGTTATTCATTGAATAATGAAATTCCATTATCTCCAGTTCTTGACGGTGAAAAATTGAAAGCTTTAAAAACATATCTAACAGTATTAAATAATTATTTCCCTGTATATTTGCCAAAAATGAAAACATATTTACAAGTTTTAAAAGAAATAACAACAAGCAAAAGTAATATGACTAATAAAGAATTTAAAGAACATGTAAAAGTCAAACAAAAAGGTCTTGAGCCTATATACTCGGCTCCTAAAAGGTGGATTGGATGTGAAGGTAGTTCACCGCAGTACAGAGGCTATCCTTGTGGATTATGGACATTGTTTCATACATTAACTGTAGCAGCAGCTGATGATATTGATAATGAATTAAATGATGATGATCATCCATCAGTATTAGCTGCAATGCATGGTTATATAAAAAATTTCTTTAGTTGTGCAGACTGTTCGCAACATTTTCAAAAAATGTCAGATAGAAGAAAAATTTTTGAAGTACCTAAAGGCGATGAAAATATATTATGGCTATGGAGAGCACATAATGAAGTTAATGAAAGATTAGCTGGAGATGTAACTGAAGATCCTGAATATAAGAAAATACAATATCCTAAACCTGAACATTGTCCAAAATGTAGGCTATCTGATGGAAAATGGGATGAAGTTGAAGTTCTTTATTATCTCAAAACCAAGTATAGTAGATCAAATATAGATTATCAAGGTATCAGTGGAAAAATAATTCAACGTGAAGTTAATTCCAGTGCATCAAACTCAGGTGCAAGCCATCATAAACTAGGTTGGGACTTTACAATATTTGATATTAGTATTTGCGTTGTGCTTTACGTTGCCTCAGCTGCGATACTAACACTAGTGTGCATCAAGTTTGCTTATAAAAGAACTTATAAGAAAAAAATAGCAATTCAAAATTTATTTGGGTTAGCGTGAATATAAAATTAACAAAAAAACACCATTTTGATAAATTATCATGATGAAGGTTTGAATGAATCTAAGTGTGGTTTATGCACTTTTTTTGAAAGTGTGTACACTTTATAGGGTTTTTAATAAATCTAGAGAATACTAATTACATTTTGTACATAGATTGTGACATATTCTCGGTTTTAACAAGAATCATGTTACTGTTGTGATGTAAAAGTGCAAGAAAAAGATTTTTCATTTTTTTTTCATAAATTGTCGTTATGCGCAAATGTTACCTTGAAATTTAAATATTTATTTAACTGTATATATTTTTTAAGATTTCTTTATATCATTTTTACACAGCCTTTAATATTTAGATGTACCTTAGTGGAAATGGATTTTGCCCAAAATTGCTTATAACTGTTTAAAATTTTTAAAATATATGAGTTTCAATATTTTAAAATTATTTTAAACAGTCATAAATAATTTAAAAATAATTATAAATGCTTACAAACAGTTATAAACATTTATAAATAGTTTGCACAATATAAAAATTCATAATTGTTTATAAATGTTTATAACTGCTTATTACTAATATACTTGTATCAGTTCAGACATTTATAAACCATTTTAAACAGTTATAAATCCTAGGGTATAAAGAAAAAATCTAGGGGCAGCCTTTTTTTAATAAATATATATAAAGTTAATAGTATTTAATAATTAAGCAAAAATGAATTATAACTATTAAGAAATTTATGAATATTATATTAAATTTTATTACTAAACTGTTAAGGGTAGGTTAATTATACAATTAGTTGAAAAATTGTATGTTAAAAATATTAAAGTCAATATTAAATAAATAATTTGTCAATTAAAAGTATAGTTATTTTTAAAAATTTTCTTTAATTAACAAAATATAATTTTTAACAATGTGCCGGTGATAAGATTAAGAATTTTTTATAATAATTGTACTAAAATTTTAACTAGTAGAATATATCGATAGTCATTAACAATTTTTAAAATGAAAATCTAATTCTTAGCGCTTGACAACAAGTTTTATATAAATTTATAACACTAACCGAGATGAATATTATGATCCACCAAATATTTTTTATTTATTATATATATATAACTTATGTTATTTGTATAACGTTATTTATTTAACTATCGTACAATGATTAATATTCAAACAATTATATTCATATTGACAAATGCATTTTTATATGTTCATGCGATATGGATTCTGGTCTTCCTACTATGGTGATTTAAAACAAAACCTTACCTTTGTAACCATTGTTATAAAAAAAAAGAATTTTTTTTTAACTTTTAAATAAATGTGCATACAAAATTACTAAACTCTGTATTGATCTCATTCATTTATTTTTTAACAGCACGCATTTCTGTTATGAAATACTATCTTTAACATTTGTATAAATACTGACTAACAAAAATGTAATTTTAGTAATTTATTTCACAAACATAACTAATATTCAGTAGAACGTTTCATTACTAACATCACGAGGATCTATGAATGATTTTCTAAATGTATAGTTCTCTTGGTTCCATCATTGAACAATACCCTTGTGTTTTATGTAAATAAAAAATAATTTAAAAAAAAAACCTTTTGCAGCTCAAACCATGATAGGAATTTTATACATAGTCAATCCATGGTATAGGATACAGCTGAGACTTTTTTAAGGAAAGAAGATAACGAAGTACGGTCAAAAGAGTAATTCTTTATTTTTTTAATAACTTTCTTGATGTTTTAAGAATATTTTAAGATATCGTAAAATAAATAATTTAAACAGTTAAAAATGTTTGATTAAAAAAAAAAGATTTTAGTTCGTACATAAAATTTAAACTTGAACGAATTTTTCTTATAATTTTTTTTTCCATAATTATTTTTTCAATAGTTTCAATATTTTTTTAGCAATTGATGACTATTAATCCATGACTCGGAGATGTGATAATTATCTGGTTAGTATGATAAATATAAATAGTTCATATATTTATTTAAAGCTATTAAAAAAAAAATAAAAATTTTTTTAGAAAATCATTCTTGCAAAAATTGATAATATTAACTAAATAAAAAGCAAGTGTAATTTTAATTGAGTAACGTTATTGATGCCGTAAATTAATGGTCTTTGTAATATCATTAACAATTTTCATGTAACTATTAACAATAATAATTTATTGTTGTTAACTCTTTCAGGACCAGTGGAACATACGTATTCCGCAGTTTTATCTACAATTATTTTGACATTGTTGATCAGGCGTGCTATAAATATAAATGGAATGCAGTTTTCGATATTTTTATAACAAAAGAAAAAAAAATAATTGTGTGTGTTTAAATTATATATATAAATGTTACATTAAATTATTTATTTTATTAATTGTTAATAAATAAATTAATTTGATTAAGACTTTTACTTTACCTCTCAATTGGCTATCCGCATAAATGTTTCGTTTTTTATGTGCGTTATTATATACGTGTGAATTTTATTAAGTGCGTTTAAGAATATAAAACGATCGCATAAAGTTATTAATTTAAAAATACTTTTGAAAATTTCTTGTTAAATTTTCTGTTTTAGATATTTTTCATGATAAATAAAGTTTAAAATTTTATAAAAATTGTTATAAAGTATAATATTTTAATTTTTTAGGAAATAAAATTAAAGCTACTGCCAAAAAATTTACAATTGTTAATACTGTTGTTTGTAGGCAACCGTAGTTTCAATTTAATTTCAATAATATAAGATCCGATAAACAGCGAAAATATTTATACAATTTAATGAATTTTATAAATGAAGAATTTTTTTAATTTCTTGCCAATAATAACTTTGAATAAGTTTTTCAAATTAATTTGACGAAAAGAATTCATAATTTGTGTCAAATGAATTTTTATTAGCTCCTCCAAGCGATTGCACTCATAGTATATATGGAAAATTCCACATCTACTTAACAAGTAATCTATTAAAATCAATTATAATTTACCGTAGTTATAAACATAATTTCATATTTATTACAGTCATTCCTTAAACTTTTCAAGGAATTCATTCTTTTATTTTTTATAAAAGCGTGCAAATATCTCAAATTGTAAAATAATAAAAAATAATGATACTGCTTTATGACAAATTTTTTAAAAAGGTTTAAAAAACAAACACTTTTCAAAATTTTTCACATATTTTTAATTTTTAACTTTTATTTATTACAAATAAATTTAACAATTTTCCATCACGATCTCGATTAAATTACAAACAAATGTAATTTATAAATAATGAATAATTAAAAAAGACGTAAAATATAAAATTGTACAAGATTCTCTTTATTTTCGTATATTAATTCTTGAGATTTTTTTATTACGAGTTTTCAATTATAAATCCTTTTATCCAAGTTTATTTATTATAAATATCTTAATATAGTAAGAAAATTAAATATTTGTTATTACTCCTTGGATAGATTTTAACTTGGGAAGTAAGAAACATTTAAAGCTTTTTAATTAATTCTAGCTTGCTATTTGTTTTAAACAGTGCTTGTATTGAATAAAGCTTTCCGATTTAACTTGAACAAAGTCGGTACAAGAATCTGTGGAACGATGCTACTTATTTGTAGTTACGGACTATTTTGTTGTACATGTTTTGGGTATACATGTATTACATCCATTGTTTCTTGTTTTATTGAATAAAGTTCTATTTCGTTTATTCGTTTGTACTTTGCAAGTTTTCAAATTAATATTCAGCAAATTTTATTTCGCACAGCAAACACCAGCACAATGAAAAACGCTCTAATAAAAAGTAAAAAATCCCAAAATATTTTATGAACATGACACATTTATCGCCTCTGCCGCGAAAATTAAAATATTTTGTCATCCTGCTGCGAAATTTAGCACTTCTTAAGATTCTGTTGTGTTCTAAGAATCTGCCACGAAGATAGACACGATTTAACCTTCTACAATCTGAGATATGAAGATTATCATTTTTCACGTCTCTATTCACAAAAATTAACAATTTTCACCTTGCAATAAAAAGTAATATATACATGAATACTTTTCGACAAGTCAGAGCTAATAGTTGTATTGAAAAAAAATAGCATGCACTGAAAAATAAGTGGTAGTCCACGAGTCCCTCGAAGTACTTCTGCTCCACGAAACCGTAAGAATGCTAATGCTTTCTCTCGTGGGGAACGTGACGCCCCACTGTCGAAGTTAACAGCTCTTGTGTGCATGTATTCCCACCACGTGGGATTTCGTTTGCGCATGCGAAGTACTCCTCTCGCCCACAGTGGCACCACTGTTTTCCCGCAGTGGCACTCTGTGCGCACGAAACGAAAAGAGTATAGTTTCGTTACCGATGGTAGTGCTTCTTTCCCACTTATTTTTCAGTGTGCAGATTCAATTGTTAAAAGAAACTCGTTTTCTTTTGGTAGAAATCGTAAAATTACAATTGATACAAAAGGAAATCTACTTCAATTATAACGACTTCCTTCAAATATATATTCTACTACGATCCAACAAAAATATTTATCGAGTAATTAAAACTTTAAAAAATTGAACCCACTTTCAACAAGAGAAAAATTTACTAAATACAAGAATATACTTTATAAATCTAAAATTTTATTAAAAAATTGTAATAATGGCAAATAGGAATCTGTAAACGATTGTACTTTTTACTAAAAGATTTCTTTTTGGTATTAATTGATTTTTAATTGACTTAAGAATTTAATATTAATTTCAATTTTTTAATAAAATAAATATTCTCCGAATGCTAGTGCATTTCTTCTAGAAGATAGACATTTTCTTCCTAGAAATTATATTACCACGATTTTGAAGAAAGGTTCCGATTCATTATTTATACAATTGAGATATTTATATTCTTATTACGAATTATAATTTTAAATTTAAAGAACAATTAACGGTTAATTTAATATACATTAATTTATAATTTCATTAAGCTTTTCGTTATTAAATAAACCGCTTTTACTTTGGCCAACAACGCGTCGATTCAATTTCTTTCTTGCGGTCGGTCTTGGCTCTGATCTTATTGGACTTTAACAGCTTCTGTACGTACTCGCTATTAAGCCGTCGATATTGAACAGTCTTTAGTGTGGTGAGGCAGCTTCCTGGCCAAGATAATAACGATAGCAAAACCTCTGCATGGAGACGTGAATGGCGTGACAGCCACGAAAGGAGAAAGAGCGTGCATACTTTATTTTATTTTTTTTCTTCGTTTAACAAGAACTTTTTTTAGATTTCTCATTGTAAATTGAAACATTTTAACTTTTCATGTTTCTAAGACAGCTTACAATAAATGTGTGAATAAATTGTGAAATCCGAAAAGTGAATGAATTTATATGAATACTTCAATATTTTTTTAAATGCAAAGAGCAAAATAAGATTAAAAAATTTATTACATCGTAGAAAAGTTTAAATAGATTTACGATGTATAGAGAAATCATTGTATCTTTTATTAAAATATAACTTAATTGTGATAGAAATTGATATTGATTATATAATTTTTACTAGTTTTTATAAATGTTACTGGTCTACGTTAACTTTAACAAGATCATTAAAAAAAATTATTTTAAATCTAGACGAATATGAATATAATTTTATTCATCCAAAATAAAAACAAAAACCACTTGAAAACCATATCAAACATTTAAACATATATCAAGAAGAATTTTTTTTATCATCGAATGAATTTCTTATTATTAATATTATATTATTTGTTTGAAATGACAAATTTATTTAATCTTTTAGTTATATTTTTATGAGGACCTGTTACTACAACATATATAATTAAATCATCAACTTGGGCAAAAAGAATGTCTTTTAAATCTAGATGATTCTACTTGATTATAAGCACCATTTTCGTAAGTGTAGGAAATACTATCTGATGTTACTTTAGGACTATACCACTTTAGTTAAATCTAAATCTCAGAGTCAACCAAGAGCCGGAGTACCAATTGCAGTAAGTCTGATATAAGATTTAAAGTTTAAATGAAAGAAATATCCGAACCTCGTCTCATTTAAGAAGGCTTTTAGTGCCTAGAACTGTACCTAATAGAGACCCACAAAAAAGAAAAAAGACATTATTTTTGTATTGTAAATAATTTTTATAAAAAAATGTTAATAATTTATAATTATAACCTGGTAGAAAATTAACCATTTTTTGGTCATAATTACAGAGCTGTATCATTTCAACATGCTTAGCTCAGCAATCATGACCAAAAACTGGTTAATTTTCTACCAGGGTAATAGTAACTTTATTTACGTGTCATTAAATATCAAAAGTATTATTAATTTATGTTCACTAACGATTTAATCGCATTATAATTTTGGAAAAAAGGATAATAGTTAAAGGGAAAAAAATTTCTGAGTTATTGCATTTAAAATATCTTGACAAAATCAGTAAATGAATCCTTCGTACATAAATATAAAGACGTCATTCATCTAGTTTCTTAATAGCCGAAATAAGCCCTTTTTTATAAAGATAAAAAAATAATATATACTTGATTTCCCTTCGGTCCAGTGCTTCGATTTGATTTACGGCCTAGTGATACCTTATCTTTTATTTCGACTTTTTTCATACTTTAGAAAGGAAGGACAGTGTAGTTTTGTATCAAAGAATCATTTTTCATCACATTAGAACGCAAAAGAACTTTACCTTTCCCACAAATTATTATTTGTGACGAGCAATAGAGTATATTTTAATTATTTAATATTTGTAACTGAATATAAATATTAAACATATCGTTTGATTAAGAAAAATTTTAAAAGTAAATAAAACTTGTTTTTAATTAGAAAATTTGATTAAATTTTATAGCTAATTTTAAAATTTAATTAAAATGAAGAGGTTTAGGAGCTGACATCGTCAGTAGCTCACTCGGTAGAGCGATGGATTCGTAATCTCGAGGTCTCGAGTTCGAATCCCACTCTCGGCTGCCGATTGATACAAGTACCACTGTACGTTATATGTGCTTTGTTTTCAAACATACTAATGATCTCCGTCGCTAATTAGCATCGCAATGATAGCATATGCGAGGTTAAATAAAATAAAAAATAGTTTTAGACTTGCAATAAAACATCTTGGTTTATTCCGTTTTTTCAAAATAAAAAAATACTTAAAATTCTGAACGGTAACGTTGCGGTTTTTCTTTTTACTTCAGTCGTTGACTTGAAATATACTTTGAAGACAGTACTATACGAAAGCGACAGTGCGTCCACAATAAAACCATACAGACAGAAATAAAAAATATATATACATATACAAGCATGAAGTCGACATATTTTGTAAAACTTGCACGTCACGTAAAACCATGAAAATATATAATTTTAAAAGGGAAATGGAATAGAATGTTTGAAGGTAATGAAATTTAGAATACCAGATTTACAGAATATTCATTTATAATATGCAAAATAAAACTGATTATTTTCGAAAAGGATGTGATAATATTTTATCATCATTAAATTTGTATTTCAATAAAATATATATATTTTAATTATATCATTTTGTATTCTTGTCGTAGGAAGACTAATTAAACATTTAATTAATTGATAATAACTTACGTTTTTAGAACAAAATATACCGACATTAATTACAAAAAGAATTGATTAACTTGTTGATTACAAGAAATAATTAAATAAATAAATTTACAAAAAATTAATATGTCATACCAAAATTAATTTAAAAACTTGAAATTCTTAATTTTCAAAAATTAAGAATAATAAAAATTCTTTTGAAAATAAATGGAAAAAGAAATATTAACTCTTTCTATTGAAAAAGTATTCTCATGCATACATTAATATCAATCATCTCTTCTTTCAAGAGAAGCCAGCACCTCACATGTGTAAAAAACTTTGCAATTTTTCTTTGAAAGTGCCTCAAACTGCATGCACCTATTTCGTTTAAAAAAACCTTTCCTCGGTATCATCTTATCTCTTTTATCCACTAGATTTCCTCTTTCAACGCTTTATATGAATATACTTTTCTTTTTTTTTTAACTTATTCTCATGTTTCATCGTTTTTCGCGTACTTTTCATTGCTTTTCCGACAACTTTTTTACTCTTCTCCTTTGTCTTTTTCAATCGTGGTCTCGACTTTTATTTTTTCAGTTTTTACTTTTTGTTTTACACACAATACGCATGCCCCAACTTTTGCAATAACAAGTGCAAATTTTTCATTGGGCAAGCTTCGTGTAGAGTTCCGCTACGCTTCGAGGTAAACAAGTAATAGAAGGTAGAAAGTAAAGAAATGAAAAAGAATAAGCAGTTTTGGTTGGTTTTGGTATACCGAAAATTAATTTCCATTTAAAGGAGTGAACAAAAAAATCACGCGCTTCAGCTATTGACGTTTTGATCGGGGTCACAATGTAAGTGTTGCTGGGAATGAGGAAAAAAATTCGATGAAACTTTTTTTTCGCTTTTATTCTGTCGGAACCCTTTGACATCTTCTCTTTTACTCTCTCCCTTTCTTTCTTTCTCTTTCTTTCTTTTGCCTCTCTTATTTTTTCACATATTACAAACTTATTAAAAAGAAATCAAAAGCTTACTTAGTTTTTTTAAAACGAAAAGTTTTATGTTTTATATGTAGTATAATTTAAATTTAATGTGATAACAAATTAAATCTAATAGTGTGCTTAAACGTAATTTTAAATGTTTAGGATTATTAAAATTTATAATATAATCATTTTTATTCCTGCCCAAACAGTAATGGTCACTTTATTAACTCTAAATGCGGGCCGAAGGTAAAATATAACTAACTTCTAAAATATTAGTGGGAGTAAAGCACTTTATTCGCGCTAAATAAAAAGTTTATAAATTCGAATAATTTTCTTTAAAATTTTTAAAATAATTATAAAATAAACTACAAAATTTTTTAAAAATATACTAAATTTCTATAAAAAATAATATTAAAAAAAATGTTATTATTACATTTTAAAAATAATTTAAATAAAAAAGAAATTTTTTCTTAAAAAATATTTATTTGACATTTTAATTTAACAATTACAATATTTGATTATTGAATTATTGACAATATTTATTAAAATATATAATAAAATATATAAAACCTTAAAAATACAAATTTAAATTCATTAGTTACTTTAAACTAAATGTAAGAAATTAATATAGTCGTTTGATGAATTGTGTATTTTTCTGTAATTTCCGAGTTTTATTATTTTGAATTTTTATTTTAAATATGAAAAATGTTATAATTTAGAATTTTGTTTTTCGCGCGCAACACGAACTAAATTTTGTGTAAATGCTCTTTCGATTGCGCGCTTCGATATAGAATCACTTCTTTCTCAACCCCTGAACAAGACGGTTGAAGACGCGAGCTCAAGCTTTAGATTAACAAAGAGACTACGAAAAGACATTTTTTTGACATTTTAAAGCTAGTATTCTATTTTTTGTATGTAAAAGGTTTACTGCATTTTAAGACATTATTTTGTAATAAAGAAACACTGTATTTAAGTTTAGTTTTACACTTTTATTGAAATTTTGTGAATTATCCTCTTCCCGCAAGCAATACTAAAGGTGGGGGTAAGAATAAAGTAAAATATACAACACGAGAGTCTATTTCTCCCTCTAGAGAAATATGCGACTTTACTCTCTGGTTGCATAATGTACTATTATTATAATAACGTTTGAGAGATTTTAAATTTGGTTTTTGGTAATATTCATCTGTGTGCTACTTTTTATTATGTTTATATTATTTTTAAGGCTATTTAGCCCGCTACAATAAATGAATAAATAAATATTTCTGTTAAAAATAAATTCATCAAAAAAATAATATATAAAACGTATAAATAAAACGTGTTACGAAGATATTGTAAAAAATAAAATTGATTAAAATACAAGTTTTACAAATAATTAATTATTTAAGTGCTATATACGGTAGGTTTTCGGTTTTGTTTTATATCACGATTCTAAAAATTTTTTAAAGTGTGCTTGAATCTGTCAGATCTACGGAATCAGGACTTGTGGTTAAATGAATTTTTATAACCATAATTATTCTCTAATGAGAATACTGTTCACATTTATATATTTCTCAAACCAATACGCTCAATTTTTTTTTATTATACAAATATTACTAATGTCAAAGTCATTAATTGGTTATGTGAATAAATTAAATAATATTGGTTAGAGTAAAGATACTTTTTTTTAGTTTAAGAATGCATTGTAAAAATACCTTATAACATCTTTTTCGACTATAGCAATTTCGTTTATCATTACGGACAGTCTTTGTTAATCAGATCTGAAATCTATTAAATCATTATTCAACTTGTATTAAGCACTGCGTGTGCTAAATTCGTTTTCTGCGTCCTCTAGCGGGAGCTAAATACAACTTTTTTAAACTGTGTAAAAAAGTGCTATCGTAAGAAATTTCGCCCTTTGTTACACTGTTCAAAAAAGTATTCATATCGAAATCACGCGTCATAAAAAAATATTATAAATATAAAATATAAAACTTTTCCAAAGTATCCTTTAGGTTATTTATATTTTTCTTTATTCATGACAAAATCAAAAGAAAGGACTGAATAAGAGAGTCACCGTTGTTCAGGTCACAGATCTTGTGTAAGAAGCTCAATTTTCGCACCTAAAGATTTTGAATTGAAAAAATTATTTTTGACGCTCCGTGCGCTAAGCTCGATTTCACACACGAATCACAAAGTGACACGAGCGAAAATTGAGCTTCTTACACGTCGTGTCAAAAAATACAGTTCGATACTTGTGCGAGAAAGTGATTTCTTCCTCGTGTGACCTTTTCATCCTCGCTTCGAAGGTTAATGTTATTTAATGTTATTTTAATGTTATTTGAATTTCACATGAATTTCCTCGCTTGACTCATTCTTTTTTAATTAAAATTTATATTTTTGTTTATGATACAAAATGGTTTTAAATATTGAAAAAAATAAAAAAAATATGAAAAATTGATTAAATTAGTTTTAAGCATTTTCATTCTTCTGAAAATATTAAATTTTGTTTGATTACTTAATGCATACTGTTTCTTCCTAATATGCATGTTACAAAATTTGTTTAAATATAAAAATTATCACTATAATCATCTAAAAATCATTTTTTCTATGAAAAAAAAAGTTTTGCAAATGCAATTAAACTTCTAATAACTTTCTATAAATTGGATGTTTTTTGGATAAATAAAAAATAAAACAGTATTTTTATTTTTGGTTTATTTTTATTTTTTATTAAACTTTTATCATAAATACAGAAAATGTTGTCGTAGATAAACACCTTGGTACATACGTTAAATATACATTTACATAATAATTTTTATTACTTTGTCATATTAGTAAACTTAGAATCAAATTATAAACGAAACACTTTAATAAACACTTGGATCAATGTAAAATTAATGTTTAATTTAGCTCATTGGAGCACATAAAATTAAAAATCTCAAATTTCATTGTATTAAAAATATTACAATGAATTTTATTTTCATTTCACTTCTCAAATCGACTATTTAATGTTGATCTCTAAATATTAATTGTTAACAATTCCGATAAGTAATAAGCAATTTTCAATTCAAATGATTTAATTATTTATTTGACGTTTTTAACAATGTATGATTGTCAGAAAATACATTTCCTTTCTAGTACATTCATTGTCATAGAAGTTTTTGTCCATATTTGTTATTTTTTTAACTTCAAAACGACTAGAAAATTATAAAAAATAAACTATATTAAATGAATAATATTTAGAAATTTAAATTATAATCGATGACACTTGGTTTTAATGATCGACTATTTAACGTCGAATATTAAATAAATCATTATCGTGCAAAGATCGTTTCGAAAAATTCTTACTTTTTCTCTTATAGATCCGTACATAATTAAAATTTCATTTGGACCAACTAATGATAATGTTGATGATATAATGATTTGTTTGATATTTTTAACGATCTTTCTCTTTGTCATAAAATCAGCTTCTTAAGTAAGTGTGATTTTGTGAATCTTCATTTTTCACTTCAAATCGACTATTTAACGTCGCGCTTTGAGTATTTGAGATACACGTTTAAAAAATATATGTTTCGTCTAAAATTCTATAAATTTTCTAAACTGTCTAATGCAAGCACGAAACAAAAAGTCTTCAGAAAATCAATTACTTGATATTATTTCTTTGTAACTATTTAACGTTGGCTTGGTGTTTATTGAGATATAAAATATCATGTAATTCAAAAAAGAGTAGGTATAACAGTATGTCTCAAATTTCACGATTAACAATAATTTTTGTAAAGCCAATCTATTTAACGTTGACTTGTTATCGGCTAACAGATAAGCATTTAGCAATACTGCTACAAACTGTTGATAAACATTTAATAATATAGCTTATCTAAGACCGGTATGAAAAATCTTGAGAAAATCAATTATGTGTTGTTAATATTTTGCAATAATACAACTATTTAACGTCGAATTACTATTTATTGCAAAAAGTTTTTTGTATTTTGAATTTTAATGAACATTTAAGCATGAATCTTAAGCAAATACGATATGAAATATATTTTGTAAAGTGCAACTATTTAATTTTGACTTATTGCTCGCCGGCAAACAAGTGTTGAACAATACTGTTGCAAATATTTTCGTTCACGTTTATAATGTGGTTTACATACGTACGCTGTAAGAAATCTGGAGAAGACAATCTATGAATTTTCTGCAAAAATGCAACTATTTATCGTTGACTTATTATTCATTGCAAAAAGTTACCTTGTAATCTGACTAACGATTTTGACGAACATCTAAGGATGTATCTAAAGCGAATACGATGTAAAATATCTGTTGTACAAAATGCAACTATTTAACGTTGACTGTACTAACCGACAAAGAGGGCGTTTATAATTTGGTTTACGAAAATACGATGTAAGAAATCTTTAAAAGATCAATCGTGTAATATTAATTTTTTGCTAAAAATGCGACTATTTAACATCGACTTATTATTTATTGCAAATAATGACCTTTTAATTTCATTAACTTTTTTGATGAACATTTATGCATGTAGCTCAAGCAAATACGATGTAAAATTTGTTTTGTAAACGCAACTATTTAACGTTGACTTGTTACTTTTTGACAAATTCTCACATGTTCACGTTGTATAATGTGATTTACGCAAGTACGATGTAAGAAATCTTCAGAAGGTTAACTATGCAATATTAATTTTCTGCAAAAAATGCGACTATTTAACGTCGACATATTAAGAATCTAAAGTTACTTAACTTTTTCAAAAATATAATCTTAGATTTTAACTTTTTACAATTTTTTTTTAAATATCAGATTCGATGTAAGAAATCTTCAGAAGGTCATAATATTATTTTCAATAGCAAATAATTTTCTGCAAAAAATGCGACTATTTAACGTCGACTTATTAAGAATTTAAAGTTACTTAACTTTTTCAAAAATATAATCTTAGATTTTAACTTTTTACGATTTTTTTTCAAATATCAGATTCGATGTAAGAAATCTTCAGAAGGTCAATTATGCAATATTAATTTTCTGCCAAAAAAATGCGACTATTTAACGTCGACTTATTAAGAATCTAAATTTAATTAACTTTTTCAAAAATATAATCTTAGATTTTAACTTTTTACGATTTTTTTTCAAATATCAGATTCGATGTAAGAAATCTTCAGAAGGTCAATTATGCAATATTAATTTTCTGCAAAAAATGCGACTATTTAACGTCGACTTATTAAGAATCTAAATTTAATTAACTTTTTCAAAAATATAATCTTAGATTTTAACTTTTTACGATTTTTTTTCAAATATCAGATTCGATGTAAGAAATATTCAGAAGGTCAATTATGTAATATTAATTTTCTGCAAAAAATGCGACTATTTAACGTCGACTTATTAAGAATCTAAATTTAATTAACTTTTTCAAAAATATAATCTTAGATTTTAACTTTTTACGAATTTTTTTCAAATATCAGATTCGATGTAAGAAATCTTCAGAAGGTCAATTATGCAATATTAATTTTCTGCAAAAAATGCGACTATTTAACGTCGACTTATTAAGAATCTAAATTTAATTAACTTTTTCAAAAATATAATCTTAGATTTTAACTTTTTACGAATTTTTTTCAAATATTAGATTCGATGTAAGAAATCTTCAGAAGGTCAATTATGCAATATTAATTTTCTGCAAAAAATGCGACTATTTAACGTCGACTTGTCACTTGTTGACCAACAAGTGTTGAAAAATATTGTTGCAAATATTGTTATTCACATTTATAATGTGGTTTACGCAGATAAAATGTGAGAAATCTTCAGAAGATCAATTATGAATTTTCTGCAAAACTGCAACTATCTATCGTTGAATTACTATACGTTGCAAAAAATTATTTATTAATTACATTAAATTTCTTAATGAACATTTAAGTAAGTATTTGAAATGAATACGATATAAAATATATGAATCATTATTGTGTCGAGATCGTTTGAAAATATTTTTACTTTTTTCTTATAAATACGTACATAATTAAAATTTCATTTGGATCAACAAATGATAAAGTTGACGATATAATGATTTGTTTGATATTTTTAACGATCTTTCTCTTCATCCTATAATAAGTTTCTTTTCCACTATATTCATAGTAAGTGTGATTTTTTCAATCTTCATTTTTTACTTCTAATCGACTATTTAACGTCGCGCTTTGAGTATTTGAAACACACGTCTAAAAAATGAACATCACTTTTCGTTAAAATTGTAAATGATGATCAATGATATTTTATCTTGATAATCGATTATTTAACATCGAATTACGGAATATTATGATTACAAGTTCGTATCAAACGTTAAAATATTTATATCCTAACTATTTATCGTCGAAACTTGATTAAATACACTAACAAAAGTGTACAACATATAATCAAAGTGATAATAATGATTTTAATATGATACCGATATAATCATAAAGTTGCATTACTGAAAAATTTTTAGTTCGAAACAAACTTACACAATGAACATGGGCAAACAATCAGCTTTTCATTATCGACTATTTAACATCGAAAATATGCATTATTTATGAATCATGCACAATGCTTGAAATAGCCCTAATAATAAGAGAATACAAGCGTTTAGAATTTAATCATGAACTTTAATTACTTTCAGCTATTTGTGAGTTAAAAATGACTTGAACTATGATAGTTTGTCATATTTGCATTTGTTTAGTCTTGAAATCTCTACAAACGACTATTTAACGTCGATATTCAAATGTTACATTGAAATGACATTTGAATCGCAAGATTACTATTTACAATATTATTTGATTCAAGATTTACTAAAAAATTATAGCACTCAGAGCGATAAATCTTTTAAATATGAGATTGAATTTCTTTTCGATATTTAAAAGTCAGAAATTACTTAGACTATGATAGCTGATTACTCACGTTAGGTTGGTCGTATTTCTTTGATCTTGAAATTTAACAGGAGTGACTATTTAACGTCGATAGTATATACTACTATTGCAGAATAACACTTTTACTTTTAGACTATTATATTAAGGCAGTTAAATGCTCTAAGAGCTGAAATGACATTTGAATCGCAAGATTACTATTTACAATATTATTTGATTCAAGATTTACTAAAAAATTATAGCACTCAGAGCGATAAATCTTTTAAATATGAGATTGAATTTCTTTTCGATATTTAAAAGTCAGAAATTACTTAGACTATGATAGCTGATTACTCACGTTAGGTTGGTCGTATTTCTTTGATCTTGAAATTTAACAGGAGTGACTATTTAACGTCGATAGTATATACTACTATTGCAGAATAACACTTTTACTTTTAGACTATTATATTAAGGCAGTTAAATGCTCTAAGAGTGAAATAATCAAAGGAAACAGAATTTACTTTTAAATTACACGACTATCAAATAATGCAATCAACCTATTCTTTTGTTTCCTTTATTTACAATATAAACAATTAAAAATAACTATTTAACGTCATTTTGATTGTTTCATTACCTTTATCTGTTTATTTAATACTTAAATATTTAATGAATATTTAGATACTATATAAATAGAAATACCACATGTTAATATAAGGATATCAATTAATGCATAATTATAAATTTTTAATTTTACGTCGACTATTTAACGTCGAAAGTAATTTTAAAGATCTGTTAAAGCACTGTCTAATATATGTCATTCTATCCTGCTTGATCATTTATTACCTTTAGAGTAGAAATAATAATAATAATAGTATCAAAACTGTAAATCCACTTAATTTAATTATTAATGTAAATTACTTGACGATTTAAAAATCAGAAAAAACTTGTACATTGCAATGTACATGTTCTTATCAACACATTAAACAATTTATCAAAGCTCACACAAAACTAGTTTTTAAATTATATTTTAAATAATCTTCAAAGAATATTCGACAAATAATTAAGTAACTATTTGATACAAGACATATCTAATAAATTGCAACTATTTAACGTTGAATTATTGTTGATTGCAAATTAAAATACTTTGTATTTCAATCAATCACAAATAGTGTCTAAAGCTAATACTACGTAAAATATGCTTTGTAAACGCAACTATTTAAGTTGACTTGTTACTTCTTGACAAAGTCTTATATACTCACGTTGTATAATGTGGTTTACGCAACTACGATGTAAGAAATCTTCAGAAAATCAGTTATGCGATATTGATTTTCTGCAAAAAATGCGACTATTTAACGTCGACTTATTATTCATTGCAAATAATGATCTTTTCATTTCATTAACTTTTTTAACGAATATTTAAGTATGAAGTTAAAGCAAATACGATGTAAATTATACTTTATAAAATGCAACTATTTAACGTTGTCTTATTACATTCTAGAAATAATTTTATTTTATCGAATACCGAACAAATATGGTTATTATTTAATGATGTATGTAATGATGCTACGATTTAAAATAAATTTAATGAGACTCATCTGGGTTAATTAAACACTTGTCGATAAACTATGACAATAGTATTGTAAATTTTTCGTCTAAAATTTTTAAAGCGTTTAATGCAAGCATGAAGCAAAGGCTTCAGAAAATCTATAACTTGATATTATTTCTTTGCAACTATTTAACGTTGGCTTAGTGTTTATTGAGATATAAAATATCATGTAATGCAAAAAAGATTAAACTTAATAGTACGTCTCAAATTTCACGATTAAAAATAATTTTTGTAAAGCCAATCTGTTTAACGTTGACTTGTTACCGGCTAACAGACAAGCATTTAGCAATACTGCTACAAACTGTTGATAAACATTTAATAATATAGCTTATCTAAGACCGGTATGAAAAATCTTGAGAAGATCAATTATGTGTTGTTAATATTTTGCAATAATGCAACTATTTAACGTCGAATTATTATTTATTGCAAAAAGTTTTTTAATTTTGAATTTTAATCAACATTTAAGCATGTATCTTAAGAGAATACGATGTAAAATATATTTTGTAAAGTGCAACTATTTAACGTTGACTTATTACTTGTCAACAAACAAGAGTTTGAAAATACTATTGTGATGTTATGTGTGATACGGAGATTCCTTTTTTTTAAATTTTTAAATATGTAATGAACGCTGAGCCCCATTATTCTTTTACTTCGATAGTATAGAAAACATCACAAGGAATTCGACTATTGAACACCATGAATGGCACTATAGGTTAGTGAATATAAAGATGAAAAGTTATAAAAATATTTTAATGGAGTGTACTACAAGCTTACCAACACATTTTAATTTTGTAAATGATAGTAGTTGATGCAATAGTCTTTTGAAAGTCATCAGTTAGGCTGTTGATGATTTCCATGATGCAATCGTATGCTTCAAAAAAGCTGTAAAATTTAAAATACAGATTAAAAAAACAATATTTCTTTGCTGCTTAACTAAATAACAAACAATGCAATAATTAAGTAAAATGTTTTATTTTGACTGTTTCCGATTAAATTTTGATCTATTGTACAAAATAATATTTAAGTTGTCTTAAAGTGAATATTTTCAATATCAAATAGTAAATTGAAAATTAGTTTTCCGATTATTATTTGGCTAGCATTCAACAATACTTTTACCACAAAAATACAAACAATTTATAATCTCGAAACTATTAATGTATGTGTATAGATTTAAATATATGAAATATTAAAAGTTAAACTCACCTTGAAGTATACCACTGAAAATTTCTTCGAGCAAGCTTTCAAACTTATTACTGCTGCTACTTGAGAGTCCAAACTAGAGAACATGATCGTTCTCTAGCTTAGACGAATCTGGCTTGATTTGATCTAAGTAAAACTATTTATACCCCCGAGTTTATTTACCTCGATGAACTATTCTCTTTTTTTGTAAGGTGGGAGGGCATAAATTTAAGAAAAGATTATAGAAAAAGTAAGTAGAAAGATTATATAAATATGCAAAATTTTTCATCTTTTCTTAAATTGCAGGATTAAGTCAGGTAATATTAATGTAACAATAGAATATGACGGGTGGAGTTTTCAATTATTATATGTACAGTGCAATATTAAATGTACGAAATATCAGATATCTTTCTTATCTGTACATGCACTATTATAGTAAATACACGCAGATTGTAGCGAATATTAATACTAAGGCAATTAAATGCAAAAAATCGATAAGTAATTTTGATTTGTTTTTAAAAATTATCTTTCACATCATTTTTATTTTTATGTAGCTTATTTTCAAAAAAGAGAGAAGAGAGAAAGAGAAAGAAGAAAATTAACAGTATTCACCAATAGGAAAATTCGACACTTTGGAAAACTAACCAAGCGGGGGTGGTTAGTCAACGCCCGAATTCCAGGGTATATAATCCCCAACCAGGACACTCGCCAAGCAAGCTACAAGTTCAAATTATCTACAAGTTCTACAAATTATCTACAAGTTCAAATTATCTACAAGTTCAAATTATCTACAAGTTCAAATTATCTACAAGTTCAAATTATCTACAAGTTCAAATTATCTACAAGTTCAAATTATCTACAAGTTCAAATTATCTACAAGTTCAAATTATCTACAAGTTCAAATTATCTACAAGTTCAAATTATCTACAAGTTCAAATTATCTACAAGTTCAAATTATCTACAAGTTCAAATTATCTACAAGTTCAAATTATCTACAAGTTCAAATTATCTACAAGTTCAAATTATCTACAAGTTCAAATTATCTACAAGTTCAAATTATCTACAAGTTCAAATTATCTACAAGTACGCTTTTGAATGTGTCTCATAAACACGCTCTCTACAAAAATCAAACTCTCTTCAGGAACTTCAAGCTATCTACAAGACTCTCTTCAAAAACTACTACAAGGATCAAAACTACAAGACTCATTATAAGACTCTCTTCAAAACTACAAGTTCTTAACAATCAAAAAATATATATATATCTCTCTACCTGGAAGTCTCTTTTTTGGAAAGTAAGTAATTTCATTTTTACTCATTAAAATCACAAATTAAACATAAAAAAAAACTTTTATTGATTTACCTTGAAGAAAATATTATCTTGGCACTTTTTCATATTTTAAAATTATATATTGCAATATATTTGTTTTTCTTCTTATACATATATATATATATATATTAGTTATATACGTAACTTTGGCGTACGAAGGATGAATATGGACGAGGCTAATATTTGTCGATTGAGTAGTAGTTGGTCGAGGGCGCGCGAAGCGCGCCCGAGACCCACTACTGCTCAATCGACAAATATTAGTCGAGACCATGTTCATCCTTCGTACGCCCAAGTTACGTAGATAATTTTATGTCGTTGTAGGCCAAATGAGGGACTATAACAAAATCGATTTAAAATAAAAACAAAACACACGCAACACACTACACATTAAATCTAACTTATTAATGCGTTCGATTGAATAATTTCAATCGAATCGCCACAACATTTTTATTTTCGTCACACTTTTTTTTTATTAATTTGATTTATATTTATATTTTTAACATTAATAAATAATATATTAATGTTTCTTAAAAATTTTTTAATAATATGTCAAAATTAGTTGCTGTCACTCTTTCATTTGTTTTTAATTTGTAAACATAAATCTTCAATTTTTTCGCATCGCTGATCGCATAACCCAAAATTTTTTTATGGTTAAAAAAATGTCAAAGTCAGCTGTGAGCATAGGCGCGCTCGCGTCATACGGTTTACCTAAGTTGACCAGTCTGAACACATATATAATCCATACGACTCCGGGTTCATATGGAAAGCTTCCATATACGCCACTGAAAGCGTATAGAAACATTTGAACATAGTTAGAAACGAGCCAAAGTGTACGCGATGTCAATACAAATTTAGCTGGGTCTATGGGTATTGAGCCGAATTTGGCCTACGACGACATAAATATATATATTTCATATATTTTAAAATATAACGCGACCCCGATTTAGAGGACCGACCTCATCAGACCCCAAGTAGAGCGATAGAGACATGTTGCTTTATTTGCTAAGTTTTTACTTTTACTCATTTCTTCTAATTCATCAAGTTTCACATTAAATTTAATCTCTCAAAATTTCAAATTTAAATTTTGAACTCAAATTTAAACGAGTAATTTCATACTTAAAAATTAAAAATTTCAAATTTCTAAATAATATTTCTCTTGAAATATTATTTTCCCTTCAAAATATCTTGAAAAGAGTTTTGACTATTTATCATCAAAGAACATCACACTACATCCAGGATTAGCAACGATCTATCTCTCTCATCAACAAAAAGTAAGTAGTGTAATGTCAAACACATCTAATGAGGAGATTTTTGAAAATTATTTTATAATTTAAGAAATTTTTAGTAATACTAATAAAAGGGAAAAACCCAAAAGAGGGAAGCAATCGGCAATAAAAGACAAAGAGCCGAAGCTCTTGTGCGTGTATGCACCGTAGGCGGGCCAGCTCGGCAAGTGTACATGCACCTATATACACACGTATATATATCTTCCTATATTATATAGACGTAAGCCTCAAAAAATAGCATTCTTGCGTCCTCCCCACTCCTCCCCCCTCCTCTCCCAGCCTCCCCCCTCCTCCCCAGCCTCACATTTTTAAATTTTTTTAACGTAAATATAGGTTTTTTTTTCAGCCTCTGTGAGATGCCTCCCCCCTCCTCGACCCGCCTCTGACATCGCCTCAACGTTTGTCGCCTCATATTACCTCATAGGTCTCCTCAAAGACTCCTCAGAGACGCCTCAGGTAAGCCTTAGGAATTCCTCGAAACGCCTCAAGTTTGTGAGAGTGATATTTTTTAAAATTTTCAAAAATAACGTAAAAATAGTTACCGACGCCTCAGTGCTTCCTCATCCCCTCCTCTTACAACGCCTCAGGGTACGCCTCAGAGATGAGGCATTTTTTTGTATGCCTCTTGTCCCGCCTTATACATCGCCTTAGAGACGCCTCAATGTTTCCTCATCCCCTCCTCTTACAACGCCTCAGGGTACGCCTCAGAGATGAGGCATTTATACGTATGTATACACAAGAATAAGTACATCACAAATTGGGGGGCTGGCGAGCAGGGCGAGCAGGGGGGTACCCCCCCTAGTATATATATATATATATATACATATGTACGGCCATAACTATATATAGGTGGATATACCCAACTATGCAAACGAATTATACATACATTTATATACATAATCGGATCAACCAATTAAATTTTTTATACTTTTACATTCATGCGAAATTTAATTTTTATTATTCAAGTCCAATAATAATAGGAAAGTACTCAGGTCGTCTAAAGTAAAAACCGAACGATCGCTGTATCTGTTTATGCGTAAAAGGAATAATAAAAATCTCTATTAAATAAAATATTTTTAATTTTATCAAAATACAAAACATTTAAAAATTATTTTCTCATAGTTCTCATCTTATTTTTCCAAAAATGAAGAAAAAAACGAACACGCGCTTAGTTATCGGTACAGCTGAAAGCTATAAAAATTCCTAAACCGAACAGATACGAAGACCGTTCATGATATGTATATGTATACACATGTCACGTAGAAACGAAAACCAAACTTTTCTTTTCTATGCGACGAAAACTTTATAATTTCAATTCCAAATATTTACAAAAATAATTTACTTTTAATCACAATTATAAAGAAATAGATTTAATAGTAATTAAGATTAATTAATTAATATACGCACATTATAGCGAATTTTAATATTAAAAAATTTAGATGCATAAAAGGTTTTTGATAAATAATTTTTATTTGTTTTTAATCATTATTTTTATATAAAGAAAAAGAAAAAAATATAGAATATTAAGTTAATAAAGGGAAACAATTCTAGCCTCAAATAATATTTCTGTTTTCAACTTCTTTCCTTGATTTCTTTAAGGATGCACGCACTTGTAACATACACATCTGTAAGCTATAAACCTCGCTTCTTTAGATGTACGGTCTTACAAGCGTTCTTTCATTTTCAAAATATTATTTTAACTTTTTAAACAAAATGATTTTTTTTTTATCTTATTATTATTCGGCCATAATTGTTCCCCTTTTAAATAGCAATAGAAATAATTATAATTAATTTAAGAGAGAATTTAAATAACGAAAAACAAAAGAAGAAAAAAATTTTAAAAAATAAAAATAAAAACTATTAGCAATGGCGATTCGTAAGAAACTGTAATTTTACGTATATGTCGAATAATATTGCAAGTAAAATTAAATAACAAAAGAAATATTATATCAACTTTTCTTTTTTTAAACCGTTAAATTCTAGCAAAAATAGGCATATTTTATATCATTTTATTTCATACTTATTGTAACTTAAAGGATTTTCAAAAAAATTTTACTTTTTCATTCATAACTCGATTCGATTTAGATTTAAAATTTTTAATAGTAAATAAATCCGAAAAAATATTTTGTTAATTTTGTATCACAGTTTGTTTAAATTGAATAAATAACTTTAAATTTAAATAACATCTTTTTATTTCTAAAGGGAGTTCACCTTATATTCTTTTCTAAAAGTAAGTAATTTTGTATCAACAAAAAAAAAGATTTTTTTATAATCTATTAAAATCTAAAAGAAAAGAAATTATAACTTAACCAAACAAGTTAATATTACGGTCACTTCACGAGAGACTATAATATTCCTTGTCGGTTAGTACTTAATTTTTATGCTAAAAAGGGCAAATTAGTTAATAAACTTGAACTTTTTCTAAATAGTAACTTACATGTTTTAATAAAATTTTTATTTACTTGTTTTCATATACTTTTTTATTTTTTGGGTTTCTTGTAAAAGAGGAATTACAGAGTTTAAAAATATTTTTGGTCACTTCACGAGAGACCGAATATTTTCTAACTTTATAGAAAACTTTATATCAGCTGAACATTGGTCACTATAAATTTTTCTCTTCTTTAATATAGAAATAAAATAGAAGACGTAGTTTTTCCATTTATTTAAAATAAATTTAAAGAATAGTCGATTAGTCAAAGGAAAATCTTCTTTTAAAAGAAATTATACATTAATTTGTTGAATAAGAATTTCATGAAAAAGAAAATAAAACAAAAATAAAAGCAAGGGACTAACTAGCACAAACGTAAATTTCGACGCATTTATAATTCCTTTTGGGACGGACATACCCAAAGGAAAGATAATAAATTAAAATAAGTTTTATAATTTCGATTTATTCTGGTCACTTAAGGAATTATGAATTATGAATAATTTTATGAATTTAAATTATAACGCGTAGGGTAGCTACAGATAAAAACGAATAGGCGAGTCATTCAAAAATATCTCGGTCACTTCAGGAGAGACTAAGTTATTATTGACTCAATAGTTTCGACAAAAATTATTTTATTTAATTCTACTTATTAAAATTTTTATACCACATTTTCATAATCTTGTTACTGTTACTGATAGAATGAGAATTATAGATATGTAATAATTAAAATGTATAACAATATTCATAGTTTCAATGTATTATTATAAAATAGTAAAAGAGCGATTTAAATTAATGTATTTATTAGTTCACTTAAAGAATCATTTAAAAGGAAAAATATATTTTTTTTTTTTTTTTTTTTTTTTTTTAAAAAAGAAATATATAAAGGATATTGTTATCCTCATATAATTACCTTTGAATCGCCCCCACGTACACATAATCAGGCTACTCAACACCCCATACCGAAAACTTTGACTACCGTGGATGGTCAGCCACTTTTTGTGACCAACATAACCGATACCAATGAGGTCAGTTTCTTAAGAGTCGCGATATGGGTAGCACATACACTAATTTTCTTTCGAAAAAAAGTCAGAGGTGCCTGGCCAGGATTCGAACCCATGCCCACCGCGTTGAAGGCAAGAGCTCTATCCGTTACGCCACCGCGCTCCTATAAAAGGAAAAATATATTAAAATTGACAATTTCATTTTATTAAAAAACCTCTGTTATATACGTTTAAATACAACAATAAATATAGTCTCTTATGTATCACGACGCTTTATGTATCTTTAAAATTGTTATTAATCTATAAGTTGTAGATGCCTTTTCAAAAATACTTGTAAAATAATTATGTAAAATTAAATGTATCGAATCCAATAATTTATTAATGTTTTTGAACCAAATATAATGTATTGCGATGCGAAATATTGTTAAAAAGCTACTACGATCATTGTATTAAACTAAACTGTTTATAAATTAGAAAATAAGATAAAGCTGAATAATTCATTTAAATAAACTAATCAAGGTGTGGTGTGCAAATGCAATTAAATTATTTAATTATTAAAATTTAAAGTCAATTACGAAATATTATAGCAGTGTTGAGTAATAATGGTAATCCTAAAACATAATTTATAAAATATAAGAAATTAACAGAAATATCATTTTTTAAGGTCATTAAGTGATTAAATATTCGCAATGAATAATCAGTTTGCGAATGGAAATGAATTGCACGCGCAAGATTGTGAGGACCTCTTTGGCTGCACTGTTGCGTGCATGGTGGAGCCTAAAAGCAAAGCCATTGTCGGAAAATGCCCATCTGGTTGCGTGAAAGGATGAGTAAATACTTATCATATGTTCAAGGAAGATAAGACGCGTATATCTTCTTTGATCAAATTTCACGTAATATCGTTGCTTGGGAAAAACCAAGTTTTTCTCGGAGCGCCTAGGCTACGGGTGAGGTCAGAAAGGTCCACACGCGCTGGCAATGAAGGCTGTTAACCGGGCTCGAAACTAGCGATAAAAGTTCGAGTCGGTAAGAGTCTTTATGAAGCACGGAACAAAAAGGCTGTTCCGTAGCAATATAATATTAAAATCTATTTATTTAATATGACAAAAAGTTTTCAGTCTAATGCTTTATATTTGGAAATTACTATTGTTATTATTTATCTGTTTATATATGCAATTTTAGTAATGCTCCGGAATTACGGAAAAAGGATAATCCTCTTACGCCAAGTAAAATTTTTCTCAGAGTATGAAGGGAGGTATAGATAATAAAACGATATAATGTATTGATGTGAACAAATGTGTATAGCATTAAAGTTATATGATTCGTAACATCTTGCTCAAATTTTAAAGTTCCGCAAAACCTTTTTTTATTAAGGTCTCTATTAATGAAAATTATAAAAGGTTCACAAAATCTGCAATATGAAGGCGTGGCTTAAGAGAATCGTCCATCATTTCGTTATATCGGTATGAAAATTCGAGTCAGTCTTTCAGTGAATCTTGAATCGCTCGGACTAAGAGCAAAAATTGCATTTGTATCTTTGCACTTTGATATTTTCAAACTTAATACTATTGTAGTTTATATTTATTTTTACCTTTCTCCAACCTATCCTGTACAGTTACACTTTTGTTTGCTCTGGTCACTTAAGGAGAGACCTTTGCGAATAAAATTTGTAACGCGCGATAGGTAGCAACAACAAAAAAAATCTAATTAGGAAAGCCATTCTAAAATAGCACGGTCACTTCACGAGAGACTCGGTTATTAATGCCTTTTAGAACGGAAAGTAAATATATCTAATAAATAAGAAAGTTAAGGAACTAACATATCATTCATAAAATAAATTCGCGAATTTCAAATTACAAAATATTAAAATTATTTTTCCTTTACGTTTTTTTTTATATATTAATCTTTAATAACTAAATAATAAAATAAAAATAATTACAACAGAAGTATCATAATAAAATTTAAATAAATAATATTTTGTTTTCTATTAATTAACATGATTATTTTTACAAACTCGAATATATCTCGCTTTTTATAGTATCATACTATTTTATGCTCGAGTTTGTAGAAATATTCATAAAGAATTTTTTTCTTATAGATTTTCAATTTTCTTTTTCTTCTTTTCATTTAAATTTTATATTTTATTTTATTAACACTTTTATTCTTTTTAATAACATTAACGATATTTAACGCATTCTTTTATTATCAATATATCAGTAGTGGAAGGAAAAAGATGAACATTATATTTAATACATAGAAGTTATGATGCAAACCTTTAGGAATAAATAAACATTCCTTTATTAAAATTCAATTAACTTTATATTTTTCTTTATTTCAAAATCAATTTCCTAAAAGTTTGTATAATAATTTCAGCATATTTTAATTAATTATATTATTTTTAAGTCACTATATTAATCTTAAGAATTACAATTAAAAATATAAAAATTTATAAAAACATGAATATTTGTGCAGGTTTGGCCATATCACGCTTTTTAATAGTATTACACTATTTTATGGTCAAGCATGCATAATCATTTATACAAAAAAATTTATAAACAAACAAAACGACAAAAAATTTTTAATTTCTATTTAGTAACATATTTATATCCATATCTGATCACTTTCTTTAATATAAGAAAATAATCATAATGTATGTTTTTGGGTAAAAACTATTAAAAAAAACTATACTAAGTAAAAACTATTAAATAAAATTATATTAAATAAAATACTTTCTAAAACATACAATGTGATTATATATGCGCAAGAAAATATATTCATAAATATTAATATTACTATTTTACTATAGTAATATTTTGCAATACACATCTTTTTATTTTAAAAACTTTTCTAACTACATTTTTTTTATTCCTTTTCTTCATTCTTTTATATAAAACAAATTAAAAGATGTGTAATGTAAGTAATGGTATTGTTGCTCCATACTTTAATGCGTTAGTTTTAAGTTTAACAAATCATTTAGTTATCAATAATTTGCGTGCGAGACTTATCTTCTTATTTTTCCTTTTAATTATATTTACTCTTTTTTTTTACTAATATTATGCGTTAAGTTAACAATTAAATATTTTTTTATAATAGTTTTAATTTTAATAGTCATAGTTTGTAAAAGGAAGTTATTTTTGGAGAGAGAGAGAAAATACACTCCTAGTGACACATCGCGGGAGTATCCCTAAGTTTCGCGTTATGGGCAATTTTCAAGTGCAAAAATTTTTAGTCCAGCTAATTAGCCCGCCCACATCTTTAAAGAAAACTTAATTTTTCCAATTGAGCACCCTCGCATGCTCTACCCAGCTCACCACTCCTTAAATTTTCTTGACCTTAATCTCGAAAGGGATGGTCCTAATAATTCCCACTTCAAATTTTTTCAATCCCCAAAATTCAGCTCATGAACTTCAACTGAAAAATAAATCAGTTCTTTTTAGAGCCTCAACGTGCTCACTACTAGATTCAAAATTCTATTTTTCGAAATCTCAAGCCATCTACAGAAGGATCTACAATTCCAATCTTTTTCCAAATTACTAAGTATTTCAACAATCTTTCGCAGCTGAGTCCAAATTTTTGTATTTCAACAATCTTTCGCAGACTGGGTCCAAAAATTTTGCAAGGTTCTTCAACTTCACTCTCTCTCTTCAAAGTGAGTCCTTACATTTTCAAATATTTGTTTTACTTTAAAAATTTTAAAATCTTATTTTATTTCAATTCATTTAAAATCAAAGAAACAAATCTTTTATTCTTATATTAACTAAAAATAATAGTAATCATAAAATTAAGAAATTTAAACTGAATTTACATTGTAAAAAAATTTATTTTTATTCATTTTTAAGAAATAAACTTTAAACTTATTTTTAAAAATAAAATTTCTTTTCTATTTTCTTTATTGATTACCTGTAGTTATTATTTAGTGCATGTTTTTATTTTTATTTCTCTTATTTTTATTTATTTCTCTTATTTAAACAATAATAAAATTATAGTGACGCAATACAGCACCGTCCAAGTTATGGTAGCTGGCGTTTAATAACTCGTCTGTACCGCCCACAGCATGTGGTACATTCGTATGCCCCTTTCGGTTTTAAACAAACTAAAATAAAATTAAACTTTTTCCGTCGTGTAAATTATATACAAAAATATTATTCTAGTTTTCGAATAGTAATATTGATAGATGCCAATTTATAAATAAACAAAATTATAAAACTAATTCATAAAGAATAAATAAATTTAGAATATTGTTGGAATCGGTAAATGTATTCCGAACCTCAGCTTTACCGTAAGCTACGCCGCGGCAGGTTAAACCTTTAACCAAATCAACGCATGTTATGGAAAAGAATAACTTCTCGACATAACAATAGATATTTAAAAATTAATAAACATAAAAAAACAAATAAATATAAAACAAAAATTGTTATTAAAAAAAAAACAAAAAAAAAAAATTTAACATCATCCCTAAATAATTTTAGAATAAGTATCTCTTTGTGTTTCGAAAATATGATTTCTTTTCGTTTTAAATAAAACAGATATATGTATATATATATATTAAATTATTCGTATCAGAGAATAACTAATTCTTTTTATGTAAAATTTTTAGAAACTTTTATTCTTTTTCTTTTCTTTCTTAAAAACCCATAAATATATATATATATATATATATATATATATATATATATATATATATATATAACAGTTTTAAATACTATTTATAAATAATGTTTATTTTCTTTCTTCATATAAATTAATAAATTTATTAACATCTACTTATATACATATTTAAACAAAAAAAAAATATTTAAAGTCATAAAATTGCACGCCAAGAGGCCATCAACATTGTTGGGGTCTGGCATCAATGGTCTAGGAATTCAACATAGTTGGTTCCATTCACTTGAGTTCCGTCGCGATTATAAAACAAAGCATTCAGTGCTACTATCTAAGCTTTAGGTAGTTTCACGGTCTGAATCTTCCCCTCAGAAAACGCGAAGGCCTCCCGTAGTTGAATTAGTTACCTTTCACATTATCCATCCCCGAAAAACCGAACCGAACCACTAAGCAACGCGTCCGGTAAACCACGCCGTAATACTTATGTTGTGAAGGAATTAAACCTCCGACATAACATTATCCGATTTAACATTTTTTTTATATATTTAAAAATTATATATTGCAAAATATTTGTTTTTCTTTTTATACATATAAATATATATTTCATATTTTTTAAAATATAACGCGACCCCGATTTAGAGGACCAACCTCATCAGAACCCAAGCAGAGCGATAGAGACATGTTGCTTTGCTTGGCTAGGGGTATAAAATATTAATACATAATTTAAATTATCAAATTAAACGCGAAGCGGAAAGTGACTTAGTATAGGTCCCCACATTTCAAAAAGAACCAAAAATCTGAATCTCGCCCCGCGTTAGGAAACACGCGGTCAAATTCGATGACCATCTACTAAGCGCGACGCTGCGTAAAGGAATTTACGCGTATGCAGCGACGATAAGTGAATTATTAAAACGCCCAATCAGTGGAATAAAGTGTAAATAAAAAACCATAAAAGGAAGAATATCTTCAATCATTTCACAACCCCGAACCAATTCCGCAGTCTTAGGAAGCACGAAAAATCAGCAGCGGTCTCAACAATTACAAGAAGTAAAAGGCCAGATACAGCAGTTGACAATAACAATCAAAAAAGGTGAGTTTAGTACATTATTGCTATTTATTCATTTTCTTCTCTTTCCTTCTCTCGCGATTTCAACACGGGTTCACGAGCCCGCAGAGTAACTTCCCCTTCGCCTCATAATCTGCCACGCACACGTCTGAACGCGCATCCACTCGGCGTATTCAGACCTGTAATATTCACGGGCATATTTTGATATTAAATTAATAATTAAAATAATACAAATAACGCCGGAACGTTACACCACCTTCCAGTCGTATCCCGGCAAAATTGTTCAGAGTTGCGACGGCTTAGTTTGAAACCTCTAATTTACGGTTCCATCTAGGCTTACCTTTATCCTTGTTCCTTACTTAACATCAAAACAGAATAATTTCAAATCTTTTAAAGGAGGTAATTATTAGGTGAAAAACTCTACGGCTACTAAAGTAATCCTCCATCGACGCCAAACTATTACTGTATGTGCGTCCCTCAGATTTTACAACGGCATCTACTTAAATCCAAATTAGAATTTGGTTGATTTATGTCTTTTGATTATTATTATTTAGGAGCATGAACTTTCAATAATCCTAACAATGACATATTAGCAATATTTGCGACAAATCTTTTAAATATCAATATGATTTACTTTTCGATATTTTATAGTTAAAAACATCGACTATTTAACGTCGAAAGCGTTTTTAAAGAGCTACAAAGTACTATCCAACTTTAGAGCAGAATTAATGATAATAATAATATCACTATTGTAAATACTAATAATATAATTATTAATGTGAATTACTTTTCCATATTTTAAATTTCGATGTTTTATTGGTTGTTGACAAACAAATGTTCTTAAAAATCGAAATAATATCAGAAACAATTTAATAATATATTTCATGCATATACGATTTCAAAGATCATTGAAAATATTAAGAATCTAAAGTTACTGTATTTTTTCAAAAATATAATCTTAGATTTTAACTTTTTACGATTTTTTTTCAAATATCAGATTCAATTTTTCGTTTTTGATTTTCTATCATGTGATAAACTTCTAGAAGATATTTTTTATTATGAACATCACAAAGAAATTGATTATTTAATTCCAAATGCGTGTTTAAGTTATTAATTAATATGTTAAACCATAAATAATGTTAATTAAAAGAAAAACTATTATTGTTAAAGGAATCGTTAAAATTAGTTTCACGCTTATATCGATTTATCATTATATTTTCGAGTTTTACATCAAATCGACTATTTAACGTCGCACTTGAAGTGTTCATGAAAAAGTTTTACTAATAAATTTACCTACATGTAACAACACAACAGTGATCAGATTTTGAAATTTTTAATTCTAAATTATGATCAATATTATTTTATCAGCACAATAATGTGAAAAATATAAAATGAAAATGATAAAGAATTGATATTTCACTTGATTTCAGCAATAGCATCAATTTCTAATTTACTTGTATTAAAAATATTACAATGAATTTCATTCTCATTTTATATTAAAACTCGACTATTTAGCGTCGATCTTTGTGTACTCATAGCATTAGGAAATATAATAAATGCTAGACATATCAAATCCTAATATTATTGATTTGATATAATTCAAGAAAAATATATTCATTAATTTTAAATTTTTCACTATCTTTATATTAATCATTAAATAAACTTTTATTTTAAATTGATTATATGATATCGCGTTTCGAATGTAAATTCTAGTAAATTTCAAAATTTTTAATTTAAAAAATATTACACTAAATTTATTTTGATTTTACTTTAAAATACGACTATTTAACGTCGATCTTTAGGAAACTAATGCATTGTCTAGTGTGATAAATAACGTGAAAAATGTATTTTTAAAATTGATTTGTGTAGATGACAAAAATGTAGCCAAAAATAATATACTTATTTTCATTAATGTGGTCTCACCATTTTTTGAGTTTTGCTTCAAATCGACTATTTATCGGACTTAAAGTTTTTATAAGAAAGTTTTCAGTATATGATAAAATATTAATAACATGAAATTTCAATCCTAAATTGTAATTGATGAGATTTCATCTTTATAATAGACTGTTTAACATCGAGTTATAAGTTCTGCGATTACAAGTTCTTGTGGTATATGGCAATATTTATATTTAATTTCCATTTTGTACATCGACTATTTAACGTCGAAATGTAAAATACGCTGCCTAAATTATATAACTTGCCGTCGAGGCACAACCGTGTCTCGTGAAATTTTCTACTAATACAAACAATAATAATAATATTGATTTTAATATGATACCGATATTATTATGATATCTGCATTATTGAACCATTTTCAATTCACAATCAACTTAGATAATGTTTTGAAATGTTCGATTTAAAATTGTCAATTAATTAAAATAAGCAAAAATAAACTTTTAGATTGAACATCGACTATTTAACATCGAAAGTTCAAAGTTCATTTAAAATTTGCCTTTAAATGGTGGATTAATTGAATCATGCTAACATTTATTAATAATGTGTTAAAACAGTACTGTTAAAAATATCACAATACTCGTATTAAACTATTTAACGTTGAGAGTATTTTTGAAAATCTATGAGAGCATCATTTAATGAAAGCAGTTTCATCTCATTATGCGTTTATACATATTATTAATACTTATGAATCTAAATCACTTAGCGATATGAAGATCATACTTGATTTATATATATGATAAATTGAATTCTCAATACAGATTCGTACTTTTAAAAATTTTGTAACTTTTATAAATGAATACAAAACGTAGATCTGTATGTGTTATTATACAGCATGAAGTTTGACAAAGTTTAATTATTATTTTATTAACGCAACTATTTAACGTTGACTTCTTATTTGATGTCATAACAAACATAAAGAATCATATAAATGATTAATTGAAATTTGATAAAAATGGATTAAAAATGTTATCGGTGAAGAATAATAGGGCAGTCCTAACAACTTTTAAGAATAAATGTGACCGTCAATTCTAATATAATACCTTTTGTATTTAAAATATGACTATTTAACGTCAATTTTTGTGTTTCCTTGATAGATATTCTTAACCAAAAAATATTATGCAGAAATATACAATGTTTATACCAAATTTGTTTCAATAATACAACTATTTAATGTTGACTTGTTAGTTTTTGACAAATAAATGTATATTCAACATCAAAACAACATCTGATGATAATCATACAATAATAATTAATCTGATGCGAGTACGATTTAGAAGATGATTGGGAATATTAAAAAACTATAGAGCTATTGTTTTTTTTAATGCAACTATTTAACGTCGCTTTTGTATGAAGCTTCGATTTCAAAGATCTTTATACAAAATAAGAATCTAAAAAAACTACGTGAAGTTATTATTTTTTACGATAAACATCACAATAGATTCGACTATTTAACGTCAATTTTATATTTCCTCAATAGATTTAAAAAGAAAATTTATAATAAAAATCATATACGTTTACAAAATACAATTGGATTTTAAATAATTACGATCTTTTTTCAAATACAAAATTAAACTTCTTTTTTTTTAATTTGCAAATAGATGTCCAAGTCCTATTATTCTCTTACTTTGGAAGTCTATTAAGAACATCACAAAGAGTTCAAATATTCAACGTAGTGAATGGTACATTGATTTTTTATCTACTAATAAATTAAATTTTTAATTGTCAATTAATTAGTTTTGGATGTTTTTCATTCAACATTAATTGAAGAGATCTTCAGATGAAACAAGAATCATAATTTTCTTTAGTTGAAATACAACATGAAGTTTGACAACAATTAAATATTAATAAAGTAACTGTTTAACGCTGACTTCTATGTTATTGATATACAAATGATTATCAAAATCAAAAAATTTTCAACATAGTTTTTATGATAATAATGTAGTTAATGCAGATACGATATAAATGATCATTGAAAATATTTAAACCAGTACAGTTATTGTTTCTTTCAATTCAACTATTTAACGTTGACGAAGCAGAAGAAACAACACATTTTATGAAAACTGTAACCAGTGATTCTAAAGGAATATATTTAAAAAGACTATTTAATATCAATTTTCATTCATTCGTCAAAGCAACAAGGAAAAAAGCTGTGAGATAATCGTTAATTTTGAGTTTTTTAGATATCAGATCAAATCTCATTTTTTTAAAGTTGTAATGACGTTTGTGAAGTTCCATTACTTTTTACGTCAGAAGTAAATATGAAGATAACAACAAACGATAATCAACTATTGAACGTCGTGAATGATTCTTTAAGTTGATAAATATATAGGCAAAGAACTTTAGAAAAATAAAAATGAATTATTCTTCAAGCTTACCGACCAACAATAGCTTTGTGAATCATTGTTGTTGAGGATAAAGAGCGTTGATTTGATTCAGAAACTGATCCATCAATTCCAAATTATGTTGAAAATACTATCGTCTGTTCAGCAATGCTGCAAAAATCCAAACACAGTTTTAAAAAACAGTACTATTTATTGTATGATTAAATTATTATAAAAATTGTAATAATTAGATGAAAGGTTTTATCTTGACTATTTTGATTGCACTTTTGATCTGTTTTACAAATTGTTTTGGAGTGAATACTTTTATTATTAAGCAAACAATTGAAAATCAGTTGGTTATAATACGTATTAAGAGAACGTAAAATACCAACATTACAATTTTTAAAATGTTTTATTCTTAATCCAAAAGTTTTAAAAATATCTTAATATTACAGCCTTTCATTTTTATTAATAAAAAGCTTAATACAGAGATATTTCGGAAAATTTGTGAATAAATATTAAATACTTGAAAAACTGCAATGTCGATAACTATGCATATATCATATACCCTATTACATCTCCTTAATGTTTGGCTAACAATTTACAATTCTTTTACAATATAAGAATTTATAATTTCAAAACTATGAACGTATGTCAATAGATTTAAATATATGAAATATTAAAAGATAAACTCACCTTGAAGTATACCAGAAATCTTTTCGATCATTCTTTCAAACTTGGTAGTACTGCTACTTGAGAACATGATCGTTCCGCAGCTGAGGCAAATATGACTTTAGCTTGTGCTTAGTCATTCTATTTATACCCCCAAATTTATTTACCTGGCTGAACCATTCTTTCTTTTTGGATGAAGAGGGGGGATAATTTTAGAGAAAATTAGAAAAAGAGGAGGGAAAGATTTTTAAATTGCAGGATTATGTCAGGTAATATTACTGTCGATTTATGGAGTTATTCCTCTCAGCCGTCAATATAAGATAATATTAAATTGTACATTGACATATCCCAATCATAGTATGATATGATCATATATAAATATATTATCCAGTATGGAATATACTTATTTTTCTTTAAAAAAAATTAACAATAATCACAACTTTTGCAATTACAATATACATCGATTACGTATGATTACACGATGCTCATACAGTTCTTGATTTGGAAAAGGTACCTACTACGGCGCTCAAAAGACTCTAGTATAACTATAAAAACAGTTTTTAATTTGGATAGGTTAAAAAATGTTATGGTGAGAAGATAAGGATGTTTAGAAAAAAATGTTCTAAAGAACACCATACTATTCAGTACCTAAACTCGCCTGAAATATACTTATTTAAAAAGTAATAAAAGGCTTCAAAGAATTTTCTAGCCCTTTTAGTTTATTAATTTAATAATGAACTAGTTTTATTTACCTCGCTCCTAACGTCGCTTGGTTAAATGTTCATGTATGATATCAATATGTACAAATTAGTCAATTTTAAAGTGAAAAAGAATTGCCTCATAAGATTTGATAGAAATTCATTTTTTTTAATCACGTTTTTAAATCACGAACTATGAAATAATCGAAAACAGTATTTAACGTTTACTAAAACTAACAATTGCGCAAGTGCAAATTCAAGATTAAGATTGGAACTTGATAATCTTCAGAATTCTCAAGATTGAGATTCGTCTATGAGGTTCGAATTCATAAACGTGACTTCAGTATTGAGTATAACTTGGAACTCAAGTATCTTTACGTGGTTATCAGTAGTTATTTTTGTTGGGTGAGATGTAGGGTGGAAAAAAGATGGAATATGGGTGTAAAATAAATAGAAAATGGGTACTATTAAATAAAAGAGTGGAAAATAGGGGTTCTGTAGATGAGATATTGAGGGTCTACGACTGCATTTTCTAATAATAACTATATTATATAGAAAGATCTATATTTCTCTATATTATAAGAAGTTTTCGCCGCCGCTGTCAACGCTACCACCGTGTATAAGAATCAATCGTGGCCCCAGTTAGCTATAATATAGCTAAAATTTAGCTGACATTAATATTTACATTGAATAATAAGTGAACGAAAAATATTTCTTTTACTAATTTTAGATTTCATAGTAATATCGACAAAAAAAACTCAAAATAAAAATCTTTGAATTTCTTTTATGATTAGACAACCTCAATCAAATCTATGGCCGAAAGGAATCCTTCTTAATTTTTTTTCTACCAATGTAACCTTGAATTTCCTGGAAAGATTCAGTAAAGAAGAAGACAGAACCATAACTGACCTCTTGAAACCTTGACGGTCCAACAAAGTTCCCTTTCCTTTCCTTTTTTTTAACAAAAACTACTCGGAACCGTTGTGATTTCATCTAAGAAACTTCTCTTTTTCTCTCTCTCTTTCTCTCTTTTGTAAGAAGTGGGTGTCTTGCTTTTATCGTGTCTTGTGAATCAGAGCGTAAAGGCAAGGTCGTATACATATACTCGAGGCTTCTTTTTTTTCTTCTTTTTTCTTTTCTCCGTGAGAAAAGTCGTCTTTTTAAATTCAAATAAATTGTTCAATTACATGTTAAGATTATAAAAGATTTTTTAAAGGAGCTTGTTACTTATGTAAGAGTGCCTTTTCTTGTTGCGCGTTATAGATGTTTTTATTTGAGATTAAGTCGGGCTGGAATCAATTAGAATTTATGTCAGATTATAATGGTTTTTGAGACTTTCAGTTGAAAGAGATAGAAGAAAAGTTTACCGCAGAATGTACTTTAGTCTTACTGTTGTTCATCGGTGATTCAGAAAATTAATCATTAGATAACTCTGTAAAGAGTAGCCTTAGAGTATAGTTTTTTTCAAGTAAAATTATAAAAATAACTTTGAATTTATGAACTATTTTTAAACCATTAATTAATGAAACAACTTTGAAAATTCTATAAAAGCTTCTTATAAAAAACCTTTAGCTAAAAAACGTTGTTTAAATAATTTTTTCCAGAATTTAAAAAACTAAAAATAGTTCATTACTTTTAAATAAAATAATTTCGAACTTTTAAAAGATCTAGTTACGTAAAATAAATAGAAATATTTATAAAATTTCTATAAATATAATGGTAAGTCAAGTCATCATGTTATAAGTCGAAAAAAAAATCATAGGTCTCTATGAGCGTCAGCGAAACAAAATAGCGATCGTCTATCTTTTTCTCGCTTATGAGTTCGTCTATATGCTCAGTTATCGTGCAAACTTTAAAGTTCTTTCACCGGTGATAGTAAGAGCAAAAAGTTTAGCTTCATACTGTCCAAGAAGGAGTACTTACGACTGCGCGATGTGAGCTCTCAACATCTCATAAATGACTGTAGCATAAAAGCATCGTGTTAACATATCTTTTTTGGTGAAATTGATTATGAATTAACTTTAAATTTTGAGCTCTGTCATCTATGTATCTGAGCTAATTAAATATATTTAATGTAAATTATGATTGTAACATATTTTATGAACCCTGGGAGAGTAGTTAAAGAAGTTATTTTAATTTGAGGAAGCTAAATACCAATTTTATTGACAGTTGTTTTATTTTATGCAGGATAAAGATTTTATTATTTAAAAGGAACAAACTCTGCAATTACAATTATTAAAATAAAAATCCATAAAGGTAAAAAATAAAAAGTTCATTGGAATAAGTTATAATTAATAAAATTTAAATTACTGATAATTTTAAGTTATTTTAAAATACTGTAATAAATATCTAGCTTTATCACTGTTAAGCCTTTAATGAATACATTAGGAAATAAGCTATTAATAGTGACGTAAAAATTGAAATATTACAAAACTGAATGTAAAAGTTATTATTTTGAAATTACTGTATCTGTTGTTGAAGAAGAAATAAAAGAAAAGAAACAAGTAGTTTAATGATTCCGTAATTGAGATTTTTTTGTACTTCGTTTTGATCAACGATAAAGGACTGAAAATAAATTACATTTCTTTGTCGTTGATACAAATAAAATAAAAAATTTGTTCTAATCTAAAATCCAGTATATTGAAAAAAAAACAAGTAAGAACTTTAAACATATTTTTTGTACGATTTCCAATTCCGATCTATAATTATTTCAATATCTTTTTAAACAAAAAAAATATTAACATGTTTACCTGGTCAAAATACGTCATTTTTTGGTAGTCTTTTAAAAAAATTTTTTAAATTTTTATGTAGAAATTTACAATTTTACTATGACTTTAAGCACGCTACATTCACGCCATGTTATATTACGAAATTAATTTTTATACATTTTTAAAGGTTCCTGAATTATCGAATAAGTTGGCCTTCACTTACTAGAATAACTTTCATTTTAACGTTAGCTATTTTTTTATTGTCAATATTAAATAATAAATTTATGAAAGTCAAAAGTTTATGTACATTGTAATTTTAATATCGATTGACCGTATTAACTTCATAACTTTGTATTATTTTCGAACAGTATAATATTGTCGATATTAAGTCTTTAACAAATACATAAAATTATCTAAATCATAAAATAATAAATTATTAAAACTTCATTTATTGTTCTGTAAAATTGTGTTTGTGATTATATTATAAATAAATCGAAGAAAAATTAAAACTTGATAAAACCAAACATGACAGCTACAATTTTGAAGTTCTTGTGCCTTTATATTCATGTCAATGTGATTATCTCTTTTGAAAAGAATAACTGGATTCAACAAAGCAGTAAGTATGTGAAAGAAGAAATGGGAATAACACGTGTAACATTAATTATTCCACCATCGAAATTTATCTCTCCTATTTATGATTCAATTATTCAAACGATAGTATATATATATATCAAACCTTTATTATTGACCCAAATAAAATGCAGAACTTGCGTCAATCTAATATCACGAATGATATACGAAAAACTTTGATTCTGGAATTAAATTCTAAAGCTCTGAATATTATGTTCATTGATGCTTTTGGCTTCGATAATATTTCAAAACAAATTGAAGATTACTTCTATTTATTGGACCAATACACACTGCGTGGCCCAAGACCTTATTGTTTAATATTTCTTGTTCATAAAAACAATTCCTACAATTTTAAAAACGTTCTCAAAAGATTATGGTCAAAAAGTTATTTGGATGTTACAATAATAGAAATTATTGAACAGCAAAAATCAACAAGTCGAATGATGGCAAACTTTGAGAATCCTGCAAACATTTTCAAACATGAATACAATCCATTCTATGATGAATATATAAAACATAAAAGTATTAGATTATTTACTGATAAATTGAAAAATTTAAATGGATATACATTCAGAGCATCATTTTCCATGAACCATAATTTAAGAATACTACCAAATTATAAAGGTGAAAATTTGTGGAATGGATTTTTTGGTCAATTATACTGGCGTTTTAAAACTGTGGCTGATTATCTGAATTTCAGCTTTCACATTACACAATCTGATTCTAGAAAATTAGATTCACGATACAATTTTTACATAAGCGAAACTTATCCTATAGATCACAAGAAATTGGCCAAAGATTTCGACTACATATTTGGTTATCATTCCAGACAGATGCATTTGTTAATTAAACATTATGGCTATTATGATTCGGAGTTTCCGTATGGTTTTTTAATCGTAATTACAATTATAATTAGTTTCATCATATTTTCTCATATCTTAATATTTTCTCTTCAACGAAGTAGAAAATTTTTATCAACTTTCAATATTTCAATGATATTATTTGGAATTTCGGTAACCGAAAATCCAAAAATCATGAGAGACAAGGTTATATTTATTCTTCTAACCTTCATTTCTGTAACTTTTTCTATAAATTTATTGGACTGCTTAGTGGACGTTAACTTGTATCAATTAAAATTTAAGAATGTAGATACTTTTGCTGACATCATAGAGTCAGGTCTTTATTTTCACATGCCTAAAGTTGTAAAAGAATTCATAAGTCGATTAGGAATATGGGATGTATTCAGTAATGTAACAACCATTGTGGAGGATTCAGCTAAATATACGTTTGTAAGACTAATGTCCGATGAGAGCGCGGTGGCGTAATGGATAGAGCTCTTGCCTTCAACGCGGAGGGCATGGGTTCGAATCCTGGCCAGGTACCTCTAACTTTTTTTCAAAAGAAATTTGTGTAGGCTTTTATCGCGACTCTTAAAAAACCGACCTAATTGAGTTTGGTTGATTGTTGGTCACAAAAGTGGGTTGCCACCACGGTAGTCAAAGTTTTCGGTATGGTGGGTCTACAGTCTAGCCTGATGTAATGTGTTAAACGGTTCCGGGCTGGACTCCTCGACTTCACCATGGAAAAGGTTAACTATAGAGGACAATATCCTTTATATATTAATCTTTTTAAAAAAAAAAAAAAAAAAAAAAAAAAAAAAAAAGACTAATGTCCGATGAAATAAATATTGCCCTCATAGATTCAGAAACCTACCCTAGAATGAATCACTATTTGTATTCTCAATGTAATTCAACGGACGGTAGGATTTTGAGCCTGATGAAGGAGAAGGTAAACAAGTACTGGATTTGCACTGGACTACAAAAATTTTCACCGTACAGGTTGGAAATTGAAAAATTTTTCAACAGATTTGTCGAATTTGGTCTCGAAATTAAATGGTTAGATGATACTTTTATATTATCAGATATTTATAACCAAATTAAGATTCGAAAATTATATCATCCTGGATATAAAAAACCATCAGAGTTTCAAGTTTCAAGTGAATCGCAAGATTTTAATATTCTTGTTTTTTATATTCTTGTACTAATATACGTGATATCTTTTCTCATTTTTATATTTGAAGTAATTTCAAAACGATACAAATTTACAAGTTGCATGAAAATAAGATCATCAGTAATATGATAGTTTGTATTTTTTTAAATTTTAAACTATATTATTAATATATTAATCAAACTATTGTTGTAAATTGTTTGTTTATATCGTATGAGATTTGTCTGGCAAATTTTTAATTAAAATAACAAGTTTGTGATTGATATTAATTTAAGTTCAACATATTTAACTGAAAAAAATGTTAAGCAAATCAGAAAATTTATATGATTGATCATGAGAGAATGTAATATAAATAAAATTAAAAAATACTCATTCTTGTTGTTTGACCAATTAATTTTTACCTGTTGTATTTTTTATCATTTTCTACCAGAAAATCTTTGAAGAAATTTTTTGCAATTGTATATGAAATTAATTTTAGAAAAAAATCTTAAAAATAATAAAAATTACTCATTTTCTTTAAATGATAATAGATATTCTGCATTAAAAAATATACAATTTTCATAAAAAAATAAACTTTAAAAATAGTACTGCCACAAATTATTTATTATTATTCATTATTTATACTCAAATTTTTTAATCAATACAAAAGAAAAACACTCAAAAAATAGGTGAAATATATTTAAAATTTCTCTTAAATTTTCCGATGATGGTATTTTTTTAATTTGTATTATTTAGCGTCTCTGTATTTATTCTATCATTGCGATGCTAATTAGCGACGGAAGTCATCAGTGTGTTTGTGAACAAAGCACATGTAACTAGTACAGTGGTGCTTGTATAAATAGGCCGTGAGCGATAATCGAACTCGGGACCCCGAGATTACGAATCCATCGAATGAGAACCTCTGAGTAAGTTCTTTTTTATTTACTGAAATAAATTTTATTTTAATATTAAGAATTTTTAAAAAATCTAAAGTATTCAATAATTTATTGAATTAGATTAGAAAGTTTATGCAAATTGTAATTTTTATATTGACTTACTTTCAATTAAATTATAATTCTATTCTATTTTCAGACAACGTAAAAAATTTAACCTTAGTATTGTCTTAACGAAGTCTTTGACCAGCTTATCCGAAAATGTATATACTAAAGTAGACTATAAAAAGTTTTTTAGAATTCATTTATTTTCCTAATTAAATCGTGTTTGTGATTGAAAAATAAATACAGCGTGAAAAAAAATGAAAACATCGTGCAATCAAATTTGAAAGCTGCTATTTTGAAATTCTTGTGTTTTTATGTTAGTATCGAGAAAATTATCTCTTCTGAAAAAATTAACTGGATTCAACAAAGAGCTATTTGTATTCATTTAATTAAAATTTAATACACAGTCCATTTTTTTTACTTAGAATTTACTAATTTTATTGTGAAAATGAAGCATTTACTAAATCGTTAACAGTATTAAAAAACTGAAATATTGTGAAATTTATTTTATTTGTATTTATAATTCCGATCCATTCCCCAAGAAATAAACTAGTTTCACATGAATTACAATTACGATCGTAATTAATACTTAGCCACAATTTAAAAGATTTTTTTTTAGCTCCAAACAAATATGCCAAACATTACTGACCTGTATTTGCGCTTCTAAATCAATATCTATTCATACCTACATAATATACTGAATTGTACGTATACATAATATAACTAATTAATTACTTAGTCAAACTAATATGTTATTCTCGTATATCATTTATCGCATTATAATTTGTCATTTACATATTGTATACACCGATACTGATTGGGGGCGACCTTTAATTTCAAATCTAGAATTTTGATAAACGTAAAATTTTTCAATGACCTTTGTGGTCTAGTCCAGGTTCAATGTTATCATAACAATCGCGCTTTTCAAATTTTTACACATGTCACTTTATCCTAGATCAGCAGTCCTCGAAATCAGGAAAATTTCATACTTTTTGAATACCTTGTGCGATAAATAAATGGTAAAAGGATTGAAAGGAAATTAAAATTAAATTTGAGCAAAAATATAAAAAAATATTTATAATGCCAATAAAATTATTTTCATTATTGTTATAAATACCACATTGAATATATTACGCAATTTAATATTCAATTGAAAAAGAATTTGAGTAGAATATCATTTTATTTTTCTCATATTGATTAAAGCAAAACGCTATTTTGTTGAAAAAGTATATCATTATCTTTTTTAAATTGAAATTTTTTATTAATTTTTTTATAATATTGAAATTAATGTATTTTGAAATCTTTATTATTCTCTAATTTTGCATTTTAATTGATAATTAAATAAGGATGAAGAAAATTTATATTTCTCAACTTTAAATAATTTTTCCATTAAACTTTCCCTTAAGTTTCCTCGGGAAAAAAGAGTATCTTGTAAAAGATATCTGTTATGACATACAGTGCATTTGATCCTGAAAAAAATAAACTATAAAACCTGCAACATTCACTAAAGAATAAAAAGAAACTGACTTATCAACAGATGGAAAAGTTAAAGAAAATCTGATTAAACTTTGTGACAAGTGTACTGTTCTTTCTTAAACTTTTTCTCATATTCTTTTTTTTCTTTCACTGTACCTTTCTTTTATTTTCTTCATGTGTGCGAACAGGTAAATGCACTATAAAGTTTTCAATTTTATCACTTATAAATTTTGTTGAAAATGAAACTATAATAAAAAAAATGATATTTTTATGTGTGAATATATGCAGTAGAAACATACCGTATTGATCAGACATTGGTTGAAATCATCAATTTGTGTGTTAATCAATTTGAAGATTATTGGAACGAAATGCTAAAAATTATAAATTTATTTGGAAATATTTGATCTTGTGTTATTTCATTCATTGGAATCAATTTGGCTGAAAAATAAAAAGAATTTTGAGTAAAAATACATAAATTATATTAAATAATTTCGTAATTGATGATATTCCTAATTTTAATCTAATATTTATAAAATATTATAGATATCAACTAGATATAATAGAACAATAAATATTTTATTAATTTAATAAAACAATATCAAACAGATTAAACTATAAAAAGTATTAAGATATGAAAGTTCATATATAAAGTTCATAAATTCTAAGTACATAATATACTCTTTTTAAATAAAATGATGCTTTATTCAAAATAAAATAAAGAAAAAAAATAAACAATGAAACAAAAGAGAAAGAAGAATATCATCAATATTCAGAATTTATACGATTTGAGTTTATATATCATACTACGTCAACATATAGTCACATATATCCAAGCAAATTCCTCCCTCCTGTGCTGACACGTTAACTCATCAAGAATCATATATAACTGAGAAGGCTTGTTGGCTAAAGGGTGGAAAACGTGAATGTTTTTTGGGATATACGTTTGTGTATGTGTACGTACGTGAATAGTAGTACACATCAATCCTCCATGAAGCGCGCGCATTCTTTTCTATTATACGTATATGAACATATTATATTCTGACGAAAAGTATGTCTACACACATGTATACATAGGGAGAATGTGAGATGGGGGTATAAGTGTGAGTAAGTTTTCCTTAGTACTTTGCTATATTTGAATAGCCTCATATTATGTATACATAAGCTTGCTAAAGCACCAAGGCAATGCCAGGCTCTATAGAAATAGAAATAGCTGTACTTTCAAACGCGTGGATGGTTTAAAGAGAAAGTGAAAGAGAGAAGAATTGATTGATACTACTAGGTCTATTTATAAAATTTAACTTGAAAACTTATTTTATCATTATTAAAATATTAAATAAAAGACATTAAAATTAAAGAAAAAAAATATAAATAATTTCGTGATTGTCCAGAAATCTATTTTTTTTTTCAAACATTAATTATTTCTTATTTTTCAAAAAGTTGCCTATTACAAATATAAAACATCCTTGGACGGATTATTATTATTAATAGTAGTAGTATATTATCATCATTAAAATTATTATTACGGAAAAGTATATTTCTTAAAAACAAAAAACGTTGAGGTCGTCAGTGGCGCAGTCGGTAAAGCGTTGGATTCATTATCTCGAGGACTCGAGTTTGAATCCCGCTCTCGACTAATTTATGCAAGCACCACTGTAAGTTGCATGTGCTTTTTTCACAAACATACTGAGAAACCTCCGTTGCTAATTAGTATCGCAATGATGGCATAAATACAGCGACGTTAAATCAAATTTAAAAAAATAAAAAACTAATATTACAATTACATATAAGACTTACGCTTTTTTATTTTACATTTCTGTATTTTAATCCATGTTACTTATCCGAGAATATCACAGAGTTGCAAATACTTTACTATTTGCTTTTGACATTTTGTCCTTTATGTAATTGAATACAATAATTTTTATAGGGAAAACTCTCGTGTAAGCAGATTTTTCATAACGATGTAAGAAATGTTCAAAGTTTAACAAAATGATTACAAGATCCAATATAATAGGTACGTAAAACATAATAACAGGAAATAAGTAAATAAATTAGAGAAGAGTATATAAAATTTAAAAATAGTCTAAAGAAATAGAAAATGACTAATATTTTATATAAGGAAGCAATATGATAGTTAATGAGAAAAAGTATAAAAAGAAAATAGCATTTTAAGTTTGACACTTATTTGAAGAAGTCACAGACAGAGTCATATAAAGAAAAATAGAGCAATCGTTAAATACTTATCATAAGTACAAAGACAAAAAGGAATTGGTAGAGAAAAGTACATGATGTACGTACGGATTTCCTCTTTTTTTTTAATGACATTTAAAGTGCAGCTTCAAGGTCATTTAAAAAAACGTTGACCTTAACCTTTTTATTCTTCTTTTATTCAAAATTTTCTCGTCAGAAAACGTAGAGTACAAAGAGAGAGGACTTTCTGGCAGTTTTATAAAAGTCGCAAGTAACATTGACGAAATGACTTCCACAAAGTGATGTTACAATTTGAATCGAACTGCTGACATATTGGATTAGTGTGAAATTTCAACTCATTTTGTATTTTAATCGTATAACTTTGGGTAAACTTTTGTCGTTTAGAATAAACGTAGGCGAAATATAATTATATTCCAAAGTTCATTTATTTATTTCAAGTTTTTGTTAAGTAATTATTCATTCGTAGGTGGATATTCTAAAAATTTTAGTTTATTGTCTGTATGAAGAAAATGCTTATATTTAATAAAAATATGAAAAATAAAAATAGAGTTAATGTTCGAAAATGAAGGGAAACGTGAGAAAATAAATGATAAAAATTGTAAAAATAAGTGAAAAGATCAAGATATCGTCAGACATTTGAAACAAATATTAGAATAATTCAATTTTATTTTGACTTTATCAATACAAATTTAATAAATTTAATTTTGTATATCTTTAAAAAATTTTCAACAATTAAAAAATAAAAACTGTTTTATATCAAGATTATACATATTACTTTGTGCGAATCTTCCTTTATTATATAGTATAATAAAAAAATTAAATAAATTAACTTTTTATCTGGTATAAAATTACTGTATTAATTACAATTTCTATCTTGAACTTTCTGAGAAATTGGTGAAATTTTTTACAAAAAATATCTTATAAAATAAGTAAATATCAAATGAACGGTTGACTGAAACTAATTTTACAGACTTACGCTTGTCGTAAAATTTATTTGAAATTTCATCTCTACTTCATTTACAAATAAGGCAAGAATATTAGTTTTGTGTATTATTTTGTCCAACAAAATTTTCTCAAGAGTTACTTAATTATTTCATTTTACCAAATTCATATTAATATTCTACGTAGAAATATTTGATATCAACGAACTATTGCTATCGTAATGCAAGTCCTTATCGATTTGTAGACATGTTAGCAACAGCTGTCGTTCAATGAGTTTGGTAAATAATGTGCTGGACAGTCCGTTACACATCTTTATTATTTTGAATTGCAAGACCTAAAATTCCGAAGGGTAATATTGATAAAATGAATCATACTTGTCGTTAACAGATGTTATAAAAAAAGAATAGGTTTTATAGCGTATTGTTTCACTTTTCAAGGAACTATACGTAGATATTTTTATTGAATTATTTTGAAGAATATAATAGCCTAGTTTGAAACAATTTAATGTTTGGTAACAAACCAATTAAAGAAGTATTCTCATTAAATTTTTATTAGATATTTTTTTATTTTTTTTATTTTCTTTTTAAGTTTTAAAATAATCAATATTTAGGGAAAAAAGATAGAATCTACATCATATTTATTTTAATTTTCAAATAAACGATTTGATTGAATGAACCGATAAGTTAATTTACTTATTCATTATGAATTTTCCTTTGACAGATATTATTTAATTATTTTCAGCGCTTTAGCTAAAATATTATATAAATCTAATTATGGCATAAATTAATTAAAATGATTAGGGAAGTATAAAATTTTAATAAAAATTAATACATCAAAAAATTCATAAAATTTTAATATTATTTCAATTTTTATTTATTTTTTTCAATTGGGCCCACTTTTTTGCATTAATAAAGTAACCACTGCTGGTAGAAATAAAGCCCGTTATGGAATTCGTGAGTAAAATTTGTCTTTTAGGTATTTACTCTTCTCGCTTCGCTTTGTTTGCTCGGATCGTAAACTCCACCTCCAAAAAAATATGCGACTTTTTCCCTAGTTGCGGAATGTACTATTATAATTACGGATTATTTGAGGTATAATGTAATATATGATAGGGTTTATAACTTATACATGATTACCGATTGTAGGTTTTCGGATTTTTCAGTCTTTATTTTTATATTGTTTAAATATCTGCAAGTCATGTTTTTTATAAGTTTAAATGAAAGCGAATCTATAAGATAGAGATATTTTAAAAACTTTTGGATGAAGTATAAAAAATTTAGAAAACTTTAATGTTGGTATTTTACATGCCCTTAACGTGACTTTAATTCATCAATATTATTTTGTCATGTGAATTTAAGAAGATTATTGGTGAAATAGTTTTATAAACATCAAGTAAATAAAAAATTAGATAGGGAATAAAATATATGAATTTTTTATATACCGATTGATTATTATAAAAATATGACAAGAAAATTGCAAGACAACGGCTGCACATGTATATTATTTATTTGATAAAACAATATTTACGTTGGAAAATCTTTTGTTTGTAAATATATTATAACTGATTGTTAAAATTAACTTAAGTATTAGTCGATATAATATGTCAATATATTTATTTTACTACATTCAAAAGAAAATAACTCGAAATACTTGTTCATTCAAACAATTTATTTCATTTGTTTCTAATAATGTATGATACAATTAAAAAATCCTATAATTTATAAATAAATTCTATTCATTTCTAAAATAGTAAATTACGAATTTTATGAATATAAATATTACGCAAATACATGTGTGAAGAAGTTAATTTCATTTTTTTAATCAAGAATTCTTGAAAAGAACTCTGTAAAAATATTTCAGCAACTGTTAACCAAAATTGTTATAGACTTAAAACAAACATGAAAATTTGTAATTTACGATTTATATACATAATTGTTATTTTTTCTGTTGCAAGTAGTCAAAATAATATTCATTTCTACAACATACACGAATACATTAAAAAAAATTTAAACTTTCGATATATTACACTGTTTATGCCATCGTCAAACCATCTATCAAGAACGAGTGAGTTGATAGTGACAAAAATTTCAAAAGAATTTCATACTATTGTTTTTGATTCTAACATATTACGAATAGAAAATACAGTGCGCTACAGGGGTATTTTAAAATATCATCTCAAACGAACGGAAATCAACATTATCATTTATAAAATCGATCAGCATAACAACATAACGTCTGATGTCTTAAATTATTTGAATTATTTAGATAAATTTTTAAATAGAGGTACAAGAACTTACTGTCTAATTTATCTGATGAATTCAAATTCACAATTACATCTTAAATCTATGTTTGAAGCTTTATGGTTGAAAAAATATTTACACGTTGCTGCTATAGAAATCATAATTTCAGACACAAAAAATAATAATTCTAAATTATTGGAACATCCTTATAAAAAATTTACAATTTTTATTCACGAATATAATCCTTTTAATGATTATTATAAAACAAAATTACTGCTGACTGATGTTGATTTTCTTCATTACAAATTGAAAAATCTTTATGGATATACATTGAAAGCTGGATTTACTCAATGTAAAAAAATTCATTTTGTTTACTGTATGCATGGAATGGATGTACTAATGATTCGAACTATAGCCGTAGCTTTTAATTTTACTTTCGATATTACAATAAATGAAGAAAAAGGATGTTCAGCAGGGCCTAATCCAGAGGTAGTGAATGAACTAGAAAAAGATACAATTGATTTTAATATAGAGCCTGCACTTGTAACAAGAGAAATTAGGACCAAAAGTATTACAATATCTTATTATTTCCTTCGTCCTGGAACAGATCACTTGATAGTTAAACAATACGGATTCTATGAATCACAATTACCATTAAATTTGATTATTTCTTTAAGTATTATATTTATTATTGCACTTTTGATTTTTATTGTGACATACTTTTTCGATATTGATTCCCAATTTCTGGCTATGATTAATATAATTATAGTCTTATTTGGATTATCACCAATTTCAAGACCTAGAAACAAGATAGAACAATTATTATTTTTGTGTTTTGTGCTTATATCAACAACATTTTCAATGGAAATTTTAGAAAATTTACTTAATGCAAACTTTCATCAAAAGAGATTTTATAAGTTAAAAACGTGGGAAGACGTGTTAGATTCTAAAATTAATCTTGTTACAATCAATAGCACAAAAAATTCTCTAATTTCTCTCGAAGACTTGAACTTTGAAAAATATCTTAGTCTTGTACCACTTCCTGATGAGTATAAAAGAAAACATTGTTTTGATTTAATAACGTATAATGATTCTGGGATAACACTTTGTATGTATAATCATTTGAATGCTCAACTTTATGCACGAATTTTTTCGAATCCAAAAAATGGGTGGATTTTGAATTATATTGAAGAACCAGTTAGAACTCATCAAAGCGCAATTTTATTTTCAAGATATTCACCGTACATAAATGAATTTAGTCGTGCAATGTACAGGCTTTATGAAACAGGTATCACTGAATATTGGTTAAGAATTTCTTTTAAAAACTTTACGAGCGTTTTTAAACCTGAAATACGTAATAGATACGAAGAGAATTTTAGAAAACGGACAATTGATTTTCGTAAAGTTACTGAAGAAAAATATTTGATTGATAAATTAATATATTTACTTGCTGTAGGATATTTAACAGCGTTTTTCATATTTTTCGGCGAAGTCATCGGGAATAAATATAAAGTTGCGAGAGAAAGTGGTAACTTCGGCCAGGGTATGATGAAATAGTAAATTTTTATCTGGGGAGGAAAAGTAAAAAATGTCTTAAATCGTATTTAAATTTTCACCCTGGCCGAAAGCATCACTTTCGCTCCCGGCTCCGAAACGCAAAAGTGATACTTTCGGTCTGGGTGTAGTGAAAAATAGTATATGCATCACGAGAGGTAAAATGGCGACGCCATAACATATATTTGTAATTTATATGTGCTATGGATTCGCCGATTCTTGACTTCCCTCGGTGCTTAATATATTGTATTCCCGCCAAATTTTAGAAATCAGTTATATCTTACTTTTTTGAGTCAATAAAGTGGCCATTACCCTGGTAGAAATGTGAGCATAAAAAATAGTGTATCTAAAAATTTGAGATTATTAGTAATAATAATGCCAAAGAAATGGTCATAAAATGTTAAAAAAAGTGTTTCCATTTCTACTGGTCATAAAATGGTAATACACAGCGTTTCAATTTCTACCAGGGTATTGTTGAGACATTATAAAAAATTATCTTTCTACTTATAAAATTCATGTATAGCTTTGTAAGAATAATTTTTCTCAGTTAAAAAATGTCTTATTTACTTAGTTTCTGAATAAATTAATATATTTTATTAAGAGAATATTTTTATTATCAATATATCATTAAATTTTTTATAAAACTTCTATCAAATTTACTAGAAAGTAAAAATTATGAAAAAATATGACAAAAATTATTGAGAACATAAAAATTTTTTTCATTTATTCAATAAAATTTAATTGCACATTTCTATAAAATATTCTAGAAAAGTACGATGTATATGCACTTAATTTTTTTTAGAAATTACGTTATCGAATAAAAAATATTATAAATAAATGCATATGAAATATTTACACAGTGATTGAATGTTGTAAAATTATACGAAACGTAAAATATTTACCTTAAAAAATCTTTTGCTGGTAAATAATAAATGATTGCTATAGCGAACGAGGGTAGTACTCAATTTAATGTGTCTATAATCAGTTGCGCTTTAGAAGTTGCACATGAAAAAAAAATAATATTATTTAAAATATTTTATGTTCTAAGAAAAACAAATCTTGTATTTTCAATCAACTAATTTAATCAATTTGTTGTAATATATACAATTATTATATATACATATATAATAATATATAATATAATTATATATAATGTATACATATTTAATTATTATAATACATACATAGTAATACTAATATAGTAGATGAGCCGATGAGTGGCTCAGTCAGTAGAGCGTTGAATTCGTAATCTCGAGGTTCTGAGTTCGTATCCCGCTCTCGGTAGCCGATTTATACAAGCACCATTGTACGTTACATGTGCTTTATTCACAAATACACTTAAGAGCTCCGTTGCTGATTAGCATTACAAAATAGCATAGAAATTTTAAAAAAATTTCATTTACGACTGTTTTTGGTACAGGCAAATTGAAAATTCGAACAGAAAATATGATATTCCATGATTGTATTAAAAAATGCAATTGTAAATGAACTTAAATATATATTATCATTTAAAATATTTATGAAAAGAATTAAATAATATCTGCTATTTCAAATTTTTTGAACTCCTTGGATAAATTTTTATTTAAACGTCCAAAATCCTGATTTATCCGATAATTAAATTCTCTGGTAATCAAATTTTATTTTCAGAGGTAAAATGAAATAATTTTAAATTATTGACATTTTCTTACCACCATTTTTATTCATGATTATAATCCTTTTCATGATTATTACAAAGTGGAATTATATATCACTGACGTTAATTTTTTTTATTACAAATTGAAAATTTTTTATGGAAGTACATTAAAAGCTGGATTTATTCAATATGGAAAAATCTATATTATTTATACTATGAACCGTACGGAAGTACTAATAATTTGAACAGTAATAATTAAAGTTTTAAATTTTACCTTTGATGTTGCAATTCATAACGAATATGACTATTCATCATCTAACTCAAAAATAACAAAAGAATTAAAGACAATTGACTTTAATATAAAGCCTATACAAGTGTCAAAGAAAAATTGAAATCAATATTTTTTTTAATCAATCCCAAATTTGCAAATTTTCATTTTAAGAGATTTTGTGCTTAAGTTTCAAGATATAACTCAAATATTTATAGAATTAATTGTTGAAAATCTTCAATAGTTAGAAATCTATAAGACATTCTTGTTTTGAACTTTCTACACGTCCTTATGTTTAAGCAATCAAAAACTTATCTTTGTAGTGACTTTAACTATTCATACTCCAATAAACAATAATTCAAATACACGTCGAGCTCAGTGTAACCAAAAATATATTGGTAACAATTTATTTTATAGTTTCACAACATAGTCGCGTGGATTCTAAAAGCCGATTTGAAATTGCAGTTGAAATGTTAACAGGGCTTCTGCAACATTAATTCCAATATAAGTATAGTCGTTTCCGACAGAAACAAAGAAACTGAAAAATTAAAAAAAAATAAAATACAAAAGAATACGATACGTTAAATTTTCAAATAACACATTTTCGTGATTAAATGTAACTATTATATTGAAACTTTTCAAATTAAATATAAAATAAATCTTTTTCGCAGTTTACAAATTACGCTTTTAGCTAATAAAATTTTTTGAATTTTCAAGTTTTCCATCATTTAACGAATTCAAAAAATGGTGAAAAATAAAATGATCTGAAAAATTTCATTTATTAAAAGTGCGATTTGTAAACTAACAAGGAGAGTGCATTGCATTTGGGTCTCGGATTTTCATCTAAATTTAGGATATTTTTTCTTACATAAAATCATCAAAAAAACCGCGGCCATTCGGTCTAACGCTCAATTTTTTCCGAGTTATGAGCAGTTTTATCTGAATTATAAACAAATGTGTATCTGCTTTATAGCTACACATTTTTTGAACTACTTATTCTACAAGGTTTTTACTAATTGCGTATTAAAGTTGAGATTAAAATCTTTTGATTGAAAAAAAAGACGCGTTCAAAAAGCTCAAGTTATTCGAAAGTTATGAATGAATACAAATACCGCAAATATTTAGCATAAAAATATGCATAGAAAATAAATGCTGCATTTTAGTATAAATTTCATCTTAATATTCATTCCTTCATAACTTTTAAATAACTTGAGCTTTTTGAACGCGTTTTTTTTTAATCGAAAGGTTTTAATCTTAACTTTAATATACAATTAGTAAAAACCTTTTAGAATAAGTAGTTCGAAAAAATGTACAGCTGTAAAGCAGATACACATTATTTTAGAATTTGGACATAATTGCTCATAATTCGGAAAAAATCGAGCGTTGGACCGAATGGTCGCGGCTTTTTTCATGATTTTATGTTAGAAAAATATCACAAAGTTAGAAGAAAATCCAAGACCCAAATGCAATACACTCTCCTTGTAAGACATTAAACTCAACCTAAACTCAGAAGTCGCCTTAAAAGTGTAAGAAGAACGCACCAAATATTATATTAAGACACGATCACGCTTCTTGATAAAAAATTAACATTTAAGAACTTTATAATTTTAAATAATACTTGTTGTTTCTTTTATAATATTAGTTTACCAATATATAAATATTAATAAGTTTCTTAAATATCGTATGAGCTTGAAGTTATAATTAAAGTTGAATAGAGACAAATACATTACACAAGTCAATTAAACGAAGCAACAATTTATTAAATAATCATGCACATTAAAAGTCCTGCCTTGTTTCTCAAGGCTATGATTATATTATCTAATCGTGAACTGTATCAGCGGCCAATACTGGTTATTTGTAACGGCTGGCTACCAAGATTACTACTTTTCGAGGCACAACTACTGTTCCAGTATTTTTATTCATTAATAAAAAAGTTGGAATTAGAGGTTTCATTTAAGATCACAATCTTATTATCGCATTATTAAATAATTTAGTCTTAATATTAATTTTTTTATTGCAATTATATTCTCATTCATTTAATGTATTGATTTTTTATTACTGCGTACAATATCAAATTGTTGCACACGATATTAATAAATACGTTGTATCATAAGCACGAAATTGTGACTATCTAATGAAACGAAACGTCAAATGAAATATTAGACACGAGTGTCATATTTCTCTCTTTCATAAAAAACATTTGTTCTTGCAATAGCCAATCAAATTAATGTTCCACAGGGAGCCGCAAACGTTTCTTGCAAGACAATGAAGTTATCAATAAAGGATTCTAATATCGTCCAGAGTGTATCACTTTGAGAGGGCTTCGTAATTCTTTATACTCGAAAAAATGTGTGGCAATGTGTGTTAATGATTCTAATGATGTTTCGAAAATTTTTGATGGAATATAAAGTAAAAGATTTTTTTCGCTTATAAGAAACTTACGTTTAATTAAAACGTTACAAAAATGCAGATATTTTAATAATTGCTGATTCTTTTAATAAAACGTGCACGGAAAGTTTTATGAAAATCGTTTTGCATTGCGAATATTGTCGGGATATTAAATAGTAGAAAGGAAAATAATTTTTTATTAAAAACTTTTGTCTAAGTTTCTTATAACATTTAACAATATTATGATATATCAAAAAATTTTTCTTTTTTTTTACGACTGCCTTTATATTATTTTGACTAATAATTGATCTACAATAACTAATAAAAAAAGTTAATCAGAAATTGTGATTCTTTTCGTAAATTATCTTGTCTAAGGGAATAAAATCTAATTTTCGCTTGAAATTTTTCATCATATCATATTTTATTTTAATATTATTACTTTAGATGAAAAAATACAATGGCAGAGCATATAACATTACGTGATAAATGTAAAAATATCTACTTAGGAGAGATATTTTCTGCATAAAATGAAAAAAATGTATACGCAGTCGGAAAATTTATATTTCAAAAAAGTGCGTTTGAAACGTAATAAAACAGAAAGAAATAATTTTGAATTTACAATATATAGAAAAATATTTTGTTGACAAAAAGGAAATTTAATTTATTTATTAATATATTTGAAAACAAACATATTATTTTTAAAATGCGAATTCCAAAGATGTCACATTTGAATACATAAACATAACGTTGCTGCAATTTTTTTTTGTTCTACTTTTTTCCTGCATCTCTTGCGTCTTGAACATATTCTGTTTCCTATTTCACCTCAGGCAAAATCGCATTATAATATCAAATCAATTCGAAACTTGACAATTTTCTATAGAATTTTTATTTTTTATTTGTTCGAATTATTAAATTGTAAAGAAAAAAAGTATCTATACGCATTATACATGTTTTATTTTAATAAAATATATAATTGAGCTTATTATTTTTTTTTTACATTTTTAATATAGAAGAATTTAATACATTTTCTACAGTTTGATGTATTATATTTTTTTAAATAATCTTCTCAATATTTCTAATCCTTTCAAGCTGAAGTTAAAATACTGCTTTTTTAATTTCTTATCTCATAATCTCATAATTGCATTGAAAATATTTTTATCAGAATAAATCTTTAATTTATACTTCTTTCATTTTAAAGAATTTGTAAGAGCTTTATTACAATCTGAATAAAGTTCAGTTGATTAAATTAAAAAGATATGAAGCTCAATATCAAGACATTACACTCAAATCATGAAAAAAAATTCTCGTCATAAAATCTTCAAACAGAATAAAAAATAATATCTTTGTACCATCGTCGATCGTCAGAATTCAAATAAATCAACCATATCTATACTTTGAACTTGACGTTATTCAAAACGATGTTAAAAAAGTGTAACGTTACTCGTTTGAAATGTAAAAAGAAAAAAAAAGATGCGTTTATAAGGCATCACTTAATATCTTAAAAGTAAAAGTATGCATGCTCTTCATAGATATAGAGTATATAGTTTTAAAGCGGAAGCTTACGCGCAAGCTCTTTCGCGCTCAAGGGATAGTATAACTAGAATCTCCCGGGACAACGCAATGTTGGCGGTCACACAGCAATAGCAGCAGGCAGCAGCAGCATCAGCATCAGCAGTAGCAGCAGTAGCAGCAACCAACATCCAGCATCTATATAGCAAACCTTTTTCCTACCCTCTCGTATGTACGTACTCTCCCTTATTTCTTTCTTTTTTTTTCTCTCTTTCTTCTTTTTGAGGAAAGAGGAAGGGGGTGTAGTAGCAGAAGAAGAGAGGGATTTTCAGAGCGCGCGCAAACGTAAGCTTACTGCCGCTTCTCTATCTCTTACTTATATTCCGGTTTTACTCTCGTATACGCGTTGGGCCTGTCAGTTCGATACGAATACTCGTGTTGTTAACACACGTGTCGTTGTGTACCAATTTCAAACGAATTCATCCTTTTCTCGGATTCTTGTTTATCATATAGAAAAACACATGTAACTTGTCGCGCGCTTCAAAATATTTAACGATATACTTTAATTGCAAAAACGCCGGATTGGCTTATTACGTACTTTTTTTCTTTGTAAAAAATTAAAAATAAACAATTTTATTACGATTGATTTGTGAAAAAAAAAAAAATTTATTTCGATATTCATGAAAGAGATATTAAGCGAAGTGTTTACGCCTTTGTTTTGACATAAGAAAACTTGCAAAGTAATTGTGTTGTTGTGAATTCCAAGTGAATGGTATATGCGAACAGTGAACCGCAGAGATGTTTTCATGATAATTTTCAGAACGTTTGTTTCAACGTTTGTTCATCTAAAATCGTCCATATGCGAATTAGAAACGATGGCAAATTTTGTTGATTTTAGCGAAGCTTCGATAATCAAGCGAAAGCTAATACGTCATTGGTTCGTATACAATAATACGTTATTGGATATAATAAATGTTTTTGCGTACTTGATCATATGGCCAAGAGAATGACTTAAAAATTATTTTTATGAGGATGAAAGAAATGAATAAAAATAATCGTTATTTATTCTACCGTTAGAAATTATGTAGATCTTGGAATTTCCACATTGATTGAAAAAAATTATAGTTAGATTCATTTACTTCCGCTATTGTTTGATTTGTTTTTTTCATGAAATTGTAAACAACGAGCTTATTTTAATATTGTTAACAATCAATCATATTATGATTGTTTATTAATTGCATTTATTTTCATTTTAGTTATTTAAAATTTTATTATTATTATTTACACAAACTTAATTTTCGAATTATTGAAAACATTCGCAAAATCATAATACACCTTTGATGATGTCGTACATTTAGTTTGAACAAATTAATCGGTATTTCACGTTATGATGATCAAAACAAATTATTCTAAAACGAGAAATTATCGTGATATTAAATAAAGTAAATAATGAAATTGAAGCGCACGATTAATTTATCTCGAAAACGATATAGTTATTTAACTAACGAATTGTTTATTATATCTGAAATATCATAAAGCATTAATCCAATATTGATTTTAATATTTTAATAAGATACCATGATTATATACTACCATATGTATGAATTGGTTTCAGGAGTAAATATATCAATGATTATACATTATTAATTTTATTTGACATAGTTAATATAATTTTGTATCAATTAATTTAATTTTGATCGAATAAAAAAATATAATGAAAAAAGTTAAATTTTTCAAAGCAATGTCATGATATTAAATTACGAATTTTAAAAATATTCATTTCTCCGTATGTATTTCATGTGCATTTATTTTAAATCATTTATATAAAAAATAATTTTTTGTTGAATAACAAAATGTTAACACACGTTAGACACAATTTCCTGAATTCAAATGAATATCAAAGACTTTTTACCTTAATTTATAAATCCATTATACTCGTTTTTACGTATATAAATTGTCAGATGCAGAACGAAAGTCGTAAATTTATTATGATCCCGTTAAAAAAAAGGAGAGCATTTCGTACATTAAATACTGTGCGCCTCCATCCTTGTTTTCATTTTATTGAGAATCAAAAGAACATTTGTATATACAGCAGCGTGGCATCGGATCGCTTTTAAGTCACGATGCTATATGGTTAAATATAAAAACAAGAATATTCATTTGAATTAACTCTTTAAGACATATCATGAAACGCAATATAAATTTCACGTTTTTAGATGATTTTTATTCAACTTTTTCTCTCTCTTTTTTTATTCCACTGTAAATTAGAATTTTATTTAACCTTTATTGCGTGTACTCTCCTTTTTTTTACTTCATAACTTTTTTTTCTCCGAGGAAAGTTTTATTGGAGTAAATTAATTGAAAATTATTTGCATATTTCTGTACTTTCCTTTTTTTATTATTAAAACTTCAATGAAATAAAGTTTCGAATAAATTTTTCATCACAAAGAATTATTAAGAAAATAACGTTTTATTGTTCAGATTAATTAAAAGTATATATGAAAGGTCTGTCAAACGTCAGGTAGCTTTAATTTATTGTATTAATTTTTTATTTCATTTTAAACTAAGTTTTGCATGAAAATTATTTTAAAATGTCCATTGTGAATGAAAATATGCGATATGTCGAATATTGAATGTAGTAAAGAAATAAAATACTGTAATAAAAACTGATTTAAATAAACATTTAAATTTCATAATTAAAATTTTTACTCATATTTAAAACTCATGCTAATACATTGTCAATTAATTTGGTTTAAATAAACTGTGCATTTCAATTTTTTTTGTCTTTAAATAATTCTATCCAGTGGTTTAATGTAAAAAATTAAAAGTCTAAGATATTAAAATCAAAAGAAATAATATATTTCATTGTATAAAGAAAAGAAAATAATAAGCGAAGACCGAAATTAGTTGGCGCATTTTTTATAAATCTAGTTTAGCTTATGCCAAATGAATAGAAATCAAAATTATATTACATTTATCTAAATTAATTATTCAAAAAATTATTTGAGAACGTATTATATTGTTATATAATTAACGTAATTTAATTCTAACATATTTATTATTACTATTCGGTTACATCAATCTTTTCCGGATACGGAGAGTGTTGGCTTATACAAGTTAGGATAATGTGGCTTTCAATTAATCCCAATTGTTTATGGTTACAAAGTAAATATAAATATTATATTTCTAAAAATTATTGATTTTCAATATCTTTAAAACTAATATTTTTAAAATAATCGGATGACATTTTAATAAATTCTTTTTACAATGAACAATATTTTAATATTGCAAAGATAATAATAATAAATAACAAAAGAATTTTTCATGAACAATTAACACAGTTATGGCAAATATATTGATTTTTCACTTTAACGCGTATTTCATGTGCCAACTCTTTACGCAATAAACATTGAATCCAAGATTCTCCGATAGTAATTTGGAAGAAAGGTTCGACACAAATAAAGCATGACTATTCTTTTTTAAAGTTACATTGTTTGGCGTTTTATCTTTGCTGGTTTGGCTTTATAGTAAGGAATCATTATAATAAAAAATATTTATTTAAAAATAAGATCGCATGTGGAATATATAGAGTTTTCATTTGTAAACAAATTTTTAATACAACATTTTCAGATTAATTAATTAAAAACGAAAATTTTTTGAAATGCATTAATAAATATTCAAGAAAGTTAATAATTAACGTCTGGTTATACTCATTAAAAAAAAACCTGGTATTTCAAATTCTATCATAATAAAAATTTATATTGGCATATAAAATTCTACGACACGGGAAAATTTTTTGAAAAATATTCCTTTTCATGAAAAAATGATATGAAAAAATGATATGAAAAAATGTTATGAATCCAATATTTACTGGTTAAGTCGCTTGAAATTTTAATATCTCTAATATAAAGATGTATTGTTTTTTGTTGCGATAAAACTTAATATGAGAAATTTTCAAAAGTAGTTGTGCTCTTATACCTTGAATTCCATATGAATTTTTGGTTTATGTCATAAAATCGATGCGAAACAAAAACGCAGTAAAATTTATCAAGCCGCTCTCAAGTTCTCCAAGTACTTATATAAATTCAAGCAGTGCTATTTTTATAAGAACAAGATTAACGGTACTTAGTGCAGGAAATTTCGCATGTTGATAATATACATAAAATTAGAAAAATGCATATGTATACGAAATAATTAGAAAGTAGAAATAACAGAAAAATTAGAAAAAGGTGACTTAAAACTGAAACATGAAACAAATTAAACTTCAAAATTATTAAAATGAAAATAAATTAAAATATGCCAAATATTGATATTTTTATTAATTAGACATTATTCGACGAATGAAAAAAAACTATTGAATAAAAAATATTAGGCTGTTAACGCAATATTAAGAAATAAACCTCAAATATCTCTGAAATCAATATACGTTGAAAGAGCTCGAAGATATAACAAAATTTATCATTTTGAAAAATCTCTGATCAGTTTATTTTAAATTACCTAGGTTATTGCGTCGAGAAGAAAATCGATTTTGTTTCAGTAATATGTTTTCTTGCAAAATGCAGCAGATCGAAATTTGAAAATTGGATAAGCTGAATTATTAATTGCCTCGGAAAATCTATCAAAGTTTATTAAATTATTTTTTGTACTTTCCATGTTACAATCAAGTATATGAATAAATACTTTTTAATCATGACAAAAAGAGACTAAGGATAAATATTGTCAAAATTTTATTGTGCAAAGTTATCTATAAACAAAAGTATTCAAAATTTATTTGTGAATATTCCTGAAAATAATATATGAAATAAAAGAAAAAAATACTCTATTTTATGAATCATGAAATTAATTAAAAATACGTCCACTAAATCAAAATTCTAAAATGCAACAACAACTTTTTATAAAAAAATAAAATTATTATTAAATCTTGAATAAAAATCGGTTAAATAATATTCAATTTTTACAAATATGCACGAGCACTAATATACACACGCGCACGCTTGCACATTTATAAAAATCCCAAAGCTTTTAGTACGAGTAAAAATATTATATATTACAGTACATATTATAAATTTAACGAATTCGGATATAAATTGTCGTGATATGTAGCAGTTTTATAAAAATTTATACACTTTATTCGCCTGAATTTTCTCTCAGTGCACAATAGATTCCTTTTAATTAAAATTCTTACAAAATATCATTTGAAATTTAAAAGATATTTAAATAGTACGAATGGAGAGAATATTTGAATATCGCATTATTCGAAAAATATTTTCTTAATGCTCGAAAATAAACATAATTTCGTACAATATTCCTGGAAAAAAAAGGAGGGAAAGCCTGAAAAGAATGAGTAAATAAATGAGCGAATGCGCTGGCTTGATAGAAATTGGAAAAGCAATAAAGCGCAAATGAATGGAAATATATATAGAGTAGAAACGATTCAATTGCTTCCCCTAGTTTTAAATTACAAAAGTATCAAAAGCCACTGGATCTCTATATTTTTAGTCCCTTTTTCTTATAACCTTTTTTTTCATAATTTCTGAATGCTTCTTTCACGGAGATATTCAAAATGCAAATATAGAAATTGTCGAAAGATTTTTTCAACAAGCTTAAAAACATCAGCGACGATATTATAAAAATACATTTGAAAAAATTTATTCATGCACCAATGGTGTAATAATTCAGTTCTTAAAAATGATTATTTTTTTCTTTCCCATTGTACTACTTAAATTGAAGGCGTTTTTAAAATTTGATTCGCGTTATTCTCATAAATAATGTCAAAAATTTAAAGTACTCAATTCGTTTTTGTAGTGCAAATAATGCGTCATCCAATATTATCATCACTGTTGCGCACAAATGGAACCTATTTTTGAATACGTTTTAACATATAAACAAAACAAAAAATACTATATTTAGAGAAAAATAAAGAAAGCGTGCATTGATTAAAAAATACGATCAGCAAAAACTGACCTATTTTTATCTTCATTCTATAAATCTTCCTTAAAAATAGAAATTTAAATTATGTATTTTTGATTTTTTTCATCGTAGTATTTTTACCGATGACATCACACAGTTTAGTACTCCATCAAATACCCTAATAATACCTTATCAAGATTAATAAAACTGTCATTAGTTTAACTTTTTATTATATTGCTGTATATTTATCCAAATTTTTCAAATGAGTGGTAATGTTGAAAACAAAAGTAAAATCTTACCGGTAATGACATTCACGTCTGACCAATATCCGGCATTACTACTTAAAACGTTTATACATACACAGCAGTCTTATCATTTGATTGCCAAGGTTAAGTTCACTCTTTAATTAATTATATTTCACGAGCAGATACTTTCTCAAGTGCTAATTAAAGAGATAATTTATTTAATTTTATCAATTATTTTGATTTAAAATATGCATGGCTTTTAAGAGAAAGTGACTTTGAAAAGCTGCTCAATTATCCATGCACTTTTCCTTACGATCAATGCAAGCGATCGGAGGTTCATTCATTTATCTTTTAAGGCAAAAATCAGCAGTCTCTCCTTAATTCGGTCAGCAAACATAGATAAATCAGTGTCAAATAAGATTAACCAATCACTTTAAAAAAAAAAAATGCATCGAAAAATTCTTACATCGATTTTATTTCTTTTTATCTTTGAGCTCGTAACAAATCTTTTGAGTACAGCTTAAAATCTCCTGATTTATGTTAATACAAATTTATTTAAAAAAGCAATTTTAAAATAATCAAGTTCTCAACGCTAGATTCACTCCAACTAATACTATCAGTGGAATCTAATCCGAATGCAAAACGATTCAATTAAACAGATTGCGATCTTATAAATTCTAATAATATGTTTGGGATGGATTTAAAAGAAAAAAAAAAGATGTAGAATCTTATTTTTAACGAAAAAAACATTCGCTTCGATTAAAAATATCGCTATTTCGGTAATGAATATTTATACGAAATCTGGCGAAACATATAAGAATAAGAGATCTTTTTATACTTTAAATAAAATCTTGATTCTGACAATAAACTAAAAATAAACTTACATATAGTCATCAGGCTCCGTCGCCTTATTTTTCCTTTCCTTCATTGTACAACGCTCATAAGACCATTTTACCCATTCATTACTCTTTCTCCTTCCATTTTTTTCTCTCCTCTATATTTATAATCCAATACAGATACGTACATGCATAGACACCTACACACACACATGTGCCCATGTGAGTGTGTGTATGTATAAATATATATTCTATAAGTATGTATATAAATAGCATAAAAAAAACTAAGGAAAAATGAGAAGAAGAGCAAAAAAAAAGAGAAGCAGAGTATGCCAGACGAGTATACCACAGCAGCTTGTTGTTGTACGGGCGTTTTCATCAGGATACACGTGTCGTGTCGAAGCGTCAAAAGCAAAGCATACTAATTTCTCTGCCCGTTCTTTTTTTCTTTCTTCTTCTTCTTCTCTTTTTATTTCCTGCTGTCCGCCCATCGGCGTATCCCAGTCATTAATTTGCAATATACGTTAAGTCTGTTGGTAAAAAAAAGAAAGTTTTTTCTTTTCTCCTCTTTCTTTTTTGTTGGTACCCTCTTTTGCTTTTTCTTTAGCCATCTCGGCTGGTTCCCTTCGCGACAAAAGTTAACATCTTTTCATTCTTTTCTCTTTCTCACTTTTTTTTTAGAAGGATACACGAGACTAGATTTCTCAAGCATTGATTCTCCCATTTTTTTCGTTCCTTCCTCTTTTTATTGTACTTTTCATTCTTTTATTTTTTTCTTCAGGATCTCCTTTTTTTCAGTGTCATTGTTGTCTTCATTGATGCGAAGTTCGAGGAAGTTCTATTAAGTGAAATTGAAAATGGTTTAAAGGCTCGTAAGAGAAAGAAAAAGATTGAAAACATTCATTTGAATTGTTTGGCCTGAAAGTGATTTAAGTTTTCAAAGTATTGTTTTATAAGGCATGTAAGGATTAAGAAAGTAGCCATCTAATTTTTTTGTTTCATGACAAAGCATAAAGAATTAATTTTTTTATGTTAAGCCAAGGAATTATTTTTTAAAAACGTAATTTTAAATATAATGTTTATTTTTAAAAATTATGTTTTTACAAAATTTCGTATTTAGAAAATTAAAAAGTTAACGTAGCCATTATTACAATGAATATTTCAAAGTAATTTAAATCTCAAAGAAAAAAAAAAGAATGTCAATAGAACAGGTTTATTCCAGAAAAAGTTTCTTAATCTTAAATAAAACACTAATGATCAAAGTTCAAAACCACTGAGCTTCATCGCAAAACAAAACTTTAGCGATGCGAAAAACGTAGCTAAATGCTTTATTTAAAAAAAGGAAAAAAAAACTAAATAAAAACAAAAGTTCGTGCATAAAATAATTAACAGATTTCTTTTCTTTCGCTTATCATGTTTATGCATATATAAACATAAAATGTTAGAAAATTTTTTAAAAATATCTTATGATAAAAAATAAGAAATGTGTTGTACACTATCCTTTCTAAGAATCTTGAGTTTAAAATAAGAAAGAAATTTAAAACGGGGAAAAAAAATAAAAGTTAAGCAAAAATCTTTCGCGCTCGCGTGCGTATATAACGCTTCTTTTGATGATGCTAAAGTAAGAAAGTATAAAGAGGGAAAAGTGACTTTGTCGAAAAGTCGTCGTCGTCGTCGTAGTCGGTTGGTATACTTCGTGTGGAAAAATGTAGGCCAGATGTTTTTCAATGTACTACAGCTATATGAAAAAAAAACTTTTGGAGATAAAAAGAGAGAAAGAGAGAGAGAGAGAGCAGCGAGGTTATAGAGCTTTAAAGTTTTTCAATGCGCGCGCGTATTTTGTATGAGATATATGTGTGCGTCGTTTTGTGTTTGTGTATGTGTCATGTATGGAAAAACAACCTTGGCATTCGTAAACAAAAAGATGTATTTTTTTAATCTGAATATGTGTTGTTTTTATCCATTTTTAATAATTTATGTAAAAAGGTGCTGAAAATTGTTAAAATTTGGATGGGATTTGGATTTTGCATGAAAAAATCTATTAGGTTTTAGAAAAAGGGACGAGTTGATAAATAATCGACTGGTACTTTTTTCAATTAAATGTTTATCAACAAATATATGGCGAACTGAAATATCGTATGACGTCAATATTCAAGCAGTATATCTATATATTGGACAGTAGTGACGTCGTACTGTATTTCAACTTGCTATATCTTTGTTGATAAACATTTAATTGAAAAAAGAAAAAATAAATTTCGATTATTTATTGAAACTTTTTCTTATGAATGGATTTTTAATGTAAAAATTCTAATTGATAGAGTATAGAATTTTTAATAAACTCTTTATTTGTATAAATTAAAAAATTTTTTTGGTGATTACTAATGAGTCAAATTAGGAGTAAAGTTGCACAACACAACATAAGTTTGTGCAACTGAACTTTTAAATTGATTCATTAATCATGACCAAGAAATTTCTAAATTGTCAAATGTTATTGATACAAAAAATAAAAATTTGAAGGTTTAAAAGTTTAAATTAACAGTAAATAATTATTAAGTACGTCGTAAGATATTATAAATAATTATTTACTGTAAATAACAGTAGTGATTTAATTTCATTTATCTATTGAATAAATTTATCAGATTGATTTTATGAACTGAATTTTCTGGTCAAAGATAAGTTTTTATTAAATTTGATGAAAACTCGATAAATTTACTATATTTTATCGAAAATTTAAATGTTAATTAATACGTTATTACGAAACATAAAGCAATCATTTACATAGTTAACTTTTAAACTACTTTAGACGTTAACTCCATCAGATGTAATTATATAAAATTTATGGCATCATAAAAAAAATCAAGAAAATTGATCTGTTAATCACTGAAATAATTTTCAAAAAATAATAAAATCTATTTAAATTTATTCAACGCGCAATAAAAAGATTTAAGTTTTTGAATAAAAATAAAATTGATAAAATTATTTTATAGTCAATTAAATTTACTATAAAAATGTCCAACAATGAAATATGATTATTTTACACTCAATTTATCGATAAAATAAATTTTAATAAAATTTTCTATGTTACATACTCTAATAAAAAAAAATGAAAAAATAGTGTAATAAAGAAAAAAAGTCGAATAACATTAATATAAAAATCAGCTTAGATCTTTCTCTTCGATGTCTATATTTATTTTTTTTATTAAATAATCCGCAGTACATTATTAACGGATAAAGTGAATATTAACTTGAAGTTTATTTATACTTTACGGTTATATCGATCCTTTAGGCATTGATTTCATTGCTTTAAGAAGATATAAATAGGTGGATGTATTAAGCTCTCCCTTTGAGAAGAAACGAACGAAGGGCGTGCACCATAATTTTTTCTTGTTTTTTTTTAACGTACCTCTCGTAACTCCCAGTTAAATTTAATTATAAATTTGTTGAATAATCTACGAGGAAATTTTGTGGATGAAAAGAAAAAAAAAGAATAACTAAAGAATAAGCTTGATAACATACATTATTAGTTTTGAAAGTTACATTATTGTTTCCATTTTAATATATTTAAACACTATTTTAATGTGTTAAGAAGAGAGATTTTTAGTTTTAATATGGGCATATATCTGTGAAAAAAAAGATTTTATAAAACTTAATAAACGTGTATTATGTAACATTTGGAAAGAGCCTATTGAAGGTCAAATAATAAAAAGATTCTGATCTTAAAGTTCTATGCATTTTATAATTTCTTTTCATTTTATTTTCTAACAGAAATAACTTTGTGATAGTAAAGATAGTATTTGAAATAACGTAATATATAAATCTGTTACATGCTATTTACTAATAAATTAAAATGTATAGAGAAAACCTTTTTAAATTTTTTCCAAAGATAGTAGCGAGAACATATAAGTTTTTCAATTTTGTGGTTCAGAAACAAATTTTTTTCATTTTTTTTTCTATTTCAATGTTAATTTTATGGAGTATATAGAATTTATATTATTATTGGAGGAAGTTTCTGTTTTATAAGTGATAATCAGCAACCATTATATAATTTAATAAAATTTTAATAAATTTAAAAAAAATCCTTCGTTTCTTTAAATTATTAAAGTTTATATGCAGTATTCTATGAAAAAATATGATTCTGCATATTCAACAATAAATTAAAAGGAATAAATCAAAGATTTAAAAAATAAATAAAAATAAAACTTTTATATCTTTGTGGTGATAATTGAAGAGAACTATTTTTTTTTTAATTTATTTAACGTCGCTGTATTCATGCTATCATAGCGATGCTAATTAGCGACGGAGATCGTCAGTGGGTCTGTAAACAAAGCACATGCAATGTACAGTGGTGCTTGTATCATTCGGCCACCGAGAGCGGGATTCGAACTCGGGACCCCGAGACTACGAATCCATCGCTCTACCGAGTGAGCCACTATAGACCTCGAAGATGTATTTGTTTTTGCAATTTCTTAACATTTTTTACGATATTAACTGTTTAATACATTTTTTATTATATTTCAATTATGTTTTTATAAAAAATATTCCATTTGTGTTATAATAGATTCGTTTTATTATACAATCTAAGTTATCCCTTTATTTTCGATTTTTATTCATCTGAAAAAATAATGAAGATTTCTTCATAATTTTTCAAAATTAGTAAATATAATTAAAAAATAAATATCTTTTTAATTTTTCGGTGAATTTTAAAATTAAAAAATACAAATAATATTAATCAATATTATATAATTAAAAAATGCAATTTGAAATCATCAATAATTAAAAGTTGAAATTTAATTTGAAAAGGCTTCGTATCGATGCATTGGCAACGGCTGGTTATTTGAAGGACATTTAATTATTAGCCTGTATTGATCAGAGTAATTTTTTTTTCATTCCACAACAAAAAAATTGAATTAATCATGCATGAACTTTAAAAATTCACCAAGATTTTTTGCATATGCAATACAAAACGCGAAAATTTTTGGAGAGAAAAACATTATTTAGCATTTATTTCGATTTATCGAATAATATTAATTAATCTAATAATAAATGAATTCAACAAAGAAACGTGATCTCCATTGCCGATTGTGAAAAGTTTAAAAGCTTTTCAATTATGAGTATAAAAATAACGTATAATGCGTACGAGGAAAAGATTATTAATATCTGCTTTAAAGCTTATCTATTATTTGTTTTTGAAACAAATAAATGAATATTAAAACAAAAAAAATTTTATCGTCAAATGAACGAATCGTCGTTTATTAAGAACTTTGGAACACAAGTATGAGTATAAACAAATGCTGCAATAAAATATGTTCTTTTATGAAAGGCCAATCGATTAATCATGTAACTTAAAAAAAAAAATAAAACCATCACATATACATTTTTCACCTCCCTTGATTCAACAAAATTTTTCATTCACCCTTCTAAAGCATCCTTCACTAATGACTCACAAGAAATGTCAAACAAATTTGTACACATATTTTTCCTTGTGTATATTAAAAGTTCTAAAATATTATTTATATACACTTAAAGCATGTGATTTTTTTCCATAAATGTTGTACACGTTGCAATGACAGAACGAGGAAGTCAGTGTATAATAAAAAACAAAAAAAAAAAGAATTGTAAGAAGAAGCTTCAAACTTTTACTACCAGCTTTATTTTTCTTTCCTCGAAGCACAAAAAAAAAACGAATGATACCACTTGAAATGTCACGATTTCATAGTGAATCGTTCTTTTTTTTTCTCTTGATTTTCCACTCGGTATAGCTCGAAGTGAAGCTTTTGTTTTTTTTGGTTTCCTTTTTTTTTTGAAGGAAGTAGCGGTCTATATTTTGCCCCCTACCCTTAAAAGCGTAAATTATATTACGAAACTTTTGTTTTGCGACGCTTTGAAAATCCATTTCGAAAGTGGAGGGAAAGTATATAAAGTGGGATAGGATTTTTTTTGACACAAACGATCTCTGGTATTAATCTTATTTTTTATTCTATATACGTGCGTACTTTTAAGAAATTTTTAGAATGCTTTAATTATTCAAGTCGATTTAAAGTATAGAATCTTAAAACATAAAATGTACGGGAGTTTAATAGTTTAAAAAAATGTGTAAATTTAGGGTTTGTTTTAAAAACATTGAACTTTTTTTTGGGAAACTATGTTTCATAAGTAAAGTCATTAATTGTATATCTTCAAGTGATAAATTATAATTTAAAATATGTAAACAATTAATTTAAGAGAATTGAATTTTTTTTAAGAATTTTCAATCATATTATGTATACATATATTAATTAAAAATTATTACAAATAATAATGAATCTGAAATGACACCAAATTAAATCTTAATCAAAATTAAACAATAAAATAATCTTTTTGTAATAAATAATAATAAAAATAAAAAAGATTCTAATTAAAATTAAAATTATTATTTGTTGAATTACAGAACTATATTCACTTGAGCTTTCATACATAACAAAAAAAGAGCAGTAACTATATAGTATAGGCAACTTTATACGAGAGTAACGTGGAAAACAATTCTTATCAATCAATATTTATAAATTTAAAACAATCGTTATTTAAGTAATTAAAAAAAATTAACTTTAAATAGAAACGAGATAATTATTTCTTTATATTTAATTTTTGTCAAAATTCACGCAAACGTTTAGAGTTTAAGTAATTAAAAATAATAACCTTATATATTTATTAAATTAATAAAACTCTTTGTCAGAGGTCTCAGTGGCTCAGTTGGCAGAGTAATGGATTCATAATCTCGAGGATCCGAGTTCGAATCCGGGTTGCGGCCGATTGATACAAGCACCACTGTACGTTACATGTGCTTTGTTCACAAACACATTGAAAATCTCCGTCGCTATTTAGCATCGCAATGATAGCATAAATGCAGCGAAGTTAAATAATAAAAAAAATAAATAATGGATGAAAAATGTTTTTGGATTTTATTAACGACCTTATGTTTTAAAAATTGCTATGAAATACTAGTGGCTTATACTTTTCATGTTATTTTTTATTAAACATTCTGTTTTTCTGAAAATGTCTAATTCATTTTTTTTAATATACTTAATCTATTATTGTCATAAGAAAATATTTGATTTTTTCAGCAGAATTATTTTTTTTTTTAAACTTATAAAAATTTCAAAAAAATAAGATGAAATTGTCATTTATAATAATTTACTAATATTTCATTAATTTTCATTCTATATAGTTTTCAGTTTATAGCTAATAAACAAATATATTGCCAAGTACAAAAGAGTACGGGTACGGGCATTGTTAAAATATTCGTAAAAAATTATTTTCAACAAATAATTTTTTTAAATAAATATTTAAATAATTAACAAAAAAACACAAAATATAAAAAAAATTTGTCAATATAAATAAAAACAATTTCAAGTAATTTAAAAAATTACTATGCGCGTATTATTTTATGGGAAGTAAAATAACTTGAAAATAACGTGTAATATCAAATAATAATCGATCAAACTGAAATAATAATTTAAATTTAAATAATAAAAACTATTCCGTTATAGGCGGAGTTTTTCTATATTTTAAAACTTCTTTTGTTTAGTAAAGAATAATTCTATGAAAAAAATGTTTCTTATAACTTTTAACATGTTTCAGGATTTACAAAAGTTAGTTTTAGAAAAAGAAATTAATTTTTTAAAAATTTACCCTTTGCATTAGTATGAAATTTTTTTTTTAAATATCGACATATTTTTAAAATTTATACGCGTTACTTAATTTTATAAATACTTTAAGAGACTCAATATTCGGGAGTTAAAAAAAGGCAAATTTTAAAAATGCTGTAGAACTGAAATGTGTATAAAAAAAAAAGATTTATGTCATCTATTCATTTTTTTCTTAGAGTATTTATCCGAAGAAAATGTTATTGAATATGTCAAAAACTTGGAGTGAAAGGAAACATTAATTTAAAATCTCAATAAAGCACAAATCTTTTGATGGCAAAAAATTTAAGATATTTTTTTTCTCATTTTCCAGGTGTGCTTTAAGAAATAATTTATTAAAACCAAATTTATGTACAAGCAGTTCATATACTTATAAATATACTTTTGTCAGTCATATATTTTTATCAAGTATATTTAATTTTATTAATTTTTTAAATAAAACATTCGTACGTTAGAAATGTACAACATTTAATTGGCTCGAAAACACGTTGCTGAAAATCAATAAAATTTTCTAAGTTTTAAAATAAAGGGACGCTCGTTTGCAAATTCACCATTTTATTTTTTTAGAAGGACTTGGAAATAATTGATGGATGCCCAAAAAGTTACGAGAAAACAATATTATAAATATTTCCAAGGGATTAATTTCATTTTCTCACGTTCGTGTAAAAAATTAAATTTCAACTTTCCATGGAAAGATAGCAAAAAGTAGTAATTTAATCATTGGGTTTTTTATTTTGAACTTATGTTTGTTTCAGATAACCACGTTTTTAATAACATAAAACTAAATTCACATTCTTTAATTATTCTTCGCCTACACAACTCATGTATATTTTCGTATTTTCGATCGTATGTCTATCTTTTATTGATTTGTAAATGTTCGTTGTAAAATTATTAAACAGATCCTACCACTTACGTTTCTTCTAGTCGTAATTATAAATCGTCAATATATTTTATGATGAGATTTGCTAGAAATTTTATTAGAACTTCTAGAGTGCATAAGCTTGATTTAGAAAATAATATTTTTAATGTTTCCTAATAAGAGGTCGTCAGTGGCTCACTCGGTAGAGCGATGGATTCGCAACTAGAGGGTTTCGAGTTCGATTCCCGCTCTCGGCTGATTATGAAGCACCACTGTACACGTTGCATGTGCTTTGTTTACAGACACACTGACGATTTCCGTCGTTATCGCAATGATAGCGCAAGTACAACGACGTTAAATGAAAAAAAAAGATGAATATAACACAATCTTGCTTCCTTGATCTGGAACAAAATTATGTTTTTGCATAGTATGTAAAAGATTATCAAAATACAATCGTGGAAAATTTCTGCAGTGTTTGGTAATTTTTTAATTTGGTAAACTTTTTTTCAAAAGACCGAGGAAAAGAGCAAGTGTATGGATCTTATTTTTCAAAATCACTTTATTCTTCTTTGAAAATACATTGTTGTCTTTTTTTGCATACAATACAAAAGTTTAGCTATTTTTTAATACTTTAGAAAATCATTTTCTTTATTAATAAACGTCAAAGTTTCGAAGAGAGAACAAAATAAAAATGAAGAAGAAAAATGCCTTTAAGAAATGACTAAATTATTCCTCATACTATGAAACGCTATATTTTAAGTCATTATAAACGACTTTTCTTTGTGTATCAAGATATGAAATGTGGAGCCCATTTTATCATGTCACAGGAGGTACAGGAAAAAAAGCATAATAAACTCTTTCTCTCTCTCTCTCTTTTTTTAGCATTCATTTCTTTTCAGGAAAGCGAGATATTATCATTCTATAGGATGCAAGCTCGGTGCTCAGGTGGTGAAAATGAATTTTTCGTGCATAATCATTCACGTCTGCAAAGTAAATAATTACTTTGTGCAACATAATTAATTAAAAAAATAATAAAATTGAATCTCTGCAGCTTTATTTTTTGCAACAAACTTGTGAAATATTGCATTATAAATTGTAAATTTAACACAATTAATCTAAATTTTTAGCGAACTTCTAAACGTTGTAAAGTAAAATTTACTTAAGTTATTAATGTAACAAGAAATTTCATAAATGTCAGCAATTTATTGAAGAATCTTAATTAAATTTCCTATGTAAATTATTAAAGGACTTTAGAGAAATGGAAATTCGATTACGCATAGTTAGGTAAATTAAATTTTTTTTTATATTTTAGGTAGAAAATTATAATTGGTTTCTCTTTATTTACTCAGAATTTCACTTTAACAGAATATTGAAGAAATTTCATATTTTAGAGGCGAATTTAGCAAACTTTATTCATTTAATGAAGATGATTAAACATCGTTTATTCAACGTTAAAAGGTCGTGTCTTTGAATACAAGAAAAAGATTCGAAGAAGAAAAAAAAAGGAAGTAAAATAAATAAACGATGCAGTTAAATAAAATTACTAAAATTGTCATTGTTGTAAGCAGAAGAAAAGTTATTTTTAAAGCCATTACCTCTGGTAACTGGTGTTACTATTAATCAAACGTTTTCCAACTATGTGCCCGATGTACACATTAGTTTTAAAGGCCATAAAAGAAATTTCAAGTCGCAGTTGCTAAAAAGTAACAAAACTCCCATCATCACCAATTGTAAAAGAAACTTCTATAGTGTTATACTTTCCCATAGAATCCTTTGTTTTCTTTTTCTCCTTTAAAACGATTCTCCGGATTCTTCCTTTTCTGTGTTTTCTCTTCTTTTTGTCTCTTCTTTATCCATTTTATCTATTTTTTATTCCTCTTAGCCTTGCAAGCTCACGCAATGCAAATGCAAAAAAGATTTTGTCGTAAAAAAATTTCTCTTTCTCTCTCTCCCCTACAACGTGACACTTTCGTCGAGACGTTTTGCTTGCAGATGTCAAACATCAAATTTTTATCCTTCTTCTTTTTCTTCTTACTTCTTTTTCCCTCGCCTTAACTTTAAAATAAAACGCTCTCGTTATGTAGCTGACGATATAGCTTCGAGTGTATGTACATTGACACGGTGCGTAAGCTTTTATTGCGCCTATCAAACTAAGAGAGGGAAGGAAGGAAAAAAAAGAAAATCTTGACTTTTTTATTGCTCTCGACGAATTACTTACTGCAAGTCGGTACGATACTTTTGCAGGTTATTCAAGTGTATAATTATTCGATTTAAAATATTACCTACTTCTTCTTTTTTTTCTTCTTTTTCTTTGGGCTTTTTATTGCTTTAGGAATTAGTTTCACGATTTACGTCATCATTAACATATTAAGGTAAAGAATAAAACTATACAGAATGATAAATTTTGTTTTACGTAAAGTGCTTCTTGATTTTATGAAGTTTTTGTTAGTTTTTATAAGTAAATTAATAATTTATGATATTCATCGAATCAAACATCATAAATAAATTGATCAAAGTTATTTAAAACGAAAAACAACTCTCAGTAATGAATTCTTCATTTGATTCACTTTATCAATTATAATTACATTTCACAACAAAAAACAAGGTTATTGAGTTAACATTGGAAAATTGATGAGTATTATATATATATATATATAAGATAAAATAAAGCGAAGGGCATTTGATTATTCAATTCATAAATTAATTTCTAAATCATAAGATTACTAAGGTCAAACACGTGTTCTCAATATGAAATTTTTAGATACTTTCTTAAATTAGCATAGCTGCTTGAATTATGTGGGTAAATTTTTCTTTCACGTTGGTAAAAGGTATTGTTATTAAATAAAATTATGAGTTTTTCGTAGCATTCTTGAATTTATTTTTTTTGTAAAATGAAATAATTCATATTCGTTAGTAAAATTTAATAAAAATAAATTATTCTTTTACGTTTACTTATATTATTAGTATTTGAGAAAAGATTTTTTGAAATTACTGCTCATAAATTTCTTGAAATAGCAAGTAGTTTAGAAATATTTATTACATTAATTTGAATACAAAATTCAAACTTTAAATTCAAAAACAACTTGTGATTTAAATTCCTGTCGAAATTTCGCATTTAAATAAACAAAGTTTTCCTAGAATTTAAAAAAAAAAATTCTTTTTGAAAAAGTTTTATACGTTGTACAATTTTTGCTGACAAAGATGTTTTGTTGTGTAAAATAACATTTTTATTCTCAAGAGTATATTCAAAATAAAAGTGATCAGTTTTTTTAAGCAATCTGATACTTTGCGAAAATCAAATTTGGTCTGTTAGTGAAATAGTAGCTATTTCTTTTTTATGTAATAAAAATTTAGAAAGAAACTGACATACAATTTAAAACTATTTATTAATTAATGTTTTAATTTTTAGGGTTTTCGATAGAGACTAAAGTATGTTCACAAATAAAAAAAATGATTAATGATAAAAAATGTAAATTGGAAATTATTTAATTAAAATTGACTAAAAGATGTTCAAATAGTACTTTATGCAACTAGAGAGTAAAGTCGCACATTTCTCCCGTGGGAGAAATAGACTTTACTCTCATGTTGTATATTTTACTTTATTCCTACCTATACCGTGGCCACTTTAGCGGGCCCGATTGAAGAAATTAAAATATAAATTAATTTCATAATCACTTATTGTTGTAAATTATGAACATAAATTGTCATAATAAATATTTGTTGAGAAAAAATTTCTTATTTATTTCAAATATTTTGAAACTTAATAATAAAATTTCATATATTTTTCTAAATATAAATTTTTTTATTGAAATGTAGTATTTTTTTGTTAATTTTATTAAGTGATTTGATTATTCGTTACAAATTTTAAGGAGAATTCTTCAAATCCACAGATTTTTTATTTAGCCGCAATAAAGTACTTTATTCCGGCTAATGTTTTAGAAGTTATATCTTACTTTCGGCCCGGTTTTCGAGTTGATAAAATGACCATTACTGTAGAGGTAGGAATATGTAAAAATAGATTAAAAATTGTATTAAAAACACTATTAAAATCTAAACTTTTAATAAATTATGCCTTGGTAAATTGTGCCCTAAAAATATTCCTATATATAAAACCTTTAAACTTCGAGTAAACGAAATATTATAAGATAATCGTAATCATTAACGTTTTATTACATCAAAATTTTATTTATAGAAAGTTAAATTTTATCAATAAATATTCAAGAAATTGTACTGTATATTATTTTGACCTTATAAATATTCTCCTGCTAAGCCACATAAAATCTGTAAACTAAATTACTGCAAGTGCCGCGAGTTATTTTGTCTTTTTTCATGAGTTGCACTTTTCGAAACTTATTCGAAAATACGTAGAAAATTATTTAATAAATTCTACCTTTTTACACTGAAATACGTCATCTGCATTTGTCAGCGAATTAATTAATGTTTATACGCTCGTTCATTCTAGAGTAAACACAAAAAATTAGATTTTCTTAGTCGTGTGAAAATCTCCAGCATTATTTCAGAATCTTTATTGTTTGTGTTTTCATAGTATAAAATATTCGGGCGAAATATAAGTTTCTCAAGAAGAAACCAAAGAAAATTGTAGTCTTAAAGTTTTAAAGTTGTTGTTGACAGTAAATAATTAAGAAACGTTGCTTGATGTTAAGAAGAAAGTACTCGAGATACTGTCACAGAAAATTTTTTTCAAGTATAATTAGCTATGTACATAATTAGTATTATCAAATTAGGCGAAGTGTAAATACATATTTGCGCTTACCATTTATTTTTTCTTTTTAACTTCTCTTGCTTTTCGTTTAAGAATTAATTAAAAAAGAATACGGAATTAAAAATGAACAATGAAAAATCAATACTTTTAATTAAATATTACATTGTTTTCTTGAATGCAATTTGGCAAATCAAAATAATATTACAATACCACAATGATTTAATGATTAAATAATCATTTGTTAATAATTTTATAATTAAATTGCTAAAAATACTTATTGAATAAAAGAACATTATGTATTGAAAGATTATTTAAATATTATATATTCAAAAATAATTTTTTTTGTTAATATTAATTATCAGAACTAATATTTACAAATTTTTTATAATACTATTGATTCTTCATAAAATAATAAAGAAAATCATAATTATTATTAAAATTATTGAAGTAAATCAACTTATCAAATTTTATATATATCGTTCGATGTCGCTTAAAATTTTCTATGATATTAAAAAGCAAATAATTAAATTTTCAACACTGTTTTAATTCATCTTACAATTTATCATCTGAACTGTCTTGTATTTTATTGAATAATTTACAGTCTCCTAATTACTGTAAGTTTGGTTTCAGATATCGTAAAAGTAGTTTTAGTAGATTTTTGGGTGATTTTCTTCGTTAATATAATTTTTTTGCTTCATTATGTAAACATTAGGTGAATTTTTAGTCTTATTCTGTAACAAGTCTAAGAAATATATTCAGGAAATGAAGTTCTTAAAGTTGCAAACTTTTACAAACGGCCTATTTTTGCACAAAATATTTCATGTATTGAAATGGCAACATTTTTTCGTGTCAAAAATCTATACCAACATTGTTATAACTAAATTATGATAAAAAAATCTCGTGAATCAGACGAAAAGTAATCAAACATTGAGCTTTCTGAATGCTTTTTAAAATCATTCTCCGAGATCTTCAGTGGCTCACTCGGTAGAGCGATGGATTCGCAACCCGAGGATCCGAGTACGAATCCCGCTCTCGGCAAAGCACCTCTGTATGTTACATGTGATTTTTTAATAAATATACTGAGAAATCTCCGTCGCTAATTAACATCGCAATGATAGCATAAATACAGCGACGTTAAATAAAATTTAAAAAAAAGGGCATATTTCAATACAAATTTGATAAATGTATTTTTTTTGTATGTAATTTAATGTATCGTAGAGTGAAGGCTAAATATTTTAAATTAGTGTACAAGGTTTCGTTGAAGTTGACTGACTTGATTGCTATACATATATTTATTTTATTCGAGGAGCTTAATGAAATGTGTTCATGGATGATGACAGAAGGTATGCGAATTTTTTCATGAATGGGGCTTCTTCAGGGAAGTTTTACCTTCACCCACTCAATTTCTTCTTCTTATGTGGGCTATCTTACGAGCATGATTTCTTTCAAAGATAGAAAGTTTAATAAACAAAAAGATGCTTTTGATCAAAAAATAAAATACAATTCAATTGAAAAAAAAAACGCGAATGCAAAAAAAAAACGCTGCCAACTGATTTGGTTCTATGTTTTCTTATAGAGATCGTTGAATTTGAAAAATTTATTAAATGTATTTTATTCTTTGAATCTTTTATTAAATATTTTATATGGATAAAAAAAATATTACATTATGATACGTATAACCTAAGTGGCACTTTAGTTGCAAATGTGCATTATTTAAGCTTTTTGAACACATTTTTTTTGAATCGCAATGTTTTAACCTCAGCATTAATGTTTCTAGTAAAAGCCTTCTATAGTAACTAGTTCCAAAGCTGTTCAAAAGCTAATCCAAATTTTTTACGGAAACTTCATAATTTAGCCGGGATTGCTCACAACTTTGAAAAAATTGAGCGCTGGACAAAACATACACGATTTATTTCATAAATTAATAAAAGAAAACATATCCCAAATTTAGAAGAAAATCCCATATCCCCTCATATTATATCAACGACATGACTAATTGCTCTTAGCTTCACATATTACATTAGTATTGACTTTAGTTTTACTAGTATTACATGTATTTATAATTGGTATTTAATTTGAAAAATATTAATAAAAAGGGCTGCGATAATCTACGTCTTATTATTATCTATAAAAACTTATTACAAAATATCTCTGAAATAGAATTATTGCTAATCATACGTTTTTGACCTAAGTAAATTTGGCATCATACTGTAAAAAAGTACTATTTAGATAACGGATAAACATTACTTAAGTGCAAATTTAAGTCTTGCAGTGCTATACAAAATTTTTCAATTTCAACTTTTTCTTTAAAAATAATTATAAAATTTTAAAAATATGTAATGCGTGAAAAATTATGTAAAATTTTAATTGACTGAGAAAAAAAAATTTATATGCAATATTAACGAAACTAAATAATTTTGGAAATATAAAGAAAATATTCGGATAAAATATTTAAAAATATATCGTATAAAAATGTCTTCTGCATGAAAGATTGCTTAAGCTTTTAATATAACGAGAATTTACATAAAGTTAATAAGTCTCAATTTATTTCCAGAATATTAAAAAATATCTAATTAAGGTACGTAAACTGAAGATCTATATTATATATCGTTCACATTATGTTTTGGATTGAAAATTATATCAGCTTACACTCAAAGTAATAAAAATTTTTATTAAGATATTAACTAATATGGCTTGATCAGAGATTTAACGAATGGATTTAAATGAGCTACGTTTTCATATTCTTAAAAAACTTGAAAAAAATATTGATAAATTCACTTTTTTTGGAAATATAAGGGATTGAATAAAAATATTTGAAGAAAACAAGATTTGTAATTTTTAATTATTGAAAAATTTCATGGGAACACGTATTTAATGAAAATATGTCAAATGTTACTTAAGTCAGCAATAATATGGATCTTTAAATGTTCTAATGTGGTTGTTGCCTCTTTCTATTATAATAGTATATTATTCACCTAGGGAGTAAAAACGAAAAATGTCTTAAATCGTATGTTAAATGTCACCCGAGCCGAAGGCGAGGGTGACAAACATACGATTTAAGGGATTTTTCATTTACTCCCGTGGAGAATATACGATTTTTTTACACAGGCAGCGTACAGTGGGTACCTTACTTTTCGCTGGGAGGGAGTAAAGTACCCACTGTACGCGCCCTGTGTAAAAAAAAAATATTTTTACTATAATATATATTTCAATTTTTTTTTGAAGCTTTAATATAACATCATAAATAAGTTGTTAAAATTGTGAAATGTGCAGCGCTTATACATGAATAAAGAACCTTAAAATAATAGCTTTGAAATATAAAATCTTAATTTCAAAGCCACGTGTCCTAAAATTTTAACTGTCTTTATGAAGCTATATTAAAATTGCGAAAAAAATTTGAAAGTATTCTGATGTAAAGTTTTGATATGATATAAAGATTTAAGTGTCTTAATTTGTTATCATTAATTGAATACTGGTAGGGGACATTTAAAATTTCTGGTTAACTTATTGAATTATTCATAAGATTATGATAGTATAAATTGAGTGATTAAATTACAAATTAAACGTTTAGGCTTTAATTTAAATATTAATTTATCGCTTTTATGTATATAGATGTGAAATTTTAATAATATATTGGCTTGAAGGTAATAAAAATTTATAGTTGTTCAATAAAAAGTATTTTTGCAATGTATTTAAATGAGAAATTTATTATTGAATAAGTAAAAAAAAGTAAAATATTTTTTTACAAAAAAAAATATTTTTTATATATTAAAGTTTAGAATATTCCTATACGTATCATAACTATTGAATCCTATTTGAACCATTGAAAAGATCAGAAGTCACGAAAAGTAAAAAAGTTTATAGGCAGCTCTGCGCGTGGCTCTGAATACAGTTCGATCCATTACATAGTTGCTAATAAAAAAAATACGACTTTTTGTTTGGACTGAAACTTTTTCCATTTCACCAATTTTTTTTTTTTTTACTCAAACTCCTTTTACTTGTTTTTTTGTAAAACCTTTAAAAAAATGTGTTATTAATCGCCAAGTATTATTAACTTTTCTTATTATATTTGATTATTTTAAAAATGAAAATTTTATAAATTGAAATCTCAAGTTCATTTTAAAGTAAAGATTCAGAACTAGATAATTCGCTTGTTCCTTGGCTATTCGCAACTGACTCCGGCATGTAATAGATTACAATTGATGGATCACGAGGTATTAGGGGTGCCGGGGGAGGAATCTCGTGCTCAGGGGGATTTGCTAAAATTACGCATATAAGAAAGAAAATTCCTATCAATGCACTTTCTACCCAAATTATAGTTGAAGCCTTGGTATCGGGGGAGAACAAAAGAGCAATCAAAGCGATAAACAAAGCCACTAAACTAGTGCATAATGCTCTAAAAACGTATGTTATAGTACGCATTTTTTCAAATCGTTTGTATTTTGTATTTTAAACGAACGAAAAATTATAATAGAAAGAGACACGCGAGAGGTTCGTACAAGCATATATATGCTATTGTCGAAGATAAATAGCTTGCATATTAAAAGACGCGCTCTAGCGGATAAATTGATAACTTGTAACTATACTGTGTATACATTTCACAATAATAAAATATTTTCTAATTAAAATTATGATTAAATATAAAATAAAAGGAGAGTTATATATCAAAATGTAAAATAATATGTTGATATTATATCAAGTTAGAAAAAAAGAAATTATTATATGTAAAAAGAATGCATTTTAAACCAGGATTAATTATATGCTTAATAACGTTGTTTCAGCTCGTGAAACTAATATTTCAAGTTTGGATTTAGTTAATTAAATAAAGTTTGTATATAAAAATTAAATTATTTGATTTTTATACAGTTTGATAAAAATAAATAAATATAAGGACGGAAATCTTTTGAAATTAGATAGGGATATAATTTATATGTAATCTATATTGAATAATATACCGATCAATTTTTCATGTTATTTTGATCAAAATAAATTAAAAAAGAATCAAGGACATCCTTTGTTAGATTTATACTTTTTTCTAGCTGCACGTGCAGAGATTATATTTAAGCACTAATTTATGTTTGTATGAAAACCAAATACAGCTATTTAATCACTAAACATTCAAATGTACATAGAAAATAAATTATTTTATTTACAAACTTGACATAATTGTAATTAAAATTATCATTTCAAAGAATAAGTTTACGGCTCTGATAAAAATATTTCTTTTCTCTGTATTTTCTCACTTCAAAGCCAATATTAATCTGTATGAAATACATATATACATACATATATATATATATAGAATAGAATAGAATAGAAAGAAATTACAGTGCTCTTTAAACAAAGGATGATTGAAAACTTCATTAATTAAATTTGAAATTTACCTTTAATATATAGAGCACGCTTTGATATCAAATATTAAATTAATATCCATAAAAGCTAATTATAATGATGATTATGATTATGCAATATTTTCTCAATTATATAACTTCATTAATACGTAATCAAATTCTAATTCTGGACAAAAACGCCTCCAAATAGAATTAAATAGAAAAACAAAAATAAATTGATTACCCAACGAATTCTATTAAGATTTTCGTACAGCAATTCGTTGGAAAGTTATACACAAAAAAAAGTTTCCCTTTTCTTTATTTTTTCCTTTTTTCTTCTTCTTCTATCGTTGACAACTGAAAGTGATAAATTTTCTTGAAAAGAAAAAGGGACACGAGGTCTGACTTACTTTGTTGGGGTGACAATGTGCAGAAAGAAAATGAGTTTCCATAGTATGCGTGGTCAGTAACTGATGAATATTTCAATTCAGGATACGAAAAGTTACTTTTCACTTGCATTATTGATATCGGGTCGTATATAGCAATTGAAGGACTTGTTCTTAACAACGGTAAAGTGAAAATTTAAACGTTTCAATATTGTAGGAAGAACGGTAATTGGAAGGTGTACGATGTCAAAGCTGATTAAAGGGTTACTTTGATTGATTTGTAAAGTAATATCGTATTTAGAAGATAAGTAATGATAGAATCAATTGCTTAATCAAAAGATTAAATTTAATGTTCGATTTTAATATTAGTCAGATGGATGATGTTAATAAAAATTAATTAGATCGATTTTTGGGTTTGGTTTGCACGATATTTCATTTTTAATTTGACGCAAACAGAATTAAATTATTACATTATAATTAAAAATTTTGTAATTTTGTTTTTTTCATCAATTATTCATCTTGATTACGTTTCAAAGGTTTTAAAGGTTGTGAAATGAGTTCTTCTCATAAAATAATGTGAAACTGCATTTTTTATGACGTTACATTAATGAATTCTGTAATAAGGACATTTAAGAGTTTATGTTTATTTTATATTGCGATATTAAAAATATAAGTACGGGTGTAAAAACATTTTTTTTTATTTCCACGGAGTTTTACACCTTTCGAAGATTAAGAGCTTTTATCGCATTCATATTCATAAAATTGGGTTACACGTTATGTAGATGGCAATGTTAGTGTTTTATTTATTTTTAACTAACACTATTTTATATGAAATTCGAAGAATTTTCGCTTTTTTGTGAACGATGATTAGTGATACTAAAAATTAAATTTATTAAAATAACATTGCAAAAGTATATTTTGGGTAATTATAAATCTAAATAATCCATTTTTAGAAAATGTTTGTATACTTTTTTGCGTGCACGTGCGTATATGTGGGCGGATGTGTTTGCTTTTATGTGTTTGGAGGTGGGTGTGCACGCGCGTCTGATTTTATCTTTATATCTTGAGGAAGGATTAACTGATTTTGATTTAGAATAATTTTTTTTTACGAAGATAGTAACTAAATCTTATTTTTATACTTTATTTGATATCAATTTGTCAAATTCTGAAAATTATTTTTTCTCACATGAGTATATTTTAAAAGCCTATCGTCAACTTTTTCCTGTATAAAAAAATCTTATTTTCTTATAATATATAAACGTTGTAACTCTGGAACTGTGTATTATATAATTTAATAAGATATCAATTGATTATTCATGGATTGTAGTATATTTAACTAAATTTTCAAAGTCGTATTGGCTTTATAATTTTGCAAAAACAATTTCTGTAAGAATAACATTTTTCTGTAGTTCTTCTAGAGTTCATACACTCATTAGAAAAGTTTTTATAATTCATAAAGTATTTTATTTTATTTCATAATTTAAATGCGTTTTAACCAAAGAGAAAAAATAATTATGTTATTGAAATAATTAATGTTTATTTTTAAGAATATTAAATTTCATTTAATTAATACGCTTGAAATACAAATAAAATAATAGATATTTGTGTGAGTCAACAACCTTTTTCTAAATTCACGCTACTATTAATTTAACATTTTGAACTATTTATTTTTCAAAAACTAACAAAATGATGGAAAATTCAGTATAGCAAAGTATTTTATTTTACCCTACCAAATCCATTTCAGATTATTACTTGTTCGATTGTTATTGACAATATGATACAAATATTGAAATACAAATTGTTTATTAGACCTGCATTATAACAAACATACCTAATTTTCTGTATATTGCGTATATCAATTATCTGATATTATTAGTGAAATAGATCTAATTTAAATTTTCATTTAGAAAAATAATTTAAATTATGATAAACAAAAATGAAATTTTTTAATAAATTGTTTGAATCATTACTTGTTATTAACATATATTTTTAAAAATCGTAAACTTCATAAGTGTAAAACCTTAATTAAAAATTTAGATATTTTTATCACTGCACTCAATCTTTGTCTACATCAATGGCTCTTCAAAAAAGTTCATTGCCGTGGCCAATCTTCTCTCCAAAAAAAAAATTTTAGGATCCATATATATGCACGTTTTTTTGAGTTGTATACAATCCGTGAACGATTATTTCCTTTGGACAAGATCCAACCCAAGTTGTATATACATTGAACTGAAACAGGATTCAATTTGCGCCGGAACTTAACAAATCTGAGAGAAAAATAATGCCAGGCTCGTGACCCCCTTTTTCTTGCCTTGTATGTATAAACGAAAAAAGTCAAAAAAAACGATAAGGATGAAAAGTAAAAGAAAAAAAAGTAAGAAGTGAAATTTGACTTTATTTTTCTCAGGGGATTATAATGAAGAGATTAAGGTTACATTGTGAATTTCGTCAAAATTTACGATTGGAGAAAAGGCGAAGGTTAGCTTGAATTTAGATTAGTGTTCTATAGTCTACAGCAGAGTATACGTGGATTTGGAAAATAATTTAAATTCAAGTATGATATTTGAAAAATTCCCTCAAAAATAGCATATTATGCAACCAAAGCGCAGAATAGATTATTCAAGCAGTCTATTTTACGTTAAAAGCAAACGTGTGGTGAAAGGCTTTATTTACAAAACGAGAAGTTTAATAATAAGTTGCAATTTAAAGGTGAAAATTATGAAAAGACTTGCGAAATTCATCTATATGAAAGAGTTGCATACATTATTCTTTAGCCCATGTTTGATTTTCATTTGTGTCCATTTGAAGTATGCGAGGATTTTCCTATTTTCAGACAGAATCGGGTTCTTTGCATATACCAAACAGACTTGAGAAACCATAATTTGCACTTATAATTTCAATTTTGATTAACATATTTCCATAATCAAAATGATGAAATCTTTGTTTCAGGACTTCTTTCAATAATCCTTAGTTTCCGAATCATTCGTTTATCTTTATATATTCTTCAAAAACTAAATACAATTAAAATAAATTTTGAAATGTGTGCTCGATTATTTTGTTTTTAAAAACATATATTATAAAAAAGAAAATTATTTTTTATACTTAAAAGAGTTTTTATTATTTTAATTATTTTTCGCTATCATAATTTTCAAATTGTAACTTCGTTGAGATTCTTCAACTCTCATGGCGCAAAATACAGTTATAGCAGCTGTTACTTTAAGGTTTTTTTTTACAAAACTTGACACAGGCTTTGCCTTTAACTTGGACCGCGAACTTCTCGTTTTGTAAATAAAGCCTTTCCACGTACGTTGAAAAAATATATTATCGGAGGGATACGATCTTTCATTAAGTATTCATATTTAGAAAAATATACTATTTTGTCATTTTAACTATAATAATTTGGTTATTAAACGAATTAAAAAGACAAAAATTATAGAAATTTAGTAATTCAACGTGGGCTGTTACGGCAAAAATAACATTTATGCTTATACTTGGTAATAAATAGATTTTTATAAACCAAAAATGAAATTGTAAATTTTTTTATTACAAATTTAAACTTTTCGATAATGTATGGTGCCATCCGATAAAAATTTTTACTTTTTTTACGTCGTTATATTTATACTATGCTAGTTTTGCGATGCTAATCAGCGACGGAGTTCGTAAGTATGTTTGTGAACAAAGCACAGCTCATGTGACGTACAGTTGTATTTGTATCAATCGGCTGCCGAGAGCGGGATTCGAACTCAGGACCTCGAGATTACGAATCCAATGCTCTACCGACTGAGCCACTAACCGACTCTGTTATCAACCTTATTATATTATATACAAATTTTATAATATAAATTTAATTTAATATATTTAAAATTCTTCTCATTTTCTCATTCAATCCAAAATATCAATATTTGCAAATCCGGCATTTCAATAGTCAGTAACCAAAATTTAAATAGCCAAGAATAGACAAATATGAAGAGACAAATACTGTAGATAAAAAAAGAAAATCTTTAAAGCTCTTCAAATCTTTGAATCAACTCAATGCATAAAATACTCAAACTAAGGCATATAACCAGATTGATTAAAACGTTGATGGTATAGAAAGAGCCTTTATTTTCTGCCTTCTAATCTACCAAGATTGATAAGATAAAAAAAAAAGTAAAATGAGTTTTCTTCTTTCTTTCTCAAGTATGGAAATGATGCAACTTTTGTAAAAAAAAGAGAAAAGAAAAAAAAACTGAAAACGTTCGCTTGTATGTTAGTTTAGTAAGATGAGAGAATTTTTTTTATTTTTTCAGACAAATATTTTCACAACGGATTTAGGAATACTTAATATATATGTATATAGAATTTGTTTGCGCGGGACTGATAAAAGTAAAGCTATCAAGGATCAAAATCTCTTCGACTTTATGTGTTTTATAAAAAAATACCATAGATTATATTCTTTACAATCTTATCTTAGAATTATAAATATTGGTTAAATAAATATTTGAAAGGTTAATCTGTAATTAAATGCTTTTTTTGCCTTCAAAATTAGCATCAAAACACTAATTGTATGAATATCATCAAATAAACTATAAGCAAGAATATTATTCATGCCATATTAAGCGAAGAAAATAATTTTTTCAAGAATCTAGGTTAAACGAGCAAAGATAGAGAAAATATTAAAGTTAATAAGAGAATAACAATTTTGTGTACGTAAAGCAAAAGAGCAACATGGAAAAAGTTTGGTTAAACGTTGACGTCATAAACGTAATTGTTTCATCTATATGCATGTATGTTGATACAAGTTAAACTTATAAGATATGTGTGTTTAAATTTGTTGTAGACTTTATACTTACATAGTACGCCACTTATGAACTCTTTATGTTTACAAGATATCTGTACCGATTTAGTTACTAGTTGTTGTAACATTAATTGGAAATACATATTCAGTTAAATTTTTATTTTAGTTAATCATATTTAATAAATTCTTAAAGGAAAATTATGATTATATAGAATGAGATATGATTTCTTTCACAGAAAATATAGTAATCGCAGGAAAAATAATTTTTGAAGAATTATTAAAGAAATATGTTTCAACGAAATTTCAAGAAAATAAGTATCGCTTTGCTACGATTAAATAAAACATTCAAGAATGTTAACGATGCAATATACAATAACAGAATAAATACAGTTACCAACAAACTTGATAGAAATTTTGTCTTTAGTGCGATAGGCCTGTGATTTGATTCTTTACTTGTGAGGTTTACCATCTGTTTTTATAAATTTATTATTAGATTTTTCAAACGATAAAAGTTCTTAACAACTTCAAAGTTTATTTTTTTAAGTAAATACTACGTATAAATTTATTAGTTAAAAAAATTCGATTTTATTAATATTTAATTTATTCATTAACAAAGTAATAATAAAGATATTATGGCATATATTTTTGATAGTGTGCAGAGTAACTATTGTTATTTTCTTCTATAAAAATCTTTCTCTAACTTTGACATTTAAGTAACTATATCATCTTCCCAAATAAACTTTACTGTATATCTGTATAAATGAATGATCATATTTACGCGTGCACGTAAAGAATTAACACTAAAATTATTTAATAAAATTACTTTTTTTAATTTATAAGCGAATTAGCTACAACACAGTCTTTATCTTAAAAAAAAAAAATCATTACACGATTTTTGATTTATTTGAAATATTTACAAAAATGGTAATTAACAATATTCAAATAAATTGAAATTAATATTATTCAAATAAAAGCAACTAAATGTATGAATAATGCATGAGAAAAAAATGACACAAGAATTCATATTTTTCAAACAAATGAACGAGATATTATTTTAAAATTACAAGTGTGCATGACGCAAAGTTCAAAAATTACCATTTAAAATACGATCATATCAAGTACACTGCTACAGATTTGAATATGTATTTATGCTCTGCTTATTGGAATATGAGAAGAAATGGAGATGAAATTATGAAAAAAAAAGAATCAGATGTGGAATAACAAAGAGAACCTTTTGTTTACTTTTTATTCCTTTAATTTCCGAGTACGAAAAAATTACATTTTCTGTCTAATTTTCGCTTTGTAATGTACAGAGTTTGCATTCAGCAAATACAAAATTTTTTTATGAAAATGAGAACTTTTTTGTGGCGTATGTTGAAACATTGAAACGCCCAGTGTAAAATATTTAAAAATGTAATATGAAAGAAATAAAATTGAAATAATTCAGTTTCCACGTATTATTTTCAATTTTGATACATAAAGAAGATTTTGGGAAAATTGTATTTCATATCAATTATTTAAATTTCGGCTAAGGTAACATGTAATTCTATAGAATTAAAATACAAATCAATTTTATTCAACTGCAAGAAAACTAATAACGAAAGAGTGCAATCAAAAGGTTTTGCTCTTTGTTTTTACAGACAATAATTTTACTTCGTAAACGAAACAATAAACAATAATAAGTATTAAGATTAATTAATAACTTTATATCATTGTATATTGTATCATTGTTCGTTTGTTATATTATTTTATTGTGAATATCATATTGTGACGATCAATGTTAAAATTTTATCATTAAACTAATCAGGAAAGTCCATAACTCTGAATTACGAATTTGACTATGTTTGAACTAAAACAGAAAAAAAATCAAGTCCACTTTTTAGTAGCTCGTCCAAAAATCTTTATAATCTCAAATATAGTTTTAAATTGTAATATTCTTGGAATCACTATGATAAATATTTATGTTAAAAAATATCACATACGCAAACACACACATATACGTAACGATTCACATGCGCACGCAAATACACATATGTATACACATATATAAAGAAAAAAAATACTACATTTATTTAGTATCTTCCATAGTTATATAATTGAAATCAATTTACGTGCATACATATATTTAACTGAACTTTTTATTATAATTAATAATAAACTTTAATAAGAATTATATTTATAATAATATAATCACTAAATAATGTACATAAAAACAAAAAAAAAATCGTAGAATGTCAATTAAAATCTTCTTTCGCACTTTTTATCCTTATCAACACGGTGTCTTTACGAGCGGCGAGTACTTACAGAGAAAAAAAAGAGAGAGAGCAAGTGGGTTTTGCTATCGTCACGACAATTAACGAACGCTTGGACGACGATTAATTATCGACTTGTTCCACCCTAAGCTGATGGGCCATTTAAGAGCCCGCGTGTCCCTTTTCCTCTTCTTTTTTCTTCTTCTTTCAGCAAGTTCAATGCGTTTTTTTTTTGCAACATCATGCACGTGCTCGTAGATGTCACTTACATATATATGTATATACACTAACGTTTAGTTGGATATATTAATGTTTTGTTCATTTATTTCTTCGTGATAATGATTGTCGTTTGTATGATTTATTGTTATTATATTTGTATTTGCGTGTCGGTAGTCTTTTTTGCTAATACTGCAATTAATAATTTTATTAAATAATATACGTAACAAACGAATAATAATTTTATCACGTAATCTTTTTTCTTAGATATACTAAATTAAATTTATTTAATGAAATAGTTGTTTCATGAATTGAGACAAAAAATTTTAATTTTCTGTTTCATTAGAGTTAAATTATATGAGGTCAACCATGGCTCAGTCGGTAGAGCAATGGATTCGTAATCTCGAGGTGTCCATAGTTCGAATCCCGCTCTCGGCCTATTAATACAAGCATCACTGTACGATACATGTGCTGTGTTAAACACACTGACGACCTCCGTCTCTAATTAACATCGCACTGATAGCATAAATACAGCGACGTTAAATAAAAAAAAATATCAAATATTTCAAAGTTTTGTTATCTTTACATGTTGGTTTAATATAAATCGATTACTAAAGATTTCTTTACAATGAATTTATTAATAAATATTTGTAAAAAATCTTATAAATTAAAAAAAGATTAAATTATCATGAATTTTTTTTGTGATAAAAATATATTACTATTTTGGAAAGATTTCATATTTTGATATTAACAAACTGCTACGACTTCTTTTGTATTTCATCAAAATTGTACATTTATTAATTTCACAATAAAACTAGAATAAAACTAGACTTCAGCGTTAATAAATAATCATTTATCTACCCTGGAAGAAAATTGACCATATTGTAGGCATAATTGCTGGTCAACAAATGTTAAAATGGCACTTATCTAGAAATTCTAGAAATGATATAAAAAAAATTTCTAGATAAGTGTCATTTTAACATGCGTTGACCGACAATTATGCTTAAGATATGGTCAATTTTCTTCCAGGGTATCAATAAGAGTTGTTGATAAAAAAAAATCGACAGCACTTTGTTGACAATGAAAAATAAACATTTTTGGTTCGCTCGATATTCTATAAATTTATTACTGATTTAATTATCAGAGAGGGTAATAATATTAAATCTTTTTTTTCAGATAATATCAAAATTTTTACTATTTTTAGCTTCTTTTTTAGTACAGTACGTGACTTCATTTTAAACACTTGTGTAAATAATGTTTCTTAAATATTGATTTGAGTTCACTTCAGAATATTAGCTCATTTCTTTTCTCAAAATGAATCTAAAACTTTGTACGTTCTTTTATATTTATTTATCAGATGAAATGTTAATTTTTTCGTGAATTTGAGAATACAGCAACAAATTTTATTTATTTAAAAAAGACGATAAAATATGAATTAAAAATTTTTTAAATAATTCATTGATAAAAATTAAGCAGTATAATTTTAAAAACGATTTTTATTTAAAATGTTACTTAATTTTGAATGATTGTAAAAAAATTTTAATAGGGATTTCATACGAGTCTCGATGCTTTTTATGAATACAAATGAATTGAATGGTAATAATATATTTATAATATAAGAATAAGGTAGAGCTATGGTACACATATTTAAAAATATGAATAAAGAATCAGATAATTTTATTTATGTGGTTTTTATTTATTTAATACCTTTTTAATTTTTTACATAAAAAATAAAAGAAAAATTAAGTACAAAAATTTTATGTATAAGAATCTTGCAAAATAATTAAGCTTAAAATATTTAATTTACAAAAAGTACAAAGTTGTTTGGAGAGCTGGATGGACAGGTTGTTGCAGACATTGTGATGTAAAGTAAGCAAGTTTATGAGCATATTGGCATGGAGCTGGTACTCGTACTGTGCCAGTAAAATTAAAGTACATATGACACAATTTAAATGTTAAAATCTGCATTCTATCACAAGTAAGGCCTGTATTATCGTGAATAACATTATACGCTGTAGGTGTTACAGTTCCCTGTCTTACATTTTGAGACACGATGAAATAGTCATATTTCAACGGATCTGTTACTACATCATCAACAACAGTACCCGGAGTGGGATTTTTGCCATTCATAAAAAATCTAGTGTTGATGCGTTTAGTTACGATAATAAATGCAAGTTTAAATTTATCATCGCCGCCATAAATTGTACTAAGCCTCTTTTTTATTTCATTTACTTCATATTCGTAAACAAATGGAACTTGTCCTTCACCTACACCATCTCGGAAAATGATGATCCGACTTGGTAGCTTACCATTGACGATTCTAAATTTTTCAACAGCCTGGTTTACATGCAGTGATAAATCATTTGAAAGTTCCTCTCCCGAACTATGTTGGCTTACAGCGCTAAAATAGCGGCTGAAATGTGGATCAAGTGAAGCAACCATTGCTCCATAATCTCCACCTGCTTCTTTACTATGACAAACATCAAATCCAACGACCATTAAACCTGGTAAGAGTGAGCTAAGTTGCACCTGCCAAGGTATGCCACCAAGTTTACAGTTCATCTGAACTAAAATTTTGCTGCACACTGCTTGCATCATCGAAGGTGATTTTTGTTGTAGCGAGCGTGCTAAAACAACTTGACTTGGAATAGGTCGATTCACGCATAGTGTTTTCTTGATTGCCGCATATCTATCTAGTTTATTATTTGTCAATATGCAAAGTATAAATTGCGGATTCTTTTTATCCGTTATTTTAGTTAATGTATCTACATAATTATCGAGTCTATCATCTGAAATTACTTGAAGTCTAGGTTCTTGTACTTGCATTTTCATTTTGCTCGCTGCATTAAGCATTGCTCCAATAAAATGCTGAAAATAAAAGAAATATTACTTATGGTTATGTTTTAAATAGTTTTATCAATAATTAATAATAATTAATAATTAATTATTATTCTACATTCATAGTCAAAGTAATTACCTTGGCGTGATCGGCTGTCCTTGAAGGGACCACAACTATCCAGTCATTTATGGAAGCACTTTTAACGGCTGTATTATCTAGAAGATTAAAGTTCCAATCACAGAACTTTGGTTTGATAGAATTATTGTTTCCAAAATAAACTTTTTCGACTGGTAGTATTCTAGCTGGCACTTGAATAATATCAGTATCAAGTTCGAAGTTCCACTCTTGAAACTCCTTATTGACTTCAGCAGAAGACGTCAATCGTTGATTAAATTGCATTAATCGCTCGATTCTTGCTGCAGGCCCAATTCTCGTATATTCTGAAACTGCTTTCATTAAACGAAAATCACATCTCATTTCGTCCGTGAAGCCAGTGCTACGACATAATTCAGGAATCAAATAGATTAGTTCTGGTTCGCCAGCTCTGCGTTTTCGTGCTGTGGACCTAGATACTAAAAGCGGTTGCCTTAAATCCCTTATAGTTATTTGATATTTCTGCTTGTAATAAGTGGCATATGACATATCAGTTCCATCGCGCATTTTGAAGGTCTTGGATGGATTCATTTCAAAGTCAACATCATCTACTTTATATGTTCGATTATTGTAATCTGTTAAGACAATGACCCCAATTACAGTATTTGTAAAGATTATTTTATAATCACGCTGATTTCGCTGGTAGCAATCTTCTAATATACTCAACACTGTTTGATTTCTCATCACTTTATGAGAAATTTCTGCACACATAAGTACGCCACTATCATGTTGTCGAATTGATGTAACATATCCTGGCCATAATTCGAGTTGATATTCTTTAATTTCAGCTCTGCATTGAGCATCGTAATAATTTCTACCAACCAGCTGAAGGTTCAAGTGTTCTAAACCTTTTCTTACTAGAAGATTAAAGAATTGAAGATAGTGATAATCTCCCTCATTAAATCACCAACAAGGCGAATTTCGATAATTACCGCTTGTTTGTCTTCAGTTAATGATTTCAATTCCAAAGGCTGTAAATAAAATAATTTATGTTAAAATGATGTCATAAGGTATGATTCATACATAGTTACCAACATTGCAGTTTCCGAGTTTTTTATTTCTATTAAAATTTTCGGAAATATCTCTATATTATTAGTCAACATGGAAAGTTGTAACATAGAAATATATTTGAAAATTTTGAAAACTGTAATGTCGTTATTTTACACTCTCTTAAAAAGGTTCTGTTAGTAATTATGATTGACTTGCAAAAAAATTTTATAAAAATACTATTTATACACACAAATATTTTTTCAAATTTAAGTTTGTAGAATATTTTTGTAAAACATAAATAAATATTTTGATGTATGTCTGAAATACACACCTGAGGTAAAGGGTTGCTTGTATATAAAACTGATCCGTCAAATACAAAAACTCCAAGTTTTGCCTTATGTCCACGCACTAGAGCTTTGCGAACCGCAGTTCTTTCTTCTTCGGGAGAAATATCCACTCTGTATTGATACAAACACCAATCAGTTTTGCTCTTAAGTTTAAAATAATTAGATTGTAACATTATTTGTTGTCCAGTTGACCCTGCAAATAATTAATATTTTAGATGAATTATTCCTATCCTTATTATTATTTTAGTTTCTATAAATACATATTTCTTTTAACTGAAACTTACCTTTCTTTGAGGTTTGAGCTTCGACGGGACAAGTTGCTAATTCACTGACAAGTTCTTTTCTTTTTTTTTGAACTACGGGTTTTGGTATAACTGGAACCAATGGTAGATCAGATATTTTATCTTGTACAGTTTTACCTCCTCTCTGGTTTCCAAAAGAGCCCCCCCTACCACGACCTCTTGATTCATTTATGCCATTATTTGCCAATCTTTGATTATAAGATTGCCCGCCTTGGTTAGTGTTTCTAGGCTCGTGTTTAGCATCAACCATGTTCCTATCATTATTTGCAGTTCTGTATCTCTGGTTATTAAACGATTGGCCACCTCGATTATGATTCTTAGATTCGTGCATAGTGCGAACGATATCTCTTTCATCACTGGCAGGTCTAGATCCATGACGGTTATGTGATTGATAACCACCTCGGCCACGATTTGTTGATCTTGATCCATTATATGAAGCCATTTTTTATCTATAATAAAATTAGGATATCAATTATAAACAAAACAGTGGAAAATATTACTATTGTTAAATATTTTTAAGATGTAATAGCTTATTAACATTCAACTAGAATATTTATCCTTTGATATACTCACAAGTCAAGAAGAACTCAGAAGTCACAGAGTCAAGTATTATATTAAAATTGCTAAAAGCTTAGAGCAAACTAGTCACTCGATGTTGTCTGATGTCAATTCAGAAACAGAATGGTGAATCAGGCTTAGATGTCAAAATTTATAGGAAAATATGCAGGTATATTTGCAATATTTTTAATCCCTGATACTCCCATTTTTAATCCTCTTGCAGTTTACTTAGATGGTTTAAATAATACGGATAATCAGATACTTTTCTCTCTCCCCTCTCCATATATCCTAATCTCTATCATTCTCGTAAAGTTAATCCTTCAATAAAAGGTATTAAATTTTTCCATTTTTATTTTTGCTTTGAAACAAACTGTTTTTTTAACGTATATTTATATAATTATTTATAATTTATTTTATAATTAAATACGATTATACGTATGTACACTATAAAAAATTTTTTATAATTTCAACACACGTAAGTGTTACAGATGATACAAATTTGTATTTACAAATAATTTTTGTGTACTTTTAAGAGTAAAATTTTTAACACAAAAATCCATGAATAATACAAAATTTTGAATAACAATAAGTGTCACTTTTAAAAATTTATTTGTGTTAAAGTAGAGAGATTGAAATAATGTTTAGATAGCAAAGATCATCGAATAACTTTCTCATTTTTTTCTATGAATTTTAAATAAAAAGAGAGATATAAAGAAATTGAAGAAAATGGATAGATTGATGAATGTTGCAGTGCATCAATAAGTTTTGTATATATTGGGTAAATGAATAGCCAAGCGGGCTATAAACATTAATTTTTTTATTTACATTGCCTTTAAGTTGAATAATCTTCATAAATTATTGATAAAAAAATAATTACTTAGTAAAAAATTAATGTTTACACAGTAAAATTTACCTTAAATGTAAGGCATTTTTATTATATTTACAAAGAATTTTGACAAATCACACAATATTATTTACAGTGTAGTTACTATAACTTGTTAGAAAAATAATCGGATTAAAAAATGAGTATTGTTTAGTTTGGTTATATATTATAGTTCGTATTTTTTTATTTTTAAACAGCTATTGTTCAAAGTTTAACATTTTGAGTTACTAGAATAATGTAGAATCACCGAAATATTTGAATATACACCAATGTATCTTATACTTTTGATGCTAAATCTAGCCTGCTACATCAAGGAATTTTGATAATTTTTTTTAATTTTATATTTAACAGTTTAAAAAATTATTCATTCAAATTAATCATTATTCAATAAAGTGAATTGAAAAAATTTTTTTTTCGTTGGAATGTAATGAGATTTTGATACCTTTAAAATATTAACCCTTACAGTCACAGAAGCCGATATAATAACTATCTAATTTTCTTTTTTTTACCTCAATATTTTTGCAATATTATGCTTGATTCTTGGATTTTTTGTATTTTCAGATACACATAGCCTTACTATTTATAATGCTGATGATATTTTACAAATTTATAACTATTTGACCAAAAAGGAACATTATTTTCTCTGACAAATTTTTCTATTCCTCTTAAATTCAGAGATATTTATACATCGAAAAAAAGCCTTATTTTTAATATAAAATCTTATAACTCCGGTTTAAAAGGTCGAATCGAGACGTTCGATATTGCATTTTGATAGTCGAAATATAAGCTTTAAAATCTATTTAATTTTTTATTAATGTAACGATTTGTACTAAAATTGAACACTATTTTACAAAGTCAAAACAAAGTTAAAAAAAATTTCTTTTTAAACAAGAATAAGAGATACGAAAAAAATGTTTGTTCATATCAAACCAATAGTTTTTGAAAGAATTTCCAATAATCTTTCGAATCCCGTTAGAATTTTTAGGCTACGACCATTTTTTGCAGAGTTACATAACTTTTTAGATAAGTCGATTTTAGACGAAGGGGGGCAAAAGTAGCTCGGCGGCAGTGTACAATATGGCCTAAATCTTTTATTTTTTAAATTAATTTGATGATTAAATTTGAATTATCTCATGTGAAATCAATAATTTTATTTTGAATAATTTTATTTTTATATGCGTTATATGCTCATCAATTCACTCAACATCTTGTTCAATTCACTTTATTGAATAATGATTAATTTGAATGAATAATTTTTTAAACTGTTAAATATAAAATTAAAAAAATTATCAAAATTCCTTGATGTAGCAGGCTAGATTTAGCATCAAAAGTATAAGATACATTGGTGTATATTCAAATATTTCGGTGATTCTACATTATTCTAGTAACTCAAAATGTTAAACTTTGAACAATAGCTGTTTAAAAATAAAAAAATACGAACTATAATATATAACCAAACTAAACAATACTCATTTTTTAATCCGATTATTTTTCTAACAAGTTATAGTAACTACACTGTAAATAATATTGTGTGATTTGTCAAAATTCTTTGTAAATATAATAAAAATGCCTTACATTTAAGGTAAATTTTACTGTGTAAACATTAATTTTTTACTAAGTAATTATTTTTTTATCAATAATTTATGAAGATTATTCAACTTAAAGGCAATGTAAATAAAAAAATTAATGTTTATAGCCCGCTTGGCTATTCATTTACCCATATATCTATAAACTTATTGATGCACTGCAACATTCATCAATCTATCCATTTTCTTCAATTTCTTTATATCTCTCTTTTTATTTAAAATTCATAGAAAAAAATGAGAAAGTTATTCGATGATCTTTGCTATCTAAACATTATTTCAATCTCTCTACTTTAACACAAATAAATTTTTAAAAGTGACACTTATTGTTATTCAAAATTTTGTATTATTCATGGATTTTTGTGTTAAAAATTTTACTCTTAAAAGTACACAAAAATTATTTGTAAATACAAATTTGTATCATCTGTAACACTTACGTGTGTTGAAATTATAAAAAATTTTTTATAGTGTACATACGTATAATCGTATTTAATTATAAAATAAATTATAAATAATTATATAAATATACGTTAAAAAAACAGTTTGTTTCAAAGCAAAAATAAAAATGGAAAAATTTAATACCTTTTATTGAAGGATTAACTTTACGAGAATGATAGAGATTAGGATATATGGAGAGGGGAGAGAGAAAAGTATCTGATTATCCGTATTATTTAAACCATCTAAGTAAACTGCAAGAGGATTAAAAATGGGAGTATCAGGGATTAAAAATATTGCAAATATACCTGCATATTTTCCTATAAATTTTGACATCTAAGCCTGATTCACCATTCTGTTTCTGAATTGACATCAGACAACATCGAGTGACTAGTTTGCTCTAAGCTTTTAGCAATTTTAATATAATACTTGACTCTGTGACTTCTGAGTTCTTCTTGACTTGTGAGTATATCAAAGGATAAATATTCTAGTTGAATGTTAATAAGCTATTACATCTTAAAAATATTTAACAATAGTAATATTTTCCACTGTTTTGTTTATAATTGATATCCTAATTTTATTATAGATAAAAAATGGCTTCATATAATGGATCAAGATCAACAAATCGTGGCCGAGGTGGTTATCAATCACATAACCGTCATGGATCTAGACCTGCCAGTGATGAAAGAGATATCGTTCGCACTATGCACGAATCTAAGAATCATAATCGAGGTGGCCAATCGTTTAATAACCAGAGATACAGAACTGCAAATAATGATAGGAACATGGTTGATGCTAAACACGAGCCTAGAAACACTAACCAAGGCGGGCAATCTTATAATCAAAGATTGGCAAATAATGGCATAAATGAATCAAGAGGTCGTGGTAGGGGGGGCTCTTTTGGAAACCAGAGAGGAGGTAAAACTGTACAAGATAAAATATCTGATCTACCATTGGTTCCAGTTATACCAAAACCCGTAGTTCAAAAAAAAAGAAAAGAACTTGTCAGTGAATTAGCAACTTGTCCCGTCGAAGCTCAAACCTCAAAGAAAGGTAAGTTTCAGTTAAAAGAAATATGTATTTATAGAAACTAAAATAATAATAAGGATAGGAATAATTCATCTAAAATATTAATTATTTGCAGGGTCAACTGGACAACAAATAATGTTACAATCTAATTATTTTAAACTTAAGAGCAAAACTGATTGGTGTTTGTATCAATACAGAGTGGATATTTCTCCCGAAGAAGAAAGAACTGCGGTTCGCAAAGCTCTAGTGCGTGGACATAAGGCAAAACTTGGAGTTTTTGTATTTGACGGATCAGTTTTATATACAAGCAACCCTTTACCTCAGGTGTGTATTTCAGACATACATCAAAATATTTATTTATGTTTTACAAAAATATTCTACAAACTTAAATTTGAAAAAATATTTGTGTGTATAAATAGTATTTTTTATAAAATTTTTTTGCAAGTCAATCATAATTACTAACAGAACCTTTTTAAGAGAGTGTAAAATAACGACATTACAGTTTTCAAAATTTTCAAATATATTTCTATGTTACAACTTTCCATGTTGACTAATAATATAGAGATATTTCCGAAAATTTTTAATAGAAATAAAAAACTCGGGAAACTGCAATGTTGGTAACTATGTATGAATCATACCTTATGACATCATTTTAACATAAATTATTTTATTTACAGCCTTTGGAATTGAAATCATTAACTGAAGACAAACAAGCGGTAATTATCGAAATTCGCCTTGTTGGTGATTTAATGAGGGGAGATTATCACTATCTTCAATTCTTTAATCTTCTAGTAAGAAAAGGTTTAGAACACTTGAACCTTCAGCTGGTTGGTAGAAATTATTACGATGCTCAATGCAGAGCTGAAATTAAAGAATATCAACTCGAATTATGGCCAGGATATGTTACATCAATTCGACAACATGATAGTGGCGTACTTATGTGTGCAGAAATTTCTCATAAAGTGATGAGAAATCAAACAGTGTTGAGTATATTAGAAGATTGCTACCAGCGAAATCAGCGTGATTATAAAATAATCTTTACAAATACTGTAATTGGGGTCATTGTCTTAACAGATTACAATAATCGAACATATAAAGTAGATGATGTTGACTTTGAAATGAATCCATCCAAGACCTTCAAAATGCGCGATGGAACTGATATGTCATATGCCACTTATTACAAGCAGAAATATCAAATAACTATAAGGGATTTAAGGCAACCGCTTTTAGTATCTAGGTCCACAGCACGAAAACGCAGAGCTGGCGAACCAGAACTAATCTATTTGATTCCTGAATTATGTCGTAGCACTGGCTTCACGGACGAAATGAGATGTGATTTTCGTTTAATGAAAGCAGTTTCAGAATATACGAGAATTGGGCCTGCAGCAAGAATCGAGCGATTAATGCAATTTAATCAACGATTGACGTCTTCTGCTGAAGTCAATAAGGAGTTTCAAGAGTGGAACTTCGAACTTGATACTGATATTATTCAAGTGCCAGCTAGAATACTACCAGTCGAAAAAGTTTATTTTGGAAACAATAATTCTATCAAACCAAAGTTCTGTGATTGGAACTTTAATCTTCTAGATAATACAGCCGTTAAAAGTGCTTCCATAAATGACTGGATAGTTGTGGTCCCTTCAAGGACAGCCGATCACGCCAAGGTAATTACTTTGACTATGAATGTAGAATAATAATTAATTATTAATTATTATTAATTATTGATAAAACTATTTAAAACATAACCATAAGTAATATTTCTTTTATTTTCAGCATTTTATTGGAGCAATGCTTAATGCAGCGAGCAAAATGAAAATGCAAGTACAAGAACCTAGACTTCAAGTAATTTCAGATGATAGACTCGATAATTATGTAGATACATTAACTAAAATAACGGATAAAAAGAATCCGCAATTTATACTTTGCATATTGACAAATAATAAACTAGATAGATATGCGGCAATCAAGAAAACACTATGCGTGAATCGACCTATTCCAAGTCAAGTTGTTTTAGCACGCTCGCTACAACAAAAATCACCTTCGATGATGCAAGCAGTGTGCAGCAAAATTTTAGTTCAGATGAACTGTAAACTTGGTGGCATACCTTGGCAGGTGCAACTTAGCTCACTCTTACCAGGTTTAATGGTCGTTGGATTTGATGTTTGTCATAGTAAAGAAGCAGGTGGAGATTATGGAGCAATGGTTGCTTCACTTGATCCACATTTCAGCCGCTATTTTAGCGCTGTAAGCCAACATAGTTCGGGAGAGGAACTTTCAAATGATTTATCACTGCATGTAAACCAGGCTGTTGAAAAATTTAGAATCGTCAATGGTAAGCTACCAAGTCGGATCATCATTTTCCGAGATGGTGTAGGTGAAGGACAAGTTCCATTTGTTTACGAATATGAAGTAAATGAAATAAAAAAGAGGCTTAGTACAATTTATGGCGGCGATGATAAATTTAAACTTGCATTTATTATCGTAACTAAACGCATCAACACTAGATTTTTTATGAATGGCAAAAATCCCACTCCGGGTACTGTTGTTGATGATGTAGTAACAGATCCGTTGAAATATGACTATTTCATCGTGTCTCAAAATGTAAGACAGGGAACTGTAACACCTACAGCGTATAATGTTATTCACGATAATACAGGCCTTACTTGTGATAGAATGCAGATTTTAACATTTAAATTGTGTCATATGTACTTTAATTTTACTGGCACAGTACGAGTACCAGCTCCATGCCAATATGCTCATAAACTTGCTTACTTTACATCACAATGTCTGCAACAACCTGTCCATCCAGCTCTCCAAACAACTTTGTACTTTTTGTAAATTAAATATTTTAAGCTTAATTATTTTGCAAGATTCTTATACATAAAATTTTTGTACTTAATTTTTCTTTTATTTTTTATGTAAAAAATTAAAAAGGTATTAAATAAATAAAAACCACATAAATAAAATTATCTGATTCTTTATTCATATTTTTAAATATGTGTACCATAGCTCTACCTTATTCTTATATTATAAATATATTATTACCATTCAATTCATTTGTATTCATAAAAGCATCGAGACTCGTATGAAATCCCTATTAAAATTTTTTACAATCATTCAAAATTAAGTAACATTTTAAATAAAAATCGTTTTTAAAATTATACTGCTTAATTTTTATCAATGAATTATTTAAAAAATTTTTAATTCATATTTTATCGTCTTTTTTAAATAAATAAAATTTGTTGCTGTATTCTCAAATTCACGAAAAAATTAACATTTCATCTGATAAATAAATATAAAAGAACGTACAAAGTTTTAGATTCATTTTGAGAAAAGAAATGAGCTAATATTCTGAAGTGAACTCAAATCAATATTTAAGAAACATTATTTACACAAGTGTTTAAAATGAAGTCACGTACTGTACTAAAAAAGAAGCTAAAAATAGTAAAAATTTTGATATTATCTGAAAAAAAAGATTTAATATTATTACCCTCTCTGATAATTAAATCAGTAATAAATTTATAGAATATCGAGCGAACCAAAAATGTTTTACATGAACACTATTTTACAAAGTCAAAACAAAGTTAAAAAAAATTTCTTTGAGATACGAAAAAAATGTTTTTTTCATATTAAATCAATGGGTATTGAAAGAATTTTCAATAATCTTTCAAATTCCGTTGGAATTTTTAGGTTACGACCATTTTTTGCAGAGTTATAAAACTTTTTAGATAAGTCGATTTTAGACGAAGGGGGCAAAAGTAGCTCGGCGGCAGTGTATATGTATTTTATTCATAGAAATAAAAATCTGTTACGTTATTTAATTGGCCATGAAAATGAAAATAAATTATTAGACAGCTATTTTGCAAGGTAACACGGGCATTACGTCAAGGAATATTTTTTTTTACCGAAGTCCTTTGAACGAGTATCTTCCATTAGAAACTAGCCATTAAACTTGGGCATTAATTAGTTTCGAAGATATTTTCAACATAATCAATTTCTCTCTGGGTACATGTAAAGTTATATTTTGTTTGGACTGCTTGTTACAACCGACAATGTAAAGTAACAAGTTTCGGAGAATAGTACATTGAAATCCAAATATAAATAAAAAACTATTAATTTTAGTTTATGGAAAATCAATTGTTGTTTACTGTAGTTAATTTATCAAACAATAATTATTTATTTATCAATTAAATGATAACATAATTTTTATAACAGTTTTAATTCTATTTTCAAGTTACAGTTTGTTTGAATTACTTGTTACAATTGGCAATGCAAAGTAACAATTTTCGAGAGAACAGTATAGAGTTCCATTCTATTCAATTTTCATACAAACCGTATACATTCATTGTTTGATTATTGTACGAATTGAGAAGTATCGTCATAAATTTCTAAATATCATTTTATGTATCAAAATAAATTTTACATCAAAGTTTATATTATGTTAATAAGTTTAAAATATAAATCTTTGCTTGATATGTTGATAATAAATTTTATTATTTTTTATACGATTTCAAAATAGTTTTGAATATTTATATTATTAAATTTCAAATTAACGTTTGTAAATAAAGATGCATGTAATTCGATTTTTTTCTTCATCAATATAAAATCTTTGGTCAACCGGCAAAGAATTTCATATTTTCCAGTAATTTAATTTTTTTGGTGCGAAAAATCAAATGGGATTAGATTTATGTTCTAAAATATTCATAGCATCGACTAAAATTGGTAATAGTATTAATGAGTTTATAAATTGTACAAAGTTCTGACGTTAAATTCGCTATCTTATTCGGATGTTTTGATAAATTATTCATTATGTACAATCGATAAATTGATTTTGTCTTTGACTTATCTCTTAACACTAATTTCCTTAAGTCGTATTTTATTTATTTTATCATACTTTTAAGAAATTAATATTTCAAAGAACTTTACAAATACGTTAATTATTTTATAATTATCATAGACAAATAAATAAATAAACTAAGATCTTGTGACAAACAGAAATATCGATCGCTATTATTATATGTTGTTACCTAAGATTTTATATTAAAATGCAAAAAAAAGACTATACTGAATATATGTTTAATTTTTACTAATGTTATTTGATAATAATGATTATTTGATTTGATAGATATGGTGTAATTTAAATAAGTGAAAAGCTCATCGACTTTAAATTACTAAAAAATTTACTTTTAAAACAGATGATCTATGTAACCCTTTTAACAAAAAAAATATTGCCAAATGATTTTTCGTTTAATTTATTAAATAGTTATTAATTATGAAAATTGGTCATTTAATAATTTAATTTTTATTGTTCAAAAATAGTTAATTGATTTTACGTGTAAAGTTACTTTTTCGTTTAAACTTTTCGTTACAATTGAGAATGCAAAGTGGCAATTTTTAATAATAAAATAACGAAAATAATTGCTACGTTCAAAAGAATAACATTTATTTTCTTTATTACTTTTAAAATATTTTCCATTTGCTAAGTTTAATTGAATTTTGTTATTGTTTAATTGGAATAAAGTTTTTTTTAAAAGGGTCTCTCTTATTAACTATATTCGCGTTTTAATATAAAACTTGATTAAAAATTTAATTAATTGAAATCTAGATTAAATAACATTTTTGCAGGAATACTTTTAATTTTTAATTTACTCCATACCAAAGTATGATGTATATAAAATAAACATTTTCGAAAATCGTCACACTTATACACGGCAAAAGATAATCTAGTTACGAAGGTAAACCAATTTTTATCAATTTTTTTCATGCATCAAACAATCGTTAATTCCTCGAAAATCCTCATTGAGATAGATTTAATTTGAAATTGTTAAGAACGGATAAATCCGAGTTCTTAAAAATAATTTTCGGTTTAACGGTAAGCTATAGTATACATAACGTCGACATTCATATACGTCAGTGATAATAATACGGAAAAAAAATAATCGTTAACGAGGCCGCACGTATAACGCTCGTACTACTCTCTTTTTTTTCTTCTTTTTATTATTTCACGCTTTTCTCTTTTCTTAACGTAACTCCTCTTTTTTTGCAAGCGAGAGATTTGCATAGTCAAACGAAAGTCCTTCTTTTTTTTTATCTCGTTCTGAGAGAGAGAGAGAGAGAGAGAGAGAGAGAGAGAGAGAGAGAGAGAAAGGAAAAGAGAGACGCGCTGAATTAGTTGGCGAGGAATTGCAACGAGAGACCGAAGTGAAGGAATATTACATTTTTGCATTTACTTTTTTTTTTCTTTTCTTGTTTTAGATGAATAAAGCACTTATTTTGTTTTACTTCTTTCGTCTTTTTTTATTTCAAGTCGTTGGTTCTCGTACTTTGTAAAGTGATGCGATACTAAACAGTCATATTTTTACATTTTATTTTGTTTTTTTCCTTTTTGTTTGAGGATGTGTTTCGGTTTTAATTAGATTGTTCATTGAATGTGCATTCTTGGATTCGGTTGGAACTTGTTTTATATTTTTTTTCGAAAAATTTAATTGATAACCAATATTGTCTAGCTCTTTGTTTCATGATGTGATATAAATGTTACACTTTTTTTTCTTTCTTATTTTCATTACATTTCATAGAATAACTCTGATGGTTTCAAACCACTTAGCAAAAAGAAGAAAAGTTGTCAGAATATTTTTGATCATTGATAGTTCTATTGTGGATTTTTAATATTAATTAATGCATTGAATACTCGTTGCAATATTTTAGGCGATTACACATCGTGAACTTGAAACCTGCAGCTGTATATTGTAAAAAAGCACACCATTCAAATTTTAATAAATATTGAAAAAAAGATATAAATAAATTAATCGAATTCACGTTCATAACTTTTTGTTTTAGTAATCGGATAATTGTTATTCATAAGATAAGACAACGTTGCCCATTCTCCAGGACACGTATCGTTCAAAATAATTGCCTTGGCTTACAATACAACTTGATATTTGTTTTTCGTTTGCTTTGCGAATAACCGAGAGAGTTGTGCGGTGATATGTCACATTGAAGCGTTACTAAAGTCAAATGCGAAACTATTTATGTTTAGAATGTGTGTTGACTAACTGCATATCGACAGTGCTACCTTAAATTAATTAATTGTATTCTTTGTTTGACTAAAATATAATTGTTTATTACATTTTAATCACGTATTGAGAAAATCATTCGCATTGATATTTAACATTGCACTTGAGAATTTAGTTATTATTCAGTATTCAACCATAATAATTGACTCGAAAAGTTAGCTTAACTTTTTTATTTGCGAAAGAAATAAAATGTTATATTATCATTTTCCAGAATATTTTTTGTTTAATTGAATTTTTCGAAATTTAATTAATAAACAAATATTAAAAATATCCAACCATATAATTTCATATGATTACGTAAGGAAAAATATTGTTATAAGCTGTGCGTTCACTTTTATATAGGATAATAAACTGCTAAATGCGAAAAAAAAGAAATGGTTGATTTTTTATGCGGTAAGCAAAAAGTGCGTGAAAAAGAAATGTACAAATACAAGCTCCGACACATGAACGAGCCGAGAGAAGAGACAAAGTAAAGAATAACAGGTAGGATTAAGTAAATAGAGAAACGCGCAAAATCTCTTTTCCTCCTTGCCTGACTATCTAACTGATCAGACGTGCGACACTCTAAGGAGAAAAGGATTTCCTATTAAATTATTTCGCTGAGTAGATCAACGAGAGTCCGAGTATCAAATACAAGTCTAAATAAAGTCAACCAACGAGAGATGCAAGATTTGCCGTTTATTATTATAAATAACATACTTCTCAATCAGCTCTACATTCATCTACGGAATAAGTCACAATAGTGTTTAATTTTCATAAGTGCGTTGCTAGAGTCGAGCATAAAAGCACAAAAGATTTTTTCTCTTTTTCATCCTTTTTTACAACATGCTGCTTAAAAGTATACTTCATTAAAAAAATTGCTCATAAAGCTAAGACAGAAAAAGTAATATTTGTTCATTCCCCTTTAAAAGCCAAATAGACTTATGAGGAAATATTATAAAAACTACTCATCATTTTGTAAATACTTTTTCGTAACTGTAAAATTTAATTTAAGAATAGAAAATATAGTGCACGTGGATTCATATTATAATACATGGTATTCTTTAACAATAGATTAAAACTTATTGATATTAAACGCACTATTGATGAAGCAAATAAATTAATTTTATAAGCTAGAGTTATATTCATCAATGAAATTTTCAAAATAATATTTGTAATTATTTTAGAAAAGTTTTCCTTTTTATCGTCCGTCCTCAGATACTTAAATTGGATACCAAAAAGCAAGAGATAAACACAAACTATCATTGGTACGAAGAAGGAGAATCGATTCTTTTTCACACATGTTTATTTGACCTTGTACAAAAAGTTTGGCGTACGCAAACTTAGGATATTAGTAACGTTATGATAGTTTAATTATTTAACATAATTTCTTGGCTAACGATAGCTTCTTTGGAAGCATTAGTAATAAAGTAGTATTTAATTGAAGTAATTATAATATCAGGTTATAATGAACTGTAAATCATCCTTTGGGAAAAGGTACTATATTATTAAGTACTAAAGTCATTAACAATATTATTGATGTTACATTGATTTTATTGCTTGAAATTTTTATTTTTATTTATCGAGTTTGATTGGAAAAGCTACGTATAATTTACTCAAATTTTTTACCATTGTTAATTCTGTTAATAACAAACAATAAGCAGTCTTCAATTAACTAACAAATGTTCAGAAAAACGAAAACAAAAATATTCATAAAATGTAAAATTAATTTAACAACTAGTTACTAATGATCAAACTTTCGAAACATCAAAACTTAATTTCAGTTGTAATAGAAAAAAAAAGATGAAAAACATCAAAACCAGCGTTATAATACCTTTAGCTTAACTATACCTCAAACTCTATAATTGCATAAACTAAACTCCCGAGCAACTCTCTTGTCTTTCTATATCCAAAGGCCAACAAGAATAAGAAGAAAAAAAGACACTAACCCAACGCTCTTGTCAAAAGGGAATAATCCTGCAAGTGAAAGCTTCTCGTTTAATTTAGTCTCCAATAATCGTTGCTCAAAACAATGACGTATACACCAGCCAACAACTTGTGAGAATTCCAAAAGCCAGAGAGGAAACATTATCGAATAAGAGAAAATAGAAACTAAAGACAGATAGAATTAGAGAAATAATTAATCAAGTAATCGGAGTTAAGGGGGTATAACCGTTCGTCGATCGATTTTCTACAAATTCATAGTTATATATTACACAAAGACCAAAACTTAAGTGAAGTTTGAGAGAATGAGAGGATATAAGTGAGAGGTCGAGGAGAGATGAAAGCAAGTAGTTGTAGTGGTAATAGTAGTAACAGTAGTAGTGGTCCGTGTTTAGTCGGACAGTTGAATGTTCAAAGTTTAGCTGACACGAGGGCTTTAGTTGTTGGATGGTCCAAGGATGGAAAGAAATATATGTTACAAGAGAATGCGAATATGGGCTTCTTTTCTAACTAATAGAAATGTTGTTGTGCTTAATTATTTGTTATTTTAGTGATATTTTTTGTTATAATATTTTTATTAAACACGTAAGAAAGAAAGTTAACTTTCTTTTCTTTGTAACAGGGATAAAATTGAAGAAGTTGGTTAAAGGTTTAATGAAAAAAAGTTAGCATGAATGTTTTCGAAATATAAATATTGAATATTAAAAATACTTACTTGTTTTTATTTTTATGAAATTTATCTTCTAGAACTTTTTAAAAACTATTTATTTATGCTGCAGTTTATTGTATGTGTGGTTAAAATGTTATATATTTAAAGCTTAGGAATATTATATTGACTATAAAAATTTCAATAAAGTTTAAAAGTTTATTTCAATAATGATAAAGCTCCAACAAAATTTTCGTTAAAATAAAGTACTTTAAATCATCCAAAACTTTTTATTTTTCAGTTTATTTATAAAAAAATTGAAATTTTTATAAACAACTTTAATTAATGGGTTATCTTTATAACATTACAATTAAAACAGAGGTATTGGTTTGAAAAAGTTTCTATTATATAAAATATATAAAATTGTTTAAAAGTATGCTTTGGTATAGAAATATAAAATTTATTTAAAAATTTTCAAAGTTTCTCTGAACTATTAAATATTGTTATGGAAATATTGTAAATGGAATCGATTTTGTGTTAGAAGAACGGTTTATTTCATTTGAAAATACGTTCATTGCCAATTGCATTTTATAAATATAAAAATAGCAAAGTTACTGTGAATTAAATTATTTAATATCTTTGCCATGACGAGATTTTTATTCATGAACTTCGAATAACAATGATTTAAAAAAACGTTTTCCTATGAGTTACAATCCATCTAATAATATTTTTCATTCATTGTTTCATGCGCGTAAAATATCCAAATTTCAAAAACTGTTACTAATTTCTTTTTTGTATATTTTATTTAAAAAACATTTATAAAAGATTTTGAATAAAATTACTTTTTTTTTAAATCAAAAAGAGTTTTGAGTGAAGCTTTGAAAATTTTAAACTTTACCTTATAAAATAGAAATTTTACTTTTATCTCTCGCTATTCAAAACATTAAATTTTGTGATATCGAAACTTTACAACTTTTTAAAATTTAAAAAGTTTAAATTTAAAATTCAAAGTACTTGAATTGAAAATAATTATTTTAATTACGATTTCTTATAAAAAATCTTTTCTGACTTCTTAATTTTAAAAATTATTAACGAAATCATATAAAATTATAAGTGATGATAGATAAAATAATATTTGTTTAAGAAAATATACAAAGAACATATGATTTTATTTATATTCAGACAAGAAGTTTCAGCAAGAAATTTATATTTTTAAGTCAGATATTTATGTATGAAAAAATGTTAGTATCAACTGTTGCACTAGGATAAAAAATAATCTTAAGAAATGCAACAATGAAATGTATTATACGAGTATATACTTAACTATTAAAGCCTACGAAAAGGGGGTAGGAATGACAGACTTTAATTTAAATATCGGAATTTTATGCATAAAAATAATTTTGGACAATTAATATAATGATACTTACAATTTTTTTAATTTTTCATAGTATTTAAAAATTTTTAATTATTTTATTGACTTTCAAAATTACTAATGTATAAGATCGTGAATCGGTATATTTTTACATCATCAAAAGTATGCAGGATTAAAATCTTAAAAAATAAATTTAAAAAAAAACTAAAAAATTAAAATATTATCAATCTTGTATGAATTAAAAGAAATATTTTTGAGACTAAAATTAATTTTTTTTTTGTTTTTAACAATATTCAGAAACATTTAATGATTTCATAATGAATTACAAAAATAAATTTCATTATTTTTAATACCAGCCCAACATTACTTAATTAATCAATAAAATTATATAACAAGCGTACATTATAACCATCAACCAGAGACATCCCGGATATACCACTGGAACAACAAAAATCATTAAAAAAGGAGAAAAATAACGAAATGTCAACCACAGATGTCGCATATAACAATCGCATGTACATCGGACGTTGGTTATATGTACGCATATTAAATCTATGCTATGCTTAAAACCGCATTTGTAACAGTTGGCCTTTTGCGGTTTACTAGTAATGGTAAAGGTGAATGTTCTGCGTATAATGGACTAAAAGGATTTTTTAATGGTTTCGAGAAATCAATCATTTTAAATTTTATCTTTTAGTGCAATAATAATTGTAGATTGTGATTAATGTACTTATTTTCTTTTATGTAACCTGATATACAGAAAATAGTATGATTATTACAAACTATTTTCTTTTCTAAAAAATTTTCTATCTTGTTTAGTTAAAGCTTTATATCATTCCACTAGTATTTTATTAAAGTTCATAAAAGATTAAAGATAACTTGATAAATAAATACCTTTTGTTTTTTAATTAATGATAAGCTACGGCAGTGTTTTAAAATGAGAATAAAAAATTTTAATAATTAAAATTCGTTATAAACTGTGATAACTAAATAAAAAAAAAATGATTTTCTTTTAAAAGCAATTTAAAAACTTTATTAAAATATCTATTGTGTTTCAATTTAACTTTTTACGTAACTTCTTGATTATTTATTTTTCGTAATACAAAAAAAATAATTATATAAAGGCCTCAATTTGCGACATGAACTTTTATATAAGAGATGCTTTTATATTCTTCATGAAAAATCAATAAAGTTATTATAAGCGTTTAAAAGTTCGCATATTAAATCTTCCAAAAAAGGTTTGCATTCAACAATAAACCATTCAAAGATTTATTTTGTAATATTAAAAATGTTACGATACAACGTATGCATATTTAAAATGATAAAACATATATTCAGTGCTCTGCTTTTTAATTTGAACAAAAGACAAAAATAAATAATTGCTTAACATTAAATAAATCAGAACAAAAACAAAAATAAGTTTAATAAGTTGTCCTGCAATATTTTTCTGAAATCTTAACATCTGATAATTTATATTCTTAGTTAAGTATATATACTTATAATTTTTTTCATCCAATCATGAAGTGCACTTATGTCAATTATGTGCGAGCTTAAACTTAACATTAGCATCGAAATAGCAGCATGTTAACATTTTAACGCTGCATTCCCAATCAGAAGGTACAATATCAATGATGCTCCTACATATGTATAGACATCAAAAGTGAATATCTATAGATTGAGCACGTGCGTGACCGCAATATCCTATACAGAATCGATTCACATGATAGCTGTATAAACCCTCAGTCTATGTATATCGATGACAATTTCATCTGTGAAATGGAATTACCAATTACTACATTTATGTATACTTGTATTGTGCATTACGTGAGATAAAAAGCAGTACGGTTTTATTTTTTTGCCTTGATTCAAGTATTCGAGGTTATGTTTTCTCTTTTTTTAGGGTGGGGGTGTAACGTTTTAACGATTTAAAAGCTATCAGAGACGAAAGAATGTATTTAGATGTGTAGGGGAGAAAGCTTTTTTTACTTGGTATGCATAACATGGGCTTTACCTAATACCGTTTACGTAAATTGGATTTTTGTGGGGTAATTGTTTCATGATTCATTTTAGTTGAGTTTTAAAAATATGTGTCACAGTAAATTACTTTTGTATGAATAACGTATTTTGTGTTAATTATTTTTCTTCGGTGATTTTCCTACTATATTTATTGCAAATCTTAATTCTTTAAAAATGTATGATATGCGAGCAACACTTTTAATAATCTAAAAAGCTTTTTCACATTTTGAGGTTTTCAGAAGTTTTTTTTAAGAATTTCAGAAATCGTAAATAATTTTACTTTTTAATAATACACTTTCTTTCAATATTATTCATTAATTATATATAATTAAAAAAAACTCCTAATCTTAACAATCTTATTTAACCATCTTATTAGAAAAATTTTTTAAGTAAAACTGTATATGATTGTTTATAATAATTTATTTTAAAACATTAATAAACTGTTTCGCACTATTTCTTATAATTTTTAAAATGTTTTCAATCTTCATAACCATTCATATACATTTATGATGATTGTACTAGTTTTGATTCAGATGTTTTTAAATAGTTATGAATGATTTAAAGTAGTTATGAGAAGTTTTGCGTAAAATCTGCTTTTGCATTAAATATTTCACTGCTTATGATCATAATTTTCTAAACAAGAGATTAAAGCCGGAGGATTCCCACGAGGCAATTTGTAAAATTTTGGTTTAAAACAACGTTTATCTTTCAATTAACAGAAATTTTATAAAGTTGAATAAATTCAAACTTAAATAGTTTTTGGGAATAGTAATATGCATTGGGAAAAACAAAAAAACATTTGATTATTTTATTATTGACTTCCATCTGACAAAATCTTGATTTTTTCACTTATTTTACAGTTTTATCGTTTGTTTTCTTGCATTTACCTATATTAATTTTTTTATTTTCACATTCTTACTAAATTTAAATACTGATAACAAATTTATAAGTTCCTTCGCGTTTTCTTATTTAATACGCGTTCGTGGGAATCCTCTTATACTACGCATTACGTCAATTATTGTGAATCTGCAGTAAATAAATTTAAATTTTTAAAAAATAATTAGTGAATATATTTTTGAATATTTTGAAAAAATTGAAAAAGTACCCGTTGAGTAAATTTAAAATATAATAATACTTTATATAATTTTTTCCATTTAATGGAAAAAATTGTTTAGTGAAATTATTTTTTGAAAAACTACAGATATAATTGACAGTGTTGCTCAAATATTTAATAATTTTTATTTAAAAAAGTAGTAATATTTATTTAAGATAACCTATAATTTCTCTTTTGACTGAAAACTATCCCAATATTGTCAAATTAATAATTAACTTTAATTAAAAAATTTTCTTTACCTACGAACGAAGAAATTGATTTCATAAAGAAAATGCAATTTTGATGAATTTTCCAAAAAAAGATACAGTTGAATAATTATACTGCTTTGTATATAAGAATAACAATTGAGTTTAAAAGTTCAGTGATTTTAAAGCATGCACTTCTGTAGATATAATTGAATCAAATACTTACTCAATTTAAACTTAGCTTCATATTTTTAATTAATAAAGCACAACAAAATTACATGATAGAATATTAAAAAATATTATTAAAAAAGAACTGCTGGAGACTAAGCAAACTTATAATAGTTTACATTTGTTAAAAGTAAATGTTCTTCTTAAACAAGAGCATTTAAAAGTTTGTTTAACAGCTGCGTAAACCATAATTTAATTTAATTAATTTCATTGTATATTAACTAAAATAATTTATTTCAACAGAAATTTTTTTCAGTACAAGTTAAATCATAAATTGGCTTCTTTTCAATTTACCTAAAAACAAGAAAATGTATTTTTAAAAAAAGTTCTCTCAATTTTTATATCATGAAGATTTTCAGCCAGAGTTATAAAACAGTAGGGTAAAAATTTTATGATATAGATCAAGAAACGATTTTATCTCAGGAAGCGAATTTTGTTTTACGATTTTTTCATCATGTGTAAAAACAGGAATGATATACTTTCTATAAAAACACCATTTCTTTAATATATCTTATCCGAGAAAAATTTTTATTATTTTGAAAAATATTATTTTGGTTTTGATAAATTATTTATAATGTTTAAAACGATTAACTTATTTTATTAATAAAGCTTGGTTATTATATTCAAAGGACTAGACAACAACGTTTTAATTTTTGATGAAGTAATTAGAAGTTATTATGAAACACTTACTCGTGGTTACCTTAAGATAAAGTTGATTAATTATTAATAAGCTTTTTGATACGTTCATATTTCAAAATATTTTAAGTCTGAAAGTCTTTGTAAAATTTTTTTTAGCTAGCAAGTAATCTTAGTTTTTAAATTGTTAAAACATCCTCCCTTAAAAAGAAAATAACTTCGGACATTTCAATCAATGAAAAAAAAATCATCGTGAAATTTTAATTTTATATAGTTGAAAATACTACTTGTCTTGTAAACATTATTAAAGTTTCACAAACGTTTGACCTGTCATACTATCTCGAGTTCACATAGAGAAATGCAGGGGCCGCGCAGAATATCAAAATGGCAAAGGAAAATTTTCAGTTCCTTCTAGTTTAGAAATGAGAAAGTCCCCTTTTGCTGGTTAACCTTGTTTTAGTTGTAAATATTTAACAACGCTCTAGTAGATTATACAATATTCCTCCCTTTTTGTACAACGCGAGTGACGAGTACCCTACCTACTTAACTTTTAGGATAGCGCAATGTCAAAAGTTTCGAGAATATGCGAGTTAAAAGCGAATATTTTCAAGGGTAGTTTACAAGCGCATATACGTATAATGCTTGAAGCGCGAAAAATTTTAATATTATTTTAGCGCGCAATTAAACGAGCATCCAAACTTTTCTTTTGTGTTAAACGTATAATAAATTTAATATTTAATTCTGTTTTTTTTAAACAATTAATTTTTAGTAAATTTATTTTGGATTGAAACAATTTAGTTTCAAGTTTTATTATTATTTTATCAATGTTTAGCTACTTGTTGATGAAAAAAAATTGGTTTATAATAAAAATACTATAAAACTAACTTAACATTGATGTTGAAATGTGTTTAGCACTTGGGGAAAAAATTCTACATAAAAGTGTATTTCAAATTTCTAAAACGATGAATAGATGATTGCCGTTCTCTGAGCCATAAATTAAAAATACATGAGCATTAAAACTTCTTCAAAATCTTTCAACGTTATTGGTTATTCGGAAAAAAAAGAGAAGAAGCATAATATGACTCTATTATGATAAAAGCCATAAATTTTTTTTTCATTTTTATATTCCAGATTACCGACTGTATGAATGCCACTTGAAATTTATGGCCATAAAATTCTCCTCTCGGCGCTTCTTTAGATGAAATCTTAAAATGACTGCTTCTTGGCAACTCTCTTGAGGTACAGCGTTGATTATATAAAGTACTTTGGGTTGGTCACTACTAAAAAAAAAGAAGAGAAAAGAAAATATAATAATAAAGATAGCAGAGTCAACGATAGTTAAAACTCCTCAAGTGTCACATGAAGGTAAGCTGCTTCATAAACATTTTTCATTCTGTTAAAAATATTAGTTAATGTGATCTTGTCATTAGATTATTACGCAACTTTGTATAATTTTTAGTATGAAATAATTGACTCAAGAGATTAATTCAAAGTAATATTTTGGACATACTAAAGATTTAATTAAATTTTAGCAAATTATGAATAAAATAATAAGAAAAATATTGCAATAATGCAGTTTTACTTTAAAGGTTTAAATTATTGAAAATTTTTCAGAAAATTAAACTTAAAAAACAAATACAAATGTACTGTAAGAAACGTTCTTTTATGTATTCTATACCAATACTAAAAGTTTTTCACGAACATGTGAAGCTTAGCGAGATGAAATGTAGGTAAGATTTGTACGTTTTAAGTTTATTTTACTAAAACTTATACTAGAATAAATAAAGTGTATTTAGCATAGAAAATATTCGTTATTACACCAGGGATTATGTATTTAAAACTGTAATAGTTATTTTACAAATTTATAGAACCCAACACCAAGAAATAAGTCAAATAATCTTAAAATTACAGTTCTGAAATTATTTTTGAAAATTGTTAAAACTAATTAAAAAATAGTTATTTTTAAAATAATTGTCATGCAATGACTTAAAGTAGTAACATAATTAATTAACTTACTGTCAAAATTTCGAAATTACTTTATATCGTGTGAAAATTCTTACTAATCAAAATTTAATTCTTTTTAGAAAAATCTTTTTTCCCATCAAAAATATTTTTTTTTGTGATTTAAATGATAAATAACGAATATGGCAAAGCTATGCGTGGATAATTAAAAACTTTAATGTATATATTATATTATTTTTTAATAAATAGTTATTTCATTGTATGAATTTTAAAATTCAAAAACTAGAGCATAAAGCGTGACTTGACTTGTTGAAATACTGTAATATTCACTGTGTTGGATTTCACGTACGCAAAAGTTTTCTAACTGATAAATTATAACGTATTGAAAAATCAATTTTAATGCAAAAGAAAATATCTTATTAGCACACGTAAAATACGTAAACGTATTTTAAATTTTCAGTACGAAAAATATACAGAATTTCGTGAAAATATTTTAAATGAATTGTGTTATAAAATTATAATATTTTACAAACGCAACTCTGATAAATTTTTTTCTATTTATTTAACATCGCTGTATTTATGCTATTATTACAATGCTAATTAGCGACGGAGGTTGTTTCACTGTGTGCGTGAACAAACCATATGTATCGTATGCTTGTATCAATCGAGCTGTCCAGAGCGGGATGCGAGTCCTCGAGAATATGATTCCATCGCTCTACCTCGATTTCGAAATAATTATTACATGGAGAAAAATGATATAAGACTTTATATTAATATATTTTTCACATAGTTATATTTTCAAGAATATCTCATATTTTTTAATATAATTTATCTTCCGAATATGTCTTAAATCCCAATTAGTTCCAAATCATATTTGCAAAAGAACAAAAGAGATTGAATTTCAATAAATTCATTTCTCATTATTGTAGCACAGAAGAAAAGCCATTCCAATATCGATTTTGTCCATTAAATTCAAAGCGTGTCCACTCTGGCGACACTGAAATCTCTCAAACTCAACCTTAGCTAGTGCCAATAATTCCGTTTCCCAGAATATACAGTAATACATAAGACTGTAATTGGCACATATACATCGTTACATAATGTTCAGAATAACTGAAGCCTTCTTCACATAGTAGTAAATCAAAGCCCCCTAAAGTAGATATCTAATGGAGCTTAATCTGATCCACTGGTACTTCGCTTCGTAAAGTTACAATTGACAATTCAACGATCGATGTTAAAGCGAAAGGGAGAGAGAGAGAGAGACAAGAGTACGTGTGAAGTATGAAGAGAGAAGAGATAAAGAGAGAAAGAGAGAGCGAGTGAAAGAGGGAAAGAGAAACCTAGTTAGTGATAATACACGTCTGCTTTGAAGAGATAACCGTTGTGCGTTTCTCTTCTCTCTCTTCTCGCACATATACACGTATACTACTTTCTGTTGATATGTGTTATAAGCAATTGCGCGCGCTAACTGGAGCGACGTTTGATTAACACCCGTCCTTGTGGAAAATAACTAAATTATGCATATACGTGGGAACGATGGAAGCAGCTAAGCGTTCGGATGCTTTTAAATGATAGCAGACAAACCATAATTGATTTCTTAATCGAATCAGCTTCTTTTTTTTCAAAGCGATTATTATAAGATGCGTATAAAGATCTTTTGTGTTGGGAAGATATTAGGTGGAAATACTTCAATTGGGTATTATCTCGTATACTGTAAAAGAGGATGACTACAAATATGTACCAATAGGGAAATGTTTCGGAATATACGAAACTGTTATCAATGCTTACATTTAGTAAAAATATGAAACGAGAAATAATATTTGAAAATGGAAAAAATATGAAAAATAAATGATTGAAATTGCAATAATAAGTGATACAAATCAACGTTTCGTCAGTCTTTCAGAACAAATAACAAGGAAATTGAATATTTTTGCTTTTCTTAATACGATGTTAACTAATTAAGCTTGAATTTATTTAATTTAAAAAATTCTTGATGATTAAAAGATAAACGTTGTTACTTAGATACTACATATTATCTTACGGGCAATCCTCCTTTTTCGCATCGTAAAAGAACTGTATATTACTTAATATAATTAAATGGTGAGTTTTAAGTAAATTTTAGTTGGAAGTATTAATTAACTTTAAAAATCTTATATTTTATTTATATTTTTATAAAATAACGATTGATAAGATTAATTAATTAAAATTTTCCATGACGTTATTTTTAATAATTTAGTTGTATTTATAAAATCTTTTGGCCCATTTACTCTTTTCGATGCACAAATGAACAAATCGAATTCCATTGTTTTATTTGTCAAAGTTTTAAAGCGAAAAAAAATGCAATAAAAAAAAAAGAGCGAGAACATAACTGAAAATGGCCCTCAAATAACATCCCTTGGGGGTGTAATGTTCGAAAAGCTCGCGCAGTCGATGATAGCTACTCTAACCTTTTATGGATTATTGGAGAGTTCATACGTATTGCGTAAAAGAGTAGGATTTTTTCGTTTCTTTTTTTTCATAAAAAAGACAGTTGATAAAATGAAAAAATTTCAAATTCCACCATATTTTGATGGTCGATGTTTTACAATTTAATGATAATATTTTCGATTATTTTATTTTCATGATTTTTATAATACCTTCATTGTAAAAAGTTTTTATTGCTTTTTCAATATTATTCTTACTGAAATTTAATTAAAAATTTGTTTCCTACGAATCTTCTTTATATTAAGATAAAATATTAAAATTAATTAAAATTTGCATAACTTTATTTATTGGGATTCCAAAAACTATATTTACACTTTGTTGAAATAAATATTTTTTTACAATGTTCGACTTTTTTAAGTAAATTTTTAATTAAAATTTAATAAATTTACAATAACAAGTCGACAAAATATACATAGAAATAAAATGTTCCTGTTAATATAACGAAGATAATTACAGAATAAAATAATTCAATTAAATAAAATCTACATCCTCAAACTTTAAATCTTTCCAAAAATCTCTTCCAAAACCCAGAATTTTCGGTTTAATTATGACCACAATAATTTCCGAATAAAAGTAACACGAGAAAGAAAAAAAAGCAAACAGAAAAAAAAATGTTTAAATTCCTGAAACCAAGCCAAAACTATATCCAACAATACGACGTTGAATTCACCAATGGTCTCTTACGATGTATTATAACGTCACGCAACGTACATCCCAGTGCATTATTGCGCGTGAATTACGCTTGTCTTTTCTTGATCCCTATACATACACACGCGTGTTTATGCTCGAGCCGCAAATTGCACGAGGACACAATAGGAGGGAGAGAAGAAGACTTTTCCATGACATGAGCCACCCTTTATAACATAATACCTTCCCTTCGTCTGTCACATGCACTAAATTTACGATCATTGTACAATAACCACTTATCTCCTTTTATATGCTAGGACAGATCTTCTTATTTTTTTAAATTCTTTGTTTTTGTTATTATTCTTGTTTACTAAATAGATTGTTGATATTTATCATCAAATACAGTGGGGAAAAAAAGTAGAGAATGAAGTAATTTTATCGAACGAGTTGAGTACGTTTTTGTTTCAATGATACTTCTCTATGGTGATATCAATTATTCGAATAAAATTTTAAATAAAAAATATGAAATTTTTTAGAAATACTTGAATTATTGATCAATATTATTCAAATCGTTAAATGTTAGTGACACAATCAATAGTTAAATATTTAATTTTTTCATTTTTAAGCTGTAACTACTATTTACTTTTTTAGTGAAATATACCGAATGTTCGTCGTTGTATAATATTTTAAAAATTTGACTGAATAATACATTCTATTTTTCATTTATTAAAAATTATTCGATAATATTTTTTTAATAAAAATATTTTTCTGAATTTTTTTCTCATGTATAATTTAATTTAACTATAAATTGTTAAAATAAAATCTAAAAAATATTTTATCAATAAAATCATATCTTTTACAGTACAAAGGAAATGTTTATTTACAAACACACATTACTTGTCATTCAACATTTTTCCTTATTTTCTCTATTTTTTTTTAACTTCAGCTATCACATTTCGTTTGTACTTATTTTTAAAAGCCATTGTTACATGCTTTCGTAACAACAACACACGTATTTTCACACAACTTATAAGCACGACGACACATAAAAACATTGGCCACGTACATGGATTATACATAATCGTTACAAAAACATATATGGAGTTACGTGTACTAAAATTTCACGTCAACACAGAAAAATGGTCTTACGCATAAAAGAGCAAGCAATTCACCTATAAAAATTATTCGCGTAGTTATACGTCTCAATTCAAATTTAAATTTAATAATATATTTAATCAGTTTTATTCAATTATTATGACTTATTAAAATATTTGTTAATAGAATAAATTTTATTTTTTTAAAACGAAATATTTTAACGGATATTATGAAATACCACTAAACTTTTGTAAATGATTTGCTAATATAAATTCATAAAAATGCCTATCGACAAACCTTTTATATTGAATCATTTAATACATTTTTTTTAATATTGACTGTAAGATGCCTAAATTTTTCGTATAACATATCCATCGCAAAACTGTCCTTTTTGCATTCATATTTAAAATTTTGAGATTGTTTATGGATTGTGTATAGATTGTGAATAGTTAATTTTTTTTAAGATTGTTTATTCGTTATCCTACAAATTATTTTGCCACTTTAAAGATATTCTTTCTTTGTATAATAGTTTCTTTTTGTGGGTTTTCATTCATTTTTCATTAAAATTGAATTATATTAAAAATCGAAACTTACAGCAGCTATAAAAAATAATTTCGTTATCACGTAAAGTGTAAAGTGTGAGATCGATTTATGATTATAGTACAACCCATAATACTGTGTATGCCTTCTTTTCATTCCATTTTATTTTATTCTTTTTATATTTTATATCTCTTTTTTTCAACTCATTTTACTTTTTTCAGTTAGCTACGTCGAGCACTTTAAATGAACTTTAATTATGATCTTGCATTCGGAGTTTTAAAGATATATAATGGTTATAATTTTAATATTTTGCGATTAAGTTTTAACGTTGCACAAGCATGTCGTATGAAGAACTTGTTAAATGCAATGATTCGACGTATAAGTATATACTTTAGAGAATTTTAGACGCTTTATAGTTTTGAGCACGCCTATGAATAACCTGATCGAGTTATAAATTAAATTTTTTCTAAACAATCATCATATGAATCGCTCTACAGAAGTTAATTATACAATTTATTAACGGAGAAAAAATAGTGTATGTCAAATGTTAATTTTAAAATATACTTTCGATTAATATGAAATGTTATTTAATATTAATCGAAAATATATTTCGGTTACACGATTGATGCGAATACACATGTAAATATGATAATATAAACCAGAGAATGTAATTATTATATAAGATGTAAATTTAACCAGAACTATAATAATATTCTATGTCCAACTGATGCATGCAAATCAAAACTAGTGCATGCGTATTTTGTATGTTGAATCCCAATTTAAATTAGAATAATTAACATAAACTGTAATTTCATATTATTTAACTAATTATACTAATAACAAATATTATAAAAATATATTGAACTTGAAGAATCATTAATTTTTTAGGTCATTTTTAATGAAACTATGTTGAATAGTAAATTCATTATAATTCATAATATTAGAAATAAAAATGTTAGAATTTAGTAATATTTACTAAACCTATTTGTTAGTAATAAGATATTCCAGTATTGTTCAACATTAAATGTAAAAAATTAAGTTTATTTAGTATTACTTGCTCAGTAATTTGAAAAAATAATGTAAAAATACCTGGGGTAAATTATTGACCCGCCACTACTTATTTTTTAATGAAAGTATAAAAATGGCGTAAAAATATATCGAATCAGTATCTATAATATCAGTATCTCAAACTTTGCAAAAATTGCATCGAAAAAACATATTACAGACAATAAACTAAAACTAATAATCTGTTTAACTTACTTCAAAAGTAATATTACGTCTAATCAAATTACACGCAGCAAAGCTATGAATAAATGCAAAATACTGGCGAGTAATATTTATCAGTGAGAGCAGAAAAAAGTATAAAAAGTAACGAAAGGTATAAGCTGCAATAAAATAAAATAGAAACTGAGTCAATAATGTAAAATCAATCTCACCCACTGATCCATTTTCACGTTCATTCATACCACTAAATGCGTTCATATCTTAACTCTATATATACAGGATAGAACAAAATAAATTAAAAGCATGACGGAAATTTCACCCTTCTAAAACAGTCCGGTAATATTTGGATTCAAAGTTTATGAGTAAATGGGGCGTTAAATCGACTTCTTTCGCTACAGTAAGACAATTTGCAAGATTCAGTCTGAGTGCGCATAAATCAAGGAATTCACCAAAATACTATACATAAAAGTTGTAAACAAACTTTCAATATATAGCATTTTGGGGTTAGATTTATGGAGCTTGGTATCAAATTTTCATTTACTAGTTATTTTTCTAATGCTTATAAAAAAAAGAAGCTCAACTGACTTCTTATTTTATAGCTTCAGTGCGGAAAATCATATTTATTTCAATGATGAATTTAAAAAGATATCAATTAAACAAAAAAAATAAAAATTATTTCCGGCAGCTTTAACATCCCGTTAACACAAAAAAAATCTTGTTTTAAAACCTTTACTCAAGGACGAGTAAATACCTCCTCAATGCTGTCTTAAATTTGTTTAGTGATGGAAGAGCTTTAAGCTTAGCAGGTAGAGAATTTCAGAAATGCGCACCTTGAACTTGGAAAGAGTTAATTCCAGATTCAGTATGAAATAGAAGGCACCGTTAAGTCCTTAACCTTACTCTAGAAGCAGCCCTGGGCACATATTTAGTGAAGAGACTAGACTCACTAGATACTTCTATGTATTTATGCGTACGACAAAAAATACTGTTTCCTCGTATCAGTTCACAGCCAATCCAGTGCAGCCCTTTCGGGAGAGATACGATCATCCATCTTCATACATAACACTTATTTCACACAAGCACCATAGTATTGCAAAATTCTTTCCTGAAACATTTAATATTTTATAAAATTTATCGTTTATAAATTTTAATCAATAATGTAATAACATAAAAATATGCTTTTAAAACATTTAAAATGGAGTAAAATTTTTTTATTTCGCACACCTTTTTATTTTAACAAGTGTAGGCAAGTGCTTGATTTAGAAAGCAATCGATTGAACAGCAAAGATGCAGCTGTTCAATTATCCCTTTCCTTGATGGACAAAAAAGAGTAGCTTCGTAATTGTTGCACACTTTCAAGAGAGAAAGACAATTTTCCACTCGTTTTCATCATTCTTACAATTCTTTTTATTCTTTTACTTTTTACATTATTACTCGATCAAACGCCATTGTAAAAGAAAAAACGATAAAAATCAGGAACTTTAATACACACTTCTTTGAATCAATAAACAAAACTAATGAGCTTTTAAGAATATTTTTATGTTAAAAAATTGAACAATTATTGCTTTTTTTTATCTTATATAATAAAAATTATAAATACATATTGAGAATGACACGCTATATTATGAAACAATGTTTTAAATATTATATACATAGCAAAGTAATTTGTTAAAATAATTTAATGATAAATTTTATATCTAAAATAAGTACGTAAGTGTATAAAAATGAAAAAATTTTTTGATATTTTATCTTTTACTACATTCCTTATTTGATTAATTATTGAGAAAAGTTTAAATTTAATTGATGTTACCGATTAAAAATTACGCGACATCATAAGAAAATAATATATTATCTTCTTATCCTACTTACTTTTTTTCTATACATCATTTTTACTCTGATTTATAACTTGTATTAAAGTCTTGAAAAAAAAGGATTCGAACAATCATGAATGCTCGTGTTTGCAAAAAAAAAAAAAAAATAAAGTTTTAACACGGTAAAAAATTGAGCTGATCTTTCTATCGATAAAAATAAATCGAAAATGTACGGCTATAAATCCGAATTCCACATAACGTGATAATATACATTTTTTTTTCTTCGTGAATAAAATAAGATACTTCCTTTGGCTTTACCATCAAGTAATCTACTTATTTTTCAAAAGTTTATATATTTTATATCTTTTTTTATTATTCGGTATTAGATTTATTAACTTTTTAATATTATTTCCATACCTCAAAAATTAAATAAAAAAATTGAATTCAACACTTTAAAGTTCATAAAATATATTTTTAATAATTTCAATAAAATAAAATCAATAATCAGTGAGCCGGTGAGTAGCTCAGTCGGTAGAGCGTTGGATTCGTAATCTCGGGGCTCTGAGTTCGAATCCCGCTCTCGGCAGCCGATTGATAGAAGCACCACTGTACGATACATGTGCTTTGTTCATAAACACACTTACGAGCTCCGTCGCTGATTAGCATTACAAAATAGCATAAATATAGTGACGTTAAAGAAGAATAAAAAAAAAAAATCGTAATAAATTTTTTCCGGTATTTCTGATTGACAGAAAAATTTTATTTTTATAATCTGATTGAAGTACCTAAATTTTTCTTTGAATCGTTCTACGAATAGCAATACAAAGCGACAAAAAATCGTAAGGAAAAAAAATGTAGATATAAGTCTCTTTTTTGTATTTCCTGGTATAGTTTTGGTATACTCCTTTTTTTTCGGGGTAGCAGTATATTCGAGCTTGGTAATAACGGTTGAGAGAAAGACTAGTTCAGCACGGCGCCGTGAAATCGGAAATCGCCCTCAATAAAATACGTTTGAAATATCTCAAGCTCGAAAAATGGCTTTGAAAGGCAATGCCGTTCTGTCTTCTTACCTTATACCTATCCACCATTCGATAATCCAAAGAGGTTTGCTTCCTTTTTTTTTCTTTTTTACTTCGTTTTTTTTTCTTTTCAAGTGGGAGGAGTACGATTGATAAAGGAATTTCAAGTATTTCTGATACTTTTTCATATTTAAAAGAAAAATTGGGATGACCTTTTTTTCGAAAGCAATGTAAAATTATTGGAATTTTAAAGATTTAAGATAGTTGACGATCGTACAGAAAATATTTAAAATTTTCATATTTGGTTTACAACTTCAATTTAATTTAAAATTTTTGAACGTATAGAAGATATGGAATTTTGATATTTTGATTTTTATGTAATATCATTGAAATTACAAGTTCATGATGTTGTATAATAATTTGAATACTTTTAGTCGTTTTAATATTCTAACTATATTTTTTATGACGCAATAAAGTTGCAAACCAAATATGAAAGTATTTCATAGTAAAAAATTTTTATATACGATATAAAGGTTTGATAATTACCTTCGTATTGTAGTGCGCGAATATTCATTTTACAGATTTTTGAAATATACTTATCAAATTTAAATAAAACTTGCGAAGATAATATTTGATCATATAACATAATTTCCTTATAATTAATTATAAGTTTTTTTAAAATAAAAAAAGTCTTTTTAATAAAAACATTTATGACCATTAAGAAGTCTTACATTGTAATAAGATTTTTTATTTTTCTTTCTAAATGCTATTATACGAAATACGACATTATACTTTATTTCTTAAAGTTCTAAAATTTCAGGTGTACTGTCTGCCGTATTGAATATGTCATTTTCAATTACGAAAAAATAATAGCAGATTTGTAATCAATAATTTAAAAAACATAATACATTTATTTACATACGTTTATAATCCAATTTCTTGAAAAATAATTTTTTTTAATAAAAAAAGTAATATTTTCTCCACTTTAGTTTATAACAAATAATTAATACAGTATAATTATTGAAAAGCTCCACGCATCTATAAAGCAATATATTAAAAATGTAGAAATAATTTATCGCATGACAAGAAAACTTAAAACTAAAATTTAAAAGAAATAAAACGATATAAAAAAAGTTGTAACACACATGTTAAACTATGCAGTAAAGAGTTCATTTGCATATGTTGAGATAATTAAATGCAGATTTATTTAAAAAGAATATTTAACTGAGAAAGTAAATTGTAATAATTGTCATTTAAATAAGTCAAATGTAGTAAAGTATCATTAATCAGTAGTAACAAATGGCTATAGTCAGACAATCAATCAAAATATTTTCATCGCATTTTTTCTAGTATAGAGAAAATATAATTTTCTAAGTAAATTTTTCACATAATTTTCTAAACGAAATTCTAATTTTTCCAAATGAAAGTGTCACGATTCAATTATCATGTATTAAAAATGTTAATCATTAAAACTAAAATTTTATAACATTAATATTATTTAAATAGATAGTCGTTTCCTACGCGATTTTCTTCAATTATCAAAGTTATTCAGCATGAAACATAAAATCATATTCGACATACATCCATCCATCTCCGGCTTTTTATTTCAATTCCAATGTGGCTTCCGTCTGTTTTTTTTTATTCCTTTCTTTCTCCCTTTTTTTTGTTCAACGCATCACTTTATACCGTTCCGATTCAAGTTTTTGCCGCTATATCCATATCAACATCCTTATTTTCCGCATTTCTATTCGACTCGGGTTTTTTTTTTTTGCATACACACTGACGAATAAAAATTTTCATTCGATATATCCATTGTCTATCTCGACTTCCACTACATTATGTATAGATATCGTTCATGCATCATATACTTGTCTGGATTCACTTTTTTTTTCTTCTTCTTTATTCTTTTTTATTTATTTCTTTATGCATTCAACTTGTATTGTTTGCAATCAAAATTTATGAAGACTTTACTTCTACAGCTCGTTCCTTGATTTCTTTTTTTTTTCTTTACCTTTTTTGCTTGTTAAAGATAGAAGTGAATGATATTGATTTTTACTTGCGTGCCTTGATAAATTACTTCTTGGCGTTGTACATCCAATTAACTTTTGTGAGTACTTCATTTTGTTCGAATTGGTTTCATTAAAGTCGTAATTATCTTTTTAATAAGAATAGTACAAATGATTGTGTGTTTAAAATTTTATAATGGTATCTTTACGAACTATCTAAAATATATTTTTAGTAACTTTTGGAAATTATTTTTGAATTATTAATACTATAATTTTTATATATTATTCTGACTATATTATATTAATATCACTTAAATTAATGTATTTTCATAATCTATCTTTACTAAATTAAAAAAAAGTAAAAATTATTTTCCAATTACTTAATAAAATAAATTAATTAAAAAGATTTTTGCTCGTATAAATATTTCTCAATAAAATTTTCATAGTTTCATAATTGAATTAAAATCAATATTTATATTAAATAACAATAAAAGTAACGAAAGGATTGAAGTTAATTTTAAAAATATCCAATATTTGAAATCGCATCCCTTTGTACATAATCCACACGTGTACCCACACGCGTCTAACTACTAATTATGTAAATGAATCCGAGTAACAGGCCAATTTCAAGGCCTAATAAGGACATTTACTATCTTTGTCTTTCCTCAATCCAGCCATCTCTCTCACTCATTTAAACCCCTTTTGAATTACTCAACGCTCTCTCAGTGCCGTAGTATAGAATTTCTACCCTTCTCTTCCACTGTACACTGTGCTCTCGCTCTGTTTCACTTCGATTCGCTCGTGTAACTCGCCTTGCTGCCAAGCTCGAGTCAACAAGGCCGATGTCGAGAAATTCATGCTCTCTCGCGGAATGCGAAGGAAGAGAAATATATATATATATATATATATATATATTTCGATCGAAGTATACTGCAACAGAGAATGTATGTTTTCAGAGTATAAAATGAAAAGGATAGAAAGAGAGATAGAGATGAAGCTATAGTACACAGTACTAGGAGTTGGTGTGATTAAGGTGAAATCGATGCTTGGGATGTGAAGCTTATTGGAATGCTCTGAGACGTGCACACGTGTGCGTGTATGTGTGCCAGTGTATACGCTCTAGTATAACCGAGACACATACACTTCTTTGTAGCGTATTACGCGTATAATGCTTCTTTGTCATGTTCTCACCCATAGATATTGTTACTTGCACAGATATTATATATAAAAGGGTGATCAGAGAGAAATTCAGGAGCTTTATTTATTATGATGATTAGAGTTGAACTTACGATCATCTGAAATTACGCGATGATTAATAAGTTGTACTTGGGAATAATATTTGTGCGTTTGTTACAGATTATCAATATATGTTTAAAGATTATGGATAGTTGTAGATTATAGTAATCTGATTGAGCTTTAGATGTATTTATTATAACGTTATATTTTGTATTATCAAACTTAGTTTTAGTGGTCTAATTATTTAATTTCTCTAAAATAAATTATTCTAATGATTATATCAAAATGACGCTATGTGACAACATAATTTGTTTGCATAAGATTAGTAAAAACTATGTAGAATATTCGATATATACATTCGCATGTAAACTTTAATAAAGAATGATGAATGATAAAACATTTTTTTTAGTTCATTTATCATCCAAAGCTTAAACAATACCATCCAAACATCATAAAAACTTAAAATATAATGTTCTTAAAAATTTTCAAAATTTCAACATCGTGTGATACTACACGCTGCTAGAATTGCGCCATATGGCGTTACAAGTTGACTTATGCACATCCGGCTCTTTATTTTGGATCCTACAAAGAAGATGTGAATATATATTTACAGAGGGAAGTAATCTTTTTTTTATACAAACTATAACAGTCTAAGGATTAATAATAATAATTTGATTACAGGCTTTATAAGTTTAAACGATATCTCATTATTTTCCTTTATTGTTATAAAACAAGTTATAAAAAACTGTTGAAATAAGAATTTTTTTAGTAGATAATTCTTAAATTTTGAAATTTTCCAACTTCTATCTTTCTTTAATATCCGCCTGTATATTGTATGAATATATAATCCACGGCTTGTTATATACAAATGCAAGTGCACTAGTTCTATTACATAGAGTGGGAAGCTGCAATCCTGTGTACGTTATTAAGTTGCTTGACACGCAGCTGCTTGACAAATGGTTAACCTAGCATCAGGCAAGCTTTGCCTAGATTACTATATATGTATATAGAAACCCTTTACCTCCCAATCTTGTATAGTACATGCGAATAGTTACATACTCTATGGCTCTGATGTATGTGTACATATATGTAGGTGTATGTGTGGTGTGTATTTATACAGTTGTAATATAAATGACAACATTGCTAGAAGATGTTATCAGAGGGTCGAAAGAGAATTTTCTCTCAAAGAGAGTTGGATACAACTAATGGAATAATAAAGTCTTAATTTAATTACAAAGAGAATGTTTTATTTTTGTTTTTCTGAGCTTCGGAAATTCAAATAGCATTAACTTTATTCCTATAGAAAAATAAATAATGCAGTTATTTTCTGTAAATATGTAACAGACTTGAAAACATTAACATTATAATTCATGGCAAATTATATAAAACAGGAATAAAGTATTATAAATACTGAAATAAAATGTATTATTGCATTAAATAATCACTGATCGGGAATAATTTACGATTTTATTTCCTCGTTACGTAATGTACGATTGTTTATTATTTTTTAACACTATCATAAATATATAAAGCTTAATTCGAAAATATTAAATAGAAATTCTTTGAATTCATTAAAATTATCCTACGACCCATAAGCCTTTTACTTAAGGCACTTCATTCCCATTTCTTTATTTTTTCATTTAGACACGGTAGGGTGAATTCAGGTATTTGATTAAGTTAAGGATTGTATTCTATTTGGATTCTTGTGTCTCATTTCGTTTACAAATTATTAACTAACCAAAATTTTTCACCAAAGAACAGAAAAAAAACAATCAAATTATTTCAAGGCTTCACTGCAAACTTTTAAGTACATAATAATGAGATCAGACAGTGAGATCAAAACTAAAAATCCTTCCACTTTCGCACACATACGTAAATTAGTCAAGTTCTTCCTATACATGATCAAACAATACCTCGCATCAGCATGAGACTCAAACGTTAAGTGAAACAGTTAGCGAAAGAGACATTGTGAAGTAAAAAAATAATTGCCTATCTTTCTCACTTACAATAATGACTGTCTCGTACTTGCTTTTCATTTATTACTGACTATGCCTTCATTTAAGATGTTTATTGTCTACTAGTGTGCCTCGATTTTAAGTCAACTTATGTCTTTGTAAAGTTTTTTATTATACTATCAAATAATTTTTTTCACCAAAATTGTATTTATTGTACATTTTTTACTGAATTTAATAAGATTTTCTTTCCTTACGACTGGCTATGGTGTGTAACAAGTTCAAGGATTGGTTTGATATATATTCAGATACATTGAATGGTGTGAGCAATAAGTCGAGGCGCATTTCTCGTGTCGGATTGATTTTGAATTATAAATTTTTTAATATGTATTTTAAGTACTTTTATAATTTGATTTCTTTACATCTATTTAAGTGTTACAATTACCTTTGTTCGACTCAATTCTATTATGGATATATTTTTAGCCGTTGATAAATAAATAAATTCTTGTAAAAATATAAGGAATTAAAAATAAAAGTTTCGACATTATGAAAAGAATTTGAATAAAGTTATAGTCTTATTCTGAATTAAACTTGATGAAAAAACAATTATAAAGCACTATATACATTACTTGTTCAAAATAACACAAAGAGTAAAAATAATGAAAAAAAGCGTTTGAAAACAGCGAACAAAAGTAAAAAGAAACTGATAAAAAAAAAAGATTAAAAAAAGGGGGAAATATATGTATATTAAAAAAGGAGAAAATGAGAGGATAAGAAAGGAGGTGTGAAGAAGTAAAGAGTTGAGTAAAGCTTGTGTTTAAGAGGTCTGATGAGGTCGTTTGGGCTTGGAAAACTTTGTTCGAGTAGATACGAGGTACCTAAGGCACTTAAGTCTTATGTCAGAGTATTACGTGGTCTGTTCTCATTTTATTTTTATAAGGTGAAACTTGACGGAAAAAAGAGAAGAGATTAGATTAACTCTTTAAAGAAGAAGAATTTTAATCGCTTCATGTGGAAGAACAAAAATTTGTTAAAAATAAAATTATAAATTTAGGTAACATAAAAAATATTGTAGTTTACATAAGTGTAAAAAGACTTCACGTTGAATAATACAGTGGAAATGTAGATAAAATTAAAAGATTTTGTATATCATTTATAAAATAATTCAAATTGAAACAAAAATAAAATAAAATTCTTTTGTAAATACGGTTGTATATTTTTCGTAAATATAAAGTTATATTGAATTTTATTTTTAAAATATTCCATACTCTTCTTTTGTTTCCTACAAAAATAAATCAATCGCACAATAATATTATTGTCGACAGAGCTTGAAAGTTAAATTAAGCTTTTCATTACACACAAGAGACGGAACATTTGAAATAAAGGGAGGAAGAAAGTGAAATTCCTTTTGAGATATATAAAAGATAACTGAATTTATTATTTTAAATTAAAATAGGAATTCTATTTTGAGCTTTTAGAATTATTTCAGTTTAAAATATCCATAATTATAACGTGAGGACAATTTATTGTTTGTGAAGGATCTGAATTATGTTTCATATATTTTATTTATGCAATATTTTACTTTGAGAAATAATATTGTTATTTACTAATTTTTAAAAATTAATTTCTAGTTACGACAAAGTATCTAATTGTCTTTTTATGTTTTATCAAAGGGGTAAATATTATAAATCACACCTTTCTTTCATTTTTATTTTTATTACATTTCGTAAAATAATATTTGATATTTTTGTGCTACACTTTAACTTTGTTTTGAATGTCGCTGATCACGAATCTGGCTTTAGTTTTAAAGTGAAACTTCTTTACCGGCGGTATACGCCTCGCATAAGCGATGTATGAAAAAAATCATACGGGAGTGAATTGAATTCATGACGCTAGATGCAACGCAACTAATGAAACGGAAGTGTATGTATAAAGGAAGCGCGTTTGCGCCTTCTCGGCAAAGCAAGGTACTAAATACTTATTTCTTATATATTTAATATTTCAATCGTTATAAAAAAATTATTGATAAATATACCTAAAGTTTTAATTTTGAAAAACTAATGTTCTCAACTATCATTACCGAGAGGCTTTGTCAAAATATTGGTCAGGTATCAATATGTCACACAGTTCTACCATTTTGTATCTATTAACTTTGATTTTATCTTTTGCAAAACTTAGATATATTCGCATTCAGCGGTTATAAAATTTCCTTAAACTATAAGTTCATTAATGATATATCACTAGTTTCAACAACGTGAATTAAAGGATTAAATGATTGATTTAAAAAATTCACCGTCACAGCTTTTGCACTTAAAAATAAATTTTATATCATGAAAACTTAAAGCCCTCGATCCAAATTAATTTAACCTTCAGTTAAGAAAAATTGCCGTTGTCAATCGACTCGAAAGAAAAGTAAAACTTAAACTTTTTTATTTTCGAATTACTATAAGGACCAAGTAAAGGTCGAAATCGAAAGTCGAAAAGTTAGTATTATAAAGTATTTCGCTTTACTTTTGAACTTCATCGATTAAACTAACTACGCGACGCGTTAATGATCGGCGTGCTCCATCTGCTACTTTACTCATGAAAATGTTCTTAGTTTTAGTTCGCCAGTACTGAAAAGCCATACGATATTCAAACTTTTTTATTGCTTTAAATGGAGGGTTTCAAATATCTTTATTTCATAAATAGATACAATGAAATAAAAAATCAATAGACAAGCTTTCTTTCAACAAAATTTTAGATTGGAAATTGTTGATTAGACTGTATTTTCATAAATTTAAAAAGTGAAAGAATAAATTTAGGCTTTGGAAATAACTGAATCGATGAAATTTAATATTTAAGATATTTTTTACAAGCGTTTGATAAAATATTGCAACTGATTCTGTTAATAATAGGGCACGAATTCTACACCTGTGTGTCTCATTTTTTTATTAAAGTTAAAAGAACAAGCGAACCAAAGAATTTCCGCTACAAATTTTCCATCAATTTAAATCGATGAAAGATTTATAAAGTAGATCGTGTCCCGAAGAAGAGCATCTTATCTTGTGTCGGTTAATGAAAGATCTTATCACGCAACCAGTGGAAAAAATCTTAACTTAACTTTAGTTGAACAAAAATTCTAATTCGAAAGAAATATTTTTGTTTAAAATTTTCGTAGATGTACTATTATTGCATTCTGTTTATTCATTTAAATATGAAAAAGATTACTTTTATAGTACGATGAATATAAAAGTACGAAAAATAAAAAAATTTAGTGTGGTATATATTTAACAATATATACCACACTAAAAACATTTTTTTACATGTAAATGAAAAAATTACAGAGCATGATAATTTTACCACTAAAAAATTCAAAAGAAAAATATAATTTTGAAATGTAATTTTTCTTCAACGTAAGGCGAACTAAGACCATTTTTTAATAATTAAATGCGACGTAAGATTTATCTTCAATCAGGCGTGAGATAAGACCTTTCTTTGACCGAACACAAGGTAAGATGTTCCTCGTTGAAGCCGTTGAAATGGATTTCATATATATTATTAAAAAAGGAAACTTTCATGAATAAAATAAAAACATTATATAAACATATCTGTGAAGAAATCGAAGCGTACTGTTTTATAAAATTAATAAAAGCTCACTTTTTAGCGTTGTGAAAAGTGGATGACTACATAAAATATTTTCAATTTAGTTAATGATTTAATTTTTATATCTACAATATAATTTCAAGGTGACATAAGATAGTGAAAAGCAAGCTCGGACTTTGTTTTATAATCTACTAGAATCGCCAATTCTAACGGATAGCGCGAGATCATAAGGTTGCGCTGCGAATTTTTTCAAAATGATTTTTTATGCAATGTAAATTTTATTTTTGATTAATTATTTTGAATAATAAATGCCATTATTAATATTTACTTGGGCTCAATAATAATGTTCATTTTACGCTTTTATAAAGTCCATCTATTTTCTAAGTTAAGTGAAATGACTACAATTCAATAAAGCATTATAAGTGTGAATATTGAAATACTAGATTAGAGTAAATTTCTTCTTCGGGTAATCATGGTCCTCAATTTGCTTTGCTGGCTCAGGCCGTGAATCCCACCGTTGGAGAGATGTGCGATTTTATTTCCTAGTTGGATAATGTATTATCATTGAGCTAATGATAATAAAACGATGCTATTCGAGTAATATGAATTTTATGTGTCTTATATTATTCGAAAGAATATACATACAATATATAAAAATTATTCTATTAACTCAATAACAGTAATAGGCTTGCTAGTTTCATCGTGTGGTACGAGATCACAAGGTTGCGCCACGTAGCGGTCGGTGGTCAGTACTACGGCCGGTTATTTGCGCAAAAGTTAGTTGGTCGCAGCGTTGGGGTACGATTATTTTTTTTTATACATGTATAATGACTTTTTATTTGCCTTGATAAAACCTCAAGTAGCGCTATGAAATTTAATGTTAATTAAATAAGTTGGTTAATGGGTCGAAATACATTGCTCTTAAGGGAAGTCTTGCCAAAGCGAATTAATAGTGCGTTAATTTTGTGATCTTTGTACCTGGATGCTGTATACTATAAGTTTCTAATCTTTGAAACTAAATAAAACAATCAAGAGGTTCAAGGTACAATTTAATTTTTGGATTTATTGTATCTTTAACATATAACTTCTCAAACACACAACAAAGAACTGAAATTTCGATTTTTGCGTATACATAAGTGTTACATTCATAAGATATAGTATTATGATATATATGAAATTATAAATGAATTTTTTATATAAAAATTATAATTATAAATATAATGTAGACTTGTTGAAGTCGTCAAGCCTATATATACCTATAATAAATGAAATACTAAAAAATTTTTAATTATGAATATGTGTATTTAATTTAATTTACAATATTAAAATAATAAAAATAATTTAAATTTAGAGTACATTAGATTTCTTTTCACAATTTCACTATTTTTTATTTTTATTGAGATTGTACTTTGTTTTAATTTTGTCTATTTCTTCCAATTTCTTATCTACATCCATTCGTTTAAATGCTTTGTTACTCTGGTAATAAAGAACAACTAAGTATCTATTACACACATTGAAACCGCTAAGGTGATCACAAGCATTTTTAGCATCGAATATATCTTCATAAACAACAAAAGCTGTTCCCCTTGTCTCTGCTGTGTTCCCACTAAAAAATAAACAATGATGATTCTCTTTCAATAATATAAATATGCATTAAAAAAATATCAATATTATTAATATAAGAAAACAAAAACTCACACTCGTATCTGTCTGATAGCTCCATATTTTCCAAAGATGTCATACATCTCCTCAGCTGTGATTTTGTATGGAAGGTTACGGACATATAGAACTCTATTTACTTCCGGTGGTAACTTTACCTAAAAGCATTTTTAACGAAAGTAAATTAAATATTCTTTTCAGTAGGAATTCATTAATGCTCTAGGTTCTATTAATTAAATCACTAAATAATGCCAATACTTGAATTTAAAGCAAAGCTATGTTATTGCTGAAAATGATTTGCAGCTTTAAAAAAAGGATTTACCGAAAAGTTTGAAACATTGATTACAATAAAGAATACTTTATTTTCATCCAAGAATTAACATCATTTATTAAATAAAATATTATTATTGTATGTACGCTAAAAGTTCTTTATAGGTTAGATTATAGAAATAAGTGGTTTGATAAATTTATAAAGACGTAATTAACAATAAAATGATAAAAAAATATTAGTAAATTTATTTATATAAAAATTAAAATAATTCATTGTTAGTATAGATTTTTAATATAATGTAATTTAAAATTTTAGATTATAAGAAAAATAAAGGTTATGTTAATAATTACTGAAAATTAATAAACAAAATAACGTAAAACTTACGTTTGCCCGCCGTTGCAACATTGCCATAGCCATGATGAATAGATTTATTTATTTATCACTTAAAAAAAAGAAAATTTTATTGGAAATGAACAGCAGTTTTAATCTAATTAAACAAAAGACTTTGTTTTTACTGTAACAATCGAGTCTATTCTATTGTTCCTGTACTGCAGTGGTCAGACGTCTAATGACGACATTCGTTTCCAAAGCCCGAATTTATAGTCGATACTAAACATTATTTTGTCCTTATTTTCCTTATGGTAAAAAAGTAAGATAGAATGATGTTTAAGTATTAAGTCTCGAATGGGCAATGAAACGATACTGCAGCGCCAAAACCTTGCAGTAATTTCCATAAAGAGGCAAAATTTAGAACTCCGCGATGGATTTTAATCCTACTTGGACAAGAAAGTGGACATCCAATGGCTGACTTCAGAGGGTACCGATAGAAAAAGGGGATGCTCGATATCTTCTAAAGTTGACTGAATGATAATATTTTCTTTCATCGGTATTATCCACTGAATTTGGTCATTAAATATTCATTTTTTTGCCCAAGCAAGATCGAAATCCATCACTAGTTGTTTTTTTTTCATCGGAATATAAATTTTTTGAGATTAAAAAAAATTTTTTTTGGAGTTATGAATTGGAAATTATGAAAAACAATTCAATCGAATTTTAATGGAACATTATTAACAACTTTATTCTATTAAATTTTTAAGCTTTTGGTTACAGTAGTTTCCAAATATTTTATTTCATAATAATAATTTGAGTAAAAATTTAACTTATTCATCAGTGAATATCTAAACAATTCACGTTGTACAATTTAGTATTATGTAACGCGTAATAATGAATTGTATGACACAGCTAAAAATATCTCTATTTAAGGCTAGTTGAAAAAGAAATTATAATTTTACTTTTGAGAAAGTTAAATATTGATGTATTGACAACAAGTTTTTCTTTATTTTTATAAAATCAATATGTGCTCAAGAATCGTAAAAAACGCCATATAATATTTTCAAAAGCAAAATTTTTGAGCAAATCAATGTATCTATGGTTAATATCTATAAATACCGATTATACATTTGAGAATTTCATTGATAACAATAAAACTAAAATTTTATAAGGTTTCATCGTAGAATCTGAGAAATCTCATGTTTGCCAAAGCTAATATTGCATTTGTTTGCGTGACTACGTCAATAAGGATTCACAAAGATATTTTCATTTTAGTTACAAGCTTCCGGTATTGTTTTTTTTTTTTTGTTATGTATAAATTCTTACGAAGACAATGATTAATGATACATATGCGATGGAAAAAAACACTCTTAAAGGAAAACCTCTATTTGTAAGTCATTATTTAATAAAATATATGAGACGGAAAAATACTGTGAATAGAAATAAATCCTTTGACATTTTACTCATAAAGTGATTTAGAAAGTTTTTTGCGAGGCTATATTTAAGATTAAATTTGAAAAAAAGTGGCTATTTAATTTAATATTTGATACATCGTGTTTTTAATGTATTTTATATTTTAATATAATTATGTCATAAACATAAAATAATTATTTCTTTCTTTTATAAATTACTTCATTCAATTCACATTATGTATATAATAATTATAATAATAAAGTTTACTCTTATCAAATTTTTCAAGTGAAAACTTGAAATATTCCATTTAACAATACGTTTATTTCTCATTATAATACAAAAGCAAAGAATTAAGCAAAGAATGTCGTATGTAAATGTACTATTTTTAAGGATATGTGTTACATTTAAAAATAGAAAGACTGTGTGAGCTTTAATGTACATAAATTTAAATTTTTCAGTACAATACCTTTCAATGTCTATATTTGCTCAGCTCTTTTAAGGTTTACTTTATAACTCAGTAGTATGTAATGCTATATAGCCATCCGTATTTCTTGAAAAGAAATGTTTATAGAATCACATTATGTTCTCTTTTACCTTGTAAATCTATGTTTTAGGTAAATGTTTACTCATGGCAATTGTAATGTGAAAAATGTATAGTTGTAATGTTCGATCGATTGTTAAATTTAAAAGTCGAAGTGCGTTATTAACGAAGTATTGATGGAAAATATAAAAAAAATTGATAACATTTTTTTGAATATTATATTTATTATTACTATACAGTAGATGTGAACGTATATTTTAAACTTTTTTAACATTTCCAATATCAGAATCTATAATTTTAAACAACAAAAGATTTCAAACTCGAGTTTCAAAAGTCATAAAGTAAAAAGAAAATTTCTATAAAGTTTTATCCTAAAAAATACTTTCATTCAATTTCTTGTTGATTTACTTTTTTTGATATAACACTTTTGACGTCGTCAAGTTACTGTAATGTAACTTTTTCGCATAGCCGAGCATTTAAAATTATGACTTTCAAAATTAGACTTTCCAAATATTAAGTTTATTAATATAGTAAATCTTCAACTTTATTCTTTTGAAAATTATTCTATTGAATAACACGCATAAAAATTCATTGTAAAAATGTCGAAAATTTTAAATTAAAATGATTTTTTGATAAAATAATATTTATTATTAGTAAAACAGTAATTACTTATAACTTTGAAATATAAATATAACCTTTGATTATTTTAAAGTGCATCTCAGAATTAGTCTTAAACAAGAAAACTCAACGCAAATTAATTAATAACTAATTGTACCATGATTAATTAAAGGTAATTAATTACATTCTCAACCTTATTTTTTATTGATACATAAAACTAATGTTTAGTTTCAGAATCAGTTTACAATGTGAGCGTGAAATCTATGAAGCTCGTACTCTGCAATATATGTTTTTATAGCCAAAATAATGGAACACGTGTTTCACGGTTTATTCTAATGGGTTTTCTGTTTTAAGATATTTACTTATTGATGTTGATTTTACACATACAGAGTATATCTATTTATACAATACATATATATTTTGTGTACAAAGATAAATTAACATTTCGAGAATTAATACTCAAGAGAATAAAATTTGAATTTTGGCTTTGATTATGTTATTTCGCCTATAAAAACGTATACTACAAAGTAATCAAGATTGAAATTCCATGAGATTAGTGTTCTTCTCGGTAATAAACGATTGATAATTTAATTTTCTATTATGTTCAAAGCTCAATCGAATAAAGACAAATACTCAAAGTAATTTTAAGTTCTGCGTAGTTTCTTAAATTACAAAGTTTAGATTTTTATCAATAAAAAATTTTAAGTCTTTTATCTTAATCTAATGACAAGCTGATCAAGCCATTAGAGGAAATTTAATTAAATGTGCAATGCACCACAAAAGAAAAATAAATTCAATTCATCTTCGATTGTAATCTAAATTTTTTCTCTTGCATCGATAAACGAAAGGTTGGCAAATTACCGTTTTCCTTTTTTTCTAAGCCATTTGAGTCGGGAACGGTTTAGTTACCACCATTACCGAACCTCATTTTTATTCAAAATAAATTGGCATAGAATTGAGTGTGATGTCAATAGAAATGGAGATTAGGAGATGTAATTGAATTTTAAAGAGTTGCCATTCGTAAAGCTCTGGGAAAATAATTTATGTTACTCCACATTTTATTCGAAAGCGTCGTTGGATGAAAAAAAAAACGAAATTCGCGCGGAGTTAAATCGTTGGTGGAATTTCGACGTTTTATTTATGAGTTAAGCGCGGTTTTGCAGAATTTTAACCGAGAGAGCGCACAATTTATATGTTGAGTTTTCACAACAGAAAGTCGTAAGCAATTGAATGATTTGTTGATAGGTGGTTTGTTGGTTTACCCTTACATTTTCAATTTACGCTTTAAATTAAAACGTTAACACTTTATTAATAATGTTTTAAATACTAATATAAATAATTTTTTTATTTTGTTTTCGAGAAGATGTTATATCATCATATAATTAAGTATTTGAAATTTTTTTTGTTCTTTGAAAATGTATTGAAATATTGTTAATGTTAAACAAAAAATTAGTACAAAAATTTTAATTTTTTATTAAGTTTTGTTAATTTAAATATTCAAATTTTATTATTTAATTTATTTTACTATAAAAAATATCTTTATTTAAATTATTCACTTATTTATTCATCAATCCAAGCAGAAAAAATTTAAAATATCAATATTATTTCATTTCCTCAGAGCCATAAAAAATATTTATAAATTTAATTTGAATAATGTATTTTAAATATACTTAAAATTATTTAATTATCCGTGTAATAGATGCTTTGATGTCATGGCACGTGTTTATGCACGTGTACATATTAAATCCACGTGTAGTTTGTGTACCCGTATACACGAGGAACAGAGAGTTTTATTAAAAACGTTAACATGAATATGTTCATAGATATTTTTGAATATATTGATATATTAGAAATTTTAATGGCTTTGATGAAAGTATATAAGTGAACGAGCACGTGTATGTTGATCTTTTTATTATTTTTGCTTTCAAATATTGATGAAACAAATTCAAAAAAACTTTTGAAAAATCATAACTTTTGAATAAAATTTATTTATTTAAATATAAACATAAATATGATGGATAAAAATGTTTCATTTCATGATTATGCGAATGAATAGCGGAATAATCGAAGCGATCATGATATAAGTTCTTCAATAACTTTAATATCTTCAATCATACTTGATAGTTTAGGGCCCCATTAACATAAATTAAAGACATAATGCTCTATTCTATTCTAATACTTTAGAAAATCAATTTCCAAGTTAAAAGAATAATGTTTATTTCTAAAAAAAGTGAATTACCTTTATAAATATAAAAATTTTTCAATGTTATTGAATGTTGCCATATTTTCATTGTGGCACTAATCTAGAGAATAACTTTATAATGTATTTATGAACAGCGTGTGTATGTAGTATGTAAAATGATGTTTACATTAATCTGCAAAAAATTAAAAGTTTAAGCTCGTGCTAATAAAATCATTGTAAAAAATTTGTTTTTATTAACCGACTATCGACAAATTCGCTGCAATTATTAATTTTTTTTTTATTTATCGTCACTGTATTTATGCTATCATTACAATGCTAAATTAGAGACGGAGGTCGTTTCAGCATGTCTATAAATAAAGCAGATGTAAAACGTACAGTGCTGCTTGTAAAAATCGGTCCCCAAGAGCGGGATTCGAACTCGAGTCCTCGAGATTATGAATCCATCGCTCTACTTTTTTTTTTTTTTTGAATATTTGTTTATTGAAAATATAATTTACATTGACAGAATTCTTTTGTACAAAAAAAAAACACTACTTTACAAACGTTTACTTTATATTATTTTGCTATACGGTAACGCTCTGATTATGATTGTTATTATAGTTAACTGAGTGAAGGAGCCGAGTTTTGTATCTACTTTTTCGTTGTTTAGAATACAATTCTTAATGGGTTCTGGAAAAATTTATAACAAAAACCAGCAAATAAAGTTACTTAATATCCATCGCTCTACCGACTGAGCCACTGACGACTTCAATTTTCAAAAGAGGATATGCAGTAAATATATAAAATTCATTTGAAGAATAAATACTTACTTTTTATATTATATTTCTTTCAATGATTTTTTGATTAAATAAAAAAGTATTTTTATGATCCTATGGATTGATTGAATATTCTATAGTAAAATTAATTACGCAAGAAAATTAAATATTATAAAATAATATTAATATTATTTATACTTAATAGATATTATTAAATATTATGTAATTATTTAACAATCATTAATATAATATATTTAAAATGTTGAAAAAATTTTCAGAACGAATAATTAATAAATTCATTTACTTAATAAATAAAGATCAGGAATTATTTTCCATTAGAATTTGTATTAATTAAGTTAATCACGTAGTTAATCTTCACCGCATACCTATATTATACTTGAACCCAGTTTAACATTACGAAAGCTCGTCTCATTCCCCTTTACAAAAACACTCCAATAAGCATAAACAATGTTCTCGTCGTGTACTAAAGCCGTTCTCTTTCTCTCTCTTTCTACATCCTTCTAAATTACATTGAAATAATATAACCTCGAACGAGCTCGTATACAAAGTAAAAATGTATATATATATATATATATATATATATATATATATATATGCAACAAATTCCTTTCTTCCCTTTTTCGTCCTCATTCCCTCTGAAAATTCAATTCTCTTATCGTTGCTTTGGCGAATCGTCGTCTATATCACTAGGCAAGCATCTAATACTTCGCACTTTGACCCATCTTCTCGAACCTCCATAAACCAAACAAGTAGTATAAGGTCTTGGAAATCCCTTTGGAACGAGCTTTGGTGACTTCGTCTTTTTTCTCCCTTCTTTTTTTTTTTTTTTTTTTGCTGTTAGGTCTGTTATATAAGATATATATTTATATATATACGCGTTTGAGCGGACTCCATTTGTCGAGATAAATGGAGCTTTTGGATTGTTACGAAAAGAAGAATAAACTAAGTGACTGACTAAAGCAAAAAAAAAGGAGAAAAGTTATCACTTTTTTTTTCCTTTTCACTCTGAGATTTTTATCAAGTTCGTATCATTGACAGGCTGCGTTTACGATTCTTAATAGACACGATGCGTCTAGTAGTATTCCAGAAAATCGACTGTACGGACCGGATATCGAAATAACTAAAGATAAGAGAATAAAAAAAAATAGGAGGAGAAAAAAAGAAGGAAATAAATGGAGAGAATGAGAGTTAGCTGAGCTTGGTCGTGCCATGTGACCGAAAGATATTAGCTCGATTGGTTAGACTTTTCTTTTAGCTTTTAGATAATTAATGGCTTAGAGATCTGGGACAGATGAAGGCTTAATGTTTAGCTGTGATATTTTAGCCTTAAATTCGTAATATTTTTCTTTTGTAATCGTATAGTTACGGCGGAAAGGGATAAGGTTTCGTTTAGACTTAATTTATATTTTAAAATATATATAACGGAAAGTTGTTTTGTCAGATTGAAAACGACAGTGTTTAGGTCATTATTCTTTGTTAAAGATTTTTTTTTTTCAATGAGTTTTTATACGATGCGTATTTTATATTTTATATGTATTTTATATTCGATTAATTATTTTTAATCACGAATACAATTATTAATAATGTTTACATTAACTAAAAAGTATAACTGTCATTTCGAGTTTCTACTGAGCCTGTCTATTTTTTTTAATTAGTGAAGTGATTACACTCCTGAAATATGAAATAATTGTTCAGTATACGTTCAGCGGATTTTTTCCACGACGAGAAAAAGGCTTTTTTGATTAAACTATATTCAAGTTTGAGTATTTTAATTTAAGCAACTAAACCATTATAAAAATGTATTTTTTGGATAAGTAATTGATAAATGTTTATTACCAAAAATAATAATATGATCATTCATAAAACAATTAAATTTGTTTTACATATTTTCGTAACAAGAATAATAAGGTTTCTTATTTTTTTATGTACGTGTAAAAAAAATACAAACCATTAAACTAAAAACCATTACTTTCAATATTATTGATTCTCCGGGGATCTTCATGGACGATTGGGCTTTTACAATTATTGCCCGAAGGTGTTATTTTCACAGCATATATTTCAACGTAGCGTCAAAATCAATGGCCGTAGGCGAATCATGTAAAGCGTGTCGAACATATTGTTTTACATGGTGCCCAGGCACCAGCGAACCATAAAACGAAAAATAGTTGAAAGTACCATGCTTTAATTACTGCGATTAATAAACTCAACATCAATATAAATATAAAATATGTTGATTGCAGCTAGTTTTTTTTTGTTGCCTATAAGACTTGACCGTAAATTTTATCTAAGCATACCCTTGTACTATATGAAAACCAGGGAGTGAATATACCAGCACAATACTTGTATGTACGAAAAGAATACCCTTCTTACTGCCGAGTTTATATTTCCGTATCTAGATTTTGCGTAAGTCTTTTTACAACAGGCTAATTAGGATATACCAAATTTTTCGAATTCATTAAATGGTAATTTAATGATTAGAATTTATTTTATATGTGAAAAAATATGATGATTACATGATTAACTGAATTTAAATATTTAATATATACACATTATTAAAAATTCTACAGTGTGGCATATATTATATTTTCATATATTGGATTCATAAAGATAAAAAAAGAATTCAATATTTTGTTTTTAATTTTTTTTAAATTAAATATTTTAGTTTATTTACAACATTTAATCTTTATGAGAAAAAAGATGTATGCACTATAAAACACAGAAATATTTAGAGAAGCTTGAATGATATAAGCGTGCTTCAAATCAGTTTTTCTTGTACCCTATATTCTATGATTGACCTCTTAAGACGTCAATTTCCAAAAAATTTATAGAGTGGTCATTAGAAAAATTGAGATAAATTATAAAAAATATATAAAGATTATAATCTTTTTCAACTTTCCATCCATTCTTTTTTGACACTACATAATCATTGTGTACCACTCAAAATGGATTAATTCGTGTTCCCCTTTTTGGAGGATAAAAAGACTTTTCCAATTATATTGATTTTGTATATAACACTCGCAGCACTGTTGCAATTGTTTGCCGATAACCTACAGTGGATACGCATAATATAACTTGAGCGCTGGATAGTAGCAGTAGGAGGATTATATTGGAATCACTTGAGAGAGAGAGGAAGGAGCTTAAAGTACTAGATAGTGTTAAAGGGACAAGATGTCTTGGCAAGCTTCAGGGGGAATATTGGATGACTAACTAGGTTTATATATATATTGAATTTGTATTTGAATTTATATTTGGATTTCTAAATTTTATAGATCGAATATCGAATCTGCGATTGAATTGTAGAAATTTTAATTCTTTTTCATCCTGAATTTATGAATATAGATTAATTTAATATTCAATTTATTGTCTTATTTTATTATTTGATGGATATGCTTTAAATGTTTCAATATTTATTTTTATTAAAATAAACAAATTTATTCTGGCTTTGTTGTATACAATGTTTATATAGTAAAATAATTAAAATTTTAAATTACGTTGCTCTAAGTTATAAAAAAAGGTAGAATGTTTATTTTTGAAGAAAGATATTTTAATCTTAATTTTAAGTTTAGTATATGATATTATTTACTATTGTTTAAATTCAAAGATTTGTTCTTTAAAAACAAATGTAAAACAATATAATTGAAAAATAAAAAATTATTTAACATAACGTCGATTCACGATAAATTAATAGATATTATGTTGAATTTCATAAAAATTATATCAAGTTAATTCAGTGAAATAACTTCCTAAAAGAGAAACAGATGAATTGATTTCACATAAGAGAATTCAAATTTAATCATCAAATTAATTAAAAAAAAAAAAAAAGATTTAGGCCATATTGTATATGTATTTTATTCATAGAAATAAAAATCTGTTACGTTATTTAATTGGCCATGAAAATAAAAATAAATTAATAGACAGCTATTTTGCAAGGTAACACGGGCATTACGTCAACGAATATTTTTTTTTTTCATCAAAGTCCTTTGAACCAGGATCTGATTGATCTTGGTATGCATTTTATTCGTACATGTGCATACATGTATAATGTTATCTAAAATCTCAATTTTTGCTGATTAAATTTTCTTTTAACAAAAAAGAAAAAATTTTTTTCGTTATAACACGAAACGTAATACATATTGGCTTTTCGTGAAAGTAAAAATAATATGCATATTGGCCGCTGAAAACATCCTACTTTATGAAAAGCACAAATTCGACTATACCCACTTGTTTTTACTGACGTCAAGGCATATCGTGACGTCACAGATTTTCAATGGATCAAAAAAGCTTTCATGACCATTAGACAATCTTACACTAATTGGACACTTGGTATCCATGAATAAAATGATTTTTTTATTCGATGTATTATTATGTAACATGATATTATATGATTCAAAATTATAGCTTAATTATTAGTTTATCTGAATAAAGAAAACTTTTTATTTTTATTTTGTAGCTCACTTTAAAATTGTAGGAAATATTTATGGCAATTAATTATTCGTAATTATTTTTTCGCAGTTGCAAAGTAGAATAACTTTTATATCATTAAATATGGTACATCAAATTCCGATGAATATTAATGTCAAAGCCTTATCTTTATTAAAATTATTAAGATCAAGAATTTTCATAGTAAAAAATAGATGGTTATAAATCAGAATTTGTTTTTAAATAGATGTTTTTTTTTCACATGAAAAAATATATTTAAATAAGAGGAGGTCACGTATCTCTGTCCTTTTCTAATCAAAGAATTGAGTTTTACAAACTAATACTGAAAAATGAAAGAAAGCCGCAGCCATCAAAGCAATATTTTCTTTGATAGAAAATTATTTTATTGTTCGTTTTCAGAAAACCTTGAAAACTAAATCATAGAGTTAGGTGGACAATTTGGTTTTCAGGTTTTCTTGAGAACGAAGCAATAAAATCAATTTTTCTTATCAAGAAAATATTGCATTTTCTGATACAGATGCGGCTTTCTCTTCATTTTGATAAAGTTATTAGTTTTTGTAAAAAAATCATTTCTTTGATTAGAAAAGGACAGAGATACGTGACCTCCTCTTAAGAATATTTAAACTTTTTTTGAACTTTTTTTTTCAATTTATTTAATTAATGTCAATTTATAAATTTTTTTTAATTTTATTTAACGTCGCTATATTTATGCTATCATTCCGTGTGTTTATGAACAAAGCAGATATAACGTACAGTGGTGCTTGTATTAATCGGCCGCCGAGAGCGGGATTCGAACTCGGGACCTCGAGATTACGAATCCATCGCTCTATCGAATGAGCCAGTGACGATTTCATAACTTGTTAAATTAATAATTAAAATATTTATGAGAAAGCAGTATGTTTTAAAGTCAATACTAAATAAAAATATTCAATCAATATATTATTGTATTTTGTCAAATGATGAAAAAGTAATAAAATATTTATGAAAAAAAAACAAATAGTTATAACAATAGTATAAGAACTTTGTGAACAACTGTATTTTCATAAAAAAGCATTTTAATATTTTATGTCATTAAATATGATAAAATTAATGTGTTTTAATATTGCAATAAATAATTTTCAATAATGAAAAATTTGACAATAAATAATAACAAAATAGCTTAACAATAACAGTACAACGTTCTTACATTTAAAACATAAGACTTTAAAAAATGTAAAACAAACTTATTCAATGGATACTAAAATTTTATACTTTTGTAAAATTTAAAATAATTGTTGCAGATTTATTGAAATTGCTGAGAATTACATAAAAATACAATTTTTAGTAAAAACATTTTTTATCTGAAACTACAAGCGATGAAAAGTTAAAAATTTGATTACACGTAGTAATTATTATCCTTATTGAACTACTACCATTTTATTATGTTGCCATCTGTAGTATTCGATTTATAGCAATTTCTATAAAAAAGTAGTATAATTCAATATAATACGGAAAAAATTATAGCAGTCTAAAAAAATTTTTTTGTTGAAAATAAAAAGCAGACAATAATGTTCAAGAAATTTATTGATATGTATTTTGATGTTGATGTTGCATTTAATGTTTTATATCAAAATGTTAAAGATACTGACGTTTATAAAGAAAATAAAGCTATCAAATTAAATAGTTTTGCTAAATTATTGCTTTCTCATAGAGAAAACATTGTATTTTTGTATTATTATAGAAAAATAAACAGGTTGTGCTTGATCAAAATCTGTTGAGCTATTTTCTACATATATCAAGACATACTTCTTCCCTACTCGTGCGCACATGAATATTTTTTTGCCTAGCGGGCCGCAAGTACAACCTTGTCTCCCTGTGCCCGATCGCAAAGGTTGCATTTGCGGCCTCGCTAGGCAAAAAAATCGTATATTCACTACGGGAGTAAATGAAAAATGTCTTAAATTGTATGTGAATGTCACCCGAGCCGTAGGCGTTTTTACTCCCTAGGTGAATAATATACTATTATGAAATGAGTGTACTTTGATTCTTAATTTCTCAAAACATTTTTTACGATATTGTTTAAATAACTTATTTTTCAACTCTTACTGAATTTATATTTTTATAAGAAACAAAAAAGTGAAATTATTTAATAAAACAATTTATTATTCATAAATTTTAGACAAGCTTGGGCACATAATAATTTGCATATAACAGACGTATCATATTTGCAAGTCATATTTATAACTTTTACAGAATAAGAATAGACATGTTCAATCTTATGTCGAATTAACTGTAAGTATAACAAATATCGTTGTTTTTCATCGAAAAAGGATCGACCATGGAAAAATTTTTATGTACAAATTCTTCTACGCGGAAGTTGTAACACAAACACAACATGTATAAATTTCTTGTATTTGTTTCATCATGGTAAACTTAGTCAGAAACTTGAGTATTCTTGTAACCACAAATTAAGTTATTTAAAAAAGTTTGTTTTGTTTACTTATTCTTGTTAGAAATTACTTTCATGTTTACAAACATCTTAGATATATTTATTATACAATAAAAGAATAAATAAATAAATAAAAAATAATTTTTAAAAAACGCTTTTATTAAAAAACAGAAAATAAAAAAAATAAAAAATAATTCAAATGTATAATTACATTATAAATTATGTTCCTGCCTAATATTTTATTGAAATTTTATATAAAAGAGTGGAGAATATAATTCTAAATGTTCTTTCAATATTCTCCACTCTTTTATATAAAATTTCAATAAAATATTAGGCAGGAACATAATTTATAATGTAATTATACATTTGAATAATTTTTTATTTTTTTTATTTTTTGTTTTTTAATGAAAGGTTTTTTTTAAATTATTTTTTATTTATTTATTTATTTATTTTTGCTTTTTATTTTTTTTTAATTTAAAAAATTTATTTTTTCTATTAATTTTTTTAACGTTACATAAAAGCATTTTTTTTATTAATTTTATTTTTTATTTATTTATTTATTTTTAATTTTTAGTTCTTTTTAAGTTAAAAAAATTTATTTTTTTCTATTAATTTCTTAAATATTTTTTTTATTAATTTTATTTATTTATATGAGTATACAAATGTGCACGCTTATACGTACATATTTGTATACTTAAGCGTATATACGTAAGCGTATAGATGAGTGTGTTTTTTGCAAAAAACACACTCTTGTATACATTTTCTCAGTAACGCCTATATGTATAAGCCTTTACTGAGAATTGAGTAGCTTTTACAAATAGCCGCGCAAAAAAGCTAGAGACCGATAAGTCGTGTAGCGCTAGCTATATAATATTGCTTATATATAATAAAATTTTAATTATGAAAAAATTTTTTTTTATTACAGAATCATTTATTGTCATGCAAAGTACATGTATTCTGAAAATTTCAGCCTTCTAAGTCAATGCGAAGTATGTAAATTTTCAACCGCAATATTTAGTGACATATTCAGAGGCAGTTAAGTTAAATAAAAGCGTATAATAATAAAAAGAGAGTGTTACAATAAATATCATTAATCATACTGCTGACATTTGATCAATTACTCAAGTGCATTATTAACAATTTCATTATTTAAACTTTATTATGCTAAATATTATTTTTCATCCTGTTCTCGGTAGATCAAAAGTTAAACTGTAGAACGAATTGTAATAATACTATATTTTCCTGAATTTTTAACTTTTAAAGGAATGGAATGTAACTATGCTTTTAAAATGTTCAACTCTTTAATTCAGATAAACATTTGTAAAATATGCTTTTCGTCGTACTCATTTATAAGCAAGGACAAGTTTATAAAATGATAAAAAAAAAGTAAAGAATTTTTATCTTTCAAACATCACAACAAATAAAGCTGTGTTCGAAATGCTAAAAAAATTTGTTTGTATGATAACTTATTTCTAAATATTAAAAAAATATGGTTGAATTTTATGTGCACATTTTCAAAAAATATATACAGAAAATTTGTTTTTGCAAATTGGCATTTTGGAGATAGGAAAAAAATAAAATATTTGGGGAATTCGGTGAATATTTATTTCTAGAAGCTAAAAAAATGAAGTTAAAATATTAAATAGATTTTTAGGACGGTTTTTATTACTGGGTTGCATATAGCCTCAGTGTAACGAGTACGTGATTCCAAGTGTGACGAGTAAGGGTTAAATAAAAAATTTTCATGTTATTGTGATTATTATTTCTCAATTGTTAATTTCGAAAAATTGACCATATATAATTATTGAATATTATAGTCTGATTACACATATGTTATAGATAAAATATTTTTGTTGATCAGTCAAATAATGTTTTATTATTAAATTAACATTTAATATCAACATTTGAATGTATTAAAACCCTTGTTCTAATTACTTTGCATCAAAATAGTAAAATTTATATAGAATGCAGTTATTTATAGGAAAATTTCAATATTACTTTTCATTAATAATTTATTTATAATATAAGAATAAGGATATGTAGAGCTGTGGTTCAACTGTTTAAAAATATGAATGAAGAATCAGATAATTTTATTTATGTTGTTTTTATTTATTAATACCTTTTTAATTTTTTACATAAAAAATAAAAGAAAAATTAAGTACAAAAATTTTATGTATAAGAATCTTACAAAATAATTAAGCTTAAAATATTTAATTTACAAAAAGTACAAAGTTGTTTGGAGAGCTGGATGGACAGGTTGTTGCAGACATTGTGATGTAAAGTAAGCAAGTTTATGAGCATATTGGCATGGAGCTGGTACTCGTACTGTGCCAGTAAAATTAAAGTACATATGACACAATTTAAATGTTAAAATCTGCATTCTATCACAAGTAAGGCCTGTATTATCGTGAATAACATTATACGCTGTAGGTGTTACAGTTCCCTGTCTTACATTTTGAGACACGATGAAATAGTCATATTTCAACGGATCTGTTACTACATCATCAACAACAGTACCCGGAGTGGGATTTTTGCCATTCATAAAAAATCTAGTGTTGATGCGTTTAGTTACGATAATAAATGCAAGTTTAAATTTATCATCGCCGCCATAAATTGTACTAAGCCTCTTTTTTATTTCATTTACTTCATATTCGTAAACAAATGGAACTTGTCCTTCACCTACACCATCTCGGAAAATGATGATCCGACTTGGTAGCTCACCATTGACGATTCTAAATTTTTCAACAGCCTGGTTTACATGCAGTGATAAATCATTTGAAAGTTCCTCTCCCGATTTATGTTGGCTTACAGCGCTAAAATAGCGGCTGAAATGTGGATCAAGTGAAGCAACCATTGCTCCATAATCTCCACCTGCTTCTTTACTATGACAAACATCAAATCCAACGACCATTAAACCTGGTAAGAGTGAGCCAAGTTGCACCTGCCAAGGTGTGCCACCAAGTTTACAGTTCATCTGAACTAAAATTTTGCTGCACACTGCTTGCATCATCGAAGGTGATTTTTGTTGTAGCGAGCGTGCTAAAACAACTTGACTTGGAATAGGTCGATTCACGCATAGTGTTTTCTTGATTGCCGCATATCTATCTAGTTTATTATTTGTCAATATGCAAAGTATAAATTGCGGATTCTTTTTATCCGTTATTTTAGTTAATGTATCTACATAATTATCGAGTCTATCATCTGAAATTACTTGAAGTCTAGGTTCTTGTACTTGCATTTTCATTTTGCTCGCTGCATTAAGCATTGCTCCAATAAAATGCTGAAAATAAAAGAAATATTACTTATGGTTATGTTTTAAATAGTTTTATCAATAATTAATAATAATTAATAATTAATTATTATTCTACATTCATAGTCAAAGTAATTACCTTGGCGTGATCGGCTGTCCTTGAAGGGACCACAACTATCCAGTCATTTATGGAAGCACTTTTAACGGCTGTATTATCTAGAAGATTAAAGTTCCAATCACAGAACTTTGGTTTGATAGAATTATTGTTTCCAAAATAAACTTTTTCGACTGGTAGTATTCTAGCTGGCACTTGAATAATATCAGTATCAAGTTCGAAGTTCCACTCTTTAAACTCCTTATTGACTTCAGCAGAAGACGTCAATCGTTGATTAAATTGCATTAATCGCTCGATTCTTGCTGCAGGCCCAATTCTCGTATATTCTGAAACTGCTTTCATTAAACGAAAATCACATCTCATTTCGTCCGTGAATCCAGTGCTACGACATAATTCAGGAATCAAATAGATTAGTTCTGGTTCGCCAGCTCTGCGTTTTCGTGCTGTGGACCTAGATACTAAAAGCGGTTGCCTTAAATCCCTTATAGTTATTTGATATTTCTGCTTGTAATAAGTGACATATGACATATCAGTTCCATCGCGCATTTTGAAGGTCTTGGATGGATTCATTTCAAAGTCAACATCATCTACTTTATATGTTCGATTATTGTAATCTGTTAAGACAATGACCCCAATTACAGTATTTGTAAAGATTATTTTATAATCACGCTGATTTCGCTGGTAGCAATCTTCTAATATACTCAACACTGTTTGATTTCTCATCACTTTATGAGAAATTTCTGCACACATAAGTACGCCACTATCATGTTGTCGAATTGATGTAACATATCCTGGCCATAATTCGAGTTGATATTCTCTAATTTCAGCTCTGCATTGAGCATCGTAATAATTTCTACCAACCAACTGAAGGTTCAAGTGTTCTAAACCTTTTCTTACTAGAAGATTAAAGAATTGAAGATAGTGATAATCTCCCTCATTAAATCACCAACAAGGCGAATTTCGATAATTACCGCTTGTTTGTCTTCAGTTAATGATTTTAATTCCAAAGGCTGTAAATAAAATAATTTATGTTAAAATGATGTCATAAGGTATGATTCATACATAGTTACCAACATTGCAGTTTCCCGAGTTTTTTATTTCTATTAAAATTTTCGGAAATATCTCTATATTATTATTCAACATGGTAAGTTGTAACATATAAATATATTTGAAAATTTTGAAAACTGTAATGTCGTTATTTTACACTCTCTTAAAAAGGTTCTGTTAGTAATTATGATTGACTTGCAAAAAAATTTGCATAAATAAATATTTTGATGTATGTCTGAAATACACACCTGAGGTAAAGGATTGCTTGTATATAAAACTGATCCGTCAAATACAAAAACTCCAAGTTTTGCCTTATGTCCACGCACTAGAGCTTTGCGAACCGCAGTTCTTTCTTCTTCGGGAGAAATATCCACTCTGTATTGATACAAACACCAATCAGTTTCACTCTTAAGTTTGAAATAATTAGATTGTAACATTATTTGTTGTCCAGTTGATCCTGCAAATAATTAATATTTTAGATGAATTATTCCTATCCTTATTATTATTTTAGTTTCTATAAATACATATTTCTTTTAACTGAAACTTACCTTTCTTTGAGTTTTGAGCTTCGACGGGACAAGTCGCTAATTCACTGACAAGTTCTTTTCTTTTTCTTTGAACTACGGGTTTTGGTATAACTGGAACCAATGGTAGATCAGATATTTTATCTTGTACAGTTTTACCTCCTCTCTGGTTTCCAAAAGAGCCCCCCTACCACGACCTCTTGATTCATTTATGCCATTATTTGCCAATCTTTGATTATAAGATTGCCCGCCTTGGTTAGTGTTTCTAGGCTCGTGTTTAGCATCAACCATGTTCCTATCATTATTTGCAGTTCTGTATCTCTGGTTATTAAACGATTGGCCACCTCGATTATGATTCTTAGATTCGTGCATAGTGCGAACGATATCTCTTTCATCACTGGCAGGTCTGTATCTCTGGTTATTAAACGATTGGCCACCTCGATTATGATTCTTAGATTCGTGCATAGTGCGAACGATATCTCTTTCATCACTGGCAGGTCTAGATCCATGACGGTTATGTGATTGATAACTACCTCGGCCACGATTTGTTGATCTTGATCCATTATATGAAGCCATTTTTTATCTATAATAAAATTAGGATGTCAATTATAAACAAAACAGTGGAAAATATTACTATTGTTAAATATTTTTAAGATGTAATAGCTTATTAACATTCAACTAGTAAATTTATCCTTTGATATACTCACAAGTCAGGAAGAACTCAGAAGTCACAGAGTCAAGTATTATATTAAAATTGCTAAAAGCTTAGAGCAAACTAGTCACTCGATGTTGTCTGATGTCAATTCAGAAACAGAATGGTGAATCAGGCTTAGATGTCAAAATTTATAGGAAAATATGCAGGTATATTTGCAATATTTTTAATCCCTGATACTCCCATTTTTAATCCACTTGCAGTTTACCTAGGTGGTTTAAATAATACGGATAATCAGATACTTTTCTCTCTCCCCTCTCCATATATCCTAATCTCTATCATTCTCGTAAAGTTAATCCCTCAATGAAAGGTATTAAAATTTTTGGTTTTATACAAAATGATTTAAAAATATATGGAAAATAGAAATTCTTTCTGCTCCAATAATAAAAAAAATCCCTTTTTATTATTGCTTTGAAACAAACTGTTTTAAGAGAAATAATAATTTATAATTTTTTTTATAATTAAATACAATTATACCCATGTACATTATAAGAAACTTTTTATAATTTTAACACACATAAGTGTTACAGATGATACAAATTTTTTGTATTAAAATTTACAAATAATTTTTGTCTATTTTTCAGAGTAAAATTTTTAACACAAAAATTCATGGATGATACAAAATTTTGAATAACAAAAAGTGTAAATTTTACAAATTCATTTTTGTTAAAATAGGAAGATTAAAATAATGTTTAGATAGCAAAGATTATCAAATAGCTTTCTCATTTTTTTCTGTAAATTTCAAGTAAAAAGAGAGACATGAAGAAATTGAAGAAAATGGATAGATTGATGAATGTTGCAGTGCATCAATAAGTTTATAGATGTATGGATAAATAAATAGCCAAGCGGGCTATAAACATTTATTTTTTTTATTTATATTGCTCTTAAATTGAATCATCTTCATAAATTATTGATAAAAAAATAATTACTTTGTAAAAAATTAATGTATACACAATAAAATTTACCTTGCATGTATGGCATTTTTATCGTATATACTAATAATAATAATATATAATTATTATAAGTCATAAGATAATCTGAATAACAAAGTACACACATGTTTGAAAAATTAACACACTCTATATGTTAACTTTACAAAAAATTTTGACAAATCACACAATATTATTTACAGTGTAGTTACTACACTGGAAAGATGATGGAATATTTGTTACTCTTATTTATATAAACTCGTTCTTCTTCAAATATGATCGAAAAATTATTCCAAAATTGAATGACCGACATAACGGATACTCCAATGGCTGTCAATTTTTGTAATAGAATTAAAATTAGGTTATGCTAAGCTTATATACGTAAAAATTGTTATTATAAATATGATAATGAATTGATAACTAGTAAAATGTAGAATTAAGTTTCTGTACGTTATAAAAAAGCATCTAATTTAACATTCATTTAAATAATTCATCAAAATATTAATATAAAGCACTCGTGATGACGGTCTGTCATATACCATATGCTTGTGTGCTTTATGTTGGCGCAACAGTTTTACGTTGTGGTACAAAAATTCTACCAAAACTGAAAAACTATTTACGCAAATTCAGAGTATAGCGGATCAGCTTTTTAAATGTGATTGGTTATGTTTTTTGACACAATCGTTCAACCATCGCCTTTTCAGTGTATAACTTGTTAAAAAAATAATCGGATCAAAAAATGAGTATTGTTTAATTCTGTCATATATTACAGTTAGTATTTTTTTTAATTTTTAAACAGTGATTGTTTAAAGTTTAACATTTTGAGCTACTAGAATAATGTTAATCAATAAATACATCTTAGATATATTCATTGGACAGTAAAAAAAAAGAGAGTGTTACAATAAATATCATTAATCATACTGCTGACATTTGATCAATTACTCAAGTGCATTTTTAACAATTTCATTATTTAAACTTTATTATGCTAAATATTATTTTCTCGCACTCAGAGCGCAAAATACTATTTTGACCAGCTGTTGTGAGGGAGCAAAATGAATTCGAACTTTTAATAGGCTCGATAATGTAACCCGATATCTTTATACATTAGTCAGTGTGTATAACTCGATGCTTTTTATACATCAGTTAAGTGCTTCACTTCAAATTGTGAATTCTGCGAATTGTAAATTCCCCGAATCACAAAGTCAGGGGTGAACAAATTCCTCGAAAAAATTCACATATATCAGTAGTAACTGTCAATCTATCTAGCATTGATTTTTTTGAGTATTATTAATTTAATATTTAATCTTGCACGTTGCATCGAAGACATTTTTATATCCTTATAATATCAACCAAGTATTTAACGCCGAATCGTAAATTCTCCGAATTACAAGTTAGCGGTGGACGATTTCCACGAAAAATGTTAAATTTGAATAAATCAAAATTTAATTTAATTTTTAATGTATTATAGGAAAAATATATATATAGTATTTAAATAAAACGGAAAATTTTATCCCATAAAAATATCATTTATTTTTTCTTTAGTATTACGTGTATATGTATATTTAGTATTATATGTATTATTAGTATCATGTATTATATGATATAAAAAATAATATTTTTGGCGCTCTTCGCGTGAGAAAATAGTATGCGCAACGCGGGAGCATATAGGTGTTTGTCGACTCGTGCGATTTGTCGCTCTCGCTACGCTCGAGCGACTAACGCGCACTCGTCGGCAAACACCTATTTTGTTCCCTTGTTGCACAATGTACTATTTCATCCTGTGCTCGGTAGATCAAAAGTTAAACTGTAGAACGAATTGTAATAATACTGTATTTTCCTGAATTTTTAACTTTTAAAGGAATGGAATGTAACTATGCTTTTAAAATGTTCAACTCTTTAATTCAGATAAACATTTGTAAAATATGCTTTTCGTGGTACTCATTTATAAGCAAGGACAAGTTTATAAAATGATAAAAAAAAAGTAAAGAATTTTTATCTTTCAAACATCACAACAAATAAAGCTGTGTTCGAAATGCTAAAAAAATTTGTTTGTATGATAACTTATTTCTAAATATTAAAAAAATATGGTTGAATTTTATGTGCACATTTTCAAAAAATATATACAGAAAATTTGTTTTTGCAAATTGGCATTTTGGAGATAGGAAAAAAATAAAATATTTGGGGAATTCGGTGAATATTTATTTCTAGAAGCTAAAAAAATGAAGTTAAAATATTAAATAGATTTTTAGGACGGTTTTTATTACTGGGTTGCATATAGCCTCAGTGTAACGAGTACGTGATTCCAAGTGTGACGAGTAAGGGTTAAATAAAAAATTTTCATGTTATTGTGATTATTATTTCTCAATTGTTAATTTCGAAAAATTGACCATATATAATTATTGAATATTATAGTCTGATTACACATATGTTATAGATAAAATATTTTTGTTGATCAGTCAAATAATGTTTTATTATTAAATTAACATTTAATATCAACATTTGAATGTATTAAAACCCTTGTTCTAATTACTTTGCATCAAAATAGTAAAATTTATATAGAATGCAGTTATTTATAGGAAAATTTCAATATTACTTTTCATTAATAATTTATTTATAATATAAGAATAAGGATATGTAGAGCTGTGGTTCAACTGTTTAAAAATATGAATGAAGAATCAGATAATTTTATTTATGTTGTTTTTATTTATTAATACCTTTTTAATTTTTTACATAAAAATAAAAGAAAAATTAAGTACAAAAATTTTATGTATAAGAATCTTACAAAATAATTAAGCTTAAAATATTTAATTTACAAAAAGTACAAAGTTGTTTGGAGAGCTGGATGGACAGGTTGTTGCAGACATTGTGATGTAAAGTAAGCAAGTTTATGAGCATATTGGCATGGAGCTGGTACTCGTACTGTGCCAGTAAAATTAAAGTACATATGACACAATTTAAATGTTAAAATCTGCATTCTATCACAAGTAAGGCCTGTATTATCGTGAATAACATTATACGCTGTAGGTGTTACAGTTCCCTGTCTTACATTTTGAGACACGATGAAATAGTCATATTTCAACGGATCTGTTACTACATCATCAACAACAGTACCCGGAGTGGGATTTTTGCCATTCATAAAAAATCTAGTGTTGATGCGTTTAGTTACGATAATAAATGCAAGTTTAAATTTATCATCGCCGCCATAAATTGTACTAAGCCTCTTTTTTATTTCATTTACTTCATATTCGTAAACAAATGGAACTTGTCCTTCACCTACACCATCTCGGAAAATGATGATCCGACTTGGTAGCTCACCATTGACGATTCTAAATTTTTCAACAGCCTGGTTTACATGCAGTGATAAATCATTTGAAAGTTCCTCTCCCGATTTATGTTGGCTTACAGCGCTAAAATAGCGGCTGAAATGTGGATCAAGTGAAGCAACCATTGCTCCATAATCTCCACCTGCTTCTTTACTATGACAAACATCAAATCCAACGACCATTAAACCTGGTAAGAGTGAGCCAAGTTGCACCTGCCAAGGTGTGCCACCAAGTTTACAGTTCATCTGAACTAAAATTTTGCTGCACACTGCTTGCATCATCGAAGGTGATTTTTGTTGTAGCGAGCGTGCTAAAACAACTTGACTTGGAATAGGTCGATTCACGCATAGTGTTTTCTTGATTGCCGCATATCTATCTAGTTTATTATTCGTCAATATGCAAAGTATAAATTGCGGATTCTTTTTATCCGTTATTTTAGTTAATGTATCTACATAATTATCGAGTCTATCATCTGAAATTACTTGAAGTCTAGGTTCTTGTACTTGCATTTTCATTTTGCTCGCTGCATTAAGCATTGCTCCAATAAAATGCTGAAAATAAAAGAAATATTACTTATGGTTATGTTTTAAATAGTTTTATCAATAATTAATAATAATTAATAATTAATTATTATTCTACATTCATAGTCAAAGTAATTACCTTGGCGTGATCGGCTGTCCTTGAAGGGACCACAACTATCCAGTCATTTATGGAAGCACTTTTAACGGCTGTATTATCTAGAAGATTAAAGTTCCAATCACAGAACTTTGGTTTGATAGAATTATTGTTTCCAAAATAAACTTTTTCGACTGGTAGTATTCTAGCTGGCACTTGAATAATATCAGTATCAAGTTCGAAGTTCCACTCTTTAAACTCCTTATTGACTTCAGCAGAAGACGTCAATCGTTGATTAAATTGCATTAATCGCTCGATTCTTGCTGCAGGCCCAATTCTCGTATATTCTGAAACTGCTTTCATTAAACGAAAATCACATCTCATTTCGTCCGTGAATCCAGTGCTACGACATAATTCAGGAATCAAATAGATTAGTTCTGGTTCGCCAGCTCTGCGTTTTCGTGCTGTGGACCTAGATACTAAAAGCGGTTGCCTTAAATCCCTTATAGTTATTTGATATTTCTGCTTGTAATAAGTGACATATGACATATCAGTTCCATCGCGCATTTTGAAGGTCTTGGATGGATTCATTTCAAAGTCAACATCATCTACTTTATATGTTCGATTATTGTAATCTGTTAAGACAATGACCCCAATTACAGTATTTGTAAAGATTATTTTATAATCACGCTGATTTCGCTGGTAGCAATCTTCTAATATACTCAACACTGTTTGATTTCTCATCACTTTATGAGAAATTTCTGCACACATAAGTACGCCACTATCATGTTGTCGAATTGATGTAACATATCCTGGCCATAATTCGAGTTGATATTCTCTAATTTCAGCTCTGCATTGAGCATCGTAATAATTTCTACCAACCAACTGAAGGTTCAAGTGTTCTAAACCTTTTCTTACTAGAAGATTAAAGAATTGAAGATAGTGATAATCTCCCCTCATTAAATCACCAACAAGGCGAATTTCGATAATTACCGCTTGTTTGTCTTCAGTTAATGATTTTAATTCCAAAGGCTGTAAATAAAATAATTTATGTTAAAATGATGTCATAAGGTATGATTCATACATAGTTACCAACATTGCAGTTTCCCGAGTTTTTTATTTCTATTAAAAATTTTCGGAAATATCTCTATATTATTATTCAACATGGTAAGTTGTAACATATAAATATATTTGAAAATTTTGAAAACTGTAATGTCGTTATTTTACACTCTCTTAAAAAGGTTCTGTTAGTAATTATGATTGACTTGCAAAAAAATTTGCATAAATAAATATTTTGATGTATGTCTGAAATACACACCTGAGGTAAAGGATTGCTTGTATATAAAACTGATCCGTCAAATACAAAAACTCCAAGTTTTGCCTTATGTCCACGCACTAGAGCTTTGCGAACCGCAGTTCTTTCTTCTTCGGGAGAAATATCCACTCTGTATTGATACAAACACCAATCAGTTTCACTCTTAAGTTTGAAATAATTAGATTGTAACATTATTTGTTGTCCAGTTGATCCTGCAAATAATTAATATTTTAGATGAATTATTCCTATCCTTATTATTATTTTAGTTTCTATAAATACATATTTCTTTTAACTGAAACTTACCTTTCTTTGAGTTTTGAGCTTCGACGGGACAAGTCGCTAATTCACTGACAAGTTCTTTTCTTTTTCTTTGAACTACGGGTTTTGGTATAACTGGAACCAATGGTAGATCAGATATTTTATCTTGTACAGTTTTACCTCCTCTCTGGTTTCCAAAAGAGCCCCCCTACCACGACCTCTTGATTCATTTATGCCATTATTTGCCAATCTTTGATTATAAGATTGCCCGCCTTGGTTAGTGTTTCTAGGCTCGTGTTTAGCATCAACCATGTTCCTATCATTATTTGCAGTTCTGTATCTCTGGTTATTAAACGATTGGCCACCTCGATTATGATTCTTAGATTCGTGCATAGTGCGAACGATATCTCTTTCATCACTGGCAGGTCTGTATCTCTGGTTATTAAACGATTGGCCACCTCGATTATGATTCTTAGATTCGTGCATAGTGCGAACGATATCTCTTTCATCACTGGCAGGTCTAGATCCATGACGGTTATGTGATTGATAACTACCTCGGCCACGATTTGTTGATCTTGATCCATTATATGAAGCCATTTTTTATCTATAATAAAATTAGGATGTCAATTATAAACAAAACAGTGGAAAATATTACTATTGTTAAATATTTTTAAGATGTAATAGCTTATTAACATTCAACTAGTAAATTTATCCTTTGATATACTCACAAGTCAGGAAGAACTCAGAAGTCACAGAGTCAAGTATTATATTAAAATTGCTAAAAGCTTAGAGCAAACTAGTCACTCGATGTTGTCTGATGTCAATTCAGAAACAGAATGGTGAATCAGGCTTAGATGTCAAAATTTATAGGAAAATATGCAGGTATATTTGCAATATTTTTAATCCCTGATACTCCCATTTTTAATCCACTTGCAGTTTACCTAGGTGGTTTAAATAATACGGATAATCAGATACTTTTCTCTCTCCCTCTCCATATATCCTAATCTCTATCATTCTCGTAAAGTTAATCCCTCAATGAAAGGTATTAAAATTTTTGGTTTTATACAAAATGATTTAAAAATATATGGAAAATAGAAATTCTTTCTGCTCCAATAATAAAAAAAATCCCTTTTATTATTGCTTTGAAACAAACTGTTTTAAGAGAAATAATAATTTATAATTTTTTTATAATTAAATACAATTATACCCATGTACATTATAAGAAACTTTTTATAATTTTAACACACATAAGTGTTACAGATGATACAAATTTTTTGTATTAAAATTTACAAATAATTTTTGTCTATTTTTCAGAGTAAAATTTTTAACACAAAAATTCATGGATGATACAAAATTTTGAATAACAAAAAGTGTAAATTTTACAAATTCATTTTTGTTAAAATAGGAAGATTAAAATAATGTTTAGATAGCAAAGATTATCAAATAGCTTTCTCATTTTTTTCTGTAAATTTCAAGTAAAAAGAGAGACATGAAGAAATTGAAGAAAATGGATAGATTGATGAATGTTGCAGTGCATCAATAAGTTTATAGATGTATGGATAAATAAATAGCCAAGCGGGCTATAAACATTTATTTTTTTATTTATATTGCTCTTAAATTGAATCATCTTCATAAATTATTGATAAAAAAATAATTACTTTGTAAAAAATTAATGTATACACAATAAAATTTACCTTGCATGTATGGCATTTTTATCGTATATACTAATAATAATAATATATAATTATTATAAGTCATAAGATAATCTGAATAACAAAGTACACACATGTTTGAAAAATTAACACACTCTATATGTTAACTTTACAAAAAATTTTGACAAATCACACAATATTATTTACAGTGTAGTTACTACACTGGAAAGATGATGGAATATTTGTTACTCTTATTTATATAAACTCGTTCTTCTTCAAATATGATCGAAAAATTATTCCAAAATTGAATGACCGACATAACGGATACTCCAATGGCTGTCAATTTTTGTAATAGAATTAAAATTAGGTTATGCTAAGCTTATATACGTAAAAATTGTTATTATAAATATGATAATGAATTGATAACTAGTAAAATGTAGAATTAAGTTTCTGTACGTTATAAAAAAGCATCTAATTTAACATTCATTTAAATAATTCATCAAAATATTAATATAAAGCACTCGTGATGACGGTCTGTCATATACCATATGCTTGTGTGCTTTATGTTGGCGCAACAGTTTTACGTTGTGGTACAAAAATTCTACCAAAACTGAAAAACTATTTACGCAAATTCAGAGTATAGCGGATCAGCTTTTTAAATGTGATTGGTTATGTTTTTTGACACAATCGTTCAACCATCGCCTTTTCAGTGTATAACTTGTTAAAAAAATAATCGGATCAAAAAATGAGTATTGTTTAATTCTGTCATATATTACAGTTAGTATTTTTTTTAATTTTTAAACAGTGATTGTTTAAAGTTTAACATTTTGAGCTACTAGAATAATGTTAATCAATAAATACATCTTAGATATATTCATTGGACAGTAAAAAAAAAAGAGAGTGTTACAATAAATATCATTAATCATACTGCTGACATTTGATCAATTACTCAAGTGCATTTTTAACAATTTCATTATTTAAACTTTATTATGCTAAATATTATTTTCTCGCACTCAGAGCGCAAAATACTATTTTGACCAGCTGTTGTGAGGGAGCAAAATGAATTCGAACTTTTAATAGGCTCGATAATGTAACCCGATATCTTTATACATTAGTCAGTGTGTATAACTCGATGCTTTTTATACATCAGTTAAGTGCTTCACTTCAAATTGTGAATTCTGCGAATTGTAAATTCCCCGAATCACAAAGTCAGGGGTGAACAAATTCCTCGAAAAAATTCACATATATCAGTAGTAACTGTCAATCTATCTAGCATTGATTTTTTTGAGTATTATTAATTTAATATTTAATCTTGCACGTTGCATCGAAGACATTTTTATATCCTTATAATATCAACCAAGTATTTAACGCCGAATCGTAAATTCTCCGAATTACAAGTTAGCGGTGGACGATTTCCACGAAAAATGTTAAATTTGAATAAATCAAAATTTAATTTAATTTTTAATGTATTATAGGAAAAATATATATATAGTATTTAAATAAAACGGAAAATTTTATCCCATAAAAATATCATTTATTTTTTCTTTAGTATTACGTGTATATGTATATTTAGTATTATATGTATTATTAGTATCATGTATTATATGATATAAAAAATAATATTTTTGGCGCTCTTCGCGTGAGAAAATAGTATGCGCAACGCGGGAGCATATAGGTGTTTGTCGACTCGTGCGATTTGTCGCTCTCGCTACGCTCGAGCGACTAACGCGCACTCGTCGGCAAACACCTATTTTGTTCCCTTGTTGCACAATGTACTATTTCATCCTGTGCTCGGTAGATCAAAAGTTAAACTGTAGAACGAATTGTAATAATACTGTATTTTCCTGAATTTTTAACTTTTAAAGGAATGGAATGTAACTATGCTTTTAAAATGTTCAACTCTTTAATTCAGATAAACATTTGTAAAATATGCTTTTCGTGGTACTCATTTATAAGCAAGGACAAGTTTATAAAATGATAAAAAAAAAGTAAAGAATTTTTATCTTTCAAACATCACAACAAATAAAGCTGTGTTCGAAATGCTAAAAAAAATTTGTTTGTATGATAACTTATTTCTAAATATTAAAAAAATATGGTTGAATTTTATGTGCACATTTTCAAAAAATATATACAGAAAATTTGTTTTTGCAAATTGGCATTTTGGAGATAGGAAAAAAATAAAATATTTGGGGAATTCGGTGAATATTTATTTCTAGAAGCTAAAAAAATGAAGTTAAAATATTAAATAGATTTTTAGGACGGTTTTTATTACTGGGTTGCATATAGCCTCAGTGTAACGAGTACGTGATTCCAAGTGTGACGAGTAAGGGTTAAATAAAAAATTTTCATGTTATTGTGATTATTATTTCTCAATTGTTAATTTCGAAAAATTGACCATATATAATTATTGAATATTATAGTCTGATTACACATATGTTATAGATAAAATATTTTTGTTGATCAGTCAAATAATGTTTTATTATTAAATTAACATTTAATATCAACATTTGAATGTATTAAAACCCTTGTTCTAATTACTTTGCATCAAAATAGTAAAATTTATATAGAATGCAGTTATTTATAGGAAAATTTCAATATTACTTTTCATTAATAATTTATTTATAATATAAGAATAAGGATATGTAGAGCTGTGGTTCAACTGTTTAAAAATATGAATGAAGAATCAGATAATTTTATTTATGTTGTTTTTATTTATTAATACCTTTTTAATTTTTTACATAAAAATAAAAGAAAAATTAAGTACAAAAATTTTATGTATAAGAATCTTACAAAATAATTAAGCTTAAAATATTTAATTTACAAAAAGTACAAAGTTGTTTGGAGAGCTGGATGGACAGGTTGTTGCAGACATTGTGATGTAAAGTAAGCAAGTTTATGAGCATATTGGCATGGAGCTGGTACTCGTACTGTGCCAGTAAAATTAAAGTACATATGACACAATTTAAATGTTAAAATCTGCATTCTATCACAAGTAAGGCCTGTATTATCGTGAATAACATTATACGCTGTAGGTGTTACAGTTCCCTGTCTTACATTTTGAGACACGATGAAATAGTCATATTTCAACGGATCTGTTACTACATCATCAACAACAGTACCCGGAGTGGGATTTTTGCCATTCATAAAAAATCTAGTGTTGATGCGTTTAGTTACGATAATAAATGCAAGTTTAAATTTATCATCGCCGCCATAAATTGTACTAAGCCTCTTTTTTATTTCATTTACTTCATATTCGTAAACAAATGGAACTTGTCCTTCACCTACACCATCTCGGAAAATGATGATCCGACTTGGTAGCTCACCATTGACGATTCTAAATTTTTCAACAGCCTGGTTTACATGCAGTGATAAATCATTTGAAAGTTCCTCTCCCGATTTATGTTGGCTTACAGCGCTAAAATAGCGGCTGAAATGTGGATCAAGTGAAGCAACCATTGCTCCATAATCTCCACCTGCTTCTTTACTATGACAAACATCAAATCCAACGACCATTAAACCTGGTAAGAGTGAGCCAAGTTGCACCTGCCAAGGTGTGCCACCAAGTTTACAGTTCATCTGAACTAAAATTTTGCTGCACACTGCTTGCATCATCGAAGGTGATTTTTGTTGTAGCGAGCGTGCTAAAACAACTTGACTTGGAATAGGTCGATTCACGCATAGTGTTTTCTTGATTGCCGCATATCTATCTAGTTTATTATTCGTCAATATGCAAAGTATAAATTGCGGATTCTTTTTATCCGTTATTTTAGTTAATGTATCTACATAATTATCGAGTCTATCATCTGAAATTACTTGAAGTCTAGGTTCTTGTACTTGCATTTTCATTTTGCTCGCTGCATTAAGCATTGCTCCAATAAAATGCTGAAAATAAAAGAAATATTACTTATGGTTATGTTTTAAATAGTTTTATCAATAATTAATAATAATTAATAATTAATTATTATTCTACATTCATAGTCAAAGTAATTACCTTGGCGTGATCGGCTGTCCTTGAAGGGACCACAACTATCCAGTCATTTATGGAAGCACTTTTAACGGCTGTATTATCTAGAAGATTAAAGTTCCAATCACAGAACTTTGGTTTGATAGAATTATTGTTTCCAAAATAAACTTTTTCGACTGGTAGTATTCTAGCTGGCACTTGAATAATATCAGTATCAAGTTCGAAGTTCCACTCTTTAAACTCCTTATTGACTTCAGCAGAAGACGTCAATCGTTGATTAAATTGCATTAATCGCTCGATTCTTGCTGCAGGCCCAATTCTCGTATATTCTGAAACTGCTTTCATTAAACGAAAATCACATCTCATTTCGTCCGTGAATCCAGTGCTACGACATAATTCAGGAATCAAATAGATTAGTTCTGGTTCGCCAGCTCTGCGTTTTCGTGCTGTGGACCTAGATACTAAAAGCGGTTGCCTTAAATCCCTTATAGTTATTTGATATTTCTGCTTGTAATAAGTGACATATGACATATCAGTTCCATCGCGCATTTTGAAGGTCTTGGATGGATTCATTTCAAAGTCAACATCATCTACTTTATATGTTCGATTATTGTAATCTGTTAAGACAATGACCCCAATTACAGTATTTGTAAAGATTATTTTATAATCACGCTGATTTCGCTGGTAGCAATCTTCTAATATACTCAACACTGTTTGATTTCTCATCACTTTATGAGAAATTTCTGCACACATAAGTACGCCACTATCATGTTGTCGAATTGATGTAACATATCCTGGCCATAATTCGAGTTGATATTCTCTAATTTCAGCTCTGCATTGAGCATCGTAATAATTTCTACCAACCAACTGAAGGTTCAAGTGTTCTAAACCTTTTCTTACTAGAAGATTAAAGAATTGAAGATAGTGATAATCTCCCCTCATTAAATCACCAACAAGGCGAATTTCGATAATTACCGCTTGTTTGTCTTCAGTTAATGATTTTAATTCCAAAGGCTGTAAATAAAATAATTTATGTTAAAATGATGTCATAAGGTATGATTCATACATAGTTACCAACATTGCAGTTTCCCGAGTTTTTTATTTCTATTAAAAATTTTCGGAAATATCTCTATATTATTATTCAACATGGTAAGTTGTAACATATAAATATATTTGAAAATTTTGAAAACTGTAATGTCGTTATTTTACACTCTCTTAAAAAGGTTCTGTTAGTAATTATGATTGACTTGCAAAAAAATTTGCATAAATAAATATTTTGATGTATGTCTGAAATACACACCTGAGGTAAAGGATTGCTTGTATATAAAACTGATCCGTCAAATACAAAAACTCCAAGTTTTGCCTTATGTCCACGCACTAGAGCTTTGCGAACCGCAGTTCTTTCTTCTTCGGGAGAAATATCCACTCTGTATTGATACAAACACCAATCAGTTTCACTCTTAAGTTTGAAATAATTAGATTGTAACATTATTTGTTGTCCAGTTGATCCTGCAAATAATTAATATTTTAGATGAATTATTCCTATCCTTATTATTATTTTAGTTTCTATAAATACATATTTCTTTTAACTGAAACTTACCTTTCTTTGAGTTTTGAGCTTCGACGGGACAAGTCGCTAATTCACTGACAAGTTCTTTTCTTTTTCTTTGAACTACGGGTTTTGGTATAACTGGAACCAATGGTAGATCAGATATTTTATCTTGTACAGTTTTACCTCCTCTCTGGTTTCCAAAAGAGCCCCCCCTACCACGACCTCTTGATTCATTTATGCCATTATTTGCCAATCTTTGATTATAAGATTGCCCGCCTTGGTTAGTGTTTCTAGGCTCGTGTTTAGCATCAACCATGTTCCTATCATTATTTGCAGTTCTGTATCTCTGGTTATTAAACGATTGGCCACCTCGATTATGATTCTTAGATTCGTGCATAGTGCGAACGATATCTCTTTCATCACTGGCAGGTCTGTATCTCTGGTTATTAAACGATTGGCCACCTCGATTATGATTCTTAGATTCGTGCATAGTGCGAACGATATCTCTTTCATCACTGGCAGGTCTAGATCCATGACGGTTATGTGATTGATAACTACCTCGGCCACGATTTGTTGATCTTGATCCATTATATGAAGCCATTTTTTATCTATAATAAAATTAGGATGTCAATTATAAACAAAACAGTGGAAAATATTACTATTGTTAAATATTTTTAAGATGTAATAGCTTATTAACATTCAACTAGTAAATTTATCCTTTGATATACTCACAAGTCAGGAAGAACTCAGAAGTCACAGAGTCAAGTATTATATTAAAATTGCTAAAAGCTTAGAGCAAACTAGTCACTCGATGTTGTCTGATGTCAATTCAGAAACAGAATGGTGAATCAGGCTTAGATGTCAAAATTTATAGGAAAATATGCAGGTATATTTGCAATATTTTTAATCCCTGATACTCCCATTTTTAATCCACTTGCAGTTTACCTAGGTGGTTTAAATAATACGGATAATCAGATACTTTTCTCTCTCCCCTCTCCATATATCCTAATCTCTATCATTCTCGTAAAGTTAATCCCTCAATGAAAGGTATTAAAATTTTTGGTTTTATACAAAATGATTTAAAAATATATGGAAAATAGAAATTCTTTCTGCTCCAATAATAAAAAAATCCTTTTATTATTGCTTTGAAACAAACTGTTTTAAGAGAAATAATAATTTATAATTTTTTTTATAATTAAATACAATTATACCCATGTACATTATAAGAAACTTTTTATAATTTTAACACACATAAGTGTTACAGATGATACAAATTTTTTGTATTAAAATTTACAAATAATTTTTGTCTATTTTTCAGAGTAAAATTTTTAACACAAAAATTCATGGATGATACAAAATTTTGAATAACAAAAAGTGTAAATTTTACAAATTCATTTTTGTTAAAATAGGAAGATTAAAATAATGTTTAGATAGCAAAGATTATCAAATAGCTTTCTCATTTTTTCTGTAAATTTCAAGTAAAAGAGAGACATGAAGAAATTGAAGAAAATGGATAGATTGATGAATGTTGCAGTGCATCAATAAGTTTATAGATGTATGGATAAATAAATAGCCAAGCGGGCTATAAACATTTATTTTTTTTATTTATATTGCTCTTAAATTGAATCATCTTCATAAATTATTGATAAAAAAATAATTACTTTGTAAAAAATTAATGTATACACAATAAAATTTACCTTGCATGTATGGCATTTTTATCGTATATACTAATAATAATAATATATAATTATTATAAGTCATAAGATAATCTGAATAACAAAGTACACACATGTTTGAAAAATTAACACACTCTATATGTTAACTTTACAAAAATTTTGACAAATCACACAATATTATTTACAGTGTAGTTACTACACTGGAAAGATGATGGAATATTTGTTACTCTTATTTATATAAACTCGTTCTTCTTCAAATATGATCGAAAAATTATTCCAAAATTGAATGACCGACATAACGGATACTCCAATGGCTGTCAATTTTTGTAATAGAATTAAAATTAGGTTATGCTAAAGCTTATATACGTAAAAATTGTTATTATAAATATGATAATGAATTGATAACTAGTAAAATGTAGAATTAAGTTTCTGTACGTTATAAAAAAGCATCTAATTTAACATTCATTTAAATAATTCATCAAAATATTAATATAAAGCACTCGTGATGACGGTCTGTCATATACCATATGCTTGTGTGCTTTATGTTGGCGCAACAGTTTTACGTTGTGGTACAAAAATTCTACCAAAACTGAAAAACTATTTACGCAAATTCAGAGTATAGCGGATCAGCTTTTTAAATGTGATTGGTTATGTTTTTTGACACAATCGTTCAACCATCGCCTTTTCAGTGTATAACTTGTTAAAAAAATAATCGGATCAAAAAATGAGTATTGTTTAATTCTGTCATATATTACAGTTAGTATTTTTTTTAATTTTTAAACAGTGATTGTTTAAAGTTTAACATTTTGAGCTACTAGAATAATGTTAATCAATAAATACATCTTAGATATATTCATTGGACAGTAAAAAAAAAGAGAGTGTTACAATAAATATCATTAATCATACTGCTGACATTTGATCAATTACTCAAGTGCATTTTTAACAATTTCATTATTTAAACTTTATTATGCTAAATATTATTTTCTCGCACTCAGAGCGCAAAATACTATTTTGACCAGCTGTTGTGAGGAGCAAAATGAATTCGAACTTTTAATAGGCTCGATAATGTAACCCGATATCTTTATACATTAGTCAGTGTGTATAACTCGATGCTTTTTATACATCAGTTAAGTGCTTCACTTCAAATTGTGAATTCTGCGAATTGTAAATTCCCCGAATCACAAAGTCGAGGTGAACAAATTCCTCGAAAAAATTCACATATATCAGTAGTAACTGTCAATCTATCTAGCATTGATTTTTTTGAGTATTATTAATTTAATATTTAATCTTGCACGTTGCATCGAAGACATTTTTATATCCTTATAATATCAACCAAGTATTTAACGCCGAATCGTAAATTCTCCGAATTACAAGTTAGCGGTGGACGATTTCCACGAAAAATGTTAAATTTGAATAAATCAAAATTTAATTTAATTTTTAATGTATTATAGGAAAAATATATATATAGTATTTAAATAAAACGGAAAATTTTATCCCATAAAAATATCATTTATTTTTTCTTTAGTATTACGTGTATATGTATATTTAGTATTATATGTATTATTAGTATCATGTATTATATGATATAAAAAATAATATTTTTGGCGCTCTTCGCGTGAGAAAATAGTATGCGCAACGCGGGAGCATATAGGTGTTTGTCGACTCGTGCGATTTGTCGCTCTCGCTACGCTCGAGCGACTAACGCGCACTCGTCGGCAAACACCTATTTTGTTCCCTTGTTGCACAATGTACTATTTCATCCTGTGCTCGGTAGATCAAAAGTTAAACTGTAGAACGAATTGTAATAATACTGTATTTTCCTGAATTTTTAACTTTTAAAGGAATGGAATGTAACTATGCTTTTAAAATGTTCAACTCTTTAATTCAGATAAACATTTGTAAAATATGCTTTTCGTGGTACTCATTTATAAGCAAGGACAAGTTTATAAAATGATAAAAAAAAAAGTAAAGAATTTTTATCTTTCAAACATCACAACAAATAAAGCTGTGTTCGAAATGCTAAAAAAATTTGTTTGTATGATAACTTATTTCTAAATATTAAAAAAATATGGTTGAATTTTATGTGCACATTTTCAAAAAATATATACAGAAAATTTGTTTTTGCAAATTGGCATTTTGGAGATAGGAAAAAATAAAATATTTGGGGAATTCGGTGAATATTTATTTCTAGAAGCTAAAAAAATGAAGTTAAAATATTAAATAGATTTTTAGGACGGTTTTTATTACTGGGTTGCATATAGCCTCAGTGTAACGAGTACGTGATTCCAAGTGTGACGAGTAAGGGTTAAATAAAAAATTTTCATGTTATTGTGATTATTATTTCTCAATTGTTAATTTCGAAAAATTGACCATATATAATTATTGAATATTATAGTCTGATTACACATATGTTATAGATAAAATATTTTTGTTGATCAGTCAAATAATGTTTTATTATTAAATTAACATTTAATATCAACATTTGAATGTATTAAAACCCTTGTTCTAATTACTTTGCATCAAAATAGTAAAATTTATATAGAATGCAGTTATTTATAGGAAAATTTCAATATTACTTTTCATTAATAATTTATTTATAATATAAGAATAAGGATATGTAGAGCTGTGGTTCAACTGTTTAAAAATATGAATGAAGAATCAGATAATTTTATTTATGTTGTTTTATTTATTAATACCTTTTTAATTTTTTACATAAAAATAAAAGAAAAATTAAGTACAAAAATTTTATGTATAAGAATCTTACAAAATAATTAAGCTTAAAATATTTAATTTACAAAAAGTACAAAGTTGTTTGGAGAGCTGGATGGACAGGTTGTTGCAGACATTGTGATGTAAAGTAAGCAAGTTTATGAGCATATTGGCATGGAGCTGGTACTCGTACTGTGCCAGTAAAATTAAAGTACATATGACACAATTTAAATGTTAAAATCTGCATTCTATCACAAGTAAGGCCTGTATTATCGTGAATAACATTATACGCTGTAGGTGTTACAGTTCCCTGTCTTACATTTTGAGACACGATGAAATAGTCATATTTCAACGGATCTGTTACTACATCATCAACAACAGTACCCGGAGTGGGATTTTTGCCATTCATAAAAAATCTAGTGTTGATGCGTTTAGTTACGATAATAAATGCAAGTTTAAATTTATCATCGCCGCCATAAATTGTACTAAGCCTCTTTTTATTTCATTTACTTCATATTCGTAAACAAATGGAACTTGTCCTTCACCTACACCATCTCGGAAAATGATGATCCGACTTGGTAGCTCACCATTGACGATTCTAAATTTTTCAACAGCCTGGTTTACATGCAGTGATAAATCATTTGAAAGTTCCTCTCCCGATTTATGTTGGCTTACAGCGCTAAAATAGCGGCTGAAATGTGGATCAAGTGAAGCAACCATTGCTCCATAATCTCCACCTGCTTCTTTACTATGACAAACATCAAATCCAACGACCATTAAACCTGGTAAGAGTGAGCCAAGTTGCACCTGCCAAGGTGTGCCACCAAGTTTACAGTTCATCTGAACTAAAATTTTGCTGCACACTGCTTGCATCATCGAAGGTGATTTTTGTTGTAGCGAGCGTGCTAAAACAACTTGACTTGGAATAGGTCGATTCACGCATAGTGTTTTCTTGATTGCCGCATATCTATCTAGTTTATTATTCGTCAATATGCAAAGTATAAATTGCGGATTCTTTTTATCCGTTATTTTAGTTAATGTATCTACATAATTATCGAGTCTATCATCTGAAATTACTTGAAGTCTAGGTTCTTGTACTTGCATTTTCATTTTGCTCGCTGCATTAAGCATTGCTCCAATAAAATGCTGAAAATAAAAGAAATATTACTTATGGTTATGTTTTAAATAGTTTTATCAATAATTAATAATAATTAATAATTAATTATTATTCTACATTCATAGTCAAAGTAATTACCTTGGCGTGATCGGCTGTCCTTGAAGGGACCACAACTATCCAGTCATTTATGGAAGCACTTTTAACGGCTGTATTATCTAGAAGATTAAAGTTCCAATCACAGAACTTTGGTTTGATAGAATTATTGTTTCCAAAATAAACTTTTTCGACTGGTAGTATTCTAGCTGGCACTTGAATAATATCAGTATCAAGTTCGAAGTTCCACTCTTTAAACTCCTTATTGACTTCAGCAGAAGACGTCAATCGTTGATTAAATTGCATTAATCGCTCGATTCTTGCTGCAGGCCCAATTCTCGTATATTCTGAAACTGCTTTCATTAAACGAAAATCACATCTCATTTCGTCCGTGAATCCAGTGCTACGACATAATTCAGGAATCAAATAGATTAGTTCTGGTTCGCCAGCTCTGCGTTTTCGTGCTGTGGACCTAGATACTAAAAGCGGTTGCCTTAAATCCCTTATAGTTATTTGATATTTCTGCTTGTAATAAGTGACATATGACATATCAGTTCCATCGCGCATTTTGAAGGTCTTGGATGGATTCATTTCAAAGTCAACATCATCTACTTTATATGTTCGATTATTGTAATCTGTTAAGACAATGACCCCAATTACAGTATTTGTAAAGATTATTTTATAATCACGCTGATTTCGCTGGTAGCAATCTTCTAATATACTCAACACTGTTTGATTTCTCATCACTTTATGAGAAATTTCTGCACACATAAGTACGCCACTATCATGTTGTCGAATTGATGTAACATATCCTGGCCATAATTCGAGTTGATATTCTCTAATTTCAGCTCTGCATTGAGCATCGTAATAATTTCTACCAACCAACTGAAGGTTCAAGTGTTCTAAACCTTTTCTTACTAGAAGATTAAAGAATTGAAGATAGTGATAATCTCCCCTCATTAAATCACCAACAAGGCGAATTTCGATAATTACCGCTTGTTTGTCTTCAGTTAATGATTTTAATTCCAAAGGCTGTAAATAAAATAATTTATGTTAAAATGATGTCATAAGGTATGATTCATACATAGTTACCAACATTGCAGTTTCCCGAGTTTTTTATTTCTATTAAAAATTTTCGGAAATATCTCTATATTATTATTCAACATGGTAAGTTGTAACATATAAATATATTTGAAAATTTTGAAAACTGTAATGTCGTTATTTTACACTCTCTTAAAAAGGTTCTGTTAGTAATTATGATTGACTTGCAAAAAAATTTGCATAAATAAATATTTTGATGTATGTCTGAAATACACACCTGAGGTAAAGGATTGCTTGTATATAAAACTGATCCGTCAAATACAAAAACTCCAAGTTTTGCCTTATGTCCACGCACTAGAGCTTTTGCGAACCGCAGTTCTTTCTTCTTCGGGAGAAATATCCACTCTGTATTGATACAAACACCAATCAGTTTCACTCTTAAGTTTGAAATAATTAGATTGTAACATTATTTGTTGTCCAGTTGATCCTGCAAATAATTAATATTTTAGATGAATTATTCCTATCCTTATTATTATTTTAGTTTCTATAAATACATATTTCTTTTAACTGAAACTTACCTTTCTTTGAGTTTTGAGCTTCGACGGGACAAGTCGCTAATTCACTGACAAGTTCTTTTCTTTTTCTTTGAACTACGGGTTTTGGTATAACTGGAACCAATGGTAGATCAGATATTTTATCTTGTACAGTTTTACCTCCTCTCTGGTTTCCAAAAGAGCCCCCCTACCACGACCTCTTGATTCATTTATGCCATTATTTGCCAATCTTTGATTATAAGATTGCCCGCCTTGGTTAGTGTTTCTAGGCTCGTGTTTAGCATCAACCATGTTCCTATCATTATTTGCAGTTCTGTATCTCTGGTTATTAAACGATTGGCCACCTCGATTATGATTCTTAGATTCGTGCATAGTGCGAACGATATCTCTTTCATCACTGGCAGGTCTGTATCTCTGGTTATTAAACGATTGGCCACCTCGATTATGATTCTTAGATTCGTGCATAGTGCGAACGATATCTCTTTCATCACTGGCAGGTCTAGATCCATGACGGTTATGTGATTGATAACTACCTCGGCCACGATTTGTTGATCTTGATCCATTATATGAAGCCATTTTTTATCTATAATAAAATTAGGATGTCAATTATAAACAAAACAGTGGAAAATATTACTATTGTTAAATATTTTTAAGATGTAATAGCTTATTAACATTCAACTAGTAAATTTATCCTTTGATATACTCACAAGTCAGGAAGAACTCAGAAGTCACAGAGTCAAGTATTATATTAAAATTGCTAAAAGCTTAGAGCAAACTAGTCACTCGATGTTGTCTGATGTCAATTCAGAAACAGAATGGTGAATCAGGCTTAGATGTCAAAATTTATAGGAAAATATGCAGGTATATTTGCAATATTTTTAATCCCTGATACTCCCATTTTTAATCCACTTGCAGTTTACCTAGGTGGTTTAAATAATACGGATAATCAGATACTTTTCTCTCTCCCCTCTCCATATATCCTAATCTCTATCATTCTCGTAAAGTTAATCCCTCAATGAAAGGTATTAAAATTTTTGGTTTTATACAAAATGATTTAAAAATATATGGAAAATAGAAATTCTTTCTGCTCCAATAATAAAAAAAATCCCTTTTTATTATTGCTTTGAAACAAACTGTTTTAAGAGAAATAATAATTTATAATTTTTTTTATAATTAAATACAATTATACCCATGTACATTATAAGAAACTTTTTATAATTTTAACACACATAAGTGTTACAGATGATACAAATTTTTTGTATTAAAATTTACAAATAATTTTTGTCTATTTTTCAGAGTAAAATTTTTAACACAAAAATTCATGGATGATACAAAATTTTGAATAACAAAAAGTGTAAATTTTACAAATTCATTTTTGTTAAAATAGGAAGATTAAAATAATGTTTAGATAGCAAAGATTATCAAATAGCTTTCTCATTTTTTTCTGTAAATTTCAAGTAAAAAGAGAGACATGAAGAAATTGAAGAAAATGGATAGATTGATGAATGTTGCAGTGCATCAATAAGTTTATAGATGTATGGATAAATAAATAGCCAAGCGGGCTATAAACATTTATTTTTTTATTTATATTGCTCTTAAATTGAATCATCTTCATAAATTATTGATAAAAAAATAATTACTTTGTAAAAAATTAATGTATACACAATAAAATTTACCTTGCATGTATGGCATTTTTATCGTATATACTAATAATAATAATATATAATTATTATAAGTCATAAGATAATCTGAATAACAAAGTACACACATGTTTGAAAAATTAACACACTCTATATGTTAACTTTACAAAAAATTTTGACAAATCACACAATATTATTTACAGTGTAGTTACTACACTGGAAAGATGATGGAATATTTGTTACTCTTATTTATATAAACTCGTTCTTCTTCAAATATGATCGAAAAATTATTCCAAAATTGAATGACCGACATAACGGATACTCCAATGGCTGTCAATTTTTGTAATAGAATTAAAATTAGGTTATGCTAAGCTTATATACGTAAAAATTGTTATTATAAATATGATAATGAATTGATAACTAGTAAAATGTAGAATTAAGTTTCTGTACGTTATAAAAAAGCATCTAATTTAACATTCATTTAAATAATTCATCAAAATATTAATATAAAGCACTCGTGATGACGGTCTGTCATATACCATATGCTTGTGTGCTTTATGTTGGCGCAACAGTTTTACGTTGTGGTACAAAAATTCTACCAAAACTGAAAAACTATTTACGCAAATTCAGAGTATAGCGGATCAGCTTTTTAAATGTGATTGGTTATGTTTTTTGACACAATCGTTCAACCATCGCCTTTTCAGTGTATAACTTGTTAAAAAAATAATCGGATCAAAAAATGAGTATTGTTTAATTCTGTCATATATTACAGTTAGTATTTTTTTTTAATTTTTAAACAGTGATTGTTTAAAGTTTAACATTTTGAGCTACTAGAATAATGTTAATCAATAAATACATCTTAGATATATTCATTGGACAGTAAAAAAAAAGAGAGTGTTACAATAAATATCATTAATCATACTGCTGACATTTGATCAATTACTCAAGTGCATTTTTAACAATTTCATTATTTAAACTTTATTATGCTAAATATTATTTTCTCGCACTCAGAGCGCAAAATACTATTTTGACCAGCTGTTGTGAGGGAGCAAAATGAATTCGAACTTTTAATAGGCTCGATAATGTAACCCGATATCTTTATACATTAGTCAGTGTGTATAACTCGATGCTTTTTATACATCAGTTAAGTGCTTCACTTCAAATTGTGAATTCTGCGAATTGTAAATTCCCGAATCACAAAGTCAGGGGTGAACAAATTCCTCGAAAAAATTCACATATATCAGTAGTAACTGTCAATCTATCTAGCATTGATTTTTTTGAGTATTATTAATTTAATATTTAATCTTGCACGTTGCATCGAAGACATTTTTATATCCTTATAATATCAACCAAGTATTTAACGCCGAATCGTAAATTCTCCGAATTACAAGTTAGCGGTGGACGATTTCCACGAAAAATGTTAAATTTGAATAAATCAAAATTTAATTTAATTTTTAATGTATTATAGGAAAAATATATATATAGTATTTAAATAAAACGGAAAATTTTATCCCATAAAAATATCATTTATTTTTTCTTTAGTATTACGTGTATATGTATATTTAGTATTATATGTATTATTAGTATCATGTATTATATGATATAAAAATAATATTTTTGGCGCTCTTCGCGTGAGAAAATAGTATGCGCAACGCGGGAGCATATAGGTGTTTGTCGACTCGTGCGATTTGTCGCTCTCGCTACGCTCGAGCGACTAACGCGCACTCGTCGGCAAACACCTATTTTGTTCCCTTGTTGCACAATGTACTATTTCATCCTGTGCTCGGTAGATCAAAAGTTAAACTGTAGAACGAATTGTAATAATACTGTATTTTCCTGAATTTTTAACTTTTAAAGGAATGGAATGTAACTATGCTTTTAAAATGTTCAACTCTTTAATTCAGATAAACATTTGTAAAATATGCTTTTCGTGGTACTCATTTATAAGCAAGGACAAGTTTATAAAATGATAAAAAAAAATAAAGAAATTTTATCTTTCAAACATCACAACAAATAAAGCTGTGTTCGAAATGCTAAAAAAATTTGTTTGTATGATAACTTATTTCTAAATATTAAAAAAATATGGTTGAATTTTATGTGCACATTTTCAAAAAATATATACAGAAAATTTGTTTTTGCAAATTGGCATTTTGGAGATAGGAAAAAATAAAATATTTGGGGAATTCGGTGAATATTTATTTCTAGAAGCTAAAAAAATGAAGTTAAAATATTAAATAGATTTTTAGGACGGTTTTTATTACTGGGTTGCATATAGCCTCAGTGTAACGAGTACGTGATTCCAAGTGTGACGAGTAAGGGTTAAATAAAAATTTTCATGTTATTGTGATTATTATTTCTCAATTGTTAATTTCGAAAAATTGACCATATATAATTATTGAATATTATAGTCTGATTACACATATGTTATAGATAAAATATTTTTGTTGATCAGTCAAATAATGTTTTATTATTAAATTAACATTTAATATCAACATTTGAATGTATTAAAACCCTTGTTCTAATTACTTTGCATCAAAATAGTAAAATTTATATAGAATGCAGTTATTTATAGGAAAATTTCAATATTACTTTTCATTAATAATTTATTTATAATATAAGAATAAGGATATGTAGAGCTGTGGTTCAACTGTTTAAAAATATGAATGAAGAATCAGATAATTTTATTTATGTTGTTTTTATTTATTAATACCTTTTAATTTTTTACATAAAAATAAAAGAAAAATTAAGTACAAAAATTTTATGTATAAGAATCTTACAAAATAATTAAGCTTAAAATATTTAATTTACAAAAAGTACAAAGTTGTTTGGAGAGCTGGATGGACAGGTTGTTGCAGACATTGTGATGTAAAGTAAGCAAGTTTATGAGCATATTGGCATGGAGCTGGTACTCGTACTGTGCCAGTAAAATTAAAGTACATATGACACAATTTAAATGTTAAAATCTGCATTCTATCACAAGTAAGGCCTGTATTATCGTGAATAACATTATACGCTGTAGGTGTTACAGTTCCCTGTCTTACATTTTGAGACACGATGAAATAGTCATATTTCAACGGATCTGTTACTACATCATCAACAACAGTACCCGGAGTGGGATTTTTGCCATTCATAAAAAATCTAGTGTTGATGCGTTTAGTTACGATAATAAATGCAAGTTTAAATTTATCATCGCCGCCATAAATTGTACTAAGCCTCTTTTTTATTTCATTTACTTCATATTCGTAAACAAATGGAACTTGTCCTTCACCTACACCATCTCGGAAAATGATGATCCGACTTGGTAGCTCACCATTGACGATTCTAAATTTTTCAACAGCCTGGTTTACATGCAGTGATAAATCATTTGAAAGTTCCTCTCCCGATTTATGTTGGCTTACAGCGCTAAAATAGCGGCTGAAATGTGGATCAAGTGAAGCAACCATTGCTCCATAATCTCCACCTGCTTCTTTACTATGACAAACATCAAATCCAACGACCATTAAACCTGGTAAGAGTGAGCCAAGTTGCACCTGCCAAGGTGTGCCACCAAGTTTACAGTTCATCTGAACTAAAATTTTGCTGCACACTGCTTGCATCATCGAAGGTGATTTTTGTTGTAGCGAGCGTGCTAAAACAACTTGACTTGGAATAGGTCGATTCACGCATAGTGTTTTCTTGATTGCCGCATATCTATCTAGTTTATTATTCGTCAATATGCAAAGTATAAATTGCGGATTCTTTTTATCCGTTATTTTAGTTAATGTATCTACATAATTATCGAGTCTATCATCTGAAATTACTTGAAGTCTAGGTTCTTGTACTTGCATTTTCATTTTGCTCGCTGCATTAAGCATTGCTCCAATAAAATGCTGAAAATAAAAGAAATATTACTTATGGTTATGTTTTAAATAGTTTTATCAATAATTAATAATAATTAATAATTAATTATTATTCTACATTCATAGTCAAAGTAATTACCTTGGCGTGATCGGCTGTCCTTGAAGGGACCACAACTATCCAGTCATTTATGGAAGCACTTTTAACGGCTGTATTATCTAGAAGATTAAAGTTCCAATCACAGAACTTTGGTTTGATAGAATTATTGTTTCCAAAATAAACTTTTTCGACTGGTAGTATTCTAGCTGGCACTTGAATAATATCAGTATCAAGTTCGAAGTTCCACTCTTTAAACTCCTTATTGACTTCAGCAGAAGACGTCAATCGTTGATTAAATTGCATTAATCGCTCGATTCTTGCTGCAGGCCCAATTCTCGTATATTCTGAAACTGCTTTCATTAAACGAAAATCACATCTCATTTCGTCCGTGAATCCAGTGCTACGACATAATTCAGGAATCAAATAGATTAGTTCTGGTTCGCCAGCTCTGCGTTTTCGTGCTGTGGACCTAGATACTAAAAGCGGTTGCCTTAAATCCCTTATAGTTATTTGATATTTCTGCTTGTAATAAGTGACATATGACATATCAGTTCCATCGCGCATTTTGAAGGTCTTGGATGGATTCATTTCAAAGTCAACATCATCTACTTTATATGTTCGATTATTGTAATCTGTTAAGACAATGACCCCAATTACAGTATTTGTAAAGATTATTTTATAATCACGCTGATTTCGCTGGTAGCAATCTTCTAATATACTCAACACTGTTTGATTTCTCATCACTTTATGAGAAATTTCTGCACACATAAGTACGCCACTATCATGTTGTCGAATTGATGTAACATATCCTGGCCATAATTCGAGTTGATATTCTCTAATTTCAGCTCTGCATTGAGCATCGTAATAATTTCTACCAACCAACTGAAGGTTCAAGTGTTCTAAACCTTTTCTTACTAGAAGATTAAAGAATTGAAGATAGTGATAATCTCCCCTCATTAAATCACCAACAAGGCGAATTTCGATAATTACCGCTTGTTTGTCTTCAGTTAATGATTTTAATTCCAAAGGCTGTAAATAAAATAATTTATGTTAAAATGATGTCATAAGGTATGATTCATACATAGTTACCAACATTGCAGTTTCCCGAGTTTTTTATTTCTATTAAAAATTTTCGGAAATATCTCTATATTATTATTCAACATGGTAAGTTGTAACATATAAATATATTTGAAAATTTTGAAAACTGTAATGTCGTTATTTTACACTCTCTTAAAAAGGTTCTGTTAGTAATTATGATTGACTTGCAAAAAAATTTGCATAAATAAATATTTTGATGTATGTCTGAAATACACACCTGAGGTAAAGGATTGCTTGTATATAAAACTGATCCGTCAAATACAAAAACTCCAAGTTTTGCCTTATGTCCACGCACTAGAGCTTTGCGAACCGCAGTTCTTTCTTCTTCGGGAGAAATATCCACTCTGTATTGATACAAACACCAATCAGTTTCACTCTTAAGTTTGAAATAATTAGATTGTAACATTATTTGTTGTCCAGTTGATCCTGCAAATAATTAATATTTTAGATGAATTATTCCTATCCTTATTATTATTTTAGTTTCTATAAATACATATTTCTTTTAACTGAAACTTACCTTTCTTTGAGTTTTGAGCTTCGACGGGACAAGTCGCTAATTCACTGACAAGTTCTTTTCTTTTTCTTTGAACTACGGGTTTTGGTATAACTGGAACCAATGGTAGATCAGATATTTTATCTTGTACAGTTTTACCTCCTCTCTGGTTTCCAAAAGAGCCCCCTACCACGACCTCTTGATTCATTTATGCCATTATTTGCCAATCTTTGATTATAAGATTGCCCGCCTTGGTTAGTGTTTCTAGGCTCGTGTTTAGCATCAACCATGTTCCTATCATTATTTGCAGTTCTGTATCTCTGGTTATTAAACGATTGGCCACCTCGATTATGATTCTTAGATTCGTGCATAGTGCGAACGATATCTCTTTCATCACTGGCAGGTCTGTATCTCTGGTTATTAAACGATTGGCCACCTCGATTATGATTCTTAGATTCGTGCATAGTGCGAACGATATCTCTTTCATCACTGGCAGGTCTAGATCCATGACGGTTATGTGATTGATAACTACCTCGGCCACGATTTGTTGATCTTGATCCATTATATGAAGCCATTTTTTATCTATAATAAAATTAGGATGTCAATTATAAACAAAACAGTGGAAAATATTACTATTGTTAAATATTTTTAAGATGTAATAGCTTATTAACATTCAACTAGTAAATTTATCCTTTGATATACTCACAAGTCAGGAAGAACTCAGAAGTCACAGAGTCAAGTATTATATTAAAATTGCTAAAAGCTTAGAGCAAACTAGTCACTCGATGTTGTCTGATGTCAATTCAGAAACAGAATGGTGAATCAGGCTTAGATGTCAAAATTTATAGGAAAATATGCAGGTATATTTGCAATATTTTTAATCCCTGATACTCCCATTTTTAATCCACTTGCAGTTTACCTAGGTGGTTTAAATAATACGGATAATCAGATACTTTTCTCTCTCCCTCTCCATATATCCTAATCTCTATCATTCTCGTAAAGTTAATCCCTCAATGAAAGGTATTAAAATTTTTGGTTTTATACAAAATGATTTAAAAATATATGGAAAATAGAAATTCTTTCTGCTCCAATAATAAAAAAATCCTTTTTATTATTGCTTTGAAACAAACTGTTTTAAGAGAAATAATAATTTATAATTTTTTTTATAATTAAATACAATTATACCCATGTACATTATAAGAAACTTTTTATAATTTTAACACACATAAGTGTTACAGATGATACAAATTTTTTGTATTAAAATTTACAAATAATTTTTGTCTATTTTTCAGAGTAAAATTTTTAACACAAAAATTCATGGATGATACAAAATTTTGAATAACAAAAAGTGTAAATTTTACAAATTCATTTTTGTTAAAATAGGAAGATTAAAATAATGTTTAGATAGCAAAGATTATCAAATAGCTTTCTCATTTTTTTCTGTAAATTTCAAGTAAAAAGAGAGACATGAAGAAATTGAAGAAAATGGATAGATTGATGAATGTTGCAGTGCATCAATAAGTTTATAGATGTATGGATAAATAAATAGCCAAGCGGGCTATAAACATTTATTTTTTTTATTTATATTGCTCTTAAATTGAATCATCTTCATAAATTATTGATAAAAAAATAATTACTTTGTAAAAATTAATGTATACACAATAAAATTTACCTTGCATGTATGGCATTTTTATCGTATATACTAATAATAATAATATATAATTATTATAAGTCATAAGATAATCTGAATAACAAAGTACACACATGTTTGAAAAATTAACACACTCTATATGTTAACTTTACAAAAAATTTTGACAAATCACACAATATTATTTACAGTGTAGTTACTACACTGGAAAGATGATGGAATATTTGTTACTCTTATTTATATAAACTCGTTCTTCTTCAAATATGATCGAAAAATTATTCCAAAATTGAATGACCGACATAACGGATACTCCAATGGCTGTCAATTTTTGTAATAGAATTAAAATTAGGTTATGCTAAGCTTATATACGTAAAAATTGTTATTATAAATATGATAATGAATTGATAACTAGTAAAATGTAGAATTAAGTTTCTGTACGTTATAAAAAAGCATCTAATTTAACATTCATTTAAATAATTCATCAAAATATTAATATAAAGCACTCGTGATGACGGTCTGTCATATACCATATGCTTGTGTGCTTTATGTTGGCGCAACAGTTTTACGTTGTGGTACAAAAAATTCTACCAAAACTGAAAAACTATTTACGCAAATTCAGAGTATAGCGGATCAGCTTTTTAAATGTGATTGGTTATGTTTTTTGACACAATCGTTCAACCATCGCCTTTTCAGTGTATAACTTGTTAAAAAAATAATCGGATCAAAAAATGAGTATTGTTTAATTCTGTCATATATTACAGTTAGTATTTTTTTTAATTTTTAAACAGTGATTGTTTAAAGTTTAACATTTTGAGCTACTAGAATAATGTTAATCAATAAATACATCTTAGATATATTCATTGGACAGTAAAAAAAAAGAGAGTGTTACAATAAATATCATTAATCATACTGCTGACATTTGATCAATTACTCAAGTGCATTTTTAACAATTTCATTATTTAAACTTTATTATGCTAAATATTATTTTCTCGCACTCAGAGCGCAAAATACTATTTTGACCAGCTGTTGTGAGGGAGCAAAATGAATTCGAACTTTTAATAGGCTCGATAATGTAACCCGATATCTTTATACATTAGTCAGTGTGTATAACTCGATGCTTTTTATACATCAGTTAAGTGCTTCACTTCAAATTGTGAATTCTGCGAATTGTAAATTCCCCGAATCACAAAGTCAGGGGTGAACAAATTCCTCGAAAAAATTCACATATATCAGTAGTAACTGTCAATCTATCTAGCATTGATTTTTTTGAGTATTATTAATTTAATATTTAATCTTGCACGTTGCATCGAAGACATTTTTATATCCTTATAATATCAACCAAGTATTTAACGCCGAATCGTAAATTCTCCGAATTACAAGTTAGCGGTGGACGATTTCCACGAAAAATGTTAAATTTGAATAAATCAAAATTTAATTTAATTTTTAATGTATTATAGGAAAAATATATATATAGTATTTAAATAAAACGGAAAATTTTATCCCATAAAAATATCATTTATTTTTTCTTTAGTATTACGTGTATATGTATATTTAGTATTATATGTATTATTAGTATCATGTATTATATGATATAAAAAATAATATTTTTGGCGCTCTTCGCGTGAGAAAATAGTATGCGCAACGCGGGAGCATATAGGTGTTTGTCGACTCGTGCGATTTGTCGCTCTCGCTACGCTCGAGCGACTAACGCGCACTCGTCGGCAAACACCTATTTTGTTCCCTTGTTGCACAATGTACTATTTCATCCTGTGCTCGGTAGATCAAAAGTTAAACTGTAGAACGAATTGTAATAATACTGTATTTTCCTGAATTTTTAACTTTTAAAGGAATGGAATGTAACTATGCTTTTAAAATGTTCAACTCTTTAATTCAGATAAACATTTGTAAAATATGCTTTTCGTGGTACTCATTTATAAGCAAGGACAAGTTTATAAAATGATAAAAAAAAAGTAAAGAATTTTTATCTTTCAAACATCACAACAAATAAAGCTGTGTTCGAAATGCTAAAAAAATTTGTTTGTATGATAACTTATTTCTAAATATTAAAAAATATGGTTGAATTTTATGTGCACATTTTCAAAAAATATATACAGAAAATTTGTTTTTGCAAATTGGCATTTTGGAGATAGGAAAAAAATAAAATATTTGGGGAATTCGGTGAATATTTATTTCTAGAAGCTAAAAAAATGAAGTTAAAATATTAAATAGATTTTTAGGACGGTTTTTATTACTGGGTTGCATATAGCCTCAGTGTAACGAGTACGTGATTCCAAGTGTGACGAGTAAGGGTTAAATAAAAAATTTTCATGTTATTGTGATTATTATTTCTCAATTGTTAATTTCGAAAAATTGACCATATATAATTATTGAATATTATAGTCTGATTACACATATGTTATAGATAAAATATTTTTGTTGATCAGTCAAATAATGTTTTATTATTAAATTAACATTTAATATCAACATTTGAATGTATTAAAACCCTTGTTCTAATTACTTTGCATCAAAATAGTAAAATTTATATAGAATGCAGTTATTTATAGGAAAATTTCAATATTACTTTTCATTAATAATTTATTTATAATATAAGAATAAGGATATGTAGAGCTGTGGTTCAACTGTTTAAAAATATGAATGAAGAATCAGATAATTTTATTTATGTTGTTTTTATTTATTAATACCTTTTTAATTTTTTACATAAAAATAAAAGGAAAATTAAGTACAAAAATTTTATGTATAAGAATCTTACAAAATAATTAAGCTTAAAATATTTAATTTACAAAAAGTACAAAGTTGTTTGGAGAGCTGGATGGACAGGTTGTTGCAGACATTGTGATGTAAAGTAAGCAAGTTTATGAGCATATTGGCATGGAGCTGGTACTCGTACTGTGCCAGTAAAATTAAAGTACATATGACACAATTTAAATGTTAAAATCTGCATTCTATCACAAGTAAGGCCTGTATTATCGTGAATAACATTATACGCTGTAGGTGTTACAGTTCCCTGTCTTACATTTTGAGACACGATGAAATAGTCATATTTCAACGGATCTGTTACTACATCATCAACAACAGTACCCGGAGTGGGATTTTTGCCATTCATAAAAATCTAGTGTTGATGCGTTTAGTTACGATAATAAATGCAAGTTTAAATTTATCATCGCCGCCATAAATTGTACTAAGCCTCTTTTTTATTTCATTTACTTCATATTCGTAAACAAATGGAACTTGTCCTTCACCTACACCATCTCGGAAAATGATGATCCGACTTGGTAGCTCACCATTGACGATTCTAAATTTTTCAACAGCCTGGTTTACATGCAGTGATAAATCATTTGAAAGTTCCTCTCCCGATTTATGTTGGCTTACAGCGCTAAAATAGCGGCTGAAATGTGGATCAAGTGAAGCAACCATTGCTCCATAATCTCCACCTGCTTCTTTACTATGACAAACATCAAATCCAACGACCATTAAACCTGGTAAGAGTGAGCCAAGTTGCACCTGCCAAGGTGTGCCACCAAGTTTACAGTTCATCTGAACTAAAATTTTGCTGCACACTGCTTGCATCATCGAAGGTGATTTTTGTTGTAGCGAGCGTGCTAAAACAACTTGACTTGGAATAGGTCGATTCACGCATAGTGTTTTCTTGATTGCCGCATATCTATCTAGTTTATTATTCGTCAATATGCAAAGTATAAATTGCGGATTCTTTTTATCCGTTATTTTAGTTAATGTATCTACATAATTATCGAGTCTATCATCTGAAATTACTTGAAGTCTAGGTTCTTGTACTTGCATTTTCATTTTGCTCGCTGCATTAAGCATTGCTCCAATAAAATGCTGAAAATAAAAGAAATATTACTTATGGTTATGTTTTAAATAGTTTTATCAATAATTAATAATAATTAATAATTAATTATTATTCTACATTCATAGTCAAAGTAATTACCTTGGCGTGATCGGCTGTCCTTGAAGGGACCACAACTATCCAGTCATTTATGGAAGCACTTTTAACGGCTGTATTATCTAGAAGATTAAAGTTCCAATCACAGAACTTTGGTTTGATAGAATTATTGTTTCCAAAATAAACTTTTTCGACTGGTAGTATTCTAGCTGGCACTTGAATAATATCAGTATCAAGTTCGAAGTTCCACTCTTTAAACTCCTTATTGACTTCAGCAGAAGACGTCAATCGTTGATTAAATTGCATTAATCGCTCGATTCTTGCTGCAGGCCCAATTCTCGTATATTCTGAAACTGCTTTCATTAAACGAAAATCACATCTCATTTCGTCCGTGAATCCAGTGCTACGACATAATTCAGGAATCAAATAGATTAGTTCTGGTTCGCCAGCTCTGCGTTTTCGTGCTGTGGACCTAGATACTAAAAGCGGTTGCCTTAAATCCCTTATAGTTATTTGATATTTCTGCTTGTAATAAGTGACATATGACATATCAGTTCCATCGCGCATTTTGAAGGTCTTGGATGGATTCATTTCAAAGTCAACATCATCTACTTTATATGTTCGATTATTGTAATCTGTTAAGACAATGACCCCAATTACAGTATTTGTAAAGATTATTTTATAATCACGCTGATTTCGCTGGTAGCAATCTTCTAATATACTCAACACTGTTTGATTTCTCATCACTTTATGAGAAATTTCTGCACACATAAGTACGCCACTATCATGTTGTCGAATTGATGTAACATATCCTGGCCATAATTCGAGTTGATATTCTCTAATTTCAGCTCTGCATTGAGCATCGTAATAATTTCTACCAACCAACTGAAGGTTCAAGTGTTCTAAACCTTTTCTTACTAGAAGATTAAAGAATTGAAGATAGTGATAATCTCCCCTCATTAAATCACCAACAAGGCGAATTTCGATAATTACCGCTTGTTTGTCTTCAGTTAATGATTTTAATTCCAAAGGCTGTAAATAAAATAATTTATGTTAAAATGATGTCATAAGGTATGATTCATACATAGTTACCAACATTGCAGTTTCCCGAGTTTTTTATTTCTATTAAAAATTTTCGGAAATATCTCTATATTATTATTCAACATGGTAAGTTGTAACATATAAATATATTTGAAAATTTTGAAAACTGTAATGTCGTTATTTTACACTCTCTTAAAAAGGTTCTGTTAGTAATTATGATTGACTTGCAAAAAAATTTGCATAAATAAATATTTTGATGTATGTCTGAAATACACACCTGAGGTAAAGGATTGCTTGTATATAAAACTGATCCGTCAAATACAAAAACTCCAAGTTTTGCCTTATGTCCACGCACTAGAGCTTTGCGAACCGCAGTTCTTTCTTCTTCGGGAGAAATATCCACTCTGTATTGATACAAACACCAATCAGTTTCACTCTTAAGTTTGAAATAATTAGATTGTAACATTATTTGTTGTCCAGTTGATCCTGCAAATAATTAATATTTTAGATGAATTATTCCTATCCTTATTATTATTTTAGTTTCTATAAATACATATTTCTTTTAACTGAAACTTACCTTTCTTTGAGTTTTGAGCTTCGACGGGACAAGTCGCTAATTCACTGACAAGTTCTTTTCTTTTTCTTTGAACTACGGGTTTTGGTATAACTGGAACCAATGGTAGATCAGATATTTTATCTTGTACAGTTTTACCTCCTCTCTGGTTTCCAAAAGAGCCCCCCTACCACGACCTCTTGATTCATTTATGCCATTATTTGCCAATCTTTGATTATAAGATTGCCCGCCTTGGTTAGTGTTTCTAGGCTCGTGTTTAGCATCAACCATGTTCCTATCATTATTTGCAGTTCTGTATCTCTGGTTATTAAACGATTGGCCACCTCGATTATGATTCTTAGATTCGTGCATAGTGCGAACGATATCTCTTTCATCACTGGCAGGTCTGTATCTCTGGTTATTAAACGATTGGCCACCTCGATTATGATTCTTAGATTCGTGCATAGTGCGAACGATATCTCTTTCATCACTGGCAGGTCTAGATCCATGACGGTTATGTGATTGATAACTACCTCGGCCACGATTTGTTGATCTTGATCCATTATATGAAGCCATTTTTTATCTATAATAAAATTAGGATGTCAATTATAAACAAAACAGTGGAAAATATTACTATTGTTAAATATTTTTAAGATGTAATAGCTTATTAACATTCAACTAGTAAATTTATCCTTTGATATACTCACAAGTCAGGAAGAACTCAGAAGTCACAGAGTCAAGTATTATATTAAAATTGCTAAAAGCTTAGAGCAAACTAGTCACTCGATGTTGTCTGATGTCAATTCAGAAACAGAATGGTGAATCAGGCTTAGATGTCAAAATTTATAGGAAAATATGCAGGTATATTTGCAATATTTTTAATCCCTGATACTCCCATTTTTAATCCACTTGCAGTTTACCTAGGTGGTTTAAATAATACGGATAATCAGATACTTTTCTCTCTCCCCTCTCCATATATCCTAATCTCTATCATTCTCGTAAAGTTAATCCCTCAATGAAAGGTATTAAAATTTTTGGTTTTATACAAAATGATTTAAAAATATATGGAAAATAGAAATTCTTTCTGCTCTCCAATAAAAAAAATCCTTTTATTATTGCTTTGAAACAAACTGTTTTAAGAGAAATAATAATTTATAATTTTTTTATAATTAAATACAATTATACCCATGTACATTATAAGAAACTTTTTATAATTTTAACACACATAAGTGTTACAGATGATACAAATTTTTTGTATTAAAATTTACAAATAATTTTTGTCTATTTTTCAGAGTAAAATTTTTAACACAAAAATTCATGGATGATACAAAATTTTGAATAACAAAAAGTGTAAATTTTACAAATTCATTTTTGTTAAAATAGGAAGATTAAAATAATGTTTAGATAGCAAAGATTATCAAATAGCTTTCTCATTTTTTTCTGTAAATTTCAAGTAAAAAGAGAGACATGAAGAAATTGAAGAAAATGGATAGATTGATGAATGTTGCAGTGCATCAATAAGTTTATAGATGTATGGATAAATAAATAGCCAAGCGGGCTATAAACATTTATTTTTTTATTTATATTGCTCTTAAATTGAATCATCTTCATAAATTATTGATAAAAAAATAATTACTTTGTAAAAATTAATGTATACACAATAAAATTTACCTTGCATGTATGGCATTTTTATCGTATATACTAATAATAATAATATATAATTATTATAAGTCATAAGATAATCTGAATAACAAAGTACACACATGTTTGAAAAATTAACACACTCTATATGTTAACTTTACAAAAAATTTTGACAAATCACACAATATTATTTACAGTGTAGTTACTACACTGGAAAGATGATGGAATATTTGTTACTCTTATTTATATAAACTCGTTCTTCTTCAAATATGATCGAAAAATTATTCCAAAATTGAATGACCGACATAACGGATACTCCAATGGCTGTCAATTTTTGTAATAGAATTAAAATTAGGTTATGCTAAGCTTATATACGTAAAAATTGTTATTATAAATATGATAATGAATTGATAACTAGTAAAATGTAGAATTAAGTTTCTGTACGTTATAAAAAAGCATCTAATTTAACATTCATTTAAATAATTCATCAAAATATTAATATAAAGCACTCGTGATGACGGTCTGTCATATACCATATGCTTGTGTGCTTTATGTTGGCGCAACAGTTTTACGTTGTGGTACAAAAATTCTACCAAAACTGAAAAACTATTTACGCAAATTCAGAGTATAGCGGATCAGCTTTTTAAATGTGATTGGTTATGTTTTTGACACAATCGTTCAACCATCGCCTTTTCAGTGTATAACTTGTTAAAAAAATAATCGGATCAAAAAATGAGTATTGTTTAATTCTGTCATATATTACAGTTAGTATTTTTTTTAATTTTTAAACAGTGATTGTTTAAAGTTTAACATTTTGAGCTACTAGAATAATGTTAATCAATAAATACATCTTAGATATATTCATTGGACAGTAAAAAAAAAGAGAGTGTTACAATAAATATCATTAATCATACTGCTGACATTTGATCAATTACTCAAGTGCATTTTTAACAATTTCATTATTTAAACTTTATTATGCTAAATATTATTTTCTCGCACTCAGAGCGCAAAATACTATTTTGACCAGCTGTTGTGAGGGAGCAAAATGAATTCGAACTTTTAATAGGCTCGATAATGTAACCCGATATCTTTATACATTAGTCAGTGTGTATAACTCGATGCTTTTTATACATCAGTTAAGTGCTTCACTTCAAATTGTGAATTCTGCGAATTGTAAATTCCCCGAATCACAAAGTCAGGGGTGAACAAATTCCTCGAAAAAATTCACATATATCAGTAGTAACTGTCAATCTATCTAGCATTGATTTTTTTGAGTATTATTAATTTAATATTTAATCTTGCACGTTGCATCGAAGACATTTTTATATCCTTATAATATCAACCAAGTATTTAACGCCGAATCGTAAATTCTCCGAATTACAAGTTAGCGGTGGACGATTTCCACGAAAAATGTTAAATTTGAATAAATCAAAATTTAATTTAATTTTTAATGTATTATAGGAAAAATATATATATAGTATTTAAATAAAACGGAAAATTTTATCCCATAAAAATATCATTTATTTTTTCTTTAGTATTACGTGTATATGTATATTTAGTATTATATGTATTATTAGTATCATGTATTATATGATATAAAAAATAATATTTTTGGCGCTCTTCGCGTGAGAAAATAGTATGCGCAACGCGGGAGCATATAGGTGTTTGTCGACTCGTGCGATTTGTCGCTCTCGCTACGCTCGAGCGACTAACGCGCACTCGTCGGCAAACACCTATTTTGTTCCCTTGTTGCACAATGTACTATTTCATCCTGTGCTCGGTAGATCAAAAGTTAAACTGTAGAACGAATTGTAATAATACTGTATTTTCCTGAATTTTTAACTTTTAAAGGAATGGAATGTAACTATGCTTTTAAAATGTTCAACTCTTTAATTCAGATAAACATTTGTAAAATATGCTTTTCGTGGTACTCATTTATAAGCAAGGACAAGTTTATAAAATGATAAAAAAAAAGTAAAGAATTTTTATCTTTCAAACATCACAACAAATAAAGCTGTGTTCGAAATGCTAAAAAAATTTGTTTGTATGATAACTTATTTCTAAATATTAAAAAAATATGGTTGAATTTTATGTGCACATTTTCAAAAAATATATACAGAAAATTTGTTTTTGCAAATTGGCATTTTGGAGATAGGAAAAAAATAAAATATTTGGGGAATTCGGTGAATATTTATTTCTAGAAGCTAAAAAAATGAAGTTAAAATATTAAATAGATTTTTAGGACGGTTTTTATTACTGGGTTGCATATAGCCTCAGTGTAACGAGTACGTGATTCCAAGTGTGACGAGTAAGGGTTAAATAAAAATTTTCATGTTATTGTGATTATTATTTCTCAATTGTTAATTTCGAAAAATTGACCATATATAATTATTGAATATTATAGTCTGATTACACATATGTTATAGATAAAATATTTTTGTTGATCAGTCAAATAATGTTTTATTATTAAATTAACATTTAATATCAACATTTGAATGTATTAAAACCCTTGTTCTAATTACTTTGCATCAAAATAGTAAAATTTATATAGAATGCAGTTATTTATAGGAAAATTTCAATATTACTTTTCATTAATAATTTATTTATAATATAAGAATAAGGATATGTAGAGCTGTGGTTCAACTGTTTAAAAATATGAATGAAGAATCAGATAATTTTATTTATGTTGTTTTTATTTATTAATACCTTTTTAATTTTTACATAAAAAATAAAAGAAAAATTAAGTACAAAAATTTTATGTATAAGAATCTTACAAAATAATTAAGCTTAAAATATTTAATTTACAAAAAGTACAAAGTTGTTTGGAGAGCTGGATGGACAGGTTGTTGCAGACATTGTGATGTAAAGTAAGCAAGTTTATGAGCATATTGGCATGGAGCTGGTACTCGTACTGTGCCAGTAAAATTAAAGTACATATGACACAATTTAAATGTTAAAATCTGCATTCTATCACAAGTAAGGCCTGTATTATCGTGAATAACATTATACGCTGTAGGTGTTACAGTTCCCTGTCTTACATTTTGAGACACGATGAAATAGTCATATTTCAACGGATCTGTTACTACATCATCAACAACAGTACCCGGAGTGGGATTTTTGCCATTCATAAAAAATCTAGTGTTGATGCGTTTAGTTACGATAATAAATGCAAGTTTAAATTTATCATCGCCGCCATAAATTGTACTAAGCCTCTTTTTTATTTCATTTACTTCATATTCGTAAACAAATGGAACTTGTCCTTCACCTACACCATCTCGGAAAATGATGATCCGACTTGGTAGCTCACCATTGACGATTCTAAATTTTTCAACAGCCTGGTTTACATGCAGTGATAAATCATTTGAAAGTTCCTCTCCCGATTTATGTTGGCTTACAGCGCTAAAATAGCGGCTGAAATGTGGATCAAGTGAAGCAACCATTGCTCCATAATCTCCACCTGCTTCTTTACTATGACAAACATCAAATCCAACGACCATTAAACCTGGTAAGAGTGAGCCAAGTTGCACCTGCCAAGGTGTGCCACCAAGTTTACAGTTCATCTGAACTAAAATTTTGCTGCACACTGCTTGCATCATCGAAGGTGATTTTTGTTGTAGCGAGCGTGCTAAAACAACTTGACTTGGAATAGGTCGATTCACGCATAGTGTTTTCTTGATTGCCGCATATCTATCTAGTTTATTATTCGTCAATATGCAAAGTATAAATTGCGGATTCTTTTTATCCGTTATTTTAGTTAATGTATCTACATAATTATCGAGTCTATCATCTGAAATTACTTGAAGTCTAGGTTCTTGTACTTGCATTTTCATTTTGCTCGCTGCATTAAGCATTGCTCCAATAAAATGCTGAAAATAAAAGAAATATTACTTATGGTTATGTTTTAAATAGTTTTATCAATAATTAATAATAATTAATAATTAATTATTATTCTACATTCATAGTCAAAGTAATTACCTTGGCGTGATCGGCTGTCCTTGAAGGGACCACAACTATCCAGTCATTTATGGAAGCACTTTTAACGGCTGTATTATCTAGAAGATTAAAGTTCCAATCACAGAACTTTGGTTTGATAGAATTATTGTTTCCAAAATAAACTTTTTTCGACTGGTAGTATTCTAGCTGGCACTTGAATAATATCAGTATCAAGTTCGAAGTTCCACTCTTTAAACTCCTTATTGACTTCAGCAGAAGACGTCAATCGTTGATTAAATTGCATTAATCGCTCGATTCTTGCTGCAGGCCCAATTCTCGTATATTCTGAAACTGCTTTCATTAAACGAAAATCACATCTCATTTCGTCCGTGAATCCAGTGCTACGACATAATTCAGGAATCAAATAGATTAGTTCTGGTTCGCCAGCTCTGCGTTTTCGTGCTGTGGACCTAGATACTAAAAGCGGTTGCCTTAAATCCCTTATAGTTATTTGATATTTCTGCTTGTAATAAGTGACATATGACATATCAGTTCCATCGCGCATTTTGAAGGTCTTGGATGGATTCATTTCAAAGTCAACATCATCTACTTTATATGTTCGATTATTGTAATCTGTTAAGACAATGACCCCAATTACAGTATTTGTAAAGATTATTTTATAATCACGCTGATTTCGCTGGTAGCAATCTTCTAATATACTCAACACTGTTTGATTTCTCATCACTTTATGAGAAATTTCTGCACACATAAGTACGCCACTATCATGTTGTCGAATTGATGTAACATATCCTGGCCATAATTCGAGTTGATATTCTCTAATTTCAGCTCTGCATTGAGCATCGTAATAATTTCTACCAACCAACTGAAGGTTCAAGTGTTCTAAACCTTTTCTTACTAGAAGATTAAAGAATTGAAGATAGTGATAATCTCCCCTCATTAAATCACCAACAAGGCGAATTTCGATAATTACCGCTTGTTTGTCTTCAGTTAATGATTTTAATTCCAAAGGCTGTAAATAAAATAATTTATGTTAAAATGATGTCATAAGGTATGATTCATACATAGTTACCAACATTGCAGTTTCCCGAGTTTTTTATTTCTATTAAAAATTTTCGGAAATATCTCTATATTATTATTCAACATGGTAAGTTGTAACATATAAATATATTTGAAAATTTTGAAAACTGTAATGTCGTTATTTTACACTCTCTTAAAAAGGTTCTGTTAGTAATTATGATTGACTTGCAAAAAAATTTGCATAAATAAATATTTTGATGTATGTCTGAAATACACACCTGAGGTAAAGGATTGCTTGTATATAAAACTGATCCGTCAAATACAAAAACTCCAAGTTTTGCCTTATGTCCACGCACTAGAGCTTTGCGAACCGCAGTTCTTTCTTCTTCGGGAGAAATATCCACTCTGTATTGATACAAACACCAATCAGTTTCACTCTTAAGTTTGAAATAATTAGATTGTAACATTATTTGTTGTCCAGTTGATCCTGCAAATAATTAATATTTTAGATGAATTATTCCTATCCTTATTATTATTTTAGTTTCTATAAATACATATTTCTTTTAACTGAAACTTACCTTTCTTTGAGTTTTGAGCTTCGACGGGACAAGTCGCTAATTCACTGACAAGTTCTTTTTCTTTTCTTTGAACTACGGGTTTTGGTATAACTGGAACCAATGGTAGATCAGATATTTTATCTTGTACAGTTTTACCTCCTCTCTGGTTTCCAAAAGAGCCCCCCCTACCACGACCTCTTGATTCATTTATGCCATTATTTGCCAATCTTTGATTATAAGATTGCCCGCCTTGGTTAGTGTTTCTAGGCTCGTGTTTAGCATCAACCATGTTCCTATCATTATTTGCAGTTCTGTATCTCTGGTTATTAAACGATTGGCCACCTCGATTATGATTCTTAGATTCGTGCATAGTGCGAACGATATCTCTTTCATCACTGGCAGGTCTGTATCTCTGGTTATTAAACGATTGGCCACCTCGATTATGATTCTTAGATTCGTGCATAGTGCGAACGATATCTCTTTCATCACTGGCAGGTCTAGATCCATGACGGTTATGTGATTGATAACTACCTCGGCCACGATTTGTTGATCTTGATCCATTATATGAAGCCATTTTTTATCTATAATAAAATTAGGATGTCAATTATAAACAAAACAGTGGAAAATATTACTATTGTTAAATATTTTTAAGATGTAATAGCTTATTAACATTCAACTAGTAAATTTATCCTTTGATATACTCACAAGTCAGGAAGAACTCAGAAGTCACAGAGTCAAGTATTATATTAAAATTGCTAAAAGCTTAGAGCAAACTAGTCACTCGATGTTGTCTGATGTCAATTCAGAAACAGAATGGTGAATCAGGCTTAGATGTCAAAATTTATAGGAAAATATGCAGGTATATTTGCAATATTTTTAATCCCTGATACTCCCATTTTTAATCCACTTGCAGTTTACCTAGGTGGTTTAAATAATACGGATAATCAGATACTTTTCTCTCTCCCCTCTCCATATATCCTAATCTCTATCATTCTCGTAAAGTTAATCCCTCAATGAAAGGTATTAAAATTTTTGGTTTTATACAAAATGATTTAAAAATATATGGAAAATAGAAATTCTTTCTGCTCCAATAATAAAAAAAATCCCTTTTTATTATTGCTTTGAAACAAACTGTTTTAAGAGAAATAATAATTTATAATTTTTTTTATAATTAAATACAATTATACCCATGTACATTATAAGAAACTTTTTATAATTTTAACACACATAAGTGTTACAGATGATACAAATTTTTTGTATTAAAATTTACAAATAATTTTTGTCTATTTTTCAGAGTAAAATTTTTAACACAAAAATTCATGGATGATACAAAATTTTGAATAACAAAAAGTGTAAATTTTACAAATTCATTTTTGTTAAAATAGGAAGATTAAAATAATGTTTAGATAGCAAAGATTATCAAATAGCTTTCTCATTTTTTTCTGTGAATTTCAAGTAAAAAGAGAGACATGAAGAAATTGAAGAAAATTGATAGATTGATGAATGTTGCAGTGCATCAATAAGTTTATAGATGTATGGATAAATACATAGCCAAGCGGGCTATAAACATTTATTTTTTTTATTTATATTGCTCTTAAATTGAATCATCTTTATAAATTATTGATAAAAAAATAAATACTTTGTAAAAAATTAATGTATACACAATAAAATTTACCTTGCATGTATGGCATTTTTATTGTATATACTAATAATATTAATATATAATTATTATAAGTCATAAGATAATCTGAATAACAAAATACACACATCTCTGAAAAATTAAGACACTCTTTATGTTAACTTTACAAAAAATTTTGACAAATCACACAATATCATTTATAGTGTAGTTATTAACTTGTTAAAAAAATAATCGGATCAAAAAATGAGTATTGTCTAATTTCATCACATATTACAGTTAGTATTTTTTTTTATTTTTGAACAGTGATTGTTTTAAGTTTAACATTCTGAGTTACTAGAATAATGTAGAATCATCGAAATATATAAATACACCAATGTATCTCATATTTTTGATGCTGTATCTAGTCTGCTACATCAAGGAATTTTGATTATTTTTTTAATTTTATATTTATCAGTTTAGAAAATTATTTATTCAAATTTTTCATTATTTAATAAAGTTAATTGAACAAGATGTTGAGTAAAATGATGAGCATATAACGCATATAAAAATAAAATTATTCGAAGAGCTTTTTATTTAATCAAAGTTTTCTGTAAGGTTTGACTGAAAACAAGCATTATTCGATGTACCAAAATGAGAATAATCAAATAATCTACATTAAAGTAATTTTTTATTAAAATCTATCTATTATTTTATTAGTTTGCTATGCTACATACTTTTATCCAAAAGAACATATATTAAAATATCAATTTTTCGAACCATGTTTTCTTCCGAATTTCAATGACAATCTAACTAGTCTTTGCATCGTCATTAGATTTATACGAAGAATATTCAATTTTGACAAAACCTTTCTGCAATTTTGCATATTGTATGAAATACCTTAATTTGTAAATTTAAAAAAAATTTTCAAATACATAATCTCAATTTTTTTAAAATCTGTATGATTTAGCTATAGTATAATCTTAGGCATAAATTAATGAAATTAGAAATTTGTCTTTTCTATTGTTTTTTTCCAATTGTTATGAAAAGTTATTCTTCTAAGAGTAAAAATAGAGAAGAGAATCTTTTTATAAAAACACATCATTTCATGTCGATGTAGAATATATTTTTTATAAATGTTTAATTGTATAAATGTAAACAAACATGTTTATTTTTTTGGAGAAAAACTATGTTTTGAAAAAAGCTTTTATAACTACCGTTATTTTTAGCAAAGATACAAGATTTTCTTTACTTATAACTTTTTTTAAATTTTAATTTAAAATTTTCAGATTTTCACATTTAGGAAACAAAAACTTTTAAGAACATTAAACTTTGATTTGACTCCACCCACTTACTCTCTTTCTATTCTTGATACATTGTAAATTCTATAAAAGTATGATTTGGGTATTTCCAGTTAGTTTTGATCCCAAATCCTAATTCCATAATAATGTTTTATTAAACAAATTTTTATTTGACTCCAACTACTTACTCTCTTTCTATAATAGTTAACTAGAATACGGAATCCAAATTCTTAAGAAAACTCTATAATTCGTCTTATTAGAAAGAAAACAAGCGGGCGGAGTCAAATGAAAATTTAGCATTTAATGTGAAAATTCATTAAAGTATGAGCTAAAATTGAATAGATATATATAAATTTTATATTTTGGCTTAATGGCCGTAATTTTAATATATACATTGGTTGATAAAAATATATGTTTCAAGATGATTCAATTTCATCTTTATTCTTCTAACTTTTATTTATTTTTTTGCTCAAAATATTAAACATTAATTGATTTATTTTCGTAACACAAATAAGAATTGTGTTTAATGAACGAATCAATTGATCCCTGCATATTTATTTAAATATAAAATTAGTCAAATAAATAAAATTGCGAGCTGAAATAAAAAAAAATAAATTTTCTGGAATCAACTGAATAAAAAAAACAGTTTCTTGGTTTTTATTGCACGGTTAGAAATATTAACAGACACGTCTGTTAAAAACTGTTTACAGACAAAAATGTCTGTTACTTTAACAGACAAATTGTCCGTGAAAAATGTCATATACATTTTAAATTGACATACTTGTGTCTGTTAATTTAACAGACATTAAGTAACAGACGAAAAAAGTTAACAGATTACACAAATGTTTTTAACCGTGTGTAATTCATGACTCCGAACTTTTTAACCTGACATACTGAATTAATTATTTTGAATTTCAAAATTTGGACAACGGAGTTGTTATTGACGTTTCAAATTTATTTTACTTTTTGGTCAACCCTATTTGTAAGATTCATCATTTTAATTCCATGATTTTGATAGCGTATTCTTGATCAGCAATCGGAAAACATTAAAATCTCAATTTTTGAAGAATCTTACGAACTCATTTGACATTTTAAGCCGTTATCGTTTTGAATATTAAATTCATAAATAACAATAGCAAAAGCGCTTGGAAGTTATAAATTTAGAAAAAAATGTGTATCCAATAAATATTTGACGACAAGGCATGCATAAATAAGTCTTAAAGTGGAGTTATGATTTAAATGAAATTTTTTATAAAACCAATTTCAAAATAATGTTGAAGTTATTCCAATATTAATCAAGCTCTTAAATATTTGTGTAAACCAATAATTAGGTATTTTCTTATTATCACTTCTGCCTGTAACATTTGAACAATATAATTTTTTTGAAAAAAAAACAAATAAAGAACTTGAAAAAAATCCTGCAAAAAATATTGTCATCTCCAAGCATAAAAAAAAGAAGTCAAATATTCCAGAAATTCCAATTTATTAAAACTTCGACAACCAACTGACGTCACAGTTAATGAAAAATCTAAGCACTTGGTCGAACCCATTTGCCTTTGCCTTTTGCTTTGTTTACAAATTCATTTACTTTCTCTTCCTTTCTCTTTTTCCCTATATATATATTTTTTCAAATCCACAAAAAGAAATTGGCACTCTGTAGATTGGTAAAATTCCAAGCGACCAAAAAAGCCACAGAAACTTCCACATCCTATACGACATAACATACATTATACTATTCTGAAACACGCACCCTTCTCTCTTATACACATTTTTTTTCCTCTTTCAACCACATAGCGTGAGTAGCGCGTTGAGCATCTAAATGCTTTGTTTACGTGATGCTGGGAGTCGGAAGTTGCTTTTTTCTTTTTTTTCTTCTTTTCTTCACGCTCGCTTTCACGCCTAATTTCTATGAAAGTTTTTCTTTGTATTTATGTACGTGGTACTTTGCTTTATTTTTCAAACGAGTTTTTCTTTCTTTTTTCTTTTTTTCTTGTTGTTAGAAAAGCAAGAAGGAATAGATAATTAAGAAGTGAAGAGGTACTTGCAAAATCTTTTTTTAAAAAGAAAACAAGCTTGGGTCAAGTCTTTTTCAAGGTGTTGTTCATGTAGTACTTGTAAGTTTAGGAATTATACGAGAGACGCTTGAAATGTAATTTTTTAATTGTTTCTAGTGGCTTTAAGGATGAAAATTTTTTTAAAGTTTCTAAATTTGTCTGACATTTTTGTTCTTGAACTACTTTTCCCTTATCTTTTTTTACATTAAATTTTTTTAATACTCTTTTTTTCTGGATAATTAATTTATATTTTTACCAGCTGTATTAATAGATAGATATATTTTATTTTGTATTATATGTAAAAAGAGAGCATGTAATACACAATTTAATTAAAATAACCTAAAATACATAAATGATATTGCACGGTAAAAATAGAATTGCACAGTATGATATCAGTCTTAGGAGATAATAGAAATAATAATACTATATTGTATTAGTAAGTCAATAAAATAAATTAAAAGTGGTATCACAGATAGAAAACCAAACAAAAATGAATACACACAATGAATATAGATAAAAATATACTAAAAATCAGTCTCAAATATCTATTAGTCAAAATGACTTACGTAAAAATCACGCACGTGTAAAAACCGCAATTAAGATTACAAAAAGAAAGTGTATAAGTATACAGTAATATGTAAGTCATGCTGATAAAAATAAGTTCACTCATTCTATAAACACTCATTTCACACTCACGCCAATAAATACTCTCATACCTTAAATCTAAAAACAGGGTCGTCACATAAATAAATAAATTAACGATTAATAGATAAATGAATTCAGGAAACGGTCATCATCGTTAGTTAAACATGATAAATGTGATTAATGAAATCAAATATCAAAAGTTTTATTTGTTTATTATACTTCTATTTACTTGATGTCATAATAAAATATATAAATTTTTATCACATGATTTATACCAACAGAAAAGCCTCCATGAAAGAAAGAATTGTAACATAAAGTTTTATTTTAATAAAAAAAAAACTATTTTTTTGCAAATACTTATATCTTACTTCTGTTTATCATTAATTTTATCCGAAATATATTCCAATGATATATTTTTATATCCTCAACATTTTTCGTGATTCTTTCAAGTGGGCGTTAAGAAATATAATATCATTCGTACGCTTTACATTGCCTAATGGTCCAAAACATATTATTCCATTAACAAATTGTAATGTTGCCTTGTACTTTATCGTAAAAAAATAAAATAACTTTCTTACCATTAAAAGTATTAACTTTTTTCTAATTTTTTTTCGAGTTTAAAAAAAATAAGGTTGTTTAGAAAAACGTGTAATAATTTAAAAATGAAAAAAAAGAACAAAATTGAGGATTTAAGAAAAATATTTTAAAATATTAGGGTATAATTTCTTCTGAAATCTCTTTCCAATTTAATGCTTTGTAAAATTTCACAATGTAAAGCTTTTCTAAATTATAGTACTTATTTAATTAATTACAAAATGATACTTTGAAATCAGCTAATTAAAATCGAATAAAAAAGAATCGGAGATTAAAATAAATAACCATTGAATTAAGCGAACTTTGCAAATAAATTCGTATTGTTTCAATTAAGAAACAAAACAACAAGGAATAAGACGAATAAATTAAAGGCTAAAGACAAGTCAACAGGACAGTTTAGTTATTCTATTGTTTTTCTCGCTTTGTTTTAATTTCTTCTTTATTACGACATTGGTAAAGGGGAAGAGCTTTTGGTTTCTTACCCTAAAGCTCAATCTCTTTAACATTTCTTTTCTATCTTTTTCTTTAAATAAAAAAAAAATGTTTTCTTTTTCTACTCGAACTTTTTTTCTCTTAGAGCATCACTTTCTCTCTCAATCAAAATATTCTCTTATCTTCTTTTCTAGCTTATTCACCCACTCTTTTGCATTGTTTCGATTTGAGCTTCGGGAAAAAAAGTTCAACTTTTTTGGCGGATCGTTCACTTAAGCTCGCACCAAAACTGAAAAAAATTGCTTTTGAAAAGAAAGAGAGTAAGAGCGAGAGAGAAGCTTGTGCTTTTTTTTCTTCACTTACAGATCTTTCCCCTTCAAAGAAAAATCAATCGCCCGCTAGTAAGAGAGTGATTCCCGACGACGGGAAAATGGTAATGTGATGGAAAGAGATTGGGATGTATATATACGCATAAAGAATGAAGAAAAAAAAAATTTTTTTTTTCTCTCATACAAGGATAAGGGATAAGAGAGAAAACGTATTGCAAAACTCAATTGGATTTGCTAAATGGCAAATTTTCTCAGAATGAATGTTAAAGTGGTATGGTTTAAGGCAGTGGAATGATTGAATTTCAAGGCAAATTAAATAAGAGATTGAAAAATAAAAATTTTAAACCTTATCACACTAACCGACCTACAAACTTATATAGAAACTATTACGTCAGCTTCAATTTAAATTTATTTACTAATAATTATTAGAAAAATTGTTTTCAAGAAATATATTATTATTTTTATGTTGTATATTAACAATATTCTTAAGTGCTGTTCAAGTGGCTGACAGAAATTTGCTCCTACTACTTGTAATAAAATATAAAGAAATTTTAAAAGAAATTTCTTCAAAACAATTTATTTTAAATAAACAACTTACATAACAAACAAATAAATAAAATATTTTCATTAAATATACATTTGTTTTATTATATTAACTTCAAAGAAAGCCTCTGATAAATCCAATTATTAATTTGTCAGGTAAACTTTATCATTTACAATTAATTAATTCATTTCCAACGTTTTCTTTGACTTAATAAAATTATCTCGACGTGCAATAATTTTTTATGAAATCAATTTACAAAATAAAAAGTCACTTATTAAATTCATTAAAAGCCCGTACATAAGTATCGTTGCGGAAAATTAAATTTAAATCGCATCAGCATCTCGAACACGTATATCTCTCTCACGATATCCTCGCGGACATTTAGAGGTCGGTTATCCATACTAGTCTGACATTTTTCATATATATATATATATATATATATACATCGTCGACAACGTCTACGTTGTCACGTGTACGAGGAGACTAGCATTTTTTAACAGCGCGCTAACATCAGCTTGTCTGTCTGACAGTTACATTTATGAATAAAACAAAACATTGCTAACAGACGCATAAAAAATAAAAGAAAAAAAGAATTCCTTCAAGCCAAATCTAATGGACGAATGGAAAATTAAGATAGCTAAAGAAAAGAAAAAAGTTATTGTAAAAATAGATGGAATAGTTTTAGTATTGCGCATTGGGTTGAAAAGTTACTAGGGTATATCCTGTTAGTGGTACTTAAAGAGTAGACCTTGTCTATGTCCAACCTTTTGATAAATTGAAAAGGGAGACCTTTATGCTAAGGATTTACTTAACTATTTCATAAGACAAATCCCTACGCAGTAGATGCATATAAAGGAAAAACAATTTTTAAGCATATTGGAGACTTTTTAAATTGCTTTCACAAATTGTTATATGCAAAGAAATTTTAGTTGTCAAAGTGTAAATTTACATTACTTGGAAAAAATAAGGAAAAGAGTAATTTAAAGTTTAAGTTATTAATAGTATAGGGGAGCACAGCCGCTTTGCTCCTACGGGCTGCAAATTTCACCCTTGGGAGGAATCTACAACTTTATTCCCTAGTTGTGTGTATTTATTGACTTTAGAAAATCAGAATTTGAAATTTGAATCAAAATCTTATTTAAAATTATTGTTACGAGTGCCGTTTTGTAACGATTAAAAATGAAATACAAGTATGCAAGTCACAAAATATGTAACGAAAAAAGAAGTAATTGTTAACGCACTTGGTTGAGTATTTGTCTTCGATATGATAACCCGGGTTTTGACTCTCGCTACAGACAATTTCCTACTTTTTAAAAAAATCAGAGATCAGATGGTAAAACATTTTTTAAATTAGTCACACAATCCTAAATTAGTCTTAGGTGAAAATTAATATATAAACGAAGCAAAATAATGAAATTTGATTCAAATATTAGCTTAATATGTAGAGAATTTCATTGCTTGAAATAACGTTGAATTAAGATTCAACGCTGTCTTGGTTTAATAATGTTGACATACTCATATCTAAAGACGTGCTGAAGACAAATTTCTATAATGTCAATTGAAAAAAACTTTAAGTTTTAGCCATATCTTTTTTATTTATTACTTATACTTTTGCTGTCATATAAATTTTATTTGTATAATAGTTTGTAAAATAGTACTTACTCATTATGCAATGAGTGAGTAAAATTACATGTTTCTCCTGAGGGAGAAATAGACTTTAGTACCGAATCGCATAATGGGCTTTATTCCTACCTTACAGTGGTCACTTTATTAACTGATATCCTGCGATCAAAATAATTATATGTTTTTAGTTTTACGTTCATATATGTAAATATATGATAAAGAATAAAAAATCTGTAAAATTTAATTTATGGATGAAAAAGATATTTAATTTTAGTAGAATTCTTTTAGAAACTAGAAAATCTTCTCATAGAAAAACAAAATTTGAAAAATTTTCGAACCAAACTTCTATTATATACAAAATTATTTCTGTTTCATTGCAGGGTTATAATTCAAGGAAACTTGCGTTCTCGATTCAAAATTTTATTAATGTCAGTATCGGAGTAGTCTATGAAAAAAATATTTTCATCAAAATTTATATTGTAATATATGTTTTGATCAATATTAATAAATATTTTTATTTTTCTATGTTACAGGTAAATTGCAGAGTTAATCATTATATTAATTCTTCTTATGTAAGTTATTCTTCATGTAAACATATAAACATTTAGCAAAAAATAACGTTTCAAAAAATTATTTCTATTTATCAGATTCACATTAAATCTGCAAAAATCAAAAAGTATAACAAAGCAAATATTTATGTTTTGATAAAATAAACTCAGGCAGTAAATTCGAAAGTTTTCACCCGAATAAGCAAAAAGAATAAACTTCCAAATGTTATCATTTACCCGTAAGATCAACATAAACATTCAAAAATCTTTTTTCTCTTATCAATGATATTTTACTAAATATAAATTAAAAGAAAAGCCAAAAAAGCAATGTAAAAACTAAGAGAATAATAGAGAAAGCAACAAATCTTCGCGAAGTGTATAAACATTCGATCGTAACTCATTAAACCAGTGACACATTTTTAGATTACATTAGTAAAGGAAAACGAAAAAGAAAATTGATAAGAATCAGAAAAATTTAATCAAGAATATACCATTCCTTTTCCACGTGATTTGACAAGTTTTAATCTCGAAAAATAAAGAAGAAAGGAATAGAATAATGTAATACTCATACAAAAATATCCGTATGAACGCATGCGCGTATCTGCAGATAAATTAGCTATCGTATTTTCTTCGAGATTCCCCCTAAGAAGGTCTTAAGTCATATGGATTTCAGTAATATTATCCGTATTAGGATAACAAAGATATTGCGCGTGCCCATAATGATATATCCACGTGTAGATTACAATTCCAATTAGGTGTTTTGGTACATTTATTTTCTCTTGTTTTTATGATTTTGCAAATTGCGTATTTTATTAACTTAATGAAATTTCAATTATTTTTTATCAGTTTTTTTAATTGGAACTTGTATTTATTTTAATAATATGATTTTATGTTTATTCAAAATTTAGTTATTATAGTAAGCTATTTGTTAGAAACTTTATATATTTTGCAAAATACTTTTACATTATTTTTTATTAATTCGTCAGAAAATTGAAATATAAAAAAAATTAGTATTTCCAAAATTTTCTTTTAATTAATCTGTTATTTCGCATGGAGTCATTAAAAATTTTCAGTGATTTTCGAAACTTTTTATCTGGGACATTCAACATTGAACTTTTCAAGTATTTCTATTTTATTTGAATAGTTTTGTACAGTGGTCGCTGAATTCAAGTTAAATGTAGCAACATAATTTATTACGAAACTGCACGCTTGTGTATATTATAATCCGAACTTTCTCATTCTATTACAGTAATTCTATATGCGAATGTAGAAATATTTGAAATACGCTCTTATAATACGTGTTAGTCTTGACTGTTATAAAATCTTTTATCAAAGAATTTTCAATTGTTCTAAAAAAGAACTGGTTTTAATAATGTATTATTCTTAAATAATTTTTTTAATTTACTGGTAGAAAAAAGAGCTCTGGCAAAAATTTTGTAGTTTCCTGTTTTTGTTTAATCCGGAGAAGTTAAAAGTACTTTGAAATTTATTTTATTTATAAAACTTCACTGAAACGTCAAAAACAACTTTTCTGTTTAAATCACCTATAAATAAACTTGCTTTTCTAAAAACAATATTTACCCATTGCTTGTTTACTGATACTGTAAGTAATAAAATTACTCTTCCCCCACTTTTTTATTTAACATTCACATGTGACATCTCTAAAATACGCGTATACGCAAACATCCCCAAGCACACACATGCATGATCGTCCAAAGAGTCACAAGTGAAACTACAAATAAACTTACAGATACACATTTTCTAACATACAAACATACACGCTCTCAAATACACATACACACAAAATTATTTTCTCAAGAAGGGTCAACAGAAAGAAAAAGATAGAACTATCCGTTTGACGATTGATGTACAATAAATGTAATTCTCTCTCTTTCTCCATTTTTTCTCCAGAATTATTAAGTCAACCCAATTTTCTTTTTCCTTTTTCTTGTTTTTTTCTTCTCCTTCTTCTCTCTTTTTGTATATAAGAATCCAGTAAGTAGGGAATCGACTCACCCTTCTCTCGCACGAACAATTGATTTTACGCACTCAAGACTCGACCCCCTTTCTTTTTTGAACTATCGTTTTTCTCTCTGTGTATCGTTATTTTTGCAAATGGATTTTCTTTTCTTTATAGATACGGAAAATACTTTGCTTTTCATTTTTCAAATCTCGTGATATGAAATGAAATATTACTGATATTTTAAAGGAAAATGTAAGAATTGTTGCTATTGTCGTTGGGTTTTAAGATGCATCGTTTGATAGATCGTATTTTTACAATTCAACAATAAATAAAAAAAGAAATTAGCGTGACCATTTATTATTGTTTTACAAGTATTAAATCGTTGGTTATTAAGTGAATTATGAATTTCAAATTGAATGGCCTTCAAAAAATTTTACTCAAGATTGATCGAATAACTATTTTCTTAGGACGTAAAAAGAAGTAATAATGGTTTTTTTATTGACTCTTTATTGATTGATAATAATTTAATGTCTATAAAATAATATGATTTTTTTATTTTGTAATTTGATGATAGATAAGTTGCTTAAAATAATTAGAATGTCGTTCATTGATGACGTAAAATATAAAGATTCATAATTTTGAAGTCAATATTTCACATGAATTTCACAAAACTTTATTAGGGAACAACTTTTTTTTTTTTGCAGAAAATAACGTTTTTACTTTTCTTTACAAACATTGAGAAAAGCAATGAAATATGATATATGAAAAAAGAATTATGTCTCAATAACCGAAACAAAAATATAAAAAATTGAATTAGTACTTAATTTCAATAAATATTTCATGGTGAAATAAATGCATAATAAAAAGTAAGAATTATAAGCAGATAATAAAAAAGATAAAATAAACAAAAAGAAGTACAGTAGCCAGAAAAGATATATAGCATGAAATTATGACAGATTGATTGATTTATGAGTTTACCCATCCATTATCAGATCAAACTGTCCAATGTATAGAGAATCAAAACGGCACAGTGTTTATATAAAATCTGATATCATACGATTGTTTTGATTTATTTTTTTATTGTTAAAAATGTTTATTATAAGGTATAATTAAGTTGATAATCTCCACGATCTTCCCTCAAAAAGATTAAAGAATATTCTGTGATTTATTTGAAAGATGAAATTTTCTTTTGACTATTTTAATAAATAAGAATAAAAAATTAATATCATTATTATATTTTATGATAACAACAGTAGTAATCAGAATTTATTATTTACAAATGCATTATAACATATCATTCATATATATTTTCGTGCAATTCTATAATGCATAAATTCTATTTGTATACAAGTGCATATAATCTATAATGGGTTTGCAAAGTTCTTTTATATAAACGTTATTGTTTTATTTACTTCGGATGTTTCGTTTAGCGTACTCTAACCTAGCCGCTTATTTTATTTATATTATGAATCTTCTTTTACGTATTATAAATCTTTTTCCTCGCTTTTCATTGTAGTTTTTCAATTTTTCAATTTTTCAATATGCCTCGAGTTACTCTCCACCTTTCAATGACAGATTGTGGAGTTGTGTGTTTTTTTTTCTTCTTTAATCCATGACCTGCATAATTTTTTTCTTCTCTCTTCATTCAATATCTGTAGGTTTCAGTCTTACTTCTATGGATAAATCTATCTATTACTCTTTGTCCCTCTTTAGTTAGCTCTAGTTAATTTTTTTTCTTCTATCTTTTTTTTGCCTTTGTTCACACAAATAATACGGCTTCTCATTTTTCTTTCAGATGCTATCACTCTTTAAGTTTCTTTAGAAACCGAGAGCTTCTTACTCTTTTCTTTTTATTTTGATCATGTATATCTCTGCTTACTTTTGTTAGTTCTATCTATATTTTTTTTCTTTTGATGATTCTTACACTGTTAAAAAAGACATAAAATTTAATATGTGTACTAATTTTCAATGAAATTTTTAGATGAAATTAATGTTTCGACTTTTGAAATGATTTAAGGTAAACGTACATGAAAATTAATGTTTAGTATTTGCATGAAATTTAATGTTGATTTACAAAAAAATTAAGGCATCTTATCACGGTTTTGCTACAGGATTACATGAAATTTTATGCAAAAATGATAAAATAATGTATTAACATGATTTGTATTTAATGAAAACTTGCGATTAATTTTATGTAATCCTACAGTAAAATTACAGTTTATTGTATGTAAATTAGCATCAAATTCATGTTGATAAAGATTAATTTTCATGTTTGTACACTTTTATATCACTTTAATGATCGAAACACATGTGCAAATCTTATTGGAAATTGCATTAAATTTCATATATTTTTCAACAGTGAAATTTTTATGATAGTTTTTTATATTTATTTTTATGGCATTTGCATATTTTGATATATTTAAAAATCTTCACCTAACTTTTATAATCATAAATAATAAAAGAAACACAAATATTTAACGTTAATAAAATTTTACATCTTGAAATATATATTTCTCGATAGTAAAGTACGTATAAAATGAAATACGACTTATAGTATAAAATAAAGAAAAAAATTTAATTTTTTTGAGTACATCTATTTTTCTCTCACATGCGAAACTGGCTAATGTGGTTTGTGTAAAACGTTTTTTATGATTACTATTTTTAGTATATTATTATTGTTTTTTTTTAAAATACATCAGTTTTTTAATGTATATAAGGTTCAAATAATTTTGAAAGTATTTTGTGCTTGAAAAAATATATATATAGGTTTACCTAACCCAATGTTGAATCTCATGTAATAATTTCAAAGTTCATTTAAATATTTTAATTTTTTCTTAATCTATAAAAAACAATTCAATTAAAAAGTAGAAGATATGATTTTGTTAAATTATACTATAAGAGATATAGCAATAAGTTTAGCCCCAAAGTAAGTAATTTGTTACTTATGTAAATTAATTTAATATTATATCATGTACTGAGAGGTAAAAACCTGATTAATATTTATCATCTGCAATATAATAAAAAATTCCTTAAATGATAAAATATCAATTTATTTTACATTAAATTTAAAAAAACTTGTTTTGCGAAAACTCTAGCATTTTTTTTTATTTCATCGCCATCTGTTGAATGTTTGATTATACGTCGAAACGGGTAGACTGAAAAGATATAAAGATTAATGTCTTTTCTTTGAAAATAAAGTAACAAAATCTTTTGATTCAAATAAAATTCTCATTTACTCCCCTTGCCGAGAAATGAATTTCCCGGTAGATTTACCCCAAGGAAATACAATGATGTGAATTCTCTTTCAAAATCTGCATTCGCTAAAATTTTTTAATAAAATAGATGTAAATAAAATCAAGAAAATATCGATAATTTCTCTAATGAATTCTGATCTTTATAATTTATTCGTGCTGAGCACTTTTCGTAAAATAAATGAGTTGAATTAACATTTACAAAGATGTAAAGATGAATGAGAAAGAAAATTAAGTTGAACGCTGAGATTTACAGCTGAGACAATGATTAATATTGTTATGAAGTGATATTCAAATGAATATATCAGTGTCGCAAAAATTTACATAGAATAAAGGAATTTGATTGATTAAAGTGGCTTATGGTATATATTAGTGGTAATATTTCGTTTTATATTAGATTATGATGATTGCTTTTTATCTTGAAGATTGTAAAATTTATAAAAGAATAAACGGATTAATTTTTATAAATTGTTATATATTTAATTAAATAATTTTTTTATGCTTTGTTTTTATATTTCGCTCATCTTTTTTTTTGTAGTTAAACTAAAAGTTTCAAGACAATTGACATTTTTTTAAAGAAAAGCACTATTAAAAAAACTATTTTTAAAATTAGAAAGAAAGTATATACCTTGAAAACATATTTTTATTAAAAAGAAATAGTTTTTCATTTCATGACATGTAACACTAACACTAACTTTTATTTTATCATTTAATATAGATCAGTGTTACATGAAACGAGAAAATTTATAATGATTATTGTAACATTATTTTTAATTCATGGAATTTTTAAAATCCTATAATATTTCAATTTATGTTGAAAAAATTTTAATTTCTAATATTGACACCTTTTTTTAGCTTAAATTTCATTACTGTCAGATTTGAATGGGATTTTTTAAATTATATTATCGATAATCAATAAGATAAGAAAAAAGAATGCTTTTCAAAAATAGATGAAATATATATAATTAAATGATTCTAGATTTAATTACAAAATTCTTCATTGGAAAGGGTTTAAGCATAACATTGCGATTAAGAAGAAAGAACGATTATTGATAAAAAATATAAAAAATTACATTACAAACAATGTCAAACGCACGAAATACGATATAATTTATTCATATTACATAAAGATATATCAATGGGAAAAATAAAAATAACAAGAATTCCATTGTTTAAAAATTATTCCTCTATTTTCTACCTTTCAAGTGAACTATTTACCGTAATGTTTATACAAGCATATACCTGCATACAAGAAGTAACAAGAAAAAAAAATATTATATACCTTTTTAAGCTTTACGAACGGTTGGTTAACGACTCTTAGCTACCTCAGCTATACATAGTTTTTCATTAAGAAACAAATTATAAAGCTTAATTTACATTTCTGCCTTCCAGGTAAAAGCTTATAAACGCTCTGGAAAAAGAGGGAGAGAGAAAGAAATTGTATAGTTTCATTTGGGATTTTCGACATTTTATGACTTTATAAGAACGCTTCATTTATAAGTTAAGCTTCTATTTTGTCTTTGGTATATATATATACACATGCATATATGTATACATAAGATTTAGTTTAAATTATTAAAGTTTAAGTTAAAAATGATTTAGGGTAACTAATTAGTTTCTTTATTGGTCCTTTTTTTATAAAATTACTTTTTTATAGAAATTTGTTAAATTATTAGTTATTATTATTTTTGATATTTTTATCGAGGCTTGTGAAAATTGAAGTGCAATATTTTGTTGGTAAATTCAATTTTGACGTATTGGTTTTATTTTATCGACTTATTTATTTGTTATTTTTTTTTCGAACCAAATCATTTTTCACTTCTCCTGACTTAATAAATGTAAAATCATAAATAAATAAAAAATAAACATTTTTATCAAATGATGGAATTTATTTTAATATATACATAAATTTCTGAAAAATAAAAAAAATTTTAATTTATAAAAAATGAATTGAAATTGAAAAGATACCATTAATGTATTTTAGTAATTATTTTTTCATTTTATTTAGCTTCGCTGTATTTATGCTATATTACGATGCTAATTAGCGACGGAGGTTTTTTCAGTACGTTTGTGAACAAAGCACGTGTAAAGTACAGTGGTGCTTGTATCAATCGACCGCCGAAAGCGAGATTCGAACTCAAGTCTTTGAGATTATGAATCCATCACTCTACCGAGTGAGCCACTGGCGACCTCAACAAATTTTAATTAATACATATGCTTTATTGTTAACATAACATATAAATTTTATTTACATTATAATATATTTTTGTTTTTTATTATTAATCATTTATTAAAAATTATTATAGCTATGTGACTATCAATATAACTAACAGATTTTATTTTTCATCACTTTTTTCTGAGAAAGGAGGGTTAAAGCTTTTAGCTTCGATTCCATTTCTTCATAAAAATCTTAGACAAAAGAGAATATCCAAGGATTTAAATATATTTTATGGTCCGCCTACTTAGGGTAAAAGGAATAAATGTTAATCTCGAGATTTATTAATACGTCAAATTTATTAAAATCATTTTTCTTGCTATTTTAAAAATATTTAAATTTTTGTAAATAATATCTTGTATTAATAACGAAACATTATACTATAAACAAAAAAGAGTAAAAAATCTCTTTTGAAATTATTAATCAATATTGTTACATGTTTCGTTTGTATATATAAAATTTCATTAAGCAACATAACTTTTTATCTCTGTTCAGATTCATGTTATAATAATATATAATAGCTACGCTGTATATTGTAAAAGCAAAAATAAATTTTCTTGGTAAAAGGAAATCGTAATTAAGAATTTATACGTTCATATGTAACGTAAATTATAAGCTTTTTATTTCGATTCGAATAAATACTAAATTATGTTTATGATTTTGTGAGAAAATTTTTAATTTAATGTTACATGATATTATCATATATATTATTAATCAATGTAAATTTTGAATGATTAGGTGCTTTTTTAATTATACTAATTGAATGATGAATCGATAGTCATAAAGTTTATTAAAATTTTAAATAAAAGTTAATTAAAAATTTTTCCTTCACTCTTGTAAAATATATATTAAGTTTCTAAAAACAGATATAATCTTGTAGTGCTTATAATTTTAAATAATATAGCACTGATATAATAGATATAGTCCTCTTTTAAAAAAATGATGGATAAATTCTGTCATCACGATAAGACAGTTTTGATTGGTTAAAATAAAACAAGTGACGAAAATTTGAAATTTAGAATAAAATTTTGAAATTTCAATGAATTATGTTAACTAATAAACAAATAAAACAAGGCGCGCGCAGCGCGCTTTAAATTGCTAGTAAATTATAAAACGTAATGACTTTCCATGTAATAGATTTAAATCTATTTTTTTATTTTTAATCAAACTGTATTAAAAGTGACATACATTCAAAATCATTAAAAATGCACTTTTTAAAAATAAAATAGCAATATATTTCCATGCGAAAATAAAACGAAGAACTAATATATAATTCTAACATTCATTTATAATGAACTTAATTTTTTGTAATTAAACCGAATGCATTTTTCAAAAAAACATTTTTTTTTAACAGAAAATAATATTATTTAAACGACTTTCCTAAGCGAATAATTTTTTTTTATAAAAAAGAGTTATTAATTTTATGATAAAAAAAGTTTGCCAAAATTCAGTAGTAAGATTTTCACATACATATGCAAATACGAATCAATTAAATTAAAAATTTCACCCCACATATTCTATCGTTACATTAATATTACCTGACTTAATCCTGCAAATTTAAAATTTTCCCCTCCTCTTTTTCTAATTTTCTTTTAAATTCTCCCCCCTCTTTTTCCAAAAAGAAAGAATTGTTTAGTCAGGTAAATAAATTTGGGGGTATAAATAGACTGACTAAGCACAAGCTAAAGTCATATTCGTCTCAGCTACGGAACGATCATGTTCTCAAGTATCAGTATTTCTAAGCTTGAAAGAATGGTTCAAAAGGTTTCTGGTGTACTTCAAGGTGATTTTATCTTTTGATATTTCATATATTTAAATATTTATCTGTTGACATACGTTCATAGTTTCGAAATTATAAATTCTTATATAGTAAAGGCATTGTAGATTGTTAGCCAAACATTAATACGTATTATTCCCAGATAAATGATTTTCAATTTATCTGGGAAAATTGAAAATCATTTCTCAAAAATCAAAAGTCCAATCAAAATAATCAAGATGAAAAATTTGACCTAATTATTACATTTTTTATAGTAATTTAATCATGCAATAAAAAATACCGTTTTTTAAAACTGTGTTTGGATTTTTGCAGCATTGCTGAACAGCCTATGGCATTTTCAACATAATTTGGAATTGATGGATCAGTTTCTGAATCAAATCAACGCTCTTTATCCTCAACAACAATGATTTACAAAACTATCGTTGGTCGGTAAGCTTGAAGTATAATTCATTTTTATTTTTCTGAAGTTCTTCGTCTACATATTTATCAACTTAAAGAATCATTCACGACGTTCAATAGTTGATTATTGTTATCTTCATATTTACTGAAATAATGGAACTTCACAAACGTCATTATAAGTTTAAAGAAATGAGATTTTATCTGATATCTAAAAAACTCAAAATTAACGATTATCTCATAGTTTTATTCCTTGTTGCTTTGACGAATGAATGAAAATTGACGTTAAATAGTCGTTTTTAAACACATTCTTTTAGAATCACTGGTCACAGTTTTCATTAAATTTATTGTTTCTTTTGCTTCGTTAAATAGTTGAATTGAAAGAAACAGTAACTCTACTTATTTAAATATTTTCAATTATAATTTATATCGTATCTGCATTAGATATATTATTATCATGAAAAATATGTTGAAAATTTGTTGATTTTGATGATTATTTGTATTTTAACAATATATAAGTCAACGTTAAACAGTTGCTTTATTAATATTTAATTGTTATCAAACTTCATGTTGTATTTCAACTAAAGAAAATTATGATGCTTGTTTCATCCAAAGATCTCTTCAATATATGTTGAATGAAAAACATCCGAAACTAATTGATTTACAATTAGAAATTTAATTTATCAATAGATAAAAGTTCAACGTACCATTCACTACGTTGAATAGTTGAACTCTTTCTGATGTTCATAATGCCCTATCAAAATAAGAGAATAATAGGTCTTGGACATTTATTTGCAAATTTAAAAAAAAAATTAATTTTGTATTTAAAAAAAGATCGTAACTATTTAAAATCCAAGATTAGATTGTAAACATATTATTTATATGATAAATTTTCAGCAAAAACATCTATTGAGGAAATGTAAAATTGACGTTAAATAGTCGAATTCATTGTGATGTTCATCATAAAAAATAATATTAACTTCACATAGTTTATTATATATTAAAATTTTTTTTAATGGAATTGAGCATTCAAAAATAGATAGAAAAAGTTAAAATCCCACGATAATTATTGAACGATCGTATTATTTTGATAGTCACATAAGGCTTTTCATCATAAAAATTGAAAGAATAAGAGCAAAATTGACGTTAAATAGTCATTTATTAGATACGAAATGTATTTGATGCCATATTCTTCAAAATAGTATCGGTCTCCTCATATTAATTCAACAAGTAATTCTTTAACAATTTATTTGACAATTTTTTCAGTCCAAATTAGATTGCATTAGATATATTATTTAATGTAAAGAAAACTTTTTGTAGATGTTTCAGAGTATTTATTTGCCCACATCTAATAAGCTAAAGTTGAATACTTAATTAACTAGTGTATTATTAGAAAAAATTTCTATTTTCTCAGATTCTTATTTGGTATGAAGATCTTTGAAATCTAAGCCTAATACGAAAGCGGCGTTAAATAGTTGCATTAAAAAAAACAGTAACTCTAGTTTTTTAATAAAATCTAAATCGTACTCGCATCAGATTAACTATTAATGTATTATTATCAGATGTTCTTTCGATGTTGGGTACATTTATTTGTCAGAAACTAACAAGTCAACATTAAATAGTTGCATTATTGAAAAAAATTTGATGTAAACATTGTATACTTCTAAATGATATTTTTTGGTCAAGAATATCTATTGAAGAAATACAAAAATTGACGTTAAATAGTCATATTTTAAATACAAAAGGTATTATATTGGAATTGATGGTCACATTTATTCTTAAAAGTTGTTGTTTGGACTGCCCTATTATTCTTCACCGATAACCTTTTAATTCATTTTTATCATATCTCAATTAATCATTTCTATGATTCTTTATGTTTGTTATGACATCAAATAAGAAGTCAACGTTAAATAGTTGCGTTATTAATATAATAATAAAACTTTGTCAAGCTTCATGCTGTCTAATAATACATACAGATCTACGTTTTTTATTCATTTATAAGAGTTTAAACATTTTTAAAAGTACTGATCTGTATTGAAAATTCAATTTATGATATATAAATCAAGTATGATCTTCATATCGCTAAGGGATTTAGATTCATAATTATCAACAATACGTATAAGCGCATAATATGAAACTGCTTTCATTAAATGATGCTCTTGTAACGTTCTGAGAATTTACGTATTAATTTACCAGAACGATAGTTAAAATATTTTTATTTATTGCACCGAGCGGCTAGTGCAATTTATTAATGCGCGTGGCTTTATGAGGGGTAGACGGGTTATTTGCTACGTCCCGAGACCTTTTCTATTACACCGGCGAGTAAGGTTGAGGATGGGGAAAATAAAAATATATATATATATTAATTATTAATCAAAAATCTTACCTTTTATTAAGTGATTTGTTTTATTTCTTAACATGCTTCCTTTATTTGAGTTCAAGGGTTACCAATTCCCTTTTTCGTTGCAGTAGTGGTTTCTTATTATATCGGATTTATTGAATTTTATGCAAATTATTAATTAAACTGGACACTGTATGTAACTTTTATTATTTATTCAAATATAAGGTTTACAATAGAACTTATAACTGAGGTTTTTGAATATACTATGTAAAGAATAATTTTATGTGAACTTAGAAAATTCTATAAGTTACTTGTTGAATGGAATTTAACGTACTAACGTAAGGTAGAGAAAACTCAAGAGACTGAGAGTAAATACAATGAGAGGGAATTTCGGGGACCTATGGTCATTTATATACCAATTCGATATCTTCTAGGGATTAACAGTTCGGTTTCGGTCTCTGTGTATTTTTATGATATGTCATAAAAAGACATTAACCGAAACGAACAAATCCTTATCAGATTTCGGATCGATATATTTACAATAGAATGCCGAAACTAAAGAAGCCATCGCTTGATAAAAAAAATAAGGTAGTAACTATGACGAAATGATTAATAAGAAAAATATATTTAAAAAATTAGATAAAGAATGCATCATTTGTTGGGATGTTACACTCTCACAGATTTTTAAAAATACTCTCAACGTTAAATAGTTTAATAAGAGTATTGTAATATTTTCGACAGTTCCGTTTTAACACAACATTATTAATAAATGTTAGCATGATTCGATTAATCCACCACTCAAAAGCAAATTTCAAATGAACTTTAAACTTTCGACGTTAAATAGTCGATATTAAATCTAAAAGTGGATTTTTGCTTATTTTAATTAATAGGCAATTCTAAATCTAATATTTTGTAGTCTCATTATCTAAGTTAGTTCTGAATTGAAATTGGTTCAGTAATTTAAAAGTCATAATAATATCGGTATCATGTCAAAATAGATATATTATTATTGTGAGTATTAGTCGATGATCTTAAGAGGCGCACTCGTGCCCCTACGGCAATTTATACGCTTTAAATAGCGCATTTAACAGCATTTCGACGTTAAATAGTCGATGTACAATATGGAAATTAAATATAAATATTGCCATATGCCACACGATCTTGTAATCGCAAAACTTGTAATTCGATGTTGAATAGTCTATTATAAAGATGAAATCTCATCTATTACAATTTAGGATTGAAATTCCATGTTGTTGATTGAAATTCCATTTCATTTTTCACTACATTTTTGTAATCAGTTTCAAAAATACAATTTTTGTGTTTTTTATCACATTCGCCAATGCATTAGTTTCGTGAAGATCGACGTTAAATAGTCGTATTTTTAAGTAAAATAAAAAAAAATTAGTGTAATATTTTTAAAATTGGAAAATTAAAAATTTATTAGAATTCATATTCGAAACGCGATATCATATAGTTAATCGAAAATAAAAGTTTATTCAATGATAAATATAAAAATAGTTAAAAATTTCAAATTAATGAATATATTTTTCATTAATCGTATTAAATCAATAATATTTGGATTTAATATATCTAGCATTTATTATGTTTGCTAATGTTATGACTACGCAAAGATCGACGCTAAATAGTCGAGTTTCAATATAAAATGAGAATGAAATTCATTGTAATATTTTTAATACAAGTAAATTAGATATTGATGCTATTGCTGAAATTAAGTGAAATATCAATTCTTTACCATTTTCATTTTATAATTTGAACATTATTGTGCTGATAAAATAATATTGATCGTGATTTAGAATTAAAAATTTCAAGATCTGATGACCTTTGTGTTACATGTAGGTAGTTGTATTATTAAAAGTCTTTCACAAACACTTTAAGCGCGACGTTAAATAGTCGATTTGATGTAAAACTCGAAAATATAATGATCAATACAAAAATCGATATAAACGTGAAACTCATTTTTACGATTTCTTTATTAATTACGGTTTTTCTTGTAATTGATTATAAACACTTGTGTGTCAAATAAGTAAACATTAAATAGTTATGTTAAAAAAAAACAGTAACTTTCTACATGCAATATACATGAACGCAGAAAACAATAAAAAATCTTTGGATTAAACAATTCTGCGATAGATTTTATTAAAATACTTTCGACGTTAAATAGTCGATGGTGTATATCAAAGCTAAATACGAGCACTGTAATATTTTTGACAGTCCCATTAAAACAATACCATTGTAATAATTAATAGATTTGATTAATCGACAATTTGAAGGCGGGTTTTAAGTAAAGTTTTAACAACATGACGTTTCAAATGTTGAAACTGTTATGATATTATTTAAGCATCATTCTAAAATATCACTCTTAGATCGATATTAAATAGTCGTTTAGTCATTTCCGAACTTTAAATGGTTAAAGTAATTTAAATCATAATTCAAATATTTATATGACTTGTATTATATTATTGTTTGGATTATTTAAAGTATGCACGCATGATTTATGATTAAAGTACAATCCATAATCTGGAATTGAAACAAATTTTATCATTGTTTTGAAGTTGGCAAAACAGTTTATATGCATTGTTTGTATTAGTTGATCATGTCACATAATATCAAAAGTATACTTTCGATGTTAAATAGTCGATGTTCATTGAAAAATTTATTCTTTGCTTGTTTTAATTGCTTTTTAATTTAAAATCTTATAATTCATTGTCCAAGTTGATTCTGAATTGAAAATAATTCAGTAATTCAGAAGTCATAATAATATCGGTATCATATTAAAATCAATATTATTATTATTATTGTTTGTATTAGTGGAAAATTTCAAGAGACACGGTTGTGCCTCGACGGCAAGTTATATACTTTACACAATGTATTTAACAACATTTCGACGTTAAATAGTCGATGTAGGATTTGGAAATTAAATATAAATATAAAAATAGTTAAAAATTTAAAATTAATGAATATATTTTTCATTACTTGTATTAAATCAATAATCTTTGGATTTAATATATCTAGCATTTATTATATTTCCTAATGCTATGAGTACGCAAAGATCGACGCTAAATAGTCGAGTTTCAATATAAAATGAGAATGAAATTCATTTTAATATTTTTAATGCAAATAAATTAAAGATTGATGCTATTGCTGAAATCAAGTGAAATATCAATTCTTTATCATTTTCATTTTATAATTTTAATATTATTGTGCTGAGGAAATAATATTGATCATAATTCATAATTAAAAATTACAAGATCTGATCACTGTTGTGTTACACACTATTATGTTACATGTAGGTAGATTTATTGTCAAAAGTTTCTCACAAACACATCAAGCGCGACGTTAAATAGTCGATTTGATGTAAAACTCAAAAATATAATGATAAATACAAAAATCGATATAAACGTAAAACTAATTTTTACGATTTCTTTATCAATAATGGTTTTTCTTGTAATTGATATTATTTATGGTTTGCCATATTTATTAATAACTTGAACACGTCTTCGGTATTAAATAATCAATTTCTTTGTGATGTTCATAATAAAAAATAACTTCTAAAAGTTTATCATATAATAGAATATCAAAAACGAAAAATTGAATCTGGTATTAAAAAAAAAATCGTAAAAATTTAAATTTTAAGATTATACTTGAATAGTTGTTTGTCAAATCAGTCAACGTTAAATAGTTGCGTTGAAAGAAAAACGAATAACTTTAGATTCTTAATATTTTCAATGATCTTTCAAATCGTATATACATGAAATATATTATTAAATTGTTACTGTCATTATTTCGATTTTTAAAAACATTTGTTTGTCAAAAATCAATAAAATAAGTCAACGTTAAATAGTTGCATTTTATACAACAGATATTTTACATCGTAATCGCTTAAGATATAGCTTAAATGTTTGTTAGAAAGGCTACTCGAATGACGAGATAACTTTTTGCAGTAAATAATAAGTCAACACTAAATAGTTAAATTTACCAAAAAAAACTTCGAATAATTGATCTTTTCAAGATCTTATGTATCGTAATTGCATCAGTCACATTATTAAAAAAACGTTGAAAAAAAATTTGTAACAATATTGCTAAATACTTGTTTCTCAGCGAGTAATATGTCAACGTTAAATAGTTGTATTTTATGGAATGTATATTGTTTATGATATTTGTTTAAAATAGGTACTTCAATGTTAAGGTTACTCAAATCACAAGACTATGCAATAAATAATAATATCACGATTTTAAGTCTAAATATTATCGACGTTAAATAGTCGATATTCAATAGAAACATTAAAAATTGTTTGCGTTTTTGTGATACAGTAATTTGTAATTTAAGAGTTAATTCTGACAAAACTTTTTTTAATCTAACCGTGAGAACACATTAAATTAACACCGTGTAATAACATTTAAAGATCCAAATGTGCGTATTTTACTCATTTACGATTACATTTTTTAAAGTAATGAGTTAAATAATCAATTAAAATTTAATATTGTCCAACCTCATAAGCCTCCCTACACTGAACAGCCATTTTTTAGCTAGCATGATTTATGATTAAAGTACAATCCATAATCCGGAACTAAAACAAATTTTATCATTGTTTTAAAGTTGGCAAAACAGTTTATATACATTGTTTGTATTAGTCGACAATGTTACATAATTTTAAAAGTATATACTTTCGATGTTAAATAGTCGATGTTCAATGTAAAATTCATTCTTTGCTTATTTTCATTGATTTTTAATTTAAAATCTTCTAATTTGAAATATCATTTTTTAAATTGGTTCTGAATTGAAAATGATTCAGTAATTCAGAAGTCATAATAATATCGGTATCATATTAAAATAGATATATATTATTATTGTGTCGATGATCTTAAGAGGCGCAGTCGTGCCCCTACGGCAATTTATACGCTTTAGATAGCGCATTTAACAGTATTCTGACGTTAAATAGTCGATGTACAATATTGAAATTAAATATAAATGTAATTCTAGATCACACAAAGTTATAATTGCAACATTTGTAAAAATGTAATTTTTATGTGATGATATCGATCATAATTTAAAATTAAAAATTTCAAGATCGGTTTACTATTATGTTACACACTATTGTGTTATTGTGAGTGCATTCACGCTGGTTCATTTATTATTATAATTTTTTCATCAATGCTTTCAACGCGATGTTAAATAGTCGATTTGATGCAAAAATTCATATACATTTAATATAATAAATACAAAGATCAATATAAATGTAAAACTAATTATAATAATTATTTTATCAATTACAGTTTTTTAGATGTATTTGATACTATTCGAGGCTTATTATACTTGAGAATAAGATGAACGCACGCAGATCGATGTTAAATAGTCGAAAATTATATTAAAATCAGAATAAAATTGATTCCAATGTCTTTAAAATTAAGGAATCATATAGACTCATGTTTTTATTGAAACTGCAGTTTTACCCATGGGTAAAACGTCAATTTTGCATTACAGTCTTGATTTAAACATTTCGTTTATTCTTTTTATTTGAATTCATTAATATGATACTGCAATAATATTTATTATATATTTTTTAAATATAAAATGTATTTATGTACAGAGGAATGTGAAAATAAACAAATATAAATAAACAATAAAAATAATGTTTAATTTTTTATCCACCCAAAAAACATTCAATTTATAGAGAATAATTTGATATTCAAAATCGTATATTTTAAATATATTTTTTTCTTAAATAAAAGTTTTTCTAATATATCATAAAAAAATTATATATGTACGAGTTGTGATTTTAATACCAAAGGAGGCCGTATAACTCTGTCCTTGTCTAATCTGAATTTTCGTTATTGATAATAAATTAAATATTGTTATACAAAAATAAGAGTATAGCCCAATAGATTTCAGGACGAGCAAACGATTGTATTATATGAAAAAATATAAAATTTTCATTAATTTTCAAGTGAGGTCTGAAATTAAAGAAAATTTTATAGTTTTTCATAGAATAGGATCGTTTGCTCGACCTGAAATCTATTGGGCTATACCCTTACTTTTGTTTAACAATATTTAATTTATTAATAATAACGAAAATTTAGATTAGGCAAGGACAGAGCTACATGGCCTCCTCTTAAAATGATTTGGAAAAGAAATTCTTAAATTTATTTTCAGAGCACACTTTTCAAATCTTTTTTATTAGATTCTTGTTAATGAAGTTCGAAATCATCCGCATAATTTATTTTGAGTAAAATTTATTTTTAGACTATCAAAACATGCAAATTTAAAGAAAATCAGTCATGTAATAAACTTTATTTTCATTTTTTATCATTTTTTGTTTAGTGTAATTATATCGGTGATAACAAGTTTTTTGATAATTATTTGATGCAAAATAGTGATTACAATTCATACTCAAAACTGATTATTAGATTCCAGACAGTTATTCACAGATTTACCATGTTTTTTGTACTTTAAAATAGATTATTAAACCATCTACATGATAATCGTTTTTTAAAATTCTCGTGACTATGAATAAATTTTTTTATATTATCTTCAGCGTTAATAAACATTGTATTGCTAAAAATAAAATATGTGTTAAACCGAAAGTCACTATATCTAATTAGTATTCTCTAACATCCTTATCCTTTCACCATAAAACTTTTTAACCTGTCCGAATTAAAAACTATTTTTCAGTTATACTAGAGTCTTTTGTATGCCGTAGGCGGGATAAATAATTTTTATATATATATTTTTATATATATACCTTTTTTTAATCAAGGACCTTATGAACATCGTGCAATCTTACGTAACCGATGTATATTGTAATTGCAAAACTTGTGATTATTATTAAATTTTTTTAAGGAAAATAAGTATATTCCATTCTGGATAGCATATTTATCATCATATCATACTAGAATTGGGATATTTCAATATACAATTTAATGTTATCTTATATAAATTATTAACAAATTAAAAAATACCGTTTGTTATTGTATTTTGTAATTCGGAACGCAATGGAAATCGCAAATTCAACTTTACACGTCTTATTTTGTAGAAAATTTTGCTATATAAGAACAACTAGTATTTTCTATGTCTATATTTAATTTTTTCATTTAGCAAAAAAACTAAAATTCTCAACACTATTAATTTTTCTGTATGATTTCCAAACTCCTGGCGTAGTTATTTTTTTTATTGAACTTAGAATAATTTTTTTTATGGCTCAGATTTTTATGAAACATTTTTCAAATGTACGATTAACTGAAGTGTCATTGTAAATGTGTATATTTTAATAATAATAATAGCTTATTTAAAAATAATAAAAATTATGCTAAAATTCTACAGAAATTTTCCGAATAATATGGATAAATATGGATTAACTCAATTCATTATACAAAATTATAATCTTAATTCTCTACCTGTTCTATACTAAGAATTACATAGAGGATTAAAAATTTTCTACAACCAAATAAATATTCTCTCTATTTTTTTTACTTTCATACAATGTTCTCTTAAATAAAAAAAAAGCATACTCTTAATTAAAAAAAGCATCTTTTCTTTAACTATTTTGAAAATTATATTAATTTAATATTATCATGTAATATTTATAGCATATAATATTTTATTTTTTCTTAATTTTTGGAAAAAATACTTAACATTGTAGTTAATCTTTGTCAAACTATGATTAAAAATATTCGGTCTTATTATTAAAAAGTTAAATAGTCATGATTAAACTATGGCGTAACAATTACTTATACTTTACTCTCCATTTTAATTTTTTGAACATCTATAAAAAATAAACTAAATTATGGACTCATCTAAAATTCATTTACTCACGTGGTTCGTGCATTAATGAATTTCTAGTTTGTATAGAAAATAACTAAACTGTGCTCATAGATATGTATAATTTTAATAAAAAAGTAAATAACTTTAATTTAGACTTTTCGAAAATTCTACAGAAATATTTCGGTGTACATCAAGGGGCGCGGCAGCGCCCCCGATGGCAAGTAGGCGAAGCAATCGGGCGCTCCAAGCCTTTATATACGTTAAGTTTTCGTGTTTAACCTCGTAATTGAAAAAAAAATTTTTATTTTAAAAGATTTTTTTATATTTTATTATTGCTGAATCTTTAAAAAACTATTTTATTTATGTTTTTAAAAGATTCAACATAATTTGATGAATACTTTTTGTGTAACGTAAGTTTTTAAGTTTGTAGCAGACGGCATTACTATTTTACTTATAACTAGCTACATTCATGCGCGCAAAGCGCGCAACAAATTTATACTCCAGGGTCAACTATGGATATAATAACATCTATAAGTATGATAAGTAATTTTAATAAACGCAATTATTTTAGTAGCAATTTTATTGTTTTTAAAAAAATGATGAGTGGTCATCTATCAAATATTAATTTTAAATAAAAACTAAAATTATGAACCTTAAAACCAAACAGTACGAAGTGCCTTTAATATGTCATCAAAAAATAAAAAAATTAAATTAAAAGAAATTTTTAATATAATTTTTTACATACATAATTTTCAATATTTATATTAGTTTTTTGGCATGTAGGATATAAGATCAAACTCTAGATACCGCAGCATACAACTGACCATGATCAAAAACTTCTCTTCATCAATCAATAATTATATTATTCTTTTAAACAGCTAACAACAGCTAAAATTTTTTTTAAGCAACTGAATAAACTAATAGCAGTATCTGTTTCAATTTTTCTTTATTTACAACATATAAGTGATTTGAAACATAATAGAGACAAATCTGCGTTGGTTACACACTGTAAAAATTCTAGCCATAGCTTTGATACAAACATAGGAACCTCAAACATATTAGACATTGAATGCAACTATCAAAAAAGATTGCTATCAGAAATGATACATATTAAAAAATATGAAAATTGCAATAATACACGACACTCAAAAAATTAAACAACGTATATAATAAATACATAGTTGAATTATTAAAAAGAAATTAATTTTTTTGATAAAACGGTTTTAAGAATAAATTATTTACAATAAAACGCAATAATTGTTAAATTAGATTAAATATAATTAAATCAAATTCATTCATGTGAGTCAAAATCTTGAATCAAATACCAAGTACATAAAAGAAAACACTTGCTAGTCACTTTGTACATACGTAACTCACCTAAATTACCTATGTTAAAGATTTGTATAACCAAAGAAAATAGACGCTTATAGAAGGATTCTTCTGGGTTACATTTTTCGTCCTAAAGCCTGGGTAACACTTCAACATTGTTTGTATATCTATACATATGAAAAATGTGCTATATATATGATTTATATAGATATAAAAATACATGGGATTTGATGGCGTCCCCAAGTAGCTGGGTAACAGAACCAACTCATTTTTGGCAGAAATTTCCCATGTACGCTTCTATCAGCGTCTATATTCGTTGAAATAACTTATACTTCATAATGTCACGTAGATCATGACGACGCATATTAGATTGCGTAAATTTTTATTATTAATAGAAATATCTATTATTATACATTTTTACAAAACAAAAATAGTTATGTAATACCACATGTTTAATACTTGTAAGTTTCATTTTTTATTTTTATTGTTACGCCTAAAATGTATTGTTTTAGGTGATGTTTTTTTAATGTATTGTTGATGAATTTAGAAATTTTTAATCATTAAGAAACTGTTATCAGTTGTTATTAAATTTTATGTTTTAGCACCTGAAGTGGCCTCTCTAAAAAATAGAGGAGAAAAGTCGTTTTTTCTCTTATAGAAATAAAGAAAAATTGAAACAACTGCTGCTATTAGTTTATTCACAGTTAGAAATATCAAAGACAAAGTCTGTTAAAACCAGTTAATAGACAAAAATGTGTGTTACTTTAACAAACAAAATGTCTTTAAAGGATTTAACAAACAAATGTCTGTTAAAATTTTACTTATAAATTACAGACATTGTCTGTCAATGTACTGAAACTTTTTTTGGTCTTGTTTTCCGTACACATACATACACGTTTTATATATATTTTATTTTTTTAAATTCACGTTTAAGGAGTCTCATGTGCTAGCTATAGTTTGCTATAGTTTGTTGTTCATAATAATCAAAAGTTTAAAAATTCTTCAATATTTTGAAAAACATTAATTTATACCTGGAAAAAAATCTCTGCAAATTTTTAGTTAGACTTATCGACTGATTTTATTATTTATGCTCACTTAAAGTTTATCTTTTTACTACTATGAGATACAAAACACGCGGACTTCGAGTGAGCACATATAAATAAATTAGTTGATAAGACTACTTGAAAATTTGTAGAAATTTTTTTCTAGGTATAAATTAATTTTTATCAAAATTTTGAAGAGTTCTTTAAACTTTTAATTTTTATGAACAACAAACTATAGCTGACATATGAGACTCCTTAAATTAATAAATGTACAAGAACTCAAGAAATATTAGAAAGAACGTTTTTTATTATATCTTATACAATATTATATTCGTTTATAATATGATATTCGTTGTCTAATGAATAGCTTTCGTGACATTTACAATGATATAATTTTAATAATTATTAACAATTTTTATAAACAAATTATAATAATACGTTTTTTCGAAAAAAAAAAATTATGATATTTTTTAAGTCATTTTGAGTAAAAAAGGTTCTCATGAACATATTGCTAAAATGAACTGAATCGGCAAAAAAAATCGCAGTTTGAAAAAACGCGATTTTTCAAAACTTTGACAGCCTATAGCTCAGCTTCTACTGATTTCATTTTAACTCACAATAGCTTAAATTGTTGGTTAAAATATAAACTTAAAGATTACAGTAGTTAGCGACCGTATTTATAAAAAATCGCGTTTTTCAAACTTTGCAATTTGTTTTCTGCCGATTCAGTGCATTTTAGCAATATGTTCATGAGAACCTTTTTTACTCAAAATAAACTAAAAAATATGATAAAATTTTTTTTTAAGTGCATTTTTATAATTTGTTTATGAAAATTGTTAATAATTATTAAATGCGCCATTTTCAGACATTCTACCCAAAAAATTCGGATTCAGCAGGTCAAAAATACATAAAAAACCTGGGTAGAATTGAGGACCTCGATCGACCAAGACTTATGTAGTTTGCCCCTGGACTATCTATTTTAGTCGTTTGTTACGGACATTTTCAGAATCAACTGACATAAAGTCTGTTAAATCGTCACATCCTTGTTTGTTACTTCAACAGACAATTTAGTAACAGAAAATAAAAGTTAACAGACTACACAATTGTTTTTAACCGTGTTCAGTTCCTTAAAACAATAATTATATTATCAAACGTTTGTCCACGTAATTTACTAATCGTCATAGCAAAAGATAATTCACATGAAAATTACGTTCTTTTAAATGTAAAAGGAATATTCATTTTCACAATATAATCTACTATGGTTTGGAAAAATATTATCTTATACCACCCGTCAAAATTTTACATTTTAATAAATGATTAGAAAATTCTAAAATTTGCAATCTCGCACTATTGCATGAACCTTTATTAATACTTATATTTCTTATAAGCATTACAATAAATTTTTCTCTCAAATGTAATTTACTGGAAGGATTAAAAGAATTTAAATATTCTAGAAGAAACATTTCATCTGATTCATTATTGATTTTCATCACTATCAATTTCCGAGTTTTAAAATAATGTATGAAAATAATATAAATTTTGCAATAAAGAATCAAAAAGTTTTTCACAAAAAAAACATTTTATTTTTTACTTGCATTAAATTTTGTTTCAACTCATTCATATAAAATTGTTTTCACTAATTATTATATGCGTTACATCTTTAGTTTGGATAGCATTAAATTAAATTAAATATTGCAGTAAATTAAATTTTTAAATACTATTATTGGTAATAAGAGTTTAAAAATCCCTCATTATTTAAAATTACAAAAGCATCTTTTTCATCTTTATATATTTAATGACTATTAAATAAATGACTTTACTTAGCTACTTCATAACCGCATTATAGGTAATAATAAATATATCTATTACATTTATTTGAACTTCAGCATTTACAAAAACGCTGCCAAGTGCTTTGGTGTAATGCTTTCTCATAGAGCTCATTATGTTAGAGTATTTTGATTTCGTTTTGCTTTCTCAAAAAAAAATTATTGTATCGGTGAAAAAATTTTTTCTATTTTTTCGTTAATTTGTACATATTTAGACTCCGGGAGTCAAAAAAGTAGTTTCAAATAAAAATTTTTTCAAAATTTTCAAAATGCTCTAAAATTAAAACTGCGCTAAGAAAATTAGTTTTTAAAAATGTTTTTCTTCTGACAGTAGCGGATAACTTGCATGCGAATTTTGGGGCAAATCTATAGAGTAATTTACGTAAAATAAAAGAAAAATGAATTTTTTTTTTCAAATTTTACAAAATTATCTAAAATTAAAACCACGCTAAGAAAATCAATTTGGGTGGGGCTCGAACATTAGAATGTTTTTTATTTAATGAATATTTATTTAGAGTGCCACAATTACGAATAGCGTATTCCATAATTTAGAATAAAGTAATAATGAATTTTCATGATTTCAAAAAGCAGTAGTGATAATCTCAAATTATTCGATTAAAATATTTAGAGTTCTTTCGAAATCTTGATATAATTTATTCTAAATTTAGACGTACATTTATTTTGCTACTTCTTATTTCGATAAAGTGAATATTCTAAAATGCTTTACTCGCATTAGTTATTTTCGTTACTTCAGTCGCTGAAAATACGAAAATTCTAAAATGAATAAATGAACAGTCTTGATATGCACATAATTTATATGAACTTCTAAATAAATGTTAATTAAATAAAAAACATTCTAATGTTCGAGCCCCACCCATCAGTTTTCAGAAGTTTTTTTTGGTAGTTGCAAATAATTTCCAAGCAAATTTTAGAGCAAATCCATCGAGTACTTAAAGTAAAATACAAAAAAAAAATTAAAAATTAGAATTGAAAAAAAATGTTTTAAATTGTTCTAAAATTAAAACTATGCCAAGAAAACCAGTTTTCAATAGCTTCCGTACCAGTTAGACAAAAAAATAAATTGTATGCAAAATTTGAAGGAAATCTGTCGAGTACTTTTCGAGATCTAATTGACGTAATGAGTACATACACACACACATACATACAGACATTTTCTGCCCTACAAAAAAAAATCAGGTGAGAGATCATCACATGAGATTTTGGCATGATAAATCACCTAAGAAATCAGGTGATTTCTCGCCTGATTTTTTTTAACAGGGTGGAAACCACTTTTTTCCACGAGTCTGAATATGTAAAAATTAATAAAAAAATAGAACAAATTTTTTTATTGATACAATGTTTTCTTTATAAGAAAGTAGAAGTGTATTAAAATATATTTATGACTCATAAATCTTAAGACATGATACACATACAACATTATTTCATTTTAAATAGTGTTATTAAATAAACAAAATCAAGTTTTTAACTAATCAAAAGGATTTTAAGCATCAGATAAGGGTTTTTAAAACTATTCATGGATCAAACTTTTTTATTTAATGTATATTTAAGCTAAAAAGAAGTTTTATTAGTTAATATTATAATAACAAAAAATTATCAATTACATTTAAATCTGATTTTTTTTCAGACTGAAACTCAGGTCTGATAGCTCAAATAACTACAGTTGAGTAGAAAGTGCATAGGCGCCCAAGTTATTTCAGCTTATGTCTGTATATTATAAAATAACCCATATGTATAAGTAAACTAATCAGTTAAATATATTATATTAAATATTAATTCATTTTATATTATAAAATATAACACACCTATATTAGTAAATATTCAAATTTTTATTAAAAATATAGTCATATGGCTTGTTTGTCAACTGTAATGCAAATTTTATATATACAAATATATAAAAAGGATGCTTACTATAGTTATAATTTTATCAGCATGTTAATTATTTTTAAGCTTTATTCATTAAAACATAAATTGTTTTTCCATTTTTTAATTTCATGTATTAATATTTAGTTAAATAGTAATGTATATAATAAAATAACTCACTCGTATAAGCAAACTATTCAGTTAAATACATTATATTAAATATTAATTCATCGTATATCATAAAATAGCACACTTATATAAAATGAATAAGTAAATTATTCAAATTTTCATTAAAAATAGACATATAGCTTGTTCGTCAACTGTAATACAAATTTTATATGTTAATCTATAACAAAGCTGCCTATCGTAGTCATACTTTTATCAGTGTGCAAATTATTTTCAAACTACATTTACTGAAAACACACATTTTATACTTCTATTTATTTATGTATTAATATTTAATATAATAAGTTTAACTAAATAGTATTGTATATTATGAAATAGCACACTCGTATAAGTAGATTCTTTAAATTTTCATTAAAAATAGACATACAGTTTGTTCGTCAATTGTATCATCCATTGTTATCAGTAAATTTTGATCTTGATTTATTCTAACCTTATTTTTTTATTAAAATGTGCATAAATTTATCTTTAAAACATTAGTTAAATATATTACTTTTTTTGGTACTTTGATGATTTTTAATCTGAGTAATAGAAATATAGAATAATAAAACTTTCATAACCTCAAACCTTCATAACCTCAAACCTTCATTAATTGCTGTTACTATACTTATTTTTAAATGAAAAACAATTAAAAATATATACATATTGTACCTGCATTAAGCAATACTTATGCAATAAAGGAATAAATTACTTATCTGAATTGTTATATTATTTGATGTCTTTACAATTTTACTGGAATTTTTAAATAAAAGGTAGTCACCTTGCTTGTGCTCATAGTTATATATTTTATCATTAAACTATACATTGGTTATATACATAAATAATATTGCTGGGTTTGAAATAAAATATTCTTATTCTATTTTAATTGAGTTACTTCTATTATATTTAAAAAACAATGCCTAGAAATTAATTTTTATTAATTTAAAAAATCTAAACCCTTTAAAATTTAATTTTTGGCGCCTATTCTATATCGACCAATCAGGATTCGATCTTTAGATGCTTCAACATGGCGGCTCATCATTTTTTTAAGAAGGATTTTTCTCCAGTTTCTTCAACTCATATATATAGATATACTGCCGTGCTTTTCTCCAGTTCGTCAATTCTTTAACTTATGTATATATATATAGGTATACTACCACACGTCTTTTTCTCCAGTTCGTCGATTCTTCGACTTACAAATATATAATATGAAATAAAAATAGATAATAAAAATAGGTACTACATTTTAATAAAAAAAGAGTGCTGTTTATGATTTGAATAATAAGGTTATATTTAATTTTTTTTTCGAATTTCAAAAATACATTTCATTTGTTTTTAATTTGCATATAATGTACATTTTTTAAAAGTATTTGAATTTTACATTCTTTTAACAATATTTTGTAAAAATTTGTTTTGAATTTTAGTAAATACAAGTTTCAATTTTTGGAAGTTACAAATTTAAATTATTTCTTACGATTCAAATATTTTTCATAGTTTTTTTTTTATTTTGCTTAACTTTTGTAAATACAAATAAAATATTTAAAAATCGTCATTAGAACAATATAAAAGTTTTTGAACGTAAAATAAAAGAGATCATATTAAAGAAAAGAAATGACAGATTGTAATCACATAATGGCTCAATAAAATTGACATGTACTGCTAAAAAAATATAATATCATTGAATCAATCATTTCTTTTCTTTTTATTAATAATTTGATATTCTTAAATATAAAAGTTTGTAAATGTTACATTATATTAAATTTTTGTATGGTTTTTATTTTCAATTTATTGGGACTTGCAAGGGGAATATCTAGATATTAGAACTAAAATACTTTTTCTACTTTTGCGATATTTTTTCTTACATAAAATTCTAAAGATAGTCCATATCTATAATATCTATAAAATAATTCAATGAAATTTAAAAATAAATTCACGTAAAAATGAACGAGAACAGTCATAAGCAAAAACCTAAAAGAAATTTTTATTTTATTAAATCTCTGTAACCAACAAACTGAATATTATAAAAGCTTACCTTTAAAAAGGTATATGATGGGCAAGTATGCTTAGCAATTTATTTTAATTAACGATTTTAACTATTTTGATGTCTTAAACATATTATAAACTATTTTTTTAGTGATAAAATCAAACCTTGACATTAGAATTTTATGAAATCATGAAACAAATGTCAAGTATTTTTTTTCATAATTGAATTTTACATGGTTCACAGAATTAATCCATTTATTTAGTATTTGAAACTATCGAATCTTGACATTAAAATTTCATGAAATCACGAAACAAATGTCAAGTATATAGTAAAAGTGATAAAACTATGGCACCTTACCATAATTTTTAACAAAAGATTTTTCAAATTTTTTTTTTATAAATAAATGTTGAATTTTACTAACCAAATTACTTCTTATCTTTTTTATCATTTATTTAAAAGTGTTCTGAAATTTTTAAATCTTATTAAATATTTACAAAATTACTTGCTAGGCCCGTGGATAAATATTTTATTGGTGAAATGCTTAATGAATGTATGTTCTAACATTTGAACTAGAAATTATAATAGGTGTAAGATACAGGTAATATACAATTATTTAAATGTATTAAGATGATACGCTTCTGAAAAATATACTGAACATAAAATACAATATTGTGTACAACGGGCCTAGCAAGAAATTTTGTAAATATTTAATAAGATTTAAAAAATTTCAGAACACTTTTAAATAAATGATAAAAAAAGATAAGAAGTAATTTGGTTAGTAAAATTCAACATTTATTTATAAAAAAAAAAATTTGAAAAATCTTTTGTTAAAAATTATGGTAAGGTGCCATAGTTTTATCACTTTTACTATATACTTGACATTTGTTTCGTGATTTCATGAAATTTTAATGTCAAGATTCGATAGTTTCAAATACTAAATAAATGGATTAATTCTGTGAACCATGTAAAATTCAATTATGAAAAAAAAATACTTGACATTTGTTTCATGATTTCATAAAATTCTAATGTCAAGGTTTGATTTTATCACTAAAAAAATAGTTTATAATATGTTTAAGACATCAAAATAGTTAAAATCGTTAATTAAAATAAATTGCTAAGCATACTTGCCCATCATATACCTTTTTAAAGGTAAGCTTTTTATAATATTCAGTTTGTTGGTTACAGAGATTTAATAAAATAAAAATTTCTTTTAGGTTTTTGCTTATGACTGTTCTCGTTCATTTTTACGTGATATACAAATACAACTCAATTAAGTTGATGAATCCACCCCTCATATTCTATTGTTACATTAAAATTACCTGACTTAATCCTGCAATTTTAAAAAGGATGAAAAATTTTGCATTCTATCATAATCTTATGAAATAATTAAATTGAAAACTCCACCCGTCATATTCTATTGTTACATTGATGTTACCTGACTTGATCCTGCAATTTAAGAAAAGATTAATTTATTACCTACTTCTTCTAATTTTCTCTCAAATTTATCCCCTAGCATCTTACAAAAAGAGAAAATGGATTATCCAGGTAAATAAACTCGGGGGTATAAATAGTCTTACTTAGAGCAAAAGAAGTCAGACTCGTCTAAGCTAGAGAGCGATGTTCTCTAGTTTAGACTCTCAAGTAGCAGCAATACTAAGTTTGAAAGCTTGCTCGAAGAAATTTTCAGTGGTATACTTCAAGGTGAGTTTAACTTTAAATATTTCATATATTTAAATCTACAGACATATATTATTAGTTTCAAAATTATAAATTCTTGTTATATTTGTAGTAAAAGTATTATTAAATGCTAGTCAAACTAATCGGAAACTTGATTTTTCAATTTGCTATTTAATAACGAAAACATTAACTTTAAAACAATTTCAATATTATTTTTTAGAATAAATTAAAATTTGATTAGAAATAGTCAAAATAGAAAATTTTGTTTAATTATTTATAGATTTAAAAATTAGATGCAAAATTGACGTTAAATAGTCATATTTTAAAAACGAAACGCATTTGTTTATATATTCTTCAAATTAATATTCTATCAACATTGAAATCGGTCTTCGGATGTAGATCTTTAATTGATTATTCATATTATACATTAATAGTTGCATTATAAAATAATAATATTTTAAGGATTTCTGTTAGTCAAATTCTTGAAATTAATGCAATATTTAAAGAAAATTTAACTGATGCCAAATTTCAAACAGCAGTTGCAACTAAAGAATATTCCAGGTTCTTTTATAAAAAATTCTTCAAGTTCTAATCGTATAGACAAAATTTTTAATCGGTCAATTTATCTTAGTTGCATTTACCCTAAAAAAATCTCAAATAATTGATCTTTTCAAAATTTCATGTATCGTACTTGCTTAAGATACATTATTAAATTAATTTATCAGTATCCTTTTCTGTAATTACTAGATAAATATTTTTAATAAATAGTAATTCGACGTTAAATAGTTGAATTTTTACAGAAAATTAATATTACATAATTGGTCTTTCAAAGACTTCATGTATCGCACTTGCATGAGATATATTTTGAAATTTTGATAAATGATTCTTAGCAATATTGCCAAACATTTTCTTGTCGGCAAATAGTAAGTCAACATTATTTAGTTGCATTTTATACAGCGCAAATTTATCGTATTTGTTTAAGATTCATACTTAATTTTTCAATATTACATTCCTTAGTGTAATTATTAGATATTTTTGCAATACATAGTAAGTCGACGTTAAATAGTTGCATTTTTGCAAAAATGTATATCACATGATTGAACTTTTAGAGATTTTTTAAATTTTACTTGGATAAGATACATTGTAAAATATTTGTGAACGATTTGTTACAGTAGTGACAAACATTTGTTTGTCATCACCCAGTTATCGTTAAAAAGATGAACTTCGCAAAATTAATTTTAATCGTCATAGTGTCATATATACTATTAAATTTTCATTCTGTTTGTATTGTATAATAATACGATGTTATAATTTTTCAAAAAATAAGTCAACGTTAAATAGTTGCATTTTCATAAAAAAAAAACAATAAATAGTCGAACTTCTGATAATTTCTCATATTGTATCTGCGTTAGACAAATTATATAATATAAACAAAAGTAGCGCAGTTGTAATTTTCAACACTTGCTTGTCGACAAGTAATAAGTCAACGTTAAATAGTTGCCTTTTTACAGAAAATTAATATCACATTATTGATCTTCTAAAATTTCTTACATCGTATTTGTGTAAACTACATCTAAAAATCTCAAATTATTGATCAAGATTTAATGTCTCGTACTTTGATAAAATACATTATTAAATGTTCAACTCCACAAAATGTATTTTAAATTTCGATAACTTCAGATATATTATTGAATATTATTTTTACTTTTTTTTAATTGTACGATACTTTAATTTTCAATATACAATAAGTCAACGTTAAATAGTTGCATTTTACAAAGTATACTTTACATCGTATTAGCTTTAGATCCATATTTAGATGTTTAACATATGTGATTCATTGAAATAAAAAGTATTTTGATTTGCAATCAATAATCTACAAATGTCATTGTAAAGTAATCTTTGCAAATCGACGTTAAATAGTCGTTCATAGAAATTCCAAGACTAAAGAATTACTTGAAAATAGTTCAGTAATTAAAATTTATAATTATATCGGTATCATGTTAAGATAATTATTATTATTAGGGTTATATCGAGCATATACGTTTTAGATAATTTGAAATTTGACGATAGTTATTACATATTATATGCTCACTAATGCACTGAATACTAAAATGACGACGTTGAATAGTCGACATTTAAAGTTATATGAGAATAAACTATTTTGTTGTATTTGGTGTTACACATATTCGCTATAATAAATTGAATATTCAAAAATCGACGTTAAATAGTCGAGGTAACGTTAAAACCGCAGATACACAAAAGCACACGCAGAATTTTTCGATATTACATCCATTAGTGTAACAATTAGATACTTTTTGCAATACATAGTAAGTCGACGTTAAATAGTTGCATTGTTGCAAAAATTTAGATCACATGATTTTACTTCTAAAGATTTCTTCTGAACGATTTGTAACAATATTGACAAACATTTGTTTTTCATTGCCCAGTTATCGTTAAAAAAATAAACTTCACAAAATTAATTTCAATCGTTATAGTGTCATATATACTATTAAATATCAACTCTACTGGTTTTGCATAATCATTTGCTTTGTTTATTCAGAAAATATGTCAACGTTAAATAGTTGCATTGTACAAAGTATAATTTACATAGTATTCGCTTGAGATACGTACTTAGATGTCAAAAAGATTATTGAAAGTACTAGGTATTTTTTTTAAAGAAATAATAAGTCAACATTAAATATTTGCACTTTTACAAAAAGAAACTTATAAATACTCGATTTTCTGAAGATTTCCCACATCGTACTTTGCTAAGATACATTATTAAATGTTTGTAAATGACATATAACAATATTGATGAAGACTTGTTTATCAGCTGGTAACAAATCAACGTTAAATAGTTAGACTCCACAAAATATATTTCAAATTGTAATAGCTCTAGATACACTGTTGAATATTATTTTTACTTTTTTCAATTATACGATATTTTATTTTTCAAACAATAAGTCAACTTTAAATAGTTGCATTTTACGAAGTACATTTTACATCGGTTTAGCTTTAGACACATACTTAGTTATTCATAATTGGATTTATTAAAATACAAAGTATGTTAAATTACAATAACTAATAAATCAACGTTAAATAGTTGCATTTTATTAAGTATATTTTACATCAAACAGTTACTCCACACATTATCGAATATTCGTTAAAAAGATTACTCAAATCATAATTTAAAAACTGGTTTTATGTCAACTTTGATGAATCGCTTGATATTAACATTTGAGAGTAACATTATGTAATAACATTTTAAGATTAACGGTACGTGATCATTTCTAAATATCTCAAATACAAAAAGAATCACAAATCTATTAGTATGAACATGAACATAAAAATGTGCAGTCGTTTCTAATCTTCAAATCGTTAAGTAATTCACATTAATAATTATATAAATAGGATTTACAGTTCTTATATTATTATTACCATTATTTATACTCTAAAGTTAATATATTATTATGAAGAGTGGAATGACATATGTTTTATGTAAGGTGCTTTGTAGATCTTTAAAAACGCTTTCGACGTTAAATAGTCGATGTTTTTAAGTTAAAATTATTTTTTTTTTTAAAGAAAATTATGTTTCTTTCAATTATTTAGCTCTTTGAGCACTTAACAATCATAACACAATAGTTGTAAAGTATTAGTTTTATTCTGTAATAACACTATACAATATAGACGTTAAATAGTCGCTCCTGTTAAGCTTAAAGACTAAAGAAATATGATAAACATAACGTGAGTAGTCAGCTATCATAGTTCAAGTAATTCCTGACTTTGATACATTGAAAAGTTATGAAGATTCATAATTAAATGATATTTCGGATGTATTATGTTGTCATTAGAGCTATTAAGAATCTCAAAGAAAACCTGAGTAGTTAACTGTTATTATCTCAGTTATTTCTGGCCATAAGTTATCGAAAAGTAATGTAAACTCACAATTGATAGTTGATACTTGCAGATTACGTTATTTTTATGGTTATTTAACATCTATGCTCATGATTCATAATTAAAGTATGATTAATTACAAGACAGTACTGAATCAAATTCTAATACGGTTTTATATCCATGCAGTTATAGAATTTTAAAAATACTTTCGACGTTAAATAGTCGATGCACAATATAACAATTAAACATCTGTACTTTTGTAATCAAATAATTTTTAATTCAAAAGTAGATTCTGCATCCTTTGGTTATTTAACTTTCTTAACATAATAGCCTTGAAACTGAGGTGTTATTCTAATATAATATCAGCACATTAAATATTAGTTTCTATAAAATTTCAAGACTAAAGAACGACAGCAAATATAACGTAAGTTAGTTAACTGACATTGTATAAGTAATTGCTGACTACAAAAAATCGAAAAATTATTTAAACTCACAATTAAAAGATTTTTCTTGTTTATTGTTATGTTTTTCGGGTTATTAAAAATCCATGCTTATTATGATGTTAACAAGAGAGTGTTAAACTAAATTTTAATACAGTTTTAACATTCTGTTGCAGATTATTAAAAGTACTTTTGACGTTAAATAATCGCTCCTGTTAAATTCAAAGACGAAAGAAATACGATGAATATAACACAATTAGTCAACTGTTGTTTTATAAATCATTTCTAGCTTTAAAATATCGAAAAATAAATTATTTTTATATTTAAAAGATTTGTCGCAAATATTGTTACGCAATTGTCAGGATTATTTAAAGTTTATATATCTAATTCATAATTAAAAGATATTGATAAATTTAGCTCTAATTCGGTTTCAAGTAGATGTTATTACAGATTCTCGATAGTGCTTTCGACGTTAAATAGTCGATGTATATTAGAATATCGAAAAATAATTCACATTAATTATATTATTAGTATTTACAACAGTGATATTATTATTATCATTAATTCTGCTCTAAAGTTGATATATGATTATGCAGGGTGGAATGACATGTGAAAGATAATGCTTTGTAGCTCTTTTAAAACGCTTTCGACGATAAATAGTCGATGTTTTTAACTATAAAATATCGAAAAGTAAATCACATCCATATTTAAAATATTTGTCGCAAATATGGTTAATACGTCATTGTTAGGATTATTGACAGTTTATGCTCCTAAATAATAATAATCAAAAAACATAAATTAACCAAATTCTAATTTGGTTTTAATTAGATGCCGTTACAGATTTTTGAAAGTATTTTCGACGTTAAATAGTCGATGTATTTTAAAATATCGAAAAGTAATTCACATTAATAATTATATTACTAGGTTTTACATTCCTGATATAATTATTATCATTATTTCTCTTTAAAGTTAATATATGATTATGCAGGATGGAATGACATGTGAAAGATAATGCTTTGCAGCTCTTTAAAAACGCTTTCGACGTTAAATAGCCGATGTTTTTAACTATAAAATATCGAAAAGTAAATCATATTCATATTTAAAAGATTTGTCGCAAATATGGTTAATACGTCATTGTTAGGATTATTGACAGTTTATGTTCTTAAATAATAATAATAATCAAAAGACATAAATTAACCAAATTCTAATTCGGTTTTAACTAGATGCCTTTATATATTTCTATAAAATATCGAAAAGTAAATCACATCCATATTTAAAAGATTTGTCGCAAATATGGTTAATACGTCATTGTTAGGATTATTGACAGTTTATGTTCCTAAATAATAATAATCAAAAGACATAAATTAACCAAATTCTAATTTGGTTTTAACTAAATGCCGTTACAGATTTTTGAAAGTATTTTCGACGTTAAATAGTCGATGCTTTTTAAAATATCGAAAAGTAATTCACATTAATAATTACATTACTAGGTTTATATTCCTGATATTATTATTATTATTATTTCTCTTTAAAGTTAATATATGATTATGCAGGATGGAATGACATGTGTTAGATAGTGCTTTGTAGCTCTTTTAAAACGCTTTCGACGTTAAATAGTCGAAGTTTTTAACTATAAAATATCGAAAAGTATTAGATATTGTTTATTTTGTATTATAATTACAAAAAAAAAGCGTGAAAATTACAAATAAAGTTGAAAAAAAGTAAATCATATTATTCATATTTAAAAGATTTGTCGCAAATATTGTTAATATGTCATTGTTAGGATTATTGAAAGTTTATGTTCTTAAATAATAATAATCAATAGGCATAAATTAACCAAATTCTTATTCGGTTTTAACTAGATGCCGTTACAGAGTCTTGAAAGTATTTTCGACGTTAAATAGTCGCTACTGATCTATTCAAAGACGAAAGTAATACGACAAAAAATAACATTAATAGTCAACTGTCGTTGTCTAATAAGAAATTTATAACTTTAAAGTATCGGAAAGTAAATCATATTCATTTCTAAAAGTTATGTCATATTGAGATCATTGAAAGTTTATCCTCCTAAATAATAATCAAAAGACAAATAAACTAAATTCTAGTTCGGCTTTAAGTTAATGTCGTTGAAGATTCTTAAATGTACTTTCGACGTTAAATAGTCGATGATGAATGTAAAAGCTAAATCCGAAGATAGTAATACTTTTGATAGTTATTATTGAACATCTATTTTATTTTTATATACTGAATTGACCAATAAATATGTTTAATGATCAAACTTCTTTTTTCATTTATATTCACATAAAACCATATCAAATAATATAAGAAATAAAAAATAAAAATTTTCTTTCAATGTTTTGTGTTTACTAATATTACGTATCTATAATTTTTTTTATAGAATTACAACTTTTTTACAAAGATCGATATGAAAGTAAAACCAATTCGAAGAATTCTTTTATCAATTACAACTTTTTTTTATGTATTGAGAATAAACTATTTTCTTGTATTGGATGTTACGCATATTCGCTAATAATTTGAATATGCGAAAATCGACGTTAAACAGTCGATGTAAAGTAAAAAGCGAAGGTACACAAAAGCACATTTACTACAAATGTACTGTAAAAGAAATTTATTTTAAGACGAATATAGAAATCGCTGTAAATTTAGAATTAATTATTACATTATTATTACCAGTCATATCAAATCAATGAATTTGTAATGTGACGATATTTATCACATATTATATACGTGCTAATGCACTGAATACTAAAATAACGACGCTGAATAGTCGATATTTAAAGTAAAATGAGAATAAAATTCATTATAAATATTTATAATGTAAACAAATTTGAGATTATCCAAATAAAACGTCAATTTTTTATCACTGCAAATATCCATCGAAGCGTTTTTATGTGATTTTATGTTAAGTTTGCTAATATGGTAACGTAATAACATCTACTATGTAAATGTATGTTTAATATATGTATCTATGTATGTATTTATGATAAAATTTTATGTTTCTACATTGAAATTTTAATTATTAATAAAGATGATTCAACATAAAAAATACGATTTTATTTTATATTTACCCAAAAAACACAATTCATCGGAAATAATCATAATTATATTTTTAAAACTTGAAAAAATTTTATGTTGATAGTGATTATATCAAAATTTTATAGAATACAGATTGAGAATATGTAATTATATACAAAAAGTATTAAAGTAAATATGAATTTTTCCACAAGAATGAAAATGGCAACTTTATGCAAATCTGCTCTTCAACATATTCGTTGCCAAGTGCCTGGATTCGGTGAAATTAGTATATTACGCAACTAGGGAGGTAAAGAATTGATGAGTATGTAGCATACTCAAATTACCATCAGAATCGAAGGCGAGGGTAGAGAATATGTGCTATGGAGTTGGCATTTTACCTCTCGTGGTTTGGATGTTATTTTTCACCATATAACTTTTTTTCTCAGTTCCAAAATGTGAAAGTGATATTTTCGGTCCGTGTATGGTGAAAAATAGTATTCGCACCACAGGAAGTAACATGACGACTCCACAGCCCATAGTTGCCTTGCCTTATAACGCAAAAAAAGGGAAGTCATATAAATAAATAAATTAACACATATGATATAGTCCGAAAAATATAAAACTGCTTAATTTATAGGTCGAGTGAATACCTCCTCAGAGTAGCTTTAAACCTGCTGAGTGATGGAAGATGTTTAATATCAGTAAGCAAGTAGCTCAAAAAATGCAAACCTTGAAGTTGAAAGGAATTCCTCCCAGTTTCAGTGCGCAAGAAGGGCACCGCAAGATCTTTAATCTCATACCTAGCAGTCGCTCTGGGTATATATCTAGTGAAGAGACCCACTAGATATTCGGGAGTATTCATACGTACGATTTTGTACAAAAGTACAGTCATAAAACGCTGTTTTTTCGAATCAGTACGCAGCCGACCAAAAGCATATCTGTGGGGCGAGATATGATCACCCATCCTCACGCCTAATACATATCCCACACATGAATTTTGCATTGTCTGTAGTTGTCTTCGTAACTCCTGTGAAGCATTGATAGTCCAGTCATTGAAGCATTTCAGCTGGAAATTTTGTCGGTTAGGATGGATTAACATGAAAATTTGTCAGTAGGTAAAGAATAGTCCAAAAAACAAAAGTTATATATTGCCGATGTGCGCTTTTGCCCAGGGGGTGGAAGCCGCCCCTTCTCGGGGGCAGTGAGAAAAAAAAAAAAAACATATAATTCAATGTAAAAATCTTTGTTAAATGAATATAAAAATTTTTGTTAAATGAATACTTTTCGAGCTATAGGTGATTGAAAACATAGATTTTTAGTGTAAAAAAGCATGTTTTCTGACGGTTTTTCATGAAATAACTTGAAAAGTTTTAATTTTATCAAAAAACTCATAAGAAACAAAAATAAAGCTTGTAAAAAAAAAAAACGATTCCATTTTTAATCATTATTTTATATACAATACATAAGGAATTATAAATTATTGAATATTAATACTGTTACGCTTGAAACTTTAAGAGCAATATTCAACGTTAAATAACAGAAAAATGGCATACTTTTTGAGAAAAATGTATATAATATTTTTTGAAGGTATTAAGATTATCTTTTAAATCAATTTTGTTTTAAGTCAATAGTATAAAAATTAAAGGAGTTAAAAGGAAAATAAAATTATTTTATATAGTTTGACAATAAAATTTCAATATTAAAACCACTGTCATTAAGACAGGTTTTGAAATATAAAGAAATCCTTTTAGGGTTTATCTTATTTAGGTACCAACTATGTGTTCTAGAAGTTTCAGCAATTTAGGATGCTTATTTTTTAAAAAAATCAAGTTTATATAAAAAAAAATTTTTTTTATTTTTCAAAAATTCATCCTTTTTTTAAAATATCTCAATAATTAACAGATGTACGTAAAAAGTACTGAAGTTAAAAAATATAGCTTTTTTTTTCATAAATAGGGTAAATGTGCCAGTTACCGTGGGTTTAACGTAACCTCTTACAGATTTTATCAAATTAAACAGATTTTTCTATTAATGCTCGATAACTATTGATATCAGTTATAAACGTTGAAGCATCTTTTATTTAATAAGCATGATTGATTAATTATGTATAGAAAAATATTTGAAATATTATTAAAAATATAAGAATTGATGCATGCGTCAAATACCGTGTTGCTCAATTTTCAGATTTCTATATACCGTGTGTCAGTTTCCGCGCCCCCAACTAAATGCGTTTTGTCAGTAAGCAAGCCCTCGATCAAATATCGAGCGTCGAATACCGTGCATTTTTCGTCGATTTATCTTTTTTTGAGGTTATGTTTTCTTCGATGCTCACATGTTAGAGGGCACGATAACTAAGATTATACCAAAAAATTGGTTTAGTTATCGTGCACGATAATTGAATCATATGCTTAAATCTGTTCCAGTTACTATATTTTATAAATAAATAATAAAAAATATTTTAAAAAAGCAAATTGTAAGTTTTTTCGAAATTTGTAAGTATTTTATTATAGTAAAATGCATATACATATTATTAATATACATTTTTTAATACTTTAAATGATTGAATTAAACATGCAATTCTTAAGCTTTTTGATAACGCGCGCACTAAAAACGCATAAATCACGTTACAAAAATTTCAAACATTATTTATACAATATAAAACGTCGATAAATTAAATTTTTATTTTTCTAATAGTTAAATTATACTTCAAAAATATTAAAAAAATTTTTTTGTATTATTGATTAAGGCTTAAACCTATCTTAATGTATTAAAATATCGAAGGAGCACGGTAGTCGGGGGGGCAACGATAACTGGCACACTTACCCTATTTTGCTTTTTTTGTTATTTTTTTCCGATAAAAATCAACTGAGATATCAGTGTTAGAATTCTGTAATCAGAGCCAAGTACCACCTATTTTTGGCCCTTCAAACTAAAAAATCTCAAAAAATAAAACTTTTTAAAAATTGATATTTACATGACTTAAAGATAATACAATTACTTACAAAATCCATTTTGGAACAATTAAAAAGCTTAAAAATTAGCGCGCATAAATTCGTTTATTTTCGAGTATTTTAGATACGTACATATAAATATTTCACAGTTTCTTTGAGTCTGTACGGTATATAGCTTCTATTTTTTTCAGTTCCTATATGTATATTTTGTAAGTGGACACACACACACACACACACACACACACACACACACACACACACATATATATATATATATATATATATGTCATATAAGTATAAACTCAGGTAGAAAAAAAGAAATGAGACTATATAGCTTGCCGATTTGATATGGGACTGCAAAAGATATACAAATTAATAAATTAGAGAAAGTTAATTTATCTACGTATTTAGAAAATATGCGTTACCAGACCTTTATTAAGGCTACAACTAAAAATAGCGCTGTAAAATTGTCATCATTAGTTCCAACAGTTGATGCTTTATGCGAACATTTTAAAAGAGTATATTTGCAAACGCAAATATGGTTAGGAAATAAAAATATTCTTCCGACAAATTGGGGATGGATCCATAAAGATGGTTTTTACAGCCTACAAGAATGCTAAACCATCCTGCACCAGAACAGCTTCTAAGAATGATTTTTTGCAACTGTAAGACTACTTGCGGTGCTAATTGCAGTTGCAGAAAATTAGGATTATTTTGTAACTCGACATGTGGAACATGCTCCGGTGACAATTGTTTAAACTGCCCTCCGATTACAGATCCAGGAGAAGAAGAAGAAATCGAAATTGATAATGAATAGAATTTAAAAAAATTTGTTTAAAATTTAAGTGAAATATTTGTATTTTTTTATTTTGTTCTTATAATAATAATAATAATAATAATTTTTAAGTTATGATAGTCTTATAATTTTAACCATAAATAGTCATTTTTAAATGTAAAATACTTAAATATATTCTAAATTCTATAATAAGACATAAAAAATATATTATTAATAGAATAAAAGTTATTAAATTATTAAAAGTACTAAAGACTCGTTTTTTTGGCATTTTATCATCAGGGGTTGTTTTTAAGGGTTGAAATGTTACAATAAAATAAAAATCATTATAAACTGTGAAAAAATGTCTAATTTAATATAAATATGTCATTACAAAATAATTTACATGTTCAAAATTATTTTTTTCTATTTTTCATCGTAAGGGGTAGTTTTTAAGGGTTGAAATAATGTAATAAATTAAAAATTATATCATAAACTTAAAACGTTAATATTTTTCCATAATTGTATCATAAAAATATTTTTTAATATTAAAAACTATATATGCTCTTTTTATTAAGTCAAAGGGGTGGTTTTTAAGGGTTGTAAAAATGCTTAATATCATTAATTATGTTCCACAATATTAAACAATACTTATTTTAGACATTCCAAGATTATTTTAATTATTTATAAGCGTAAATCCGCATTTTTACTATTTTTCAACTTTAAGGGTAGTTTTACCCCATTAAAGCAAAAAGCGCACCTCGCCGAATATATAACTTTTGATCTGTAGGGTAATGTAAGCTTAATCCTAAAGTTTTATGAAAATCGGTGCTAACCGAAAGAATTTCCAGGTTATACCCTATTTTTGCCTCCAATGACTGGACTATGAGCAGAACTACCGAGCAGTAATTAAGATGCGGGAACAGCAGTAATATAAAAGTTCAAGTATATTCTATACATCAATCCCAAAATAAAATTTTCTTATATGTTTTTTCTAAAATGATTACTTTTCCAGAATTTTTTACAAAATGAAGTAACTTCTGATAATTTTCTATATATGAGTAGCGCGATACTTCTTTGTACTAAAAAATGAAAAAAAATGAGTCATTTAAAACTAAATTTATCCTGGTCGATTTTTTAATTGTTTTAATTGTATTTTTTAATCAATCAATCGAGTTAAAAAACTGTATGTTATAATTTTCAAAAAAAAGTATATTTTACACACTATTTTCAATGAAAAGTGTTCCATCAATTTTTTACTAAAAGTTAAGTTGAAAGAATAATGTTACATTGCGTTCGGATGCAAACAAATTAAAAAAATATTTTAAAGAATTTATAAATACTTGCTCTTTATAATTTATTATTATTCGAAAATTCGATTTGCTCTTTTTCTTGAAGTAAAACGAAGATAAGTGGTAACTTTATTACTTATATAACAAATATTTAATATTTTATTGTAATTGAAAATGAATATAATAATCCCTGGTAGAAAATTAACAATTTTTTGGTCATAATTGTTGAGCTAAGCATGTTAAAATGACACATATCTAGAAATTCTGGAAATACTTAAAACAGAATTTCTAGATAGGTGTCATTTTAACATTCTTAGCTCAACAATTATGACCAAAAAATGGTTAATATTTTACCAGGGATATTATATTAATTGTATAATTCAGAAGAAATATTTTATGATACTATGCAATTTAAAATGATGAGTGTTTTATAAATAATCATTAAATACAATAAATGATTGATTTTGAAAAAAAATTTTCATATTTTTAAATTTTATTACCGTTGTAACATTTCTTTTTTTTTAGCTATCTCTAATATTACAGAAAAATAATTGAAGTTGAGCCAGTTGAAGTGAAGTTTTCAAAGGTTTTTTTTCGTAGCCGCATTACATTTCAATAAACTCATTAAGATCATACTTAATCTTAATGCTTCTTATGTAAAAACCGAAAATTTTTAAATTAACATTGCTAAAACATAAATATATAAAGACTTTTAGTTATACATATTATTTATCAAAATATGGTCCTTAGCTTTTTTATATCATTAAAAGCCTTATATTTGTATTGTTAATTAAATCTAATTTTTAAAAATAAATACAATTTTTCAGAAGATATTTGACAGATCAATTGTTCCAAAGCATCTTATTCTCTATTCAATTTATCTACATATTCCATAATTTTCAGATTTGCCAAAAAATTCAATAAATTACTATCAATTTATTAACTATTGTTTTTTGTTGTCTTTTTGTAACGTAATAGAATGGGTCAGTCAATTTTGGAATTTCTTATATTATATTCAATTTTTACATTGATTTTATACCTGCTCTATCCTAACAATTATAAAAAGGATTTTAAATTTTCTATATTCACATAATTCTTATCTCCTTTTCTTGACTTTCATACAATGTTCTCTCAAATTTATTCTCCTCTATCTTCCAAATACGAAGAATGGTCTATTCAGGTAAAAATATTTTGTAAAAGAAAATATCTTTTCTAATTTTGAATATTATATTAATTTTATATTACACTAAGCATAGAATATATTAGTATTTTAATTCTTCTTAGTTTCGACGTACTCGTACATACATGAAATAATTAAATTGAAAACTCCACCCGTCATATTGTATTGTTACATTGATGTTACCTGACTTGATCCTGCAATTTAAGAAAAGATTAATTTATTACCTACTTCTTCTAATCTTCTCTCAAATATATGCCCTCCTATCTTAAAAAAAGAAAGAATAGCTTATCCAGGTAAGTAAACTCGAGAGTATAAATAGTTTTACTTAGATCAAATCAAGTCAGATTCGTTTAAGCTAGAGAACGATCATGTTCTCTAGTGTAGACTCTCAAGTAGCAGCAATACTAAGTTCGAAAGTTTAATCGAAGAAATTTTCAGTGGTGTAATTCAAGGTGAGTTTAACTGTTAATATTCCATATATTTATATCTATTCACATACATTAATAGTTTCAAAATTATAAATTCTTTGTGTTTTTGTAGTAGTAGTAAAAGTATTGTTGAATGCTAGTCAAATAATAATCGGAAAACTAATTTTCAATTTGCTATTTAATATCGAAAATGTTCAATTTGAGGAGATGTAAAATGGATACTACACCTGTGCTTATAAATATTGGCTATTCTTCAATTCTACTGCAAAATTTTCAATAAAAAAATGCTTTAGCCTATAAAATGTACCATGAAGATAATACAGTTAAATTTTCAAATAAATTCATTCATTAATTATTGAAAATTTTGGGTTCCAATATTATTCATTAAAATTTTTCGATTTTGTACCAGAAATCCAAATATTTTAAAAACTAATGAATGAATTTATTTCAAAATTTAACCAAATAATCATTATGACGCACGTTACAAGTTAATGCATTTCTTTTCTGGAAATTCGGCAATAAAATGGAAAGAAAATTAATATTTATGAGTATAGGTATAGTATCTGTTTTACATCTCCTTAAGACAACTTGAATATTATTTTGTACTATAGATAAAAATTTTATTGGAAATAGTCAAAATAGAACATTTTACTTAATTATTGCATTGTTATTTATTTACGCAACAAAGAAATATTGTTTTTTTAAACTGTATTTTAAATTTTACAGCTTGTTGAAGCAAACGATTATAACATGAAGATCATCAACAGCCTACTGATGTCTTTCAAAAGACTATTGCATCAACTACTATCATTTACAAACCTACGTGTGTTGGTAAGTTTGTAGTTTAGTCCACTGAAATATTTTTAAAACTTTTCATCTGTATATTCACTAACCTATTGTGCCATGTGTTCAATAGTCGAATTCATTGTGATGTTTCCTATACTTCCGGAGTAAAAAATCATCGTTAAATATTCGCTTCAGATACATCCTTAAATGTTCGTCAAAATCGTTAATCAGATCACATGGTAACTTTTTGCAATGAATAGTAAGTCAGCGATAAATAGTTGCATTTTTGCAAGAAATTCATAATTGATCTTCTGAAGATTTCTTACATAGTATGTACATAAACCACATTATAAACGTGAACGACAATATTTGCAACAGTTTTGTTCAACACTTGTTTATCGGCAAGCAATAAGTCGACATTAAATAGTTGCACTTTACAAAATATATTTAACATCGTATTCGCTTAAGATACATACTTAAATGTTGATTAAAGTTCAGAATACAAAAAACTTTTTGCAATACATAATAATTCGACGTTGAGTAGTTGTATTATTGCAAAATATTAACAATACATAATTAATCTTCTAAAGATTTTTTACACTGCACTCAGATAAGCTATATTATTAGTTTGTCAACAGTTTGTAGCAGTATTGCTAAATGCTTGTTTGTCGGCCAGTAATAAGTCAACATTAAACAGATTGGCTTTATAAACATCATTTTTAATTGTGAAGTTTCAGACACACTGTTATGCCTACTCTTTTTTGAATTACATGATATTTTATATTTCAATAAACACTAAGCCAACGTTAAATAGTTGCAAAGAAATAATATCAAGTAATTGATTTCCTGAAGACTTTTTGCTTCGTGCTTGCATAAGATACTTTGAAAATTTTAGGTCAAACATTTACAATACTATTGTTATGGTTTATCGGCAAGTGTTTTATTATTATTAAATAATAACCATATTAATTCGGCATCCGATAAAATGAGATTATTTCTAGAAAAAAATATGTCAACGATAAATAGTTGAATTTTACAAAGTATATTTTATATCGTATTCGCTTCAGATATACACTTAAATATTCTTCAAAAAAGTTAAAGAAATTAAAATAAAAATAAAAGAAGACAAAGTCGACGTTAAATAGTCGCATTTTTTGCAGAAAGTTAATATCATATAATTGATCTTCTGAATATTTCTCAGATCGTAGTTGTGTAAACCACATTATAAAACTTGAACAAAAGTAGTGCCACAGTATTATTGAACACTTGTTTGTCAACGAGTGACAAGTCAACGTTAAATAGTTGTATTTTAAAAAGTTTATTTTGTATCGTATTTGCAGAAGACACATACTTAAATGTTTCCTGTCATTCGATAAAATACAAAGTGTTTTAATCTGCAATAAATAATAAGTTAACGTTAAATAGTTACATTTTATTAAGTATATTCTGCATCATATGGTTACTAATAGATTATCGAATATTCGTTAAAAAGATAACTTTAATCGCAATTAAAAACTATTTTCGTGTGAGGTTTGATTAATTGTTTAATATAAAGATTTTAAAGTAACATCGTGTAATTGCATTAGAAAATTAACATTACGTGATCATTTCATAATATCTTGGGATAAAAAACGTCAAATTTATTAATATGAACATTAAAATATGCAGTCGCTTCTAATCTTCAAATCGTTAAGTAATTCACATTAATAATTATATAAATAGGATTTACAGTTCTTATATTATTATTACCATTATTTATACTCTAAAGGTAATATGTGTGATTATATAGGATGGAAATACATAGCGTTAGACAGTGCTTTAACAGATCTTTGAAATTACTTTCGACGTTAAATAGTCGATGTTGAATTAAAGATTTATAATAATGCATCAATTAATATTTTTATATTATCGTGTGGAATTTCTATTTATATAATATTTAAATATTTATTAAATATTTAAATATTAAATAAACAGATAGAGATAATCAATCAATCAAAAAAAAAAATACGTTAAATAGTTATTTTGAAATGTTTATATTACAAATTAAGAAAACAAAAGTGATTGTTGATTGCATTATTGATAATCCTGTAATTTAAAATTAAATTCTGTTACTCAGTGTTTAGAGCATTTAATTTGTCTTAATATAATAGTCCAGAAGTGAAAATTTCATTCTATAATAACAGTATATAATACCGACGTTAAATAGTCGCTCCCATTAAATTTCAAGATTAAAAAAATGCGACAAACCTAACGTGAGTATTCAGCTATCATAGTCTAAGTAATTTCTGACTTTGAATTATCGAAAACTTATTCAACCTCATATTTAAAAGATTTTTCGCATTGAGTACAATAGATTTTAATAAATCTTAAATCAAATTATATTATATTTGTAGTAATTACTATGATGTAGTAATCTTGTAATTCAAATGTCATTTCAAAGTAACATTTGAATATCGACGTTAAATAGTCGTTTATAAAAATTTCAAGACTAAAACGAATAAAAATATGACAAACTATTATAGTTTAAGTTATTTTTAACTCACAAATAGCTAAAAGTAATTAAAATTCATAATTAAATTCTTTGCGTTTGTATCATGTTATTATTAGTATTATTTTATGCACATGCGCATGATTCAATCAAACTATGATTTAAAATAATGCATATTTTCGACGTTAAATAGTCGATACATAATGTAAAAGCTGATTATTTGTCCATGTTCATTGTATAAGATTATTCTGAATTGAAAATATTTCAGTAATGCGAATTCATAATTCTATCGGTATCATATTAAAATCATTATTATTATTTTGATTTTCTGTTGTACGCTTTTATTAATCAAATTTCGACGATAAATAGTTGGAATATAAATATTGTAATATATGATACGAACTTGTAATCGTAATATTCCGTAATTCGATGTTAAATAATCGATTATCAAGATAAAATATCATTGATCGTTATTTAAAATTTTATTGAAAAGTGATGTATATTTTTAGACGTGTATTTAAAATACTCGGAGCGCGACGTTAAATAGTCGATTCGAAGTAAAAATGAAGATTTACAAAATCACACTTACTATGAATTCAATCAAAAGGAAATTTATTATATGATAAAGAGAAAGATCGTTAAAAATATCAAGCAAATCATTACATTGTTGGTATCATTATTAGTGCTAAATGAAATTTCGATTATGTATGGATCTATAAGAAAATAAGTAAGAATTTTTCGAAACGATCACTACATACACGATACACTATAACGATTTATTCAATATTCGACGTTAAATAGTCGATCATTAAATTCAAGTGTCATCGATAATAATTTAAATTTCTAAATATTATTCATCAAATATAGTTTATTTTTTATAATATTCTCTTATTTTGTCTTTGCATAAGCATGTTCATTACTGGAAAATTTTTTAAACGCTTCAAGCGCGACGGTGAATAGTCGATTTGAAGTTAAAAAATGACAAAGAAAGACAAAATTTCAATTACATTGAATGTACTAGAAAGGAAGTTTATTTTATGACAAATTTACATCGTTAAAAATGTCAAATAAATAATAGTAATAAGTCAACGATAAATAGTTGCATTTTATACAACAGATATTTTACATCGTATTCGCTTTAGATAAATCTTTAGATGTTCGTCAAAATCGTAAGTCAAATTACAAGGTAACTTTTTGCAATGAATAATAAGTCAACGATAAATAGTTGCATTTTTGCAAAAAATTCATAACTGATGTTCTACAGATTTCTTACATTGTTCGTGCGTAAACCACATTATAAACGTGAACGACAATATTTGCAACAGTATTGTTCAATACTTGTTTGTCAGCAAGCCATAAGTCAACATTAAATAGTTGTACTTTACAAAATATATTTAACATGGTGTCAGCTTTAGACACACATTTATATGTTCAATATTTGTGATTGATTGAAATACAAAGTATATAATTTGTAATCAACAATAAATCAACGTTAAATATTTGTAATTTATTAGGTATATCTTATATCAAATAGTTACTTAATTATTTGTCGAATATTCTTTAAAGATTACTTAAAATACAATTTAAAAACTAGTTTTGTGTGAGGTTTGATAAATTGTTTGATGTGTTGATAAGAACGTGTACATTGCAATGTACAAGTTTTTTCTGATCTTGAAATCGTTAAGTAATTCACATTAATAATTATATTAATAGGATTTACGACTCTGATATTATTATTATCATTATTTCTACTCTAAAGGTAATAAATGATCAAGCAGGGTAGAATGACATATGTTAGACAGTGCTTTAATAGATCTTTAAAATTACTTTCGACGTTAAATAGTCGACGTAAAATTAAAAATTTATAATTATGCATTAATTGATATCTTTATGTTAACATGTGGTATTTTTATTTATATAGTATCTAAATATTCATTAAATATTTAAGTATCAAATAAACAGTTAAGGGTAATGAAGCAATCAAAATGACGTTAAATAGTTATTTTTAAATGTTTATATTGCGAATGAAGGAAACAAAAGAATTGGTTGATTGTATTATTTGATAGTTGTGTAATTTAAAAGTAAATTCTATTTTCTTTCATTATTTCACTCTTAAAGCATTTAACTGTCTTAATATAATAGTCTAAAAGTAAAAGTGTTATTCTGCAATAATAGTATATAATATCGACGTTAAATAATCACTTCTGTTAAATTCCAAGATTAAAGAAATACGACAAACCTAACATGAGTAATTAGCTATCATAGTCTAAGTGATTTCTGACTTTGAAATATCGAAAACTCATTCAACCTCATATTTAAAAGATTTTTCGCATAGAGTGCTATAATTTTTTAATAAATCTTAAATCAAACAATACTGTAAATAGTAATCTTGCAATTCAAATGTCATTTCAATGTAACATTTAAATATCGACGTTAAATAGTCGTTTATAGAAATTTCAAGACGAAAGAAATATAAATATGATAAACTATCATAGTTTAAGTAATTTTTAGCTCACAAATAGCTAAAAGTAATTGCAATTTATAATACGCATTTTTTGCAGAAAATTAATATTGCATGATTGATTTTCTGAAGATTTCTTACATCGTACTTGCGTAAACCACGTTATACAACGTGAACATATGAGTGTTTGTCAAAAAGTAACAAGTTAACGTTAAATAGTTGCGTTCACAAAGCATATTTTACATCGTACTAGCTTAAGATACATACTTAATAGTTTATAATAATATACAGTAGTCTAATTATTAGATAACTAATTGCAATACATAGTAAGTCGACGTTAAATAGTTGCATTTTACAAAGTATATTTTACATCGTATTAGCTTTAGACCCATATTTAGATGTTTTGCTTTTATGATTCATTGAAATAAAAGTATTTTGATTTGCAATCAATAATCTACAAATGTCATTCTAAAGTAATCTTTGCAAATCGACGTTAAATAGTCGTTCATAGAAATTCCAAGACTAAAGAATTACTTGAGAATAGTTCAGAATATCGGTATCATGTTAAGATAATAATTATTATTAGGGTTATATCGAGTATATACGTTTTAGATAATGTATCGAATAAAGTTTCGACGTTAAATAGTCGGCAAATAAAATGAGAATTAAATATCAATATTCTTAAATACTATATAGATACGAACTTGTGATTGTAACTATTCGTAATTTGACATGCTTGAAGATCGACGCTAAATAGTCGACGTTCAACTTGAAATGAAAATAAAATTTATTGTAATATTTTTAATACAAAGAAATTCGAGATTTATCATTTTATTTACTCCAATGAGCTAAATGAAATATTAATTTTGCATTGAACCAAGTGGTTATTAAAGTGTTTCGTTTATAATTTGATTCTAAGTTTACTAATATGGCAGCGTAATAAAAATTATTATGTAAATGTATATTTAACGTATGCATCAATGTGTTTATCTGCGACGAAATTTCCTGTATTTATGATAAAAGTTTAATAAAAATTAAAAATGAATCAATAATAAAAATGTTATTTTATTCTTTATTTACCCAAAAAACATCTATTTTATAGAAAGTTATTAGAAGTTTAATTGCATTTAGAAAACTCTTTTTTTCTATGGAAAAAAATGATTTTTAGTATGATTATAGTGACATTTGGTTATTGAGATAGTTGTTAACTCCTTTTATCATTACACAAATTTTATAACGTATATTAGGAAGAAATAGTATACATTAAGTATTCAAACAAAATTTAATATTCTCTGAAGAATAAAAATGCTTAAAATAATTTTATCAATTTTTCATATTCTGTTTATTTTTTCAATATTAAAAACGATTTTGTATCATAAACAAAAATATAAATTTTAATTAAAAAAAGAATGAGTCAAGCGAGGAAATTTATGTAAAATTCAAATAACATTAACCTTCAAGCTTTAATTCCTGAGATAAATGTCTAACGTAAAAACGTAACACATAGATTTAAATATTTTAAAAAATAAATCTTTTTAGGACATTTCATTCTGTGTATTGTTGATTTGGAATTATTTGCTTCATACTTTTTCTTAAATTTTGATAAAAAATCTTGCTTTGTACACTAAATTTATGACAAAATATTATAATATTGTAACTGCTAGTCATCCTAAAATTTTAACTATTTATTTACAACATTATAGTAAAGTTGTAAAACAAATTTGGAAGTGCATTTTAAACATTATTTGTATGATTTATAAGAAGTCAGTAACTACTTCAAACAACGTAAGAAAAATTTAAAACTTTAGTCAATTTGAACTTAAATTTTTTTATATTTATTTGTCAATATTTTTCACATTTATATTCACATCATCTAAAATCATTCGAATTAATAATAATTATATACACTAAATAAAAATTCAAATTATTATTTCATCGCATATAAAAAAAAAATCGTAACCGCATATAACCCTCATATGTTGCTCTTTTAATACAAGTAGCATTATTTTTCAAGCTTTCACGAGAGAAACGTTTCCCAGCTTGTATATATAACTATTCCTTGTTAGAGCTATATAGAAAAGGTGACGATATTGGCTTGGTCTCTCTTTTCAACGAGACTCTTGAGACAGCTTTCACCGAAAAAAGAAAAGAAATTGGCACGATAAATCGGGGGAGAGCTGAACGCTAGAAACTGTTTATTTGCTCTGAAGGACTTGCGTGAACCCATACTTAATCAATACTGTATAGAAAGTAGATGCTCAAGTTATTTAGCTTTTTTATTCGTCTTTCGTAACGAATAAAGTAACATTTTTTATTATTTTAAGTTGAGGTTTGAATGCGCATTCTTGAACGTGTTTTTATCAATTATAGATTTGTTTTTTATTGTTTATTGAATAGCTTATAAGTAAAATATAAATCAATTTTAAAACTAATTACTTAATTATTCTTTAAAACAAATTTATAGAAAAAAAAATTTGTACTATTATTATCTTGCAAATTTAATTCAATATAACTATTAATTTACATGGAAAGTCACAGTTATTAATAAACTTATCTAAACTATGCGTCAATAAATTAAAATTTTTAAAGTACCTTACATCATTTTTCTGAGGATAATCATTTAATGTTTCATTTTTATAAACAGTATAGTAATATATCCTTTTTTTCATATTACTAAATTTTGATTAATTTTTATTTATCTTCTATCGTTTTAAAGCCAATGTTCTTTTTAGATTGATTAATAACATGAAAAAATAAAATTTCATTTATAAATTGAAAAGAAAAAAATTTTTAGAAAAAAGACATTAAGAAGATGAATTATTTTTAGGCCTACAAGCTGCGCAGCAAAATGAACTTAAGCGTAACATTGTTTTTTTTTCTATATATCTTCTATTTACCCTTATGATAAATTTCAAATGACTTTCTTATTTTATGTTGCGTAAGATCATTATTTATAAACGATGCAATTGATTATTTTTTTAATATATAATCGATTTATACAACCATTTAAAAGCGTATACGAAAAAGCATTTTTAAATCTACAATATTGTGAAATGTTATCTTTAGAATAGCATGATCGTACGAATTTTAGCTTTTAGTTCCGCCTTAAAACATAAAAGTTATATCTTCGAATAAACACTCTTTTCTTCAAATCAAAATTATCTCTTAAAATTTTTTTCTTCGCGATTTTATTGTTACTTAAATACTACATGATTTTGCTAAATTGATTTTCAAAAAATTTTACAAGCAATAAAGCTTATAATAAATGACGTTTCCCAAAAGGTTCATATGATCCCTCCTACAACTATGGTACAAAAATAAAAATCTTCGAACTTTATTAGAACGTCATTTATAAATAGGATTTTTCGAATGGGGAAGGAGGAAAAAACTGACCATATAACGTAGGGATATAAACTTATCGCAATAAATTCTCCAGAAGTAGAGCACACACATACATACTCTTATTAGAAAAGAAATTCATACATAGTATTATATTTTGTACAATTTAGATTTAACGTAAAAAAATTTTTCTCTGAATCTTCATGTCTTTATTTCATTTGATTGTCCCTGAATTTGATTAATTAACATATCTCGTTTACGTTAAAAAGGTAAGTTCAATAAAAGCGATATCTTTATGATGAAAAAATTTTTAGTGGGATGAACATAATTTCAAGAAAAATAATATAACGTGAATCTGAGATGTTTAATTTATATAATGTTTCTCATTATATAAAATTAATATCACGAAAGACAGTGTGTCAACAGTAGGTAAAGAAGATGATGATAATAATGTATGATTTGGGAAACAATGTAAATATTTGTGAATAAGGGGATTAAACGTTCCGATTAAAAAAAATTATGAATTGAGATCTCAGTGGCTTAGTCGGTAGAGCGATGGATTCATAAACTCGAGGACTCGAGTTCAAATCCCGCTCTTGGCTGCCGATTGATACAAGCACCACTGTATACGATACATGTGCTTTGTTCACAAACACATTGAAATCCTCCATCGCTAATTAGCATCGTAATAATAGCATAAATACAGCGACGTTAAATAAAAACAAAAAATTTAAATTATTTAATGGAGAAGGATTGTTTTTATTTTTTATTACATTGATTAATTATTTAAGATTTATTACTTTAGAATATTAAATTTAATTTAGATACTGAATAAAGTTACACAGATGATAATTCATAAAAATTTTTGCTCTAAAAATTACATTTATTTGACAAATTTTGGTTGTATCCTTGGTAGAAATGTGAACATAAAAAATATTGTATATAAAAATTTAAGACTATTAGTAATAATAATGCCAAAGAAATCGCCATGAAATGTTTAAAAAAGCGTTTCCATTTCTACTGGTCACAAAATGGTAAAAAAAACTTTTCAATTTCCATCAGGGATAAAGATTAAAAAAAAAAAAATTTAATTTTGGGAAAAAGTAAGTGATTTCACATGGTAAAAATATTTATTATCATTTCTTGCGGAATTTAAAATTTTAAATATATTTGTACAACTTTGTACAACTTATTTCGAAGGACTTTTTATTTTTTCCTATAATCCTTTCTCTAATATTTTTTTGCCAAGTTATGGTCGATTGGGCTTTGATTGCTTCGATAAACATTGTAGATAAAATAGTTATTTTTTCACGAACGTCAAGAAAACAACTAAGTTTTATTGACAATAATTTTGAGAAAAATAAAACCGTGAAAAAAATTTTTTCTAACAAAATTTAATTTTATTTTCAATAAGTTTTGGAATTTTCTTAGACCCATTTTTGGTAAATAAGAGTAATTAAAATTCAAAATTTTTTTTAAAGTAAATTCATTGAAAACTGCGAACAAATTTCTTTAATAAATAAAATGTAGTTTCTAAAAGTTTTCAAAATTTACAAAACTTTTACTTGGATAATTTTCTTTCAAATTCTTTATTTTAAATTTCCGTACCATAAAAATCGATTAATTAATTGCAATTTTTCTGGACGAGTGAAAATTTAAAAAAGAGAATTTATAAATAAATATACAATACTTGAGAAAGAAAATAAAATTGAAATCTATATATATCAAACATTACTAAACATAATAAAACTAGTTACTTCAAAGCAAAATGGTCACAAAAAATTTCATAATATAGGGAATGAGAAAAATGCATTTGAAAGAAACGGTCTTAAAAAAAGAAAAAAAAGAAATAAAAATAGAGATCTGAGCAACACAAGATGTAAAGACAAAGAAACAAAAAATAAGAAATAAGAAATACGTGAATGGGTTTCTAAAATACTTGAGAAATTTTCTCCATTATAACTCAATTTTACCAATTTCGACTGAATACAATCTACTTTCTCGTAAGTCAAAAGGTTTAATTGAATTTGAAATCCTGCATTTAAATTAATTCAAATCTTCAATTCAAATGTATGTTGCATAATAATAAATTAAACAAAACATTTAGATGAAATTTAACAATGTTTCTGTAATAAGTTATCAATAAATAAAATGACGTTAGTTGTAAGATTTATGGATGTACAGTTTATGTTTGTACTATTTTTTATCACAAATAATGAATACATTTTTTTAAATCTTTATTAAGGTAAACGTTAAAGTAATTCTGTAGATAATAAGGGTAGAAATACAAATACTTAACTTTATCAATAAAAAATATATAAATAATTATCAATTTTATATAAAATAATATAAATAATAATCAATTTTGTATAAAATAATATAAATAATATTAAATATGTTCAAAATTTATTTTGATTTTTTTAATAAAAACGGTATTACTGTTTTGAGCGAAACATTTATAACAATCATTTTTAAATTTTCATTTAATTTTAATGAAACGAAGCTTATTTTCTTTCTTGAACAACGTCGCTGAGATGTACTGTAAGAAATTTTGCAATAACTTTTATGCAAAACTTGGTAAACATTATTGTTTTTAAAACTTATAAAGTATAATAAGACACAAATAAGGTCTAAAAATGAGATTTTCAATAAAACAATTACATTTTCTGAGCTTTACATAAAAGTTATTGCAAAGTTTTCTCACAGTAGATCTCAATGAAATATTGTCCAAGGAAGAAAATCAGCTTAAGTTTGTTAAAATTGCATGAAAATAAAAAAGTAAATGTGATAATTTATGAATATTTTGTTTCCTTCAACAATACCATTATTTATAAATGAAACTCATTTTTTAATTATTCATATTATTTCATTTATTACTTACAAAATTGTTACTATCTATACTTTTTCTTTTAAATTCACAAAAAAGTATAATAAATCACAATTGTTAAATAACATTTATATTTGTCATACTCAACAATTTCAGTGTCAAAGCCAAAGAGAAAAAAAAAGATTACAAAAAAAAAACGTATTACTCGACCTCAATGAATGGGAAAAATTTTCTCCTTCAACGATTCAACGCTTGAAAAGAATCGAGCTTTATAAAAATGGGTCGTAGCAGTGAGCGCGCATGTTTTGCCGTTAAGCGATAATCAAGGACATACGAAGTGAAAATGCTCTCCGAGCCGATGAATCGCACTTTTATCTTCATCTCTTTTTCATACTGTATTTTCAACTTTCTTTCTCTTTTTTTTTGTTTTTTTTCCTATTCCATGAAAACGCATTCATGACTTCGATAACAGATGTAGCGGAAGGAAAACTTTTTGCTTGTCTCATTTTTTTAGGAAGGAAGAAAAGAGAAGGAATTAATCTGGGTGTTTCTTTCGTTGCTCTTATATTTCTATTACCTGCTAAGAAGAAAAAAAATATAAGAGTTTTAGGGCCGCACGCTTGGATAATAGTTTTAGTTCTTACCGTTTTAAACTTCTCACTAAAGAAAGGAAGAAATTTTCTCTCTTTCTTTATTTTTTTTTTTCAAGTTTCAAAGTAAGAGAGCTTTTTTTTATCGGGTGGGTGTCGACGAGAAACAGAAAAGAGAATATATACGATGTGTGAAATCGTGCTAGATTACTGAAACAATCGCGCTGAAAGATTGTTTTAGCACTTTGTGTTACTTAGTTTTTTGATATACGATATCGTTTACTTTTTTATGGAAGTATTTTGGAATAAGATTTATTGTAAATATATTTAATGCTTTTCCGGGTAATATTTAACAAAGCTAAATTATAATTGAAATTATCGTTTAGGGATGCATTTTTTAAAATATAACATTTATTTTATGTAAATTAAATACTGGATAGTTAATTAGTATTTTTAAAAGTAAATCCTTTTTTCTCCTAATATTTACGCAAAATTATTTTGATTTTTTTGTATGATAATTTTTTTTTAAATACATTTATTTTTAAATTAAAAAACTTTGGTGATAATAGTTTTAAAACCACTTTCTCATCTTATATTTATAAAAGTTGCAATTGAAATTTTAAATAACATTTAAGATAGTATCGAATTAACTTATCAATAATTTTATTTTCAATCAAATATTTCATTAAAAAAAATCTTGTGTTATTTATTTATTAATTTTTCTCAACAGGGCAAGCCCCATAAATACCTGGACTTTACACATCAAATGTACATATAAGACAACACAATATTTCAATTAAATATTTATAAAAAATAAATAAAAAATGTTTTATCACAAAATAATATTAAAATAATCATCACTTTCTATAGACCCCTAAATTTCAAATAAAATAATACTGTTATTCCAAAAAAAAGAAAACCATCTCATTACAGTACATTTCAACAAATACGAAAACCTTTTCTTTTCTTCATCCATCGTTTTTTTTTATTCGTTTTTGACTTCTACAGGCTTGAGCACTTTGCCCTCACTTGAATCCGAAGGTCTCTTATCTCTCCTTTATTTTTTTCTTTCTTTCCTACTCAAACTTTCCTTTACAGGCTTTGCTTTTTGGGATATAGCTTCAAGTACGGTCCGAGGATAGCTAAAGGGCGCAAGGCCATCAATTGAATTCAGAATCAGACGAAAATTCTTTTCTATATTTGTACATATATATACATAAAGAAGTATGTGAAAGAGCTTTTTGTTCTGACATTTTTTCCAATCTTATTTGCATGTTTTGACCAAAGTTTTATTTATTGCAATTGGTAAGGAAAGCTTTGTTCGCAAAAAAAGGCATATATACAGATTAAGATATTTAAGTGAATTGACGACACTGATTTTATAGTAAAAATATAGAAAAAAATTAGAAAAATTAATATTTTATTTCCGAATCACTTAAAATTAGAATAAATGAAATAACGATTTATAGAGGAAGTATAAATTTATACATTCAACACAAAATAAAATAATTTTGTAGCATTTCTAATCATGATAAATGTTATGAAAACATTAAACTTTGTTCATTATAAAATTGAACGAGAAGAAAGCTCTTTTTTTTCTCATCAACTTTATTTGATATTGAAAGAGTACATAGATTTCACACTTCAAAAATTAAAACAGAACTTTTTTTGACATTCCTATTTTTAAGTATTGCGCAAGTTTCTCAAACTTTTCTCATTTTTAAAAAGATACTGACCTACATTCTCGAAATGTTTACTTCGATTTTGAGATAAAGTTTGAAACTTTGAAAATTTTTTTAAAATTCATGTTTGTATTTTGTCGTGTAATTTTTCTTGTAAATATTATTATAATTCATAAAATAATGTGCTAAAGTATTACCTACTAACCAAACAAAATTTTCTTACTTTATCATTCTTGATCTGTAAATGTAAATTATTGTCAATAAATTATTTTTTTAATATACGAACATAAATTTCAATCTTATTAAACTATTCCAAAAAAAATTTTTTTATTTCATAAAACAAATAATAATTTAAATAAATGTAATAAAAATATCAGTTCCATACATTAAGATTTTCATATATTGCATACAGTTTCGCTATTTAAAATTAAAATTATAATCTCAAACTAATCTGCATGCTACTTAAATTCTATTTACATAAAGCTTCAACAATACACTTCATAGATTTGTTTAAGCAGCATGAATGAAACGGTTGAATATAATAATAAACTTAATAATTAAATTACCATAATAAAAAAAATATTTTATTCAAGATTAGTTATTTCAAGAATTTTCAGCGCTACCTTGTTTAATTTCAACTCAAGCCGTTTCCATGTATGTCCTAATAAAACAAAGCATGCATACGAGCATTTATTTCCATTTCAATTTTCGGCGACTTCCACATTAACGCGGAACAAGAGAAACATTAAGGAAAATATACGAATAGTTAAGTAAATATTAAAAGGGAAAAAGGGAGAGCATGTAAGAGATGAAAAGAGGAATAATGCAAAAGGATAACTGAAATGAATTTGTATGTATAAAGGGTGATAATGTAAAGAGACAATAAGAAATAACGTGACACAAAAAAAAGATACAATTTAAAATGTTTTAAAGAGAAAGCTGGGAAAATAAAAGGGAATAAGAAAAAGTGTAATGAAGAAAAGTCGTTGTTAGTGTAATCTTGCCGTAATTAACTCTTAAGTCCATTTACTTTTTTTCACTAGGACATATGCGAATGTCACGTTAAGAAGTGAAAAAAAGGGTTCGCGTATAAGGAGGTTGGATCATTTGTTGAAATTTGCTCTGCCTTTTTTTTTGTTTTTTAGCTTTTATTCTCCTTTCCTTTCTTTAAATTTTGAAATTCAATTTACACATAAACATCCCGAATAAAAATTAATGTGACATAATGAATAAAATTGTTATTTAGATTTATATTTGCCTGCATTAGATAAAAATGTAAATTAACGATATCTTTAATAACGTTAAAAATCAAACCTTTAAAAATATGTCAGAAAATCTCATTGAAAAATGGGTGAAAAACTTATTATATCTTGAAATTGGTGAAAAATGTAGAAGATTTAATCAATTTTTGAATGTATTGACGAGAAAATTAGGTCAACATTTCTTTCTCAAAAGTAAAATATTAACTAAAATATTTTTTTTTTCATTTTAAATTCAGCTAATTAGTTTTCATGAAACTTTTATAAAATTTTTTAGTTAATATAAATTTTGAATGAATACCACTGAATTCGAGTATGAAAAATAATTGTCGCTTTTTATATATTTTTTAATAATAAAAAAAAGTTATTTCGTCTATTCACCATTATTTTCCATTAAATAGTGTATTATCAAGCCTAGAATCATCTACGTGAAACTGAAATTTCAACTGCCTTGTGATTTCTGTTTTATAACAAAATTAATGGAATACGTATTTCAAGGTTTATTCCAATGAACCTTTATTCCTGAGATATTCACGTGTTATTGTTATTGATTTTGCACTGTAAAATGTACCAGCATATATACGGGAAAGCCATACATTTATAGTTATACATTGTGTACATAAAGATAGGCGAATATCTCAAAAGTAAAACCTATTAGAATAAACTTTAATATACAAGCACCATTATTTTGGTCAAATAATTTTCATATACTATAAAGTAGTTGAGATCCGAGATCTACAAGGTTGGTATTTTCTTGTGAGAAATGATATTGAAAACTGTATTATGAATTATTTTAAATTCGACTGAAATAATTTCATTTTTCATTTTGATATCACCAAAAATTAATCGTAATAAGACTTTTTTTAATAAATTGACAATACTATTTTCTACAAAAATTTTTGCATTATTAAAAAAAAGATACATTAAAATATTTTCACTTATTTATACAGGTCTTTTTCATTATAAATTAATATTTGAGATTTTAATTTATAAAATATTTTTATTTTAAATTATTTTTATTGCACATTCAAAATGACACAAAATATTTTAAATGAAAGTGATAAAACATGAAAAAGAAAAATTTTGTATACGTGTAAGTTTTGATACTAAAACATTTGAATATATGAATGTGATTAATTAAGCTTTTATCGGAAAGAATATAAGCAAGAATTTCATTATTCTATTTTTCTCTCTTCAGAAACTTCAGATGAAAATTCGTAAAATTGTTGATGCTTATTAAAAATTACTTCAATTTATTTTTGAATTGATGTCAAAATGACATTTTTGCTTTTTTTTATATGATGCCCAAAATATATTTGAAACTCAAGCATTTTTCGAGAAAATTTTTTCTACGATTATTATTCTATAATTTTTAAGTATATTTGATTTATCGAAAAGTTCTTGGATGAAATGACATTTTATTTTATTCAACTTTCCACTGTCTTTGTCAAATGGACACATGCAAAATCAGCTGAAATAGCTAATAAAATTAAAAAAACTAAAGGAAAAAAGTTTTTATTGAACGAAATACGTTCAGATCAAAACGTTTTTTGACAAAATCAAATTTTATTCATACAGTTGTAAAAATGTACTTACATATATAAAATTATAATTTAAGATGGAAAATTAAATATTAATAATTAATTTTTCTGTATTAGCTATTAATTCAATTTATTTAAACATTCAACAACGCTATTTATATTGGCCAATCAGCTACTGTCCTTTGTACAAACGTATTTACCCGATGAAAAAAAAAGTAAGAAATCTTAAATATAGTGTTTCTGCAAGTAATGCTATCGTTTCAATTACATTCAACCAATAGAGTCAAAGTTCTAATAAAAAAACTCATTAATTCTTTAAAAATCCTTCAGATAAGAATTTTTTTAAAGCTTTTTTTTTCATCTTTCGTTCAAGCAATTTTTAAGTCGACGAATGGTACGCAAGTGGTGATGATATACCGTTAACTTACTGACACAATTAAGGTTCTCTCGAGTGGAAAATTATTTCTTGGAAAGAGAGAAGTAAAAAAGCTTACTTGGCAATTTTTACTTTTACTTTAAGTTAGACTTCACAAATGATTTATCAAATCAATATTTAATTGTTATTAATTTGAAAAATTACAAAGCTTTTATTTTTATTATAAGATATGGCTAAATGTTTTATTAAGATTTGGTTTATAAAATTTTTTTTATAGACTAGCTACATTTAAAAAAATAAATTTTTAAAAAACAAATATAGAATGCTTTTTTCGCTTATGCGGTATTAGAAGTGTCAGATTAATTAAATGAATGTGTTTCAGAAAAATATTTATATTCTGATATTTTCAAAATAGAAATTTCTGTGCGAACACTGATTTCACTTATCTTTCTTCAAATCTATTTTTATTCAAAGATTTTTCTTTTTCTTGCTAGCTTTCTCCTTTTTTTGTTCATTTGCTGGCGTTTCTTTAGCCAAAACGTTGCTCCAAGCTTGTGTTAAAGGCTCGTTGATGCGCTACCTTGAACATTCCGATACCAAGTATCTTTTTTACAATGCAACGATATTCCAAAATCACAGCACACATAATTTGGCAACGTCACAACTTGTTGCTCTATATTCCAAAATTTCTTATTCCTTTTACCGTCTATTTGTTAGAAATATTAAAAAATATAGTTTCTTCATCTGATGACATGTTAAAAATAGAATAGTGAGATAATTTAACGCTCATATTACTTTAAAAACTTTTTGTTAACTATTTTAAGTTTATTGAGAATATTTGTAATGTAATGAAAATAAAAATTTATATGAAAATCACTAAAATATATATTTTAGATTAAAAATATAAGTTATTTTTAAATTTTATTTAAAACTAAAAAATAAACCACGCCATCTACCTCATCTATAAAATCAAATTTTTTTTTTTTTTTATTTAACGTCGCTATATTTATGCTACCTTTTCGATGCTGATTAGCGACGGAGATCTTCAGTGAGTTAGTAAACAAAGCACATGTAACGTACAGTGGTGCTTGCATGAATCGGCTGAGAGCGGGATTCGAACTCGGATCCTCGAGATTATGAATCCACCATTCTACCGAATGAGCCACCGACGACCTCTTACTTTCGAGAAATTTTAATCAATTACTAAATTAACGTATAAATATATTTACATTAGTACATAAATTAATTTTTTCAAAAAAATTTTATAATTAAAAAATTATTTACTACATTCCGAATATTTAAAAATGCATTAATTAGTAAAATATTGGAAAAAATCTATTAAATTAATAACCCTTAAAACTCTACCAATTTTTCACGTATAGTACAAATTGTTATAAAACAAATTAATTGCTATTTGCAATATTGCTCAAATTTAGTCAACATGTAAATAACAAACAATTACATGTGTTGAAACGGTGAATGTTAAATGAACAGTAGTCGAAATTAAACTGGGTCACTTTACTAATTAAAAACAATTATTGGCACTAGGTAAACGTAAAAAAAACAAACAAAAAATACAAAAAAACAAATAGCCCACCCAAAAAGAGAAGCATTTTGTATTGCTTTTTACTATAAAGTTCAATTGAGAAAGAGGGTATTGTTGCATGTCCAACGAATTTCGATGACGAATTAACGAAAGGATTTACCGGAGAAGTATTTTCGTTATTCGAATCTCTAAATTGGAATTCGCTTGTTTTTGTTTTTCAAATGGAATGGCAATAAGTATTTATCATCGAAATTTGATTCGAATTCAAACGTTCGTTAAATATACATTTGATATATTTAATAGGTAAATTGATAATCGGCTTATTAAGTCGGTATATAAAAAATTTAGTCTAATAATCAATGAAAGCGCGTAGTTATTATGCTTCAAGTTTATTTTTAAAATATAATTGAAATTTTCAAACTCTAACTGATGAGAAAAAAGATTAAATTGATACTGTACGTATAAAGAAAAAAAGCAGTTATTATTTTATACAATAGACTTATGGTTTATGTTATTCAATCAATTTTAACTTCAATTTTCTTAACCATTACAAAGGTTGGTTCAATCTAGTTTAATTAAATTCTTGAAAATTTTTGTTAAAATTTACATTCTAGGAATAATAAATTAAATTTTGTTCAACGATGTAAATAATTATTAATGATTTACGCTTGATTTGAAATTTATTGAAAATTCTTGAATTTTAATAAAACTCTTGCTATTTGATGTTTTTTAAATATAAAATTTAATGAAGATTAAAAAATGTATTTATTGGAAAAAGTTAATTAAGAATCGATACTTTTAAATACAATTTTTGCTTGCTGCTTCGAAAGAATTAAGAAACAAGTTAAAACTCTTATTCTTCATTTTCTATAGATTCTGTAAAGAAATTTCTTTGATGAAACTTTTTTATGTTTGAAATTGGTGTTTAATTAAATTAATTTTTTCACTAAGCGATACGATATTAAAATTATGAAAATTCAATAATTTTTATCATTTTATCAATAAATAAAATGATATTATATATAATCAATATAAATAATTTGTCTAGGCATGATTTTACTCTTAGATCTTTAGCTGCCTTAGCAAAGATTTTTATTTGAAGTTACTGGTGGTTACTGGTTGGTTGCCAAAGAGTTAAAATAATAATTTCTCATTGGAAATGCAATTAATTACGGTGAAAAATAATTTCTTTGAAAGTAATTTTAAAATAAAAAAAACACAAAAAAAAGTAACATTGAAACAAAACCTCGTTATTTTTCGATTTGACATAGTGTAAAATTTTGGTTGTAACTCAACTAAATGTCAAATTGAAAAAAAAACAATACCAATATTTCATGACTAAATTTTTCACTAACTATACCAATATAAACGATGATCCAGAAAACCTAAAAACTTTCATTTTCGGTAAATGTTTCCATACCTATAAAATATTTAATTCACTTATACTGAAAAAAGAACGAGTAAAAAACAAAATTTTGAATTGAAATTGAATTTTCAAAAATTCATTGATACACACAAGCATGTATCTACATTTACGTAAAAATGTGAAAATTAATTGAAACATGTAATATTGAAACTAATATTGAAATTGGAATTTTAAAAATTTATTTACATAGATACACATTTATACGTACGTAAAAATATAAAAATTACTGAAAATTTATGATATTGAAACTAATGTCACAACATAACTTTTTTTTTAAAAGAGAATAAAAATGAATGTACTGTGAAATAAAACTGTCAGCGCGTAACAGTTACACGCAAAGAAATGCTTCTTACTTTAATGCTTAAATTAGTTTCTCTTTCCTATAGAACTTCCCTACAGAACTTTAACAGGAAAATGAAGGATTTTTCATTTGATTGTCTATTTATCTTTATAAAAAAATACTTCAAATACTAAAAAGTCTGGGCTGAAAATTTCTGCTTTTGACGTTTGTTGCAATGCATTCCGCAAAATTTATGAAATGTAGGTTAATATCTTTTTGTGAAAACCTTTGATAATCGTTGAGTGTAACATATGGTTTATTATGTTTGAGACACAATTGATGTTAAAATTATATTTGTTTCTGGTTTCACTTTCATAATTTTAATAATTAATTCGTTTGCAATATAGCCAATTGAAATGCATTTAATTTTAATTATTTAGTCTCAGTAAGTTGACAGGTAGCTTAATTAGAATTATTTGTATATTGAGCACTGATATCATTAATTTTTTTGTATATTATATAGTAGATGACCGATTTAGGAACTATAGGATAATCATTTTGCAAGAATACAGTTCAAAAAATGTATCCCCACTCTTATATCTCTCAAATTTGATTTCTGATATTCGATATAGGGGCTGCTCGATTTTATACCACAAATCGACGTTTGACATTTGTATTTCTTTATATTCACATATAAATACTATTTATTTGTGATTATATTTTAAATATAATAAATTTTTTAATATATTTATCTTGTTAAACCATATACTTATCTTATTAAACTATCTGCATATATACTGGATTTTCTACATTTTTCATAATTCATATCTCCCTTGCTTATCCTAATTAATAATAATTTATTACAATTTTATAATTATGGTTCAATATTCCTATATTTATATTTTTATGTTTTTGTTTTCATATTAACATGCATATTTTGTAAAAACGTAGTACTTCAATCTGCGTTGTAAAGTGGGATGTGCATCCGCACGCTCAGAGATGGCAGATACGGTATTGCCGGTATGCGTTAATGCGAAAACAGCTAAACAAATTTAATAATATTTTTCAATATCAACGTAGACAAACTTCCTGCTGAGTATAAGAAAAAGTTTTATATTGTTCGTAGAAAAAAATGTGAACTATCATCACTCGCATATCTGTAATAACCCATATTTTTTTCTCGGCGAGAAATATAATATTCTTTTTTAAATTATTCTTCTTAGGATATTTTTTATTTCTTCGTGCCCAACAACTACAGTTTTCATTGTTCAAACAAATCTTAGCCAAATTTATTTTAAATCAAGCAAAATTGATCTGCATAAACACTGATAAATATAAATAATAATTAAGTACACAAATGCTAATGGGTAGTCTGACCTAAAACATATTATACTACTGAAAATAACTTTTATAGAAAACACATTTATGCTACATAAAAATTATATATTTTTTTAGAAAATATATAATTTTTGTGCAGCATTTGTAGAAACAGCTTAGAATCATTTGTTCAAAATTATACATTTTTAAAAAATACCAAAAGTTTTTTAATTTAAACAAAGTTTATAACTTTAGAATAATCAAGTGCACAAAATCAATATAGCATTTTTCGAATTATTATCAGAAACTTATTATCAGAAATAATTATTTTTGGCTATTATGCGTATACATTTCATATTTTTGAAATTGTTATTCCAAACATTTCAAAAACTCATGTTTTATTCAATAAATCTATAAAGCCAAAACCTCAAATAAAAATTATCGAAAAAAGCGACGTTAAATCAATACACAAAACGTATAGGCAAGTCTAAAAAGTTGAAAATTTTCACAAGCGTGAAATTCATCCAATTATTCAAGATACTTTTATTCGGCTGGAAAAAAAAAGTTGCGAGACAATTGAAAAACTTTTCCCCCGATGAATATTCACGAATCACTCGTTCCTTCTTTTTAAAAATCCATGTAGCCCATCCATTATAACACTTTATTTGAAAGTAATAAAAAAAATAATGAACTAGACCAATGAAAAAAAAAATTACTTTGACAATTATATCTATGTATGATAAAATTTGAAAAATTCAATCATACATTTTCTACGCGTAATGAATAATAATTAATTATATCGATACGAGAGTACTCTTTGGAAATTCAATTCCCATTGTTTATTCTCGCGTGAAATTCGAGCGAGGCATCACGGTATAATACACGCGCGGTTGGTCATTTGGATTTTGGCAATTATATTGCGTTATTTATCGAGATAGCAATTATATACATATATACATAGGGAAAGATCATAAGTTTATTCATGCTTACAATTCCACTTAGCATGTTATGCGCTGGGAATTATTGTATTATATTGAAATCATTCGCTAACTAATACCTGGTATGAGAGACTAATTCATATCGTTTTTTCAAAATCAAAAAGTTATTAATTTCTATCAATTCTGAATTGATAGAATTTAATTCTTTTTATAAAGTAATGTATATTTTATATCGTTTTTGATTAATATTATAATTAAATTATATTATATAAATAAATTATTTTTGTCATAAAAGTTAATTTGAATTTTATAGCAATCCTATTCAGAATTTCGAACAAACAAATACAAAAGCGAATCAAAATTGTTATTTGGTATTGAATTTATTAAAATTTATTTTAATTTATTGCATATAATATATATATTTTTCTTAAAATTTTTTAAAAGATATATTCTTGTTTAGATCACGGCTTGATTAGACATTAGATGAAAAATTTCGTTTATTTCTTTACTTATGACCAAATCACAGAAAAACTTACATTTGAATTGCTAAAAAGCTTTGGTTTAATTTTTGATTCTAAAAGGATTCATATCAGTGTACTTCAAAGCATATTAGTTTCGTTTTGATCGACTTTTTTTCCATATAAACCATATTGACTGAGTAATCTAAATAAAAACATAACATGCAGAAAATTGTTACGTAAATTCTAAAAGAAACTATCTTTATTGCTTTTGAAAATAATCTGTTCTTTTTGTCTTTACTTTTATTCCTGGTTTTTTTGAAATAACAAAATTGCAATTTTTCGATTATAATAAATGAAGATCAAAAAGTCAAAAGCTCTACGTACACGCGGCAGGGAAAATGTAAACCACAAAATTACCATGGGCTTGCGGGTTAATGCTTTCATATATAATCAAGCGAATCTTCACTTTTAGTCTCTTCATTTCAACTACAACTTATTAACATCCAATTAAACGCAATTAAACGACTAGTTACCGTTCATGCACGCAAAGTAATAACCAAAAGCAAAATGCCTCGCTTTTCTCCCTTAGCATTTTGCTCTTATACACGCTTGTGTTCTCTTCTATAGTATGATGTATATATTATTATGTGGTCAGAGAGATAATATATCAAGTTATACGTGAGTGGAAAGCTTTGATCAAGGAAATTTTCCTTTCATATATATGCACAATATCGCTTTTTTATTTTCTCATAATTTTCACCTTTTTATTTTTCCTCTTTGTTCCTTTTTGTTATCCTTTGTAGCTCAATATTCGTATTCACAATGAAACAATATTTATTTTCTCGTTCTTTCGCAATTCGCTTGTCTACATCAATGATACAGCTACTTTACTCAATATTATACATGAAAGAATTGTACTTTTTTAGGCCACTCGAACATACGAAACGCGCACATATTTAATATCGAATTAAATTTCCTTTGACCCAAATATGTGTGCATAAAGATACAAGTCTGTGTGTTAATACTTACTTGTGTGTCGGTATGCGTGTGTATATATGCACTCACACATAAGCTTTCGTATTGTGTATGCGGTTCATTGCATTTAGCAAATGCGATTAAGTGCAGGGTAACGTTTGGGAGCCAAGTTAAATTCGTTTCAGGTTTGTGTAGTAAGGCCAGTAAGAGGGTAAAAGCGAATCATATATATATACGTCTATACGTGCAATGTATAATCGAGAGCGTAACATAGGCACGCACATTGTTGGTATATTCTTTTTTTCACTCACTCAAAGGTTGGTTGGCTAACGAAGTTTGTGCTTTTGTTGATTTATTTTTATTTTATTTGCGTTCCAATGTTATTTTTCACACTTGATGAATTTAACCATGAAATCTCGCTGGGGAAAAGAATTTTTATATTCTTTTTAATTATATTGTATTCAATTGAGTATAATAAAATAAGGTGGAAGCTTAAATCTTATACTAAAAATAAAAACATTAAAACAATTGATTTTTTATTGAATTTTTATTATAAGATGAATATAAGCTATTAAATATTTTTAGGACTACTTTTCACGATGAAAAAAAAAACAATATATAATAAATTATGCCAATTAATTACATTTTGTGGTTAAACTATAATTGAAGTATTTACTAATGGAATTATTTATGCCACTCTCGTTGAATTAATGTTTAATAGAATCAATGTTTTATAGGAAAATTTCAATGATAATAAATAATTCTTTTAGAGATAATAAAATTTTTGTTATTCTCTATCGCCCGACACTAATTTGATATTTATCTTTGTTTATCCATTCGGCTATAATACCATAAAACAATTTATTTCGAATAGCAGTATTTAAGTAATTTAATTAACAGCATAAAACAACAAACATGTTAGTTTAATAATTATAATGATAATACAGAATAATATGTTTAATGATTAAATTTTACAAAATATTTATATTATTTTATTTGTCATCTATAATGGAATAATAATGGATAACTATATTTTTTGTTACAGATCTAAGCATTGGACTTGGAAAAAGTTATGACCAAATATGTGAATCAACAATGACGAAATCAAAGCTTCAAATCAATTTTCAATCATCCCATTGAAAAAAAAGACAATTATCGTGATCGTGCAATAAATCGTTCGGTATTTTTTAAAATGGAAATTATGCGAAACGTAACTGTTGTCAAAACAATTTTTTGTGACGGTTTTTGTGTATTAACATCAAGTTCTAACAAACAAGTTTGAAAAAGATAAGTGTAAAAGTGGCTTGCTGACGTGTGTTACTATAAACTTGTTGAAAGAAAAAAACAGCACCGTGACGAAGGATGAGGAGACGCAGAACACAGCCGTGGATAAGCGGCTAATTGTACTTTGTTGTACACGAATTATTCCGAGGTGGGCTATAAAGTAAAATACTGTAAATGTTTTTAGTTATAAATTTAAAATAATTGATGGCGGTCGTTAAATTTTTAAGCATCATCACAGAATAGAATAAAAAGAAAACGCGATTTGTAGAGTTAGATAATGGAAAATATAATGAAATGAATAACTATATTTATTGAAACACCTAGAGTACTTTTTTAACTGAAATGTCAAATGTTTTAGGAGAGGATCTCGAAAAAAAGAGGCGCGATGTTCTTTGGGAACAGATTTGATCTTGCTTAGGGCTACAAATAAAGATTATGGTTTCTATTACTTTATATCATCACTTTATATTATTTACTATAGAAGAAAAGAACATGGCTTTTATCTAAATGCATTTTCAAGTTACCTTCGCAATTCTCACCTTATCCATCATCTAGAACACTTATATTATCACACATATTCATGAATGCATATATAATTTTTGAACGGTTCATTTAAAGATGAATTTTAGGTCAATTGAATCATTCTAAACCACATTACAAAGTTTTCAAAATAAGAAAATCATAAACAAAACAATATGAAAATAAAATTTTTTTAATTTATATAAACATTTAATTTTAAATTTCAAATTTGATATATCTCCTTTTTATATGCGCGGCAGTAACCCAGTGTAACCATTCAAAATATCGAAATTTTTATATTTAGGTTTTTTTTAAATAAAATAAAAAAAAATATCAAATCCATTCAAAATAAACAACTTTACGTAGAGCTTTTCGATATAAAAGTGCAGTGGAGTAAAAGAGCTTGCTCTAGTTAGTTTTTAATATTTAAAAGTGTTATCGACACAAAATCAAATCTTTACAAAATGGAACAGCAGAATTTCAAAATCTTTTTTTTTCAAAATAGAAAGAATGAGTTTTAAAATGTTGATAAAAAATTGAAAATCAAAATATAAATATACTGAAAAATATTACAAATATAAAAACAAGGTACAAAAATTATAGCTCTGAAAATTTCTCTTTTATGATTTATTTATTACGTTCCTAAAACATAAATCTTTTATTTATATACAATAAATAATAATAAATCAACTAGTCTGTCAGAAATACTCTGTAATTGTGGCACTATAACTATATAGTATTGTATCAATTCTAAAATATTATGAAAAATAAATAAATTGTTAAATTTTCTAGATGAAAATGTAAAACTTTTATGATTTATATATTTTAGGTTAATTTGATTACTATAAATTAATGAAATACTTTGAATTCTTCTTTGGGATGTTAGACGATGTGAACTTAGAACTTCCAAAACATCTTGAATAGTTTATGGTTTAGCTAAGTCTTTGAGAATATGTAAATGTAACTACATCATTTGAAATTCTCAAAATGTTAGATAAATACATTTAATTTTTATAAACATTCAAACGGATTTCTTGACATAAAAATCTAAAAAAATTATGAAGGCTATAAAACTTCAAAATTATTGATATAATTACTGCACAGATTATTTTTCTATAAAAAATAAGTTAATCGTCACTATAACTATGAAACATTTTACATTTTCGAATTAATTTTTACCACATATGGCAGTAATGTTTACAGTGCTGCTCAATAAAACTTATAATGTATCACAATAAATATGGCAGCGTGTCTGTAATCTTTATGTAAAATTTCATTGTAAATTTTATAGAAAAAATTTTTTTTGTCTAGAATTATTGTTAGCAAAAAAAGCGAAATCTTTATGAAAACAATTAATAAGATATTAACCAATGTTAACCTTAACTAATATTAACATTCATTTTTACCATCTAAATATGGGATCCCTCGTTGAATTTTCAGGAGAAAAACGGTGGTGAGAGGTATACGCAGGGCCCATGGCCCGGTGCTGGTTGCACCAGCGCTGGTGGTGGCTCCTGCTCATACTAATGACCGTCTTAACTCAACTTGGTTACGGTCAAAATCCCAGCGCTGCCATCATCGCAACAGCAACAGCAACAACAGCAACAAAAGCAACAACAACAGCAACAATGTTATCGAAATCAACAATTGGTTATTACTATACGACATCAATGGCAGCTTTAAGTACAAATCCAAGAATTATCATTTTCCTGCGCGAACAGTGCGACGGAGATATCAATGGTACTGAGCTTATTCGCGAATTATTACGTAGTTATACTGGATCACCACCACCTCTTCTCGGCATGTTGCCAAAAGACGGTGAGTCTATTTTTTTGTTATTTAATATGGATTTCCTCGACCTCCTCTGTTTACTTTTTTGTACAATACATTTTTATTTTTTATTCTTTTACGTATACAACTAAAATGAAAAATTGGCGATGAATGATCTTTTAAATATTTATTTGGTAGAAATTAGAAGATTATTTAAATTGATGGTAAAGTTCTTTTTTTTAAAAAGATAGTGGGTTGAAGTTATATTTAGTCAAGGATAGGATAAAAAATTCTTGATAAGTTATACATTGTAAAATCACAATGCGTAATAAATTTTATTGATTCATGAACCAAACGGATATGTTATTGAATAAGTATCATGTTTTATGCATAATATAAAGTTTACTAAATGAGTATCAACAGTGGATTACCAATTTGCTTTGATAATTTTGAATTGATACGAAAAATAGTGTTTAAAGGTTATTAAACAAACAAAACATTATTATAAAAAAAAAGATTAAAAATATGTATAAACTTTTGAAGAAAACTATTTGAAATGTTTGATAAAAGCTTATTTGCAAATTTCCAATGTAATTAACAATTTTTCAAAGCAATTACTCATCAATACGAAATATTTACAAAGTTCACGAACGGACAATCGATAAACGATATTATCATTTACATTAATTCGGAACCAATTAGTTATATGAAATTGAAATCACTCGAAATAGCAATTATATGATCTGTAGTTCGATAACGCGATGATTTTATTGATTGACCTCTTCACTAACAATTCATTAAAGTATGCATTGAATATTATGTTTATTCTCAAATTTACACTGTTCTATTTTGATTTAATAAGTATACCGAATATTATATGCAGCCGTATGTATTTACACTTAATCGTTGAATTTAGATAATTTTTATTTATAATGTCTCATTTAATCCATTCACCACAATAATTGGAGTAAAACGGAAATTCATTTTTGAATCTAGTATATTTACCATGCGTGTATTGACCGAATGGTCAGATCGATTTTTTGAAAAGCTTACTTCGGGAAAATCTCAATTTTTATAAGTTTTGGATATCTGATGATAGATTGATATTCAGCAAATTTTCACCCACCATATGAAATCTACCAAGTTTAATTTTCAATATCTTTTATCAAATTCACAAACATCGACCTGAAAAACTTTTATATGAAAAGATAATAATGATATGAACCCACAAAATATTGGACTGCCATATGAGGTCTGCTATTCTAAATTTTGGAATGCAGATAGAAAATTTGTATAAATAATAATTCTAAAAAATATTAAAAAATCCATAATCAGCTTGATTAATGTACTACAAAGATAATGCCCAGATGTTGTAAAATGTGGAGTTTTCCATTGTTGAGCATTTTCCACCATAGATCAATTAATTTTGTAATGCATAATTTACTTGACCAATCAAATTAGAGGTAATGCCAGATAAGACATCCATTAGATTCTATATAGAGAAAAAGAGTTTAAGGATCTCCAATTTTGGAGTCACCATTGATAAAGACCATTGATAATCTGATTCAGGAACAAATGTTCTTGCATCATGTCTGCCTTAACATCATAAGTATAGTCATCAATCGCAAAAACGCTTCTACATGATTCCAACTGTGGATTTATTCTTTTCGGTGCATTGTATAACCACACTGGTGTAATGATTGATTCTCACTCTCAATACAAAGTGAATAGATGCCCCAATTCTGACAAAGATCAGATTAGTTTCTGATGCAGAGCCAAAATTATAATATATACCACATTTATTGGTTAGTATTTACAAAGAACCACCCTTCAAATTCACACTGAGCATTTGAAATTAACTATTGATGCACTGCCAAATCCAGAATATTATCATATGACCACTAGCGGGATTCTAATATGTATTGAAAATGCTATTCCTGAAATAAAAAGCTAATAATAACCGACAACTATTGTTTACTAATTACAACAACTGTATAATGTCCCTTTGGTTATTAATGTTATTACTGAACAAACGATTAAATTACAGTAATATCATGTGAATAACGATCTGCTGTGAAATTGAAGATTATTTATTTGAATCATATTTATAAATTCTAGTATATACTAAAAAAATACAATTATACATTATATGATTGTTACAATTATAATAGTTTCAAAAAATCATTAAATCAAACTAAAAAGACATAAAAACTCATAAAAACAATTTAATCTTACATTCGAATATACATTTGTTTATAAAAGTAATTCTGGAAGAAATCAATATTTCGAAAAAAGGAAATCTAGAATATATCTGTTTAGAATATTTTACTACTAACCCAGAAAATACATGCAATAAAATATTAAAAGCTTTTCCCGTTGCAAAAACCATTCCTTTTCATAATTCAGGCACGTCTTGTACATAAAAGGGAAATTTTTTTCCAATTCACTCAGCAAAAAAACTTTTCTCTTTACCGCAGAAAGAAACAAAGCTAAAAAAAGACAATGAGAAACAACAAATTTTATCATAAAAGTAATTAAATCAAATGATAAACACTTATAATTTAAAAATTTATCAAAAACTATAAAAAAATGTTATAAATCTCAAAGAATCTTAAAAATTTCGAATGCTATAATATAGCGTTATTTCACTTCTAAAACCCTCTCTTGTCTATTTGATAATTAAAGTTTGCAACCTAAGAGAAACGAGACGTAGACCCGGAAATTGCGGTCGGTCCGCAAAGTTGTTTCTGTTTGTATTATATAGAGAGTACACACTGTTTAGACGTTGATAGAATCGTCGAGAGAAAGAGAAAAAAATTTTCATTTACTACTGTATTAATTTATTAATATTACGGAGAACATTATTTTTTTTTGAACTTATAACAACTTTAAAAAAAATTTATAATTGGTAACCAAACAAAATTAAATCTCTGGTACTTTACTAAAAACAATAAAGTGCAAAACTTTGATTCTATAACTAACAGAAAAACTTGAAGAAGTGATTATAACTAAGTTTTCGCGTAATCTGCAAGATGAGAGAGAACAACTTAATTTACGTTGAAAATTACTTGAAAGCATGATTAATTTTAATTTCAACATTCATTTAAAAGTTTTAAATAATACATTGAAAAAGTTTTTGTTTCAATTTTATTACTTAAAATACCAAAATAATTTTTTTGATATTTTGTAAACAGAGAAAAGGTTAAATATTAAGTAAAAATAAAAAAGGTTTTTTTAATTTGTTTATTTATTCAACCATAAGTAAATTTTACTTTATGCCAAATCCCATGGATTGGATAACCGATCGAAGGGTCGGATCGAATGAAGGATAATCCATTTATTTAATCCTTAATTTAATCCTTCGAGTATTCAAAACCGCATAAGATTATTGTCTTAGCTCTTAAATTTTTAAGGCTGCTAAACTAATCACTCTAAAATATTAATTTGTAGAAAATAAGAAACAGATTATTTTTTCTACTTACAGTTTTTTAATGTGATAATTTTTATTTCTGAATTTTATATTCAGAAATAAAAATTAGAGGACTTAAATTTCTTATTCTAATTTTAATAGCACTTGAAAATAGAAATCGCTGCCAATTGAATAATTTCCGTCAAAACAGCTTGAAACTTCTCATAAACTCGTAAAATATTTTAGTGCTGCCCATGCGTCCATAAGAACTTTAAAAATCAATCATTACTCAATATTATAAGAATAAACTAATAATATTTGAAAAATCCGTCTTCTTCAATGCAACGTAAAAAATTATCGAGAGAACTTTAGCTGTAAGAACTTCTAGCGGAACTTTTGTTTCTTGAGGCTTGAAATTTTCAGCTCGATTATTCAGCAATTGACTGCAATAATTAAATTTTCATAAAATCCGACGCCGTTTTAAATGAATATGCGAATTGATCTCATCTAGAGATCGACTTTTTAATACGCATTTCATTCTAAATATGAATATATGATAATAATTAAATACTCTTTCTCATTACTTGTAACTTTATTTTTAATACATTTAGAATGCAGACTGCAAGTCATCATTATTTGATTCGTTTTATTAATTATATTATTTTCTTTTTTAAATACTATTTCGTTCAAATGAAATTGCAAACATCAAGACTTTTTTCCTAAAATTATCAAAGCAAACTTTGCATTAATTTTTTCAGTAGTTTATATTCATCAGTAAAGATTTAACAATTTTAAAAATACGTATATATAGTACTTTGAAGTTAATGAGCTAGATACACAAAACCTTTCAGAAACGTTAAACTTATTAAGAAAGTTTAAAATTTGTATATTTTATGTTGAGCAGTTATACTATAGAGACTTTTTTTCTCTTTGCTTTCTAGATCAATTTGTAGGCATTTATATCTATTAAGTATTTTAATTATAAAATTTAATAAAAAGTATTATATAGTCAATTTACGTTATCGTTTTCATATTGCTGGTAACGTTAATTACACTTTTTTCGTGTTGAATTTTAATAATAAATGTACCGAATTTCCAGACTTAATTTAGGTATTTTCGTTTACATTTTAGAACGCAAGCCCGTTTAATACTTAGCTTATTTTTTTAAGAATTTTGTAAAGTCAAATAAGTGTTTGCAATGTATTTATTTATTTATTTATTTATTCATTTGAGATTTCTACCGGTCAGAAGCCCATTTACCTAGTTTTTAACTTTTTATTTAGATTAACACATAGGTCGGTTCACAGCTTTGATCCCAACCACCAAAAATCCAGGAAACATACGTATAGCAAACAATGCTTGCATGAAACTGAAAAGAATGCGAACTCGCGCTCCTCATATTACAAGTTGACCGGCAAATCACTCAGCAGCTACTTTTCTTGCGCACATATTAGCTGCTTTATTTTAAAAAACCGTTTCGCAAGTTTAAATTGAACCTTAGGCAACAAACAACTTGAACAAAAAGTATGGTTTGGTCAAAATTCTTGTTTGAAGCAGTTTTAAATATGCGTTCAAATATTTTTCACTAATTCACTTATTTCTAATTCATAAAAACATAAAAAAAATTCCTAATAAAATTTCATGTGGACAAATGAGATGCCATAAAAAAATTAAAAAATGCTGAAACGAGGAAAGATTATCAGAATATTTTAATTATTTGTAGTTCTATTTTGATATTTCAATATTATCAATACAGATAATACTTATTATAATATTTTAGATTTTTTCACAAAAAGATTTTTTTTTTTTTTAAGAAAATAGCAATTTTATCAATCTTTCACATCGCTATAATCAAGGGGTTTTCTGAAAGTCTAAAGATCCGAAAAAGTATTAAACAGAGTAGAAATAGTGCGCTTTGAGTGAATTTCCGCTTTATGTCCGTTATTTTGGTGTTAATTATTTGCAAAGTTAACATCAGATTTGCATTTATTTGCCTCATAAGCCTAAAAGATAGATCAATATGTCGCTTGGTGCGATCTACCATTCTATATCTGCCACCTTAGATTTCATTTTACCGAACCGCTAAATGCAAATTTAACATCAGACTTTGATCCAGTGATCCTAAAAACTCTTAAATCTATAGATTTAATAATAATATATAATTTAGTTTAATTTTAGTTTAATTACACGAGTGAAAGGGTTAAGCAAATTTCATAAAGAAGTTCTATTAAAGTTTTATTTTGTTAATTAATTTATAATTAATTTTGACCGCATGCACTTAATAAATACAACGCTATTGACAAAGCTTTAGAAGCGATTCTGTTCCATAACGGTCTGCAAAGTAAATATTGAATGTACGAATATTGAGTGAAATTATGTTGATGCAATGCATCGCAACTACGTTTATTAAAATCAAATGAAAAATGTTAATTAATTCGTTTCATCTATGAATCAATTAATTTCCAAAAGTTATAGAAATAGAAAAGGAATTTTATTTGGAAGAGTTCTTTCGTACAAACGTTAAATGAAGATGAAAATATAATACATTAATAATGTTTGTGTAGTGAAAAGTTAAAAAATCCATTCAATAAATAGTAAAAATATATTAAAATATTTAAAATATTTCATGTTTATCTAGAGAATTTTCTATAGAATGATAATATTGTTTTGGGTATCACTTGACAGAGATAGATAATTAAAAATATCCAAAAATTAAAAAAAAATTGATATTTGTTTATTAAAGTGTTTAATTATCATTAATTCAAATGATTAATTCGATATTCAAAGGATGGGGTGCGGTTCAATGAAAAACTTATTTTTTTTATCTTAAAATTTAAAATAATGCTTTTCATAATATCCATTTAAATCATTTAAAAATTCCGTTTTTAATTCACGGCATGCATGTTTTTAATGCACGAAATGCATATATTCAAATAAATTATAATTGATATTTAGAATCGTAACAAGCACCGCACAATTCTGAAATATTCCAAATTTTCTAATAAAATTTTTGACAAGTATTAAAAGAGTATACTTGTGAAGACTATATTAGAAATTTCGAAATATCTCATCATAATGTGGTGTCCTGTATATTTGTTACAATTCTAAATATCAATTATAATTTATTCGAATAAAAGCTTTTCAGCTAATTGAAAATGGATTCTAATTTAAATGAATGTTATGAAAAGCATTTTCAAATTAAAAATTCTACGTTAAGCAAAAAAAAAAAAAATAAGTGTTTCGACACCCAATAGGGAAAATTTTTTTAAATTTTTTTAGCCTTATCATCTCTATTCCGCGCGTGTTTGTAAACAAAGCACATGCATCGTATACAATGGTGCTTGTATCATTCGACCGCCGAGAGCGGGATTCGAACTCGGCTCCTCGAGTTGCGAATCTATCGCTCTACCAACTGAGCCACAGAAGACCTCCAACAGAAAACACTTTGTGACTGAATTCACAATCTGAATCTTTGTTATATAAAAAATCAACGTTTTCTACAAAGTGAATTAATTTTTTCATTTTGTTAATTGTATTTATTATTAAAATTAAATTGTATATTCAAAAAACAAAATTCATATTTTAAATAACTTTTGTTAAAAGATGTCAAGATACTGTTCACGTAAATTATAGGGCAATAGTTAATATTTGAACAAATAACAAAACTTTTAGTTACTATAATTTCAGAGTATTTCATTTCACCATTCAAATGTGTATTCAGGAAATCCAATATCTTCACGGTACAAAAGAAAATGTACGTTAAATTGAAAAAAAAATAATAATAAGAGATTGTAAAACTTACAGCAGATGTCATGTGTTTAACATTTTCCATTCTCGAAAAAAAAGTTCTTACAACAAACATAGATGATAAGAAAACTTGGTCGGTCAGTATTGAAATTCTACTATATCCTAAAAATAATATTTATTTTTTACATTTTATAACTGTTAAATTTTTCGAGAACTTTAATTGAGGATGTTCCAATCAATGACGAATCATGTTTGTCATTAAAGAATCAATTGTTTTGAATATTTAAAAATGTTGATAATAAAAAATCTTTTATTTCTAATAGAAACTTGACAATTTAACAATTTCATCGCAGTAATCAATAAATTCCTTCAGCAGTAAATTAATACGAAAGCGAATGATAAATTCTCAATAACTAACTAAATAAAAATAAACTAAATTATTTCCGTTAAGATATTGCATGCGAAATAGACAGCAATAATTTTGTGCGCATATAGACTTGGCACATTAGCCTTATATAAAAAATATTACACATATATTTTACACACATTATTTTATAACAAATTAACCTGTCTAATAATTACACATGTAATTAAAAAATATTAAATATAAAAATGAAATATCGTTGCATGTTACCTCGAGGAATACTTTTGTATAATAATAAGCTAGTATTTTGTCAACGTTTACCATTTATCACGAAATGGGGAAAGGAGATTGTATTTATCAAAATACTTAAAAATTCAAAACAAATTTATGTACTTTATGTGTAAAGTACGATTGGTTTAATCATTAACTCATTTCATCAATCAAGTATTTTTAGATTTCATTAACACTAATTTTCATTCAAACAATTAACTTATTAATGCTAGAATATTCATAAAACAGTGGTTTTTTTTTCATTGAAATTTGGAACAACTTCACAATGAACATCTTTAAACAAAATATAGGTTGTTTTTAAAATTTTTGTAATTTTTGCGAAAGAATTATTATATTTCCGTAATTCATAAAAACAAAAAAAAGCAGAACTAAATAGTTTTCATAGGCCTTTTTTCAAAAAGTTTCGTGAACCAAAATTAATTTTAGTCTTATGGCATGAGGTTAAATTAATACAATGTTTCAGTTGTCCAACTAGTACAATTTTACTGGATATTCCAAAACTTTCTGGGCCAAATAACAAAATTTCGTTATTCAAAATGTGATAACTTAATTTTCATTATGTAACATGAATCTGAGTTGAGTAAAAAAAAATTCAAAGAATATAATGCAAATGATAAGAATGTCATTTTTTCAAAATTTAATTATTTATAAACTATTTTGAATGCATCAAAACAAATGTATATTCTAATTAATGCGAATTCTGAATTTTCTAAAAAGTTGCTTTTTTCAATTTTTACCACAGTAATTTAACCTTGTAACTTTGTCGATTTATTAATAGGTTGGATAAATGTATTGAAAATTCCATAAAAAGAAGTCTAATACCCAATAAACACATCGGAAGCTTTCAGCTAAATTCTCGAAATTTTTGCTTAGTCATCAAAGATATTTATGTGATTTAGCATTATTGATATCATCAATCGCATTCGTTGTTGGCAATATAGGGATCAGATTGGAATATTTAGCCGCGTAGTGACAATTTATATTACATAAGTTTCTATTTATATTACATAAGGTTCTATCAAAAGTGCAGCATCATCTTCTTGGGCGTTATATACGCAGCATACAGTCGATTCTCAAAATTTTAATAAATTAAGTAAGCGACAATGATATTTTTATTTAAATTTTTTCAATTTATGATATTTATTTTTTAGATAAAAAGATAAAGTAATATTAAAGTATAAAAAAAAAATGAGTTAACAATTTGCATAGAAAATTAGTTGGACACATGATTAACTTACTCAAAATATGCTGATAGAACTTTTAAGAGTGCTCTTTGTGATTATCGAAACATTACCACAAACTAAATCGTATTTTCTATTAAATTTTATCTTTTGAGATATTTAAAACCTGTTCAAAGGTTTTGCCACGTACATTAAACTTATTAATTTTGCTTACAAAAAGTTCATTATGAAAATTTAATAAATAAAGCTGTAATTTGTAGAGAAAACAAAAATTAGTTCATGTAACCGCCAACCTGCGTTTAAATTTTCTCTACAACTTATTTTTCCATCTTCATTAATAAATACATTACTCAAAATAATTTTTAAATATACTATACATGTAAAACTCTAATTGTACTTACTTAAGTACATGAAGAGATGAAAATATTAAAAAGAAATTTTTCAGAGTGCCGCGATAGATTATGAATCATACAAAAAGCGAAGAGCACTCATAAATAGTAAATTAAAAAAACTTTCTTTTAATAATTGCATAAAATTTAAATTTAATTAAATTTAATTTTAATTAAATTTATTTTTCTAATCATCGAAAAAATAATTTTAACCCTTTCAGAACGGAATTATTATTTCATCATGAAAAGTTCTGATAACCATTTAGCGATGATAAGTGTTCATTTATTAAGCAATTTTTGCGATAAAAAATTTTTTTTTTTTTTTTTTCTTTTCAAGTTTTCTCAGTTTCTATCAAAGATATAGTAACTTAGGCCCTCAGTTTGAGATCGGAAATAGTCCACTTCAATCTAATACACATATTTTTTTTTACAAAATTTGAAGCCACTTTTGCACAATTTCAAAAAAACCAAAAAATGTCAATGTACATTGTAATGTACATTGGTTCTGAAAGGGTTAAGATCATAAAAACGACAAATATATCGCTTTCGTAAAAAAAAAAGAATTGTTAGTCATATCACTAATACGTACACAACACTAAATCTTGCTCTATAAAACAACTGCATGGATAAAATGTTATTTATGACTCTTTTTTTTATAGTAAAAATACTTTCCCTTCATATAAAACCTATTTACTTAAATGGTTTGTAGTAGGTTGTGTACAACCTTTTAAATATAATGGATCGCTCGTGTACAATGAACAAGATTGAGTGTTCGTTGATATGTTGTTCATTTGATGCTTAAAATTTAAACTTAAAAAAAGAGCCCGAGTAACCTTTTTATTACGGCAACCAACTTCTCTCAGTTGGGCCATCTTCGGCTGCCGAAGTCGGGCCACCGAATGGGTGAGGCGTGGTGGCGAGCGTGGTCCTATGATGGCTAGCCGAAAATCGTATAGATTTTGTCATAATATCGATGTGTATCTTACATAACCTCGAAATATTCTTTATTGTATTTTCATGCTATGATAAAACATTTTTTTAATTGAAAATTAAATATGAGTGATTGAATTAATAAAAATGATTTTCTTTGGACTCGACCTGAACTCGTTAAAAATTGATTCCGAAATTCCGCCCGAATACACGGACAAATACAACCTAAAACCGATTGATAAAAATATAATAAAAAACTGATTAATCTCGTGGAAATGAGAACTAATTACCACAGATAATATAATTGATAAATTAACTATAGTTATTCGAGTAACTCAAGTTCTTCATATTTTGTCGAGTAATTTATATTTTCTCGAGTACTCGAGTAATTTATATTTTTTCGAATACTCGATTTATTCGATTAATTCATATTTTTTTGAGTACTCAAGTGAATTCATAAATTCATATTTTTTTCGAGTATTCGAGTAATTCGAGTAATTCATATTTTTTCGAGTACTTGGAATGAAAACTCGAATACGCCTTCAAGTATGAGTACTCAATTGTCGAGTACTCGCGAGTATTTTTTCTTCAAGTTCGAGTTAGGTACTCGACAAAAATATGAACTCGAATAACTAGTGTTACTCGAATAATTCGAATAACTCAAGTTACTTAAATTTTTTTACTAATGAAAACTATTTTAAAAAGTAGTCAGTTGCTTGAACAATCAATCGATCGGTTACCATTGGAAATCAGCTGTTTTTTTATATAGATAATTGTACATAAATTACGTTCAATTCTATGATTTTATAAGCTAGATTCGGCTGCCCTCTCAGGGCCCCGTTTCGCCGCCACGCCTCACGCCGATGTGGTGCCACTGTGGCGACAATTCGGCAAGAGTTTCGGTGCCACTGAGGGTGATTCGGCACCGACTTCGGGCCCTCTGCACGCCGAAGTGAAAAGGTTACTCGGGAGCACATACCCTTAAAGTGACAGAATTCTCTTGATCGCTGAAAAATTTCCTTACAATGAAGAAAAATGGAATTAATGTTTTAGAGTTTAATCCAATGGACCCAAGTATCTTAGATATTATTCAACGTATTTACATTTATTCACATGATATAAGCACAATACTAAAAATATTGTCTTTATGTATAAATGGACTTTCAAGGTCCACTGGACGAAATAAGATTTTCATTTTCTTAACTGTAAAACCAATGCCCAGAGTATTAATTCAGGAAATACATGATGACACAGAGGGTGTTTTTCTTCCTGTTGGATTTATTTTATTACTGCATGGCAATAAAAATACATTTATAAATGTAATAACTAAAAGTGTCTAGTGACTAAGAGGTTTGTAACTTTGAAAGTTTTTTCATCTAGTAAATTACGTTAAAAGGAAAACAAAACAGTGAAATGTTGTGAAATATTTGAATTAAACTTGGCATGTTAAAATAAATATGCATAAGAAAATTCTTTAAATTCTTTACAACTATTTTCATATTTTATTAAAGAAATTTTGTTCCTGTATGAAACATAAAAAAAGGCAAACAAAAATAAAAGTAAATACTTCATCATAAAAACAGGTAATCAAATAAATGATATATATAGTTAAAAAATGATAAAAAAATATAATAAAGAACACTTAACCAACACATTGACCTGATGGCGCAAGCACACCTCGGGCGATCTGGAAAGTTAAGTAGCGTTTGAGCACGGTTAGTACTTGACCGTTTAAGGACCCTGTGCTCATAAAACGTGGCTTTTTTTTCTCTTCGCGTAACAATTGTTCGGCTGAATTTTTGTTCACTTGACAATGTGAAACGAGAGATGGGGAACATATAGCTTCGATGTTTTGAGTTATTGATAGCGAAGAAAGGAACAAAAACTGCAGTTTCCGATATATCGATTCGTTTCGCGAAAAGGTTTTACTAAAGATATTTATTTCTCACAAGTGCTTTCTTTTTCATGAATTTCGACGTACATAAATGCAGAAATAATTGGATAATATATAAAGATGTAGGCAAAGAAGGTATTAAATATGTAAAAATGTTAAAAAATGTCATAATTTTCTATTTCAAAATTTAATTTTCAAAATATCCATTAACAGTTTTATTTATTTTATTATTACGCAATAAGTTTAATTATTTCTTGCTATATAATTATAACAGAAAAGTTTTGCTGCCTTCATAGAGCTACAAATAATTAAAATTTTACTTTTGGTTCATTAATTTACAAACGAAAAGTTGTGCTTTTTAATTTATGAAAACTACGTCAATTTAATTAAATTTTTACAAAGAAAAACTGTTGCGTAAAATATAAAACATTAAAGGACACGTTAAAAAGCTTTTGTAATACAAATAACAACTTTTTATAAAGAATATGTTTGTAAGTTTAATTCTCGTAAAAATATATTTTTAAAATTTTATGGATATTTTTTTATATTATAAGAATAAATATTATGTGTACCAATTTTTTTTATTAGATATTAAATTTTTAAATATAATAAAAAACTGAACTTATCGCAAAACGTAGTTGAATATTTGTCAAACAATAAAGTTACTTTGTTCGTAATATGTAAGCTACCTGAACTGTACGAATGCATACAAATTGAACAGGATGCGCAAACAAAAAAAAAGGAAAATTGTTGCTTTCAATGTTTTCAATTTCAACGAGATCGACGAGTGATGGTCACTTTCATTCGTATGTCTGTCTCGAATAAATGTCCAACATATATAAGCCCGCGTAAAAATTAAACCATTGCCAATATATTGCCAAGAAAAGCAACTTTCTTGGCAATATATTGGCAATAGTTTAATTTTTACGCGGGAGCTTTTGTAAGGATAAAAAATTCACCTACTGACACAATCGAATTTGACATTTTTTGGTCAGTTCCTTCACTTTTAACAAATTTAAATTTAATTGTGAAGTTCAATTGTAGATAAACGATTGAGAGAAAAAAGACAATTTTAGAATCGATGATTAATATGAAAAAAAAAACATTTTGAAAGATTGAAAAAATATAACGAAAAATAAAGGTGGAAAATTAAAAATCGTTACATGAAGTTTGTAAAAAGATTTTGATTGATTGATTGGAATGCTTAGATAGTAAGTTATGAGTTTGTATTTGTCAATTTTTAGACTTTTAAAGGATAGAAAAAAACTTTTATGAGTAATTTATCATTACATTGATGTCGACTAGTTTTGGCAATATTTCAGTATTTATTTGTTTGCAAGTGATGTACGAGGTAGTCTAATGTGATTCTTAAAGAGATGAATGATCAATCATATTAATAGATTGAAATGAAAAAGTATTTGATTTTTCGATTTTTCAAAATATGCGATTTTAATATAATTTTATTGTTGAAATATAATTTTTTATATTCCATAGATTATTAATTTTTTTTACACTTACATAAGTTATTCTTACTGAATAATAAATTATATTAAAATGAAAAAATGTGTAAGCTCTTATCTTGACTCACGTGAAAAAAATATCAATGGTAATGGCGCATTTACGTAAAAATATCAAGTATATGATACGTTTTTGCAAAAATATTTTGAAAGATTTAGAGTTAGAAATTTAAATAGTTGAAAATGATAAAACTCTGTAATAATACAGTATTACATTGCATTCCACGTAAAATTTAAGCTTGTAATGTATTATTTTCGTAGTAACCTCATTCAAATATTAACAAATACGTTCATAAAAAAATTAATTATTAAAATAATCTTTTTAACATATAAATTTTGTTTAATTTTATTTAACGTCGCTGTATTAATGCTATCATAACAATGCTAATTAGCGACGGACATTTCCAGTGTGCTTGTGAACAAAGCACATGTAACCTACAGTGGTGCTTGTATCAATCGGCTGCCGAGAGCGGGATTCGAACTCGGAACCTCGAGATCACGAATCCATCGCTCTACCGAATGAGCCACTGAGACCGCTACAAATAAAGTATATAAATATAATTTTTTTTATTGATTAATAATGTAATAAATTAGATTTATTAACAAAAAAAGTAATATTTTCAATTATTTTGAATTTTTTTTCATTATTTCTCGAAATTTTATTAAAATAACAAGAAAAGAGAACCAATAATAAAATCAATTTTTTCGACTTCATCTTCATATCTTTCTACCATAGAGATTATTGATATTTGAATGAATGTATAAATTTGAAGATTTTATTAAGGTGGAAATATATTAGAAAATAGAAGAAAATAAACGATGGATAAAAAGTTTGATGAAATTCCATATTATTTGAATATACTTTTTTCCTAATTTATAGAAAACTTTTCAGAGTTTTTTAGTGTTCAAAAGATATTTTAACAATTTTTTAAAGAAAATTTAATTAAACTAAAGCAATTTCTGTAAATTAAAAAGTATAAAAATTTTGTTGCTACTGTTAAACATATAAAGGTAAAATTTTAATTATCGTTAGTAGCTCTCTAGAGCTAATAAAAGTTTTCTTTTATAATCATAAAGCTAGAAATGATGAAACATATTATGCAATAATAATAAATAAACAGTCAATGGAAATTCTAGAAAGGAAAAGAAAAGTAGAAAAATTAAAGAGAGATAGGAAGCTGAAGAAAAATGTAGGAAAAACAAAATTTACGTTAGTACAAAGAAACAGAGGCGGAAAAAGGAAGGGAGTATTCTGCTTGTCGTAAAATCCCAGTTCCTATCGTATATAAAGCAAAAGGTTTCGTTTCTCTCTCTTTCTCTCTTTTCTCATCTCTTTTTTTCTCTCTCCCCTTTTTCTTCTCTCTATCTTTCTCTCTTTTTCACGTTTTTTTTGTCCCACAAGCCCGCGAGTGCAATTTCACGCAGCTGCTTTGGACGCAAATCGTAAATTCTCGCTCTTGCTTCGCAGTCGATGGACCCAAGCAAAAATACGAGTCGAAATAAAAAAAAAATTTTCTCTCTATGTTTTTTTTCTCTTTATTTTTTTTCCTTTTTTTTACTCTTTAGAAAGGCTACACTCAAAGTGACAATCAACTAGAAATAACAAAAGCGAGGTAAAAATGTATGTTTCTAGTTTTTGAAAATCGACGTGACCTTATTTCTTTTTGTTTTTGTATAAATGTATTTTTTTTCACTATCGTTAAATTGTGTACAAAAATATTACATAATATCACATTTCACAATACATTTTCTATTTAAATAATGCTTTATGTTACTAGTCAACCGATAGGTAAAATAAAGCTTGATTAATTGGTATATTGATTTTATTAACAACAAATTCATTTATTAGCTTATTTATACAGCTAATCAATGTGTAATTATATTTTTGATTAATTACATCAAAATTATATTAGATCAATTAAAATTGTACATTACCATAAATATTCCATTATCTGCTAGGTGTAAGTATAAAGACTATCATAGGAAAATTCGTTTCTTTTATTTTTTAATATATTAAAAATATTTTTTTCTGGAATATGAAAATAATATTATCAAATGTCACAAAATAGATTCATAAATTTGATCTTCATATAGATTCAAACGATGATATAATCTTCGTTCAGATTTATGATAAACTAATGTTAAATTTATATCAGCACATATAATTTGTATAGAAAGTTTAAGCAAATCAGGTTCGTAAAATCAACAATACTGTTATAATTTTATAGACAATAACTTTATTTCAATTAAATTTTCTCAGTACTTTAGCCCTGCTATAATTTTTTATTATTTCAACATTACAATCCTATTAAATATTATTGAAAATAAAATTTTTATATTTCTGTATTGATATAAAAGTACTATGAAAAAAATTTGAAAAGTAAAATTATGTAATACCGAAATCATGAAATAATAAGTTTAATTATTGCAATAACTAAAATTTTATCGCCCATTTAATAATAATTAATTAAAACGAGCAAGTATCGAAATACTTAATTAGATAGCAATCAATCGAATAAAACTTTTTAACGGGTGTTAAGTAGTTGAATTAATTAGATTTCTATCAGTGTCAGAGTACAAGTACTAAAACGTAGAATAAAGTTTAATTACTATTCGAGTTGTCTTATTATCTGGACTATTATAAAATGTATTTTAAATTTCATTTGTATAATAAAATTAATGTTGCATTGTATATTTCAATTAAAAATTATTTTTAAGGATTAATTTTTAATTTTTAAATAAATTTAATTGATTTTATAAATATTTCATTATTTAAATAATTGTTATTATCATTCATAAAAATATTAAATAAAATAATAAATATATTATACCATTAATATAAAAAAATTTAATTTAAACATAAACCAACACTGAAAAGCTACGTACTATCATCGCAAGCTCCATGCGAGTTCACAATGGTTTTACGAAAACAGGAAATTCGAACCTATTGATTACTTCTAAATGCATTGAAAATATGTTTTAACCTACATTGTGCAGCTTACCAGTAGTACATTAATTATGTGACAAAATTATTATATTATTAATAACGTTATAAATTAGTTAAATTATCATCCCAAGTTTTAAGAACATTATTTGCTCGATTGATCTTTAACTTAGATAAAGCTCATAATACCCCAGAGGCTCGATTAATAATTTCTAATAATTACTTCAGTTAATTATTGAAAATTTCTCAATGCTGTATTGTGAGATTCTCGTGTTAAAAGTTAATTAAAATAAAATATTATAATGATAAAAGTAAAATATACTCTTTAATGAAAAAAAAAAAAAAAAAGTAAGTAGTAAAATCCGAATAAAGTCAGGCGTTGATTGAAGTAAAGTTTAAATAATAATTTATTTGCATTATTATAGTTTTTATTTTATAAGTTATATATCTTATAAAATATTTTTCAAAAAATTTCACAGTCCATATATTTGTTTAAAAGTTACAGTTAAAGTTTGACTATTGGCAAAAGAGGAAATCTAAATTTTAAAATCCAATAGTAGCGGCAAAGAGAAAGTTTGACATAAAAAAATAAATTGAAATATATTAAGAGCTAAAACTTTTCTCAAACATTGCAAAGCATCAAGGATCTTTAGCTAGTAGTAATTTTATAGTTAGTTTTGCATTGCAAACATAAAAAAATGCGAAACTCTTATGAGAGCACATTTTCTAAGTTTAAATTTAAACTTTCAATGTTATTGAAGCTTTATAGTTTTTAAGTTTTAATTGTATTGCAATTACAAATTCAATTTACTTTTGTTTCAACGTACTAAAACTTTGGGTTATTAACAAATAAAATATTCCACAATAATAATAAATAAAATAAACTTAAACAATTTATAATTGATTTTATATCAATTACAAAAAAACTATTATATTGTAACATGCAAAGGTTTTAATTAATTCTTTGGTTCTATCATTGCTAAAGCCATTACTTGTTTTTAGTTTCTTTATATTGTTCTGATTATAGTATGGCTTACGAGTTCTATTTAAGTAAATGGGAATTTGTGTTTTGAATTTTTCATGTTATAATTATTTAATGTAGTAATGTTTTTCAAGACATTCCTTGTTACTATATGTTTTGAAAATATTAAAAAAACAAATGAATTTGTTTGCTTTTAATTTCAAGGATTTGAAAATAAATTGCACTGCTTTTTTTGGAAAAAAACTAGCCTTTTAAACATCACCTAACTTCTCTTTTATCAAGCAATTTTATTTTCTCTTTACCTCAACTAATATACGTCATTTATTATTAATTACGTCATTAAATTATAATCTAAAATTATAATGACAATAAAAAGATATCATAATGTTACTTTATATTTATTATTTTGCATATTATCATCAAATATCAAGCTTTTAATTCTTTGCTATTTTCTAAATTTATAAAGAAAATTTGTTTAAAAAAAAAATATTAAACTTTTGTCCAGAAAAAAAATATTTGATTCAAGTCGAGTGACTTTATTATTACGCTATAACATGAAACTTTTGTCCCTACAATCAAAGTAAATAGCTGTCAATTTAAAAAGTTGTGAAATTTTCCTTTTTTTTTATTAACTAAAGTTTAGGTTGGTATATCTAAAGTTTGCTAAGCCATTGACTTGGGTTACAATATCCAAAACTTTGCTTGTTCGATATCCAACCAAATTATAAAGTCACTACAGCCAAATATCTAAATTTTTCAACCATTCTATTCTTTTCCGTATAGTATTAACAATTGTTATATAGATACAAAAATTTTTCTACGAGTTAAAACCAAAATTGTTATTTAAAATTGAATCGATATTTTAATTAAAAAGAGAATAGAGAATGTAACAAAACCAAAAAAAGTAAAAAAAAAAGTGTAAACTAATCGGATAAAAAAATAGAAACATTCAAAAACCATTTTCACTTAGGAAAATTGCAATTCCCGCAGGTTAAAAACAATTTTCAGGCAATAGTTTTAATCATCCTATTTACATGATATTCCAAAGCTATATAAAACCTTAAACTAACTAAAATCTCGTAAAATTATATAACAAGTAGCCATTTCAACGGTAATGAGAATCAGTTTAGAAAGTCGTTGAAAGTCGTTGAGTTTCGAGCTCGTATCGTAAGTATCAAAAATCTCTGCCCACGCAGTTGAGAATAATTGAATGGGCGGGTTTAGGAACACGATTAGTCCCGGTACTTTTGACTTTCCGGTCTTTTGCCGCACACTCAAATACACGTACACACACAAACTCACCCACACACACGCACGTGTAACCGACTATGAAAGACGGTATAGAGGGAAAAGATTTAAGTAAGCTTGCGGATTAGAGATTACAATTAAAATAACGATTTCAAATGTTGGTTATTGTTATTAATATTATTATTCAATTATAGATAATAATTAAATAATCTTAGATATTTTATTTGAATAAGTTAATGCTTTATCGTTAATAAAATTTTTAAACACGTAAAAGTCGTAATTAGTAAAACGAAAATAAAGAAGTCAGCAAAATTTTTTTCAAATTAAATATTTTACAGAATTCTTAATTAATTTCCATCTCAAAATATTCTCGAATAAATCAATCAGGATTATATTAACTTTGTATCTGTCTACAATGTTTTGTTAAAATCTTTCGTTAGTTTAAAATCTTCTATTTTAACATAAGAATGTACGAAGTATATATGAAACTTGTTCTTAGTTTATTCAGTAAAATAATAATTACTGATTTTAATCAAACTTTATATATTGTTAAATTTAAATGTAAAATTGACTCAATTAAAATTTTGTGGGTGGAAGCAGCTGTCTACATTTGAAATTCTAAAATTTAAACCAACATTTTATGGTAAATACTAGACTAGGAATACGTACAATTTAATTATTTGTAGATGATTATTATAAATGAAATTACTTATTTTATTAAACCATTATTTGAATTATTCGTTAGAAGTTTTTTTTAAAAAAGAATATCTTTAAAAAAGAAAGATCTTATAATGAAGTAGAGATTAAAAATAACGATTCGCAGATTAATGAAGCCGGAAGAGGGATCAAGACTGGGATATCTCTCGACATTAAGAGATAAAAGAAAGTTGAGGTTTACTCAAAGTTCGTGTAATGAGTATACCAAGAAAATCCCAACCTCTACTTGCTTGCAATTCTTGATGCGCCATTCTCTTACGTACTGTTTTTTTTTCTTCTTCTTCCACTACACGTAATCTCTTTCCATTTCTTTTCTTTGTTCTGATTTTTTTATATTTTTTTATCTTTTTTTTTATTTGAGCTTTGTAATTTTTGATTTAACTATTTTATTACCAGCTTGACTTTCATTTTTGCTATTTACTTTATCTTTTATCCCTTTTGTTTTGTTCATATTCTCATTTTGCGACCCGCATTGTTTCTTTTCTCCTTTTTTTTATTTTTATATCATTTCCTTGCTTGTTCCTTGTATTATCTTTCTATTTCGTTTTGGTTTGTTCTTGTTCATTTTTACTTGTTCTTCTTTCATCTTTTTATCATTTTTTTTCTTCTTCCGACTGTCTCATTGTTTATAACATTCTTCGTTGTTCCCTTTTTTATATCTTATATCCTTTTTCTCTGTAAACTAATTCATTGTTTCTTATTTCCTTTTCTCGCTTTGAATCTAATTCTCTTTTTATCAGTTTGTCTCGTTCTAAAACCTCCACTTGTCACGTGCGCGCAAGCTCTTTTTGCTTTTCTCCTTTACTCCCCTCCTTTCCGCCCCCAGTTGAATCCAGGCAAGACTTCGTTGACACGACTGTTACAACTCTAAAAGCTATACGTATATCCCATTCCTTTGGGCTTACTCACACTCGACGAGATCTGCTAATTAAGCTCGACGTTAATCCCTCTCTCTTTCCCCAAAAACTAGTTTTAACTTTGGCTCGCAAAGCACCAGCACACAAGGCACCCGCGCATGTCACATCAACAACGACAATGAACTAACTCTGTATATATATACGCATAGAAAATTCGGACTTGCAGAGAAAAAAAAAGCACACAAACGAGGTCAGATTTAACGATTCGTATAAAAAGAAGGAAGGAGAAAAGGGAGCGAAAATTAACCACGCCGATTTTGCGGAGAGATAAAGGGTAAAGGCTTTTAGTTTTCTGGGTTCTGCTTAAAGAGTGAAACTATACGTATAACTATTATAAGTATACATGTTTCAAAAAAATATTATGTTGAAATTTCTTAAAAGACTATGTAAATAAATATTAAGAATAAATTTAAAGTGAATACGGAAATTTATACGAAATATAAATAGAAAATTTTTAAGTATTAAATCTTCTTTAAGTTTTATTTTCCATTTTTTTTTAAAGAAAAGTTGATGATAACTAAAAAAAAGATGAAATAATATATAAAAAGCTTTTCGCCTTAAGCGTCTTTCCTTTTTAACACCCTTCTTATAAATTTACGTAGTTTTTAAGTACAGCAATCAAACTTTTTTCACTTTACAGAATATTTTTACTTTAAACTATTTACCGAAGAAGGTTAACGCTTAATCTCATTGCATTCAGCACTTTTTTCAAGAATTGACGTAAAAGTAAATTTAAAATTGAAAGAAAGATTTTTATCATTTTGATATTTGAAAATGATTTTTAGTATTATAAATAAATGATTTTTTTTGGAGATATGACTACATAGACCGATTACACCTTATCAGCTAATAAGTACTATATTAATATCAATAATTAAAGCAATAATTTTAGAAAACAAAATGTATTAGCCATTCACGTGGCCCATAAACGTTATTCGGTTAAATTTTGAAGGGAATTCATTTATTGATTTCGAAGAATTTGAATTGTTGTGCTAATAAAATCTAAAAATCAATAACATATCAAATATTGTAACAAAAATTCTTCGTAATGAATTAATTGTTTAAAAACTTGACTAAAAAATATTTATGAATAATAACAATTCTGACCGCTACCAAATATTTGACTTATTTATTTATTTTTTTTTTAATTTAACGTCGCTGTACTTATGCTACCATTGCGATACTAATTAGCGACGAAGGTTTTCAGTGTGTTTGTGAACAAAGCACATGTATAGTACAGTGGTGCTTGTATAAATCGGCCGAGAGCGGGATTCGAACTCGGCTCCTCGAGGTTACGAATCCATCGTTCTACCGACTGAGCCACTGACGATCTCAATGCTTTTACTTGTTATTATAATTTTTGAATAAGAATCATTTTAACCCTGGTAGAAGGTTAACAGGTTTCACCCGTTAAGCTAATAATAATGAGCTAAAATCAGTAGCTACAAACTATGTTTTAAGGGTCTCGCTTATTTCTAGCTAGAAACCCAGTAAGATTTCTACCAGGGAAATTTTAAATATAATATTTTTTTTATTAATTTTTTACACTTGCTGATTCTAATTAATTTATGTGATAAAAATCATGTTACCCTCATAATGTTAGAGTGCGCTATAAAGTTCTCATCTATTTTTATACTCAAATAAACTAATGTCTATGATTTTCATGTCAATATGAAAATAAATATGAAATGGTGATTGTTAGTAGTGAATGTTTGCTTAATTTATATGAAATGGAGAAAAATTTTGTTGTATGTTGAATCTTGAAGTTTCTCGTTTTGAGTTTTTATAAATAAATCTAAGTTATTAAAATAGTCGACTTTAGCATATAAATAATTACGTTATAAAAATTTTAATAAATATATTTCAATGACAGAGTTTGTTATTACGTGACTGACATCAATAGGTAATAACGAAGATATTTGTAATTCATTAGTAACCAAAAATGTACTTTTTATTGTATCTTTGTTTTCAGCACTGAAATTGTAGTTTGACTTGTTTTGATTATTAAAAAGTATATATAAATTATCTATGAAAAATTCCCAATTCCATAAAATTATTCTTGTTTTCAATCTTTCAAAACTTCTAAGAACTACCAAATGAACAACTAAAATTTTTCTTAAACTGATTATTCATCGATATTATTTGCTTTTTATTCACAGCTGAAAGCAATTAAACTTGGAACTTTGTTATTTATAGAAAAGTAAAGAAAGAATTTTTAATTTAATCTTCAAATTTATATATATAATATAAATTTTATTTTATTTTCTGATTTCTTTTGCAGAAACTTGTGAAACACGTTCATGGGGCTTGGAAGCGCTTGTTCAGGCATTAAGTCAAAAAACTACGCGAGCGCTGGTCGCTCAGCTTGATTATAATACCTGTGAGGTTGCTGCTAAACTGGCTCATTTATGGAATAAATCACTTATCACATGGACATGTCCTCAGGTCAGTGTTTTTTTCTATAGAATATTGTTTTATTTATAACTAAATAAAAGAAGAGTTAAAATCTAAAATAGATTACTTTTAAATGTTATACTTTTTGATCATCTTAAGATCCAATCCATACGTCATAGTCTACAACTATCTTTAAACAAAAAAGTCGTTTTCTGTTTTGTGCAGCACTGAAAAAAATAATGATAGGAAAAATTTTATATATATATATATATATATATATATATATATATATATATATATATATATATATATATTTATAAAAATTATGTTCAATTCAATTTATTTTTAAAATCTAAATATAACATTTTTATTTTATAACGTTATTCGTAATTTTTTAAGTTTCTTGTAATTTTTATAATAATTAACACTTTATTTATAAATATAATGATACAATATATCTAAAATAAAATCAATTTCGCTAATAGTCATTTCCAGACGATAAAACGTCCAATTTAACATTAACGGCATTTGGACGCGTTTGCTTTATCTTCTTAATTTAAAAATTTACTTGTCCGCACTTTTTTATATATTTTTGTTAAAATAAAAAATCATTTGACTTGTTATTTTTATGAGCTTGGATTAATTAGATATCAAACTCAACCTAACCTTAAATACTATTTGAAAGTTTTTATCATAAACTTTGTATGTATATATTTTGGTGGTTTCTTGAGTTTCCGACTAAGTTTAATCTTACAAATTTTTTCTTTATAGCAAAAAAACTCAATTAAACGCATCGTTTATTCATAAGTTAAGATTGGAAATATTATTAGAAGGCGGACAGCTTCGTCATGCTCTTAAGTACATATTCCATTTTCGCGGAACTAAATTATTCAAAAAGACGAGAGAAAAAATACCTCAAAGAATATTCCAGCGGACGATGCAAGAAATTATTCTAGATTTATTTTTTATGCGCAAGAAAGAGCGGTGACCCAAAAATAAATAAGCATGTTACAAATATTATGTATCTAATTCAACCCTTCAAAGAGTGTCGTTAAAAAATAACGTAAAAAGCGCACGGGGGATCATACATCCCATTGTTTTTAAACAAGTGCAGTTAAAAAGCTATTGAATATTTTTAATGTAGCTTCATAACGCTTCGTAAACGCTCACCCTTTGAAAGATAATTCTAGAAAATACGCGATCAGCCCAATGAAGTGGATATCATTTTTTTTTTATTATTGCGCACTTAAAAAGTGATGAGGGTATAATTTTTAAAAGAGGGAAAAGAAATGGTGACTGAAAATAATATTGGTATTATTTAAAAAAGAATTCTCTCTAAGAATACCCTGATCAATTTTTTCTCAAGCATTTTTTTAACTCAAAGTAAATTTGATCAATCAAATATTGAAGTATTATTAAATGAAATATTTATAAAGAGAGCTCTTTGAAGTAAACATCTAATTAAATATTAAATAGTGATCTTATAGCTTTTCATTAATAATGTTTAATTTCTAACATATTCATTAAACATTAATTAAATTACTAGCGAAATTATTAACATTTATAAAAAAATCTGAAATTGAGTAATATTTAAATTAAAAAGCAAAATAAGTAGTTATTTTTTTCCTGCTTTTTAATTTGAAGTATGAAAAATTGTGATTGAATATGCAATAAGTAAATTACCTCATTCAAATATTAACATTTATTTCTTTTTTTAATTTAATAAAAACAGGCGCGCGCTCTCTACAAATGATTTACGTATGGTATTCCAATTCTTTTTGTTACACAAACCCATTATCCTTCCATATTTTGACTTATTAGAACCGTCTTTTAATCAAATTTTTTCTTCTTAAATTTTTTCATAAACTCATTTTCTTTTTATGTTATTTTTATTTTCATTTTCTTGCTGTTGTAATCTTCTTTTTAACTTTACTTTTATTGTCTTCGCTTACTACTCACATTTTGTTAGTTTCCGTCATATGTTCTTTCAATCCACCATCACGTTCTTAGTATAAAATGTTTCACAACATCCCCGTTTTTAAAAGAGGATTGACATTCATATTGTTGAAATTGAAATTACTTACTTACATTTTAGTTTTACGACTTAAATTCAAAATTAAACATTACATTTTTCCAATAAAATAAATTTATATGCATCAGTTAATTTTAATTAATACGACAAAATGAGAAATAAATATACTTTTAATTATTGTGCTAAATATTATTATTATTATTATTATTATTATTATTATTATTATTAATTGAATGGTTCCCTGATTAATATTTGTTTGAATTATCTATATTTTTTATAAATTTTATAAATTCAATCGCTACGAGAAATTTAACATTATTGAATTGTAAAAATATAAAATACAGTGCATCATTTAACAATCAGCTCACCTAATCAATATTTAAAGACATGATTTTTCTTTTTAATCAATTTTATTTTTGTACATGTATTATTTTTGAAGAATAACTAAATGTGATTACATTACCTTATACTATATTTGCAACATAAATATCAGTTCATTAAAAATTTTAATGTTCTTGATTTTTCTGATATAAAGAAGCGAATGAACGAATGCCAAACAGTGTAAAATGATGGATTCCATAATAAATTTTACGAATATTTTTTAAATAAATAATGCTGCACAGTATTTCACGTGTTACGAATAAAGTTATAATATTTGTATCGTAATAAATCTTTCAACTTTTTTATAAAACCAGGAAATATATTTTTTAAATAAACTAATAACATTTTATCAAATTTTTATTACTTTGTTTTTTTTCCAATCTTTATTAAAGTTATATTTGCATGAAAATACGATACTATACTCCATAAGCAATATAAAAAAATTTCAAAATTACGTCAATAAATATAAAATTACAAGTTTTATTGAAATACACGCGGAAAATTTTCCAATATAAATATACTCAAATTTCCAAAAAATATAAAAATAGGATTTTTTATTTGTTCGATTCTTTAAAATATCCGCTGTATATATAAATAAAGCTCACCTATATAGGGAAAATTTACGTCTGCTGAGTTAGGAGATGATTCGTATTTGACGGAAATTTCTATTTCCGCGCTTCACTCCACACATATAACCCGTAAAGTCAGGGTGAGATGAAAACTTTCAACGCCCCGAAGGCAGCACGATGAGCTGTTGCAATAATTCTTCATTTCGTTTTCTCATTTCTCAACTCTTTTTTTTCCATTTCTCATTTTCGTTTCATAAATGAATAAACAGATTTCAAATAAATTTTTTCATATTTGCGAATTATTTTCTAAATGCAATGAAAAAATTTTTATGCATTTTCGTATAAAATTTACTTTATATAATGTGGGAGTAAATATGTGTGTAGGTGTGAACATGTTTATACTGCATATGGATCATATACGTTTAATATAAAAAAATAATTAAAGTAGAAAAATCGCATGAAAAATTTAATTTGTAAAAATGTTTTTGTATGAAAAATTTGAATAATGTTATCGCTATTTTTTCAATATTGAAATTGACGCTTATAAATTCAATATAATCGTGCGAGGGTGCCGCGGAATCACTAAATCGGAACAAGATATTTTGCATGAAATTTTAAACCCCCTATCCTGCGGAACTTTATTTTTCAACACGAAATGGAATCATGCTTGTAAATTTAACATTGAAAAGGTAATGTTATATTTAAAAAATGAATTCGTTATAGGAAAAAAATGTAAAAGTTCATTTTACATATCAAACAAATTAATTGATACATTAATTTTTCCAATTATATTAATTAATTTATTTTTTTTTTGAAAGAGTATTTTTCTAAAATCAAATATATAAGAAATATATGTTAAAGAAGTATTAGTATGTAAAGAACAAACATTTGTTTTTTCTAGTATCAATTTTTATTTGTTTGGTTTTTGAATATAAAAGAGGTCGTCGGTGGCTCACTCGGTAGAGCGATGGATTCGCAGCCCGTGGGTTAGAGTTCGAATCCCGCTCTCGGCTGATTGAGACAAGTTCCACTGTACTTGTTACATGTGTTTTGTTCAAAAACACATTGCTATGACCTCCGTCGTTAACAAGCATGAAAATGATAGAATAAATACAACGACGTTAATTAAAAAGAAAAAGGAAAAGACTGTCATCAATGATTCTGTTTGCAATAAAAATCCCTATGATTTAATTTTTGTTTTACTTAAAAGGATAATTTTATCTCCAAATTATAAACATGAAATTTATTTACCTATAAAAGTCCATACAAAGTTTTTAAAATCCTGACGTTCTCTTTTTAATTTGCTTAATGATATGCTTTTGAAACATCTATAAAAAGTTTGCTGCTTATATTCTTATTTTTTCTCATATTTTTTACGAAAATTTTCATAATGTTAATAAAGATAAGAAGATGCTTTTTGCTTTTGACAAGCTAACGTTTATACGTAAGTCATGTCACTTAGCTTTCATCTTTTCATTTTAAAATGCAATACATAAATTTTCCATCAGCTTGATGCATGTTTACATAAAATTCTTATCATGGATCATGTGACTTAACTAATATAGGATACGTATTAAAAAAAAATATTTTGAAAGAAATTCAATTTACTATGAATTCATATATGGGTGTGTATTTTGTTGTTAATTAAAATGTTTTGATATGTTGAATAAAATGACTTATAGACATGACTTTATTACCTGTATAATTAACTTTATTATTTGTTTGATGCAAGCGAATATAAGATAAAATATCATGCAAAGTATTATAAGATCGCATTTGAAATGTAGGATATGTCAAATGAATGTATATGACGTTGATATTTTAACATTTTGCAACGAATACATAAAAAATGTAGGGCAAAACTTTTGCATTTTAAAATAATTTTAGACATTATTAGGTCTTATATTATGTTATAAATAATAAAACAAGCATTTTATGATTTTGAGATGAAAAGAAAAAAAAAATAAAGCAAATTATTTAGAGATCACGAGTGTGAAAATCAATAGATTTAATATAAAATAACTAAATTCCATCAAACTATTTTAAATGATTGAATAGCTAAAGAACATTACAAATTTGTGAAATAACTCAGTCATTTCCTGATACTCCAACGACAAATTGCTAAAATGCACAAGCTTACTAAAAAAGAAAAATAATAATCCATAGAAGTAAGGAATTAAAGTAAGATAAAAGAATAACAATCAACAATCATAGAAAGTGTGCTAGGATAAACGAGCGTAAACGAAACGCATGTTTCATAAAAACGGGGGAGGGATCAAACGAAACGTGACACGCCTCAAACGAGCTGGAAAAATAGTAAGCTAAGGGAGAAAAAATATTAGTCGGATGTATATATATATATATATACTGCAATGATTACGAGAGCTAAAAGTAGTTCTGGCTGAAGAAGAAGAAGAAAGTTTCGTTTCCTACTTTTACAAATACATCCTTTTTAAGATTATCGTAGAAAACCATTTCCGTGATTACTGCAATTTGGCATTTTGACTTCTGTTACAAAATTTGTACTACTTTAGGAATAGAATGTTTAAGAGGATGCATTTGTAAGAGGGATTTAGGCTTGAACTAATGTAACATTTATTTAACAATGGGGCTATACTATCTTTGCCTTAAATTGATAATATAAATATGTAAAAAAAGTTACAGTGATTATTTCTAAAGAAGTGCATTTTCACCACTTAATTTGTTCACTCAATAATTTTGTGATAAAAGTGATTGCTTAATAAGTATGATTTTATCCTATAAGTATTTATTAACGTGAAAGAAAATTTATTTACGAATGTTTGCTTTCAAACGCGTTTTTGTGAATTGAGTATTGTGACGGCTCAGGATTTCTAACTCGTCTGCCAATTTCTGTTTCACACGTATGTAATATAAAATAGTAAGTGTGGAGAACGGCCCCCCGGTTATCGGCCCTATGTTAAGCATGATGTCGATAATCAAAGCACGATAATAAAAGTAGTATTGGTAACAACGCCACGATAAACTGCACATCGCATAAACTGTAAATCAATCGCAAATTAATAGTTTTTAAATTTTCACTTAGAATTCGTTTATTCGTAGATATTGCTTTACTTTAAATAAACGTTTATAAAACTTTTAAAAATAATGAGATTTGTTTAATTGATGGAAATGTGTCTGCCTTAACCTTAAAGGCACGATAACTCATACACTTACCCTAGTCTATGAAAATAAAAATATAGCGCAATACAAGAAAAGCAGAAGGTAACACATTTATATAAACTGTAATACAAACTAAAATAAAAATGGTATAAGTTCTTCTAAGTAATAAACTCTGAAAAAAATGAAAAATAAAGTAAAATAATAAGATAAAATCAAATAGAGAGTTTATGAGAGAAAATGTTAAAGGAAATAAATTCAAGACGCATAAGATTTTCTAAAGATATTTGAAATATTTTCGTTTACAAGAAAAATGTTTCATCTCGGATTTTTCCTTAGCTTTGAGATATTTTTTTTATAAAATTATAATACGAGGTCGTCAGTGGCTCAGTCGGTAGAGCGATGGATTCGTAATCTCGAGGTTCCGAGTTCGAATCCCGCTCTCGGCCGTTTGATATAAGCATCACTGTAAGTTATATGTACTTTGTTCACATGCACATTGGAAACCTTCGTCGCTAATTAGCATCGTAATAATAGCATAAGTACAGCAACGTTAAATAAAATTAAAAAATAAATAAAATTTTGAGAAAAATCATAGTTGAGAGTGACAACTATGGATCTTTTTTTTTAATTATGAACAGTTTTTTTTTTAACTCTGAGGATTTTGAGAAATATGTGCATATATTTTAAAGCTTTACAGCTTTTGAGCTTAAAATTTTAGAAGATTTTAACCGAGAATATAAAAAAATTAAATCTTTTGATTGAAAAAGAAATGTATGCAAAAAACTCAATTTTTATAATTGATGTTGATCAAGTTTTTACCCAAACCTTTCATAAATAATTTAATAAAAGAATATTTATTATAAAAAATTTATTTTTAAAAGTAGTTTCACAGACAAGTATTCAATTATTTTTATAAAAAAATAAAAATTTTTTAATATTTTTAGATAAAATACACTAAAAATAATATTAAGAAACAATATTTATAATTTTAAAAAAATAAAATTTAATGAAAGCCGTAGAAAACATCATGTAAAGTCTTAAGCTTTTGTAACGCATTGTATATTCGTTACACAAGCATGACATTAAACTTATCTTAACAATGTCTAGTCTAAGTGTAACTAAGTTTAACGTATTGCCATTAAACGTCAAAACGCAGAGTCACGAACAATGCATTAGTATTACTACAAAGTGAAACATTTTAGAAATGTATCTCAATTAGTCATCAAGCTGTTGCCTTGACATTGCATTTTACATCGTTACAACCAAGAAATTAAGCCGATTCATAAAGGATAATTCACACTGTTTAAACTTTTGAAATATTTTAGTATTTATTTGAAACCTTTTTTATTTTTTCTTCAAACGAGTTTTAAGCACAGCATTATATTTTAGAGATATATGAATCTGAACAATCGTTTTAAGGTCGTGAAAAATTGGCAATTCTCAATATATATTATGAATAAATACTTATCAAATAATGATTGACTACTTTACTTTACCAATTTTTTTTTTCAAACACACTTAATAGACCAAAAAGCAAATTCTTAATAGACAAAGGAACTATAGCACTTTTTATTGTATTGCTTATTTCAGTAATATCTATTTCAAGTAATTAAAATAGTTTTTTCTATTTATCTATGATTCCTTTTAGATTCTTTTATAAATAGTATCATTGATTGACTGCCAAGTCGATCATGCTGGTACGTTGAAAAATTGCCAAAACAAAAGAATATGCAATGCGTGCACGCGCCAACCATCATTCTATGACCTATATTTTTTTTATTTTTTTATTCTTTTTGAAAAAATATGCCTTGTAATTAAACTGGATTCAATACTCCTTCTATTATTGATTTCTATTTAGTACTAATAAAATTACTGACCTATCTTTATCTTTATAGTTTGTGATATTAACCTTTGGACCGCCGAAATTTGATGAGCTGTAATCCTCTTAGAAAGCCCTCAAATGTTTTACCTTTATATGACCTACGCAAGATTTCAATCACATGGAAAATCTATATTTAGGCTTACAAAGGTCTAAAGCTTTGTATCAAGAAAACGTTCATAAAGTGTAGAAAACCAAACATTGTAAGCTAAAAAACCATAAATGACGGAAAAGAAGATTTTTTAGTATAATGATAAAAAAGTTTAGGAGTATTTCAAATATTATTACTTCGATTCATTGATAGGAGAACGAAATTTTTTAATATAGCCTGGAAAAATTGGTCATACTTTAAATTCTTCACCCCGATACGACCCTTTCATTCTACTTTTATTAAAGTCACACTTCTGAATGAGTGTGAGAAGCTAGTCTTGGTATCTTCAGCCGAAAGAAAAATATCCGATCACATGTGCTTGAATCATGCGACGATTTCCCTTAAAAAAAATAAAAGTATCATTGATTTATTGGATGAAATTGGAAGAAGCAAAGTTTTATACTTGCCTTTACAAACGTGCATTCACCTATGCTAAGAATATTTTTCAAAAATATTTGAACTCATTTTGACCCCTCTAAACACATAAAGAAAATTGTGTTTAAATTTCGTAGAAAAATTTGCTGAATCATCTGGTCTTGATAAGCAGTGATTAAACTGTAAAAATTTTTGTTTACGATCGGAAAATACCAAAATGTCACGATGATTAATCGAAAATCTTTCCTACCCTGTTAAAGTAATATTGGTTTTTCCTTGTTCGAAAATTGTACAACTACCGGAATTTTTTTTGATTTACCGTAAGTTAAAAGATATAATTTATTTTTAAATTATATTTTCAACCATACTGTTTAAAACAATTTAAATTGCTTTCTCATAAAGAAAGCATTGTATTTATTTATCATTTCGATAAATTAATCAACAAAATATATCATATAATTGCGCTGATGTAATTATAACGTAAATATAACGTAAAATATTTTATACAAAATAAAAAATTTAATGTCTTATTGAACAATGCTTAATTTACATATTAAAACATCTCCTGTTTAAATCAATTAATTCAAGACCAAAATTATTGGGGTCGTCAGTGGCTCAGTCGGTAGAGCGATGGATTCTTAATCTCGAGGTCCCGAGTTCGAATCCCGCTCTCCGCGCCCGGTCGATACAAGCACCACTGTAAGTTACATGTGCTTTGTTCATAAACACATTGAGAAACCTCCGTCGCTTATTAGCATCATAATGATAGTATAAAAACAGCGACGAATTAAATAAAATAAAAAAATTAATTAAAATAAAATAAATACATAACTATAACACTTATAATTCATTTTTTGTTCTCTTCACTGTTTAATCATCTTTTTAAAAAATCGGTACCGTATTAAATAATCTAATAGAAAAAAAATTTATAAATTTTCTTCAAATCCTACTGATTTATCAACAAACATTTTATCGTAAAGCAATGAGAATACGAAATTCTTTTATATCAAAAATTACATTTTTTGCCTTTACGTCAAAGTAAATATCGTTATAAAAAAAGCTTGTTCAAAGTGTCAAAAAAAAACGTATCAAATGTGTCAAGTGCAATAGCACATCAAATCATCCTACGTCAAGCGCATGCATGAATACTTATGCATTCCATCATCCCCTAAAAAAGCATACAAAAAACTATAAAAACTCAAATCCTTTTTTCTTCATATAAAAAAATAAACACATATACACAAAAGTTGGAAGTGACAAAAAAAGAAAGACGATAAAATAGTTCAAACGTGGAATCGCAATACTACATCTTAAAATCGTTTTGTATATAAAGAAAGAGATTTAAAAGAAAAATACATAAGAAATTCCTTCTAAAACTGTCCTTCCATTCAAACTTGAGATCTAAGCTCGTGAACACGTGCGCTTGTATTCGCAGGTCGTAAAGGTTATACCGACACTTTGAGTAGAGAAAAAAAAAGAATAACGAAAACGTGTGAAAGCCATAAATTAAGTAAGGCGGAAGAAAACCTTTTTTTTCTAGAAAAGGTATAATGTTAAGAATGTTAAAGGAACTTTGATAAAAAATAAAGAAGGATTTGTTAAAGAAAGGTTAAGTTGATAATCAAATGAAGAATATTTTTTTTACTGTTTTGGGAAACATAGTGAGATAAAAATAAGTTGTTTTTAATAATAGAATTCGTGATGGATAAATCAATATTTTATTGTGTTTAAACTTCGTATAGTTTTGATTATAAAATTAATATTTTAGAACAAAAGTTGGTTTTGTTTGATGAAGATACAGTTGAATATTTTATTTGATGATTACGAATTAAAATTCAATTTATACTCAAATAAGGTAATTAAAATATAAAATTTTCTTTAATTTTTATTATTATTTACTGAACATTTCTGATCATCACTTTTTATAATCTTTTTGATTCAGTTAAAAATTAAAAACTAAAAAGACTGAATAATAAACTTCCTAGTCTATATAAAGTTAAATTCAGTAGTAATCCCTATAATTAGTCAGACTTATGTACAATTTGATACTAGCTTTAACAATGAATTTTAAACTTTGAAATTTCAAGTAGTGAATAACTAATAAAACTAAACGACTCTGCAAACTTTGATAATATAATGTTGAACAACTTCTTTATCATAATTCAAACGTTTGATGGTATAATAAAATGACACGATTTACTCAAATGTTCTACATTAAAATCGATTATTTGAATACCAGTAAATTAGGAATATCAAACTAATGAATTAGAAATGAATACAAGTCGAAATTATAGTAGCCTTTTTGAAAAAGCGAAAATTACACATTAAATCTATATATACTTTCACATAATTAAATACTTGATTTACTCCAACAGTGCTAAACTATTTCTGTAACATAAAGGGAAAAGGTAACTTGACTGATTGATGGGTTGAATTAAATTACGGTACGAAGCACATAAAAGATTCTGAGCATTACATAATAGCCAACAGACATAAAAATTTTATGTGGGTTTTTGTTAAATGTACAAAATGATCCTTGAATTAAATAATCGTAATACTGAGCCATAATATATAAAGATTCGTGTTTATTGTATTTTTTCAGTTTAGTCGATTGTTAACGATCCGTAAATATTGCAGTTTATTTCTATATTGAAATAATATTTAATATTCAAAATATTTTAAATGAAATTTTTATAATTTAGAAAGGAAAAGTTCCATCAACGATGTTAAGTTTCTTAAAAAAAAATGAAGAAAAAAATAAGGAAAATCCAAGAGTTTCAAAAGCCTCCGATTAAAAGTAAGCCAAGCGAATAAGTAAACTCATAATTTAACTTTTTGAAGCTTTATTTTTTTTTCAACTTTAAACATCAAATAAAGTAGTCGGCATATCTTTGACAAAGATGATTTGTACAATTTCTAAAGCTTTTTCAATTTAACTGAATAAACTTAAAGAATTTCAAAAGAACGATAAGATATTTTATAATTTATAAGACGCACGGTGTTTCTACTATTGAAATTTTTATGTTTTTAAACCTTAAAAAAACGTGTTTATAAAATAAAAAAGTACACGTGCAATAAAAGATTATTTTTTTATTAAAAAATTTGATGAGGATAACATAAAAAATACTGCAGAGAAAGGTGTGCTTTCACATCAAAATATGAAAAGAAACTTGAATTATAAACTCTAACATTTACAGAGAATGGTATAGCAGCAAAAATATAATAAAATATAATAAAAACTAGTATTGTTTCTAAGAGCCATTAATGAACACGCGTTTATCTTATACGATCCAACAGAATAATGCTAAAAATGTAAGTATAATTATAAATACAGATACATATAATTATACAATAAATATACGCAATAATTTTTAAGTGTTTACATAAAAAAGGAAGTTATTATTTTACGAATTATAATTTTAGTTATTAAATTAATAATAATAATAATATTACTGCACTGCAATAACAATAAACAATATTAGTTTTTAGTATTAACAAAATAACGCATGCATTAATTCTAATGTATCTTTTATTATTAATAATGCAAAAGATACTTTAAAAATAAATATTAAAAGGAATTTATTGAAATAGTGTATGAAAGGGAGCCTTTATAAGCCTTATAAACGCGTGTAAAATCAAAATATCAAGATGGTATTATTATAAGTAAAAAAATTTTGTTGCAATAGATTATTTTCAATAATAAGGAGTATCTGTTTCCTATTTATTATTGCCATTTTTCTATTACAAAAGAAAATAATTACAAGCCAATCAAAATATCGAGTTCTTAATGAAAAGCATTGGAAAAGGAAGAACAAGAAAAAAACAAAATTTATCATTCAAAATAAGTATCGAAAGAGTTACTTTCATTTAACATGTCTACGTACATAGAGAGATTGTGACCTACTTATTTTGGGGGATGTAAAGAGGGGAAGAAGCTCACTTTTCATACGATCGTAGATACGAAAGAGAAAGAGAGTAAAAGGGGGACGAGTAAACTACTTGGTGAGTTAATCTCAAAGAACGACTCGATTTTGTTTGGTAAGAATTGAGGTGGGAGAGGGGAAGAAAAAAAAAGAAAAGTAGCTCATGTAATCTTGTAATGCTTGCGATTTTCCAACTCTTACAAGAATGACGACGACAATGACAACGGCGATGGAAAGTTTTTTTTTTTATTTTTACGGAGGCGAGTTTCTGAAGAGTTTTGATAGGGTAGGCTTTACTCTCTTATTTTTTTTCTAGATGAGCACACGAGCCGCTTAGACTCATTGATTTTTTTTTTCATGAAGTAAAACTGAAAAGTTTAGACGTTATTAAGTGGGATAAGATAAGTACCAAGTTTAGAGGATAAACGAAAAAAATTTTCCACGTGGACAAATACATTTTTAATCGTCAATGAATTCTTGTGGATAAAAATTAAAATCCAATTTATTAAAATAACATTAATCAACAATGAGTGGTATTAAATTAAAATTATTCAAAGAATAATACTTTGTATTCAAATTTTATATTACATATTAATTTTTGGTTGAAATGTAGGAAAGATATGTACAATGTATATTTTTTTAATTAAAAAATCATAAAGCATTTTTATTTAAAATCAATTCAGTTTTCCACTTTTATGTATACACTTTTTGTTTGTTATATTCTGAAAATCGAATTAAAATTACACATCAACGTAAATGTAAAAAGAATTGATAAAGAAAAGAATAATTCATTCACATCCTATTAAAAAAAGTTTACTTTCTTTTAATGTAAACTTATTAGTTATTGATACAAAAAGTTACACTGTATTTTTTTTCTAAAAGTTGTTTAAAAACTCGAGTTTTAAGAACTTCTTTTTTCATAAATTTATCAAGTATGATAGAACTTTTTATGGCTGAAAAAAATAACTTTAAAATGCAGTTAAACTTTAAAGAGGATTCTGGACTTTTATAAAGGAGATAATTTTTAGCATTCTTTATGAATTCAAATCGTATTGTGAAATGATACCTGTGAAAAATTGCAACTCATAAGTTTTATTATACTTGTATTATTGCAAGCAGTAAAAAATTTTTACTTGAATTATGTTTATTCACATAATTCGTCTAGAAACTATGTATTTTCATTTTCTAAATTTATTTTGAATTGTTTTCAAGATAAAATAATTTTTATTGTAAGCTAAAATTTATGAAAATCTTGAAAGTGTTCATGAATAATAAAAACAAATTGGGCTTGTAAAAAATACAACACTTTTTTACTAAGCTATTTTTTTCAAAGCTCAAGAAAAGTATTAATGTAATATCATAAAGTATGATGTTCTTACACCCCCATATTAAATTGAGCACTGGATGAACCAAAATATCTGGAGAACAAATAAATAACATATTAAAATTTCAAAAAAATCTCAAAAAAGTAAAATTTAATAGAAAAACCTGAATTCAAACTCTTTTTAAAACTATCAGTAATGTGCTTATTTTTTATCTAAATTCATTGAATATAAAGGACTTTCCAATATTTTTAAAGTTGATAAATTTTTAAGTCATATTAAACATTCAGTGGAATAAAACATACTTTTATCCTATTGAATTTTTTTTATTTGAAAAGCAATATGAACTAACTTAATAGTAACTCGGACATCGACTGTATATCTGGTACAGTAACCCTGATAAATAAATTAAACATATGTATTCAACGTACAATGTATGAAAATAAAAAAAAAGAAACATTCAAAACATTTATATGCAATAAAAAAAAAGACAAGAAAAACAAAATAGCTTTGACCGACATTTGAATATATTACAGGCTCTCTTAAAACACACGCGCGCGTCAGAAACATACGAAGACACTTCTATTTTTCCTTTTTTTTCCTCCCATAACGTATTTTCCATTTCCTTTTGTTTTTATTTCCATTATCACTTTACCCTACGTTAACTATACGTCTATCTGTCCGTCGTCCTATAGCTCGAGTAAACCGATGCGCGTTATATGTATGTATGAAGACTTTAAATCTATTGCTTTAGATATCATCTACGGTTCTTCATCATCCTGAGAAATAAATAAAAGAAAGATATCTAACGTAAACTTCAATAAGAGAATGGTTTTGTGATAAATTCTTAGATAAAAATTTAAATTCAGTGTATTTTAAATAAATAAATTTTCTAAGTTATTCAAAGGATAAAAAAATTTCTTTCATCTGAGAATTATTTATAGTTTTAACACACACGTGTGTTGATTTTTCAATAAAAATATGAAAATAAGAGTGTGCGAATGCAAATTCCATACGCAACAATAAAAGTTTACAATTAAAGTGCATTACATTTAAATCACAATTGCGCCGGTGAGTAGCTCAATCAGTAGAGCGTTGGATTTGTAATCTCGGGGCTTCGAGTTCGAATCCCGCTCTCGACAGCCGATTGATAGAAGCACCACTGTACGTTACATGTGCTTTTTCACAAAACACACTTACGAGCTCCGTCGCTGATTAGCATTACAAAATAGTATAAATATAGCGAAGTTAAAGAAGAATAAAAAAAAACATTTAAATTACAGATTTTTATCATATACATAAAAAATTTTAGTCAAACGTTTTTTTAATAAAAGTTGCATTAGCTTCAAAGACATACAATTTTTTAACTAATTATTTTAAAGGATTTAAACTAAAAATATGTAAAAATTGAAATTAAAAAATTTCAATTGAAAATAAATTTATTTAACAAGTTCAATTGATTCGAAAGTTATAAGAAAGTAGTAATTAAAAGAAAATGTACTGTAAAATGCAATATTTATTTTCTAAATTTATTTATGATAAATTTTTACATTATTTTCACTTCTTCATAACTTTCAAGGAGTTAAGCCTTTGTTATGTATACTTTTTTTTTTAATGAAAAGGTTGTGATTTCAACTTTTATTAACTATTAGTTAATTTTTCTAAAACCGTTAGTTTAAAAGCTGTAAAATCGTGAAGCAAAAATCATTTTTTTTTAATTCCTTAAAATTCAAACAAAACTTTGAAAAAATCAACTTTTTCACAATTTTATACAAACCAAAATCCAAAAGTTAAAAGAAAATCTAAGACTCAAATGCAATCCACTCTTTTTATTAATAACTTTAATAGATTAAGTACTACGTATAAAAATTAAATAATAATTACTTAAACTTTTGTAATTTACTTAGGAAAATATGAAAATTACTTTTTAAAACTTTCTAATTGCTTTTCCAGTAACTTCTTAGTCTATTTAATAGCAAATAGTTTTTTTCTTCATTTTCAGTTTCCTCTTTATTAAATTTTTAATTTAATCTTTATTTTATATTTCAATGTATAAGCTTTATCTACATTTAATTAAATATATAAAAATGAATGATTTAAAAAAATATGTGCTTCATGAGATTTAACTATACATGTTAAATATCAGTACTTTTTAAAATTTATGTTACATACATATCATTGGTTCAATATATAATTTTCATGATGCTGAATAAAAAAGATATTGAAATAACCACTGAAATATTCATTTTGATTTATTGAAATTTTTAATTTGATGTTTTATAAAAATAAATGTTTACTCAAATTTGTTGTTTAATTTATGAATAATAAAAATTATAATATACTTGTTTCAAACCTGTTTACAAGAGTATCTGAAATAACGTCAAAAATATTTTTTTAATCAGTAAAAAATTTCACTCCCATGTTTCCTTTTCTTCCTTCATCTCTACAGTTATCTAGGAATTTATAGCAATATTTCTTAAAATTATTATTCTAGATTCGTATTACCATATTCGTAATCCACGGGGAAGTTATTTAACCCCTGACACATAAAAAAAATGTCTTTTACACACTATAAACTTTCCCCGTACACAAAGAGAGAAAAAAAATTGTAAATCTTGAGTAATTTGATACATTCATCCGATAAAGCAAAACACACAAATTTGAACCTTTTTTTCTGCTTTCTCTTTTTCTCTCTGTCCTATCAGATAAGTATCTCTCGTGTCAGCGGAAAAAAAATCCTATTCCATCGTACGGACATATACGTTGTATACACACAAACACAAGCTTATTTTATATGTATAATGTCAAATTCAGTTTGCCATAGCACGTTTAGTCTGCTAACTTTATGATATCCACAAAAAAAAGAATTACATCACATAGTGAAAATATAAAAAAAGAAAAAAAGATAGCGAAAGGGAAATGTTTACGATAAAATAAGTAAGTATACGAGGAAGAAAACATTAACATTAAAATATTATCGTTAAAATCTCCGTTTATCACTTTTGATGGTACGCACAGTGTGCCATCGATTAAAACAAATACAGTCTCGTGTACTCGAGGATTTGCCAAAAGAAGGAAATTCTCGAACCTTTTTTTTTATTGGTCTTTTATCTCTCAATACTTTGAGCGTATTGAATGGTAAGACAAATACGTCAAGTGGAAAACAACAACAAACAAAAAAAAGAATAGGGGATTTTACGTTCATTTGATTTAAGTCGACTCCAAATATGTTTAAGTTATAAATTTTAGATAAAGATTTTTGCGAGAAAAAAGAAAATTATCTATGCCTCGATAAAAGCTACGTAATAAATATTTCATGTCCTCGTTTTGCTTGTGCAAAATTTTTTTTAAAAACAAGCATGACGGCACATCAATTTCGTAAAGATGTTGTTAATGGATGAAACGAGGGTCTGCATCTAAGTTGGGAATTTTTTAAGAAAGACAAATGGTTATGAGAGGTTTTAAGGAGTACTTAATGCTATTTCGAAATTTTCTTCGTTTTTTTTTTAAGTACTTTTAGTTTAAGAATTATTACAACAATTTATGAAGCTTCGCTTACAACTTTATTTAGAAAAAAAGTTGCGATCTAAATTGAATTAAACGTAATTTGATTATGAAGTAGTCATCCCATTAATTACCGTCATTGATTTGATAATTATATGATAATTAATTTTCAATCCTATTTGCATTATCCTACAATATTTCGAAATCATCGGCAATATTAATTACATTTTAATATCCCATATCATTCATTTCGCACAGCGATAAAGTTTCAATATATATATATATATATATATACACACACAGATAGTTCGAGATAGGAGTATAAAATAGAAGAATAACTAAAAACACACGTGCGTAGTTGACCGAATTACCATTTAAATGGGCTCTTCGACAGTACCACGAAATTTCCCTATAGGCAATGCGTTATATGACTTTCAATATATTATAATGGCTCGCTGCATGAAATTCAAAATAATACCAAAGATCGATGAATCATACAAAGGTAAAACCAAAAATAAAAAAAAAACCTACGCATTGAAAGTATTTAAATTGGTTATGAAAATTAAATTATTATATGCAGAATTTCATATGTGAATAGAGGTAGCATTCGTAAATCCGATTGATCAACTAATCAAATATAGAATTTATTGAGTATATAAAAAGAGTTAATGAATTAATTTATAGGAATTCAGAAATAAATATTTAAAGTCTTAATTACTTTTATCAATTTATTTTGAAATTTTTCCGAAAATAATGTAAATTTTTTTGTATATGACTATTTTTTTATATACTTGTATTATTCAACCTGTATAAAAGTATTAATTATATAGCACCACTCATTTTTTTTAAATACGCTTCTATAGGTAATATTTAGAATTTTCAATGTTAGAATAATAATCGAAAGGTGTCATTGTATTTTTCTATGAGAAACTTAAATTTTTTTTAGCTTTTTTAAGATCCGTACTACAAACAGTAAACTTGAGAAAAGTACTTTATACAAGTACAAGAAACAAAAAGGAGCAATAAGTTTTATGGATTTTTAAACTGTATTTATCGTGGACTGGTCAAAAATAAAAAATTTCAGTGAGAGGGTCGCAAGCAGTAATGTTTTCCAAAACTTCATAACTTTTTCTAGCTAAGTCGCACTCTAATTTAATAACTTTAGATTGATTCATTTTCATGAAAATAAAACTCTCGTTTATCATTTTTTAAAAATTGAAATGTACTTTTTTAAACACTGAAATGTAAAAAAAAATTCATTTGCATTAAAATACAGATTGCTTTATTTTTGTTTCAATGATAGACACTATTAAAATTTTTATTTTTTCGTCGCCGTATTTATGCTATCATTGTGATGCTAATTAGCGACGGAGGTCATCAGTGTGTTCGTGAACAAAGCACATGTATCGTATACAGTAGTGCTTGTACCAATTGGCCGAGAGCGGGATTCGAACTCGGAACCTCGAGATTATGAATCCATCGTTCTACCAACTGAGCCACTGAAGACCTACAATATTAAAATATAATAAGGAAAAATATTTATGGTCCTTAATAAGTTCTTTTTGTATATCATTAGAAAGAAAAAAAATTGGACTCTTTAAGTTGGCAAATCTTTACAAATAATGTATTTTATATTTATTTATATAATAAAGTTGATAGCTTTTAATGAAATCCTAAAAAACTTAGCTGAGTAAAAAAGATATTAACAAATGTGATATAAACCAAGGAAAAAATCATAACAATCAGAATTTTCTCATGTCATGATTGTACAATTAAAAAAATAAAATAAAAAGACTGTAGTTATTAAATAACTTCAAGTTAAAAATAAAGGAATGTAATTAATTTGAAGAGAATCGTAAAATAAACAGTTTACGATGTAAATGTAATAAGCTTAAAGAAACAAGTACTTTATGGCTTGGAAATTACTTTGATTGTTGTTAAAGGTTTTCAATATAAATTACTTTTTTTCGCAATACTTTATAGTGACAGACATTCTCGCATTGATTAAAACTTCTTTCACTATAAAACAATATCGGAAATACTTTCATGTGTGATCGATGTTTTTTTTTTCGACAACCTGTTAAAATGAATTGTGAAAATGGTCTCAAATTTCGCTAAAAATTCACTTTTAACATGATAGTTTTTTCGTTAACAATGATAAAATACATTTTTTTATTTAATTGAATAGTAGTATATTATTGCACACTGTCACGTTTCTACTCTCGGTGCAACATGCGTTTTTAATCCTCTTTACCGGATGCATCAGCTGCGGGGTATCGTTTAGGTAGAGGGTGGATTACAGGAACGGAGATGCAAATTTGGATAAATACATTTTTCCCTCTTACTATTTACACTAAAACGTACCAAAGCCTTGTTAATTACAAACAAAAAATAATTAAATGTATTTATTCGGACAAAATAAAAAAAGTAATAAATGCAGTTTGATACAGAATGAATGTAAGTTTTGGTCGGTTTTACCTATTTTTCTTTATTTTCGAGTTTTATTTATTTTTCTGCTTACTTTTATATGCAAGATGACATTTAAGAAGATTATGATAAGTTGATGTAATTGGCTTGTGTTATAACTGCAAATTTATCACGTACTACTATAAAAACATAATATTTGATTATCTTCATTAATTGAATATATCAACTGATTTAGATAATTTTCAAAATATGTTGAATCTCAAATATTATTCTTTTTTTTTTTATAATATGATATTATAAATTAAAAACAAATTAATTATAAAGAGAAATTGGAGAACAACAGTCTTTAATAAATTGTAAATGAAATTTATAACGAATGATCAGAATATAAAAAAAAATTAATGTCCTAAAATAACTATTAATTTTGTACATTTACCAGTAAGTTGTAAATATTTTTAAAGATCGCTAAAATACTTCATTTATATTATTTTTCATTATATTTTTAATAATCTTACGAAAACAATCATAAAAATCCTTCTAAAATGAACTTCCAATTTAAAAGTAGGTAAAAATCTTCTTAATAGCGACAAAAAAGGAAATCGAAATTGCAACGTCGAATAAATGATTAGACGAGCTTGCAAATTGCTTCCGCGGCCAGATAAACCGATTTTATTTTACGACGAGCACGACGTAAAGAAAAAAAAAGAGAGAAAAGAAGAAAAAGCCGACTTGCTGCTGTGTTCTACGCGACAAGAAAGCAATTTTCCAATGTGTAATACGATTATGGCTTTACTTTTTTTTTCTATTTCTATCTTTCTTACACATTTCTCTTTTTTTTTCTTCTTCTTTAGCTCCTCAATTCAGTACAGGTATATAACAATCACCTTCCTTTCGTATAGTGATTATATATATTTTTTTCTTTTAAAAAGAATAGGATATGAAAAAAAAGGAAGGAAGGTAAAAGCATTTGCTTCATGAACAACGCAAGGCTGGAATTAATTCTACGGATAGGTCAACAATGGACAATACGTTCCATTTAGAGGATTAATAAGCTCTAACATTGCTTATCGTCGTTGACAAAACTCAAGTTATTTATTTTTTTTATAATTAAAAAAACTTATTGTTGCACCGAGTTCCTTTCATAGTCTCGTAATTAATTTTAAATAGGATGCTTTTGTACTGGAAGTTTTATTTTCCTTTTAAGGAATTCAAACTTTTTCTTTGTTTGTTACTTCGAGATCATTTAAAATTATAAGAATATTGTGGATTAAAAAAAAATATCACAAATTATTTGAATTAGTAAAGATAATTTTTTAAAATTTTATTTAACATCGCTGTATTTATGCTATCATAGCGATACTAACTAGCGACGGAGATTGTCAGTGTGTCTGTGAACAATGCACATGTATCTTATACAGTGGTGCTTGTATCAATTGGCCGAGTGCGGGATTTGAACTCAGGACCCCAAGGTTACGAATCCATCGCTCTACCAAGTGAGCCACTGAAAACCTTATAAAGATAATTATTACTAGTGTTGCGTATCAATAACAATATTAAATTAGAATGTACCCGCTTACCTAAAGAGAGGAAAATAATCTGCTAAACTAAATCTACTCTATGTTATTTCAAAACATATAAATGCCTTGTATATTTAAAAAATTAATAAGATCTAAGCTTTGGCTTTCACAATTAATTTGATATTTTTCATCAAATTTGTTTAAATTGTGACAATATCTTCTAAGCTATACTTGAAACTCAGAAATAATATACTGGTGTGGCCTATTTCGAAGATACGGCATGCCCTTAAAGTCAAAAACAGAAAAAAAATTTATTCGTTCTCTTTAAGAACAGAGAAGCTCCAAAGAAAATAAACCAACTCCTAAATCCTTGATCACACGCTTCAAGAAAATGCCGAAAAGGCAGAGCAGTCAAGATAACAAAAGAAAGAAAGATTACAGACGAAAAAATCCGATGGCTATAATAGATTTCTGTTACTAGTGATACGGAGCCATTAGGTGCTGCTATAATACTATTAAACTTGATTATTCAAGAAAAATGTATAAATCTTACATATTGTAATCGAAAGCTTATTGTTAATTTAAAATTATCATTAAATTTTAAGTTCAAAATTCATCAGATTAAAATTAAATTTAAAATACAAGCCAAAGTTTTAATCTTCTCGTCGAAAGTTGCTAAAGCTTATAAATAGTGTAGCAATATAAACAATTTTTATAACTGACCAGACTATCATAAAAAACGTTCTTTATTTTTATTTTGTTCATTCTAAAAATAATCCAAACATCACTAAACAAAGTTATGTGTCCTTTTTCTTTGGTATGGCATAACATTTGCTTGAATTGATAGTCAAACCATTTTGTTCGCACCCACGCACTCTTTTGTCGCACATTTTTAGTTTGTTTTATTCAACATTGAAGCTGTCCTTACATGTTGATAAAATTATTTTGATAAAAATATATTTTTTCATTATTTTAGTAGCGTACGAGCTTTTTGTCATTTTTTTTATCTAGCAAGCTATAAATATTAAACTTTTGTGAAAAAAAAATTGTTACTTCTCTTTCGTATTATTTTATACGCTCTCATCATTGTAAATATTATATCTAATTTTTTTTAAATTCTACTATTTATTGAATTTAATTTTTTCATGATTTATTATTATTTACCATATTTTTTATTCCAATTAAAATTCGTACTTAAAATATGATATTAAAATAGCGCTATTCATATTAAGTGGAATAAATCAATATAATATAATCATCTAAAATTTTTTTCTTTAATATTTTCTTCTTTCAGACCTCCATTATTCTGCATAATTTTTACATAACTCCTTTAACCAGTAAAATTTCAAATGTTCTAGTTATATTTGGTGCATTCAAAACTATATGACCAGTTATGAAAACTAGGCTACATTTCCTCTCCACTTCTAATTGAAAAAACGAGAAGAAGAAGCGTACCATTAAGTTCTTAAAAATCCATTAAGCACGATAAATGCTTCGTGTAACGTACAAACTAGGCAAAGCTTATACGAACTACTTGCACGAAAAAAAGGGAAAAAAAGACAAATTTTTCATAATTAGTAAGCAGCTTGACTATAAGTCTTTCTTTTTTTCCTGTGCCTTCGAGCAATTTTAAGAATGTTTAAGCTTGTGTGTACGATGTAAATGTAAAATGAGCCTGATTAATGTTAGGCTATTTCAAACTTTTCTTCTTTATTGCTCGTGTCCTTTCGTACATGTATTTATTAAGATAAGATTTGGGAGGTGATATACATACTGTGAAAAATCTAATACATTAATATTTTTTTGAAAAAGTACAAAAATATGCAAGATCTTAACACGTTTAAACTTGATGTAATATAATAGTCGAATATCTTTGAAAAAATAGATTCTTTATCATCGTAGAAATATTATATAGGTAAAATCATAGTTTTGTACACAAAAATTTCATAATTCAGTAGAATTAAACATTTTAAAATAAAAATTTTTATTCTTAAGAAAAAAAAAATCATAGTCAACTTATGAAATATACGAAATGCAGTTATAAATTTGTTCCTTTCTTTTTATGTTTACAGAGAACGGAAGAGGATCGAAAATTATCATCAATAGTGAGGTTATCACCATCACCAGTGGTATTGAGTCGAGCACTCGCTGAAATATTTCTGCACTTTCGATGGAAGTCGGTTTCTGTAATTGGCGTCGGTAAGATAATTATAATATAGATTCAACTATTTGAATTCAACTCTTTACATTTAATGATCTTTTTTATATATTAAAAATCGAATAAAGAAAAATATCAAAATAAATTGCGGATTAAAAATTTTGTCGTTTGTTATAAACTCCGAATTTCAATTGATACGAAACTGGATGGTAAAATGACAATTATTTTATGAAATCTTAGAAAACTTAGCTTTAAAGTCCATAAGTAATTGTAAACTTTTTAAATAATCTGCTTTTAAAATCCAAAAGTGCATTAGAAATTCGTATGCTTACAATTTAAAAAGAGTTTGGTAACAGAATCAAAGGTTCTTTATTTATTTGATATCCACATTTCATATTTGATTTATAACTTTAAAAAAAACTTGATATTTTTTTATATATTTTTTATTTATTTATATCACACAAAATAATATTAAAATTACAATTTCCTTAGAATAGAAGTTATGTTTGCTAGGTTCATTAGAAAATTTCATATATAATTCAATATTGTCTTAATAAAGCTACAATTGACAATTTACTAATAATATATACAACGTTTATAGAATATTAAAAAATAATTATTTATCTAAAAGTCATAAATCTTTATAATTTTTTGATTGAAATACAACAATCACATGACATATGCAAAAATTTGACTAACATAAAAGTAAAGATTTTACAAAAAAGCGTGTGTGTGTTATTGGACAAATATCTCGCATGGAGACTGCTATTGAAAAAACAAAATTAAACTAAAGGGTTCACGGAACACGCCTTTTAAGTACTGCATTTATACAAAAATAACATGATATTGCACAATGTTTCTTTTTAATAACATTCTATTCAAAATATTGAAGAGCTAAATCAAGATATTTTAAAAAATATATTGCACACCAATAAACTACAATTATACACAAAATCAAATACATTTTATCTGTCAGGTTTATACCCCGTGATGCTAAAATATTTTTTTCATTTAAATAATTCATTTGACAAATTTTATGAACCGCCAATTCATATTTATATCTGAATATTATATATTTTCTGTCCCTCCTTCGAATACTGGCCCAAAGAAGTAAAATTATGGCTCTTCTGTCAAGGATGACTTCATCATCCGGTTTCGTTTGTTCATTACAAAGGGCACAAATTATATCTTCACTGTCATCCATTGTGAAGAAAAAATCTGCAAGCAAGATATAATTTAAAATTATAGTTATATGCCATTTGTTGAGACAAGTATGATGATATCTCCTTTATAATGCAAGAAAAGTAATATCTCATTTCTCATCCAAAAAAGGATAAATAAAATTTGGAAATTTCGCGATGAAATTTATGTATTTTTTGTTGTCAAAAAGATCAAGAATTGCATGTATAATTAAATCGCAAAAAAGTATTAGGAAATGTACTTTGATAATATAAAAAAGTATTTTATTTTCGTAAAATATTCACAAATTAGTCTTTTTATTACTATTTTATTATTAATTTATTAAATTCAGTAACAAAAACAGAATTGTATATATTTAAATTATCACGCACGGTAACTGGACAAGTTTTTCCGTATGATTTTAGTTACCGCGCCCTCTTGCACCCGAATATCGAAAGAAACACCTTAAAATTTAAAAACACGGTCGGTCAAGATGAATCGAAGAAAAATACACGCTAAGAGGCGCACAGATTCTACTCAAAGGCACGGTTAAAAAATGTTTAGTTTAGGGTACGCTATAACTGATACGCGGAATATGGAAATGTGAATTTTTAACAACATGGTGACTGAGACATGTATTAGCTTTTTAATAATATTTTAAATAGTTCTATGTACATAATTATTAAATCACGTTTATTTAATAAAAAATATTTAAATGTTCAATACTTTCTTAGTAGAAAATTGATCATGTCCTGGGCAGAATTTCGGGTCAACGTAAGTTAAAATGAAATTCATCTAGAAATTTTTTAAGCTAAAATTTTTAGATAAGTGTCATTTTATCTTATGTTGACCAGAAATTCTACCCAGAACATGGTTATTTTTTACCAGGGTTATCAAATATCAATAGAAAAATATGTTTCATTTAATAAAATCTTTAAAAAATTACGACAACTTACGGTCACTCACACGTCCACTCTATATTAATGTAAAATCACAACCGAGATCACAACTTAAATGTCAAACTTATATTGTATATTATCAAAAAAGCTTTTTATCACATTTGACCATTTAAAAATTTGTGGAAATTAAAAATTTTAACAACAAATTTCAAGATGTAGTCTGTATTCGATGCGTTCTCGTTACTCTTATTCACAAGACTGACACCGTATTTGTTATTTGTATATACAAGGGCCTCTTTTATTCAATGTGGGTTACCTGCCTTAGGACCCTCCTCCCACAGCCCCTATGAGCGTCAGATGGAAATATACCGAACCATCCTGAATATGATACACTGTTACTCATCCAATGACCAGGCCTATCGATTTACCCTTGGTATTAGTGACTTAAGGAATCTTCAGGAGAAGGGAGAAGATCGAGGTTCGATCTGTACCCAACAGTTGTTCAGGCCACTATTTTAGATGAGCCAAAAATTACAAGCTAAATGCAAAAAAGGTTCTACCCAATCTCCAATAACGCAGCTCACCTAAAGAGACTTTTATTCTCTCCAGCCCTTAGCGGTAAAACTCAATGCAAACTTACTTGCCTGTTATTGGTTTAGCTCGGGTATACCGAACCCATATAACTTTCAGTCCCTCTCTCAATAATTTATCACATAAATTATCTTATTATAAAATTTAAATAACAATCGAATTATATTTATTTAACTTCTAAGACCTTAGGACTTATATTTTTAAAATAATTTTTCTCATATAATATTATGAAGAAAGCCGTGTCTATAAATTGTGTACTTTATTGCTTGAATTTAAAAATTTCTTTGAAAAAATTGATTTTAAAATTATATAAATTTCTATACTAATGATTCCATAAGATTTATACCAAATTTAGTAAAAGTTATGATCGAAATTTTGATTTTGGGTTGAAGAAAGGTGTCATTTCATTTTGGGTTGAAAAGAGGCTTGTGTTTCTCAATTTATATATTTAATTTATTTATTTAATTTATTATGATTTTGTGATTTATTAATTTCTTTCCGGGTCTACTACATGATTAAATAAAAAAACATTTTTTTTACATAAATTAAAATAAAACGAAAGCCCTTTTTTAACCCAAAATGAAATGACACCTTTCTTCAACCAAAATTGAAATGACACCTCTCTACAACCAAATATGAAATGACACCTTCTGCCCCCCGACCGTCGATATGAGAAAAAATTATATATATTTGGCATTTACTTTGTAAAACATGTTTTAGAATAAGTCATTAAGGATATTAACGTTTTTATATTTCTTTAACAAAATCCTCAAGTTATAAGATTAGTTTTGATTAATAAAAAATTTAATATTACTAATAAATATGATTTGTATCTTTCTTTATATTTGTTTATTATAAGGATTTTATTACTGAATAACAAAAAAGGGAAATTTTAATTACATTACCAATTGTGATAAAAACATTTTTCATCATAATTAATTATAATTAGACGTATAATTTACACTAATGTTATACGAACAAAAAGAAATGATGTCACAAAATAATAAATAAAAAAATTTCAATTTTCATTATTAAATACATTTCATCAAAAGATTTATGTTGACATTCTTTTTTAGATCTTATCTAATTTTCACATTTATAACTCAACACGTTATTTAAAATGTTTTTTACCAATCTCTTTTCGTGTTTATCTCGTTTTCAGGCTCATGAAAATTTCGAGCGACTAGAATAGAAGAAAAAAGTTGAAATTGTCAATGGCTTTTGTGCTATAAGAACAGAAAAAGTGTTGTCTCTATTGCTTTTTTTTGCTCCATTTTTCTAGTGACAAAACAAAACGGAGAGGAAAGCTTTTTTTTCTAAACATCGCATAGATTTGAATTTTTTAAATCCTGCTTTGAATTTTTCTATTCTATTTTTTTTATTTACACTTGATAAGATATAATAATATTTTAATTAATAGCTTGATTTTTAATTATATGAGATGAAAATTAAAATAATTAATTGCCTTATTAATAAATATTATTTTTTATTTTATTAAAAAATAAAATAATCTTATATTTATTTTTGCAAACAAATACAACAATGATCAAATAATTTTAAAATTTTTAATAAAAGTTTGTAACCCAGAGAATTTTTTCATTAAACTTATAAAAATACTTTATTTGATTAAAAAAATAACGCTGGTGCTTTTAAATTTCATTGACAATCCTAATATTTTCAACAGTGTCAGCGGCTTTAATTTTATCAAAAAATCCATTATTTTAATAAAAAAAAAACAATTTTCTAAAAAATTTAGGTCTCAAAAGATGTAAATTTACCTTGTTACAGTATTTAGCCTTGTCATTTGAAAGAATTATTGAATCAGGTCAATTTTTTATTACTTTGTTTTCAACGAGATTGTTACATTGTTAGATATTATAAATGACAAATAGAACTATAAAATAAAGATAGAGTATTTTATTATTGAATGAATGAATTTTGTTTTTCAATGTTTGCAACTTTTTTCAATTTAAACTGAAACGATTTATTTAATTAATTTGAAGTTACATAACATATTCCATAAGAATAAATATATTTACAGTATTATTTTTTTCATTATAATAAGGAAATTGAAATAATTGAACAACGTAAGCGATTTCCAAAAATTTTATTTAATCAATGATTAATACAATTTCAAAAATCTTTATTTAATTTAAGTTCTTTATTATAAAGAAAATACTTCTTATGATATATCATAAAATTTAGTTATTATGTCTCTTAACTTTGTCTTAATTAAAAATATATCTATATTGTTATAGTAGATTATGTAAAGGGGGTGGATAGGCTTTATTAATGAAACGAGAAGATTAAAGGCCGAGCCAAAGACGAGGTCTGTAAGGAATTTAGTTAAAAATCCTTTTCACACAAGTTATTTATGTCCTGAGAGCTAAAAAATTGCAAAGAAGTTTGCGGTTTCGAGGTTAGAAGGACGTAAATAATTATACATATATATCACACTATAATATTTTAACCTTTGACTAAAAGGAAAGCCTTAAAAATAATGTAAATTTTTTATTCCTATAATTAACCGCTAAATTATTCACCTACAATGTAAGAAAAAAAATTAATTTACAAAAAATTAACTACGATCACATTAATTATTCTTTTGGATCTGTTATACATTTAATAAATAAAATAAATTTTTATTTTTTTTAGATAAGGCAGCGTGGGCAAGCTTGGATAGATCGATTATTGCTGCGTTACGTACTATTGGTATAATTCCAAGGCATCATGCAATTTTACCATACAACGCTGGTCCAAAACAAATACGTGCCACTCTTAGGCCACTTCGTACAATTCCTTGTAGAGGTAAAAAAAAATTATTATTTTCTTAATTTGATTAATAGTATTAATTTAACACAAAAAAATTTTTTTCAAAAAGTTTAATTTCTTGAAAGTATTATAAAAAAGAAAGTACGTAAAGAAAATAACCATAACTTGTTAATGATGATTCAACGATTACTATTATGTTAATTTTTATGATTCAGTCTTTATTTTTCCACAACGTTATGAGCTTTTTGAATTAATTTTTTTTTAATCTAAAGGATCCAGTCCAAAATTTTACAATTTTTTATCAGGAATTGACACCTATTAATATTAATATTAATAGCAATTTTATCAAAGAAATCCTTTAATAACAGATCAAAATAATTTATAACTTTGAAAAAATTAAATTTATTATATCGTCATTATCTGAAATCTTAATCCTTATTCTGTAAGACAATACATCTGCAAAAATAATGCACATCTTGTGTACGATTAATAGAATTAAATAATGATCATCATAGCTTTATTGTTAACAATTTCCAAGTCGAACGTTAAAACAATAATACCCAAAGGCTTACTATTATCTCAGAATTACAAACAATCCTCACATCAAATCCCCAATCTAGAAGCAATGATTATGTCTATATATCCCTATAATGCAAAATCTATAGAGTCGATGAAAATGCCCGAATATCCCTTCTACTAATGAATGCCTATAGACGTGGAAAATGTTCACCGAAGCTCATATATGCCTGTATATTCTGTAGAGAATATCTCGAGAGATTTGTGCGTTATTGGCTTTGTTGGTATTGTATCTATTGGTGAATCGAACGATCCAAGGATTTACCTGCTTGTTATAACAATGCTGGTTTATTTTTTACTGTTGGATTTCTCTGCTATGACCAAGATCACGTAGTTACATCTTTACTCATTGTTATCTGATGTATCTTTGAAAATAATTTATTATATAATTTATTTAAGAGGTTGACGTAACTATTCGCCGCTTGATATAGGGTGGCACTGCGGTCAGGGGAGAGAAATATATAAAATATTTTTTACACAGCGATTTACAGTTTACGGAGACAATAATATACTTCTAATGTTATCAAAGACACTAGCCATATATATGTAGAATGATTATTGATGCTAATCTTGTTTGAAAAGTCGAAAATATTGTCATAAAACGAAAAATGCGGCGCGTAGTATGTAGCCTATGTAAATATATGGGTATTTTTCCTAAGTAGGACAGAGAAAGTAATATTAAAGAACGCCATTTACACATGCTCACGCTGGCTCTGCTTCGCAATGCATTTTTCGTTTTATAACAATATCTTAGACTTTTCGAAGAAGATTATCATCAATAATTATTCTTCATATATGCTAGTGCCATTGACAACATTAAAAATATATTACAATCTCGGTAAATTGTTCATCGCTGTACAAAAAATATTTTATATTTTTCTCTCTCCTGACCGCAGTTCCACTTAAGCGGCAAATTAGTTTGATTGCCTCTTAAAGAATTATCGTTCAATATATATTTATTTATTTTAAGCAAAATCGAGTGTTAGATCGAATAAATGTGATTTTCTTCATAATTTTGTAAAAGAAAATCTATCTAAAAGTTAAAAGAAAATCCAAGATCCAAATTCTGTTTACTTTCCTCGTAAATAGCCTTTACATAATTAAAAATTCAATAAAATTATAGAATACATTGAAATGCACAATGGTTCTGAACGGGTTAAAAAAAGTATGCACAATCGCACAACTTCTTCGAGAAATAAAGTTAAAGAATCATTTATAATGACTTGAAGATTTCAAAGCAAATCTATACCATTTAAACAAGAATTTACATTTCACCAAAAGGTTTAATTTCTCAAATACTTACAATGTTCTCTTTACGAAATTTCTCCTATCCCACAAAAGCGATTCGACATAGCCTTTAGTGCATCGAGTTTCATCAGTGCTAATTTGCTCTGTAAATACTTTCGTATTGACAAAATGAACATATATATATATGTATATACAAAAGACGACGAAAGGGCAAGAGGATGGGCAAACTAAAGTGGTGGTATATAGGTTGAGAAGAGAGATTTATGGGGTAAAGCAATAGTATACGTCGACATCCCTTCTTTATCGTCCTATGTTTTGCCTCTGCTAAAAGCAAATATTTATGTAGGTTAACCTATACATCGTTAGAGTGACGAATTTGGCAGTATGTATGTTACACTGTATACTTTTGCACTTAATACTTTGCTTACGGCTATTTTTTTCGTCCAACTAAACATTTCAAAGTTACAGTATATACTCGCTTTAAATGTTAATTTGTAAATAGAGTAGTAAAATAATCTCGAAAATAATTTTGAATTTAATGCACGTTTATTTTTAAAAGATCAAAATATCATTGAATTTTCTTTCAAATTTATTGGATAAAATTAAAAACAGTAACATTTTAAAATATTACAAAGGTCAAGTTAATGCAAAATGTCCTTCATCTTATAATTAATTAATTTTATATATTATTGAAGAGTCAGTCGAACAGTTAAATTTAAAATTGATTACTTACATAATTTTGGATGATATCATTTTTAATATGAGCCTATTCCAGATTACATTCTATAAGACTTTGATCCGAGAAATCAATTTACTTTTTATTCGAACTTAACCAGAAATATTAATAAAAGATTACAGTCATATATAAGATGCACATATTTTAAATTGAATTCGATAATTTAATAGTAAAGCCTTCAAAATATTGTAGCAATATATCTTATATTTTTAATATTACATAAAATTTAATTATTTTTGAGATTTTATAAAACTTTTCTTTAAATCAGCTCATTAAATATGAAAATATAAAATTTTTCATTTTTTAAATTTACCTTTGAAAGAAACATAATTTTTAATAAACTCTGCATCGTATAATATACGAATATAGAAATATCAAAACCGCCAAGCACTTGTAATTGAATTCATGTCCCACTAATAAGTAAGCTTGCAATTTAACTAAAAAGTTAAAATGTAAAGCCAGATGCTGCCTGACATTAAAGTCGGTGTTAGAATCGCATTTAACTAAATAACATTGCAAAATGCCAATCATAATTTTCCCTATAATTTTAGCTAAAGTTGTTGCGTAAACGAAAACTTTACGGTTACAACACACCCAATTCGTTCTTCCTACCACTCTCAGCGATGCAACATAATACGACCTCGAATTCATAATTTCTTCCACCTTCGTTGTATGCTTGTCATTTTCAAGGATTTGCCTCTAACGGTTTATATTTAGCTTTCTGTTTTTTTTTCTTTTCTATTCGTTTAAAAAAGACGAATGAACGACGTACGATTTCGAAATGGATTGGATATTTCTCTCATTTTATCTAAAATTTCCTAAAGAAATAAGCAAGCAAATGATGTGTACGTGAATGTCAAAAATTTGAAATCGGTTTTCAAATGTACTTTACGGAATTGAAATCTTCGCAGATGAATAGAGCGCTTTTGATAAAAAGATTGAAAATTTTCATGTGCAGTGGATGAATTTTAATGTGCAATAAATTTTTTCCAAAATTGAATTACTTTGACCTGAAGGGAAGTTAAATTGGAAAATTAAGAAAATGTCAAAAATTTAACTTTTACGAAATTTTTTAAAATTTGAGATATATTTAGAAAGCTTCAAGAGCTTTTGTTTAAGCATTGTATTCCATAAACTTCTACATTTTTTTTACTTGATTTATGTGTCCCATACATTCCTTGTACCTGAACAAAATTTGAATACAACGTGATAAATTATCAATCACATTACGAATTATTCGTTTAATTTAATAATTACAAAAAGATTTGTTTAAATTTTTCATGCACATAAAATAACAATAGCTTGTTATCCAACAATTCTAAATGATAAAAATATTATGGAAAGAAAATTTATTTGGAAAAATATTAAGTTTACTCGTGTTCAACCAGTACTTATACTTTTACAATGCTATTTTGTATTTTTCCTTTCTATTCTTAACTTGCTTGTAAATCGAATAGTTCGCTCATTTTTACGAAAGTTATTGAAATTCTATAAAAATACATTTCTAAAGATGAGAAAAAAAAGAAGTGAAGATAAAGTATTGCATCGATAAGTAATCTTATAACTAAATTTAAAATATTCAAAATCCTCTCGTACATACTAAAATGGATGATTTAAAAATTGCCTTTGCATCCACAATAAGGCTATAAAATTATCTTCGGAAATCAGTTTTTTTGAATAACTAATGCTATTATGAAGAATAAATTAAAATGAAATTTCTTTCCAGTGAATAATAATGTAATATATTTTTAATAATGGTGTTGAATTATAATTTATTATTACTTGAAGTTTCAGTTGAAAAAAAAAATTTTTATTACAAAAACAGATAGTGCCTTATAAAACCAAATTTAAATGTCTTTTATATCATCTAAAAAAGCATTTCTTGAAAGCTTTAGTGGAGCTTTATTAAAAACGTATGTACGTGCTAAAAGTTGAACACGTACACTTTGAGAAAATCACGTTTGAAGTTCCATTACATCAAATGTAAATTACGTTCTTTGAGAAAATTATAGAAATTTCAAAAAACTTTTTTGAATTTCAAAACTTTTTTAACCATCAACGCTTTTTAATGTACTAAATCATCAGTGTTTTATTTAACAAACATTGATAACCTCAATACGCAAAAAAAAAAAAACTATTTTTTAGCAGATGATCGTAATTTGTTTATATTTTTTTATTGTTTTTGAAATTTTCATGAAAGCTGGAGGGTCGAATTTCGGTTTAGGATTTGTATTCTGAGGATCAAAATACAAAAGGTCAAAAGTTCAAAATACATAGACCTGGTCCAAAGAATATACCGCTTGTTTCCGCATCTATAAATACAAAGTTTCCAAAACTGTTCTCGAGAACCGCTTATGAAGCTCGAGAGAAAATTTTTTTTCGCTATGGTGATCAGAACTATAATTACAAAACTGTAAAAACTGATCTGTTATTAATGATTTCTTTTGCACACATTGTGGAAAATTTTAATTATGACCAAATGTAATTTAGAATCAACAATATTATTGGGATTAATTTTATAAATGAGTTATACTTATATTACTATTTTAATTTTTAAATTTAAGCACTAAATAATTAAAATGTAGAATATAATTTAATTTAGAACATTGTTTTATCCAGGATTATCAATATATAAACTTTAATTATTAGAGAGAGATGAAACAGAAGTTTTGATAAGAATTTCAATGATAATAATATCAAAATATTTATTGTGATAGGATTGAAAAATTTTCTTTATGAGTTATATTTTTTATTTTACAATTCCAAATTGATATGTTTATTTAAAAATTATTATGTCGATCCTTTTTTACGTAAACACTTGTTATTTCATATTGTTTCCAACACGTCTGCAATTTCAAATGTTAAATCAGATTAAATAATTAAATAAATCTGTACTGATTGATATAAACATTGATGAGATCGTTAATGCATATAATTTTATTTATTTTCATTTAAATAACTAACATATGTTTTTTTTTTCAAATTGTATTTTACAGTGATAGTCGTGTGCCTACCATTAGAAGGTGGATTACTTTCGCATACCTTAGTCGAACTTGACACAATGCAAGAATCACGAGTACCAAGTGCAGTAATTCTCATTGTTCATCCGCCAAATCCACATCCATTTTTACCAACGTCCATCACAGATGAAAGTCTTGACAAATCATCGCCTTTCGTTTTAGGATCAAAAAATTTTAGCGAATTCATAACAGAGGACACACTGTTCGAGAGTAATATCGAGATCATAGAAAGTGAATCATTAAATGAAGGAGAAGCTGGAGGAAAGAAAGAAGATTCAAGTTGGAGTGTCAATAGTCGTTTCGTACCTCCTAAAGACCTTGGCCGTATGACCCTCGACAATCTTTTAGCGATTGTGCCCTTCGATCAGAGGTAAGCAGACTTGATATTTTTCGTTTTTCTTTTCTTTCTCTCTTTTCATTCTTTTCTTTTCTTTACTTTTACAAAGACACGCATCGCTTAAGGTATTGATTTTTTTTTAAAGCTTACATCCTCACCGTCTGTCTTTGTGATACTCAAAGTCAGATGGTTTCGCACAAAGGACTTCTTTTTCTTTTCTTGTGCGAATAGGATTGAATTCGGTTTTTTTCTATTAGTACGTCATAGTTGAAAGCTTAGATAAAATTTTGAAATAATAATAAGTATATTAGAAAGACACAGAGAGTTTGTCATTTACAGATTAACCTGTTACGCTGAATCATATTTAATGAGATGTTATGATTTGTTTTTCGATTAAAAAATAAACAAACAAATTAGCTGTGATTTCCTTACTTATCAAAGTTCATCAAGATGAAATATTTTCCATGAAAATTTGCTTGCGATCTGAAAGAACCTTTATAAATATGCAAAAGCTCGGAAAAACAGTTTGGTATAATAACTTGAGCTGGACTTATAATGTGCTTTGAATGAATACAATTTCATTTGTACTTCAACCAAATATCTGCCAATTTATACACTTCTACAATGAATATTGTTTTTATTTTATTCAAGTTCTATTATTTATTTTCATATTTTATATTCGTTTAATTATTTCTTAAGTATTTTTTTTAGATATAATCCCAATTGTGTTCCATATTCCGTTTGTTTCTACTTTTGAGAAAAAAACCAAATAATTTAATTCCCAATAACTATCTATTGTAAATTCTTTCATCTAAGAACGAGCTATAACCAGTTTTTATAGCTTTATTTTATAGCCATTCTCAATGAATTAATTAAGACTTCTGAGTACTCCATTAAAATTGACAAAGCTTTATTATTTAATAGATAGCATGTTTAGTTATAAATAGTTATGGTTTTGTTAGTAAAAACTTTGAAATTATCGATTTTTAATATATATTTTGTTTTTTTTTCCAATATTGATAAAAATAAGATTTTTCAAAACACTATTTTATTTCCCACTTTAAAATCCTATGAAAGTTTAAAGATCTATATTTTTAAAGTTTTTCTCAACGAATCTATGACTATTTATATAAAAAAAGTATCCGAAAAGTTTGAAACCAATCCATTGAAAACTGGCTGAGAATTTTTACGGTCAGTGATTTTTGACTTTGAAAAACGAGCCTTTTTGTTAACAAATCTTTTGAGGATTATCAAATAAATTTTTTTTAGCTCAACCAATCTATTTTCTAAATTTTTGTTTTCAAATATTTTTTTTACAAAAATAAAATCCTAAATATTTATTTTTTTCTAAATCTTGTTTTTAAATTATTCATTTTGTTAAATTTGATATAAATTTGTCTTGTACTCTAACTTCTGTAAAATAACAATTTGAGAAATCATATGAAAACAATAATCAAAAAGTAAAAAGTTTAAATTGAAATTGTACATTTTTATATAAAAAATGAACTTTTCATGCAAATTAACAATTTTAAAGCCAATCCAACACTTTTCATTATTTTGCGCATAAAACAGGAAATGAGTGAAAACGCGCCCAACTTTTCATTCCAACATGATACGTGCAATTCCTATTCAAGAATCCATGAAACTGTCTCTTTAAGTTGGGAACGTGACGAGAACATTATTAAAGTTGTATGAAAGTTGAATAAACTCAAGTAGTTCTCTTACTTTTATTACTTCGAATGCAATAGTTTCTTACCTAAGGCTTGAGGAATCTAATGTTATAATGATATTTATAGAATGTACACTTGGAATTCATGAAATCTCATTGGATTAAGTAAATTATTTGGAATTTATCAAATTAAAAACAACGTGTTTTAATTGAATCATTATGTTGAATTTAAGTCTGTTGATGAATATTAAATCATTAACTACATTAAATTTGTAATTATAAATTATGTTTTTACTTTTTAAAATTTTCTTTAGCAAATTAATAAAATAATTTAATAAAAAATTTTTAACAAAAAAACCGACATGTTATAGACTATCTAATTGTTTGCAAGAGCACAAACGAATTATTTTTTTATTAGGCTGCTTACAAAGAAATTAGGTAAGACAATATATACATAAAAATATTAAAATTTTTGGAGTCGGTGCCAGTCTAAGAAAATTGCCTCAAATCTGAAAAAAAAAATTTGAAAGTAAACAAAAGAAGCGATAGGTACCTAATGAAACGTTAAAAAATATTAAGAAAACCATTTAAAAAATATTTTTTATCATATTTTTTTTTAGATTTGAGGCAATTTTTTTAGACTGGCATCGACTCCAAAAATTCTAATATTTTTATGTATATATTGTCTTACCTATTAGCTAATTTCTTTGTAAGCAGCTCAATAAAAAAATAATTCGTTTGTGCTCTTGTAAATAATTAGATAATCTATAATATGTTCGCCACACATGTGTTAGATGCGTAGTATACGTATAATTTCTAAGGATAATATATTATTTGTTATTTTTTAGTGCAATGTTTTTGAAGTTGGTTTTTTTTGTTGAAAATGTTTTATTTTCTACACAGTGAAAAAAAATTTGTAATTTTAACACACATAAGTGTTAGAGATGAAATACAAATTTTTTTGTGTTAAAATTAATAAGTACACACATGTTTTTAAAATTTACAAACTCCGTGTGTTAATTCTACAAAAATTTTCGTGTTAATTTTAAAAGTCCACATACATCTTTAAATTACAAAGATTTTTGTATTGATTTTACAAACATGTTTGTAAAATTTTAACACAAAAATATTTGTACAATATAAAATTTGACGAATTACACAAAATTTTTTACAGTGTACTTATCAGTGAAGCTTCTTACTAAAAGAACAAATATGCACTGAAAAGGGAAGCGAACTGTGACTATACTCTACGGTACAATCGGTGTCATTTTTAGAATACAGTCAGCCTACGCGTCGAAATGCGAACTAGTAGTCTCTAGAGAAGACTCATTATTCTCTGAGCGAAGACCTGCTCATTTCTTCGAACAAAAAACATCGCGGAGAACACTCAAAACCTCGCAGAGAGCACTCATTATCCTCTAGAAAACACTAGCATCTCTCTCGTACTTCAATGAATGTTCGCTATCGATACTAGCGCCACTCGCCGCCATAGAGTACAACCACTGTTCTAACCCCTTTTCAGTGTGGGTAGACCTACTAATCAAATATTTAACGCCAGCCTAAAAAAATTGCCTCAAATCTAAAAAAAATATGATAAAAAATATTTTTATAAATAGTTTTCTTAATATTTTTAAACGTTTCATTAGGTATCTATCGCTTCCTTTGTTCACTTTCAATATTTTTTTTCAAATATTTATCAAATATTTTTTTGACACCCTTCTCCATATAAAAAATAATTTTCATACAAATCGATCAATCCCTTTCGGAGTTATGCACGGATATTTTTTTTGAGAAATTTTTTTTTGTTTTTAAATAATTTGTTTGTACTAACCGAGTATTAGCTCAGTACTTATGAGATACGTATGCGACCTTTCTGGAGATAATCTCTATCAGATAAAAAAAAGGTTTCTTCGGATCGGTTCAGAAATGTCGGAGTTTCAAGGTAACAAACATAAAAAAAAATTAAATTCAATCAAAGATTTTTTTTTTAACTTTCTATTTTATTTAACGTCGCTGTATTTGTGCCATCATTGCGATGCTAATTAGCGATGGAGGTCGTCAGTGTGTTTGTGAACAAAGCACATGCAACGTACAGTGGTGCTTGTATCAATTGGCTGAGAGGGGGAATCGAACTCGGTACCTCGAGATTACGAATCCATCACTCTACCGACTGAGCTATTGAGGATCTCATAAGGCACTTTTCAAAAGAAATTTTATAAAATTTTCAAGAGTCATAAGCTTCTAATTAATAAATTTTTTCTCTATTCTTAAATTTATTCAAGTTATTCCTTTATTTAGTCCTAAAATTTATTTGATAATATGATCATCACGTAAAAATTTCTCGTGATTTTTAATACTAAATCTTTTATAGTATATAATAAAGTAATGAAAAAAAATTCTTCATAAAAAATGTAAAAAAAATTAAAATAAGAAAAGCAAAATTGATAATGGAAGCATAAAAAGATGTACATAAAGGAACATAGATAATAGAAGTAAGAATAAGTAGGGATGAAATTACGTTATGAAAAAAAAAACAAGACATATAAAAAAAGCATAATAGAAAAAAAAAATTCTCGATTGGAAGGGGTTTGATATTGCTACGTACATTATATTGTACGTGTATTATAATATAAAACATAAAATAAGGTAGAAACTCAGAGAAATGCGACTCCGAGTTTCGGGACCAAGAGTCGCACGATGCGCGAAGTGCTGATTCGGCACTTCGTCGCGGGCAACTTACATCGTCGTTTTAGACGACGACGAGCGACAGACCATCGCCGGACGCGTTAGAGTAAAGTAGTAATCAGTCTCTCTCTCACTGTAATTACTCTTATAATAAATAACAGATAACTTCGTATTAATTCTCTTGTAATTATTTTACATCCTCACACTCCCCATAGGAGTGCGTATCAAGAATCCCACGTAACATTTTGGTGGCAGCGGTGTGGGATACGCAGTGAGGTTTTAAAAAAAAAATAAAATTTTTTTTAAGAAATAAACTTAAAGCGCGTTCATTAGAAAAAAAGAGAGAGAGAGGTGATTTGATTAATTGTACAGCGAGCAAATAGATTTTTAGCAAATAGAACAAGAAGAAGGAGGAAGGAAGGAAGGAAGGACATCCGAGAATATTATCCGAAGAAATGAGAGTGTTTATTCTGCTGCTCACTCTATACTGTAACAGGTAGGTAGAAATTAAGTAATACATAAAGTGTCCCAAAGCGTAGTGTAGCACACTAAAAAAAAAATAATCTTTTTAATCGTTAGATAAAATTGATCAGTGCGTGAATATAATTACGAAAACCAACAGTGTCGACCGGTAATAATAAATATTTAAAAATTATATGTAATTTTGTGAAAAAAAATTAAATTCAAACAAGCGAGTGCGTGCAAATAATAAATTTCAATATCCGGGTTATTTATTAAATTTTTTTCTTTTTCTTCAATTTTCAAAAAAAGTCTAATTAATTTCAAAAGCATATTATCAAAAAATTATTATAAATATATTAGCTTATTTACGTGATCAAATAATAAATTTTGCAGTAAAGAAGAGAAGTTAAATAGAAGGAGTTAACGTTGGATTATATTAATTTGATAGTTGATTTGTAACGTTAACGTTTACGGCAAGGTTAATTAATTATCAGCGCGCATAAGGAAACGTAAACGCTTCACCTTCTCACGCGTAATTTAAAAAGCAGTAATAAAAATTTTGAGAAAAAAAATTAAATTGTAAAATCTTGTTTATCAAAGATGTCGCTCATCAATTTATTTTCGAAAAAGGACGGAAAAGCGAGACGTAGAGGACGTTCGTTGTCTCCTATTAGAGGTTCGCGTAGTGAAGAAATCTTAGCCGAATTCGGGAACGAAAGGATATCATTTCCGACCATGTCACAGAACACGGTGTATATGCCAATGTACACTCCAAGATATGGTGAAAATTTAACAGTCAATTTGTCAGAGAAAGAAATGAAAGAATTGAATGAAAAATACAAAAGAGCCGCGTCTCAGGGTTTCGAATTACCCAAAGAATCATTAAACATTATGAAAGAAAGAAACATAGTAAGTAACGGCACGCTCCCACGGAATAAAAGGGAAACCGAGACTCAAAAATCGAAATCAGAGGAAAGCCCGAAAACCAACGAAACGTGGTTAACATACGCGAACCAGGGCCCGAACCAGCTAGCTTATCCTTCGATACCACACAATTACGCGAGTTTTCCGCAACAAATTCCACAACCGTGGAGTAATATGATACCAGCTCAAGTTAACCCAAATTTCCCAATAAACTCACCGATAAATACTAATTACGCATTAAATACGCAACAAATAAATCCTATGTTAAATATGCAAGGCACAAATTTTCAAAATACGCCTTATTTATCGTTACATCAAGCAGTCAGACAAATTCCAACTTTTGACGGCAGCGTAGATAGATTACCGTTATTCTGTTCAGTACTGCGAAGCATAGTAAATAATTTCGGGCCAGGCTGTCAAATTTTCATTATGTACGAGTTAGCGACAAAACTCACGGGAAAAGCGGCGGATATTTTTACGGCGCGGTTGATGCAATACGAGTCGATAGAAGCTCTCATAGCAGACTTACAGGCACAGTATAATAACGTAACAATATTAGAAGAGTTATCTACACAATTAAAAGTGATAACACAGCAGCAAGGCGAGTCGGCAACAGATTTTGGTGCGCGGGCACAAGCTCTATTGAATCGATTATTAACGATTTACGATACAATACCTGCATTAAATGTACAAGATCGATTAGCAAGGAAGCAGTTAATAGAAAGAGACGCCTTACAGTATTATTTGTTCGGATTAATATCGCCCTTAGATATGCAAGTGCGTTGCGAAAAACCTCAGACGTTAAGAAAGGCTATACAACTTGCAGCCGATTTTGAAAATAAACAAAAGACGCGACTTTTTGCACAGATGCAAAACTCATTTATAAACGGCCTGCAACCCGTAAATTCGATAGCACAAAATACGCAATCGCTGTCATTATGGTCTCAACCGAATATTAATAGCATGATGCAAATGACACAAAATCAACATCAGTTATTAAATACAAATAAAGTGCATGAAGCACAAATAAAAGCAATGCAAGCTACGCCTGTAAAAATAGAAACAGGTACAAGTGCAGTTAAATGTAGCTATTGTGATAAAGAAGGCCATAAAGAAGGCTCGTGCATTAAGAAGAAATATGATAAAATACAATGTGCTTATTGCGATAAGATGGGGCACGCGACGGCGGAGTGTCAAACACTAAGAAATGATGTCGAAAATGGTATTATTCATGCACAAAATAAAAATAATTCGCAAAATGTTAATAATAATAAAAGAAAACAATCAAACGATAACAAAAATTATACGAACGGTCCGCGAAGCAATTATAGCAGAAGTAATTTCAATGATAATAATTACAATAAAAATTTCAATAATAATAACTACAATAGAAATTTTGATAGTAATAGTCACAATAGAAATTTTGATAATAATTATGGCAGAAATAACTCTAATAATAATTATAACAACGTGAATGCTAATAGTAATTACAGAAATAATTATAGCAGATTTAACAGTGGGTTCAATAGAAACAGAAACTATGACTCACGCAATAATGAATATAATTATAATGCGCAAGGACCGCCGCGTTATAATAATTATGCACGTAACGACAATAGAAATGATATAGGTTTTAATAGAGGTCGTAGTAGAGACAACAGTCGTGAGAGATATCAATATAACAGGAACGAGAATCAAACGCGCGGCCCGGATAGAGAGCGGGATTCAAACGCAAAGATAAATGAAAATAATCAAAGTGATAAAATGAACGAGCCTTTAAACTCACAGGATGTCCGCCGCAATCCTCAGGCGCCGGGCAGGAACTAATTAATAATGATCAGAATAAATTAAATAATAGTAATAATAAGCATGTAAAAATTAGACGCACAATAAACATGAAACTCGCGTGCGCAGGGCGTAACCCGCCTATTGTTAAACTGGAAAGTCGGAATTTAAAAGAAAAAAGTGCAAGATTTTATGTTGATTCAGGAGCAGATATTTCCGTAATAAAGGCCAAATGTATAAATGAAAATACAAGTATAGATAAGCAGCATATTTTAGAGATTACAGGCGTCGTACCAGGAGAAATGTATACGTTAGGAAGAGCAGATATGACTCTTCAAGGACTGCAGTGTGAGGTCCATATTGTCCCAGATAGCTTTCCTGTAAAAACAGATGGGCTACTAGGCTGGGAAACTATTAGTGAGCACAACGGACATATAAATGCCGTACATAAGTGCATTGATTTTGTAAAATTATCGATTCCCTTTGAGCGGGTGGAAACAGTGGAAATTCCCGCAAGAATGAGACGCGTTATTGCTGCAAAAGTTATAAATAATGATGTAGAAGTAGGCTGGGTGCCACTTCAAAATTTAGGGCCTGGAATATTATTCGGAAATTTTATTACAGAAAATAAAAATGGTAGAGCGTATGCAATATGTATAAATACGAATCATAAAAATATTGAAATTCCGACTCCAGAAATAGAAATTTTTCCATGCGAGGTTATAAGAAAAGATAACGATTTTTATGCCGATGAGGACGGCAACCGCGAAAGAAACGAAGTTTCCGATTGCAAAAAAATTAGACGCGCAATGTCGGAGTACGCGCAACAGAATTCAGAGAAAGAAAGTGCTGATGCTGAAACAAAATATGTAGACAGATGCATGGCAAATAAAACTCCTTGTGAAATAAAAGAAAGAGTTGAAAAAATAATGAGTATTTTAGACTTGGAAGATTTGAACACAGAAGAAAAAATGCACGTCAGAGAGTTGATATCCGAGAACCCCTTCGTTTTCGGTCTAGACGATGAGTTGCTACCAGCAACAAATATTTTAACACATAAAATAAAAACGACTCATGAAGAGCCAATACGTGTGAAACCATACAGATATCCGATAGCATTAAAAAATATTATGCAGCAAGAAATAGAGAAGTTACTGGAAAAAGATATTATAGAACCATCTATGTCGAGTTATAGTAGCCCAGCATGGATAGTTAACAAGAAACCTGACCCTCAGGGCAGGAAACGCTGGCGTTTGGTGACAGATTTTCGCCAACTAAATGAAATCACTGTGGGAAGTTGCTATCCACTGCCGTTAACTTGTGACATCTTAGAAAATTTAGCGTCAGCAAATTATATTACCGCCGTAGACCTTAAAGACGGCTATTATCAGGTGAAAATTGATGCAAAAGACGCACATAAAACTGCGTTTTCAGGGCCATCAGGTACATATCAATATAAACGTATGGCTATGGGGTTATGTGAAGCACCCATGACCTTTAGCAGGGCAATGGCTCTAGCTTTGCAGGGCTTGCAAGGTTCAGAGCTTGAAATTTACTTAGATGACGTGATTATACACGCGGAAAATTTAGAACAGCACGCTCTTCGTTTTAAAAGATTTTTAAAACGCATTGAGAAAGCTAATCTAACTATTGAACCAAAGAAATGTCAATTTTTAAGACGTGAGGCGAAAGTATTAGGACATATAGTAGGAAAAGGGCAAATTAAAACAGACCCTAAAAAGATAGAAGCAGTGCATGATTATCCTATACCTACAAGTAAAAAGAAAGTAAAACAATTTTTAGGCTTTGTTGGTTATTATCGTCGATTTATAAAAGATTTTGCGAGCATAGCAAGACCGTTACATAAATTAAGTTCAAAGAAAGAGAAATTTCTGTGGTTAGAAGAACATCAAATAGCATTTGACACGTTACGTGAGAAGCTATGCGAGGAGCCTGTGTTGGCCGCGCCTAACTTAAGCGAGCCATTTATAGTAACAACAGACGCATCTGATTATGCGATAGGCGCAATATTAAGCCAAGGAAAAATCGGCGAAGATCGACCTTGTGTATATGCCTCACGATGTTTAAAAGGAAGCGAACTTAGGTATACTGTATATGACAAAGAATTGTTGGCAGTAGTTTTTGGAAAGGAACAGTTTAGACCTTATTTATACGGTACAAAATTGACAGTAGTCACAGATCATGAACAGTTAAAGCATTTCCATACGAGCACAAAGCCTGATTTAAGATTCAACAGATTAAAAGCAGCTTTACGAGGATATACGTTTGATGTAGTATATAGACCAGGAAGGAAAAATAATGCAGCAGATGCATTGTCTAGAAATCCGGTAATTGCAGATGGCGAAGAAAACACTGAATTACCACGCGCAGAAATGTATCAACTAGCAGATAAGCAAGAAAATCAGGAACCAAACGCAAACGAATGCGGTCCGCCAGCAAGAATTTTTATTACACGCGCAATAAATAAAAATGCGAATAAAACTAAAGAAAAAGATTCAAGTTCAGAAAATTCTGAAAATCCTAAAAAGAAAATCTTTATTAAAGAAACAAGTGACGAGTCAGAAGTTAATAGCATAACCGGATCTGAAGAAAATTGGAATTATGCAAAAAGGAAGAAAGACCCTTGGAAAAGATCTGCGTACAGAAGGAAAAGGCGAAATAAGAAAGCGTTAAAAACACGTAAAAGTAAAGCAGATAGAAAAAAAAAATTAATTCAAGCTGAAAATATAATAAGTCAAGCACAAGACGACGGTAAGCTCGCATATATGCGAAAAAGCACAAACATGCGAGAAGGAATTCTTGCAGCAAGTACACCAGTAGATAAGCCACATGCAGTGTCATCAAGAAAAGAAAAGAATACGTATGAGCCAGCGAGCAAAATATCAAAAAATAAAAGTATACTGAAAAATAATAGAAACAGCTGTGACGTAGAATCGCCATTAGAGACAATAAATATAAAATCAAAAGCTTCTCAACACAAAAGCACCCAAATAGAAAAAGAAAAGGAGACACAGAATGATTCACAACACACTCCGCAAAGTAAAGAAAGTAGCCAAGGAAGTATATTAAATATGATTCCAGAAATAATAACAAAAATGCGTGGTCGATTTTTAGTTGATGTGCAAGAACGAGAGATAAATGGTAGAGAAGGTGTACAAATAAATATATGGGAAGAAACACCAGGAGAAGTAGCAGAAGCACTAAGAAGCAATGTTCCTCAAGAAATAATAAACCAAACAGATTTTAATGAGCGAGAAAAAGTTCGACCTCAAATGCCAAGAGAATACTACAAATTAGTACCAAACATAAGCTTAGAAAAAGATAAAGAGAAAAAATCATTAAGAATAAGTTCTGAAGTCGAAATTATTGACAGTGAAACAGACAAAGGTTCATATTTCGAGGACGAGTTTGAGGTACAAGATACAAATAAAAATCAAGAGAAAGAAATTATAAGCGAGAGTGAAAGCGAGAGAGATAAGCATGACGTCAGTGAATCTGAGTCGCAAGACGAAAGCATGGAGCAGGAAGAGAATGAGAGTGACGTAGAATTAGATAAAAATAATTTAGATGAGACTGAGTCGCAGGACCTTGAAGAAGAAGAAAAAACTGACGAAGAAAATGAGCATATGAATATAATAGAAACAGTACAAAACGATGACGAAAATGGACCAATAAGTTGGAGTAATTCTTTTAATGATGGTGCAGGTGTATTTGAGGTATATGATGCAAGTGATGAATGTGCACAATACTGGTTAGATTTGATAAGGGATGACAATATACCAAAAGACGGTAATTGTTTTTTTCACTCAGTAATAAAAGTATGTAATTTAGGAATGTCCGCGAATGAATTAAGAGACATTTTATTAGACGCAATATCATTAGGAGCATGCGGAGATCCGCAAACAGCAGAAGCTATTTTGACGTCACGCACAAGACACGCCGATGTTGATTGTGTATTTATATTTTCTTGTGAATTTAATCAAAACATATGCGTACATTTTATAACAGATTATGATGAAACACTATATTGCCATTTCAAGGCAAATAGTTCAAATAATTTTATTCATCTACATTTAAAAGGAAGGCATTTTACGCCGTACCTTTATACAAGGAAAAATAATATAGTAAAAAGACATCAAAATAATAAAGAAAACGAAGAAAGTACAGCGTCGAGCGAAAACGACAACGAACAACAAGATAATAATATCAACAAGCCAGGTACTCCTATTACACCTACGACAGACTTACTGGCGCAAAGAGAAAAGAGTCAATCACATAAGATAAGTGATGCGCTCGAGCGTTGCCTTGTAAAGAATGCAAGGCCGCCGCGCGAGAAACCACCTTGGGCTCCGTTAGATGACGAAGTACCACAGCCATTTAGTAAATTAAAAATATTAAGAGATCACCCATTTAAATATAAAGAAAATTTAATTTATACGATTTCAACAGATTTTTACTTAAATACAGAAATAATTGAAGCACTTATAGAGCGGCAATATATAAATCTGGAAGAAATATCAAGCAGAAAATTTGCAGTCGGCGAGGTACATGTATCTAATTACAAAGATAATTTCATATTTTGTGCATTCGTTAAAGCACATATAGACGATAAAGCACTAAAAGCAGATATTAAAAAATGTATTAAAAATTTGAAAAGGATAATTTTGCAATATGAAATTCCTTACGTTAGCGTCGTGAGAGACTTAGCAATGCTCTCAAGTAGCGACTGGACATACTTCATAGAAATGTTTAATGAAATATTCGCAAATATGCCATTAGTAGCAGTATTTTACCAAAATAATATTCCAGTACCACCGGTAGAAGATAGATATAGATTACTCAAAGAATATCATGAGGCAGCGATAGGTGGGCACAGAGGAATAAATAAGACGTATAGCAAAATAGCAGCAGATTATTATTGGAGAAACATGAGACCAGACGTGCGACAATTCGTCCTAGGCTGTAAAATTGCCAAACAAAGAAACTAGTACGTGTTAAAACACGGCTGCCTATGTTGATTACAGACACACCTGCAAAAGCCTTTCAAAAGTTATCTATGGATTTTTACGGGCCATTAAAGCAAACAAAAGAAGGATATAGATATGTGCTGACAGTGCAAGACTGGCTAACTAAATATTGTGTCTTAATACCGACGGTGCATGCAGATGCAGAAGAAGTAGCACACGCCCTTACACGGAAAGTATTGGCATATTTTGGGCCGCCATCTGATATTGTTACAGATCAGGGCAGGCATTTCGTAAATAATCTACTAGAAGAATTCGCAGAGATATTTAAAATAGAAAAATATTGCACAACTGCGTATCATCCTCAAAGTCAAGGAGGAATCGAACGCATGTATCATACAGTCACAGAATATTTGAAAGCATATATGGAAGAAAAGTCAGATTGGGCCGAATGGCTAGACTTATGCCAGTTAGCATATAACAGTACAAAACACGAAGCAACAGGATACAGCCCTTACGAACTAGTGTTCGGATACAAAGCACGTATGCCATCAAGCTTTCCACCGAAGGAAAAATTACAAACATATGATGAATATTTAAAAGAAACGGTAGAAAACCTTTCTCAATTACAAACATTAGCGGCAATGAACTTAGTACAGGCCAAGTACAGGTCAAAATTTTACTACGATAAGAAATTAAACACTAAACACTTCCGAGAGGGTGAGAGCGTTTACTTACTAAAACAACCGCAGAAGGGCAAATACGACGCGCAATATGAGGGACCGTACGAAATCATAGAGATAAATGACGCGAAACATAATGTAACAATAAAAAACGCGAGTAAGATAAAAACGGTTCACGTAGACAAAATAAAGCGCGCAACTACAGTAAAAGCACCTCCTCCTTTCACAGACAAAGCAAGTAATTAATTTTTCAATATGGAATGCAACGAAAACTTTTCTTTTTCCGCGGCCTTCGGACGAGGAAAAAGAAAGAACGACATATGATCACTGCTTATTTTACAGAAGATAAATAGAAAATATATAAAAAAATGAAAATTAATAATGGTTGAAATTAAGAAATGAGAATAATAAGATATCCTTGAAGGCGCGACGTTTCAACAAAATATTGTATAAGTGAAAAAAAAATCAAATATCCTTTGAATAAAAGCAAAAAATAAATAAAAAATAATTAGTAGATAAGATTCAGTTGTACAGCAAAGCGTCAAAAGAATTGGCCGCAAGAGAAAAGAAACGTTTTTACTAATAAATAAAAATAATAAATTAGCTAATTGTTTTTGAAGATGATTGTGATAAAAATATATTTATTATCAACAAAATTGTAAAATTAGCAAAAGTCAGGCAACTCAAATAATAATAACAACTATAAAAGAAATGCAGGATCTCGCCTAAGATTCCCTATGAGTATCCTTTTACCCCTTACCCCTTACAGAAAATAAAAATCCAATGAATGAAAAAACGGTAATAACAGGCATGAGTTCAAAGAAAAAGAATAAATAAAATGTAAATAAAAATTATAACGAGAAGTAAATCTTCTCTATGTTGTAAATAAAGCAACATGACATGCATAGTTTAATCAATAAAACATGCAAAAAAAAATTGGAAATAAAAGTAAAAAAAAAAAAAAAAAAAAAGCAAAAAAAAGACTGTTAAATACAGTGAACCATTATATGCATGTGTTATCAACTTCGTGATAAAAGAAGTTGAATATTAATATAATTATAAATTATTAAGAACTCAGCTAAAGGACTAAGATCTGAAAAAAAATATATCACCTTAACAACCGAACATATCCCAAAAACCCATGGGAATCGAACGCAAGTATCCTTTATAAAGTTATTCGAAAAAGAAGTAAAATGAAAATCCAATGAGTTTTTTGAGTTGAATAACATTGCTTATAAAATTAAAATAATAATGCATAAAAAATACTGGAAGCAAAATAAAATTTTAGAAAAAAAAGGCGATTATCAAGCCAATCGTGGTCGAAACCGTGGCCATATTCTAGTTGACGCAACGCTTCTTAAACGATAATGTCAACCAAAAAAAAGATAAACAAAAGCGTCAAAGAGAACACATAGAATTAATAAATAAATTTTTTGTAAGACGCAGCTTTGAGGATACATGATAGAGTATTAATCAGTGATCAATTTAATAAAAAAAGAAGTATTTTATAAGGAAGGAGGAACCAAAAAATAGATAAATGACGGTTAAACAGTTAGAAATAGAGGGGGGACCCTTTTCTACTAATAAGTTAATTTTTGTTTCAGATAAATCATACAATTATTGAAAAATCATGTACAAATTTTATTATAAAAGTTCGACAAAAAAAAAGGAGTTCGAATCCACGTTCGAATCCCGCTTCAAACCCACACAAAAACAAGTAGAAGGTTCTTTAAATTACTTTAGAATAAAATTAAATATCATCCGAGGAAGAATGTATTTCGTGATGTGAAAGGCTACTTATCTTATCAAGAGTGCAACATGATGCGCACGTGTATCTTCAGAAGAAACATCTCTTAACATTAGAAAATAAGATAATGAATTTTGTATTTAAAGCTATATTATTTATTAATTTAAAATTCATTTTAATTTTTGTACAATTTTGTAAAATATTTTATTATAAATGTCATATATCTTTTTGGAAAAAAGAGAGAAACCATAAATTCGTAGTTTAAATGAAAAAATATTTAAAAATAAAACAGTAGAATAAATTAGAACACAAACAACACATACATAACAACATACAAACATGGAATAGATAAAAAGCGAAATTGTAAGCCAGGACAGGCATCGGCCTGTATAGGTACACAAAATTTTTTTTCTCAGTTACACTGTAGGGACTTAAGTTTAATAAATTTTTTTATTATTGTATTCATGTGTACGTTCTTGGCTTCGGGGGCCGAAGCCTCGCGGCCTCGGACGTGCTACGTACATTATATTGTACGTGTATTATAATATAAAACATAAAATAAGGTAGAAACTCAGAGAAATGCGACTCCGAGTTTCGGGACCAAGAGTCGCACGATGCGCGAAGTGCTGATTCGGCACTTCGTCGCGGGCAACTTACATCGTCGTTTTAGACGACGACGAGCGACAGACCATCGCCGGACGCGTTAGAGTAAAGTAGTAATCAGTCTCTCTCTCACTGTAATTACTCTTATAATAAATAACAGATAACTTCGTATTAATTCTCTTGTAATTATTTTACATCCTCACACTCCCCATAGGAGTGCGTATCAAGAATCCCACGTAACAATATTGAGTCTTTAGAAGAAGGCATATCTTTTGAAAAGAAAAAAAAACCCTTTGGATTCTTATGAGTAACTTGCTTTTCATAGTCATAGAAAAATTATTACTTTACTTAAGCAAGTAAAGCAAAGCAAAAAAGGAAAACCTACTATAATACCGAAGTAAAAAAAGAAAGAATCGTATCGTCTTCTTAATGGTTATTTAATCAATGGAAAGGATATAGCTTCGAGAAAATGAGGTAGTTTTCTTTTTCTTTTGATACGAAAAAAAAGAAAAAGAATAGGAGGGACGAAGAGAAGAAGAAAAAAAGAAAGGAGATCTATTGAATTAGTGTTGAGGATTTTTCCCTTACTTTGGGGATGCGATGTACAAAAATTTGTTAAAGGAAGGGTAGAAAAGGAAGGATGTGACCAATTTTTTTTCTTTCTTCTCTGCTTTTCGCACTTTTTTTATCTAATATCTTTTTTTCCACGTGGCACTGATCATTCATTGTTGAAAAAGTCCTTTCTCTTTGTTTTTATTCATGGTCTGCGCTGCAGATGAGTTTGAGAAATTCCTTGATGACTTAGTTTTAACGTTTTGAGAAACTTTTTTTTCTTGTTTAAATTAGTATTGACGTCATTAGAATTTTGTTATGTACATTAAAAACTTTTAGATTTATTACAATTATTTATCATCCGTAATATACGAAATAAGTTCAAACTAATTCAATTAATTTGTTTATAATACGAAATTTTTTAACTAAATATAAAATAATGTATTTTTAATTATCATTCGCAATCAAATAAATCGATTATACTTGCTTGATTAAACTTTAATAATAACCAGTCACAGTAAATAAAATGCAATAAAATGTAAATTTTAACTTTATAATATTTTGAGCATCGGTTAACTTAAAATGAGTAAAAATAATTAGGTAATTTTTTTTTAATTCATGTCCTGTAGCGCTTATTATATTTTATTCAAATTCATTTTTTTAGATAAAAATTTTATATTTTCTTAGATTTCCATAAAAAATGAATTATAATTATTTTTTAACCTTCTTCATTTATAAGTACAGTTATCTATTTCTTTGAAATATTAGTTTAAGAAAAAAATATTTAATCTTATTAATATGAAAACAATTGAAGAAAAAATGAAATAATAAGCACCGTAAAAAGTAAACATAAAAACTCTTTTATTCGATTCTTTATTTGGTTTTTAAAAATACTATTTAACAATCTTGAATTTTTTAATGTTATTATCAACTATTCATCTTAACCAATCATCATTGATCATCACAAGAAAATTACTCTATGCGCAATGTATATAACGATTATACAATATCCTGTCTCGATAGAGAATCGATAAACTGATGGTCATGAGGAATATGTCCAGGGCTATGATCTTTGAAAGGCGGGTCCAATCTGAATGCGGAAATAATCAATGTTGTTCAGTGCTACGTCTTAGCGACGGGAAAGACCTAAATTTTAAAGAAGTGATAAAGTTTTATAGGGACTGCATGGCGTAATTAGAGATTTCGCTGTCATTTCGCTATTTTTCAAACTCGTTTATTTTTTTAATTGAAAATCGCAAACGTTTCAAAGATTTATAAATCGTTTTCTCATTCTTTATGTTTTTATGCAAAAATAAATAAATGAATTTCTTTTAATAAATAATGTACCTTTTCACAAATAAAGAGATTCGAAAATATAAACTTTTGTATGTTTGAACTTTATTCATCTAAAAATTAATGTATCACAATTTCTGGTTATTTCTTTATACATTAAACATTGAAAAGAAAAGAAAATTATTCATAAATTGCAGTCTACAAAAAATTCTTCTGATAGTTAAATATACTATTCTTCAGAATATCGTTCATTAAAATTTCCAATACCCAATTTCATTTGAGATAAGGGTAAAAAAAACTAACGTTTCTCATACACAAACTATAAATAAATCCAATAAATTCAACATTAAAAAATACATCATCAACATGAACGAACGAAGACATTCCAAACAAACAAACGACAAAAAAATAATGTATATCCTGCCATCGAGGGAATCGATTTGTTGATATAAAAAAGAAAAAAAAGAAGAGAGAACTCGGTAGAAAATGACTAAATTAGTAGACTTCCGATCGATTCCGATCGCTGGAGGCTATTCAATTCTTCGTGGACATGGTAATTTCAATGGTATATATACGTATCTCTTGTTCAAGCGACAAGCAATCAAATGTCGCTGTATTTCTCTGATTTTATGTTATACCAGACCGAAAATTGTGATTTTTCTTTGTCGATTAATCGTGACAATACTGTCTACTTTCTCAGTTACTATCTTTCTCTCTTTTCCTTTCTCAGAATGTATTATTAGAATCAAAGAATACACGATAAGAAACGAAAGAATCCTTTGTTCGATTTACTTTAATCATATCGACTGAATGTTTGTCAATGTTTGACATTAAAAGATAATGAATCTTTTTAAGTGTGCGACTAATTTTTTCATTGATCGAAATTGCTTATTTATTGAAGCTTCAATATAATAATATTAATGTGATAAATTATGAATTTCTTATTAATTAATTATATTAATATATTTTTTTTATTTTTTACATCGAGAGTAATTAAAATATATACGAAATTAAAATGAACTTTTGTTATTAAAGATAAGTAGTGTTAAAAAGAAGTTTATATATAATTTAATATTTTATAAAAATATTACTTGATTCTTCCGTTACACGCAAATTTCAACTTCATCTAAATAAGTATATAAAATTGAAAATATATATTCTTGACGGCAACTATTATAATATTCATGATAGCGAGGATTCCATATCAAATAAAATGAAATAATATATACAATGTGAAAAAATAATGCTTAGTACTGTGAACGAGGTACATTAGCAGCAGTACAAATCCAAGTGTAATGGAAACCGACTCAATTTTTTTTTTATTTTATTTAACGTCGCTGTATTTAAGCTACCGTTACGATGCTAATTAGTGACGGAGGTTTCCAGTGTGTTTGCGAACGAAGCACATGTAACGCACAGTGGTGCTTGTATAAATCGGCCGAGAGCGGGAATCGAACTCGGAACTTTGAGATTATGAATCCATCGCTTTACCGAGTGAGCCACTGACGACCTCTAATATACAATTGGATGATATAAAAACTATTAATTAAATATTTTTGTATACAAATTACATGAAATTGCATAAAAGTCAGGTGATTTCCATTTACAAAAATTTTGATTTCTTAAAAATATATTTGATAATAAAATAATGATTATAAATGGCATAAATATGTGTATTATTATAACATTCAGTAATAAAATTAACAAACACATCACAATAAAACTTAATAATACAATAATACAATATGATTGAAAATCGTAGTCATTCTAAAATTTTATATAAAACAAATCAATATTATTCATAATTATTTCTTGTAAAAATGTTCAGTCAAAATTATTATAATGAAAATGGTTTATATAAATATGAATATTTGTTCTTATTTTGAGCTGAATAATATTTAAAAATATTACCAATTGTTAACATTCATTCGTTCGAAAGATGTTTTTATAAATATCCCAAGAAAATATAAAATTTTCAAAAATATACAAAATTACCTGACTTTCAGAAGAGATCATATTAGTATTTATTATACAACAAAGGAAATCATAAGCAATATAAAATGAATGGAGATTACAATAAAGAGAAATAGACAACAATGCTCAGCAATAATACAATATGAGTAATATACAAGCTTGACCTGAACTAAACCAAAAACTAAGAGGCATTACTTGACCGTATGGAGCTTAGCCCTTCTACCTGAATACCTATATTTATTAATGGAAATACCCGTTATACTTTTACCTACTATGTTTCATTTGACATTTTCCATATACAATAGAAATAATAACTTTTTTTCTTTAAATAATTGTACATCACACATTTACACTCACATATTTCAACTAGTTGCAATTTTTGCAAATCTACTAAATTAAGAACATGAGATTAGTTGTTTTTTATTCAAAACACAAAATTGGGCTTTATTTAGTAGAAATCTAAGATTCAACTTTTTTTTTTAAAAGGAAAAATATATTTTTATTTTTTTAAATCAATGATGAATTCTATTAAATATCTTGCTTGTATTTATTCAATGCGTATAACAAATATTAAGGTTTCATTTAAATAAATATATCGATTCTGCATAGGTATACTCCTTATTATTTGAAAACAAATAAAAGTTTTATTATAAATACAACGACGAGAAACCATTACAATTGTTGATTTTAATTTAATTAACTTTAAAATTCGTAACGTACAGGAGCAATTTTAACAACCTCCAGTTTCTATTATATTATTTTAACAAAACATCAAAAGTTCTTGCATACAATTTCATTGCTTACATTTGTCTACAATAAAATATTTGATACACCGAGTTACAGAGTAAAATGGCATAATTTTGGAATTTACAATGCGCACGGCAAAATGTCCAATAAAATGGTTGAAACTACAATTGCAAATCGTAAATAATATGCATTATTTTATGAGCTATGGAAGGGAATACATTTCGAGAATCATTCACATTCATGCGCAAGTCTAATGGAATCCATAACTGAATTTTTAAGAGGTAAACTAGAGTAAAACGGGCACACCTGCTCAATCAAATATGTATGTATGAACAGTAATGTAATTTTTTACTAAATAGAATTTTTTTGCATTGAGTCGAAATTTACAGAATTTAAATGAAAAATTTATAAAAAAAGTAATAATTCATAAAATGATTTTTTTACTGAACAGAAAATTTAACATTTTGAACAATAAAGATAAACGAGAATAAGAAAAAAATTGTATATACATATTGAATGTAAATGACAAAAAAAAATGTAACTGCGCAATTCGCATTTTTAACGTTCATCTGTTGAATTCTTATCTGCTGGCACCCTTGTCTGCCTCGTTTTTTTTTCCGCTACACGAAGTCTTCTGTTCTCGCGCAATTGAATTAAAGCACTTTTCTTTTCTTCTTTTTTTTTGCTTCTTTCCTTTCATTCCGAGGCCAAGAGAAAAATTGAGAGAAAAGAGGGTTTTTTTTTCTTTCTTTACTTTCTTGACTTTGAATTCAATAGAAATTTTTAATGAACAAGCAATTACGTGTACAAGAGCATATTTTTCTATTATTATTGGAGATATTAAATGTATATCGAAGGTTTTATTAAATTCTTTTCAAATGAGAATGCAACTTTATTTTATAAAAATCATTATACCACAAAAAGCAATATAATTTCAAAGGTCATAATCAAAGAAAACTGTAATTAAAAATTAAATAAAATTTATCAAAGAATTTTAAGCTTTAAGTGTTGAATTTTTTTGTAGCCAAATTTCATGTATGTGATAACAATTTTAATTCATTTATATACACAAAAAGAAAAATCAATTAATTATTATTATTTACTTTCCCTTTGCGCAGAAGTGACATCAATAAAAATATTTTTTTTCATCAATTTATATATATTTTTAAAAATATTTTATTCGGTTTTCTCTTCTTTGATTCTTTTTAACGAAATTCGAAACAAATAATTCACGCATCGGGCAGATTGAATTCTGCCAAACAAAACGAGTATCGCAACACAGGAAACGGATTTGTCGAATACGTTTTACACAGCAAGTTGAACTTAACAGGAAGAGACTTTTTATATCTGTATTTGCGTGTTCGCGTGTGTGTAAGCGTGAATCGTTGTAGATTTGTTTACGCAATCCAACAAATTGATCGTTTAGTTTTCTAGATATGTATAGGGATTAAAAATTTTTTAATCATTATAAGTGTTTTTATCAATTTTTTCCATCTGATATTGAATAAATTTTTGACAAATTGATTAATAATTCTTGTGAATTTAAATATATTGCTTGATTTAAGACAACAACTGTTTATTTATCAATTTTTTTTATCATATTGTAAAAATGTGTCTCTATATTTTTCAATTTTATAATTTTACTAATTGTAATTCTTATTCTGTAATATTGAAAGTTTTTTATGTAATTTTTATGAGAAAATTCTTTCCATATAATAAACAAAAGTGTATATTTGGTTTTTCTTATCATAAAAGTAATATTTTTAAAATAATGACTGATTTTCAATAATTCCTGTATTGAAATATTTTTATATGTAACCTGGTCTATGAAAAAGGAGTTTCAAAAATAATTTTTCATATTTTTGAAACGTTCTTTCACATGGTGAAAAGTCATAATTCGCTCAAAAGTTTACTAAAAATTGAGAAAAAGAAGAGTACCAATTCACCATGTGAAAGAGCGTCTCAAACTCTACTCGAATCGGCAAAAAAGTAAAAAATGATTTTTTGACTCCTAAGCCCGCTTTTCATAGATCAAGTCACATATATGTATGTATGAATAATAGCAATGGAAAACTATTTTTTTTTTCAATTTATGATGAATTGTTACAACCTAAAGCGCATTTTGTCTCTTTAATTATAAGAAGTAAACGCAAGCCTTTGCGCTTAATTTCATTCACAGCAAGATCTAATTGAAGAGCGTTTATTTATATATTTTTTTAAGGTATATTATTTAAGGGAATTCAAATAATTTTGGAATTATTATTTTCTTACCAAATATAACCGCTGTATGGAAAGCTTTACTTTTTGTCATCACTGATTGTGTATTTGTGTTCTTTTTTTATTCGCTTAATTTTTTAATTAATAATTTCACTTTATTAGAGTAAAATTCTATGTTTGTTTTATTTAACATGTATAAGTGAACATACACTCTAGTTTCAATTACGTTTTACCTCTGCTTAAATTATTCAATAGTTTGGAAACAACGGCTAGTATTATCAAATTTTCATATACAAAAGCTAGGAAGATTTTGTTCAAAGACATCCTGACTTGATAAATCCTTTGTTGCAACTTGCGTAACAGACAATCTGTAGTGCGAAATAAATTATACAATTCAATCAACAAGTAAAATAGAAAATCGAACAATCAAATCATGATATGACGCATGCAACTTTTGTACTTTTGTTCTTTGATATAAATATTCTTTGAAATTTTTGGTCAATTAAATATAATTTATTTACAAAAAAAATTGGAAATTCCATTTTAATTTGGCTCTATAAAGTTATTCTATAAACAAATTATAAAGACTTATAAATAAGATTGAATTAAAAATGTTTTTATTTTGTTTTTTTCTCCAGGTACGAAGTACAAAAATTATTGAACGGTACGACAAGTTACGAGCAACCGCGTACAGTTGATTACTTGCACGAGGCATTGGATGTATTATTATCAAAACCAAATGAAAACACAAACGATACCGGCCTCAATGCTTTCAATAATAAAATGTTTACATACGCATTATTGGGTTATAATGTGGAAAATTTTTGGCAACCATTGCTCACGGTTACTGAACACGCAGACGGATTAGCGCTTAAAGAATTGACCAAAAATGGTTTTACTGACGATGAAATTTTTGATTTACTTTGCGACGATCAAAGTGACTGCCCTGGTAAAATTTTTTTATTTGTGATTTTATTTTATTATAATATGCAAATGAATGAATTTGATTAATTTTTAAACATTACCTTAAAAAATAGCAAATCATATCCAACCAATAAATTTACATAAAATTTTTAAAACATAAAAATAATTTACAAAAAAAAAATAAGTTTCAGATAAAGAAATAAATATATAAAACAATAAGTACTATATTTTATCTCAAAATTTTACAAAGTTTATTATTATTATTTGAAAATTAAAATATACTAATAAACTTAAAATATACCAATAATATATAATAATAACAAAATTAAAATATACTAATAATATATAATAATAAACTTTGTAAAATTTTATATCAAAATTTTACAAAGTTTATTATTATTATTTGAAAATTAAAATATACTATCAGATTTTCTATAAAACTCAATCTCAATTTTTTATCAAATGATTATCTAAAATTCTAAAAAGTAGAGTACTAAATAATCATTCTATAAATGTTATATTTAAAAAATAACATAAATATATTTTATAAAAAAGAATATGTAGATGTATGAAATTAATAATTTTAGCTACGAATTTCGCTTTAGGAACATTTTTTTGTACGTTATATAAACGTATGAAACTCTAATTCGATTTGAATGAAAAAATTTTTACGTTTAAATAATCCCATGAACATTTTATTACTTAATATTGAAGAATATATCATTTTCTATAAATGAATCCATTAATCTACAGATACATTACAAAATAACACTTAACTGCAAAATCTGAGGATTATGTTAATAATAAAAGCAGCATTATATTATATTATTTCAACAAGAAATAAAATACAAAATGCTGATTATACTAACGACCCACTTTCTCGTATAATATTACTTATGCATATATTTTAATCGAGGAAAATTTAACAATTCCAAATTAATTTATAAAGTTTCATGTGTTTACGTAATAACGTTAATTTAGCTTACACTGACGCAAATACTAAAATATTTAATTTTTTTATATTTTTAAATATATTATAAAACATAAAAAAACAGATGAAAAACTGTAAAAAGACAATTGCATGTAAAACTCGAACGAAAAGTCCATGATAAATAAAAAAATTACTCATTTAAAATAAAATTTTCACATACATCATCATTAAATTTATATTTATTTTATTAAAATGAATAATCATAGAATTTTTTATACAAAAATTAAAAATATTTCCTTATTAATTATTAACGAGCGGTGAAAAAATATTTAATCAACACTACTATAAATTGAATTAAGCATTGGACACACAATGTAAAAAATTATTAAAATTTGTTATAAAATTCATCAGTACTTTTATTATAATTCTACAAAAATTTTATTTAACAATTGATAAAATTAAAAAAATTTTACACGAACATTATTTAAATATATAATTTTTTGCAATTTACATTTTTTAAACAGTAGGTAAATCTGGTGTTCCTATACACACGATACATATCGTAGCAATCGTATTGGGCTCGTTACTTCTTGCTCTAACAGCCATAGTCACCGTCGCCTTAATTACGTAATGTATTTTTCTTTAATATTTACATATTTTATTGTATTGAGAGAAAAAATCTTAATTTTTCCCAAAAATTTGTGGATCTTATGTTAAAAGAGATAAGAAAATTGTAAATTAAATTTTTCCTAAAACAATTAATTTATGAATAATTTTTTTGCAAACCTTTTGTTCATTAAAATTTTTGTTATATCCATAAATCGCGTGATATGACGAGTTTATGTATATAACAACTTTATAATTCTTATAATTGTATGAGAAGTAATAGAATAAAATTTCGATTACATCATGGAATCTCATTTCAATGGAAATTGAATAGATGAAGCAAAATTTTGATACGCTTCCAAACAATAATTTTTGCAGAAGACACCTGTTGAAGAAACGCATGTCCAAGGGACCCTACAAAATTATCTTGACAGCCGGAGACTTTGTTTTTCCTCAAATTCCAGATGCCAGACGCGTGAGCTATTTTTATTTAAAATATTGTTTTTTTTTAATTTTAATTTTTTAATTTTTAAATAAAAACGAAAATATATATCAACTTTATTATTTTTATAACATAAGCTATTAATAATTGATATTATAGGTGTAAAAGTTTGTTTCATTAAAATATTTTTTATGTTTTATTTAATGATACCAAAGCTAATAATATTCAAATCATTTAAAAATTTTTAGTCAATGTACTATAATTTATAAAAAATTGAAAAAAAATTTTTTTTTTTTTTCAACATTTGATAAAGGTTGATGAAGGCATCGAGGCAATGTTATGTTGTTGGCTACAACAACTTCAAGAATTTGGCGGTCCTGAAGTTGAGAAACCAGATTTGTTACAGGGTAGCGTTGGCTCTTTAAGGCCCACTCATCTTCAAGCAAGCAACGGCAGTCTTGCACGACACATATTTAATGATCCCCGTGCGCGTTATAACGTAAGTTCAACAGTATTTTTATGATTTTTTAAAAAGTTTATTATTTAACTGATAAATATTAAAATTTATATAATGAAATACGTTTGGTTAGATTATTGATTAAAATGAATCCGTAAATTTATCTCTAATATATTTATTCTTCTTATTAATTTCTATTTTTCAAGTAAATTAGTTTAACATCATAAAAAGATAGATCATATTCTAAATACACAACCGCATAAATTTAAAAATCAATTAATTAAATAAATTTTATTGTAACGACAAAAACTTTAACAAATATTCCCTTTGGGTGTCGCAAATGAAATATATTATTTTTGGCCTGTTGTTAAAGAAAATAACATATGCACCACGAAATAAAAATGATCAGCCCACAATATTAAATAGTCCTTAGAGAATTTTTCTCCCCTCATGTGTCACACGTGTTTTGAATTGATCATTTCTTTCCAGATTAAATACATCGTATACTATTTATTTATACATTATTTTTTAATAGAATATCGAAATAAAAATCAATTTAAGAATTTTCAATCAAACAGTTTCTATGAAGGGTCTTAATCAAATGAACCTTTTCATATTCTATATACTTGTGTTTATTAGAAATAACACAGTAATCTCAGGTTGATTACTTTTATAGCTTTGAGCATCATTTGTTTTTATCGCCACAAAACGAGTGCTTATTTTATTAACTTACTTCTAAAACTCTTACGTAATTGTATTAAAGATGTATTGAAAAAATTTTAAACATTAATTGATAAAGACGTAATGATAATGTATATGATAAATAAATTCAAACAAATAATTTTTAAAATATTTTTTGAATATATACAAATTTATTATCACCTAATGCTTTATTTACGAAGCTTACCTGAAATATTCTTTATATTTTAGAAACAAAACTCCAAAATGACAAATTTATTTTTAAAATATTTATTTATTTTCTAACTTTCCATATCACATATTTATTAATTTTTTACCATTTCAACAATGACTTAAAAACTTTTTGATTACACAAAACATATTTTTAAATAAGAAGCTTTATTAAAATCTGTGATTACTCAAGAGTCTCTACCCCAGTGAACAAATTGGTTATATTTGTAAATATTTTACAGAATGCTAGGTTCCACTGTAGTGACGTGATTTAATAATCGCAGAAATCTAAAGGAAGCGATTTTTCCAAAGAGCTGTACGAAATTTTTCTAACACTGTTCATGGAAACATTACAATATTTTTTTATGAACTAGAATAAATGACAATCAGCTTAAGAATAATAGCTTAATTATAAAGTTTTTAGAGAATTGTAATATATTTACTTCTCAAAAAAAGGAAAAAGAGTTGTTTAAAATAGTAGCTTTTTTAAAATTATGAAAAATTTTTTAAAATGATATATAAAATAAAAGTTGGTGAAGTAAAGATCGCCAGTGGCTCAGTCGGTAGAGCGACGGATTCATAATCTCGAGGTCCCGAGTTCGAATCCTGCTCTTAACGGCCGATTGATCAAGCACCACTGTACGATACATGAGCTTTGTTCACTAACACTCTGATGATCTCCATCGCTACTTAGAGTCGTAATAATAACACAAATAGCGATGCAAAATAAAAAAAAAGTTTTTAAAGCTCTCTTGCATAAAGCCTAATTAACTCTCGTTTTTAACCGACTTCAAAAAGGAGGAGGCTCTCAATTCGATTGAATTTTTTTTTTTTTCAAAGATAACTTTGAATAATATTAATTTTAGAAAAATGTACAATATAAAAAAGATGCGTTATTTTATGTTATACAATTCTTAATAAATGAGTTTTTCTAAATGAATTTTTCATCATTTTTAAAAGTGCTGATAATTTGAAACAGATTAAACGATTTTTTTTTAAATAGGAACGTTTACATATATTATTATTCTTAAAAATTTTCCGTCGGAATTATCTACATTAGAAAATTTTAAAACTTTATACATACATACGTACATTGATACATAAACTTTAAGGAAGGCTTGTAATGGTTTTATTTTGCGCTAAAAATATAATTTTTTCATTATGATAAAACATTTTAAAGATATATATTTTTCCCTCGGATGAAAATATATAAAGCACTTCCGCGTAGCGATCATGTCTAAAAACACAAAAAAAATATAACATTTGATAATCTATTATTTTTATTTTAAAATATCGGAACAAAGAAAATGTACTTAATTTTTACTTCTTTTTAATTTTTAATCAAAAATGTATCCAACTAGCTTCTTATTCGTATTCGACGTTTGGAAACAATACTATGAAATCATCAGTAAATTATTTACACACTATTTTTATTTTCCTATTTTTTCTGGTTCACTTTTTTTTTATCCACTGCAAGCGTTTTTCCCTCTATACACCCATCTCCCCAACAGCGATTTTTACGCGCGACCGAACAAGATTTTTCTCGTTGTGCATGGTAAAAACGCACGCGTATCCGTAAAATAAAGGGAAAGAGAGTGAGAAAGGCTTGATGTATAACATAAAAGCTCGATATTTCTAAACCAACTTCGGAGATTAACACACAGAGTAAAAAAAAAGAGAGAGAGAAAGAGTGAGAAAGCAAGGGAAGGACTTAACAGGTCGATGAGTTATTCTCTCTCTTCTTTCTCTCTTGCTTTTTCTTCAGTTACACAGTAAGGTAAAAGCTTTAACCCAATAATCGATAATAAACGACGTGCAATTTTCGCTCTACTTAATCAACACACCGTATAAACCCTGCGGTATTATATCATCTTATAGAATTCTGAGCTACGTTTATTAATGGTTACGACTGTTACTTTTTATATATGTATGCGTATATGTATGTAACGTAAGAAACTAAGTATGCGTTTGGGAATTTCAAAATTATATCGTTGATTGGGGAATATCCAGAAGGAAAAAGTTCAAGTGCTTTAAACTCTGGTTTTTTTTCTTTTTCTTTCAATTTTAAGGATTTTTCTTTTTTCTTTTTATTTAGAGATGAATTGAAAATTATATTAGAGGTTGATTAATCTTATATCTTTGTGATTTTCAAATTGAATTTTTTGTAATTTTTGGCTTGGAAAGAAGTTAAATTGTTTGTGATTTAATAACATGATTTTATTTTCATGTATTAAGAAGAATCTTAAATTTTATCGGAAAATTAATGCTGGTCGTTACTTAGAGATTATCTATTTATGTTACTTAATGAACGGGATAGCGAAGAATAAAAGATATTCTATACTTATAACTCACAAATTAAGTTATCAAGGGATAAAAATAAAGTGATAATTATATAATCCATTCGTAATATTTAACTAACAAAGTTGAAAAATGATAATATATTCATAATTTGAAGAAAAAATCAGATAATAGTACATTATGCAACTAGAGAGTAAATTCTCATATTTCTCCCGAGGGAGAAATTAGACTTTACTTCTTAGTTGCATATTGTGCTTTATTTCTACCTCAACTATGGTCTAATATTAATATTTAATAAAAAAATTCAAATCTATTCAATTTTATAAGTTTTAAAATTAGCGGGAAAAATATCCATTTCTCCCGCAAAATTTTACAAGTTAGAAATATCTTTTTTTCGGCTCACTTTTCGAGTTAATAAGGTGGCCATTTCTGTTAAGGTAGGAATAAACGAATTTTTTAATTTCGAATTATTTACATCTTTGTATTCGAATTTATCGTTGAATTAAATGGTGCATTGTAAAAAATTTTGTGTGAATCGCCAACATTTTTTCTCGTCGAAAATTTTTGTATTAAAATTTTACTCATGAGTAAGTAAAATTAATATAAAATTTTTGTGTGATTTTTATCAAAAATTTTTATTAAATTTATATAAAAAATATGTGTTACACAAAATTTTGTTCTTTTTATCTTTAATAAAACTTTTGATTTGATGTTTCTTACACAAGTTTTCTCTCAAGTATCTTAAACTTCCCTTATAATTTTTTAAACTATAAAAGTATTTCAAAATGATAATGGTTATCTTTTATATTAATTCCAAAATAGTAGACTAGTACAAAAGAATCTAAAAAATGTAATTAGCTCACTAACTAAAAACTATCAGAAAAAATATAATTTTGTTAAAACTTGTTTTAATTTGTGAAAAAATTGTAATATTTTCTTTCTAATCTGTACTTAAAATCTCGCTTATCTTTATTCGTCTATTACACTAATTTTTATTACACTTTTCAAAATTCTTCAATCCCTATATTAAAGTAACTTTAAGAATTCCAAGCTGGTACTTTTCCTCTAATGAACAACTCCAAGACAAATAAAATTTTCGCAAAGTCAAATAAACCGTAATCTTTTCAATGTGTTAAAACGACAGGCTTTTTCCTATCTTTTACGACATCGCGTAAAATGTAATTGTTTACGTTGACGACTATCGATATAAAAAAAAAGCTCGGCCACAAAATCGCAAATAAAAAGAAAATAAGAATAAGAAATACGGAAGAGATTAAAGAACTAAAAATAACATCGTAAAAAGTTTAACTCGTTGTATAGTAAAAAAAAAAAAAATAAAATTGCATTCATCATATTAGCGACGAACGCTGTGCATCTGCAACGATAATTTAACTTCAAACGTTTTTAATGTATTTTCGCACGTGAGAATAAAAAGGAAACATGATCGTAAAAGACTGGACTGTACTGTAAACATGCAGAATTTTTTTCTCCATGAAAACGAACGTTTTATGGATCATATTATGATAGACATTGTAATCTTTTTTAATTTATCATCATTTATTTATTATTCAAATTAATTAATGCGTCTTTTTATCTTCGTTTCATGGAATTTTGCAATTTTTATCTGACATACTTTTAAACAGTATTATAATAATAAAATTTTAAAGGTAAATAAAAGTCCAGTGACATTACAATGTTCGACTTTAATCATACACAGAAAGAATTTTTCAATAAAAATTACGATGACGGTCAGTACAATCGAGGGATATCGTAGAATAGTATGAAAAATTATGAGACGTTACGTAAAAATTATCAATTCTGTACAATTTTTCAATGTATCCTAAAAAAATATACAAAATTTACTTACATAATCAAAAGATGGGTTTTCAATCATGTAAAACAGTAAGAAAGCAACAAAGAAATATTTTACTTGCAAAAACTTTATACATTATCTTTTAGGGCAAAATATCAATATTAAAAATATATAACTTTATAGAACTTTTTATTCATTCAATCTTAATAATATAATCTAACAATATTTAATATTTGTTAAATATGATTTTATATTCATACATATGATTATCTTTTATTATTAAGATGATTCCAAAATTAAAATTTATTGAAATCTATTTTGGAAATCCTTGATAAAATAATTAGAATAATATTCGCCAATTAATATAAAAATAAATTTCAAATCCAAATTGTCAAGTACAAATTTAACAAACCACAACTTTCAGTAATAACGGGCACCCTAAATTTCTTCGTATCATGTAAGATAACAACAGATACACATCCACTAGAGAATAATAAAATAAAAGCGAAGAAGGTGCTAAGAAAAAAAAAAGATACCTTGAGGATTGTTTGTCTAAAAATGGAAAAGGTTCACGTAATTGACGTTACGAATCTGCACGTACGCACTTGTGGCCATAGTAAAATAACAAGAACACTTGATAGTATAAAAAATGATATTTTAAGAATATTAACATTTGACCTGTAATAAATAATACATTTTACAAGCATTTATCTTAGTTTCTATTTTGTTTATTTTGTTTAAACCTTTTTTCATTGAAATTATATCAGCTAATAAGTTAATATTATAAATTTCATTAAAGATAGTTTTTATTAAAATCTTTTTTAATTTTTCATTACATTTTTATTGTTGTAATGTATCATATAATGTCATATATTTATATATCATATATTTTATAAAAAATTTTTTATTATTATATAAAAAAATATTTTTATATAATAATATTTAAATAATATTTAATTAATAATAATAAAAAATTAATAAAATATTAATAAAATAAATATATAAAAAAACAATAATAATAATATTTAAATATAATTAAATATTATTTAAATAATATTTAATTTTTTATTTATATTTTTTTAAATTTTTTTATTTATTTTTTTTATAAAAATAAATTATGTAAATATAAATAATATTTAATAATATTTTTTAATAATATTTTTATTTATGAAAATATAAATACTTTGATATTATTTTTTTGTATACTCTTTTGTATATTATTAAAAATATTAAAACGATAATTAACTCGTTGATAATAATTGAAAAACATACAGGCTTAAATACAAAAAATTTTGCTCAGTTTTAATTATTAAAATTATGTCTGATATTAAATCTTTGTCTAAGAAGTAATTGACCATCTATTTTTACTATTTTCATATAACCAATAAACACGTACAAAATGTCTCAGGCCATCCGTACTCCCCTTTTCAAATCGACTTTCTAAGAATCGAAAAACTCGAAGTATTTCTAGTAGTACTGGATCTATTGGGAATGTTTTTGGATTTCGTTTATACCGGAAGTGGTCTATTGAGACTGAAAGTCAATTTTGTAGAGGCTTTGAATTTTCCACTTTATTTGGATACTCTAGAATTTAGAAGAGATAAACGAGATATTGAATACCTTATTTATCTTAATCGTATACACTCGACTACATTATGACGAAAAAATCATTTTCATTGCTAGACAAAGCAATTACAAGTCTTTAATTACAAGCCTTTCTTAAATTTTATGTATGGGTCAAGTTTATAAATTTTTTCAGAGTTTTATCTGATTTAGATAATACCAACCGGAAAATGTTAAAAATAATAATACAAATTAACAATTCTATTTTGGAAACTTCGTTTAGTTACATTTAAATGTTTTTTTCTTAGCTTAATGATTTCAAATAGCAAAATAATATTTCATTATACTCATAAATTAAAAATTATTTTTAGAAATAAAGGAATTTTTAGAAGTATATTGCAGAATAATTTTAAAAGCTTTAATTAAAGAATTATACTCGTTAATACTAATAATAATATTTTTCTATCTTTACATGGGCATAAATTCTATGGATAAAATTACTATATTCTATTGTACAATATACTTAATTTAGTATGAAAATTACTGTATAAATATAAATTGAAAATTGCTGCATATCCAGTAAAAATTAATATATTTAAAAAAAATTTATTTTGTTTACATGGAAAGTTTATTATACTAGCAATTTTAAGCGCGCTGCGCGCGCCTTGTTTTATTTGTTTATTGGTCAATATAATTCAATGAAATTTCAAAATTTTATTCTTAATTTCAAATTTTCGTCACTTGTTTTATTTTAACCAATCAAAACTGTCTTATCGTGATGACAAAATTTATCCATCACTTTTTTAAAAGAGGATACCTATCAATCACCATGTACAATAATTTGTATACATACATCAAGTATATCCCGTAGATGCAATGAAATATAATAATTTTATCTATAGAATGAAAAAAAATAGTTCATAATTTAACAATAGAACGTTAAACCAGAAGCTCGAGGTTTTCTTCATAATTTGATACATAAAAAAATATTTAACATTTACAGGAAGATCTGGGGCCCAAGCAAGTCTAACTCTCCTGGTTAGAGTCGTATAAAGCAAAATTAAATTAATTCATTCAGCTTATACATAAAAGAACGAATAGTATTCAGTTGAGAGTCTACTAGCAAAATTCAAGGATAAATGATTTTATACTTATTGAATGCTGACCTATCAATTTTATCTTTAACAAGCAACTATAAAGTGGTCAGATCTCAATGAAAGTGTTATTCACACATAAGCAGCAATTTATATTCTACATATAAAGCATATTTTTGTTGAAATTTAAATGACATTGAAATATAGCAGGATTTCTAAATCAGCAATATTTTAATCTTTTAACAGGAAATTAATCGCAAGAATTTGCATGTAATTATAATACTGATGTAAATAAATAATTATTAAAGAAATCAATAAATAGTTAATAATTAATAATTGATTCTTGTTTTTATATTTACATTAGTACGAATCTATTCCATGCAATTGTAGAAATCGGCAAAGTTTTACATATTATGTTTCTCAAGGAAAATTATAATGATAAAAATTATTATGAGAAATTGGATTTTTTAATAATTTATAACGATTAAAATAGTAGATTAATTTATCTAATCTAACTTAATCTTGATTCCACACTGTATGTATTACAAAAATTAAAATTTTATAAATTTCTGTTTGGAACAAACAAGATAAAGAAATTTTTTTATATACACTGAAGTTTATATACAAATAACTAATCTTTTCATAATATTACATATTCTTGCAAATACTACTTTTAAAAATAATATTTCATTTTAATATCTGATATTTTGAAATTTTGTGGCATTATCACAAAAAAAACTCTTTTTGCATATAAAATGCGTAACCAATAACAGCCCAGCATTTAGAATTGCACGTCATAATTTTTTTTTTATTTAACATCGCTGTATTTATGCTATCACTGTGATGTTAGTTACCGACGGAGGTTTTTCAGTATATTTGTAAACAAAGCACATGTAACGTACAACGGTGCTTGTATGATTCGGCCGAGAGCGGGATTAGAACTCAGGCCCTCGAGATTACGAATCCATTGCTCTACCCACTAAGACACTAAGACCTCGTCACGATGATGATCAACGTCACTACGAGTAATAATTGTTTAAATTAATCAAAACTTGTATACAGTTTATAATTGTGGATAAATCCATGAAAATTATTTATGAAACTTATTTTCTAGAGGTGTTATTACAATTCTTGCAACTTTTTACGATTCATAAACCAAAATCAATCAAACACTAATAAAACAACAATAAACATACTTAAGACATTAGGAAATGAATAACATTTATGGTAATCACATTGTTTTTTTTTATATTATTGATTAATAAAAAAACTTATTTTTTATAATACATCACTTTGATCAAAACCACTTTCTTTTTTCATAAAGATCAACAACATTACGCAATTTTTCCACAAACCTAACACTGGATTTACTTGCAAATACCGTTTGGGCCAATAGTTGATCATTTTTTTTATCAACTTCAAAAGCAAAAAATTTTAGAGCTAAAGTACACAATGGCAATTCGTTGATAGCTTGTCTTTTTAATTCTGCGTCAAATGACTTTCTCGTAAATGGTTTGCTGTCACATCTTAAACGTTCCAATGAACTAATAAAAGTTTCATAATAATAGTTCAGTAATTCATCAAAATGATTATTTCTCGTATTTATGTCAACGTTACCACCTAAAAAGTATGGCAATTCTTTTAAAGGACTATTGTAAAGATATAATTGAAAATCTACAAATTTAACATCGTCGACTTTGCCATTAGCATTTTTGTGGAACAATATATTGTTAGTCCAAAAATCACCATGAGTTATCGTAGCCCATGGTTCGACTGGTATTTTGTTCCAAATTCCACCATTTTTGGCTGCTGCAAAGCTTGATTCAATTATCGGCAAATGTTTGGCAAAACGCTTATTTTCTTTGAACGTTTGGAGAATACTATCGAAACCTTGATCAACTTGTTTGACATCTACATCTACTACTTTGGTCAGATGAAGAGCTTTTTGAAAAAAATCTGGTCTTTTAAGTTTTGCAGCGATTCCGAGTGCATGGTATCGGGCTAATGATGATAATGCTACTTTTGCATGTTCCAAATCTAGACCTGCATACAATTTTATAATTTAAGTAATTATAAAAAATATTCTAATTAATTATACTGAACGTTTCAAACTTACCTATGTACTTATCACAATTATAAAATTGACGCGTTTTAGCATTTTCCATTAAAAGTAATGAGTAGTTATCAACATCATCGCTATTGTCATCAAGTGAATATCTGTGACCAATATATTTTGGCAAAAAATCTAATATATCATTATCATTCACACCAACTTCTCTTTCAAGACTTTTGTACATAGGCATGATATCGGTATACATAAATACTTCTTTTATAAATATAGATTTCCATTCGACAATTGGATCGTCTGATATTATCGGTGTTTTGGCCACATAGTGTCTTGTTTCTTCTTTTGCATTTGGATTTTCACGGATTGTCACTTCAATTTTAACCATCACGCTGCCAAAATTCTCACCAGCAGGAAGAAGTCTTGTTGCTGAATAATTAACTAGTTGAAGGTCATTTAATCCAAGACTTTTTCTCAATAATTTTTCCAAATCTGGTATATCGATACTCTCAGTTTTTTGAATTGATTTCAGGTTTTTCTCGCATGATGTCATCTATTACTCAGATTTTAGACAAAAAAAAATATTTTTTGTTTTTTTTAATTTAATAATTTTTTTATAATTCATAATAGTTAACAGAAAAAGTAATTAAGTTTATTTAACCGCTTGACTGGATTTATATTATATGTGTACAAAAAATTCCATGCCAATTATGTCTTTGCATCTTATATGTACAAATTAGAATGAATTTTCGAATTTTGAAATAAAATAGAAATTGATTCAACGATACGAAAAACTCCTATGTACGAAATATTGCGAAACTAAGTAAATTTTTCATGGCTGCCAGTTTTGTCACGGAAAACCAAAAAAGTTTTTACAGTCAATCGGTTAATATAACTTTATTACACAAAATATTAAACTATAATCAAACAATTTTGCATCTTTAATATTTTATAAAATATTCAATAATGTTAACTATAAAAGTTACTTACCTTTAAGATTCGTATTGAAACAAAAAAAAACTTATATTTATTATATGTAAGTGATTCAAAATTTTTTATAATTAATTTTACAGCAATGTAACATTCGCATTCTGTATTGAATAAAATTTTACTTCTATCGCGTGTATACTTTGAAACGAAACTGTCGAATGAGTCATAAAGTTAATAGACGTCTATGCTTTATAGCTATATACAAAGCATTACGCAATAACGCGAAACCAGTCTCTATTTATCCCACCACGTGATAGATGCCAATTTATTCAAAAAATCATAATAAAGAAATGAATAGCAATGGTTATCATGTTTAATCAAGATTATTAGATTTTGATTTAGGTGAAACACAAATTTATTTTTGTTGGAATTTACAAATGATTTTTGTGTGGATCTTAAAATATAAATTTTAACACAAAATTCATCTAAAGATTATTAAATAATAACTTTCTTATATTTCTTTCTATAACGTTTTAACGAACAGAAAGAGATAAAGAAACAGATTGATAAGAAGATAGATAGATGCATTTTAAAATTACCAAACTGTAAACCAACAAAAATATTTTGAGTTTGATACTTTTCAAAATGTAAAATCATTCTTACAATCTAATCTAAAGGGCTATACTGAACAAATTGGATAAAAAACGTAATGTTCTACATCAAACCATTTGCAAATGAAAATAAATTATTACATGACATTGATATATAAATACAGTATATAGGATCTATTGGAGTAATGGGAATTAAATCTATTCACACCAAAAACATAGTGTTTTACACCAATTTTATTTATTTTAAAATTAATTTTCATAGCCTGTTCAGCAAATTTTATTGTTTCTACTGATTTACATATAATTAAACTATCCATAAGAATATATTTGAACGTTTTGTGCTCTCTCATCATACATATTGCAGTTTTGGCAACCATAATTTCAATTAGACTGTTTGACATTTAGGAATAATGACTTTACGCATGAATTAAAAGTTTTACAAATTATTTGAGATATGAATTTAAATAGCTATCCTTATCAATAATTTAAAAAAGTATATCTTTGTAAAATATATCAAGTATGTTCAATAAAACTTATATACATACATATATGTGTATATCTTCATACAATTTTTTAAGAGAATTTCAGAAAATAGTAAAAAAAGATTTGGTACCAGCTTATGCAACCCATACCTTAAATCAGCTGATGATATGTTTGGTTTATGTCAAATGATAACTAAAAATGTCATATACATATTAAAAATTTTTTTAAATAGAATACTATCTACTGGGATATTACTATGCAATGGAATACTACTATTTTGTCTTACAAGTAAAAGAAAGATTAGATAAAAAGCTATTTAAAAATAAATTTTTATATAAGGCCATCATATATATCTTTTAAATTATTTTCATTTAATTATGTTCTATAAAATCTATGTATACAAACTAAAAATAACAAGGTTGTTAAAGTGGAGTTAGCCATTAATTGATAGTTGGAATTTCGTAAAGATTGAAGTTAAAGTGGAAAAACTTTAAGTAACGATATTAGTAAATCTAAGATAGGTAGAAGGAGAGAAAGAAGTAGTAGTAATACAAGTCATAAGCCCAAAGGTGCAAAGAGATATAAAAATCAGGATCATGAAAAAGTAAAAAAGAAGCGAAAAAAAAGTAAAAGTGAATCTGAGAATGATCGGAAAATGTACAAGAAAAATCAAAATCATTCAGGGAATAATGAAAATTATAAACATCATCAAAATAAAAATATGAGACGACAGTTTCAAAATCAGATGGATTTTAAGTTTTTTTTTATTTAACGTCACTTATTTATGTTATGATTGCGATGCTAATAAGCGACGGAGATCCTCAGTGTGTTTGTAAACAAAGCACATATAACATACAGTGGTGCTTATATCAATCAGCCGAGACTGAGATTCGAACTCGGGTCCCCGAGATTACGAATCCATTGCTCTACCGACTAAGCCACTGAGACCTCTTAATTTATCTCAAGTCGATTTGTAATTACAATGTAATTATGTAGTATAAAAAGTATTTAACAAGCTAAAATTATATCTTATTCAATATTTAAAAGCATGAAAATTAAAATATCCAATCATTCTTTTTTATTTTACAAAACTTAAAAAAAAGAAAAACTTTTGAAACATTGAATAAAAATGATTAGGATTTTTTAAAATAGAAAATAATTTGTATTGAAACATATAAATCTAGATATCATCTTTTATTAGTAATTTTTTCTATTACTCTTATAGTTGAATTATCTCAAATATTTATTTATATATAATATACAAATGATAAAAAATACAAACATTAATCAAAATTTACTTAAACTTTATTGTTTTTAGAGATTTTTATTTAATTATCAATAAAATTTATCAAAAAAAAATCTTAAATTAATTAAAATTTTTTAAAAATTACATCATGGAAAAGAAAAACACCAGAAGTTCTTAAGTTATCATCTTTAAAAATAATTAACTTGAAATTACCTTAATCTTAATTTAAAAATTATCTTGATTGAATCATGAAATTTGAAATGAGCTCTCTAAACATTAATTTTAACATAGTTAAACTGATAGGCACTTTCTAGTCAATGTAGAAATAAGAAAAAAATATTCTTATACTTGTATGAAATAAAATTTAAAATATTCAAAAAAATTTATGACATTGTTAATAGTTGTATCATTTTAAAAAGATTTCGAGTTTAGAAATAAATAAAATAACAAGAATTTTGAATTAATTTGAAATCAATTAATATCGCATGATCATCATAAATAATTGTTCAAATATTTTTATTTGATAATAGAAACATCTTTAATTATAGTAATGGAAACTTTTTATGAATAATCTTCAACAATTCTTAAAGTAATTGATATAAGTTTGAATGTAAGAATTAAAAATTTAATAATTAATTATTATTAAAAAAATAATATCTGATTGATTACAAATAGATCACGCGTGATTGTAGAGATAGTTGATCTCAAAAAATATTAAATAATGTCATTTTTTTGATAAATACTTTTTTGATCTTTTTTTTATCTTAAAATCAAAGTTTAAAATGATATGAAAATATTATAGTAGAGAATATTACGTACTGTAAATAATAAATTTATCTTCATTATATTATTTATTATTTTAATAATTATAATTCAATATTTCACTTCAATTATTCTAATAAATCATTTTAAATGATTCTTTTTTAATTTTTTGATAATTTTTTTAAACAATTATTATCAGAAATAAAAATGGACTTATAAAAAATTCTTAGAAGCTGAGCTTTATTAATTTAATTTGAACAATTTAAATATTTTTCTGTTGTAATATAAAGATTAAGTATTTAAATTTGATAAAAATAAGGAAACTTAATTTTTTAGGCTTTTTTGAATTGAAGAATAATTTGCAAAATTACAATCATTTTTAGGCTGTGACAAACTAAAAATTTTGTCAATATAATGTTCTGTTTTGTCAACATTATTTTATTTGATAAATTTTTTTCATTCAACATTAGATTTAAATTAATTTAAAAAATTGTCAAAGTCAAAAAATAACTAGCATAAATTTATATTTATTTTACATTTATCTTATAACATCTGGAAGAATAACAGAGATTTTCGTAAGTCAATGTGGATATCGACTCTTGTATCGCTTCCAATAATATCAGCTTGCAAACAGTCTCTTAGTATACAAGCTTCAATGTACCAATATCAATTTGCAAAAGCTCAATAGTTTGCCAAAACTTGTGGCAATAAGTTTAAAGTGCTAAAGTTATTTGTTTTATACTTATTTAGTTTAAATAAATTGATGCTTTTGTCAACTATAAATAATATAAACAATATATTAATATATAATTTTATACTTTTTAAATATTTCCAAATTTTCGTTATTAAAAAATTCTCGCAACCTACAAAGTATACAACGTTTTACACGATATTCTTGTCAAATAGAACTGATAATTATTTGCATTTTTTTATCAAGATTTGAGTACGAACATTATTAAATATTGAAGGTATTTGTGTTTAATTAATGACTTTATATTTGGATGCATCGATCATAATCAATCTAACAAAATTGCTCCGATGGTCACGATTAGTAAATCCGTAACATCTGATTTTTAATAATTAGACGGTAAAAATGAAGATTTAAATTTTTTATGTATATATATGAATGAATGAAGTTTTTTATTTTTATAAACAATTTAATGACATATACGCCAATCATATAATAGTTCATATTTTTATGTAATAGTGCATTAAACAAATAGTTCATTTTATTACTTTAATCAAAACCACTTTCTCTTTTCATAGAGATCAACAATATCAACCAATCTTTGCTTAAACTTATCACTGATTTTACTTTCAAACACAGTTTCGGCCAAAAGATCATCATTACTTTCATTGACTTCAAAAGCAAAAAATTTAATGGCCATAGTACACAATGGGAATTCATTGATGGCTTGTTTTTTCAATTCTTCATCAAATGACTTTCTGGTAAATGAATTATTATCACATCCTAAGCGTTCCAATGAACTAATAAAAGTTTCATAATAACAGTTTAATAATTCATCGAAATGATTATTTTTAGTGTTCATGTCAAGATTACCACATAAAAAGTAAGGTAAATCCTTTAAAGGACTATTGTAAAGATATAATTGAAAATCTACAAATTTAACATCGTCAACTTCGCCATTAGCATTTTTGTGAAATAACAAATTATTAGTCCAAAAATCACCATGAGTTATTGTAGCCCATGGTTCAACTGGTATTGTTCTCCAAACTTTACCATATTTAGCTGCAGTAAAACTTGACTCAATTATTGGCAAATGTTTGGCAAAACACTTATTTTCTCTGAACGTTTGGAGAATACCATCAAAGCCTTGATCAATTTGATCGTTATTAACCTCTACTATTTTAGCCATAGGAAGAGCTTTTTCAAAAAAATCTGGTCGTTTACGTTTCATAGCTATTCCGAGAGCATGATATCGGGCTAATGATAACAATGCTATTTTTGCATGCTCCAAATCTAGACCTGCATAAATTTTTTTACTTAAGTGATTATAAAAAATATTTTGATTAATTGTAAGGTGCTTTTTAAACTTACCTATGCTTTTATCGCAATTGTAAAATTGTCGTGTTCTAATGTTTTCCATTACAAGTAAGGAATAGTCATCAACTTCGTTGCTATTGTTATCAAGTGAATATCTATGACCAATATATTTTGGGAAAAAATCTAACGTATCATTTTCATTAACACCAACTTCTCTTTCAAGATTTTTATACATAGGCAGAATATCAGTATACATAAATACTTCTTTTATAAATGTAGGTTTCCACGTGATGACTGGATTGTCCGACTTTATTGGTGTTTTTGCCACAAAGTTTTTGGTTTCTTCTTTTGCATTTAGATTTTCACGAATTTTTACTTCAAGTTTTAGCAGTATACTGCCATAATTTTCACCAGCAGGAAGAAGTCTTGTTGCCGAATAATTAATTACTTGAAGATCATTTAATCTAAGACTTTTTCTTAATAACTTTTCCAAATCTGGAATGTTGATACTTTTCATTTTTGGAATTGATTTGACGTTCCTCTCACATGATGCCATCTGTCATATGAATTTTAGTCATAAAAAAAATGTTTGCAATAACATTTATATAAGCTATTGTATATCAAAGTTAACAGAAAAAAATAATTATATATGACTATAAATATTAAAGAATTAAACTATTTTTAAAATCTTTTGTTATAAAAATATGAGTATCATAAGAACATACTATCTTTACCCAACAATCAGTATAATAATAAACATAAAAACTACTTACTTTTAATATGTATTAATACAAAATAAAATTTATATTTAAGAGGCCGCCGTATCTTTGTCCTTTTTTAATTAAAAAATTGATTTTTTCCCCAAAATTAGCAGCTAGAGGCAGAAATAAAGAGATGGTTTCGATGTGTTTAATAAAATGTAATATTTTCTCTGATTAGGGTAATTAATTTTATCGCTTCGTTTTTAAGAAAAGTTGGAATAACTTAGAAAATTAGAAATTAGTGTCAAATAATGGGATTCTCAAGTTATTCCAACTTTTCTTGAAAATAAAGCGGTGGAATTAAATTATTCTTATCAGAGAAAATATTGCTTTCTATTATACGAATCGAAACTATCTCTTTATTTTTGCCTCGAGTTATTATTATATTTTATAAAAAATAAATTTTAAACAGATTCTGTAAAACAGGTAACTGTGTCGGTATACAGCAGACTCTTTAATACGTGTAAATGCACATTCTTTGAAACAACACTTTTGAATGGTAAAGTCAGTGAGTGTAGTCTACTCTTTTCCTATTTATATGCACCGATTAAATTATCACTTTGATAATTAATATCACTGTACACAAAGAGTTAATTTTTTATCTGTAGATGAATTCTTTAATATCACTGAAAATTATTTAAACTCGAGCACAGAGAAGGGAACTAATCACTCGGAGATCTTATGCTCACATTGAGAGAAAAATTTATTTCACTATAACCGACACGCGCATAAACTATGACACAACCAGTTCTTTTTTTGCAGACCGCATGTATTTACACTTTTTAGTCACTATCTTTTTGAATAAATAATAAATTATTCATAACTGTAAAAACTCGTCTGTAATAGATTTTAAAAGCCGTTCAATAAATAATTCTATTTTTCAAAGATAATCATTATTTATTTCTCCAATTAATTTATGTATATTTACCAAGCTTATTTTTTAGTATGTATGATAATTTCTATATTTTTAGAAATTATAAATAATAACGTTTAAAAATTATCGTCCATTACACATGCAATTTATAAAATCAATTTATTTACGTGTGCAAAAAAATTTAATTTTTAAATCTAGAACTCTTTAATCATAGATAAAAATAAGATAGTGTAAATATTAGCATTTTTACAACTTAATGAATTGTAAATATAGAAAACATAACGCATATACTTATTGCCGAAGTTGCCGACGTCTCGCGTGCTAACATTTTATTATATGATGATTACCTTCGATCTTTCATAAGCAGTTGACACTTGACTTATAAGTATGCTTCACTAAAAAATGAGATTCCGTGCGATCGCCAAGAGGCTGCTTGGATATATAGTTTGTGCACGCGTTCTTACGCGACAAACAAATTTTTCTCTCAGCCCATCCATTCTTCTTCACTCTCCTCCGAGCTAAGATTTTTTTTCAATAGGGTATGGGCTACCACTGCTCGTCTTCCTCGTTTCTTTGCATTTCCACTGGGATTTATCTTATTTTCCACCACCTAATATGCTTTATATCGACGTTTAAGGAATTACGGCGCGCCCACAACACCGAAAACCCCAAAGTTCAAAGATACTAATGCCTTCGGACGCTTGCACATATTTCTTATCTCTACGTGTAAGTGTAACCTCAAGAATCCTAGGGCAACCCGAAACATTACGTTTAAAGATCTTAAACCCGAACGATATATAATCGCATGTTCTCTGTATACGAGGATTAGCAACTTTAAATTCTCGTTTGATTAGTTTTGATTGGGTTGCGCTTGCTTTTTCGGTTACTCTTTAAATAAACGTTTTATCGTAACATCATTATCATTATTTTCTTAATTTAGATGATTCCAATTAATTTTTTTTTATTTACTGATATAAACTCAATTGATAACAGTTACTATACGATTTGCAGAAAATGTTTACAAAAACTAAGCTATATAAGTTTTAATACATTAGATAAATCAAGTACGTAAGAATTTTGTAATCCAGGTTCTTTAGTATATATTTATTTTAATTCTTTATCTTCAAGTTACGTTCGGACAAACGAACGCGACTAAGTATAAGTAAAAATTTCGTTGTTCACTAACGCGACTATACCATATTCTCGTTTATGAAGATATACTCACCAATTTCGCTATAGGGATCGCATGTGACTATAAGAACGCGTGCTGTGCTGCACAACAAGATAAATTTTTCGTATTAATCTCAATGCACGTGACGTAATGAATGCTAGTTCATTTGAAAAATAATAATAATAATAATAACAATAATAAATTTTAAATATTATAGTTGTTACATATAAAAGAGTATTCTATGCAATTATTAATTCTATATTCAAAATGAAACTTTCATTAATACTTAATAATTTATGATTTTCATCTATAAATTTATAATAAAATAATAATATAAGAAAAATAATAAAAAAAGCTCCATAAATCTTGAAAAAAAAATTTCAATAAAATTTTATTCACAATCAATCACAGTCCAAAAAATAATACGAAAACTTATAAAAAATCAATTTAATTTTTAATACCCCAACCTCTCAAAATACCGTTAACCACTATTCCCTGGGAACGTTATGTATCAAATATTAAATCCGCACAATCTATATAAAAAATAAATACACTTGGTTATAAGTATACGAGTTTCTCATTTTGTAGCTTGTATTAATTATTAATCAAATGGACGATATACTTTTTCCACTGCAATCTCATGGGGCTGAAAATTTATTCCAAAGATCTCTTCCTCACTTTTAGCTACGTGCGCTATTGTTATTATCATTTTATTCTGCGTATTTCAACTCAAAAAGGGAGAAAAGTGCAAATAAAAACAAATTCGAAACTGAGATTTTTATTTTGAAGCTCTAGTATACGAGTTATCAATAAAGAAAAAGAAAGATAAAAAAGGAGAAAGGTTATCCATATGCACGCGTTCAAAGAGATATCTTTTACGAGTATTTCAATTTTATAAATTTCGCTTTGTGTTTGTAAATAAAAGAATGTTGAATCATGTTGTTTTTTTTATTGATTCTTTCGAAAACTTCTTATTGTTTGAAATTTTATCTGAAATTAATTTGTATTTTTTTATTTGAAGTCATTTCGATAAAAGAACTGATATTAAAACTTTAAATAATTTATGAATACATTGTCAATAATTGAATAAAAAATTTATCGAATGAAGATTTCGTTTTTAAACAACTAATTATAACGCAAAATGTTTATTTATAATTCAAAATCACTGAACTTGTGTACACAAAATGAATAAATGCAAATATTTAATATCTCAGAGAATTAAAAATCATAAACGATTTTTAATTCTCAACCTCGATCAAAGCTTCAATTTACCATGAAACTCAAATGAATATTTAATGAATCACCTGTAATTAATAAAGCCCATCAAAAGCACTTCTCGATCGTACTAGTCTCGAATTTAATTTATATTAAAAAAAGTCTCGTCCCGCAATATTATTGTTATCTGTGAATTTCATTATTTCGAACTAACTTTTAATTAAAAAAGAAGCGCGTTGTCGCGCAAAAAAAAGTACATGAATAATATGATGATAAATTATTTGCATTTTAAAATGAGAAATGTTCAACAAAAAAAATCTTGCATCCCCTTTTTAAAGCTCGAGCATTTTGTTACATTTTTAATTTTTAATGAAAAATTCGTGCACGGAAATGCAATGTTTCAATTATCATTTGTGAAAATTTCGAATTAATGAAATTTTTTAATGTTAAAAATTTTACTTTAATAGATGTAGTCCAATATGTACGTAATTAATGAGATATTAACGAAAATTAAATTAAATTAATGTTTTAAAGAAAAATGGACATTACTAATTAAAAACAAAAGACAGATTTAATTTTTAAAATATTGGAGAAAACATAATCTAATAAAAAAAATTAATTTATATTTTCAAGGATAATTTTGAAGAAAAAATTTTCTTATTTGTTAATATATTTTATTCCATGTAAATTTTTTATATTATAAATGTATGTAATATACTATTCTTTTTAGGCAAAATGGTATCATTACTAAAATTATTCAAATATTCTATTTGAATTTTCAAAAAAAGATTAATTATTTCTTTAACAGAAATAATTATCCAAAAAGAAAATTTCTAAAAGTCAATAATTTACAATAATTTACACTAAAAATCCACTTCGAAATCGTTGAACAGGAAACTTGTTAAGAAGTGTATTGTATGTACCCTTCCCTGTTTATTCCTTACTCACTAATCTAACCAAACGTATTACAAATTGAAAATGAAAAAAAAAGAAAAATAAAATTAAAAGAGAAACTAAACTTTTTTTACCAGGGCGATCTTGTTCAACTTAAGCAGCTTCCAGTGCAAGGTGGTGCCTTCGAGCTCAAAAGCAAAGCAATGAACATGCTGGTAACGGTAAGCTCTTTTTTTTCCTTCTCTTTCTCCTTGGCCATCGTAATTTCTAAAGGCTATAGAAAAGAGCAGTCGATAGAATTTTTCTTTCCTCCTTTTTTTTTGAAAGTATCAAGGGAGGAAAACGAGAGTTGCTTCGATTTAAAGCTCCGTATTTTTTTTTTCATTTCAATTTCTTTTGAAAGTGAATGGTTTCTTCGTAATTTGAGTCACTTGAATAAATAAATGCCATTGGATAAGAGTGATTTAAACGTCGAAATTATTTATTTAAAATTAAAATGCTTTTATCGTCCTTTCATACTTTCTTGATATTTATTATTTATTTTCTTTTGAGATTACGTGAATGTGCATTGAAAGTGCATTTTCCTTTATAATGACAAAAATTTACTTTTCATTATGAACGAAGAAGATGACATAAATTGAATTTGAATTTTTATTAAGATTATTAAAACTTAATGTCATTTATCGAGTTTGTTCGGATAAAAGTACTAATATTAGATAAATTGGATTGCATAGCAAATCTGATAACGTTATTTTTCTAATATTTATAACGAACATTAAAACTATGAGGAAGTTTATCAGTTATTGCAAACAATACAAATTAAAGTTTCCTTGATCTAAAATAATGTTTATTTGTTATGAAAAAGATAAAATTGTTGACTGTATTATAAAATTGAATTTTTTAATTTATTTAAAAAAAGTATTAATTTTCAATGATTAAAGTTTTATAATAATATTATTCTAGTCACGTAATTCAATTTAAAACTTTCGACTCACCATGAAATTCGCAAACTCAATTTTGCTCAAAAAGTTATCGATTAAAATTCAATACGCAAATTCATCCATACAAATTTATACTTTTTTGAATAAAATTTTAAATAATAACGAAATTTTGCGTATCTTTAGATACACGGACTGCGTCATGAGAACGTTAATCCATTGATCGGCTGTTTGACAGAGCCAAGTAGACCATGTCTTGTCTACGAGTATTGCTCTCGAGGTTCCTTAGAGGATGTACTCGTACAAGATGAAATCAAGCTTGATTGGTCATTTAGATTATCACTTCTCACTGATCTTGTGAGGGTACGTATCCAAAATTGTCTTTGAGACTCTTGATATTGTGCATGTCAAAGGAATACATGTCAACATGATGTCGTGTTATCCAAGACTTTGCTATTGACGATTGCTTTTGATTAAAGTTGCTTAATTTTCAGTAACATCAAAGTTTTGTTTATTGTGAATTAATAATGTTTTTTATATGTTTTTTATTACATGATATATTTTGATTTCACAGTTAGAATAAAATAAAGAGCATTTGAAGATTCTTAAATTTTGTAAAGGTGTTTTTTTAATGCATAAAATTGAATAATCGTTTTATAATTTTTGTTAATTGAGGTAGTTATATCCCAATCACATCATAAAAATTCATTATTTCAAGAATATTTCCAAATTTTTATAACAATTTGAAACAATGTCATTAATGAGCGAGAAAAATTTAAAAACGAATTGCTGTTTCTAAATCGAAATAGATTAGAATTTTAAAACTGTGATTAAAACGTGAATTCGTTCAAAATTACGATTTCATCGTTCTGTATATCTATTTAGAAAAGGTAAATCATTTTAAAATTTTTATCTCTCATTCATAACGTTGTTTTTAAATTGTGATAAAAATTTGGTGGTATTCTTCTAGTTTCTAGTAATTATGATGTAACTGAAATATAACTATAACTGAAAAATTATTTGAGATTCTGATGGATTTTAGTACTTTCGAACTTTCGACTTTGCTTATTAAAAAAACGGTATTATGTGAAATTATCCATTCTTCTTTCTACGCGTTCGTGTGTTTGATTGCATTACGATTAGATTAAAATTAGCTGACAAACTCTTTTACAAAATTATATTCCATTTTACTAATAGACTTTTTTAAAAACTCTCTATAGGGTATGAAATATCTACACAGTACGCCAATACGTTCCCACGGTTATCTGACGTCTCGAAATTGTGTCATCGATGCCCGATGGGTGCTTAAAGTTACAGATTATGGCTTACCAGCGTTTTATGAGGCACAAAATGTACAGCCACCACCAAAAACGGCAAGAGGTATATATAAATGTTATTTTTAATTAAATTTTCAATTTAAATACAAATATTAATTATTTTTAATATGAATGTAATAGTAATAATACTTTACAACTTATTACAAAATATTTAAAATACTAAAAACGATAAAAAAAGATTGTCAAAGTTATTAAAATATCATTTAACTTTTATACTATACGCTGCAGATAATTATCTAAGGTTAAACTTATAATAATATTACATAATTATTTTGAATTAACTTTCCAATTTAAAGTTAGTAACATGGTATATCGATTGAATTAACCAAAAGTTAAATTTTCAAATTTAGAAAGCTTTAATTGGATTCCAAACAAATTGTAAATAAATTTTAAATTTTAATACCACTGTGGCTCAAATTTTAGTCTTTAGTTCAAGAGTAAATTTATGAGTAGAATCGCGTATAAAATAATTTCAAAAATCATAAATTAGTTTGATAAAAACAATTATTTTGACATAATTTGTTTATTATGTGCTTCTTAAGAAAATGTTTATCTGAATAAATCTTTAAATTTGAAAGTTCACGAGTCTATTAATCATAAAAATGTGTATAAGTTTCATTAATAACTTAATAGTTTAATAGCTTTTAAGATATAAGACTCATTAAAATAAACTTGGTTTCATCTTCTAGTATCAGAAAACATCTTGTTGAGCGTAATTAAGATTTACGACTTGAAGCAACATGATACAAGCGGTCTTTATCTTCATTAGTTAAATATTACACTTAAATTTTAGCTGCATAAGTACCATCTTGAATCTTTGATAAATCGTGTAATTTAGCTCCTAATCTTTTTTTAATTTAAAACTTTCTTCTTTAATTTTATCGAAAAAACTAGTTTGTAACTGATTGCAAAAGTGTCTGTAAATATATTTAAAAAATAAACTATTAAGTGTTTGATACTTATGCAAGCATTAATGAAAAATAAAAAATTTTTTAATAATTATATTTAATAAATAAAAGCCAATTATTTAATCTTCTAAAATTTTGAAATTAATAAATCCAATTATCAATTTAAATTGATAAAAATTAAAAGTTTCTATCTAATTAATTTATTAACATGAAAAAGCTCAAAAACCTAATTTAATAAAGAACGTAATTAAATATCTAATAAGTTCTAAAAACAATATAACTTTTTCAAAAATTCATAAACTATCAAACTAGAGCACCGTTCTGTTAGCTTATCTCTATAATTGGAAATCCATACAATAAACTCAAACTATATTATAAAGTGTATTGAATTATGTGTATGCATACGTTATATATGTATGTTACAGATCTGTTATGGACAGCACCAGAATTGCTGAGGCATACGGGATTAAGAAAACGTGGTAGCCAGCAAGGCGATGTATATAGTTTCGGTATAATTATGCAAGAAGTCGTTGTACGTGGCGAACCCTTTTGTATGCTTGCCCTCTCGCCCGAAGGTATGTGCATATATACATTATTGTTGATTATGTTAAAGTTTCACTTGTTTTGTTGTTGTTGTTGTTTTGTTTTAAGTTTACTAAATTTTCTCTCTGATCTATTTATGCAGAATTTTATTTCAAATTTGTTTTGATCGATTTAATGAGAAGTCGAGTGAAGAGAGGTCTCCAGTGGCTGAGGCGGTAGAGCGATGGATTCGTAATCTCGAGGCTTCGAGTTCGATTCCCAGTCTCGATCGATTTATAAAAGCACCACTGTACGTTACATGTGCTTTGTTTCATAGACACGCTGGAAACCTCCGTCACTAATTAGCATCGCAATACGATAGCACAAATGCAGCGACATTAAATAAAAAAACTTACTTTAAATTAATTTTCCTGCTTTTTCCCTTTTTAGATTTCCTTTTTTAATAGTTGTAATATAGATAATAATAAATAATAGATAAATAGAAAATAACAATAGTAGTTTATAATACAATATAATAGTTATAATATAGTTGTCAGTTTAGATTTCCTTTTTTAATAGTTATAGAAAATTAGAGGAAATAACTTTATTTTTTCATTACCTAAAAGTACCTACAGATAGAAACAGAAAATTACAAAGTAAAATTTAATAAGTTTTTAAATTTTACTTTGTAAAAAATACCTCTTTTTTTAACTATTTATGTCTAATTACAGCAATTTAAATTATTTTTATAAAAGTAAAAATTTATAAATTTCAAATGAAAAATTTCAACGTTAGAAATTTGGCTTTAAATTTATCAAAAATCAGATTATTCATGAACTAAACTACAGTCAATACATAAAAACAAATTGTAGTATAATTTTAAGAATCTCACTCTAAATTATTTATTTACGAAAATTACTTTCACGTTATATTTAATGCAATTTAATAGAACCATAATTACCGTTATTCGCTAATAATAATTTTAATTGATCATGAATTGGACTCTGAAAAAATTTACCATTTTTCTTATTCCTTTATCAAATGCGTTGTACCTGTACATTTCTTTTCGCGTTTAAACGAAATGCGTTACAGTCACATTTCCATAACGATCCTTTAAAGCCAAGCTATGCATTTGAATTACTTTGTTGTTTCGTAGCTCGGTATAATTAAGGGCTTCCCAAACATCAATATTACGTGAGACCAGAAGTTCAAATTATTTCGAATGGTAATTTGCAACTAAACTTCTCTAGTAGTTTATGCTTTTTTGGCTAAATTATTAAAACTAAATTAGTAGTTTTCCATCGTATAAACATTAAAAATCAAACTGTTTATAATTAGTTAAATTAACTTTTGATTTTAAGCAACATTTTGAATAACCTAATTAACTATATCGCTTTGACGATAAAACATTTCACAGTAATAATTTTAGTTTGAAAAACAGTTTTTAATTAAAATAAATAATAAATTATTATGCTGATTTTTACTATGAATTCACGTAATTTTAAAATAAAAATAAAGTTATTTATTTTCTTTGTACAATTGTCATTCTAAAGTTTATCGTACTCCGAACAAACTTATCTTCCACTCCGCAAGGAATTCAGTGATCCTGAGTACCTGTGCAAGAAGACCAAAACTATTTACGGTACTAGAGAGAATCTGCTTCAAAGGGGGTTAAGAGTTAAAAAACAAAAGAGAAAATGTATGGGATAAAGTTAAAAACAAAATTACCGAGTAAAAAGAAAAAATTCATATTTCTTAATTTGGTTTATGTTGAAATAAAAATATGAATACATTAAATTAATATTGGATTTGGAATGATTTGAAAATAATTGATAATAAATGTTTAATTGTACAACAAAAATTTTACATATCAAATATTAACAATCTGTGAATTTATTAATACAAACAAATATTTAATAACATTAAAAACTTTTAATTATTAAATTAATAAAAAGTAAAAAAATGATTGATGTGAATTTATATATTTTCTATCAACAGACATCATCGAGAAGGTAAAAAAGCCACCGCCTCTTATAAGGCCATCAGTGAGTAAAGGCGCCGCGCCACCAGAAGCTATCAATATCATGCGTCAATGTTGGGCTGAGAACGCGGATATGCGACCGGATTTTAACGCTGTCTACGATCTATTCAAGAAGTTAAATCATGGCAGGTAAGCTCGAGCTTTTGACACCTTAGATTTATATTATATTTTATTCAAATTTCAATATAAACTACTTTTTTCTACGATTTTTGTAATTTTTTAATCACAGATAAAGAAATATTTACTCGCGAAATGTTTTAAATATCTTTTTTTAATTAAATTTAAAAATAGTATTTTTAAATACTTCTATAAATATTTCGAAATATATCGGCATAATTAAAATTTCTCCCTTTATAACGAATAATGAAGTTTAACAAATGGCACAATAAACTGTACAAACATCAAACTTATACATTAAAACAATACCCGAACAAATAAATAGTCACGTACTGGAAAATAGACTAATATTTATTTAACTCCAGAAATAAAAATACATTCGCAAATACATAACATTACTGAAATTTATTTATGTACGAAAATAATTAAATTTTTGTTTATTTACAATGAAGTATCTATTTAATTAAAAATTTTTAATTAAGCCCAATATTTCTTATTATTTATACTTAAGATTTTATATTGATAAAAAAAAATATTTAGTAAGATACTAGTTGTACCTAAAAGATCAAAATATTCAGTCTCAAAACTTAAAAGTAAAAAATGACGCTTAAAAGAACATTTAACATGTTTCATACTCACCAAAGTACCAAACAAAACTAATTTCTTTCGTCGCGTGTGTTTTTACCCGTGTTTCAAAAATCCATTAAAATTCTTCGTCCGTTCTAATCACTTTTTATTTCTGTACATGTTAGCACTTCAATATTCAAAATGAAAAAGAAAAAAAAAGTATATTCACATATAAATTTTCCAAGGCTACGCTTGGATTTCTCTTATTTTTCCTTCCTCTCTTTCGTGCTCTCTCTGACTCTCTTTCCATCTCTCTTTCTCCATCGATCCGACAAAATCCTTTGTCGATTCTACTTTGCGGTATGCAGAGCAATCGATCAACGTATTTCACCGATATCGATGATAAAGAGAGACAAAGAGAAAGAGAGATAGAGAGAATTCCCAAAGTGCACTTCATCGGACCTGCTTGTACACTATAATATAATTGCACATGCAAAATTTAATAGTATATATATATAAACCTTAACCTTTATACACTATAACGTTTATTGCAAAATGAAATATTATTGTCAAGCGAAATTGAATGTTTTAGAAAATCCCACATCCTCATTGTTGAATTATGCGAGCTATTATGACGTCGTATAATAAAGTTATCAAAATTTATACTGTATTATGCATGAGAAAAGCATTGATTTATTCAAACGATTGAAATCCCTTAAATTTATTACCGATGTTTGGTTTTGTGGTATGTTTTAAATTTTGTAAATAAAGATAAACAAAAAGAAATTATTTTTCTTATGTCGATAATCTAATTGTAAGTAGATATGTTCCGAGTTTGGTAAGGCATGTCCGTTTATGCATAAGATTTGATTACATGTAAATATTCATAAATTTCATTTAAAATTCTTCAACTCAATTATTCTGGAATCCTTAAATAAGAAAAAACAAAACAATACTATTAAAAACAACTTTCATATGTTTCATATTTTTGATAAATCATTACTTAAACAATATAATATTCTTCCTACACACTTTGCATGTAAACATCATAATTTCAAAATGGGCATATATTTATTTATTGTCATACGAAAATTAAATATTCTACTTTATTATTTCTGAACCTAAATAACATCGTTGTATTTCATAATATTTTATATCTTCATAAATTTTGCATAAATCACAGGGATATAAAATACAACAGACCAAATATATCGGACGTATTTTATTACTATATTATTCATCGTTAAATACTCGAAGTTAACAATGCGTTCAACTGTATATTTCGTGGATATTCAAAAGCATAATGAATTTATTTATATTAAAAAGAAATATTTAGAGTATCGTATGTATGCTCGATAAAAGTTTATTAGTTTTAAAGGTTATCATAACTTATTAAAGCGCGCATTATCATTACACATTTTTTTATTCAAAATTACACGTTTAATTAAAATAATTAATTTGACAAAGCCTTTGATTGACGTTAATTCATTTCAGAATGAGATCCGCACGATCAAAATGAGACCTATCTATTTTGCATTTGAATCGTATTAATTAAAGCTTAATTTAATGGTTAAATAATGCACGTTTTATTGCGAATAATTAAACATCAATGGCAAACAGCGGCACAATTAAATATATTGTAACGCTTATTTTGTTAAAGGTATGCAGTCATGTGGATTTTAATATTTAATATGATATTATTTATGTATTTAAATATAACAACAATTTATTAAATTGAATAAATTTTTCTATTTATTTTTATTTTGCGTGATTGTTTACTTGAAAATGAAACTATTAAAATAATTAGAAAATGAATGGTTAGAATTAAAAAATTAAAATAATTTACAAAGTATATAACGAATATATTTTTGGATACCTTCATTATTTGTGAAGGTACTTCATAAATTCATTTTCGGATATTGTATAAAAATTTATCTATTTTCGAATATCATTTGCTTAAAATTAATTATTTAAAATTATCAAAAAATATTTAATCAATATGTTTTTATTGATTATAATGAAAAATCTCATAAAGCTCCTCTGGATACTTTTACGAAGTTTCATAACGTTCGAAAATATATCAGATATTTTTGTAATTTTATGAAATATGAAAAATAATATACGTTTAATACTTAAGCATTTATTTTTTCTTTCAATAAAACAATTTTTTATGCAATTATTATTCTTATAAGGAAAATAATTACATACTTTTATAACTCTGAATTAAACGTATATTTGAAGTCGTCAGTGGCTCAGTCGGTAGAACGATGGATTCGTTATCTTGAGGTCCCGAGTTCGAATCTCGCTCTTGGCCGCCGTTTATACAAGCACCACTGTATGTTACATGTGCTTTGTTCACAAACACACTGGAAACCTCCGTCACTAATTAGCATCGTAATGGTAGCTTAAATACAGTGACGTTAAATAAAATTAAAAAAAAATTTTGTTCAACTATCACTGTTTCTCTATTCTAAACCGAAAATAATCAATCGCTGTGTTCAGTTTGATGACAGAGAGAGAGCATAACAGAGTGAATATACTCTTTTATCATTTAACAATATGACAAACAATTTCTTTTTGAAGTCATATATAAAATCAGAATAGAATGAGAAATACTATAAAAATACTTATTTCAATAATCAAATTCTGTGCAAACAAAAGAGTTTAATAAAGTTAACGTTCTCGCATTAGATCATAGACACAGTCATACCTGTAATCGAACTGTGAACCATAACATTTATGTTCCTCTCGTAAATCTTGATAATAAATACCTGAAATCGTTAAGTGTAATTAGACTAAAAGCTAAAGTTTATTCGAAATAAAGATGTCTAAAGTCAATTGTCAACTGGTCCATTCCCAGACGAAAGGAAGTAACAGATGTATTGTAAGATTTTTAATTAATCATTGATACCAATAAAGATACCATCAATCTCAATCCCAGCACGAGTTGTGTATTTAATGCGAACAATATTCTACTCACTGTCAATGAATAACGTCTGTGTTTTTTAAGTATCTATATAGATGGATCATTTTCATCAGCCTAGCGTGCCAAAAATACTACTTCATGATATTTTTTTACCTAACTCACAAGGAAATAAAAATAAAAAGATATCTACTTTTCAAATCATCTGTAAAAAGTATATAATTTGGTAAAGTCAATCATTTACATAAATAGAAAATAGAAGTGTACTTGGGTACAGCAGCCGATACCTCCAACCATTTTTTCACTAAGAGACCGATGGATTTTGCTCAACTTTGGATAGTTTTAAGAGTCAAATATAACTTAACCCCACCTCTATTTCAGTCGGCAGAAACACTAGTTTAATTTCAGTTTTTAGCATTACTTAAACTTTTAATAAACTGAGCTCAACCTTTCGAAATAGTGTTATAGCATGTCAAAATATTATTTTTCCCAAGTTATTGATATTTATACCTTTTCTAAAACTTAATAAATGCTATGTTTTTAGGCTATACTTTGGAAAAATAATTTTTGAATACTTAACTACTATTTTGAAAGGATTTGAGCTCGCTTCATTTAAAAAAGTTTCAGCCTATCTATAATGCTAAATTAAGCGTTGAAAATCTAGTAACTTTTTAGTGATTTTCCAATTGTCTGTAACTAGGAAATATTGAGCGTTGGGATCTAAAATTCTGTTTCCTTTCATATTTTGACATTTGAAAACTTATCCCAACGTTTGAGCAAAATCCGTGATCCGGAGGTCTGATACTCTCCTAGTAAGTTGTTTGCATCCAGTAAAGAAAACGAATAATAAAAATGATAAGAATAGCAATTCCTTGATAATGGAATTTGAACAATTCCTTTTTCGGAGCTTCTTATATTGCACACAAATAAATTTTTTTAGCATTCTAAACTGAATGTCGCGAGTATTTAGTCAATCCTGTAAACCTAAATGGGAGCAAAAAAATTATCTTGCAAGATACAATTTTATTTAATCATCCACTGAGATACAAATTTTTCTAACCGAATTCCGAGATACAGCTTTTTATTCGAAAGCGACTATTTATTGCATAACAGAACTGATAATTTATCATTTGTCATCAATAAATCTTGTAATGAATGCTGAAAAAAGCAGATAGCGAGTAGCTTAAGATCGCGTTAGATGTAGCGAAAGAAATTGAATGTTTGACAAAAGAGAAGTTAATGATGAATTTATATCGAGAAGATTAATGTTAAAATCACCTGTTATCATGATATTTTTATGTAACGGAAGGAAATCAATTAGAGAATGAAACAACTCGTTTGGAAAGCAATAATAAAATTGGTCCGACTATTGTAGATACCATACAACTCCCGTTTACATAAATTATAAAAAAAAAGCAATCTTTATCTAGCATAGTTATATAACCCATCAAAACCATGTATGCACACTTCAGCTCTTCGGTAATCCACTTTTCGTTAAACAATCTAAAATCGCCTATTAGTAATCGATGGCCGAGTATGCACAGTCTCTTAAGTAATCCCTCTTTACTAGGTTGTCGGTAAGAGCTTACTATCCTCCACTTAACATCTTCTTTAATAACCATCAAACCCCCTTATCTACTCAAAGTACAACTTTAAAACGAAAGAGAGAGAGGTGAAGAAGAGCATAGTTCACAAGTTAAATGGATCGTCTTATATATGCTCTCAATGTATAATGACAAGAATGCACATAATCTTATCTCCAACAACATTAATCCCTTAGTTTGTTTGAACTATTAGAGATTCTTGTCATCAAGTAGTTTGTTTCGAACCATTAATTTATGGATTATTTGCAAGAAATCAAAAGACGTTGAATTTAGTACGATTAATTTTTATTAAAAGTGAACATAATACTTTTTACTGAAATTCACTGTGGATTTATTGATCTTTTCGTTGTACAGACTGGACTCATGAATATAGTAAAAGTTTGATTCATCAAGAGTACGAGTCTTGTCTTATTTTTATTTTACTAATTGATGGCTAGTATTGAGAAAAATATGAATTTCTCAATTGGATTATGAATATTTTACAATTTTCTCATTACCTCTTAAGTCGTAATTCGAAATAGAATTATCATGAAATATTCAACTTTTTTAAAGTGGAATATTATTAGTTTTTATATGACCATACAATTTCATCGTATTTTTCATGAGAAAAGTTTTTTAAAATGAACTTTTATTTTTATTAACTAACTAGGTAGGAATTTCATAAAAATAATTATCAGAATATTATGAATATTTTTCATTTTTACCATAAAAATTTTACTATTCATAAAAAAAAATAATAAACTAAATTATTGCAACTTTTTATTATTCGTTTATAGCGGTAGATTTAAAGAATATAAAAAATTATTATAAATGTAATAAAATTTAATATTTTTTTGAAAAATTTTTTATAACAAAATATCTGTATAATAAATGTATTTTAATATTTCATAAAACAAAAATATTTTTTCGTAAATTCGTTTAATTTTCCGTAGGAAGGTAAATTTCGTCGACACGATGTTTCAAATGTTGGAAAAATACTCCAACAATTTGGAGGAACTAATTCGCGAAAGAACAGAACAGCTGGACATGGAGAAAAAGAAGACGGAACAATTACTGAACCGCATGCTACCAAGGTACGTGTACAACAAAATTCAACCAAGTAGAATTTTTTTTCTTCATTTTTTATTTTCATTTTTCATACAACACGAGGAATAACAAAAGAAGAGAAAATTCATTTTAACGGATTTTATTTTCATCCATAAGTGTACGAGGAAAAAAAAAATTTTTTTTTTTTCACAAAAGATAAAGGGAACGAAATTAAAAAATATAAAAACACTGTAATTTAACAAGTTAAGTATAATATAAACCCGTGCGCTTTAATAATTTTAAATTACACGAAGTTTTCTAAAGGGTTATATTTTAATTAAAAATTCAAATTTCACTTCTCGCACAACATATTTTCTAAAAGTTAATTATCTTTTTTAACATAACTTACGGCTATTATCTGATGAATATATTTATTTTAATTAATTACAATACTGTTATGTTTCAAAAAATTTTCAAACATTTCATGCGTACACCTGAGTAATGTTTAAAGGAATTTCACTGTCAAAATGTTTATCTCGAACAAGCTTGAATAAAGTATGCGTGTGTGCGCGCGTAAATTGTTTTATAGAAGTATGAAAAAAGAGAATTTTAATATGAAATTAAAATCAGTTTTACCTGTGCAGTAAAGTGCATAGAAAAATTAAAAATTGTAAGTTTATTTAAAATACTGTAAATTTTAATTCACCCAAGTTTTTGTTTCATTTATATTCCTAAATCAAAACTGGTCAAATTGTAAAAGCATAAAATAAATAAATAACGTTTTTTTAATTTTATAAATCAACTATAAAATAATTTTATAATTATTTTTTTCAGTTCTAAATTTATGGTACTTTGTTTAGGACACAAACATTACGAATAACATCATAAAAAAGCGTATTTGAAATGAATCGATTACAAAAATAATTTATTAAAAAATTGGCGTTAAATTTTCATTTATAAAAAAACTGAACTTTCGCTTCCTCATCTTCTCAATTCTGAAAAATTGAATAATTTTCTAAAACTACTTTAAAATCGACTTATATGCTAATATCTAGATTGAAAAGTTTTTCTTAACTAATTTTCAAGAATATTAAATTTCCATTATTCACCTCTTGAAAATCCTTGCCAACTTTTCAAATTGATACGATGAAGTTCGTCGAATAGTACGCACAACAGGTGATAGTATACGTAAAAGACATTAAACGAAAGTATACTTAAATTGAACTTTAGCATATCATTTGGAATTTTCAAACATTATCTATTACATATACATTTTAGTAAATTGAACGATAAATAATGTAATTTAAATTAATTAAAAAAATGGTGCTCCTTTGTATAATTTTAACAACTCTTGTAAAATTACGTAAAATAAATGTAATTTTTAAATATTTTATAAGTATATATACAATTTTATTATAATTATATGATTAAATAGATGATTAAATTATAATTCTTTAGCTAACGAATGTGAAAAGAAAGAGAATGAAGCACATTTATTCTATTTAATATAATTTTAAAAAACCGACATCCTGTGAAGGGTAGAAGTTTTTTCTCCATTGCTCAGCAAAAATCTAAGCAAGTGGTTAGATAAAGATGACTTGAATAACGGATATAATTTTATTACCCTATTTTTCCTTATGTAAGTTATCCTACAGGATCATCTTTACGTTATAGAAATACCTTTGTCTAATTAGCGTACCAAAGTAATGGCAAAAGTTTTTCATTGGTTTTTTTAAGAGGAAATATAATACTTTATAATTTTAAATTATAAATTTGCCGTATTTTTCCAATGTCTTCAGTAGTTATTTAGAAAACTTGTAAATTTTTCAGTTCCAAAAAAATATTTTCTAAATATTTTTTATCATTAATTCAATGCAAACTAAAATAGAAAATTTCATTATTGATTTACTCAATAATCGTCCCATCAAAAGCTCATTAGTTTTGATAATGTTCTCTTCTAAAATCGGCTGTACTAGTTGATTAAACTTTTCCACGTAAGGAAATATAATTTCCATACTAATAATGTGCGCAACAGTTGTAGTTTTAATATGGACAATTTCCATTAAAGTACTAGCATTCAATTTTCCACGCATTAAAATTAGCATAAGTCTATTAACAAGTATTGTTATGGACATAGCCTTTTGGTTTTGATTACTTGTAAGTACATCATCATCATCATAAATATTGAAATATGAACCTGACTAAATGATTGAAAAATAATCATTATTATGATAAATTTTATTAGAAAAAGGTATAATTTCTTATGTTCCTAACAATATTTGTCATAAAGTATGGTATATTCTGGATCTATTGGCAGTTTGTGACAACCTTACTATAAATTATTATTTTTACTAGAAAATTTAACTCTGTATATCATTCTAATTGTTTGAAATAAATAAAAATAATGCCTCATCATTTTACAGAGGTTTCTGGTTGTTGTTAACTATATTCTTTAAGTATATTTAATTAATTAATGCTTTTTTGAGTTCACTATGTCTTTTGATGTATGAATTTTCATACCGTCGAATCTTCACAGCATATATAACTTCGTCCAAACCCATAATCCAACCTAATACAACATGAGATTATTGCACAATTTCTTGTTAGAAAATTCTCGTAAACTCAAAGCTTTCCTCTTGTTATCATGCTCTTTGTTTGCAATTTCCTTTGATATGCAACCTGTACTAATCAACCATTTGTATAATAGAAACACTCGTTTCAATAGCTTTTCCGCTCATTACGTGGTTTCTTTTGAAGAAGCTTGCGACGTTAAACTTTCATGGCTACTTCTCTCGGTCATTATTTTGACTTATGGGTTTATGAATTATTTTCTTGATTTCTTATTTATGCTGTTTTAGATGATTCCATGATTTTCATGAGTATAATATTTGTTAGTTGTATTGTCTTTGCTTTTTTTAATATTTTTAATTTCAAGTATTATTTTCAGATATTAATAATTTCTTACTAAAAAACCAATTGGCTTTCTAAACGTAATTTTCTAATTCTAAACGTGCAACGTCTTTAATTTTTACAAATGTTTAACAAATTAATTTTTTAACATTTTAAGCATCAGTTTTTTATTAAGAGAGTTTATTGTTACTATTTATTATCATTTCGTCTTATTATCATTATATTTCTTACATGATAAAGATTTATTTAAAACATTTGTTAGAAATAAGATCATTTGAAATTATTTTATTTTTTTTAACACATGTGCATAGATACACAAATGCGTGTGCACACATTGTACACTTACGCACATATAGACATTCAGAATCACAGTTTAGAATAGAATTAATTGAGTCCAGTTGACACCTACTTCTGTATCAGGTTTATAAAAGAAAAGTAATTTATAAAGAAAAATTATTATTCATATATTTTCACAAAAAAATTTTGCATGAACGTTTTGTCGTTCATTTTATTAAATTCTTCAAGAGATAAAGACTCTATAGTTAATAAAAAAAATATTTTATATTTTCAAATTGTTTAATTATTATGAATTAACGTTTGGTCAGTATTTCCTACTCCACTTTTTAGAGTTTAGACAGATACAAATAACCGTTGATTATCTCAGCATATTTTTTTCTTGTAAAACAACAATGTATACAATCAACACAACAGTAAAAATTTAACGTTTATTTGCAAACATCGAGTTAACATTTTTTGCTTGTACATATTTAATAACTTTATTTACAGGTTTGTTGATTAAACATTGTTGTTTTATAAGAAAAAAAGTTCATGGTAATAATTAACGGCATTTGTATTTTTCTGTTCTCTGAAAAAAGAAGTACAAAATACTCATATAACGTTAATATAAAAACAGAATAAAGAAAAATTATTTTCTCTGTCAGTTTGCTGAATCAATAGAATCTTCATTAATTGAAAAATTTTATTTCTAATAAATACATTAAATGATATTATATTAAATATAAATCTAAAATTAAGTCATAAAAAATTGATAAATTACAGCTCGGTAGCGGAAAAACTCAAGCTTGGCATGCCGGTGGATCCCGAAGAATTCGACGAGGTGACCATTTACTTTTCAGATATTGTCGGTTTCACAACAATCTCAGCATATTCAACGCCCTTTCAAGTTGTCGATCTTCTCAATGATCTGTACACGTGTTTCGACGCCACTATCAACGCTTACAATGTCTACAAAGTATGTATATATGTATACTGAATTTTAAAAAAAATCTACGTGCTTCTTTAGAATGTGTTTCGATTTTGCAATTCCAATAGGATGGTGAAGGAAACGTGAAATTTTCAATAAGGCGAGATATTGTTTATGAAATGGAATGCATTAAAGTGTTGGGCAAAATGTTTTTATTTTCTTTATTATTTTTTTTAATTTGATTTTATTTATTTTCTTGGTATGAATAAATATATTTCTTTGATGATATTGCATATCTATTATATTTACAAATTTTAAGATTTGATCATTTTAATGAGTGTAAACAATTTGAAATATTTTCATTTTTCGAAAACATATAAACAGGAATAAATTTATAAAAATTTTTTTATGATTCTGTAATTATTACTTGAAGTTACAATTTGGATATCTCGTATAAGTAATTAAAAACTTAAATAACCATACATTGTAAGCTTTTTAAAATTTTTATAAAAGTTACAAAAAGTTTGCTATCAAAATTGTTATAACTTTAAAAGTCATTTAAAATTCTCTGCAAAATAAAATTTTTACAACTCGTTCAGTAAAAAAAAAATAAAAAAATTTCCACCGTTCAAACTAACGTAAACAGTGCAACACATCCAGTATGATAACTGAAATATAAAATTCAATTCTCGATGGTATACCTAAAGTACTTTTCCTGTAATGGCTGTTACACATTTTATTTATAGGTTGAAACGATAGGCGATGCCTACATGGTAGTTGGCGGTTGTCCCGTGAGAATACCCGATCATGCTAGCCAAATAGCTACAATGGCACTCGATTTACTTCATCAAAGCGGCAAATTTAAAGTCAGGCATTTACCTAATACGCAGCTTATGCTTAGAATTGGATTGCATACAGGTGGGTGGACAAATACATAATTAAAATTACGAATTTATAAAACTTTAAGTAAATAAAAACAATTATGAATTCTGTATCAATAATAATTCCTTATTGGATTTCTACAGATTTAATAATAAAAAAATATATACGTATATCTCAATACGATGCATATAGATTTCATTATTAAATCTACACATGGAGAAAATTTTCTTATTTAATTTACAAAAGAATGGTGCATAAAAATTACAGAAATATTATTACTCAAATTATTGTGATAAAATCTCACAAAATTTACCACCATAAAAATAATTAAAATTTTATCCCGATCTTAATGGTGACCACTGTAATTTTTACAGGAAAATTCTTTCCATATACTAGTATTAATTTTCATAAAAACATAAGAGCTCTTATTATCACACATTAAAAAAAATATAATTCAAATAAACAATACCATAAAATATAATTCGATTATTTTCAGGCCCATGTTGCGCCGGTGTAGTAGGTTTAACAATGCCCCGTTATTGTCTGTTCGGTGACACGGTTAATACAGCTTCACGTATGGAATCAACCGGTTCACCATATCGCATTCACATGAGCGAAGCAACGAGAGATCGTTTGCTCGAGCACGGTGGTTACATCATGGAATTTCGTGGTAATACAGAAATCAAGGGTAAAGGTGCAATGCCTACTTATTGGCTCCTTGGCAAGCAGGACTTTGATAAAGAGTTACCAAAACCACCTACGATTGGGTATGTTGTTAAAATATTGTATCTCTTTGTAAATATCAAAAGCTAAAATTGCATTTAACGACAGTAAAATAATCTCTACATAATTACATACTTCTGCATTAAATTTAATGTAAATTTCAAAGGAGCTCGTTACAAACACGTGCATTATAATTATATCCCTTTTACATAATTAAAATTTTTATTTCGGAATAATCCCAAATTTTCATTATGATACAAAAATAGTAGTATATAAGTTATGAAAATTTCAAAACGATTCAACATTTGTAAATCTAGATATAAAACTATGAAATTACTATTTTGAATGAATTTACGTTTTACAATTGAGGGCGTGGAAACGAAAAGGGCGCATAGCCAATGTTATTTAAATGGCCTATGCGCCCTTTTCGTTTCCAGACCCTCAATTGCAGTTTTGAAGTTCTAAATCTCGATTTAGAAATGGTGAATCATTTTGAAATGTGTTACCACTTAATTACGACATTGCTTTTAAATTGTGTTAAAAATTCTTGAAATAATGGGTTTTTATGATCCAACTGGGATATAACTACCTTAAAGACTATTCATATATAAAATTAAATTAGAATAATACTAATTATTGCATAAAAATATTAATAAAACTGTTACCGTTTTATGTTTCACGGCAATCTGAATATAGACAAAATCATGGGTAAGCATAAACTGAAGTAAAGTATAAATGCGTATTTGAGTTTGAATTTAATGAAATCCATTTAGATAATATGCACGTTATATGTAGCTGTTGAAGTTATATTTCAATTTCCAAAGTAATTATGTTATAATTGCACAGAGTTAATGTGACCCCAACAACTTTAAACGATTATTGTACCAAAGTTATGAGTTCTGTAGACAATTAAATATCTGGATATAATTTCAATATTGTAGAAAATGTATCCGCAGTTTAAATAATAATTGATCGTTGGGGTCAGATAAATCCCCTTTGTGATTATATAAGGTTAAACCTGAAAAAGATAAAATAACAATATCCCATTGCAGATTGGATGATGCCATAGCTGAAGCACTAAAGAAAAATATTCAGCAGACAAATAAGCAACAGCAGCAAGTATCCGAATCTAATACGAGTTTACCAACCCAACTGCCCATGTGTTTACCAACATTAGATTCGCAAGAGGATGATAGTTCGGCTGAATGTAGCACAGCTGTATCATTACCCGCAACATCGACGACTGTCGCGACCCATATATCACCAGCTAAATTTTCACACAGCGAACAATCATCAATTGACAAAGGCAGCGAGTTGACTAAACGCGTCGCTGTTTCGGTGCACGGTGAAAGATTGGCTACGCTTGGTCCAAGCTTCTCAATGAGATCCGTTGGTGCTGATCCTATTGAACCTTTTAGTGGTACCAGATCTACGCCTGATTACGCTAGTGCTACCGTTACCAAAAGTACGTCTGGTGATAATCCAATGACTTTAGGTGAGTCTTTTTTTTTGTTTTAGATATTCAATGATAGGGCTGTGGGTAGCTTATTCATAGTGAAAAAATAGTTAATATCGATGCTTTGCCTTTATATGACTAAAAATTTTTTTTCTATGCTAAATGAGTGAAGAGTATTTAATTTGTATTTGATTTGATTGTGAAATATTTTGTAATCAGCTTTTAACCAATATTGTGTTATTTTATATATCAATGTATAATATAATTCTTAAGAGCATATTATACACTGATATGATTTCTACTTTACGACTATTATTTTTTTTTATATTTAATGAAAAAGTTCAAAATAGTTGTAAGTCCCATAAGATTCTTAAATTAAAATTATTTTTAAAAAATATCAAATTTGTAAGAATTTATTGCGCAATTTATGCCAAAAGTCAATATCTAGTTTGTCCACCACATCGGAAAAAAGCCTCATGTTTATTTAAATATTTGACATTAAAATTCATTGCAAACATTTTATTGATGTAAATTGCTTATAATTTGTTGTATGTGATTGAGTAATTGATAGAACTTGACCAAATTTTTATACGTACTAAAAATAATAAATCTTAACATGATTTATTATTGATAGCACACAGCGTAACAACTAATCAGCTTAAACGTGAAGTTTATTTGACGTGACTGATTATTGCCTTGAGCTTTTTGCTTATCGGAATGATTGCTCTTTATTTTCATGACAACATTAAACGCTGATATATGTAAAAAATATATTTGATTGCACCGATAAATGATACCATTCTAAAAATCAAATTGGCACATATCTGCATTAAATATTTTAAATTCGCCGAATATTAATATAACTATTGCGTTGAATGACAGGTACAATTCTGTGCTCGTATATGCATTTTTAATGAAAAGCACAGAACTGAATTAAAGCGCAGAAACTAAGATATTCACCTTATATGGTATTATTTGTTACACTTTATTTTTCTTTAATAAAAGGTAATGTTGGATTAGTAGAGTGTGCCAACATGTATTGTATGTCCCTCAATGATTAAATAAACATAATATTTTCTCTAATCAAATTAATTGGAAAAAATAGTAATTTAAATTATAGTAATAATTTCATAATGAATGAATAATTAAAAAAAAATTAAATTAAGAATTATATGTCAAAATTTCTTTTATAAAAAATAATTAAAAACAAATTAATATTTCCCTGCGGTAGAAATTTAACCAACCGTTGGCCAACAGTTGGTTAATCTTTAATAAATAAACCAATCGTTGGTTAATCTTGGTTAAATTTCTACCAAGGTTCTATTATTTTTAAATTATTTTTCTTAAAAATTTTTTCTCAATGTACAAGCCTTTGATAAATTTCAAATTAAATTAATCTGATTGAAGGTATCAGTACTATTTAATTAAAATATCATAGGTACACCAGTATCGGCAACAGAAGTAGCAGCAGCGCTATTAGGCGCTTCAACGAGTTCGATAAATTCGGTATCGAGTACATCAGTATTTGGACGTAGCAGGCCACGTCGCGTTGGCGTTATTGACGAGGATGACCTTAGCACTCCTTACAATCATTATCGTTGCTTATCGCCGAACGAACATTATGGTAAGTATAAATAAAGTGTAAAAATTCACTATTTTTTTTACATACACGTTGCAGGATCCTGTCGTGCTGCTGGCTTCTTTTTTTGTCGATGTTATTGTGATAATAAATTTTTTTCTTTCGTACCTTATCGATTCCTTTTTCTTTCAATTATCTTTGTATACTGCACATACATATACTGCCTAGTGTATTTTTTGGTAATGAGGAAAACAATAATCGTGACGTGCTATGTGTATTTTCTGATTGATTATTAATTTAATGAAATTCTAGAAAAAAATTCGAAAAGGTATTAACAATATTAATTTAATAACTTTTTTTAGAATACCATAAATAAATATGATCATTTTCAAATAAAGAATATAACTTCATGAAATAACTGGATATTTATACGAAGAATTTTTTAGTAAAAAATTCAACGCATACTGTATGCTCATCTAGTTTTACCGCTTTTTTTCATTAAACTAATTCACATGAGAAAAAAAGGTAGATATACGTTTCATTTTCCAATTCCAATTACTTTTTTTTGCATCATATCGGGAATTGCAATCAGAATACACATAGTTTTTTGTTGTCAAGAAAATATATCGTGTATTATTGTAACATATTACGATTTACAGTCATTTTGTAGAAAAAAAATATTTCGAATAAAGTGAGAATTTATCATGTATGATATTATATAGAATTAATTATTTTTATATTCAATTTTAAAAAATACTGCAAAGTATCTACAATAATATTGTTAGAAATACAATTTGAAAACACAAAAACAGTATGAAGTCAATTTATGTTCTTTTGTTACTTTTTTTACAAAGTGTTTTTATAGGTACAGTAAAAATTTGATTTTACAAAATGAAATTGAAATATCGTGCGCGAAACAATACTGCGCGATATATTTGTTTTCCTCAAAACGTTTTGTGGTTTATGTTGTTGGTGTATTTGTAGAAGTAAAAGTAATTTTTTTTCTTCACGAGTAAAACTTGTTCGTTTATCGCTTGTACTATAAAACAATGGATTGAAGTTTTGATGGTATACTTTAATATTTTGGTAATCGATTGATCTCCTTTCTGTAGAGTTAGCGCAGTAGAAATATTTCTTCTCTCGTATTTTTTATTATGTAGAAATATATTTTTATTTATTTTATTAAAGTTATAATTTTTTGCTTTAAATGAATTTTAGAAAAATAATTATATTTAAAAAGGAAAGTTCTAATATGTAAATAATAATAAATAAACATATATATAATAATAAAAAAAAGAATATAAACTAATTAAAAAAAGAAAGCATATAAATACCTATTTTGTTGATTTGTAGAAATTTATATAAGAGAACACGAAAGAGTATTAATTTTTAAAATAGAAGCATTTTTATTTATGCTTTTCAGTATATTAAAAATGTAAATAAACTAAAAATAAAATTTGTAACAATATATTTGTAAAAATGTCATTGAGCTTTTACGTAAAATTTTTATTATAAATAAATAATAGTAATGTAATATATAAACTTTTCATAATGTTTTTTCGTATTATAAGTAAGCTAAATATGGTAGTAAATCAATGTCCAGTTGCATGGTGTATTTTAAAAGTAGTTAGTCAAGAAAGAAGCTTCATATGAAAAAGCTCACAGCCCATAAAATTGAGTTTTAAAAGTAGCCCGTGTAGAATTCCAAATCCTTTTTTCCTTTGCTAGTTTAAAATTCACATCTTTCTTTTTCTTATTCCCGTACGATCAATCGATAATCAAAGTTGCTCTTACTTAGAAGCGTATACTTTCGAAACTCTATATCCGAACCTATTATATATAACACTAAAATAAAATACTAGAATTTTTTCCTCTATTGTTGAATCCTCAAGTATATTGTTGAGAAAATATTTGAAAGTAGAAGCTGGTATTCACTGTTGTCAAATGATTTTGTGTTGCAAATGGAATTTTCAAGTCAATGACACTAGTTTGCGTTAGTTAATTAGAATTTTTATTCTTCGTAAATAAAAAAGATAAAAACAATATATTTGAATTTATTAACTTTAGAAATTTCACCAAAAAATTAAAAAAATCAACAATAAAGACTTTATATATTAATTATATGATTACAAAATTTTATCATTATAACAATTCAAATATTTAGAATTGTGAATGGAAAAAAAAGTATAAGAAAAAAAGTGACTATTTAAATTTTCCGCTGCCTTCGATAACTACTCGTTCTGACCACCTCACCCAAGTGTAAAATAGCTTTTCATTCGACGTCGCATACTGTATTTTTCCACGAGGGTCTCACTTTCATTCATGCCTAGAGCTTTGAGCATTTAAAAAATTTTTTAATTTATTAGAAGGTTCTATTTGCTACTTCCCAAATAGAACAGAATTCTACGAAGGGTAAAAATGCATTATATAGGCCAAATAACCGAGGTGAGCCTCGGCTTTACCTCATACGCAGCCTATAGTGTCGCATTTTTATCTAAAGTAGCGTATATGATTTATTCTCGTACAGGACTCAAAACACGTATCACATTAAAGTCATATTTGTATAATTATATTGCGGAACATTGCCTTTACTTTAAAGGCTTATATTGCTTGAATTCATTATAATTTATAATTCATTAAAATAAATCAAGTTAGGTCTCTCGATTGATAGCTTATTATACATTGATGCTTCATAAAAAATAAAATATCGATTGAGGTCTTCCATGGCTCACTCAGTAGAGCGATGGATTCGTAATCTCGAGGACTCGAGTTCGAATCCCGCTCTCGGCCGATTGTTACAAGTACCACTGTACGTTACATGTGCTGCAGTTCACAAACACACTGAAAACCTTCGTCGCTAATTAGTATCGCAACGGTAGCATAAGTACAGCGATGTTATATAAAAGAATAAAAAAAATCTTATTTCATAAAAAATATTTAGATTTTTTGACCGAAAATATGATTTTTTTTTTCTAATTTATCGGTTTGTAATTGAAATTTTTTAATGATTAATAAATTTTTAAATAAATTTTAACATAGTTTTATAGAAAAAATTTTGTAAATAAAAAAAATTGTATTAATAAAAAGAACGCAGCTATTTATTTGCATTATTTTTACTGCAACCATTGATTTTCAACCGTTTAAATATATTCATCTACAAAAATTTTTAACAAAAAGTTTATCAGATAATCTCATTAGTTGTAAAAATGATCAACTTTTTTTTACATCAGTAGACATGATAGAATAGACACGCCATTTATTTTTCAATATCATAACTTTGTTATATATAAACTTTGAATGAAATTGAATTTTCCAGTACATGATGTTAAGAAAATATCAATACAGAAAGCACTTTAACTTAGCAGACACAATATTTAGCTTGTATGAAAGATTTCAATTTATAAGATTTTAAGAGGCAGCATTACTCAACATTTAAAACTTTTATTTTAAGCTCGTGATACATTTTCTCGGTTTGGAAAATTTCCTATTAAAAAGGATTAAATTAAATCGATGGCATACAATTCCGGTATTAAATAAATCGCATTAAAGCGAATTATGTTTAATCAATTTTCTTTTTTTTCAATTCGTTTTAACACGATGTAATGTGCAATTGTTAATTGCGGTTTTGGAATTGTTCGGTTTTAAAAGAACATTTTTAACAGGATCGGATTTAAAAGATTTAATTTACTACAAATCGCGCGTGAAGTAATACCATTTGATTGAAAATAAAATTTTATTACTGGTATTAGTGACATGAAAGCAAATAAGATTAATTGATATTTATTTTTCATCAATTATTATCAGTGTTTCATTAACAAAAAGGCAAATTTATTTTTTTGTTTTTATGATTTATTATATTCTAATAATAAAATGATTTTTTAAATTATTTATATTTTTCTTATTGATTATTAGTGATCAACATCTTTCTATTGTATTAATACAATATATTTAATAAAAGTCAGTAGAATATTTAAAAATAAAATGAATTCTTTATAAATATTGACAAGAAATTCTAATAATTACATTTTAATTATAAAATGTTACGATGAATAAGTAGAAAAATTCTAAGCTAGACATATCGTACATAAGTATTACAAAAATCCTAATTAGTTACTCCTATATTAATTTCAGGTACATACTCTTCATATATTTATTTGGTATAAATTATCTCTTGAATCGTATAATTTTTTTTTTTTAATTGTATAAATATTGATAATATTAATTTTCATAGAAAATAACAAAGATGATAATATGAGTTTTTAGTAAAATTAGAAAAAATAAAAAATTAACGCAAATTAGAATAAGTAGATAGTAGCATTGACTTGAAAAAACCTTAACTTTTAGTATACTTTTTGTAGCTTATATCGTACTCCATAACTAAGATAAATGTGTATAAAAATGTAACCAGCAAATAAAAGTAAAAAAAAATATAAGAAATTCAAAGAACAACCTAGTCTCAAGCGAAAAACGTACTTCTCTTTTTTTTCCTCGCCAATCGTCACCAACAACATGAATAACAACAACAACAACATCAACCACAACAACAACAACACGAACAATACACTAGCAGGTAAAGCGTCATTCGAGCCACTCGATCGCATAGCATCAACAACCTCATCAACAACCGAAAAAGGCTTGCACGCACGACGTCATCTCGGTAGATCGAGAATAAAATCTCTTGACATTGAAAGTAATATCGCTATAGGAAGAGCGGGTGGTAGCTGTCGATTATTGAGAAGACAATTCAGTCTCGATCGTGCCGACGAGCCGACAACCTCGGCTAATGCTAGTACCGATACTTCGCACAGACCAACCCCGAGATTGTTTAAACAAAATAGCGCTGGCGCTGCTAATGATTTGGAAAGAATCGAAGAAGTTCCGACGACGCCGAGCACCGGCGGACAATCTGGCTATCGACACTCAGCATCTGTATCGTTGTCCGTCGAATCACTCACTTTGCGTTGAATATTATTTGTGGTAAAGCCAGGGATTTACCTGATTAGAAAATTAAGTACGTATGGGATATGGATGAAGGTTTTACTTTAGTTTTTAATAAAATGTGATTTTTTATTTATTTTTTTATGTATGCCTTAAAGTGATGAAGTAATGCTTTTAATTACAATTATTTTTAGCAACAGATTATTTACAAACAGTATTATTTAAGAGGCCGTCGCATATCTCTTTTTAATGAAAGAATTAATTTTTTTTTAAACTAATTATTACGTCCAAAAATAAATAGTCTCAACTCGCATCATAAGAAGCAATATTTTCTTTGATGAAAAGCCGCATCATCCAACCGTAAAATTTTTCAATTTGTCCATAAAGATGAAATGATAAAATTAATTTTTCCCTATCAAAGAAAACATTGCTTTTTTATAATACAAGATAAGATCATCTGTATTTTTCGCTGCAATTATTAGTTTTTACAAAAGAAATTTTTCTCTTTAAAAAAAGACAGAGACATGCGCCAACTTTAAAATTTTATTTAAAAATGCTAAATCAAAATAGGTTTTGATGGAATAGAATCTTCTATTTCATAATCATTAATACTCTATTTTGAATGTGATCGATGAATTTTAACAATTAATTTGGTGATATCACCAAAAATAAGAATCCACGAATGATCCTTAAACGTAGTTAATTCATTCTCTAGTCACTAAAATAAGGAATGTCTTTTGAATATCAGAGAAAGATTAATGAAAATATATATCAATGCGAAACTGACAAATAATAATTCATACAGGTAAAATATATAATATTATTAACGTGAATTTAAATGATACATTTTTTTTTAATTTTCACGTAAAAAAAAGTTGAATATAAATATAGTTCATATTTTTTTCTAATATTTTATTAACTTTTTTAAATTGAAATAAACGTCACAGTATTTTAAAGTGAAGTAATAAAAAATTTATTTTTAATATTAAATAAATAAGCAGATCATTTTTTGAGTAAAGAAAGCAAAATTGTTGCAGCAAAAAAATATAAATTAATTTTTATTTTAAACATATTTTATTTTTACGCATTTAACTAAACAAAAACAAAATCAAATTTGCGAAATTAAAACTTTTCTTTGATTATTCATAATCCAAAAAGTATATACATCAAAATATTTGTTAATCTTAAAAAATTTTCGCATTCTATTTGCATATATTTTTTTAAACGCTTAACAAGAAATAGTTTACATTTTTACAACTTATAAGAACTGAATATTGTCATAATTATTAAAGAAAAAAAATTTAGGATCTAATTTTATCAATTATTTAGATAATTGTTTACTAATTTAATTCATTAAATTAAAAAAAGATATTTAAAATTATACAATTAATGATGACAAATGACAAATATAGTTTGATATTTCAAATAAACGTAAAATTTTCATCGGTCGTAATTATCATGAAATAAAACAAAAGTCAAGATTAATCGAACAAAGATTTCTATGCGACCGTTCTTCCTGCGATAAATCATGATTCCTGCTCGTCTTCCAAAACGATTAAATTTTTCCTTTTTTTTTCTTCATTAATTTTTCAAACATGTAAAATATCCATTACAATTAATCATCGTATACGTATATGATAAAAGTACGCCGCAGAATAAAAGAAATAGAAAGTGTATTGTAATAAATGGAATAAAATATACGCGTGATGATTTTGCGTTAATAATTCCAGGAATATATTTTATTTATTATTTAAAAGCCATTGCGTACAATCAAATGTCTATTAATAAATCATAACTGTAAAAACGATTAATTATGAAACTATAAAACTTTTATAAATAATAATGAATTCAAAATTATAAACGTAATTTTGAAAAGTAAGATGAAAAATTAAGTATTGTACTTTTCAGCGTTACGTTTATAGTTTTGGGTAAAATAAAGAAAATTCAAACAATAATTATAACATTGATAATTATTATTTTGAATAATGACAGTTCAATTGTTTCCTGGAGAAAAAAAAGAAAAAATAAATACTCAAATAAAGATGATGAAAGTATAACGTACGAAAGCATACGATAACGTATAAACTCAAATGAAAGAAAAATAAAACAAAGCAAAACTACCTCTCCCAATTAGTGACCGAGCACTTGCAGATATATACAAAAAAAAATATAAGAAAGTGTTATTAGCTGCCCTTTACTTACAATCAATAAAAAAAAAGTTACCTTCTACGATCTGCACATTTATATTACATGATTTGGTATGTCATTATTTTTTTTTAATTGAAATTAGTTAAAAGTTTTCTTTTTTTTTAATAAAATGAGAATCATTAAAAAAATATTTTCAAATCGTTTCTTTACCCTACAATTTTGTAATATTTTAATTGATTATTTTTTTATTTTTGATATTTAAACTTTTAAATTTACATTGTATTTTTTACGTGAATCAATTCTCAGTCAGAATTTTTAATTTTTTATCATTAAATCTATAATTTATTGTGCACAGATCGAAGAGCTATCAAATAAAAATTCCAAAACATAAATTAAAATTTATGTCAATATATTAAAACTGTGTTAAACAAACAATTATCATAAACAACATCCCGGCTGTGGACGTTCCTATTATAATAAAACACCGCGCGCAAACGAAAAAAAGTAAAAAGTAAAGAATTTAGTTTTGAAAGAAAAAAAACATTTATCGAACGGTATTGATATTTTTCTATATAATTTTTTTGTTAAAATTGTAAATAACGACGTTACGCTAGACTTATTTTGTAATACTCGAGTGTATATTTTAAACGAAATGAAAGAAAATAAACCAAAATGTGCAGCGCATATTTTTTTAAAAATTAGTTTAGATTTTTTTAGCTGTACCATAAAGATCATATGTAAAAAAAAGAGAAGATATATAATCATAGATTTGCATATATAGATTTTAGTTTAGTTGAATCCATATTTTTAATACAATTATTTATCAAAACAAGTTAATAAAAAAGAGAGTTAAAGTATTTGCATAACGAAAAGATTGAAATGACAAAATTAAGATTGTTAACAAAAAGAGAAATTTAATCAAATTATTAAATTTATATGATTAAGAAAAAAGTCATTATTAAAGTGATAAAATAACTTCTGTTGACGAACGTAGCTGCTGCAGAATTAAAAATAAAAGGTTGTAAATAATAATTTGTAAAATTAAAAAAAATGTTCAATTATTTATTACTTTCTAATCATGTTTAATGAAGAAAAGTATATATACGAAGATGCTGTAAGTATTTTATTAATATATAATTAAAAAATGAAAAACGAGCACTGAAATAAAATCAATTAAAAGCAAAAGAAAATAATAAATTTCATACGTACAAATTAAAGTTTAAACGAAAAAAAAGGAATGATTGAATTCTCCTACACAATCAATCATATCTATTATTGCAACGTTATACCTTAAAAAATAAAATATTTCATAATCAAACTGCATTAAGTCCACAGCTGGGATTTTTCGTTTGTTTTTTCAAGTATTAATAAAATGGTTATATATTATTAATACAACATACCAATATTAAGTATATCAAACACTGCTGGTCAGTTTATTAAATCCGGTTAAATGAATTTACCTTTGTATTAATCATAGATATATTATATGTATACGGTACATGCGATTGATCATGATATTAAATATTATTAAATATTATTAAATGATTAACAATAGTAATCGTTGACGAATGTGAAATATCTCATAATCGACAATTTAAGCATTTGTTTTAATAATTATATCAGCTATAATTTAAACAATTTAAACGAAAATTTGTGAAACCAAATTTATATTGTTATTTTTAATTAATTAAAAAAGTTCAAATAAGTTCGAAAATTTAAGTTTGATTTAAAACCAATTTAAAAATCACTGAAACTTTAAAATGAAAAAAAATCCTAATGCTACAAATTGTAAGTGATATATATAAATCTAACTTTGACAACAAAGAAACTTGAAAAAAAAACAAAATAAAAGAACTATTAATCGAAAATTCCAACAATAAACATTCCATGATAAAAACAAATTTAAAACATAATCAATAAAAAGTAAGAAAATGATATATGAATGTTAATAAGATTAATATAATAATATATTAAAAAGATTTTAAGTTATCTTCAATACTCAAATCTAAAATAAAACTATATTAGAATAATACGTCCGTACCTTTAAATTTCATATATAATATATGTAAAAGAAAAAAAAATCAAGAAAATACAATACAATAGCAAATAAGGTGTATACATAATGTAAGATGTGAAAGTTTTCCTCGCAAATATAAAGGAGTCTAATTAGCGTCGAAAAAAAACCAAATAATAATAAAAACAGTATTTATAGATATATAAAAAGCTGCTAAAGACGGTGCGAGGCGTGTAAATAAATACCTTTTTCTATCGGCCTAAAACCAAAAAAAAATGAAATAAATAAATAAATGAAATAACAATAATAAAATAATAATGATAAAGCTATTTGTAATCATCGTGTCGGCAACGATCTCGTAATACAAGAAAAGAAAAAATAACGTAACTTATCCGTCAAAATAAAATATATGCTATCAAAAAAAGTGTATCAAATCTCCCTTTGGTATTATTAGCAATAAATAATCTTCTATCTTTATGATAAATAATTATTGAAGTGTTATGTATTAAATAAAAGGAATTTTATTATTTTTTATGATTATTATTAGGAAATTTATTAATCCAAATAAAAAAATATATATACGTATGAATATATGAAAAAATTCGTTTGGGGTCCCTGATTTATGAGCAAACCTCAAGAAGTCACGATTTTAATATAAGTTTGCAAGCGTAACTTTAATTTTTCATTTAGCTACTGTGTGATTAGTTTTTTGTTATCAAAAAACCTTGAGCGAAGGAAATAAAATTACTCGTAAGCCAATATTCTATTTTTCATTGTCAAGGTATAGTTCTAAATTTATCAGGTCAATTATAAATGTTTCTGCGAAAACTTCACGCAAAAATTGTTTAACGAAATTATTCGATCGAAAAATTTATTAAATTCCAAATTCTGATTTTAATTTAATCGATAAATTCTGCAAATATTTGCTCAGTTAATCAAAGGAGAGAAATAACTTTAATTTTATAAATTTTTTTAAAAGTATTAAAAAATTTAATAAACGTAATCTATTATTTTGGAATTTTTTACATTTTTATATTATTTTGAAAAGTAATATTATTTTTTTTATCAATTTTATATTGAAACAAAAGCGTGAGGAATCAATTGATCAGTAAGATGATTACGCTGTAAATAAATCTATGATAAAATGAAAAGGAAATTTAAAATTTAACGTTTCTTTAAAAAAGATAAATTTATGTTACAATTCCAAACCCTAAAATAGCGTTTCAGCTTTCTCGGAAAGCTGATATTCGCTGAAATAATTGCTCTTTTCGAACATTTTAAGCTTCTTTCAACTCAGATAAGCTCTATTGGTTCTGCGGAGCTATTCATACCTGCTCGATATTTTTAACAAATAACTTGGACTGTGCGCCAATAATGATAATAAATTTTTTCTAAATTTTTACAAGTGAGAAAAAGATTTTGTTTTAAATCTTAGTGAAGAAAAGCAAAAAGATCTCAAAGATTTTAGATTTTTTTAATTGCACCAATTCCTATACCTCTACCGTTCTCATGTGTAAATCGATTGATTTGGAAACATTTTCCTCTTAATAGACACTTGGGATTTATCGTATTTATTTTCATTTGGATAAGATTTTAATTTTTAATAAGTACAGGTATTTCTCTCCTTAGAAAGTAATAATACTCAACAAATATTGTGAAATTGAATGAAAATTTTTCTTTCTTTTTCATAGGTCACGATAGAATTTATAATAAAATAGATACGAAAGTCAGAATTTATGATTTGTTTATCAAATTAGCAATGATTTTAACAATCAATTTCATCAAAAATAAAATTTTATTTGACGAGGATAAAAGAAGAAACGTTTAGTAAATTTAATTAATGTTACATTAGAAAATATTTAGAAACTCGAAAGCTTTTCAATTTATAATTGATCTGACAGTTTTAGAACTATTCCATTTACAAACTACTGTAAAAACATGTTTTTTTTTAAGTAGAGACTAATTGCTTAATGCATTGCTAAATACATTACTATTATTAAAATGTGATTATTATCAACACAAAGTATTATTAGCTTTTAATTATTTACTAATTAAGTTTGAAATATTTAAATGATCTCGAGTGTGACATTAATAATTCATGACGTCAGCTCTTTAATTTTCTTTAAATTACCATACAGTATTATGTAGCAAGATCATATAATGTATCAGCGTTATTTTACAATTAAGCATTTTAACTATTGTATTTTGTGTTATTACATCATTATTTAACATGACAAACTTGTGTAAGAAATTTCATAGAAATGTCTTAGTGCCATTTATCAATGTTAGTATTATGTAATTGAAAATTAATTTAACGTTTTGTTTGATTTATATATACCTAAAGTTATGGACATGTAGTTGTTATAGCCATTTTTATTAAAATTGTTATTATAAATTTTTCACGAATATACAATAAATCGTAACAATGATTTAAAAAAAACAAAAAAAATAAGCATGTAACCAAAGGTGAAAAAGATTGCGTTATATAATGAAAATTTTTTCAAGCATTGAACGAAGCAATCAGTCGTTACTTATATTGTATTACCGAAATATATTTTAAAAAATACTTATAAAAATAAAATTATAAAAAAAAATTGTGCGACTATTGTAAAAAAAACAACATTTTGAGTGTTAAGATTTTCAAAGAATATATTAAAATTAAGATGAAAAAAATGGAAAAAAATAATACATGACAATCGTCTGAGCACGATGGGTGTGTGATGATCGTGATACATAAATTTATTAGCCACTCTCGAAGAGACAACTTTTCTTAAGTGTTATAGACATCAAAAAGAAAAAAATAAATAAGTAATAACTTGTAACATTATCGTATGAGATTCCCCTTTTGTAGTTAAAAAACGCGTGTTTTTGTAGATAATACAAAGTAAATGAAACGATGATATTCCCTTCTATAATGAAAATTGTGAAATATGAAATAAAAGAAATTTGTAAAAAAATTATCTGCACACTTCTCTAAATGAAAAAATATACTTTCAGAAATATATACGAATAAAAAATTTTTTATTATCTTATAAATATTTATATTAAATATATTTCTTGTTGATAAAGTGTGTGTTTAGTAAAAAATCAAATGTGTAATTTTACAATAAAGTTTTATTTTTAATGACCTATTGGAGATCAATTCTAAAATGTTTAAAAAGTCTGTATAAAAGTTTTTTTTGTAAGAAATTGAGTTTTTCGATTTAGAAAAATTTATTCTTATGTAATTCTGAAAGCAATTTTTTGACGTATCATAAATGTTGAATAAATCATACATTCAATATATACATTAATGTAAATACTGCATTTTCTATTCAGACGATGGCCAACAAAAGGTGTTGATGTTTCAAGCAAGAATTAAAATGAAGAATAATGAAAATGGTGAGCGTGCGGCGGGTTCCGCAAATAAGAAATAATATTTAAAAAATAATGAATATAAAAAAGCGATGAACCCGACGCTTCGAGAGATACTTATAGCTTCTAAAAAATTTTTGCGTCGGAACAGAGTAATTCATTAGCTATTTATACGAAAGAAAAAAAAATCAACAAAAAAAAATAAATAAATTTGCTCTACGGTTAAATGTTGAATGTTAACAGAATTTTATCTTTTATTGTAAAATCGTATATATAAAACATATATCCACCGAATGCTGAACGTTTGTATCCGTTCTGCTATCCAAATTTTAGAATATAGCAATAAAGTCGTACAAGAATAATTTTCATTTCTTTCATACCTTTACCTTATAAAAATCCTCTCACTATAACTATGGTTAAAAAAGAAAAAACTAAGTCATATTTTAGTAATTTCTAGATATCCAGATCTTTGTTTTACGTTTTAAGTAAATTAAATGGAAAAATAAATTATATGCTTTTTGGCTAAAATCTTTTAGAAATTTAGTTAATCTGTCGTTTCTTTATGAGTGTTATACTCTTATGAGTATAAAATATGCATACAATTTAAAAATCACAAAAATATGACTTATTTCATTTCTTTGATAACCCATGTGTTTTTTAATATTTACTATACGTAAAATTCTTAAATTATACATCAGAACTTGAATATTTTATAAATAATAAAAAACGTGTATGCAATAGTAATTTTTATTATTTCTTATTCAAAATGCTGTGAAAATCAGCACAATAATTTGTTTCTTAATAAATATCTTATCAATAAAAAGAGCGTCAAAGATGCTATTTACACAAGGTACAGTAGAAATATTATCATGCCTTCTATCACGTAATTTACAGTCGATGTGATGAATTACTTTAAAGAAATATATATATAAGAAAAATATTTGATCGTTCGCAGGAAATGTAAGATCCGTGAGAAAATTATTTTTATCTTTACTTTTCTATCGATTAAGAGTTCTTCGATTTTTCCAGGAGTTCCTCTATTTTACATAAAACATTACAAATGTGCTTTATTAAAGCAATTCCAGATAAACTTTCTGATCTTAACGTCAAACTATAACATTTTTTGTACAATGTAGTATAATTTTCTCTGGAACATAAGAAATTTATGCAATTATTAAGCACTCAAATTTATTTATTTTTTTAATTTGAACTAAATAATAACAATATACTTACTCTTTTTTTTGATTACTTGTATTCTTGTTAATACATAGTTTTGTCAAAGACCGCAAAATAAATTGTAATCGTTGTTCAAGTAAAACAACAAGTCTTTCTTCATCTTCTATTTGTTTCTTTTCTTCAGTTTGTTTGTCGTCCTTTTCTTTTTCATTACTATTGTTTTCTTGTTTTCCTATTTTCTCTTTATTGTTTTCATTTTCTTTATTAGTAACAATACTTTTATTCCTTTCTACTATTATATCAATAATAGGTTTACTTTGCAAAATTAATTCCAGACAATTTTGATATGCTTTGATCTTATTATTGGAAGCATTAGAAACTAAAAACATATTTAAATTTATAATTCAATCATATTCAATAATTTGGTTAGATTATAAATGAATTTAAATATGATTTTATTATTTTAAAATATTCAAGTTTTATATTTAATATTTTATATTTAAGTCAACTTTATGAATTATAAACAATCAATTTTTTTATTCATGTTTTGTTTTATTTTTTATACTAACAAAAAAAAAAAATATATTCAATACTTACTTTGTGCCTGAAATTCAGAAAGAGCAACTCTTTCCATCTGTACAGTAAGAAACTCTGTTGTTTGTTCAAGGGTAAGAAGAAGCTTAGCAGCTTTCTCATAGTTCAATTTTGATAATTGTAAAATATTTTTACGTTTGGCACTATCCGCTTCATGATCTAGCTCTCTGTAAATCTTGTGATATAACGAAGCCAGACGATGTTGAATAGTTGCTGCACGAAACTGATAAACAGGCTGTCTTGGACCTGGAGTATCAATATCACAGTATTTAAGAGCCTTTTGAAATATCTCAACGACTTCACGTTCGAGCTCTTCTTCAGTCTGTTATAAAAAGTAAATAAATAGAGAATAACGAAAAATCAAAATAATTTTATACAATTAAATTTTATTAGTAGTAATTAAAATAATTATTAAAAACATTCACTAAAATTTAAAAATTTTTTCATCGCGAAATTAATTATTTTTGTTCACTATTAATAATTTTGCAAGCAATCATAAAATTGCATATCCATATAAATTTTAAAATTAAATACTTAAGGCCAAAGTAAAGCTTATATTTTTTACCTTACTACCAATTGTTGGATAATCTTGCAAAAGTGTCGCCATTGTATATAAAGTTGTAGACAAATCCCACATTACACTATCCCATATAGCTGGATTAGTTTTCCTTGAGCCCAATACTTGCAAAGCTTTCTGATAACTCTGTAAAGCTTTATTATAAAAGAAGCGTTCTTGTGAATGTTGCTTTGTATTAACATGTGCGCGAAGTCTCATTAATCGTCCAGTATTAGAATGTAACAAAGCAAGATTTGCTTCATCGTGTACAGTTTCAAATGCCTTAACACCTGATTCTAAATGCAGGAGTGAACGTTCCAGTGACGATCGAGCGTCGGCATTTGTAATATCCGTTTCTGCAGTTTCGTCTTGCTGATAGCGTGCTAGAAATACATGAATTAATTATTAAACAATTACCTACAAAATTATAACAATAAAATTAAATTTTAATACTTACAACTAGCTTGATTCATGTACAAAACACCTAATTCATTATGAATATTTCCTAGTCGACGTAAAAGAGTATTTTTATCCGATTCTAAAGGATCAAGGGCCAATGCTTTTTCATAACATTTACAGGAAGTTGTTAGCATCGATTCTAACGATTCAAACCGTTCAGGAAGTATTTCAGCCCCATCTATCAAAACAATAAATTTTTTTTTGATTATTAAAAATTAAGTATTATTAAAAATAAAATAAGTATATTTTAATAACTTACTCATGTCATAATTTTCCATAGCAAAAATTGCATCTGTTATTGAATTCTCAATAACATTTTTAGTTTCATAATCGTTTTGGTATTTATCTACATTTGCCCAGTTTTGAACAATCATAAAACAACAATCACCTGCTCTACCCAACAAGTAACTTATTAACTTATCGTTTTTAAAGCCACAGAATATCTCTAATATTTTTTGACAACGCAAAACGTTAAGAATATATCTTAAACAAGAACCATAATTTTTGTTTGAGTATTCATTCTCAGCAAGTACAACAAATACTAAAGATGCTTTCTCATACAGCAAAGTTTTTAAATGTGCGCTCCAACTACGATTGTCATCCTTCTTAGGTGCTTGCCATGTTGGTAAAGTTTGAGATTCAAGCATACACAGTAAAGCTTTAGCTGAAGTATCTTCAGAAATGTTGTTTGCTTTTACTACTGGTTTTTCGGAAGCTTTCTTCTTTTTCTGTTTGCTACGTTTTTTGTGACTGAAACATTATGCAAACAAAAATAACGTAAATCAAACTTTATAAATTTATTTTTTTTTATATAATATCAATTTAAATGAGGTTTATTTAGAACTAATAATATTACTACATTTTTACAAAATCAAAAAATAATTTATAATTTATATAATTTCTTACCTAGGGCTATTTTCAGCACTTGTGGCTAGTCTTTCATTAGCAGCAACATCATTTGAAGTTATCGTATTTTTCGAATTTAATGGTTCATATGGCATAGGTATAGCTTGGAAAGGTTTAGCCATATTATTTGTTGCTTCATCATATTCATGCTTGCTTTTCTCTGGTATTTCTTTACTTTCTTGATCTATTGAAGATTTTTCCAATAAAGTTTCTTCTGGTTCAATAGGAAAATATTTAAGACATTCAAGACCATTTGATACATGCTCTAAAGCTGAATTACATCTATCCTCCAATGTACCGGTAATTGGTGGAGGTTTGAATTTGAACTCTTCATAATCTTGATCTTTGATGTGATGTTCTTTAACTAGAAAATTTTAATTATCATTATGATAACCCTTGATTCAAATAATATAATAATAATAAATGCAATGATGAAATACTTACTTCTACTTAAAGTCAAAGATTTTATAGCAGCATTCATGTCTTGTTCAAATTTCTCATCGCTTCTTTCACTTTCAGCATTACTACCGCATTCACTTTGAGTATCCTCTTCATCATTTAATTCTACAAAATTTGGATTCGCTGGATCAATATCACCAGGTACATATAAATCAGCCAACATAAAATGAGCTGAAGTCACTATTTGTGGATACCTTTCTTTTGGCAATAACTGAATACAATTTTTCAATAACATGCGAATAGTACCATAATTCTTTTTATACTCTGATGAGTACTTCATATTTCTAGCCACTCGATATAGTAGCATAGCAACAGGTACTGTAAAGGGGTTTTGACTTTTGTCTTCAGATTCATCATTACAAAGCGATGTTAAATCATATAGTTTAACTACATCGTCATTTTTACCTGTAAATGGAAAAATCAATCATTACATAATATTAGTTTCATTAAAAATATTTTTAAAATAAAGTAAAACACATTTTCAATCAAATACTAAGATTATACCTTTGAATAACCAATAAGTATGACCAGCTTTAGTAGCATTATTTTTCAGAAAGCTTAAAATATTTTGCGCAATATCTCTTATAACTTTTGGACTGAATTTAGCATCGTCTAAATTTGGAAGATCTTCAGTCTTTATAAGTTCATATTTCTGTACTATACCATCCAAATGATAACACATTACCACTTCTGGTACGTTACACATTAAATTATCTAACCAATAGTCAATTCCAGTTAAAACATTAATTGGTTTGGTTGCATCACGTAATTTTAAACTTATACATGGATGTGTTTGACCTCCAAAAATAGGCATGTCTGTACCAATTAACATTTGTATATTTTCAAAAGTCCAAACAACATTTCTAGCAAATTTATGATTATAATTAGGATCTGGCAGTTTTTCTTCTTGCGAAGGTTCAGGCAACGATGGTTGTAGATGTTCTACAGGCAAAGGTGGTTTTTCATCATTCTGTTTTTTATCTGCTAACACCAATGAATGGTACAAAAACTTCGAGATTAAGTTTTTTTGTTGTATAGCATTTCTACTGTTATCTTTAGGGAAAAGTCTCTTCTCTTTGTCACCCAAATTTTGAAAAACATGTTCATAGAAAAACTTTTTCAACCATTCCCAATCATTTTCTGCTTGTCTTAAAAGATATTTATGTATATCAAAATCATCGAGTAGCAAAGTATTTTCTACTCGATGTACCATCATAGATATCAGTCCATGGCTATAAGGTAATTTTAAAAGTTTTTTTATGTTTTCTGCATCTGACACAACGTCAACTTCTCCCACACAATCAGGAAACATATGTGCCATACGAAAACTTGAGAAACCTGTGTTGCGAGACCAAACATTTTGTAACCCATAGCTTTCTGCTGATGTGCTTAACCAGTTGCTTGGTGGAAGATTTAGGTCTGTATTGCATTGTAGCTGAGCAAAAGTTGCTGGAGTTGGAACTGCTGAGTATTTAACTACAGCGGTCGATTTTACTGGTTTTTTTGGCGAATCTGGTGCTTGTTCAGATGTTGACTGAAATAACAATATTTAAGTTAATATACTTTAATAATTTATATAAATTAACTTTTATTGGGTAAAATATTATTTCAAATATTAAGTTTTACTTTTCAATTAATAAATGAAAATTAAAATAAAAATTTATAAATTTTATGATAAATTCGTTTCACAAAAGAAAAAAGTTTTGATATTTTTGCAGGTAAAACTCCTCCATTTTAAAATCTATTTTCACCTCAGTATTCCATTAAACAAAGTTAATGCTTATAGAATGTATATTTTAAAATTTGATGATTAATGTAATTTGACTTACTGTATCAGGTGGATTGTCAGAATCTTCTGTCATATTGTTATCCTTGGTAAAATTCACATTGTCCATATAAAATATCTTATAAAAATATTTTTAAACTGACATCACAGCGGTATATTTTGCACCCACTGCATAAACCGAAAACATGAAACACGTGACGCTATGAATAATGATTCTATTATAAAATTCAATATAATAAGTAAATTATTTAGTATTAATATATTTAATATATAATGTTAAAATTCTGTAAGTCAAAGAGTCGTTAAAAACCTTATATCTTTCGATGAATTGCTTGTTATACAGTTGTCTATAGATATTACACTAAGCGCATGCAGGTACAGAGAGATGTATTAATAAAAACATTTCTAGAAAGTGGGAGAACATTGTGGACAGTCTACTGCTGGAGAATATATATAGATATAATAGTTGTATATATAGATGAATATAACATATATATAATTTGCGTTTTGGATACGTTGAACAACCATTGGATATATAAATGGCGCTAAGTTGAAGGTCTATGACCAATAATTATTCTTTTAAACAATCTGCGTAGGTTTTTCACGGAAGTTATTAAAAAGTTACATAAAAAATTATATTTTTGAATAAATTTTTGAGCTATTACTAAATTTACTGTTAATAATAATTAATTCAAAAATTTTTTATTTGGTTTTTTAAGTTTTAATTTATAATTTGATTATTTTCAAATTAATTTTTTATGAATAGTTACTAAAATCATTATTATCAATTAGTGATAAAAAAGATCACGATTTTAACAAATTTTACAATAAAAATAAATTATTAAATTGTTTTTTTATTGGTACAAGATATAGAACTCCAATTTTTCCCAATAGCATTCCAATCTATATGTTTACGCTTCTCATGCCGATTGCTGGCGTGTTTCTTGGTTAGCATAGCCCACGTTGGCTAAGTTAACTTTCTTTCGACTTTTGACGTGGCTTTACCTTACGCTATATAGCCAGCATAGCGGTGTGAAACACGAGGGCAGCTGTTTCTCACTTGGTCCGTTATAGGTCAAGTGCAGTTATTGTAAAATTAATTAATTTCTGACTTAGAAAGTCATAATTATTTGTTTTGATTGTTAAAAAACAATAAAACTTTTATCAAAATGAAATCCTACTTCGGAATTTTCTTCTTTGCAATCATAGCTTCGTCAGCGTTTGCTGAAACTTGTCAAAAGCCAGAAGTTACTGCATCTGCATATGTGACTGAAGATGCTACAGTACTTACGCAAGTTGCATTTACAACTCAATTTACTTTAAAATGTACTAACGGAGTTAAAGGAATTTCTTTGTATGCTGAAGTTGATGGCAAAGCTTTGCCAGCTGTAAGATTGAGCCAAGATAACAAGTACCAGGTAGGTTTATAACATTCTGATTATTTGGTATTCATAACTTAATAATTTCAAACAAAATATATTTAATAAATTTTTTGTAAAAAAAAATACTTTTTAAAGGTATGCCATTTCATATTTTTAAGTTACAAATAAGTAATAAGTTTCATAAATACTTCAATGAATGTATTAAAAGTTACAGACGTTAAAGAAAATTAATATTTAAGTTACATCATTATCATTTATTAATATTTTTTGGATTAAGTACAATTTGTAATCAAATGCAAGAAACAAAATAAGATTTTTTATCATGTTTTATGATTTTTTATCATTAAACATTGATACATATTGTATTGCTTTAATTTAAAAATAAAATAAAACTTTCATATTTACAAAATGATAAAAATAAATTATTTAAAAAACATTCTTTTATCTTAGGTATCCTGGACAGATGATATCAAGAAAGCTCGCTCTGGTGATTACAGTGTCAAACTTTATGATGAAGAAAGTTACTCTGCCATTCGTAAGGCTATCAGAAATGGTGAAGACCCAAGCAGTGTCAAACCTTTGGCTGTTGTACTAGTGAATAATCCAGGAATTTACACTGGTCCATGGATCAACTCTGAATTATTAGCAGCCCTTGTCGCAGCATTAGTTTCCTATCTGGCTTTTACAACCAAGTCTAAACTTTTAGCATAAAATAGCTAGGTTCATTTTTTACAAATTTTTTTTAAGTAATTTATAATGTATATTGTAAGTTTGTATATGAACAAAAGAATGTCATGAAAGTGTTCGTATTAAAAAGAAATTGTTATATAAATATGATTTTTTTATTAAACAATCTTAATATAAACCTCCTGGTGGAGAATTCCCAAACAAAAATTTCCAGGAAGGAGGAAATACTAATTTACAAGAATTTTTTTCATCTACAGGAATAATTTTAAGCCACTGATTAAAATAATTAATTAGGTCGATTGCGTCAGGGATATTATCTCCTTCTGAACAATATTTAAGTAGAACAATGCAAAAAATATTATTTTGGTGTAACATATCAAATAATAGTTTTGCAAAACCTCCTCCATGTATCCTGTAATCAGTTTCATTACTGAATTCATTTACTTGTTTTGGCACCAAATATATCCAAGACATATCTTCAAATGTTTTGTCATATTCTGTTAATGCCTTTTTAGAGGCTAAATAACGAAATGGAGGTGTTTTTATATCTTGATCTTTATTTTCATGGCCAAAACCACTTGTTAAAATAATCACCTAAAATAAATAGATTATTATGTTTTAATGAATTAAAAATTAATACATTAAATTATTAAACTATGAATATAATATTTATTTATTTATAAATATTTTAAAAAAAGATTATTTTTTATGTAATTTATTCATATATTTATTTTGAAAATATTGTTAAGCAGATAGTCCTTTATTTAACTTAAATTTTTTCTCAGTAACTGTAGTAATTTTTAAAATTTAAACAATATTCTTTTTACAATATTAATTATTTGCAAACAAAAATATCTTAAAGCAATTCTTATTTTCTAAAACATTATATTAAAATAGTTATTGTTTAAAATTTTTTTTTGTGTTAAAAAATTTTGTTAGCTTTCATTTCATGTAAAATTATTTCATATAAACGTAAGAGGAATAATTCAAATAATTAAAAAAAATGATTCAAGATATGTAAAAATTTAAAATTAAGTTTACCTTAGAAATTTTATAATCTGTCACAAGATTGAGAATCGAATGAAAAAATTCGATAGGCCTTCTGACAGGGGGTGATCTGATTTGTAAAACAACAATTTTCTTTTCTTCGGATGCATATAAATCTATAGCTGTACAAGTATCGTCACTATTCTGATCGTAAGGATTAGCACCGACAAGTGGTATAAAAGCCGTATCAAACACACGACCTATTCGTTTTAATTCTAATGTTTTTATAAGTAAATCAACACTTAACTGACCAACATTGCCTACAGCCACTGAAGGTAATATCAGTGAATAATTTTCAAGATTTAAATCCTCTTGCAGTTTCAGCATTTTCTTTCTATAAAAAAATATAAAATTTAGTTCTAAAATTAATTATTGAAAACTCATGTGGCTCGTTGTTTACGTCCGGCAAAATAGCAATGAGTTTACAAAAGTGCAACAGCTGATAAAGGTCAGTTCGTATTATTTGTACTGTTCGCAACGTGTTTAGACACGTTAAATGATCACGCGCGATGTGTACAGTGCAATTGTCAGAAATGTATTTTATTTATTTTTAGTTATATTTTATTCAAAATTTTGTTATGCAATATTAAATTATGAATTTAAATTTAATTTGAATAAAATTTTTTAAATTATTTGCGTATTTTAAGAATATTTTTAACTCATTGAAACGGTGCATGCGACGCAGTCTTTGACAATCGTAAAAGTAACTTGACAATACTAACCTTAATTTATATTTCTTTGTGTTTCAAAAACAAATTTACGTCTGTTATTTTTGCAACAATGAAAAAATTTCTAATAAATGAAATTATATCAAGTATAATTAGAAAGTGAGGATATAATAAAGAAAACACTAATGTAATTTAGAAAAAATGAGTTTTAATCGATTTGGATCTACTCACAAAAGAGGTAAGTTTAAAAATTATAATAACAAAAATAGAGCTATAAATTAAAAATTTTAAAAATAAAATATCATGTTATTGCTAAAACACTTATGGAAATCGAAATAGTTTTATCACTTAATTTTGATTTTTCATAAAACTTCAACATTCATAAAAATTGTTATAAATTTTATACAAGTTACAACAAATCATTTAAATATATATGTACAAATTCATTCAAATTATGTTATACTTTCAAAATTTCTGTAACAAAATTCTTTCTGTAAATAAATTTGCATCACTTTCTCTAAACCAAGCCTGCAACGTTGGATGCAAATCTAAAGATAATACTCTTTTCACTTGTGAATCAGGAATGATACATCTAAAACAAATAAGAAAATTTTATTTTTACTTGATTATTTAGTATTCAAACATTTAAAACAAATATCTCACCGAACTCTATTATTTGTACAGTCTTGTTTGACGTATTCATATCGTAGTAAGGCAAAAATATATCTTATATATTTTGAATCTAAATTGTTACATTCGTTACTAGGTATATAAGTATTAATTTTTGTTAAGTATTCTTCAGTTAATATTGGAACTATGTAATTCACCTAAAAATATAAAAAATTGTCATTAAAATTATATAATAATAAATTTAATAAAATAAAGAATAAAAACTAAATTTAAAAAATACCTGTTTAAAACAGTCTTCTATAAATTCTTCTGCTTTACTATATACATGTTTTTCTTGTTCTTGAAGAATAACTACTCCAATTTTTGGTTTGGTAGATCTAAAAATTCTTGCTATCTCTTCTGCTGTTCGTCGACCATCTTCCGCAAATGTTAACATAATTATACTTCCATATTTCTGATTTTCCTGTTAAAAAATTGTTATCATTATAAAATTATAGAATATTTTAGTGTTTTGTAAGATAGCTAAATAATAAAAAAACTCACATTATTACCCGAAATAGTTTGCCTACTGGGATTATAAGGAAATTTTGTGATATTTTGACCTATTTCACATTTGCTTTTTACAACTGGACTTAAAACTAAAGGAGCTCTTGGTAAAACATTAGGTTTATATATTCCATTTTTTAAATCTGAAAAATAAAAAATTATTCATCATTGAGAAAAAAACTTAAATCAGGTAAATTATTATATATTACCAGCAGTTTTCTTTTGAGATATTTCTTGAAGGAATTCATTAAAACAATCAGATATTCTGTTAATAACATCAAGACGATCAATTTTTTGTAATGCCAAAAATATTTTATCTATCGTAGCTTCAGCAGATTGTGCAAATGCTAATAAAACATAATACGTTGGATCTTGTAATCCTTTAAAATCATAATCTATACACTAAAATTAAAGCAGAAATTTTGAAATTTATTAACTTTGTTTTAATTATTAGTTATGATATAAAATGATTATAATAAAATATTTGTTTACAAATTGATTACTTAACTTTTATTTCTTATATATAATTTAATAATCAATTTATAAAAAAAATATTTAAAAAAAGTAATTAATAATTACTTTTATTTGTTCAGTTACAAGTCCTAGATGAGCTGCAAATTTTTGCCAATCCCCATAAGATTTTCCAGATGCCGTAGCACTCAACAAAAGACATAATTTTTGTAATAATTGTTTGCCTTCATTTTCGAAGAGATAAGATGCATGAATTTGTGAAGCTCCTTGTTGTGCATTAAAAACAACAGTTTCCAAATTTGGTGGTTCTGAAATTTCTCCTCTGAGCTTTTCTAGTTCAGGATTTAATTTTCTAAAATTACATTAAAATTATTGAATTATTTTTAACCATTACAACCTTATAATCATCAAAAACAGTTTTTTTTATTGTACCTTGCATACATTATTAAATGTTAAATTTCATTTGATAATGAATTTTAAACTTTTCCTTAAACTTAGTAAATACAATAAATTCTAGGTCAAAATAATATTTTATTTTTGTGCATCTTGATCTAAATATATGCACATTATTGTACTTGATCTCTGATCAGACCATGGATCAGACTTTATACTAGTTGTGTATATTTTTATCCCCACTAGTTGATTAATTTATCTGGATCCCATTCAACTAATGACCCTGAGAAATGATGATTAAATAAAAGGCGGGAAATATGAAATCTACTAACTTTTTAATATTTATTAATAATAAATATTAATAATAAATATTTCATAAAATTTTACTTTTTCTTTACTAAAATTAAATGCTAATTTTATGCGTATTTTTAAATAGATATTTCAACTGATTTATTTAAATAATTTGTAACATTATATTGTGAAACTATAATAGATAATATATTTAAAATTTAGTTATATACAAATTAATTGACTTTGTAGAATATAAAGACTAAGTTGTGCATAGTTGAAATATTAGTTTACTGTGTGTTACCACTGTGCAAATTAGTTAAACATAGTTTTATTCTTAAATTACAGTTTTTAGATGTGTTTAAAAGAAATTATTAAAATATTAAATTTGAAATTAAATTTTATCATCTGCAGCTATATTATTTTTAAAATTATTTAAATTATAGTTTGATATTTTTAGGTATTTTAGTATATTTGTCTGGTTTTTCTTCAGCTAACAATAAGTTTAGCATTAAAGGTAAATTGTTGCACAGTTGCCAAATAACTTGATACAGACATTACAATACAGTAATTATTATTTTTATACAATTTTTTTAAGACATATAGCAAAAATTGTTTAGAAATTTTATTAAATTTATTTTTAAATTCAAATTTATATTTTTTTTTTAGTAAAAATATAAAAATTTATTTTTATATTCATTAAATTCACCAATATCAAAATATATCAATTTCATTTTATGAAAAATTTTTTTTGAAGAATTATAAGTATTATAAGTATACTTATAAGTATCGCGATATGAAATCAACAATATGTGCATATATATTGCAAATATATATACATGTATATATATATAAAACTGTGTATAAAATATAAACAGTGATTCCTAACCTAAAAATTTTACATAGTAGTTTATAAGTTATAATAATGACTGATCATAATATTTTTTTACATAAAATTAGTAAATATGAAATTGCACTTTATAAATCTTTAAATAAAAATTTTTGTGAGTCTACAGTGATAAAAAAATTTTTTAGTCATAACTTTTTGTTGAAAAAGAAATAATTTAGTATTATGAGGGTGGAAACTATATACACAGACGTTATTAAGCTCCATTAGATTATGTATTAGATAAATCAGATTTTTTAACATGCGGTCTAGATTCACAAATTACCTGCATTTACTAGAGATTTTATATTTCTATATGATACTAACAGTTCATACACTTTAAAAATTAAAAACAACACTGTGATTTATTTATTCTATATGAATAAATATATTTTTTCTGCATTATTAGAAAATTTTGATTATATTTATCTGCCAATATGGAATCAAGTGATACAGATTCTTTAATAGAAAGTACAAGTATAGTCATCATAGGAGCTGGTATCGCTGGATTAGGAGCTGCCATAACTTTAGAAAAATCAAATTTTAAAGATTATATTTTAGTAGAAGGTAGATTAAATTCTCTTTCATATTTATAATATATTTAACATACATGTAATTATTTATTTTCATAATATTAATTTAATAATTTCTTTAAGCACAATCATATTATGGAGGTAGAATATGTTCAATTCCATGGAATGGCAAATGGATAGAAAAAGGTGCTCAATTTCTTCATGGTAGAGGAAGTACATTGGCACAGCTTGCTGAAGAAAGAGGCTTTTTATCCGATGAGCATGTTGCCGAAGGAGAAGGACTATATTTGAGAGAAAATGGTACTGAAGTAGATCGTAAACTAGTTTTAGAAGTAGATGATATTGTTAAAGATATTTTAGAGGATTGTGAAAAATATGCATCTAATAATGAAATATACGAGTTGATGAAAGATAATAAATACATGGAAGAAAGTATAGGAAAACTTTTGAAAAATCGATTTCAAAAATATCTTAGAATGTCAGATGATCCGCCAAACGTTAAAAGTACTAAAGAAGAACTTTTTGACTGGAATGCTAAATTTCTTGTTATTGACAATGCATGTTCAATAAGCATAGATGAGCTTTCAGTTAAGGGTTGGGGAAAATTTAAGGTGAACATTAATGAAATTCTATTATAATATTAAAATTTTGTTATATTAAATAAAATTTAAAAAATGAATAAAATATTAATGAAAATATAAATGATTAATTACAGGCTGTTAGTGGTCCAGAGCACAATATATTTAATACTCATTATAGTTCCATTGTGGAATCAATTACTGGAGAATTAACTCAAGATAATTTGAGATTAAATACTCCAGTTGAAAAAATTGAATGGAATGATAAATTAATTTCAAAAGATTCAAAATCAGTTATTGTCACTTTAAAAGGAAATAGAAAAATTTCTGCAAATTGTGCAATAATAACTTGTTCCTTAGGTTTCTTGAAAGAAAACCATGATAAATTTTTTAGTCCAATTTTGCCATTTCGTTTTACTTCTGCTATTCAGAGTTTAGGATTTGGTACGATAAACAAAGTCTTCCTCGATTTTGAAGAACCATGGTGGGAGCCAAATGTTAAAGGGTTTCAATTTTTATGGAAAGTAGAGAATAATGAATGTAATAATGACTCAGCGAGAGATAAATTAGCTCCTTGGGTTTACGACTTGACTGGTTTTGATATGTTAAAAAATAATAAAGCTGTACTCTTAGGTTGGGTTGGTGGAAAAGGAGCACTAATTATTGAAACTTTAAGCGAACAGCAAATTATAAAAGATTGTGCCAAATTATTTAGATTCTTTTTGAAAAATGATAATGTACCTGAAGCTTGCAAATGTCTGAAAACTAATTGGGCAAGTAATCAATATGTCAGAGGTGGTTATAGTCATATTGCAACCAAATGCGATTCTGATGAAATTTCACCATCTTCTTTAGCTGAACCTATTTGGGGGACAACTAGTCATGATGAGGTTAATCATTTTTTATTTTTATAGATAATTTCATTCTTCAAGACCTCAATCATCTATAAGTTTTTAATAAACCACTAATTTTTTGTTGTTGTTACAGCGTCTTCCGGTATTAATGTTGGCAGGAGAAGGAACTCATGAACACTATTATTCTACAACTCATGGGGCTTATGATTCTGGAGTCAAACAAGCTCAAACTTTTTTACGTTATCGTGTTACTAAGTAACTGTGCAATATTCATTAGCTCATATTGAACTAATTCACCAATTTATTTTATTAAATTGAAACTGATTTTAGAGATTTATTCTTCTAACGATCATGTACAGATTTTTCTGTAAGTTTCCATGATATTATGTCATCGCTTTTAACAAAGATTAACATATTTCATTTTGCGCCGTGAAAAATAGTGCGTCTCATAAGCTTTGCTGCAAAAATAGCACATTTACATTATCCTGTGAAAGGAAGTTCTTTTTGTGATTTCAATCATCGCAGGGTATTGTTAAAATGTGTTATTGTTCAAAGGACAGTTTAAATATGCGCTAGTATTCGTTAAAAATGTGAAAAGTGTAAGTTTTCGCCTGAAAATCGAAATACACTACTCTTTGTTAGAAACGATTACATAGATTTATACATATTTAAAAATTATATTCTATAATTACTAAAAAAATATAGTAACAAATGAAAGTATCAATAAATTTATTAAACCAAAAATTTTTTTATGAAAAATTAATTTTATTGTAAACCTTTAATCATAATAAATATTTTATTTATTTTATAAAAACATTTCGTAATATAAAAATTTTTTTAATAACAATACTTTTTTTCTTTAATGCAATATTTATTTCACAATTGATTCTGTATCAACAATATTGCATTTTTTAAGAATCAATATTTATAATGATTTATCAATCGATTTGCTGCTCTCCATCCAGAACCAATGGCTCCGTCAACAGTCGTGAATCTATACTTTGATGTTGCTTCACCAGCAAATAAAATTGCCTTTAAAACAATTGTCATAATATTAATTAAATCGAAAGAAATTCAATCATTTTTTGTTAAAATTTAATGCACACTGACAAAAATATAATCTAGAATCAAGCAGAATTTTTTATATTTAACGAGATTTTTTTCTCAACTAATGACATAATAGATATTACATTATACTACATCGGTTTAAAAAATGTATATATATATTTGATCAAAACATATTTCTGCTTAGGCGCTAACAGAAATATGCTTAAAAAATTCAATAAATTTGAAATTTCGAAGAAATAATATGTAGTGTTAAGTTAATTTGATAAACAAAGAAGATATCTTTTAAATTATAGTAAATTTCTTCTAGGATTTATAAGATTTTCTGCTAGAAACGAAATAAAAAAATTTTTAGACCAAGCACCTATTTCTTACGTACTTGCTAGTAAACAGTTATCAAACAGAAATAAGCTAGATTATTTCTGTTTGGAAAAATTCTGTTCAGAAATAAGCTAGATCATTTGTATTCAATTTCAAAGCTATAGGGCAAGGATTTCATTTCCGTCAGTGCGTTAAAGAAAAAATATATATTTACCAAATTTTCTAGCATTACAGGTTTTTCCAACATTTTTACATAAACTTCTTTCTTTTGGGATTCAACGCTTCTATAACTATAAGCTCCTCTAAAATGTGGATTACTATACCATTGAGATCTCAACATTGCAATTGGCACGCTAACATTGTATTTTTTACCCAAAAATCTACGAACATTTTCTAATGAATGTTTGAAAACTTCATCGTCGGAAAGAGTTTCCATTTCTTTTGCATATTTTCCTACAACCCATAAATTTAATAGACTTGATTTATATTCTACAGTAGTTGCTCCATACATTCCAAGTAACCATTTTCTGTCAGGCTAAAAAATATTTGATATATATGTTTTTATTTTTATTTCGTAACATTTTGCATCGTTCTGATTAATAAAATACAGTGAAATTCATACAAAATTAATTTACATAATAATTTTGTATTATGTATTAAACACAAATAAAAAATCTTTATAATTTTTAACTTTTTGTGTTATTTTTTAAAACAATTTTTAAACAATTACATAAAGTCACATTAAATTCAAACTCAGACAACTTTATTCGATCTTATGTTTTCCGCTTTAAATTAAAAAATAATGTCGATTTTTCATAAACATCGTATTCAACATTTTCTCTGAAACATTAAAATTTTCTAATCTTTTTTTTAAACCTTTAGAAAATGTAAATTACGTTGTTTAATCCACCTTTGAAAAAATATTAGTTTTGTTTTGAAGTTAATAAAATAATTTAATAGTTCTTTTTGAAATTTTTTTATCAGCGTAATTTATTTTTGTTGAATATTTGAAAAATTTTTATTTTTTTTTATGGAATTTGTATATGAAAAATATAATGTGCTTTTCAGCGGTAATCGTGTTCAAAAATTATTTTCTTAATTTCTTCAAATCTGCTGAACTGTATTTGTAGATTTTATTAATCAGGAATATTTTCGAAATCGCTATTATATAAAATAATAATATAACTTACATCAGCTTCAGTTTGATTTCTTTCAAAATCATTCCATACAAAATTGATCGTGAAAATATTCCTATCATCTTTGACTTCCCAAAATGGTTCATTAAACAATAATAAAATTTTAACTACGTTACCGATTTCAAAACCCTAAAAAAATTATCAATAGTAAAATTTTCTTGTATTTGTAATATGTAATAGAAAAATTTAAACAAACCTCAATAGCAGCAATTTTTTCAGCTGGCAATGATGGTATAAACAAAGTTTTATGTTGTTCCTTTAAAACACCTAAAGAAACTGTGATTATAACGTGGTCTGCTTTATATATCTCACCATTTGCTGTGCTTATCAAAATTGGTGATCCTTTAGCGCAGTTAGAATAATCAATCGAAGTCACTTCAGTATTTAATATTGTATTTTTTATAACTGGAAGTTCTTTGCTCGGATCAGGATAACGTTTCTAATTTTTAAATGTGATAGAAAAATAATTAATTTTGTCCTCTTTTTTTAATTTTTCACTGTCGTAAATAATTATATTTTTTAAAACAAAAAATTGCAAATTAAATTTAAATTTAAGCTTAATTTCATTTTGTTGAAAAGTGATAATTTTGAAGCATTTGCAAATAGAGTAACCATTCCGATAAATGTTTTATTACGGATACGTTAAAATAGTCATCTTTCTATTAAAGTTACAATGACAGCTAGATCAAATCACAAAATTCCGTTGTAATTGTGGAAAATACTTGATTTCGAATAAAAATTACAATATATATGGTAAAAATTACTACATACATAGTAAATATTTCATGTACACAAAATAAATTTGTTCGTGAATTTTTACTGCATGTTTAACTCCATAATAATTTTTATAAAAAATTAAATGTCCCTATATATATTATGATTAGAAATTATAAATTTTCTCGAGATTTTTGTTTAGAAAAAAAACTGAACACATATTTACCATGAGCAAATCTAAAATCATTGAATATCCTCTATTTTTCCAGTTGATTGATTGATTTCCATGACACTTTTGATACGCTTCTAAAGCTACTGTCGGAAGTTCATACCAAGATTCAGCTGGTTCTTGTCCTAACATCAATAATTCTAAGTGATGTAAAAATTTTTTCTTATCATAAAGAACGTCTCGATCGTTTTTAAACTCTTTATCAAATCTAAGTAAGAACATAATTAATGTAAAATAAAAACCTATCAATTATAATTTATTTCATTTATTTTACAATATAGAAATTTCAGCAACTCATAATTTTTTATACTTACACTTTTTCAACATATTCGCCAACTGATATTTTGGTATAATTATCAAAATGAGCATGGTAAATGTATTTATCATAAAAATCCCAAAGTTTATCTGCTAAACCAGTAGGTAAAGAAATTCCGAGGGAATCTAAATATTCTTGACTTGATCCAGCATCTGCTTTATGCAACAGATCGTATGGCTTTGCTAATTCATAAGCAACGTTGTCAATTTCGCCATGAACCCATTGAGCTCCAAGATCCACTGAATAATCACCTGTGCGAAATAGTTCTATGATTATATATGCAGTTGGTATCATAATCAATAGAAATAAATAAAATTATCGTGCTATTTTCTTATTATTTAAGGTGAAGATCCTAATTCGTAACCACTTTAAGAATGGCACCACCCAAATAATAGTCACAGGTAATGCCAAGAATTAATGTGGGCTACGTATTGGGTGGTCCAATATACTAAGGTGCTGAAAGATCGGGATATTTATCTTATTTACATTTACTTAAATTTCATATAGATTTATATTTTTCTGTAATTTAAACATGTAAACTAATAGCTACACTCATCACTCTCACTCAGAGTTCAAGATATCGAAAGCGCTCTTAGTTTTTAATACATATCCAAAAAATATTCCTTTCCCTTCACCATTTTATCATTACTTTTTTTTAAGATTATGTGAAAATCTCTTATGTCGTCGGGTTGGCGAAACAAGGATACACGTCGTTTTTCGTTTAGAAAAGGAGACACCTCCGTGTTAAATTAAATACAGGTGTCCCCTTTTCCAAACAAAAAACGACGTGTATCCTTGTTCCGCCAACCCGACGATGTAAAGAATAAAAAAATTCAGTCCAAATCTCAATGAAAAAATATTTTTTCTCAAGTTCTTCACTTCAATTTGATTTTGTTTGTTTTAATAAAAACTGACAAATTAAACAAAGGCAAAGATAGATTTATAAATGAAGCATTTACTATTGTGTACTGAATTTTAAAAATATAAAATTTTAAATGATTTACCAAATGAAGTCGTATGAATCCGACCACCAATTCGATTTTCCGCTTCCAATATTAATACATTAGTAAAACCATTTTCGAATAGTTTTGAAGCTGCAGCAATCCCAGATGCTCCAGCACCGATAATAACAATTTTTGGATTTTTAGGTACTTCTTTACTTTTCACACTAGCATTGAAAATTAGTAAATAAACTAAAAACACAAAATTCATCATCCCAATTCGTTTCTTTATTTAATTAATAATAAATCTTCTATAAACAGTGGCTTAACTCCGAAGTTGAGTTTGTGTCACCTCATTTGCAAGATAATTTTTCTCTAAAATGGAAAATATATTTTGTTAAATATTTGAAATGATTTATAACGATTAAAACTTTTAATTATGGCGTATTTTACTGGATGAATTTACAAAATTTAAGTCTCGGATTCTTTACACATTTTGAAATACTTTTTTTAATAAAAAATAGTAGGATTCAATATTAAAAAATTAGATACTAAATTTGCATAAAAATTTTTAATTTCATTTTATATAACTATATTCTATTTTATAAATAATTTTCATCATTTATTTTCACACAACTATTGAACAAATCAACCTTTTTAGAAGTTTATTTTTCATCAAAAATTTTGAAATCTTGATTTTCATATAGCTTTAATAAGAATCATTTAAAGTTTTCTATTTCAAAATAATACATAATAACTAAGGCAAACTCATAGCTTTTTTTATAAAGTTAAAAAATACCTTATTGTTAAAAAAATTTTAGATTCGAAACTTTTGCTGTTTTCTCGTTATAATCAACAAATTTACTGTTCGATATGACACAGATATAAATTTATATTACTAACAAACATTATCATATCATTACACTGCTTTTTGAAGTATTATTTAAATTATTATAATCAATGTTTTTTTTTACTTTTTGTAAATTACTTTCTAATCGGAATTAAAGTAAGTGAGTAATACGAAAACATAAACATAAGAACCATAACTTATCTAGTAAACCGTTAAAATTAATTTATAAAATAATTTTTAACTTACACTCGCTTTTTATGTATTTTATATTTTTTATAATAGTACGTAATTTAATTTCACGCGATCTATTTATTTTATTTTTTTTAAATTAGCGACTATTTGATATTACAATGCAAATGGTAAAATAAATAATGTTGCATTACTCTTCATAAATTTATTTATTTAATTTTTCATGAAAATTTGCATTAATCTGATAAGACAATCACTTAAGTGATCAGTCGAGTATTTATAAGATTATGTAGGAGATTAGTAAGAGATTTAGTTGTTGAAAATTTTGATAAAAATTAAATAATAAACTTGCAATGGATATATTTACTTTTCGAACGTTAATCACCAATTGATAATAATCCAACCGAGACATGAAATACTTAAACTTTGAAAATTAAAGAATAACATATTGAGAAAAATATGAAAAAAATTCTGAATAATATTACAAAAAATAATGATGAACTCAAATATTATATATGTTAAGAGGATATAGCAATAAAACGTTAATGTCTTATTGTTAATCACTAGGAATGATGCAGATTATGATCTGTACGTGTATCAAGAAAAATTTAATAGTTATTGACACATGACTTACATGAATTATACATTGTTTCACTGATAATCTTAATTAAAAAGATAAAAAAATGAATTTTCTTAAGGGTGGATAAACCATTTTGCATTAATATTTTATTAACCTCTTCTGACCGACGATTTTTCATACAGTTATGTACACGCGATATTTTGTTTGTTTTTTGTGTTAAAAATTAAACATTTCACATTTAACAAATAACTTGCTGATTGATTTTGAAGTTTTTCATTTAAATAAGATTTAGATAATGCATTTGCATATACATTGCCACTCACGAAAATTTGGCCACCTGAGAAAAAATCGGCCAAAATTCAAAGTTTTATATCTTAGCGAAAAATGAATGAATCTGAAAAATTCTAACGGAATTTCAAAGTTTAGACAAAATAAGCGAGTTCCAATGTAAAAAAGTGTGTATATCAATCTATCATAAAAAATAAAACTATTCTTTTAAATATTTTTTCGTACATTTTAAAATTTGTGCCATTTTGTCAAAAATTGTCGAAGATTAAAAATTTAAAAAAGAGGTGAAAGTTATAATACTCTACTCAAAAATTAGAGGTTGAAAGCTACTGTACGTTTATTTTTAAAAGAGTTATGCTCATTTATGTGAAAAAATGCAATTTTTTTATAAGACTATAGATTTTGGACGATTTTTTTTAGGTGGACAAATTTTCGTGTTTAATAGTACAAAGACTATACAAAAATATACAAAAACCCTTTAAAATAAGATATTTTTATAATGAGCTTGAAGCTTCTGAACAACACTAATTTCACTTTTGTAACATCTTGAGTTCATTTTTAAAATTTACAAAAATGAGCATAATTATAATTAAAAGTCACGTATACACATTAAATTTTTAATAACTTTTTTCTAATATGTTTTTGAATAATAAGATTCAAAATTTATTAGCGGAACCAATACGCAAGTACCATTTGGGTGTTTAATTAGATCTTTATCATCTACGGGAGCCCTTCTAATGCCAAGACTGAAAGGAGAATATACACGTATGATCCTATCAATTGATTACATTTATTAATATATCTTTATTTCACAAGAGATCATCAATGGCTCAATCGGTAGAGCGATGGATTCATAGCCACATTGTAAAACATGGTTTTTTCCTCACTCCTTTTTCCATGCTATCAAACAAATACAGAGTATAGCATATGCCTCTTCTCCTTTCTAATCCATTAGAAAAAATCAAAATAATTTATATGCTGAAAACAATTACAAATATATCGTTAGTAGCGCACTAACGTTTTTAAAACGTCGAAAAATACCAATACGTATACATGACATTTGTGAAACGTTTCTAAAACGTCAAAAATATCCGCCAACGTTTTTTCGATACTTTGTGCTACTAGGGATCTGCACTAAAAAAACAAATATTGTAAGAACTGCGAAATCGATACAGATATGTATGTTCAATATTATTACAAAAAAAAAAACAGTGTAACATGATGACATTTATATCATGAAAACAAAACTATGTAAATGTTAAAAAATAAAAGCAATAAATGATTCATAACCTCGAGGTTCTGAGTTCGAATCCCGCTCTCGGCCTTACTGACTGAAAATCTAGAATACTCATCTTCAAAAGTACACAACTTTTAAAATTAATTAAAAGTCGTTTGTATTTTCAAACAGATAGTAACTTCAATCAAGATATTATATGCTTGTCTCAAATATATGAATGAAATAGATTTATATTTTTATCAAGAGGAATTTCGCTAGGACGGAAAATAAGATTATTTCCGCTAGAACCAAGTGGATTTTGTTTGCTTCGAGATATCTTTTCTGTCAGCGATGTATTTAATTTTTATAAAAATTTGTCTCCAATTAATGACGCGATTAATAATATAAGTTATGGTGCTATCTAATTCCTAATTTTGATAAAATTAAAAAAAAATTAATTTATTATAAATCTATTTACTTTTTGCATGTTAATCTTTAGATAAATCACTCAATCAGTTAAGCAATTCATGTGTCATTATCTTAAGTAGGACACATATGATCAAATTTGGACGTTAAGAAACGTTTTGTAATATATACTAATCGTTGGAACCATACAAATTATACATTAAAAATATACCAGGAAATATGATAGTTTTATGCTATACTAATTTCAAAAACCATATTGTTATAACATGAATATGAATCAAAATGATTAAAATAATTATTTATTGCGTGTAAAAAAATATAATAAAAAAATGATCTGATTGATATCAAAAGTAGATAAGCTATGTCTCTTCTGGCCCACTGGGCTAGAAATGCTATGTCTGTTCTGGCCCACTAGGGTAGAAATGTTCCTTCTGGGCCAGTAATGCTATGTCCCTTCTGGGCCAGTAATGCTACGAGGTATTTCTGGCTCACGCGGAAATCAGCGAGCGCTATCACGCGGGTATGAGCGCTATGCCATAGCGGCATATCTAATATTTTGAATATTATAATTTTTATATTATAATTTTTATATTATAATTCATATTATAATTTTTATATTATAATTCATATTATAATTTTTATATTATAATTTTTATATTATAATTCATATTATAATTTTTATATTATAATTCATATTATAATTTTTATATTATAATTCATATTATAATTTTTATATTATAATTCATATTATAATTTTTTATATTATAATTTTTATACTATAATTATAATTTTTATGAAAAAGCCCACAGCGGTATGCGATACGGGCCTATCTACTATTTTTAAGATTATAATTATATTATAATTTTTACATTATAATTTTTTATATTTAATATTCGATGAGGGAGTTTTAGATGATGATTGATTCATACTAGAATATTTTTCATCTACATATTCTTTCCAGTTTACATCTTTCTTTCGTCTGTTACGAAGAAGGGGTGTATACTCTGAACAATTTTGATCTGAATTCTGATCTGAGGAGTTTGAGGAGTTGCCCCCTCCCATGCTTGTTGAAGCTTGTCCCATTTTGGAATGAATGTGAAATCGGAAAGCAGCTGCTATTTATAGTTAGTCACACTCCATTTTCTCGGAAATACTCTCAATGAGGAATTTTTTCATGAGTCTTACGTTGTGAAGGGCACAACTAGCTCTGTATGCTCCATTATGATGCGGGCAAACCGTGACAAGTTTGATCTTATCTAGCGGTGGAAAACCCATTTCTGCTACATCATGAACTTTGAACTTGAAGCGTTCTAACCATGCTTTCTTGATGGAACCCATAACCAAGACTTTACTAGCATCGTGTAATGCCTCTCTAAGTAATTTTACTACATCTGTGTATGGAATATTTCCTGAATCCCAAGATAGTCCATGGTAATGCTCTTCTAACCATATGTTTTCTCTCTTATATTTATCCGATAGTCGACGCCATGGATAAGGCTTCTCGAATAAGAGTACAACAGGGTCGGAATCATCTTTGAGAGGAACTATAGCCAATTCTTTGAGGATGTAATCATTACCTGGCTGTTTGAAGCCTTGCATATCTACCAAGTACTCCATCCTGAATGAGAGACTCTTACTGACGAGTCAGCTTTTTATATTGATTTCCTCACACAAGTTTTCGTACGTTACCGCTCGCGGCGCTGTACTGAACAACACGATCGTGTAAGATTAAGCAGTAAGCAGAAGTTCCTGCTGGAAAGTTACCTCTCGATTCGAATTCCAGTCGAACATCCACAGGGGCACTTTTTAACGATTCGTTTTGTTTAGAACAATCGATCACGATTAAAGGTAAGTACGTGATGTAATGTTGTTTTTTTAGCATAGGCTCGATATCTTTAAAATAGTAAGCACTTTGAAAGTTGGCGTACATATCGTATAACATTGCGTATTGATTATGAGGGATATCTAAATTCAAATTTCCATACGGATAGTATTGAGAATTGAGAAACAGCTTTACATTACTGATATTGCAATGATCGAAGCGACTCGCGTTGATAGTTCTCTGACTTTTTCGATTCGTTTGAAAACCTAGTATTACGAATCGTGGCTTTTCCAGCTGATTGGAAGTTTTGACGGTCCAAACATGCCTAGATGTTGTGGGAAGTAGTGGATACTCGTACAAATCCCAACTACGAAAACTCATATCGATTGGTTTATCTTTCTCAACATGATTTAATAGTTGAATTTTGTACGAGCTTGATACTACTACGTAAGGCATAAGCCACTCTATTCTATTCAATTCAATCTTGAAATTCTCAAACGCGTTAGGATGAGTTGCGTCTGGTGCTGTTTGTACGACAGCGTTCAAATCATTTCTCGATCTCGTTAGAATGAGCTCATGTTTTACGTTGATTACGATTTTACGATAATCTTCAGCGAAGCCTAGAATCATAGCTAGAGGAATCGAAACATCGAAGTAACCTGTATTGTTAGTCAACTGCTGTGTTTCTTCGACATCGAGCCATCCTGCGTTTTCAATAATCAAGCTTTGACTGGGATTGAGCGAGACCCAACCTTTCATTAGAGTAGTCAAACCTACATTCTTACACTTATCGATTTCTACTGCGTTGATCTCATAACGTATTTCCTCAAACATATGACAGATGGCGTTGTTGACTAATTTAGTATTAGTTAAAGCAGTTCCATCGGCTTTCACTAGTTTACCACAAATATGTAGCGAACTGCGTGATGGTAGAAGACACAAATCTTGATGTTGAATGGCTATACGAATCTCATCGCTGTTGTTGAAGTTGGATGCTGAGTATGGTTGATGAGCATGTATCTCGTAATGTTCAATTGATTCGTCATACTTTACAGCTGACTTTATGCTTAGTATTTCTTCCATTTTTCTGTAAACAACAAAAGAATAAACAAGTTATTTTCCACCAGGGACGACGCGAAGGCCGAGACTCCTTAGAAACTGTATGTTTTGCCGTGTTAACGCTTCGTCTGCTCTTGGCTGACTGATGGTTGGTTTCCATCTTGATCTGCTTTTATAGCCTTTTCCAACTTTGGAATTAAATACAATGCCCATTACGCTTGTTTAAGATGTAATCTGATGCTAATAATTTCTCCTCGAAAATTAACAAGTTGTCCGTCTTGATCGACTATGCGCACTTGAATGTGATCTATGCTCTTGACGACGATCGGAAGGTAAATGACCGGTGAAGGAACTTCGATGATCTTATATCCTGGCGGTACTGCTGGGAAGAACTCGTGTATCGTATGCACTCGCTGACCGTTTATATACCCACCGCAGGTGATGTCACATTCTATTCGTAGAGCGTTGACCTTCAAGATGGCTACTGGTAAATCCGAACTGTGAGTGACGTCTGCTTCTAGAAGACGTTTAGCGAATCCTAATAGAGGTCCTATGGAATTTTTCGATCGGAAATCAATAGGACGATTGCATTTGATTTCACTGCGAAGAGTATTATTGTTAGGTTTTATATTGATTGAGATATTTTTGCTCGCGAGCGTCTTGCTAAGATAATTCTCTATGTCCTCGATCTCGTAACTACCTGTTGGTAAAGTAATTTCTTCTTTACCAACATGGAATAGATTGCTACCCTCATCAATATTAGGTATTGAATTGAAGGTCATGAAAGCAACTAAACCAAGAACATAATTTTTATCGGGAGAAAGTTCAATAGGTGGAAAATATTGTGCCTCAAGTACGGATGATGTATCCGAAAGACTTAACGTCAACGATTCTTCCATGATGACTGTTAAACTTATAATAAGTTAATATTCACACACCGATGTCTTTATATACTAAGAGCTCTACTTAAGAATTTTAGACAAAGATGACCGCAGTTGAATGTATCGAAGTCTTGATATCTTTGAGGGTTGTACTTGATTTCATCGACACTCAAGTACAACATTAAATCTAAAGGTGGCTGAAGATCTCCAAAACTATCGAAGTAGACTACGCTATTTCCTCGTTTCCGATAAGCTACCCAATGAGTTCCTGGTCCATCTGCATCATCGAGATTAACGATGGCTGATTCACGATAACGAGGACCACTCTTTGGTAATGCATTTCGCATAAAAACTCCTCGGAAGTTTGGAATTTTTAAAATTCTTGCATACTTTATGATGTCAGCGTCAGTAAGAGCTCTATCGGGTAACCTTACTTCGTTGATCTTTTTTTTTTAAACCTTTACCATGGTAAGGCTTAAGACGAAGCCCGAGTCCACTCTTACTTGGCTGTAAATAAACCCCTTTACCGAGAGCTATTTCTTCCATTTTCTTATTATGTCTCTTAATCTCCTCCAATTGTGAATTGGCAGATTTAGAATCGTTGACTGCCTTAGCTATACCAGCAGCACCGCCTGCAATACCACCAACTGCACTCAAACCGGCAAATAACGGTATGAGAAATGGTAAAAATCCTCCAACTTTCTTTTGGAATTGGTAGTTTGCGTGGAATCTTAACGTTTTCCTTACCACCTGCCGCTCTAACGGCACTACGTGCACCTTTCAATGCTGATAAAATAACTTTACGAGCACATTTGCTGGGAACTATTGATTTCGAGGCAGCTTTCACTACATTATTGAATGTAATGGCTGCTCCCTTCTTCTTTCTCATACCCATGCCGAATCTAGATTTTAGTTTCATTGCTTTACTAACAGCAAAAGCAGCTGCTTTCTCTCCTATTGATGCGTCCTTTGATTTCACTCGCTGCCAAGCTTTCTCTGCCAACACATTGTCTGCAGTGTTTCTTGCCTCCATATTCTCGCGGTTTTGCGAATAAGCTATATCGTGCTCTTTACAAGCCTTGTCAAGAAGATTGATTCCCGGGTCACCTCGAGCCAGTCGTTTAGCTAATTTCGTACCTGGTCCGCAGTACTGATATCCTGGAATATGAAGTTCGAATGGAAGACTGTTGATGACTTTATTGAGAAAACCTCGACCACGTTGTCGCTGTTTATAATGTACGATCATCACCCTATGAAGGTTAAATGAAGACTGATGCTTGTGAGGGTATATAAGGCCTCTATTTATACTAAATCGATCACTCTTGTTTGAGATCTAATTGCATCAACATGAATTTCAAAGAACATCCGGTTAAACTTCCAATCGTAAATTTTGACACGATAGTCGAGCAGGAAAAAAAAGACAAAGAGGCATGGAGACTTACTTCCGGATAGTATTCGAGCCATATTTTGCGGGCCATCTAACTGCGGTAAAACTAATAGCCTACTCGCAATGATTACTCATCCTAATGGACTAAGATTCGAGAACGTATATGTCTACTCGAAGTCTCTAAATCAACCAAAGTATAAGTATTTGAAGGAGCTCCTCGAACCGATAGACGGTATACAATATTTTCCATTCAGCGAACACGAATCAGTAGTATCACCTGACGATGCCTTACCTAATTCCATAATGGTATTCGACGACATAGCTTGTGAGAAACAGGACAATGTAAGAGCATTTTTCTGTATGGGGAGACATAAAAACGTCGACTGTTTCTATCTCTGTCAATCTTATGCTCATGTACCGAAACATCTTGTAAGAGACAATGTAAATTTATTAATAATTTTCCGACAAGATGATGTCAACTTAAGACATCTGTACGATGATCACGTAAATTCGGACATGACATATGCACAATTTAAAAGCCTATGTTCATGATGTTGGACAGATGATAAGTATGGTTTCTTGATGATTGAAAAAGATAGTTCAATCAATGCTGGCAGGTATAGAAAGGGCTTCGACTGTTTTGCTATAAATATAGCACACTCTTAGTTCAATCATATCATTCCATGATCGAACGTCGAATCGACAACATGGCCGACATTCGCCGGAGAAAAGATATACTGCATCAACTTATCAAAGCGAGAAATGCAGTTAAGCGTAAATACAATCTATTGAAATATGGAAAGGATAATTTCGAGAAAGCAATTGGAGAAACTTTCAGACCAATAGTCGATCCTTTACAAAAAACTTGTTGAGACATCTAAAAAATCTCGAAATATCGAAACCAAGGAACAAGCTACTGATGCTATGAGTGTAAACAATGACAGTATTGATGAGTCTTATGATGAACCATCTTTGAATGAAACTGTTCGTCCGCATACGGATACAGAATTTGAATCAGCTCTCAGTGATGAAAATAGCGGAACGGATGATAACAAGTATATTCACAATCTCGTGAAAAATAAGACCCAGGATTTGGATAAAATTTATGGTGTTCGTAAAGAGGGTAACAAATACCTAATAGGCGACTCACCTATTTACTTTGAAGATAGTTATGTAAAAGTTAAAAATGTGAAATATCCTAGAACTGATGGTTTGCTAGAGTTGATACTAGCAAAACAGCCTAATCAGAAAAACTTTAGCTCAAGTGATATGCAAAACTATCGACAGATTCTTGAAGCTACTAGTGCTCACAAGAGACGTTACAGAAGCGATGAACAGATTCGTGCTCACAGAAGTAAGAAATTTGATAACATCATTGCTCCTATGTTTAAACATGGTGGTGGACTATTACCTCGGTACAAAGTTGCTAGGAGGGATCTATTGATGGATTACGTTTATTGGGACGATCCTAATGAACTTGTCGATCGATTACGATTACTTATAGCTGAGAGAGAAGCTGGAAACCATAGTCATACAAACGAGATTCATTCAATCATCGAAGAACTGCGAGAAGCTGGCTATATATACTGAGACACAAGTGAATACTTGAACATTATCAAGATGAGTGTCGACGTATTCGGACGTAATCTTAAACGGAGCGAGGGCGGTCGTGGTCCTCCAGGTGTTGGATATAAAATCACATCTGATGGTCAGTATGACTTGGAGAATAAGAGACTTTGTAATCTCGCATCACCTAATCAACTCAATGAGGCTGTAAATTTAGATACTTTACAACGTTTTGTACGTTTAGAAGTTCAAAGATTATTAGATTCAATATCTAGTTTGAGAAGTGATCTTAATAACCTAGATAAAATTGTAGAGATGTATAGAGATGAACTCGATAAGAAATTTGCAAAAAGTCAGACGGAAATCGAGACTATAAAAGAAGCATTATCACTGCTAGTGCAAAACAGTCAATCGATAACCATCGATGGAACAACGTCAAAGAGTAGTAGAAGAGCTTCACAAGCCAGCGCGTCGTAATTATCCACGTCGAAAGTTCGATGTGCGAGGTTTTGACGAGACATGGCAAGCGGATCTAGTAGAAATGCAACCTTATTCTAAAGAGAATAAAGGATTTAAATATATGCTTACCGTAATAGATGTATTTTCAAAGTATGCGTGGGCAGTTCCTGTTAAACGAAAAACTGGACAAGATGTCGCTGATGCTATGAAATCTATTTTACGTAAAGGTCGAGTACCAAAAGAATTTACAAACAGATAAAGGCAAAGAGTTCTATAATACGAATTTTCAAAGTCTTATGGAAAGATATAAAATTAATCTATACTCTACGTACAGCAATCTCAAAGCATCCATTTGTGAACGTTTCAATCGTACACTGAAAAATAAGATGTGGGTAGAGTTTAGTTTACGTGGAAACTATAAATGGCTTGATATTTTACCTAAGCTAATAATAGCTTACAATGATAAAAAACATCGAACTATCGGTATGAGACCCAACGAAGTTACAGCTACTAACGAAGCAGAAGTTCTCAAACGTTTTAATAAAAAAATTATTCCAACTAAAAAGCCAAAGTTCAAAGTTGATGATAAAGTTAGGGTTAGTAACGTGAAGCAATTATTTGAGAAGGGATATACACCTAACTGGTCCACAGAGATATTTACAATAACTAAAGTGGCAGCAACTAATCCAGTAACTTATCATCTCAAAGATTATCACGATCAGCCCATCACTGGTGGCTTCTATGAGCAGGAACTTCAAAAAGTAATGTATCCCGAAGTATATCTTGTAGAAAAAGTCTTGAAGAAACGAGGTAATCAAGTTTATGTGAAATGGCTTGGTTTTGATGCTTCTCACAATAGTTGGATTAATAAGTTTGATGTTTAAAAATAAATAAAGAGAAAGTGGTATGAGCCCCCACCTTCGCCCACACCTGTGAGGAACAACCAATAGAATCGTCATTTGTTAGTCTTATATAATGAACGAATTCACTATATAGGACTAACCCATGACTCGTTTTCCTCTCCATTGACTTTCTCTTTATTTTTTATTTTTTTTTATTTATTTATTTTTTTTTTATTTACAATAAACAATTAATTAAATTCAAACTTATTATCACCATGATATAACATAAATAATTGATATTTATTGGCTTTAGCCGTCATCTCTTCGAATAAGCTTTCATTTTTCTCCAATGCCTTGGATACACGGTCGGGTAGAAAAACTTGAAATTCCTCTTTGATGGTGACTACAATCCTTAGGCCAAATTTGGTCTTGACTCGTCTCAGCTCCGTGATTATATAATTCTTTCCAGTCTCCAATTCTGATAAATTCTTCCTTGGAAGAAAGGTGTTGCCACAGATTTTATTTAAAGCGTTAAAGTCCATTCTGAAAAAAAATAATGGTTTATTATACTGATATAATATATTTAAGAGATATTTTCTAAGTACTTACTTAAGACGATGCTTCTTCGATCCTTGGTTTCTTGCTGAGAGGCTCTCCGTTCTCTGGCTCGTCGACTGGGCGAATGTGCTCGTTGCCGTTGCGGAGCTCCTTATGTAGGACTTCTCCCCTCTCTGGGGCTACTTCCACCTCCCACTCTTCAGCCATTTCCAACACTTCTGATTCGTCTAGAACTTTGTAATGGCCCCATGGCAACGTATCAGTTGTATCAGCCAATAGATGACGTTTGTTGTCATGCGGGCTTAAGGCAATTTTTGATTGCTGCTCCGTATGTACAACATGGCGGTTGGAGCGAATATTATTTTGAATGCATCTTACGATGGTCTTATCGAAGAGGCAGTTGCGATAATCCTCGAAATCGATGCGAGTTTTAACAACAGCTGTTTTAACCCCTTTAGCCTTCTTGATAGGGTTCTTATTCTGTATGCGGACTGCATACATTTTGCTGCGTAATCCAATGAACTCCGTCATTACGTTACCTCCACACTCATCTTTCATGAGACCAATCACCTTCTTGTTGACGGTAGGAAGTCCAAACTGATTATTGACTGGATAGTCCGATGTATCAAACTTGTCGATATCTCTCTCCATCATCTCGTATACGTTCACATCACGTATTTCATATATAAGGCTATCCGTGTCCGTGTACAGCAGTTTACATTTATCACCAACACGTTCTCTCATATATGAATAATGGAAATCATAAATTAGAGTCTTGGAGATATCCAGCACACTGAGTCCAACGTATATAGGCTTCCTCACCGTTATCTGCGTGCGAGCTAATTGTACTGCCACAAGGTTTTCGTCGAAAATTGTTCTGCTGTGAAAGTTTGGACTTGCGATGAGTGCTTCTGCTCCGTAACGACCACTCCATTTATTCACTAGCTTAACGTCGACTCTCTTCCGCTCGTTCTCCATTGTCTTACCATAGACTGCGTTGATCATCAATTTGAAAAAAGAGCTTCTCGAATTCATTCTTGGACTGCTTCCTTTTCTCCGTGTTCAAGTCGACGTAAGGCTTTAACCATGGACTCTGTTGAAACTGAAGAACTCTATATACTTTTTTCACGACTACTCCATGCTTGATGGCTTGCTTCAATGCAAGATAGTGAATGACATATCGCTCCTTATTGTCAAGCGTGGTTAATAGCTTCTTTTGTTTATCACCACGTGGCGCTTTATGTTCCGGACATAAAGGTAAATCTTTATGAGCATCGTGAATACTAGGCGGATATTCCAAGTCGACTTCATAAATAAAACCAACGCTTGAATCATCTGGAACGTTGTAATCCAATACTGTATCGTCATTGACGTCAAGCCATTTGAAATTTCCAGTTGGTAAGTGCTGCGTCATTGCCCATCCGTAGAGATTGTTGGCATCAAAGTACATGAGATACTTATCTTCCTCTTCAGGATTGTAATCATCCATATACTTATTATTTGCCTTGGCGTATCGATTGGAGCACTGGCTTATCCCTCCTCTTATACCTCTCTCAATGAACATCAGCATATCGATGTCCGTTAGTAACTCTAGTTTGACATCTGTGTATTTCAACATGGCGTCCCACGTCAAGCCTGGAGTTGTGTAGTAATGTGCCGGATCCAATCCATAAGCTTCCGCACACGTTGATCGAAAATTTTCGAAGACGTCAGCTAACAGGAGAACATCTGTCTTCAAGTATATATCGGAATACTCGCCTAGCGTGTCTATCCTGAGTATTTCCCACACATTTCTCGCGTGCGCGTAATCTTCTTCGCTGATCTCAGACTCATTCAATTTACTGTAGAAGTCTTCTTTCGATGGTAACTCTTTCTCTTCTAATTTCTCGAAAGCGCTCACGTAGTCGTATGGGAAAACTCCTTTTCTGAGTAATAACTTGATCTGCTCTCCTGTGTAGCCTGACTCCTCGAATGCTTGAGAGGTGATATTATGCTCATCCAAGTATGAAGTCAATTTCTCCAATGACGAAGGCATGAATCTGAAGGAGTCTATGAATCTAAAACTCACATCGCTACCTTCAACATGCTTTGTGAAGGAAATATAGCGTTCCTTGTTTTCTGCAATCAGCTGTACACGTCCTTTAAAATTGTCAGCTGTGGCGAGCTCCTTGATGATGAAATGAGAGTCGTACCCAGTCAAGTTATGAAAGACGACTGGAATGAATTTCGCATCTTGGAAATTTATATTACATCCCTCGTGAGCAGCACCTCTGTACTTTCCCGTAAGGTGGCAGTGGTCTCTGACTTTTACAGCAGAAGGAGCAAAAGACTTTGTACAAATATGGCAGATTTTAGCTGCTTTAAAGTCTTCTTGATCTTCTCTGGTGAGATCCATAGGCTTCGGATTGGAATGTAAAGCATTTAACTCGTCTGCTAATGCTTGAAGTTGCTCAACAAACCACTCAGCAGGAGTCTTGATGCCATCCTCTTCTTGTCTATAGCTGTAATATCCAGACCTCTCGTCGTCGAAACTACACTTAATGTAATATCCAATACTATAGGCCTGATGACGTTGGTATGCACGCGTATCGTTATCTACAGGTTTCAGCAGGCACTCAAAATCTGCGTAGATGACAAATGGCACTTTGGTTTTATTATTGAAATTACGAAACAACAATACATCATCATTTTTCGAAGGTAACTGGATTCTGCACTTATTCATCTGCTGACAGTCCACTTCGTGTGCCTTGAATTTCTCTTCATTAATGAAGTAGTGCAGACATCTATCACAAATATGTCGACATCGTGTATTTTTCGTCACTTGAGATTTCACTAGCCTTGATAGATTTTTAATCCACACATAGTGGAACTTGGGAATATAATCATTACCATCTTCTCCTTCTTCTTCTTCTTCATCGATGTAAAAGTCTTGAATGAGAAGCAAATTAACATGTTTTTCCTGCTTGAGAGAAGTGACGTGACATGGATGGATGGAGTACCTCGTCCCAGATTTTTTCAATATATACACGTTGATAGATATATTATTTAACTTCTCGAATTTAGCCACTTGTTTGATTGGAACAGGAAAGTCTATTCCTTCAAAGTTGAGCACACCATCGTAATCTTTATATTTGCTTACACGATCTGGATGTCGATCAACCGGATGTAGCGCAGATATGATCGCCCACTTGAAGCACTGGTCATCGTTGTTTTGAACGTTCACGCATGCCTTTTTATCCTGAATGAACTTTGGTAGTTGAATATATGAGCTGCCTCTCATGGGGTTGAGCTTATTGATATTTATAGTGAGATTTAATATCTCACGCAGACTCCATCCAGATCCTTTCTGTTCAAACTCTTCCATTTCTCGAAGAATGGGCTGTTTAATGTTATCGTCGAACCACTGCTTCACATCCGTTGATTGAAAGATGGGAAAATTTTCTGTATTAAAATACTTGACTTCCGTCATCACCGAGTCATCTTTCTGAACTGAATATTCAGCTGATAGTTCTGCATTTACCTTCAATGCGTTGTATTCAGTTAAGGCACTGACAATTTTCGATTCAAACAAATCTCGAGCGTCATCCATAAATGTAATGATATCTAGATGTTCCAAATTCGTTATAACACCGGATCGAACACGCCTTACAAATGCTGATTGAAAATCGGCCCACTTAACTCGTTCTTTCTCGTTGCTAGCAGGTTGCAACTCTTCTGGATTTTGTTGCAGACGACCGCCAGTTTTCAAAATACTATGCAGCTTACACTGAATCGTGAGTAGGTGTGTCATAGATGTCTGACACTTCTTCTTCTGCGGATTGGTTAATTTCGAAGCCATAAGATTTTTTAGAGATGTAATGGCGTAGGTACACAAATTGATCCAAGATTCTAAATCTTCAGCCATTGCTTTACCTTTTCTTTCATATTCTAACGCATCCATTAACAGCTTGACTGTGTGAACAAAATATTCAGGAGACTGCATGATGACTTCTTGTGACTCTTCCAAATCACTTACTGAAATGAATTGCTCTTGAAATAGCGAGCTCCTTATATACACACTTGATTAAAGTGGGGGAATATCCCTACTCTCGCGCTACCCTCTCCAAGACTTTCCGTTGAATTTACACTAGATGGAGTGGGGAGAGATCCTTTTCTCTCTCTTTGTAGTAAAACTTATCTCAGAGGAGTTGTTTCTCGATCAGCTCGAAGCACAATAATGATTTTCAACTCGCGATGAAGCTCTATTTATACTCGTTACAAAAAGTGGGGGAAGCTCTTTTAATAGCCCCACTCTCGCGCTACCCTCTCCAAGACTTCTCGTTGAATTTACTTTAGCAATAACTCTTATATTAGATGGAGAGATCCTTTCTCAATAGTCTCAGATGATCCTTTGTAGTAAAACTTGTAGACTTATCTCAGAGGAGTTGTTTCTCGATCAGCTCGAAGCACAATAATGATTTTCAGCTAACGACGAAGCTCTATTTATACTCGTTTCAAGAAGTGGGGGAAGCCAAGATGGCGGACCGCTCATGCTAGAAGCTTCGAGAGCGGCGAGGTATGAGTATAAAAGGAAGTCCGTGAGCTCAATCAAATCAGTTCTTAGTTCGTCGAGTCAGAAGCAACAACACGAGAGACTACAACCAAGGAGAATATGGAGTACGTGCTGGATTTACAAGGTTTCAGAAGATCGTCGAATTTATTTATTGTTAAAGAAGCAGCTGTGATTCCTATTGAGAAGAATGCCATACCTATGGCTTTTCATTTTCAACCTCCTTGCAAGTGGTCCAAACTGTTTAAGGAAGAGCAAACGGTAAATCGATGGCTCGAGGCTCATCACCATGGAATTCCTTGGAATGCTGGCACTATAGCATACAAGTATAGAATAAAAAGTTTTACAAGATAGTATGAAAAACGCTACTAAAATATATGTAAAAGGATTGGAGAAAAAGAGATGGATTCAGGAAATTCTAGCAGAAAAGTAAGTTTTAAAAAATCTATATTCAGTGATCATGTATTGACTATATACTTATCTTTTAGAACCATCATCAACATGGAAGAGATAAAATGTCCGTCGTTGGAAAACATTAAGAAAGTTAATACCACCCACTGCACTTTTCACACGTTACGAAAAAAATCTGTATGCGCTGTTAAGAATGCACTATTGCTAAAAGAATGGCTGCTTAATAATTATTTACCAATCCAAGACGATGGTAGGGATGAAGTAGACTGCGGTTGCCATTCAACAGATGACTCGCCATTATATATGCATTGCCAACATGCAGAACTGGATAAAAACCTTTTATTTTCTATGTACACTTAATATGTAAATATGTTTAATAAATAAAAAATTATTTTTAAAAAGAATGAGAAAGTTAATGGAGAGAAAGCAAAATTATGGTTGTTTCTCACAGGTATGAGCGTTGGTGGGGCTCATACCACTTTCTCATTCTTTTTTATTATTATTATATTTCATATACAGATCTATATACATACACATTTTTAAATTCATCATACATACATACACATCAAACATCATCATATTTTAAATATAAATCTCATATACACTCACTCTTACATTCTTTGAAACATTCATTAGATGCACAAATATTAAACATTCATACTTTCAATATTAATCTGTCTTTCTCTCACACGATCGCTCTTATACTCTTAAAAAAAATAAAAACATTACATACGTATCGAAACATTTATTATATACACATATAAACATTCATACTTTAAATATTAATCTATTTCACACATACTGACTCTTATATTTTTTTAAAAACATTTATTACACACACACACATACCATTCATTATATAAACATATTAAACATTCATACTTAAAATAGTAGTTTCTCTCTTTCGCTCACTCTTATATTATTTTTGAACATTCATTATGAACTTGCACATCCTTTATATTACACACACACATTGAATTTTTCAATCACTCATCCATTCATACATTCATAAATTTACTTGTTAAATTTTTTTAATCTACAGATATGCAAATATCCATTTTTACATCATACGTCTATTTAAAATCTTTTTCTATCATACACATGGATTTAACCTTTATGATAAACATTCATTCATATTTTTTATAATCATTTATTTACTTCCAATCTCTTATTTATTTGCAAACGTTCACATATACATACATACATACTAAATTTACACAAGAAAGCGAGGTTAGACCACTTCGAGTGCAAAGTCTTCGATATGACAGAAATGAGCTATATTTTACCGACATAATGCAGAAATTTCTACAAGTTAGTATGGAAGAGTCAGCCAAATTCAAGATATTTAAATTAGCGCAGTTCGATATAGGTGAAAATATGCGTTCCATCTTTTAGAGATAATCGAGTTGTGAAGGGTTAGACATGTCAGTGATAAAGAGTTCATCTTCGTTTTTCCAGACCATCCTTAGTAGTAGAGAGAGATCCGTCTTCCAAGTCATCGAGTGAAGGAATGATTTCTTCAAGCTAAGTCCCTCGTATAAGTACAAGTACCCCCACTCTTCTACCATTGATTCCTACTCATTTCTTCTATTACTAATGTTCGAAATATCGTCTTCATTTTTCCACACCATCCTTAGTAGTAGAGAGAGATCTGTCTTCCAAGCCATCGAGCGAAGAAATGATTTCTTAAAGCTAAACCCCCTCGTATAAGTACAAGTACCCCCACTCTTCTACCATTGATTCCTACTCATTTCTTCTATTACTAATGTTCGAAATATCGTCTTCGTTTTTCCACACCATCCTTAGTAGTAGAGAGAGATCCGTCTTCCAAGCCATCGAACGAAGAAATGATTTCTTTAAGCAAAGCTGCTTGTATATGTACAAGTATCCCCACTCTTCTACCATTGATTCCCAGCCATTTCTTCTATTACTAATGTTCGAGAAGTATCCCCCATCATGGGTCGATAGTGTAGATCACGGGTAGTATTATACGTGACTTATAATTTTTACTCAATGCAAATAAATTTTTTAAATCGCTTTTCATTTCAAATTAAATAAATTTTTAATTTGAAATAATATTTAGAAATTTTTAAAGTGAAAAAAAAGTTGACTTGGGTTGGGATCGAACCCACGACCCTCTGGTCGAGAGGCAAGCACATATACCACTTGACCACGGAGTCGTCGTATTCGATAATTTTGGAAACTTGTATATCCGGAGTTTATCGAATACAATCCTATTTTTATTTAAATATTGATTAAATTTTTAGAATAATTATTAATTATAATTAATAATTATTTATTATAAAAAAAAAAATTTCACTAAAAATTTTATTTCAAAAGAATTTTAATAATAAATTAATATAAATAAATTACGGATCTAACATTACACAATCATCGAATATTAAATATAATTATAATCTTAAAAATAGTAGATAGGCCCGTATCGCATACCGCTGTGGGCTTTTTCATAAAAATTATAATTATAGTATAAAAATTATAATATAAAAAATTATAATATGAATTATAATATAAAAATTATAATATGAATTATAATATAAAAATTATAATATGAATTATAATATAAAAATTATAATATGAATTATAATATAAAAATTATAATATAAAAGTTATAATATTCAAAATATTAGATATGCCGCTATGGCATAGCGCTCATACCCGCGTGATAGCGCTCGCTGATTTCCGCGTGAGCCAGAAATACCTCATAGCATTACTGGCCCAGAAGGGACATAGCATTACTAGCCCAGAAGGAACATTTCTACCCTAGTGGGCCAGAACAGACATAGCATTTCTAGCCCAGTGGGCCAGAAGAGACATAGCTTATCTACTATCAAAGAAAGCAAGTGGTTATAAAAAATAATTAGATAGTTTTTCATACACATTATTTATAGCATGTAATAATGTATTTTAACTTGCTGCTTCAATTTATATTTTTTTCTTTGAGAGCTAAATCGGATTTTTAAAAGAGACGACTTTTGCAATCCTTCTTTAATAAACAAATATAAATTGAACCGTTTATTTTGTACTTATATTTATCATTAAGCTTTAATAATATATAAGCAACTAGGTAGTAAAATTATTTATTTCTTCCGTGGATGCAATTTGCCATCCGAGTAGTTGCATATATTGCTTTACTTCTACCTCAACAGTGGCCACTTAATTAACTAAAAAAGCGGGCTAAATTAAAAAAAAAATTAAAACTGAAATTTTAGTATTAAAATTTTTAAAATTTTTTAATATATCAATTTTTATTAAAATTTGATTCGTTTTTAATAATTCTTATTAACTTATTTAATAATTAGTTTAATATGATGATTTATTCATAAAATATTAATATTTGATGAAAATTTTAGTAGCTTATTTAATTTTATTAACTCCTAATTTAATGATAATAATACAGTATTTTATGCCCGCTAACTGTGAATGTAAATAATACTTTACTTTGGGCCTACTTTATAAGTTAATAAAATAGCCTGCCGAGGTATGAATAAAAATAAGATTACTACCATTTAATTTCTTCAAAAATTTTATAAATTTTTATTAATAATTTGTACGGTGAATGAAAAGTAAAAAAAAAAATCTAGTTAAATAATCAATTATCGCGTGTATTAATCATTTTAAGATAATCTTGATAAATTATATATTCATGATGATTATTGAATTAATAAATAGTTTTATAAAAGAGAAAAAATTCAAAATCCATGCAAGTTTTTTCTTTCTTCAAATTTGATAATTTGATAGTTGTAATGATTATGTAATTATTTTAGATCATATTAAAATGGTTGGCTATCCAATGACTGACAAGATGTGAAGTTTTTTAATTGAAATAATTAGTAAAATTTTGACTGATAGACATAAATAAAATTGATTTAAATAAAAAATTTATTTTGATTATATTTAATAAATACGATAATTAGTGATATTTTATTTATTTCAAAATAATTTAATTTCGCAAATTTCACACGTTTTTGATGAAGGTTGGTAATGTTCTATTAATCGATTCGCTGCTTGCCATCCAGCACCAATGGCTCCGTCAACAGTCGAGAATCTATGTTTCGACGTTGCTTCACCAGCAAATAAGATCACCTTGAAAAAACACAATTATTAAATTAAAAAGAATTGAAATATTATTTTCTATACAAATACAATATATATATGTATGTAAAAAAACTATTTACCAGATTTTCCAGAACTATAGGTTTCTCTATCGTTTCTGCAAAAACATGTTTCTTTTGGGAGTCAACACTTCGATAACTATAAGTCCCTCTAAAATGTGGATTACTATACCATTGAGTTCTCAACATTGCAACTGGTTTTGTGACATTATATTTTTTATCTAAAAATCTATGAAGATTTTCTACTGTGTGTTCCAAAACTTTATCTTCGGTAAGCTTTTCCATTTCTTTGGAATATTTTTCAGCATTCCATATTTCCAATAAATTAGGCTTGTATTCTACAGTCATTATTCTGTACATTCCAAGTAACCACTTTTTCTCGGGCTGAAAACAATCATAATATTAGTTTAGATGTAACGAACGTGAAATATTCATTTTTAAACATAATATATGTTTGTTTTTTTTATTCAAAATTAATGATTCAAAAATGCCTTAGAATATTTTTGATTTTTGTTAATTAATACATTTTCCTGTTTTGATAGTTTGAATCCGTTTGATTCAAGAACGTAATCTTCTCATTTTCTTTCAAAACAGAATTTATTTTTAATTTTAAACTAGAATCGGTTATTTGATTTAAACATGTTTCTCCTTGGTTATAATAGAAAAATGGAACAGTGCGAAAATTTAAAATTGCATACGCGAAACGTGAATAATGATTGTTTTCCAAATAGAGAGAAATCTATCCTTTAGTTAAATTTAAAATCAATAACCCAAACACAAGCACTCTTCTGGGAAAACAAAAAAACTTAAACGAAAAGTCAAATAAGATGCGCAAAGAGATTATTGAAAAATTGTTGTAATTTCGTGAGGAACACAAATCCCACCCTTAAAAGAGGGGTACTTGTGTTTTTGGGTTATTTATTTCAAATTCAATTAAAGAAATACGCACGCTATTTTGATTTTTCGCGTATGCTTCGTTGACCTTCTAGATATACTCTAATATCTTATAAGATATATAAAACTTACATCGGCTTCGATTTTTTTTCTTTCATCGTCATCCCACAATAAACCAAATTCCAAAATTCTTTCATTATCTTTTTTATCCCAAAATGGTTCATCGAAAAGTAAGTAAATCTTAGCAACACTACCAAATCCAATACTCTAAAAAATTTACAATAAATAACAAAAGTTTATCAGATTTTGTAATAAATCATATAAAAATTTGAGCAAAACCTCAATGGCAGCAACTTTTTCAGTTGGTAATGAAGGAATAAATAAAGTATTATGTTTTTCTTTTAGAACACCCAATGAGACTGTAACTATAACATGATCCGCTTTATATATTTGTCCATTTGCTGTGTTTATTAGAATTGGCAATCCTTGATCAGTATTAGAATAATCAATTGAAGTCACTTCAGTATTAAATATTGTATTTTTCAAAACTGGAAGCTCTTTGCTGGGATCAGGATAACGTTTCTAGTCAAACAATAAAATGTTGCCTTTTAAAATAAAGAATCACAACTTAGTCAAGACGTTTTATTTAATGTTAATATAGTGTCCATTTTACAATGTTTAATTAAAGTAAATCATTACAAACTGCTACTTCTACATTTTCAATTATAAATTAAATGACACAAAACAATAATCATGAAAAACAAACCTTCGAAGTTACTGGAAATTCTAAATTAATCTTTCAACGGTAATTTTAAAATTTTTATGATGATTAAAAAATAATCAATCCATAATCTTCTCGTGATTTTTTATTTTAAACGAATAAAATTATATTTACCATGAGTATATCTAATACTGTCGAATATCCTCTATGTTTCCAATTGACTATTTGATCACCAGGATATTCTTTGTATTCTTTTAAGCCAATCGTTGACACATCAAACCACGAATCAGCTGCATCTTCAGATTGCCTCATTAATTCCATATTTTGCAAGTATTTTTTCTTATCACTCATTATTTCTGGATTATCTTTAAAATATTCATCAAACCTAAATAAAAAAAATTCTAAATAAGAAAACGTTTAATATGTTAAGGTGGTTCTTCCATGAGACATAAATAAACAAAATATTATCAAAATTTAGGAGGTCGTAAATAAAACCTATATTTTTATATCTATTAAATTTCAGACTCAATTATCGATGAAATAATAGAAAATAATGATTTTGAAATCGAGTGTTTTATGATATGATTTTGTATTCTAACCCTTAATTTCATGCTTAAACTTAATATTTTTATCATTTCAAATGAACATATATTAATAAAAAACTATTTATCGGATTCTGTAGAATTCATAGATTTAGAATATATAAAAAAAAGTAGTAGGTTAATAAATCATTTAAAAAGATATTGAATATTAAAAAAAAAAAAATTGAAAAAATAATTTAAATTATGATTTTGTAATACTTGACAACGTTGTGGAATAAAACTGTAAACACGCATCTCGTTTCTTTCGAAAATGTGACATTTTACTTAGGTTATAATGAGTCTAACTATATGTAACAAATAATAATATAACAAACCGAAATCCACAGCGTTGCCGGAATTCTAATATGTTCAGGAACGTATAAATAATCAAATTTTATAAAATTATATATTATTTTAGTATTACTTAAAAATATTGAATAAATTTACTTAATATTTATTAATAAAATGTTTAGAATGAATTTTTTATTCATAATACTAAGAATTTATGCATTGATTGGGGCCCCCCGGCTAAGCGCCCGCAACATACGGAGCTGCATGGAAGAACTACCACGCAAAGACTTAGTTCGGGCGAAAAATCTAAATTTTCTAATTAAAAATATCTCTGTCGTTAATTAAAATGTAAACCCACAAAAAACAAATTTATAGCGAAAACCACCTAAATCCGGTTTTTAGCTTCAATTTTGTAATAAATGCTATAATAATTAATTTACTTTTCTATGGTGAAAATATAGTCATTTCCTCTAGTCTGTATATAAAAATAATTTAAATAGTTTAGCCATAAAAATATACAAATTTATCGTAAGCGAAAAAGCTACTTGATTTATACCGCAAGTCACCGATTTGGTTCCGACCGCCTCTTAATGTAATGATAAAAAACAAAAAGATCACTGTGATGATTCTAAATACTTTTATATTAATAAAATATTAACTGTGAACTTACTTATTTTCTACATATTTACCAATTGATTCCTCTTTGGTATTATTATTAAATTTAAATTCGTAAACGTATTTCCCAAGAAAACTAGTAAGTTTTCTATATAAATCATTAGCCAATGGTGTCCCACGAGAGTCAAAATATTTTTCTTTCAGTCCTAAATTTGATGTATTTAATAAACCTAATGGCTCTGCTAATTTATAAGCAACATTTCCAGTTTGACCGTGCACCCATTGAGCACCAAGATCCACAGAATAATTACCTACACAATATAATTTTGTAAACATTTTGGTCGATGATATTATTCATAAAATTTCATATTATCCTATTTTAAAATAAATAATTGGAATAGCTTTCATTTATATTTTTCAATTAACCCTTTCTGACCCGGTGTCCTTTGTAATAAATATTGATGTATTTTTTTTTTTTTTAAATTGTGCAAAAATTGAATTCAAATTTTTTAAAATAAACTCGTGGATTAGCTTGAAGTAGGTTATTCCCGATCTCAAACTAGAAGCCTAAGTCAGTATTCCTGGATACTGAGAAAATTTCAAAGAAAAGAAGAAATAGTACATTTCGTAAGGGGTATCATAAGGCTTTATTTACGAAACGAGAAGTTTACGGCCCGAACCGAAGGCGAGGGTCGTAACGAGTTTAGTAAAAAAGCCTTTCCATATTAGTTGCGAACCGTATTTTTTGCCATGAGAGCTAAGAAAGAACAACGAAGTTGCGATTTTGAGGTTAGAATGACAAAAAAAATTTTTTTTATCGAGAAAATTTTTTAATAAATGAATACTTATCATCCTAAAAAGGTTATCAAAATATTTTATGATGAATTAAAAATACAGGTCTGAAAGGGTTAAACAAATATGCAATTTAAACAAAATTTTTATCAGAATCATAGTACAATTTTACTGACGTTATTTTGAATGGAACTATTATTCATCAATATATTTCAACAATAATGAAAAACTTTTACTCATACCTATCAATTGGATGTTTTTTCTAATTGAAAATTTAAATTAATATAAACAGTATTGGATGGGAATCACCCTTTATATGAGTGATGTTTAGAATCTGTGATCCCTTAAAGGGGAGATACAAGTAAAACTGCGTTTTTCAACAAAAAAATCACGTTTTTTATTTTTAATTTTTACCCATAGCTCCTACAACGTAATTTATCCGTAATATTGTTCAAAATCACCTAAAGAATCTATAAAAAAAATTTCAGTTCGAAATATTAAAAACTGTGGGACTAGTTTCATTTTAACTGTTGCCTCATTTGCTACTAAACCGAGCAGCAGTTAATCCTCCGTGGGTAAAATGAAATTTTGATATACAGTGGGTACTATGGGTCCTAGAAGTTCTTTTAATATTTTAACTAAAAAAAATTGTTAAAAAAATCTAAAAAAATTCTAAAATGTTTTTGTTATATCCTTTTTTATGATTTAATAATTTATTTAAATATTTATGGTTGTAAAAATTTTTTATAGCAATTTTAAATTTTGAAAATATTTGATTGGAAAATTTGGTTTGTGCCCTAAAAGACCCATATTACCCATGGAGGGTTGAAATGGAACTAGTCTCAGAGTTTTTAATATTTCGAGCTGAAATTTTTTTATAGATTATTTAGATGATTTTGAACAACATTATACATGGATTAGTTGTAAGTGCTATAGGTCAAAAATTAAAAATAAAAAACGTTATTTTTTGTTGAAAAACAGTTTTATTTGTGTCTTCCCTTAAAAAAATGCATAAAGTGTTATTCATGAATAGAGCCAATATATTGGCTTGGAGGCCCTGGTAGAAAATTGAGCATATTTTGGGCAGAGTTTCTGGTCAATGATAAGTTGAAATAACACACATCTAAAAATTTTGTACAAAGAATTTCGAGAATTTCTAGATAGTTGTCATTTTAACTTTTGTTGACCAGAAATTCTGCTCAAAATATGCACAATTTTCTACCAGGGGGCTCTTTGAATTTAAGGGTCCACTATATAATTATACTATGTAAAGATAGTTATGGATTTGAAGTTCACATTTTTTAAAAATAAAAGTAACTTTGCAGTGACATTAAACGCAATGTAAAGCTATGGGAAAATCCTTGATATTTTTTATCATCGATAAACTAATAAATATTTTATCATTTATGTTCAATATTTATTATTATGAATTCTAAATTATTTACCAAATAATACAGTGTTAACTCGACCACCAATACGACCTTCTGCTTCCAATATCGTTACATCAGTGAAACCATTTTCAAATAATTTTGAAGCTGCAGCAATTCCAGATGGTCCAGCGCCAATAATAATAATTTTTGGATTTTTAGGTATTTCTTTACAACTAACAAAAGTATTAAAAATAAGAACAGAAGTCAATAACTTGAAAATCATCATTTCCATTTTTCGTCTAACAGTATTAATACTATCCTCAAGGAATCTTGTGATTAATAATTTCACTCCAAATATAATTTTGTTAGATAATGTCTTAAAAGAAAATTTTTCTCTAAAGTAGAAAAAAAATCAACTAACAATATTTTTAGTGATTAAAAAGTAAGTTTAATGATCTACATGAGCGACGTTACTGTTGATTTTGTTTACATTACTACAGTTTCGACAACATTTTATATTATTCCTCAAAATAATAAATATGTATATCATAATCCGAAAAATTGATAAAAAATGGAATGATATATTATAATCGAAAAATTTGATAAAAAATGAGTCATATATATGATGGCAGATACAATGGCTGTAATAACTTTTATGATATTCTAGGAAAGAAAGATATAATTAATAAAAATAATAATATTAAATTTCGCAATATTGAAAAAAATTTAATTCTTATGGATTAAGTTCTTTACCAGAAATTTAATCCTGAAAAAACAATAGAAACTCTAACATTTTTGAAATTTTTTTTTAATCTTATTTAACACCGTTGTATTTATGCTATCATTTCGATGCTATTTGAGCTATGCATAAATCGATTAGCTCCATCATTCACATAAAAATTGTAACATTTCGCATATGCAAAATGGTTTTCTAGCACTGTGTGCGAGAAATCCGCTTATAGCGCTCGTTTTTGCGTATCTTATGTAGGATTTTCTTACAGAAGCGCCTAACCGCTACGCATCAAAGCGTATACGCCTTGATGCGTTGCCTATCGGAATATCATCTGCTATTTTCTTTGTTTTTTAGCAAATTTTCGGCTTTATTCATTCATAATATAAAAAATTAGTACGCTTTTACAACATACAAAAATATGATTTAAATATAAACTCTAACAGAAATTTTTGTAAATAACTGTTACTATAAATAAGTGTAAATAACTTCGAGAGGTGGTGGTTATTTAATGGGAAAAATGTCTCATTTTTTGCTCCTTTTTTAAGTCAATAAAATGATCATTATTATTCAGTAATAAATAAATGTATTTAATTTTTATAAAAATTTACATCAAATTACCATTGTAGAAAATTAACGATATTTTATCGGCAACGTGTTAATCAAATAGGAGCAAAATTAGCTGATATTTACTTTTTGACAATGTATTAATTATTAAAACATGATTATTGTCTTAAGAATAGACAGCTTGATATTAATATGTTAGCTATAACATGTTATTATTTATTGTTGTTGAATTATTGTCAAAATATTGTTTTTAACTAGAATATATCGGTTAATTCTGGTTGGAAACCGGAGAAGATTTCTACCAGGCTAATGAAGCGTTCAATAATTTAAATAATCGTGCTATCTAGTTATTTTAAATTTTGATAAAATTAAAAAAATGAATTTATAATTAGTCTATTTACCTTTTGCAGTTAATCTCTAGATAATTTACTCAATTCATTGAACAATTCATGTGTCATTATCATAAGTAGGATATTTTAGTCAAATGTTGCATGTCAAGAAAGATACTGTAATATATTATTCACTAATCGTTGGAACAGTGCAGATTTTTCAAAAACCATATTTTTATAATAACAATATTAATCAAAATGATGCAAATAATTATTTATTAAGTCTTATATAGTTAGAAAAATAGATTGATATCAAAGAAAACAATGACTTATAAAAAATAATTAAATATTTCATACATATTCTTGATCACGAAGTATTTCTCATCCTTTGTAAGGGTAGTTATTAGATTTCAAAGTGTTCAAAAAGGTATATTAATAGCGAATTTTGCAATCATTGTAAGCAATCAATCATTTCTATGCGATCTTAAATTACATTCGTGACAATCTATTAATAAATAATTTTGCAAAAGAAAAAAAAATCTCAAGATTAATGCAATTTTTTTCTTTTTTAAAATAAAATAATTTAATAATTATTATAAATATGTAATTTTTTTTAATTACATTAAAATGATTGGCTTATATGCAATGTCTGACAAGATGTTAATTTTTTTTAATTGAAATAATACATAAATTATTTAGATAAATAAAAACAAGATTGGTTTTAATAAAAAATTTATTTTAATTATATGTATTCAATAAATATAATAATTAATGCTGTTTTATTTATTTCACAATAATTTATTTTTACAAATTTCACGCGTTCTTCGACGAAGGTTTGTAATGTTCTATTAATCGATTCGCTGCTTTCCATCCAGAGCCAATAGCTCCGTCAACAGTCGAGTATCTATTTTTCGACGTTGCTTCTCCAGCAAATAGAATCATCTTAAAAACATTATTAAGAAAATTATTGAATAAAAAAGAATTCAAATATTATTTTCTATACAAATAAATATATATATATATATATATATATATATGTAAAAAAAAGTATTTACCGGATTCTCTGGAGTTATAGGTTTCTCCAACATTTCTGCATAGACGTTTTTCTTTTGAGTTTCAACACTTCTATAACTGTAAGTCCCTCTGAAATGTGGATTGCTGTACCATTGCGTTCTTAACATTGCAACTGGTTCGGTAACATTATAATGTTTATCTAAAAATCTATGAAGATTTTCTGCTGCGTGTTTGAAAACTTTATCTTCGGTGAGCTTTTCCATTTCTCTGGCATATTTTCCAGCATTCCATAATTCTAATAAATTAGGTTTATATTCTACTGTTAGTGCTACAACCATTCCAAGTAACCATTTTTTCTCGGGCTGAAAACAAATAGATTCTAAGTTTAAATTTTGTTGTATTAGTATATTTTTCTTCTTTGATCATTTAAATCCTTATAATTCAAGGATACGATCACCAGATAGTACAATAAAAATCATGTTCAATTTTAAACTAAAATCTGAATTTAATTTTAACATATTTTTGCTTTGTATTAACAGAAATCTATTTGAAGTATAAAATAATGTGATAGAAATAATGCAAATCCATTTCATTTTTGAAAAAAATATTCTTTTTAATCCTAGTAGATTTTTTTTAGAAAATAAAGGATTTTCAATCAGGAGAAAAATTTTAAAAATTTCATAAAAAAATTTTAGTGTAATTTCAGGACTAAATCAAAAGAAAGGCTGCATTCTTGATTCAAAATTATATTCTTGTTAGTTTAATCATGCCATAATTTGTCAAGCCTTAATAACGTAAGTGAAATAAATACGTAGTACCTCGTTAAATTCATAAAGAAGGTGTCGCTTGTACATTAAAATATACATTGAGGATCAATTTTTTTTATTTTTCGATTATAATATTATTTTAAATTAATTTATTTGTGTAAGATAATTATATATAAAACTTACATCAGCTTCGATTTTTTTTCTTTCATCATCATTCCACAACAAACTAAATTGCAAAATTCTTTCATTATCGTTTTTGCCCCAAAAAGGTTCATCAAACAATAAGAAAATCTTAGCAACACTACCGAATGCAATGCCCTAAAAAATTTGATAATGTATTAAATTTTACTAAATAATAGAACGTTATCTAATTTAATAATCAATCAGATAAAAATTTTAAAAAGAACCTCAATAGCAGCAACTTTTTCAGCTGGTAATGGCGGGATAAATAAAGTTTTATGTTTTTCTTTTAGAACGCCTAATGAGACTGTAACTATGACATGATCTGCTTTATATATTTGACCATTTGCTGTGCTTATTAGAATTGGCAATCCTTGATCAGTATTAGAATAATCAATTGAAGTCACTTCGGTATTTAATATTGTATTCTTCAAAATTGGAAGCTCTTTGCTGGGATCAGGATAATGTTTCTAAGAAACAATAAAATATTACTTTTTAAAATAATATACCTGTTATTTAGAATTATAAACTTGATTCCATTTTTTTTTATTATCAGTTGATCCAAGCTCTTAACATTTTCATTGTAAGTCTAAGCAATTTTATATATAGGGTCAATCAGCCGGTAAATGGACGCTTAATCGATGTAAATGGACACTTTTTGAAGTTTTGTCAAATCAATAGTATTAATGATTAAAAATTTTTTATTGCACTATAATTTTGCAATGTAATTACTCTACCTGCAGAAGTTTAGTTACATATAAGAAAACTGAATGTTCAAGACTTATCTTCAATTTTGTCCAGTTATTGGAGGTGTCCATTTACCGGCTGATTGACCCTAGCTGTTAAACTTTTGCAAAACTATTTTATGTTACAACTTAAGCCTCATATTAGGTTATTCTTAGCTGTAAGTTAGTTTTAACCTTAGCAATAAGATTATTCTATTCTGGACCAATAAATGAAAAATTTATTTTTCTCTGCTGGGTTACTACAGAGGAAATGTAAACAAATATAGTGTAATGTAATGTTATTCTTAAACATTATATGGTTAAATTTTTAAGTTCATTTAATAGTTTTAGAAAATATTGAGTTTCCGAAATTGATGAATGAATTTGATTAAAAATTTAACTGAATAATATATATTGGTAATATTACAAATTAATGCATTTTGTATTCTAAAATAATTGCTTTGATTTTAATTACTTATGTGATTACTTATCAGCCAATGAATTAAGATCCTTCTATGTAATTACATTGCTTTATTTTATTATGATGACTTTACGTGGTAATAATTTTATGAGGTCTTGTTAAAATAAATTATAATAAATTGTCCTTATTACTAAAATTTTAATTAATAAAGTTTGCAAACTACCAAAAATTATTAATTATTAAAAAACGATTACGTTACGAAAATTCTTATGATGATTAAATAATAATCAATTTATAATTTTCTCGAGAGTTTTTTATTTTAAATAAATGAAATTATATTCACCATGAGTATATCTAATATTGTCGAATATCCTCTATGTTTCCAATTGACCACTTGATCCCCAGGATATTCTTTGTATTCTCCTGAGCCAATCGTTGAAACGTCAAACCATGAATCAGCTGATTCTGATGATACCCTCATTAATTCAAGACTATGCAAGTATTTTTTCTTATCACTCATTACTTCTGGATTATCTTTGAACTGCTCATCAAACCTAAGTAAAAAAAATTATAAAAAATGTAAAATACGAAAAAAATGATAAAAGTCAACAATTGATATGGTAAATTATCTTTTAAAATTTTCATGATTTATCTATAGTAATAAAAAAATTTAACTATTATAGTATATCAATTTATGTGTTTTAAATGAACACTGTTAAAAAAAACATGAAAATTTAATGCAAAACTGGAAGCTTGCTTCAAGCGTGTACATGAAAATTAATAATTTCACCGTAATTTTAATGCAAAATTGCATGAAAATTAATAATTTTACCGTAATTTTAATGTAAATGTGCATGAAATTTAAAGTAAAAATATAAATTTTATAAATGTACTGGAAGCAAAATTCAATTTTTTTTAACAGTTAAGATATACTTTTCAGTTAAATTGCTTTTATGATACAGAACAAAAGTACACAGCTATTTACTATTTTAGGATATTTGACTATTTGCTTAGTAAGTTAATGTAATGGTTAATTAAAAACAAAAAGATTACTGTGATAATTTTAAATACTCTTATACTTATAATGTTTATGAAATTTTTTTACCGTGAACTTACATTTTTTCTACATATTCTCCAACTGATTCTTCTTTGGTATTATTATCAAAATCCACTTCATAAACGTATTTAAAAAAAAAGTTAATGATTTTGTTTGATAAATCATTACTCAATTGTGTTCCACGAGAGTCAAAATATTCTTGTTTTATTCCAAAATCAGGTTTATCTGATGCATTTAATAAGCCCAATGGCTCTGCTAATTCATAAGCAACATTTCCAGTTTGGCCATGCACCCATTGACCACCAAGATCCACAGAATAATTACCTACACAATATGATTTTTTCAAACATTTTTGTCGGAGGTATTATTTATGGAAATTCATAAAAATTTTATTTTATGCTATTAGAATAATTTTTTTTTTATTTTTATTTTCTAGTAAAACAAAAATGTACTTGAAAAAAGTTTTTGTCATAATTATAGGGTAATTTTTTCGATTTTATTATAAATAAACTATTATTCATCTGTAGATTACATCAATGATGTAAATCTTTTATTATTCATGCACAACGATGAAATTTTTTTTTTTATTGAAAATTCATATATATTTTCGTTTAGTAAAATCTTGTTCTATTAAAGAATCTGAGAACAGAAATCACTTTAATCTTTATAAGAAGATCTCTTCATTTAGGATTTGTGACCTCTTTAAGAAATAAAGCGCATAAAAATAGTATCTCATAATGTAAGTCGATCATATATGACGTCTCGATCATGAGTAGTGCTAATATATTAACTTTTTGGTTCAAAGATATCAATTCAAAAGTTTGCATTTCTTGAATTAAACGTAAATGCACTTAGATTAAGAAATTTACCAAAATATTATAAATAAAAAGCTATAAACGAACTTTCAGTGAACAGTATTTTGTAGTTACGTTTATTGAATTAAACATCTTATTTTTATTCAAAATATAAAAAAAAGTAACAATTTTAACTGATCTTTTTTTAATAAAATCGTCATTAACATAACTGTAGTATGGATAAATCATTCTTATTATTCAATTATTCAAATAATAAAATTCAAATAAGATACATAAGAAATAAAGTAAGAATCTCGTAGTATTTAGTAGCTCTGACATTCCGGAAGGATTATAATTGTAACTTAACTTTGAACTATAATCATTCTAATATAGTAAATTATATCAATTTTAACAAACTTATAGTTAAGTTTTTGAAATCCAGAACTTTTTTATATCTGATTTTTTTTGTTTTAAAACTCTCTATTGATAGATTAAATTTTTTTTATTTCAAGAGACGTTAGAAATTTGAACTCAAAAATTATAATAACTTTATATCGGAAAATCGACTATAAATTAAATTTATAAAATAAACCTCATTCAATGGTTCTAAATTTGAGTAAACTTAACTCTATTACTAACATAAATATTAATTTATACATTCAAGCAGTTTTATTATTCGCTTTAAATTCATTATGTTTTATAATATTATAAATGAAGATATTTATACTTTTAAAGTTTATGCTAAATTTTGTTTTTTCTTACAAGTGATAAACTTCAATGATAATTATTTATAAGTATAATGTCATCATCATTCGATATTATTTTCAACTAGTTTATCTGTTTTCTTTAAAGTCATTATATTTTTCTATTTTGTTATTTTTGCGTGTTTGACAATAAATTTTATAACAGTTTACAAGAGTTCATGGTGATTCTGAATTTTTAATTGATCAAATTTTCTACATTTGTTGTGTAAATGAAAAATTTTCTGCTTTTATTTTTATATACTTTCTTTTATTATTTTTAAAAAGTAATGCTCAAACTTTGCGCAATGTCAACATGAAATCACTGTAACTAAAACCTTAAATATATTAAAAATAATATTCTACTGCGTATTTTTTTATTTTTTAATCAAATTATCTGTCTGGAAAATCTCAAAAATTCAAATATTATATGAGGAATGACTTTATATTCTATATTGAATAATTATGACACTGTATATCATTATAAATTTCTATATTTATTGATAAATATATTTAATACGAAAAGGAAAAAATCGAACTGAAAAAATGCTGGCACATTGAATGTCTATGTGACAGCAGACATTCCATTTCTGGCACAATACCCGTGCCGAGAGTTAAAATAAAATGGTTTAGGCTAGCTTTACAAACACTCTAACAATTATTTACTTATTTAAACATAGGTAAAATGTACTTATAACTGTAAAAATAGAAATAATTTCCAAATGAAAAATTAAATTTTTTATGAACTTTTCTATTAAAACTATAATAGAAGAGATGAGTCAGAAAAGGGACAGCATTCACATTAATTATAGGTATTGCCAAAGTGCTGTGGAGGGATATTAGCGGTGCTGATTCGAGAAGAAAACCGTGCTAAATTGCCATACACAACATGACCAACGTTTTGCGAATCAGATTGACATGTTGGAATATTTGATGTGTCAGAGTTTTTTCAGTGCGATTAGTAAACTAAAATCCCAATCGTATAAGAAACATAGTGTTCGATTATATTTTCGATATATTTGTTCTAATCTATAGTAGTTATTTTAAAGTTAAACACGTGAAGCAATTTAGTTAGATGTGTTGGTCAATTTTAACATAAAATCTTTTTGACTGAGAAATAGACCATGGTTAAAAACAATGTTAAACTATAGAAAAATTCTTGATTTTTTAAACCATCAATTGACTAATAAATTTTGTATTATTATTATTATTATCATGAAATTCTAAACTATTTACCAAATGAAACAGTGTGAACTCGACCACCAATACGATCTTCTGCTTCCAATATAGTTACATTAGTAAAACCATTTTCAAATAATTTTGAAGCTGCAGCAATTCCAGATGGTCCAGCGCCAATAATAACAATATTTGGATTTTTAGGTATTTCTTTACCATTTACAGAAGTATTAAAAATAAGAACTGAAGCCAAAAACATAAAAAAAATCATTCCCGTTCTTTTTTCCATAGTGTTGAAGAATTTTATGCAATTAATAGTTTCACTTCAAATTTAATTTTCTAAGTCAACGTCTTAGAGGAAATTTTTTTTCTAAAATAGAAAGAGTAAATACTATTAGTGATTAAAGTAAATTTAAAAATTTATGTAAGACACATTGCTATCAATTTCTATTCATATTATTAGTATTTATTGAGAATATTATGTGTATTAATTTTCAAAGTACAAAATAAATTTTTATATTAAAATAAAAAGATTGACAATAAAATAGTCACATGGCGTCAGACACAATGGCTATAATAACTTTTTTGATACTCTAAAAAGAAAAGATATAATTCATACAATTAATAATTTTAAATTTCACAATAATAGAAAATGTTGATTCTTATGGATCAAGTTCTTTATTACAAAATTTATGCTAAAGAACAGTAGGGACTTTAGCATATTTGAAATTCTTGTTAATGAAAATTCTTGTTTGACAAATTGTTGAAATGATATTTTAATGCAACTGTTAAAAATTGACAACTACAATGACATTCTGATCTTCTTTTAATCTAATAAAATCCGAATGAAACTTATTCAACGATAAGAATATTGACATATATAAAATAATCTATTTTTTAAATACCGATTCGTCAATGACCTTTTAATGAATAATAATATAATTTACTTTCATAGTTAGAAATTTCACTAAAGAAATAGAAAACATGAATATCGCTAATACATGATTTTTCTTGAATAAATCACTAATACACGAACTCAAGAATTGTCAGTTAACATCTGGAGAGATACACTATTTGAAAAATTTTCTAGTTACTATCGTTATAGTTCATTTTAATAGAAAAAGATATGCGGGACCCCACTTTTTTTTTACTTGGTACACATCGCACTAACACATAAATCAAGTGTGCTCTAAGTTTATTGAGTTATATATATACCGGAATAACATCGTTTATATACTTGTCGTTTTATATATATATAAAATAATCATTGAACATACCGTTTAAATCTAATACATAATAGAGTACAGATTAGCCAACACGTGAGCCGAAGGACGACAGCCTTTTGTAATCTTACTTTCAAAATCAGCACTTGAAAATAACATTAATGTTATTTTTGTTATGAAAAGCACGTGCTTTTTATATTTTATTGCAGAATCTTCAAAACGTTAGTAATTTTCTTCAGAATTAGAAAACTTTATAATTGTTTGTATTTATTGCTTTGTAACTTATAATTTAAATTAATTTATTAATAGTTTTCTTTACTTCTCATAAGTTTATAGTTAAATTGTTAAGTTTATTTGATTTTTTTAAAGTTTTTGAAAATTTTTCTCATTTTTTTAAAATTATTTTATTTTTTTCAAAACATTTTAGTACAAAATTTGCACTACACGCGCGGACGTGCAGGTTAAAAATTTTTTTTTAAACGTCACATTAAAGTTAAGATAAAAAAAAACAAATGAAAAAATTAAATTTTTACAGTATATTTTTCAGCTGAAAAAATTTATTACACATGAATTTAATTTAAAAAATTCATTTTTACAAGTCATTTTTTCGCTTCAAATAAATTTGGAAGTACTTGTGTAAAGTTGGTATAGTAAAACTAAACAGTATTTTTTGAGCACAATAAGACTAATCATAGAATAATTTTTGGAGAAAAAAGAGACATGACTTTTTATTTTAGCCTTGAAATTAGAACGGGTCTAGCTCGCGAAATGATACATAATGTAAATATATAAATTTAATATATTGACTATAGAGAATAAACATTTCATTAAAATTTAAAACATAATTATTAAATGTATAGCTTGAAAGCTATCAAAAAATAACAAAATAAAAATAAATATATAAGAGTGAAAATTCAAACATTTATATTTGACAAAGATAGTGACAAGTTAATTATATAAAAAAGTAAGGCTAAATAAAACAAATCAAAATAAATAAAGATGACAATTTGATTGGTAGCCTCATCATGTCTAAACATACGATTATTATTAAGCTTATTAAATAGCAATCTTTTAAACGAATAATTTAGATCAGATCGAAAAATGGCAGTATTATAAAAGTAAGAGAGAGATAGAGACAAAGATTGAACCACTGACCTCTTACGAAATCATCTCAAACGATTTTATTGCGTCCTGTATAAGACACAACAAAAAAGAATTTTTGTTTAAAAATCCCTAAAAGTCATACGCAACAACGCATAAATTAAAAAAAATTGAATATTAATAAAGAAAGGTACATTAACAGATATGGTTTCTTGAAACAAGTGGAATCCACTAGCTGGTAGTAGAAAGTATTTTTGTGATTTTCGGTAGTTCCACTTGGAGATGGAATAAAATTTGCTTGTTTTCGGGTGTTCTTGTGTGGAATAGAAAAATGCTTGACAACCTATTTTTTTTTCATGGGCTTTAATTATTCTATTCCCAAGTGGATATTTTCTACATCCAAACAAATTTCTATTAAAAGTATTTAATAATATGTTTGCATACTAAAGAACGCACGACATTTACGCATGGAAGTGAATATATATAATCAGTAAGATCTCCTCTCCAGATCAGTGGATTTCTCTTAAAGAAGAGCGAATTTTATTCTAACAACAAAATCGGCGTGGATTATAAGAATGCATAATTCTACTAAAGTTTAATAGATTCATCTTTGCGTGGAGAAACCCTAATGAAGTGGACTTTTCGTTTTCCCGTTAGAAATCACTGTAACTGGAAATTTAAAAAAATAATGTTTTCCCAGGTTAATGAACCGATCTCAAAGTTTCCAGCTACTAAATGTTGTATCTTATCCCAAAATTAGAAAAATGTTAGAGTTTATAATTCTTATACAGTTTCTACTGTAGAGCGAAAAATTCAAATTTTTATGTATATGCTTAACGTACCAACACTGTAACTAACAATTATAATTCTTAAAAACTTATTTAACTAATATATCATTTTTTTCAATAGTCTAATTTATTAGCGTAGTGTTTTGTCCCTTTTCCCAAAGTTAGAAGAAAACTTATGACTTTTCTTATTGGTATTGCAGTATATTTAAAATTAATCCAATTTTCTAAAAACTTCATCTATTTAAAATACAAAGACCCAAAAAAAATTGTCTGTACTTTTGACCAGACTACCTTTTTCCTACGTATTTTTCTATACTGAATCTGAATCTACAGTTAAAGTATAACTCTTGCGGTCTTTTTATATTAATCTGCCACGATTTTTCACGTATATGCAAACAATCTTATTTTTTAGGATTAAATTCTACATACCAAAATATATTAAAAATTATAGTTTAAATATTTTTTCACGAAATTTTAATCCTTTATACGGCTTGGGAAAAGCTAATTGATCAAACAAAGCCAAGATCCATTTTCATTTATTTAAACATGTTTAAAATTTAATTTTACAAATTTAAAAAAAATTCATAGTCATCGCAAATACTATTTCGGAAGCTTCCGAGGTCACTGTTCAAGAATTTGATGTCCTATTTGTAAAATATCGTTTCCAGGGGGATGTTAATGGGCAGCGAGTGGAATAAATTAATCGATGTTCCATCCATCATTTGACCGTTTTACCAAAACTTAAATGAATTTAAACACAGATTTCAAGAATAATGGGATATGAATATGTTAGCAGATTACTTTTGGACAATGAAAAGAGAACCAATCTCGGAAAGAGGACAAAAACATGTGTAAAACCCTCTGCAACGATTATTCGAAAAAAAACGTGCGTAAGCGAACACCAATATAAAATGTCATATCGTTAATACTAGAGCTTACACAATTTTCAAAAACATCGATTATTTATCCCATCAGCTGCCCACGGACACTTCCTTGAGCTTAGCTTTTTCCAAGTCGTACAAAGGATTAAAATTTCGCGAAAAAAATATTAAAACCATGGTTTTTTATTTATTTTGATCCACAGAATTTAATTTTGAAGTAAAAATAATCGTATCTCTCTTTCCTTTTATTTAATTTTAAAAAAAACCATTTGATGATTCCATTTGATAATACCATTATTTTTTAAATTTTATTTAATGTCACTGTATTTATGCTATCATTATGACGCTAATTAGCGATAGAGGTAATTTTAGTGTGTTTTTGAACAAAGCACATATATCGTATACAGTGATGCTTGTATCAATCGGCCGTCGAGAATGGGATTCGAACTCGGGTCCTCTAGAATACAAATCGAACGCTCTACCGAGTGAACCACTAAAACCTCACTCATAATATATTTTTTTTTTTTTTTTACAGAAAGGGTTAATCTAATTTCAACCTCACAACATAAATCTTTCCATATTAAAAATCGTTGTTATATGATTCTTTATGATAATAGTTAGTATAGAAAAATACAGTTATTAAATTCTTCACAGTTTCTTCCATATTTCATATTTTTAATTTGCGAAAATTAAGATTTGTGTCAGAATTTTCATTTTATAAACCAGTTAATTATCTCATTCTATATATTTAAATAATCTTTGAAACAAGGAAAAAAATTAATTAATCTTATGTTTTTAGCATTTCCGATTGATATAAAACATTTTTCTGATAAAATAAAATTACAGTACGGAAATTTTTATTAAACTCTGTCCTAGTTGTTGTTTTTTTAAGTATGTTATCTAAAGTTTATATATAATGAGAATTATAAGGATTTATTAAAATGTAAGATCAATATCTAATTATTTGTCAAAAGAGTATTTAATGAAACAATGGATGAAATTAATTGTTATAAACAATAACACGCAGTACAGTAAAAAATTGTCAGTTTTGTGTAAATTGATGTATTAAAGTGCACAAATTGCGTGTAAATGGATTACAAATATTCTGTGTGATTAATACACAGAATTAGTGTAAAATTATTTTAAAAACAAATTTAATATGTAAAATATAATATTACACAATATTTGTATATCTTATTTTTCTCGGTGAATTTTAAACACGTGTTAAGTGTTTAAAATACATCCGATTTTCAACTGTGTATATTGCACATACACAAACAAATGCATCTACATAAAATATGGAAAAATTATAATGCAATAAAATATTATTTGAAAAAATGTGAATCTCAAAATAAAGTTTAGTTTTTAAATTAAATATAAATGCTCCTTGTAATCTAGAAAGCAACACAATACGTTAAAATAAGTAAAACCACTAACTAGCTTCTTTAGAGAATAAAAAATATCTGAACAGCATTGCTTTTCTTAGCTATCCTACTTTGTTATAAAAAATAGAAAAGAAATAAAACATAGTTTTTAAAATTGAACAAACAGAAATATTTCAAACGACTTTGTGTTTTAAAAAAGGTGTTTCAGCCGACAAATAAATTGTTTTAAACTCGTCAACTTATTTAATCGTAAAAAGAGCTGATTAATTTCTTTCTATATATGATCTAGATGAAATTGATAAATAATGAAGTCATTAATAATAATATTATTACAAATGAATCACGTTTTTAATAATTATATGCACCTACTTGTATTATCTTATAATCACGTGTCAAGTGCTTTGACTTTAAAAGAATGCAATTTTAATTTTCCACTTTTGGGCTTAAAAAACTTAACAATTAATATTTATTTCTGTGAAAATTTTCCTGTTCTGCGTACCAAACAGTTTTCGTAAAAGGTTACGGAATATCTTTACCTATTGACCCACAACCTCTAATACGTGAAAAAAGTAATTTATTCGTAAAGTAATCCCTATTTGAGCTCTAAAGCTTTGTGCGTACTTTTAAGGTTGCACGTGTGTAAATATAATAATTCTTTGGATTTTTTTATTAAATTGGTATTAACTTTTTTTGCAATATTTTTTCTTTGAAACAAATTTCACGTATAAAAAAGTTAAAATTTTGTATTTTTATAACAAGTTTTTGTATACTTAACAAAACAAAGTTATGAAATCCTAGATATTTTATTTAATAGCGTGTCTTGATTTGATTTGGGTTGAAGTTTTTCGTTATCTGATTAAGATCATGTCCATCCCATATTCTCATTTCTATTTATTTATGTTATTAATATGTTAAAACTTGAAAGCAAGTTTATAAAAGTTAAACTTCATCTAAGCATAACTTTTTCTAAATTTATTCTAAACGTAAATTTTTTTGCATGAATAATTTGTTGATATTTTTACACGTTTCAGTAAGTTTAAAAACAATTTTACTATTAAATTTTGTAACTACACGGAGAAAAATTCTATAACCATGGGACATACTTTATATGTACAAAAATTACTACTTGAAATAGAAAATTCGGAATTATCTAAATTTTTACTATTTTAAATAGCAATTTTTACAATTTAAAACCCTGGTAGAAAAAAGCCTGGATTTACGGTGTCATTATGGTGTATTTTATGGTTTGCAACCATAATATGGCCACAAACCCAGTCTTATTTCGACGGAATATGGCCAGCTTATGGACTTGACAAGGCTACAAACCCAGTCTTATTTTGACGGAATATGGTCAGCTTATGGACTTGACAAGGAATACAAATTTATAATTTTGAAAAGATAATTAAAATTTTGGAATAATAATTAAGGAAATTATAATTTAGAATTATCAGAAAATGATTCATTTTAATAAATTATCATCATATATTATTCATTTTTATAAACTATTTATTTTTATAATTAACAATAACACATTAAAGTTTCATTTATAAAGTTATAGTTAATGGTCTGACATTATTTACAATTAATAACAATTACTTGTTAGTATATCACTCGAATAGACAAAGGTTATAATGAACAATACAAACTTTATAGGTTATGATTTATTTTAAAAATAAATTTAGTGTTAATATAAATTAATGAGATATTAGTATTATTTAATATTAATTGTAGTTACACTCATATAAAATATCAATTAATTAAGAACTTAAGGTATCAAGCCCAAATTCAAGCCTAAAATAAAAATTAAATTTAAATGTCATAATAATTTTTTTATAATAATATTATTTAAAAAAAAGTTTTTTTACCTTAGATATATAAAATATAAGACTTTGGCCCATGAATAATTTTAAATAATCTCATGAAATGATTAAAATTCTTTCTTTTATTCGAACACTTGATTTTGGTGGTCACTGCAAGCTTCCTCAGCCAATTTTCAACGAATTGACTTCAAAATTTCCAGAGATCTTTAATTAATATGTATTCACAAAATAACACTTTTATTTAAAAGAAAAAGAAAAAGAATTTAAAAGTTTGTCGAACAATTGGTTAAAAATTAACTGAGAAAGCTTACGACAACCACCAAATTGAAGAAATCACATTTTTGACTAATCAAAAGGATTTTAAGCATTGAATGAGATATTTTAAAATTATTCATAGACTTTGTAAATAAATTTAGAATATTCTGTCTATTATAATATCAATACAGATCCATGTAATGTAGGTTGTATTGTAATTTCACTTTAAAGGAGTTGGTGGCAAGTTTAATTTTTGGTCTAGCGACAACTAAAATATTTAATAATACACATGTTAGAATATTCTTTTTAAAATTATGGCACTCAAAGTTCTAAAATTTTGCAAATAATTTTAAAATATCCTACTGTAACATAATGTCAATGCAAATCAATGTAATCTAGGTTGTATAATAAAACATAACATTGAATTCTATAGTTTGAAAAGAAGTATAGTCTGGTACATATAATATGAAAGGACTCATCATAGACTAAATCAAATATAAAACTGCTTACCAACTTTTTAAATCAAAACAACAGTACAATATAAATTACATTCATATGAATTGATCCATGTTCGAGGAAGATATTTTAAAGCAAAATACAGAGTATCATAGCTTTAAGTACTATAGTTAAAAAAAAATCTAACAAGTACCACATGAAACATTTCATTCGACATGGACTAAAAATGAAACTGGCCATCAAGTTGTTTAAAGTGATATTATAATTTCGTTTTCACTTATTTGTTTTTAAAATTATAGCATTTACAATCATGAAATTTTGTAAATAACTTTAGAATGTTTTGTCTAGCATAATATCAATATAAATCCATATATTGGGAATTGTATTGTAATTTCACTTTGAAAAAATTGGTGTTAAGTTTCATTTTTGGTTTAGTTACAAACAAAATATTTCATAATACACATATTCGTTTTGAAAGTCTGGTACTCAAAGTTCTAAAATTTTGCAAATAATTTTAAAGTGTCCTGCTATAACATAATGTTAATGCAAATCAATTAGTTTTATTATATAACATAATATTGAGTTTTTCAACTAACTAACAAAACTTAAGAACTACATTAGCGCGTCTATTTTTAAAGATTAGGGTTAGGTTAAGATGTCGAATATAAAGTCATATCAGAAAATTAGGTTATAATAAAAAAAATTCATTTGTAATTAAAATCTGAAGAATAGTGAATAAAAATAATAGAGAAAAATAGAGAAAGTTCACAATTAAAGTTAAACTTGTTATACTATAAATATAAGTTTATTATAGTAGTGCGCACAAATCATACATTAGAATAAGTCCATATTATGGCCAACTTATGGTGAAATTTGACAGTGTAATTACACCGTACAAATATGGCCATATGTTGGTGGACACGCCATAATTTATGCTAAACTTTCTACCAGGGAATAGTAATTTTTATACATATAAAGTATGTCCCATGGCTACTATTTAAAATAGTAATTTTTACAATAGAATTTTTCTCAGTGTACGAAACTAACAAACCAACCATAATAAAAACCAAAATTAAAAAAAATTCTTGTAAACCAAATCCGATAATTTAGAAAATTTCTTTTACCACTTTGGGTAATCGAGAGAGGCGCGCTCGCGCCTAGACGGCAAGTTATTTTATCATACTTGTAATACTAGATTTGTATTCTTATATTTATATTACTAAAGTAGCTTATTAATAAAAGCAGCCTTTTTATTTCAGACCGGAAGATTTTCGAATAACAGGACGGATGCCTAAAATTATTTTACAAAAATAAGAGTTATTTGAATACATACGTGATAAAGCAAAAATATTTTGATAATGAACGATTAAATCTACATATTAAAGTTCCAATCTTTTTTTATTGTATACGTCAAATGATTAATTTGAAGATTAATAATAATTTTTGCACTCTCCAAGACATTTGACTCATTGTTATTACTTTATCATTATGATAAAGTGAAGCTAATCGGCTCGTTGATATCGTTTTTTAATTCGACAAGGTTTATGTATTGACACTCCTCTAAATAATTATAATTGTAGCGAATCACTGCTGTGAACAAGAATTTTTGACATTCCGTTTAAATCTTCATTTGATTCTAATTCTAGTTTTGTATTAATTCAATTTGATTCTTTTTAAAGTAGTAAAATTATTATTTTAAAATAATTGAGTCTTGCAGTATGAACAAAATTTTAAATTTTTCCGAAAAAACAAAATTTTATTTATACCGATGTATGCAATAAATAAATTTTTGCACAATAATTTACTTTTGCAAACTTGACAAGTTCTGTAGCCATATAGAGGAAATATTTTGGTAAATTATCAGGAAATTATGGTAATCTTAGCACTAAATGACTTTTGGAAATCATTTATAGATAATTGTTTTAATTTATTTTATATGAAAATAAAATATTTATTAGTTCCTTTCTACATTTTATCTTAATATCTAGTAAAAATAATTGTTAATAATTTAAAAAAAAAATTTGTAAGGATATTAAATAATTCTTGCAGTTGCGTCTGGATAATTTTGATTGAGCGTCTATATAAAATTAATCATAAAATCAATCGCGTTAATATTTATCTAATCATTTAATTAAAATCAGCGTGGATATGCTTTAAATAAATTTTAACAATATTTTAAACGTATTTTTGTAACTTGTCATCTTTGACCAGACGCTCTTATAATTTTTGATATCGTTGTCTGTTAAAAATTCTTTATATTTCATCCTAAGATTACTGATCATCATGGTATTTTTTTTCATTGATTTTCATTGGAATCTCTATAAACACATTTTCTTCTTCGTATATGATGGGTTATAATGTTTTATCAATCGATCTGCTGCTTTCCAACCAGAACCAATAGCTCCGTCAACAGTCGAGTATCTATCCCTTGATGTTGCTTCACCAGCAAATAGAATTGCCTTTAAAAATGTTTATTATATTTAATTGAAAATAATTCTAATGAACGAATAAGACATATTTAAAAAAATAAAAATATTACCAAGTTTTCTGGGTTTATAGGTTTTTCTAACATTTTTGCATAAACTTGTTTCCTTTCGGTTTTAATACTTCGATAACTGTATGTCCCTCTAAAATGAGGATTACTATACCATTGAGTTCTCAACATTGCAACTGGTTCACTAACATTGTATTTTTTATCAAAAAATCTATGTAGATTTTCTATTGCATGTTTGAAAACTTTATCTTCGGGAAGCTTTTCCATTTCTCTGGCATATTCTCCCGTAACCCACGATACTAATACGTTGGGTTTATATTCTACAGTATCTGCTTCATACATTCCTATCAGCCATTTTTTCTCGGGCTAAAAAATATTTAAAATTTGTTTTTCTTTCTATTATTCTATAATTCTTGTATCAATCTGACTAACATTTGCTTCATCTAAAATTTTCCATTAAATAAGTATTTTTGATAAAATACATAGCAATAACTCTTCAAAACTGTTAATTATTAGCGTCACTTTTTTTAGCTATATGTTCTAAAGAAAAAAATTAAACTTTTGAATTATAATATCAATACAGATCCATGTAATGTAGGTTGTATTGTAATTTCACTTTAAAGGAGTTGGTGGCAAGTTTAATTTTTGGTCTAGCGACAACTAAAATATTTAATAATACACATGTTAGAATATTCTTTTTAAAATTATGGCACTCAAAGTTCTAAAATTTTGCAAATAATTTTAAAATATCCTACTGTAACATAATGTCAATGCAAATCAATGTAATCTAGGTTGTATAATAAAACATAACATTGAATTCTATAGTTTGAAAAGAAGTATAGTCTGGTACATATAATATGAAAGGACTCATCATAGACTAAATCAAATATAAAACTGCTTACCAACTTTTTAAATCAAAACAACAGTACAATATAAATTACATTCATATGAATTGATCCATGTTCGAGGAAGATATTTTAAAGCAAAATACAGAGTATCATAGCTTTAAGTACTATAGTTAAAAAAAAATCTAACAAGTACCACATGAAACATTTCATTCGACATGGACTAAAAATGAAACTGGCCATCAAGTTGTTTAAAGTGATATTATAATTTCGTTTTCACTTATTTGTTTTTAAAATTATAGCATTTACAATCATGAAATTTTGTAAATAACTTTAGAATGTTTTGTCTAGCATAATATCAATATAAATCCATATATTGGGAATTGTATTGTAATTTCACTTTGAAAAAATTGGTGTTAAGTTTCATTTTTGGTTTAGTTACAAACAAAATATTTCATAATACACATATTCGTTTTGAAAGTCTGGTACTCAAAGTTCTAAAATTTTGCAAATAATTTTAAAGTGTCCTGCTATAACATAATGTTAATGCAAATCAATTAGTTTTATTATATAACATAATATTGAGTTTTTCAACTAACTAACAAAACTTAAGAACTACATTAGCGCGTCTATTTTTAAAGATTAGGGTTAGGTTAAGATGTCGAATATAAAGTCATATCAGAAAATTAGGTTATAATAAAAAAAAATTCATTTGTAATTAAAATCTGAAGAATAGTGAATAAAAAATAATAGAGAAAAATAGAGAAAGTTCACAATTAAAGTTAAACTTGTTATACTATAAATATAAGTTTATTATAGTAGTGCGCACAAATCATACATTAGAATAAGTCCATATTATGGCCAACTTATGGTGAAATTTGACAGTGTAATTACACCGTACAAATATGGCCATATGTTGGTGGACACGCCATAATTTATGCTAAACTTTCTACCAGGGAATAGTAATTTTTATACATATAAAGTATGTCCCATGGCTACTATTTAAAATAGTAATTTTTACAATAGAATTTTTCTCAGTGTACGAAACTAACAAACCAACCATAATAAAAACCAAAATTAAAAAAAATTCTTGTAAACCAAATCCGATAATTTAGAAAATTTCTTTTACCACTTTGGGTAATCGAGAGGCGCGCTCGCGCCTAGACGGCAAGTTATTTTATCATACTTGTAATACTAGATTTGTATTCTTATATTTATATTACTAAAGTAGCTTATTAATAAAAGCAGCCTTTTTATTTCAGACCGGAAGATTTTCGAATAACAGGACGGATGCCTAAAATTATTTTACAAAAATAAGAGTTATTTGAATACATACGTGATAAAGCAAAAATATTTTGATAATGAACGATTAAATCTACATATTAAAGTTCCAATCTTTTTTTATTGTATACGTCAAATGATTAATTTGAAGATTAATAATAATTTTTGCACTCTCCAAGACATTTGACTCATTGTTATTACTTTATCATTATGATAAAGTGAAGCTAATCGGCTCGTTGATATCGTTTTTTAATTCGACAAGGTTTATGTATTGACACTCCTCTAAATAATTATAATTGTAGCGAATCACTGCTGTGAACAAGAATTTTTGACATTCCGTTTAAATCTTCATTTGATTCTAATTCTAGTTTTGTATTAATTCAATTTGATTCTTTTTAAAGTAGTAAAATTATTATTTTAAAATAATTGAGTCTTGCAGTATGAACAAAATTTTAAATTTTTCCGAAAAAACAAAATTTTATTTATACCGATGTATGCAATAAATAAATTTTTGCACAATAATTTACTTTTGCAAACTTGACAAGTTCTGTAGCCATATAGAGGAAATATTTTGGTAAATTATCAGGAAATTATGGTAATCTTAGCACTAAATGACTTTTGGAAATCATTTATAGATAATTGTTTTAATTTATTTTATATGAAAATAAAATATTTATTAGTTCCTTTCTACATTTTATCTTAATATCTAGTAAAAATAATTGTTAATAATTTAAAAAAAAAATTTGTAAGGATATTAAATAATTCTTGCAGTTGCGTCTGGATAATTTTGATTGAGCGTCTATATAAAATTAATCATAAAATCAATCGCGTTAATATTTATCTAATCATTTAATTAAAATCAGCGTGGATATGCTTTAAATAAATTTTAACAATATTTTAAACGTATTTTTGTAACTTGTCATCTTTGACCAGACGCTCTTATAATTTTTGATATCGTTGTCTGTTAAAAATTCTTTATATTTCATCCTAAGATTACTGATCATCATGGTATTTTTTTCATTGATTTTCATTGGAATCTCTATAAACACATTTTCTTCGTATATGATGGGTTATAATGTTTTATCAATCGATCTGCTGCTTTCCAACCAGAACCAATAGCTCCGTCAACAGTCGAGTATCTATCCCTTGATGTTGCTTCACCAGCAAATAGAATTGCCTTTAAAAATGTTTATTATATTTAATTGAAAATAATTCTAATGAACGAATAAGACATATTTAAAAAAATAAAAATATTACCAAGTTTTCTGGGTTTATAGGTTTTTCTAACATTTTTGCATAAACTTGTTTCCTTTCGGTTTTAATACTTCGATAACTGTATGTCCCTCTAAAATGAGGATTACTATACCATTGAGTTCTCAACATTGCAACTGGTTCACTAACATTGTATTTTTTATCAAAAAATCTATGTAGATTTTCTATTGCATGTTTGAAAACTTTATCTTCGGGAAGCTTTTCCATTTCTCTGGCATATTCTCCCGTAACCCACGATACTAATACGTTGGGTTTATATTCTACAGTATCTGCTTCATACATTCCTATCAGCCATTTTTTCTCGGGCTAAAAAATATTTAAAATTTGTTTTTCTTTCTATTATTCTATAATTCTTGTATCAATCTGACTAACATTTGCTTCATCTAAAATTTTCCATTAAATAAGTATTTTTGATAAAATACATAGCAATAACTCTTCAAAACTGTTAATTATTAGCGTCACTTTTTTTAGCTATATGTTCTAAAGAAAAAAATTAAACTTTTGAATTATAAATTACGTTGTTCAATAAATCTTTGAAAGAAACTTTTAAAATAATAAGGTGTTTGAATAGATTTTCTGCAATCATTTTTAAAGGGTTACTATTCACTATTCCAAATTCGCACATAGCTTCAATTAGACTTAAACTTTTTGTTTTATGTCTAAAAAAATTATATCATGTATTGACTCAATGCTCGCTGCTTTTAAGGTAAGAGCGCGTAATAAGCTTTGTTTCCATGTAATAAAATAATTTTATTGCCAATAAAAGATTCTAAAATGTAATGATATAAAATATATTATTTAATATTTTAAAAAAGTATTAAAAAAGTATTACTTTTCAATAATAATTATAGCTATGTTTGAATGTGAAATATTTAAATTTTATACAATCTAGTATACAAATAAATTCCTTAATTTCATCGTATGTTTAACCAATAGATTTAGATTTAATAAATTAGAATGACAATGTTTTTGAACGTCTAATTATTTATTTATGTAAAATAATAATACGTAAAACTTACGTCAGCTTCAATTTCCTTTCTTTCAGCGTCATTCCATACAAAACTATGCTTGAAAATGCTTTTATTATCTTTGGTATCCCAAAATGGTTCCTCAAACAAAAAATAAATTTTAGCTCCGACTCCTATTTCAAACCCCTAAAAAAAGTATCGATAAACAAAGGTTATTTTAATTGTAATCAATAATATAAAAACTTAACCAAACCTCGATAACAGCCACTTTTTCAATCGGTAATGGTGGCTTAAATAAGGTTTCATATTTTTCTTTCAAAACGCCTAGAGAAACTGTGATTATAACGTGATCTGCCTTATATATCTCACCATCTGTTGTGTTTATCAAAATTGGTAGCCCTTTAACGCAATTAGAATAATCAATCGAAGTCACTTCAGTATTTAATATTGTATTTTTCAAAACTGGAAGTTCTTTGCTGGGATCAGGATAGCGTTTCTAATAAAGCCATAAAATATATATTTAAATGTCACTTAAAAAATTATTTTCGAATCACATTTAAATTAATTATTGTAAATGATTAGATTTTTTCAAATAAACAAGGCTTCAACTAGCTCATTTACTCATGACCGGTGGCATTTAGAAAAATGTTTATTAAAACAAAATTCACCAGTAATTTAAACTTTCTTATGGAAATTATAAAATTTTGAATTAAAAATTTTTCTAAGATGTCTCTTAAGAAAAAATAAACACTTACCATCAGTATGTCTAAAACTGTTGAATATCCTTTATTTTTCCAGTTGACTTCTTGAGGGCCAGGAAATAATTTATATTCTTCTGAAGAAATTATTGGAAGATCATACCAAGAATCAGCTGGTGTCTCAGCAAGTGCCAATAATTCGAAAATATGCAAATATTTTTTCTTATCATTTATTATTTCTGGATTGTTTTTAAACTTTTCGTCAAACCTAAAACAAAAATGAATATAAAATAAATATAGATTGAATACAAAAAAAGTCAATGAATTACTATCATTTCAAATTCTTATTATTTATCGGCACTCACATTTTTTCTAAATATTCGCCATATGATTTTACTTTGGTATTATTATCAAATTCATAATCGTAAATAAACTTATCGAAAAATTCAGTAAGTTGATGTGATAAATCATTGCGCAGAGGAATCCCATGAGAATCCAAATATTCACTATCCCATTCGAAATCTGGTATATGTAACAGGCCAAGGGGTTGTGCTAATTTATAAACAATATTACCAGTTTGACCATGTACATGTTGAGCGCCAAGGTCAAGAGAATAATTACCTGCACAAAATAATTCCTCAAGTATATTTGCAATTTTTATTATAATTAATGAAAATCCAAATAACTTTTATTTTCTATTATTTTTGCCACAAATACGTTTTTTGTTATTTATTTGACCCTTCAGGTGCGATGATGAAGATTTTTCATGAAATTACCGCATGAAAACCTTTGTCCTAGCACTTAAAGGATTCAACTTGCATATTTAAACAATCATTATGATATGAATATGTAAACAGAGATTATGAAATTGGGATATAAAATCTTTGTTACTATAAAAAATTAAATATCATTAAGGAAAGCCGTAAATCGATGTACTAATAAATTATTTATTACTGAGTACGATATTTGATATCATAAAATAAAAAATTATTTACCAAGTTGGGTCGTGTAAATACGACCACCTATTCGATCTTCTGCTTCCAATATTATTACGTTAGTAAAGCCATTTTCAAATAGTTTTGAAGCTGAAGCAATCCCAGATGCTCCAGCACCAATAATAACAATTTTTGGATTTTTAGGTATTTCTTTACTTCTTACACAAGTATCGAAAGTCAAAAAATAAACCAAAAACATCAAAATTATCATCTTAATTTGCTTCCCCATAGTGTTGATGAATATCCCATAGACAATAGTCTTACTCCAAAGGTGATTTTGTCATTAGTTTATTTACAAATAATTTTTTCTAAAATAAAAAATGTTATATAAATATTTTTAATGATTAATATAATGAAGATTTTATAATACAAAATATTTTGAAATAGCGCCCACTCGAAAATTTTTTGTAATAAATATTACAAGGTACAATTATACCATATTCACAGACTGCCATTATAGCAAAAAATTACCATATAACATGGTAAATGGTTGTTATAATAGCAGTCTGTGACTACGCTATCATTGTACCTTGTAATTTTCGTTACCATTAATTTCTCAATGTTCTATATTTGAACCTGAATTTTGGTTGAAATTTTAAAATTAAAAAATTCAATATAATTACACTGGTTTGTAAAAAATATCATGAAAAGTATACACTGTTAGTGTTTTACAGTAATTTTAAAAATAAAAAGTTATCGATCAAATTAAAAGAAAAAAATTATAGAAATTCAGAAATTTAACATGGGCTCTCTTACGACAAAAATAACATTTATGCTTACTTGGTAGGAAAATAATAGATTTTCATGACCAAAAAAAAATTATAGATTTTTTAATAACAAATTTAAATTTATCAAAAATATGGCATGTCATGGATGGAATAAAAAAGTTATTAAAAAAAAGAATTAAAATTGACACATTTTACACGCTAACAAGAATGAATTACGAATATTTTTGCGAAAATCGTTTGATAGAAAAAAAAATATTTTGCCTTCGGCTTTTGCTTGATACAGTACTATCGTTAGAGCCACCTTAAAATAAAAGTCAATTTTTAAAAAATCTTGACATTTAAATAAAAAAAAAAATTAAAACTATAGAAAATTTAAAGTGATGTCAAAAACTCATGATTTTTCATTGTTAAAAACTTTTACATTCAAATTCTGTGCATTCTGTTTGTTAGTGATCATTTAAAATCAACTTTCGCGAAAAATTTTACTGATTGACATGTAATAGTATCTACATTGCTTTTTATAGTGTGTAAATTTGTTTCATTACACATTATAAATTATTTTGCAATTGGTTTTAAAATAAAAAATCAATAGTAAATAAGTGATGTTATGCGGTTGAAATACCAAGACTATAATAATTTATCTTATATTTAGTTAACATTAATTTAAGAAATAATTTTCAACTTACATTTTCCTTTATTTTTGTAGTTTCCCTTATATTTTTTAGAATATTATGTAATGAATCACAAAATAAATTTATTATGGGTAGTTATTCAACGATTCTTTTATGTTGAGATACAAATATATTTATATACTACAGTAATGCCCAGAATGATTATATATTCTCCAAAAAATTTATTTATCTTATTTTTGTAATAATTCTGATTGATTTGATAACGTAATCGATCATTTGCATAACAACTAAATTATTTATAAAATTTTACAGGTGTTTAACAAGCAATTAGATTTTTATAATTTTGATAAAAATTTAATAATAAATTTGCAATGTATATATCAATTTTTTGAAAATTCATCTCTGAGTGATAATATCTAAACAAAGCATGAAATTTTAAAATTAAAAATAAAATTCCTAAAATAAAAAATTAATAAACTGATGCAATTAATGAAATGATTTCGTATAGTACATCATAGAACATGAAATATTGTGTGCCAAGAAAGATATAGCAGTCCCATATAATATTTTATTAATTATTAGGGATAAGATAGATTATGTTCTGAATATGTGCCATAAAAAGCATAACAGTTGTTAGCAAAAGACTTTTACCAACTATGTAAACCATATATTATAACAGTTATAATATTTATCAAGAAAATACAAATAATATATCCAAAGTCATTTATTAAGGAATATTAAATAATTTTACGTAAATGTTTTATTAATAACTATAATTTGTCTTTCATTTGTATATTTTTATTTTAATAGATATCGTGGTCTTTATCATTTTAAAATATAGGAAAAATTTTTTATTAAATAAATATTTTTACAATAACGAAATTACGATTTTTTCAAGGCTTTGTTATAATTGGATATAAAGGAAAAAAAAGGGTATATCATACGTTCTAGAAAGTATTTTCTTCCAATTTTAACAAAAACTGTCTGCAATTTGGAATATTATATAAGATACCTCAAAAATACATATAACGAATATAATATATATTCATAAAAAATTATTTTCATGGTTTTCTAATAGAATCTAAATAGTAAAAAATAGATATTGATTCAGAAATAGCTCTCCTGCAGTAGTAAGGTAGTTTTCTCGATTTATATGAGTTTTCTTTAAGCTGATCTTAAAATGATATCCTAAACTTATACGGTTTAACAGATGACGGATTTGGATTTAGCAACTCAAAAACTACAGAGTGGTGGTTTTGTGATTTACGTGGTTTATTCTCAATTTGATCTTGAAATAATTTGGATCCTGACATGTTAAAATTTAAATATTTTATTCAGAATAATCAAAGTAAATATACTATTGATCACGCTCATATCATTTTTAATATTAACCCATAATGGCCACACGGAGTCTGGATTACCCCAGAAAATTTTTGAGTTAATGTAGTTTCCAAGAAAGGTTTCAGAATGGAATCTTCCAAGAAATGGTTCAAAATAGAATTTTAAACTTCATTCATGTACAAGATTTAAATCAATACATAAAAAAACCACAAATGGCAACTGTTTCTTTGCGGGAGTCTAAGAGACCTCGTGTGATCAATATATAATTTTTAGAAGGCGTGACCACAATGGGTTAAATTATTTGTATTAACTTATTTTTTCAAAGTTGGATTAATGTACTCAATCTAATATCTAATATCTAATCAATAATGTTGAAATAATATTTTATTGTAGGAATGTAGAATTATCAAAGGATTATTATACAAAAAATTAAAATAATCAATAGACTATATACATTACATTGTGCAATGGAATAATTATTGGTCTAAACCATTTTATAGATTTTTAATTTTATCTTTTTTCCATTCTACAATTTGATAAAAAGCTTATATGATTTTATTTGTTAATCATGGATAATTTTTAACTTCTTTATTTATAAAAACGCGTATACATAACATCATAAAATATAACATTATGATGGATAATATATTTTACTGCAGGCTACTTAAAGGAGATTTTGGTCTTTATTTTATAAATTTCAATGAAACTAAAATTTACAATAGGTTTTATCTCTCGGACCTAGCTGATTCTAAAATCTTTTATTTTTTACAATGTTTATACCTAAGGCATTTTCTTTTTTTCAATAATATTTACATTTAAATACATATCAACTGTTGTGCAACTAATTTTCATGCTTTCTTCTCACTTAAATAACGAACAATAAATGCCAAAAGATTATTGGTTAATGTGACTGTAAACTCATTTTATATTTTTATAAATTAAAACTTATACTTTAAGGAGGCTTGGTGGGTCAACCTTTTCTGAAAAGGATATTTTTAAAAAAATACCAAAAAAGTATAAATTACTAGTATTCCATAGAAATTATAAAAATATATAAGGTTATCGACCAAATAAAAGAGAAAAAAATTATAGAAATTTGAAAATTTAACATGGACTCAAAAATAACATTTATGCGTTTTTAGGTACCAAAATATGAGTAAAGCCAGAGCGGTACGGTCTAACGCTTCGAAAAACTGAAATTATAGACGTTTCTAGTCATATTTTAAGAAAAAAAAGCTCCTGATTGAAGTGTGAATAATTCAGTCTAGAAATGTCTTTAATAAATTAACAGGAACTAAAATAAAAGTGCAGAAAACAAGCTTTAATTTGCCGTTTTTATAATTAAGAAATAATAATTAGGACCAGAAATATGTTTGTTCAAAGTTAAGCAGCAAGAAAGTACCAAAAATCATCTAAATTCTGTAGAGTGATCTTTTCATATTTTGGTACCTAAAAACATATCCCAAAGTTTTATCAAGATCTGTGACCCGAAGCTCATAGCCTCTCCTAGTCAGTAACAAAATAGTAGGTTTTTATAAATTAAAACCAAAAATTGTAGATTTTTTCATTACGCATTGAAATTTGTCAAAAAAATTTGTCATCGATAAAATAAAAATAATATTTAAAAAATTTATTAAAATTAATGCGATTAGAAAATTAACCATCGTAAGTAACAGATATTTTTTATATATAATTAAATGTAATTGAAATTACAATTATAATAATAAATTATTTACACTGTTTATAAAAATTATTTATAGTAAAAAAATAATATTTTATTCCTTTTTGCGGGGCCCTGACTAGGTACGGTCCTGAGCGCACGAGCCTCCTTAAACTACACTGAAGTGTAATGAATTAAAGATATAACAATTACACATTATCAGACTCAATTATTTTATCAAATAAGTAATGAATTTTTTGTAAACAAATTAATTTTATATACAGTATCGTCCATAAATTTGGAAATTTTTAGAGAAAAAAAGTACTGCAGGAAAATTACTATAACTTGTTAACGGGATGTCAGAGCTACTAGTATCAACTTTTGCTTCTTTTACTTTATTGTTATCTTTTGAAATTCATAATTTAAATAAATATAATGACTTGTCCGCACTAAAGCTAAATTAATACAATCATTTTTACTGAAATAAAAAATCATTAGAACTTTTAATTTTTTAATAAACTTGGATTGGAAATTAGATATCAAGCTTGACAAACCTAACCTCAAAAAACTATACATTAAAAGTTTGTAAATAACTTTTTGTATATAGTATTTTGTTGGATTTCTTGAGTTATCTTAGTTAGCTATCTCTCTTCCCTTCTAATAATATTTCCAATCCCAGTTTACTCATAAACTGGGTAAGTAGCCTTTTTCTTTCGGATCGGAAGATTTTTGAGGAACAGGGTGGATTTCTCGAATTATCTTATTAAAATAAGAATTATTTGAATACACACACAGTAAAAGCAAAAATATTTTTATATTGAATGAATAAATCTGCACATTAAATATTCCAATCTTGTCTTATTGTTCGGTGGATGATTAATTTTAAGATTGTTAACAATTTTCACACTCTCCATTATAAACTTTTGATTCAATATTATTACCTTATTATTATACATGATAGAGCGAAGCTAATCGGCTCATTCAAATTGCTTTTTAATTCTACAAGATTTATGTATTGACACTTCGTTAAATATTTATAATTGCAGCAAATCACTACTATGAACAAGAATTTTTTATTTTTCTTTTCTGTTTATAATCTCATATGAAATAATCATATTCATATGATGTAAATTATATGTCATATTATCAAGTCAAAAAAAAAGATTTTTTTAATAAAAAATTGATTTGGCTAAAATGCTAATTTTGTATTAACTTGTTTGACTCTTTTTAAAGTAGTAAAGATATTATCTTCAATTAATTTAGCAGTGCAGTATAAAAACAATTAAAAATTTTTTTCTGACAAAAATAAAATTTTAATTGTATTTGATAATTACAATAAATTATTTATTTTTGCACAATGATTTTCTTTTGCAAACTTCACAAGTCCTGTAGCTATATGGAGAAAATATTTATGTAAAATTATCGCAAAAATCATGGTAATTTTTGCACAAAATGACTTTATATTAGTCTTTTCTACATTTTATCTTCATATCTTAGAAAATTAATCATTTTTTTGTCATAATTGCTGAGCTAAGCATGTTAAAATCACATTTATCTAAAAATTCTGGAAATACATTGAACATAATTTCTAAGTGCTATTTTAATATACGTTGTTCAGCAATTATGACCAGGAAATGGTTAATTTTTTACCAGCGGAATTTAATAAAAATTTTTAAGGATATTAGATAATTTTTACTATTATGTCTGAGTGATTTTGATTGAGCTTCAGTATGTAACTTATCTTAAAATCAATCACTTTAATTTTTATTCAATCAGCGAATACAAACCAGCGTGCATTTGCTTCGAATAAATTTTTACATTATTTTTACATATTTTTGTAACCCGTCATCTTTATCCAGATGTTCTTACAATTTTTATATTTCTATCTGCTGAAAATTCTTTAACCTCTTCTTTATTCCACGATTACTGATCATTATGGTATTTTTTTCATCGATTTTCATTGTAATTTCTATAAACATATTTTCTTCGTTTGTGACCATAGTTATAACGTTTTATCAATCGATCTGCTGCTTTCCAACCAGAGATAATGGCTCCGTCAACAGTCGCGAATCTATTCCTTGATGTTGCTTCTCCAGCAAATTGAATTGCCTTGAAAAATGTTTATTATAATAGTTAATAATAAATAATTCAATCATAATTTACTCAATAAATAAAACATATTTTGAGAAATAAAAATAATATTTACCAGATTTTCTGGATTTATAGGTTTTTCTAACATTTTTGCATACACTCGTTTACTTTCGGTTTCAACACTTCGATAACTGTAAGTCCCTCTGAAATGAGGATTGCTATGCCATTGAGTTCTCAAAATTGCAACTGGCTCACTTACATTATATTTTTGATCTAAGAATCTATGTAGGTTTTCAACCGCGTGTTTGAAAACTTTATCTTCGGGAAGTTTTTCCATTTCTCTGGCATATTCTCCTACAACCCATGATACTAATATATTGGATCTGTATTCTAAAACAACTGCTTCATACATTCCAATCAGCCATTTTTTCTCGGGCTAAAAGATATTTAAAATATGTTTTTCTTTTTATTATTCCATAATTTCTGTGATAATCTAATTAATATTTTCTTTATCTTTAATTTTCTACCAGATACTGGTGGAAAATTAAAGTTTTAATAGTTTTATGACTAATGGAATGAAAAATTGCTCTTGACGAGTGAAAATTTGTGAAAATTACTCTTTCAGATTTAAACAGCAAATATTTTTCGCTTGATTTGATTCTTGAAGAAGTAAAATGAAAAAAATTAATTATTTGTTATTCAATTTGTAGTAATAACTTTTCAACCTCTCAATTATTTGAGTCACTTTTACTTATAATCTTTAAATAACTGCTGTTTTATGCATTCAACATTTTCTTTAAAATATCAAATTTTTCACGAATAATTATAATTTTGCGTAAATTTTATAAAAAATGAATAAAATTTTTGAAGTCTAAAACAAATGTAAAATGTGCTGTTCGATGAATCTTTAAAAAAACTATTAAAATATTTTCTTAGTTTCAAAACGAAAAAATTGAGCTCATATGTCACTTTAATTAGATTTTCAGCAATAACTACTAAAGGATTACTATTCAGTTTTTCAAAGTCGTACATGACTCTATTTAGACTTTACTTTTTGTTTTAAGTCTAAGAAATTTATACCACAGTCGAAGACTCTCTGCTTTGGATCTTGCAGAGTTTAGATTCAATTATTCAAAAATAAGGTGCTTTCGTGTCTTATATTTTAAGAGCACGTAAAAAGCTTGACTTCCATGTAACTAGGTTCGAATGCTCTGCTATATTTATTTTTATTTTGTCACCGTAAAAAAATTCTAAATTATAATAATATAAAACTTATTTTTCAAGTTACAGATTTAGATTTAACTAATTACAATAACAATTTATTTGAATGTCTAAATATTTATTCATATAAAATGATAATATTTAAAACTTACGTCAGCTTCAATTTCCTTTCTTTCAGCGTCATTCCATACAAAATTATGTGTGGAAACTTTATTATCGTCAGTACCCCAAAATGGTTCATCAAACAAAAAATAAATTTTGGCTCCGTCTCCCATTTCAAACCCCTAAAAAAAGTATCGATAAAAAACGGTTATTTTAATTGTAATCAATAATATAAAAACTTGACCAAACCTCGATAACAGAAACTTTTTCAATCGGTAATGGTGGTTTAAATAAAGTTTCATATTTTTCTTTTAGGACACCTAGAGAAACCGTGATTATAACGTGGTCTGCTTTGTATATTTCACCATCCGCTGTTTTTATCAAAATTGGTACTCCTTTAACGCAGTTGGAATAATCAATCGAAGTCACTTCAGTATTTAATATGGTATTTTTCATAACTGGAAGTTCTTTGCTGGGATCAGGATAACGTTTCTAATAAAGTCATAAAATATATATTTAAATGTGGTACGAAAATTATTTTGTCTATTCTCTTATTTACATCGTTATTGTAAATGATTTTATTTTTCTAAAGAAATAATTACAAACTTAAAATTAATTTATCACTTTGTAGGAAAATGATCATTCCATACTTATTCCAAGTGGAGCAACAAACTGATAATAAACGGTTCTGATAAATATCGTTTATTAGAGGTTCGTTACCCAACATTAAAATACTTGAAATGATCACGTTTCTATTGGAGTTACGAAAGTTATGAAAACCATTTCCAAAATAAGGTTTGAATTTTAAAAATATTAATATTACGATTTAAAGGGGTGTCCTCATACTGGCACAGAGATCTACCTTATCTACATTTAAATTATGCATTTTAATAAAAATTTAACTATTTTCGACTAAAATTCATAGAAGAGGCACATTCTCAACATTCTAAAGAATTTATTGCAACGTTAAAAGACAGAATAAAAGTGAAAAAACAAAAACTGAAATACGATATTCATAACTACATTGATAGTTATCGTATTCTTTTCGTCTTTATTTTACCTTTTTGTTTTTAACGTTGCAATATCTTTAGCATGTTAAAAATGTGCCTCTTCTACGAATTTCAGTCATGAATAGTTAAAATTTTATTAAAATTCATAATTTAAATGTAGATAAGGTAGAACTCTATGTTGGTATGAGGATTTTAAAGTAAATAAATGAAAAAGAACGGTTAATTTAAAAATAAAATTTAGAAATCATAATGACTTATTCCTAAACGGTGGTGTTTAGAAAAACATTTATTAAAACAAAATCAGTAACTTAAATATTTATACAGTAATTATAAAATTTTTAATTAAAAATTTTTCCGAGACGTCTATTAAAAAAAATGAACATTTACCATGAGTATGTCTAAAACTGTTGAATATCCTCTATTTTTCCAGTTGATTTCTTGATCGCCGGGAAATTCTTTATATTCTTCTAAAGCAGTTATTGGAAGATCATACCAAGAATCAGCTGGTTGCTCGGCAAGTACCATAAATTCGAAAATATGTAAATATTTTTTCTTATCATTTATTATTTCTGGACTGTTTTTAAAGTGTTCATCAAACCTAAAACAATTATTATTATAAAAGAAGAACAGATTGAATACAAAAACAGTCATTGATTCATTATCATTTAAAATTATTATTATTCACCAGTACTCACATTCTTTCTAGATGTTCTCCATATGATTTGTCTTTGGTATTATTGTCAAATTTATAATCATAAGTGAATTTTTCGAAAAATTCAGTAAGTTCATGTGATAAATCATTACGTAAAGGAATTCCAAGAGAATCAAAATATTCGCTATCGGATTCGGAATCAGACATATGTAATAGGTCAAGGGATTGTGCTAATTTATAAACAACATTACCAGTTTGGCCATGTACATGTTGAGCACCAAGGTCTACAGAAGAATTTCCTGCACAAAATGATTTCGTAAGTAAATTTACAATTGTTACTATTAATAAAAATCCAAATAACTTTTATTTTCTACTACTTTTATCACAAATATGTTTTTTGTTATTTATTTAACTCAGATGCCAGGATAAAGATTTTTTTATGAAACCACCACATGAAAATCTTTCTCCTGGCACTCGAAGGATTTAACTTGGATATTTATACAATTATCACGATATAAATATGTTAACATACGCCTCTATATACGTACACAAGCGCATACACATATCATATAACTTATCATATATAATATTTCTAACTATCCCTGGTAGAAATGTGAACATAAAAAATGGTGTATATAAAAATTTATGGCAATTAGTAATAATAATGTCAAAGAAATGGCCATGAAATGGTAAAAAACCGTTTCCATTTTTACTGGTCATAAAATGGTAAAAAAACGTTTCAATTTCTATCAGATATCATTCAACGTTCTATTGAATTATTAGGTAAAACATAAATCGATTCACGTATAAATTATTTATTACTGAGCATCGTATTGAATATTATAAAATAAAATATTATTTACCAAGTTGGGTCGTATAAATACGACCACCTATCCGATCTTCTGCTTCTAATATTATTACATTAGTAAAACCATTCTCAAATAGTTTTGAAGCTGCAGCAATCCCAGATGCTCCAGCACCAATGATAACAATTTTCGGATTCTTAGGTATTTCTTTACTTCTTACACAAGTATTGGTAATCAGAAAATAAACCAAAAATGTGAAAATCATCTCAATATATTTTCCCATAGTATTAATGAATGTTCTATGGACAATAGCCTTACTCCTAAGATGATTTTGTTATTAGTTTATATATAAATAGTTTTCCTCTAAAATAAAAAATATATAATCATTAATCAATCTTATAATCGATTTGAACATGTTTTGGAAGAATGCACACTGAGAAATTTGTTGTTAAACAAGGTAAAATGGTAGCGTGGTCACAGACTGTCATTGAAGGAAAAAATTATCATGTTATATGATAAAATTTACTAGAAATATAATAAAAATTCCTATTTTTTTCTAATAAATTTTACCAGGTAACATGATGAACTTTTGCTACAATGACAGTCTTTGACTGCGTTATCATTGTACCTTGTAATGAAACTTTGAATATTCAATACTAAATGAGAAATAATAATAAAAAATTTGTATGATTATACTACTTTTTAAAGTATCAAACAAAAGCTAATTTTAAAAAATCTTATTATTAAAACAAAACAAATTATAGTTTTAAAAAATTTAGAGTGATATCGAAAACACGTGATCTTTTGAGAAATTTGAATAAGTAAAAATATTCTATTAGTGGTAAAAATTTTTAGAGCTAAAATTCCGTGCACTTTTTTGATAGTATTCATTTAAAATTAATCATTGTGAAGTACCTTACTGATCGATATGTAATAAATATAAATTTATACTAGTAACATTCTGCAAACATGACCTTAATTGCTTTCTAAAGTATTTAAATTACTATAGTCCTAGATTTTATTCATTACATTTTTTAAATTATTTTAATTTGGTTAATAAATAAGTGATGCGATGGTCAAGATACCATGACTATAATAATTTATTTGATATTTATTTAATATTAATTAAAAAGTAATTTTTAAACTTACGTTCGCTTTTATTTATGTAGTTTTCCTTATTTTTTTTTAAATATTACGTAATGAAATCACATAATCAATTTATTTTGTATAGTTATTTAGCGACTCTTGAATGTTAAGCTTCAAATAGTAATACCAAAACTGTTTTAATATTCTCCAAAAAATATATTTATCTAATTTTTATAATAATTTGAATCGATTTGATAACGTAATCAGCAATTTGCGTAATCATTCAATTATTTATAAAATTTTAAAGGTGATTAGCAAGAAATTAAAGCTCGCACTTGATATATCAATTTTTTGAAAATTCATCTCTAAGTGATAATATCTAAGAAAGACAAAGTGCTTGAAGTTTGAAAATTAAAAATAAAATTATAAAAAATATTGATCAACTGATATACTATTAATCAAATGTTTACTTGGAGTAGGACATAGAACATGAAATATTGTGTCAAGAAAGGTATAACAGTCCCGCATAATTTTGTAATAATCATTTTCTAGCAATGAGACAAATTGTGTTTCAAATGTGTAACATAAAAAACGTAGCAGTTGTTAGCGCAATACTTTTACCAACTATGTAAACCATATAACATTTATAATATTAATCAAAAAGATACAAATAATACGTTAAAAGTGATTTATTAAGGAAAATTAAATAATTTCACATTAATATGTTATTAATGACAATGATTTGTCTTTTTTTTTCTTTTGCTTATTTTAATTTTAATAGTTATCTTTATCATATTGAGATCCAAGAAAAACTTTTTATTAAATAAATATTCGCACAATGTCGAAATCACGATTTTTTTCAAAGTCTAGAAAATTCTGAAAATTTTAATTAATGTGTATGTATTTATGAATAGGTATATATTTATTTAAGCATATCGATCATTGAGGACGTTCATTATAATTCATTAACAAAAATTTTTCCTTATTATATTTTGTTATTGTATTTTCGAAAAATGTGATTTCCAAGGGGCATCCTATCTTCTTAAATAAAATATAAAAAAAAAAAAATTAATTGTGTTTTTACATTTTAAAAAAAAATAGTGTGTTTTAAACTTAAAAATTTGAGCATCTTTGCTTTGATTTGAACTCACAAAAGCTTGAATTGTTTATTTAAATGTATACTTTAAAATTATGGTGATTAATAACAAAATTTAATGATTTCATTATCTATTAGTCGCTCAAGCAAGGATAGTTTACATACATATTATTATTTTAGAAAACGTCAGATATGACTTAGAAATTAGAAATAGCTTTGAATAAATACATCTATAATATTTTACATATTATTATGAACATTTATGAATATTTTACATGTTATTTACCTATTTTACATATGAATAAATTTCCGTCCCTTTTGATAGTTTTATTTGTAGAAATTTACTTACTTGTTATTTCCTTAGTATGTAGATTGATTGATTATTTTTCCAACAAAAAAAATACTCGTATCAATGTATTAAATTTTATGATCATTTGGAAAGAAAAATTTCTTTATGATTATTTTATTTTTTTAGATAATACTTCATAGAAATGTTTACATTAATTTTATACATTAATTTCTAGATAAAATTTCCTAGAACCTGAACTGCAAATGTCAAACTCTTTAGAATATATAACTTTAATTATAATATACTTATTCGATATAAATAGTAATATTTGCAATAAAAATACTAAACTTCAAAGTTAAAATAATAATGTAACATATTGCAGTGTTTACAAAAATAAACAGAATTATTTCATTATAAATAAACTTTCGTTCAGTATAAAATTAAATGAAAAATTTATTTTACATGATGAAAACAGTTTTAAAAAAACAGATAACGGTAATAATTTCCAACATCAATTAAAATTTTTGTTTATTCATTAATTATTATTTTTTTAATGATTTATTAGAAATTTTTATCTGATTGAAAAATTTTTATTTTAAGAAATTCGACAATTGCAATAAATCAGTTGCCGGAATTTCGTCATGATGAAAGAACATTGATGAATTAAATTATTTTAGTTTATTTAAATAAATCATCAACCAGCGGTTTTTAATACACCAATTTATTTTTAATAACATCCAAAATTAATAAACTTTAATTAAAAATCGTTACTAATAACTTACTTTAGTGCTTCGAATATGATCAACGTTATTTACTCGAGAAAATCCACAAAAATACACGAAAAAATATTCTCTGGTCATTGGTTTTAAAGTATATAATCAGAAATTGTTATTGTTATTTGTTTTAGTGATGTCATAAAAATATTTAGTCAATAGAACAAAATGCCTTTGAATATAACGACTGAAGCTTTTAAATGCAAATTTCAAAGATTAAACTTTTATTTGTATTTTTCAATATTTATTCTAGAACTAAATACAATAAATAATATAAAAAATAAATCAATTGCATACGCTGTACAATCAAATTTAAGTGCAGGAATTTTGAGTTTTCTTTTGTCTATTCTCTTACTTTGGCTTTCATAATTAATTTAGTACAATTAGTAATTATTTCCCATGTAAACTTCAAAGTAGTATTATATTTTTTCTTGTACTTGCTAATGAGGCGCGACAACGACTTTTGATTTATTTTATACTCTCTGACAAAAAAAAAAATTGTTTATGCTATTTAAAAATTTTTATATATAAAAAATAAATTTCAATATTTAGAGTTTCGTAACTGGACGATCGTCAGCCCTTCTTTAAACTGTGACCAAAATAATATTAAGTTTATTTTTATGCAAATAAAATCATAAAAAATATTGAGTATGAGCATAGATAATATTTTGGTTTCTCGTAAGGAAGCTTTGTGACGACAAAACAATAGGATTTGAATTCTAGTCAATTCATTGTTCTACTGAGTGAACACTGAATATCTCTTAAATCTGGTAATAATTTATTATTTTCATAATATAAATAATTATATAAATCAATTTTTGTATGAAATTTTATGCTATTTTATTAAATTTAATCATGTTTTATCGAAAATCATAAAAAAATATACTATTGATTACGCTCATATCATATTTAATAACAACTAGAAAATCCATGCGCGCAAGCGCGCCCTATATCTAATCTAAATGTATTTAAATTTTTAATGATTGACTGTTAATATAGTGTTATTATTTTCTGTCCATTATTAAATAATAATTTCATATCTACTAATATCAGCATCAGTAAAAGAATTGATGTTATATACTAATGTATCAGAGCAGTTTACGCGGCATTAATGAATTTATAGACACGGAAAACTTCGAGAAAAATAAATCCCATTTAAAAGATATATTATCACTATATTCATTTTCTTATTATTATTTAAAAAATTGAAAAAATAGTTAACTTTTAAATTATTTTCTAGACATTTCTTAAGTCTTACAAAATTTAAATAACGTAAATTATTACAAAGTCAAAAGTTATTTTACAAATATATAACTTTTCATACACATAATTTTTAATATCAATCTAATGTATTTGATTTTCAAGATATATATTAAGACAATTCCAAGATCGATTTCTGGACATAGTCATGTAAAATTATCCATGATTAAAAACATCTGTTTTTAATACGATGTAATGTGGTTTATAAAAATGACTTTTCCAATTTTATCATCACTTAAAATTTCACATTTTAAGGAGACATAAAACGGACACTACACCTACACTCATAAATATTGACTACATCTCCACATTTTAGTGTAAAATTTCAGGAAAAGAAATGCATTAGATGGTATAAATTTTTAAATAAATTTATTTATTAGCATTTATGAATTTTTAATTTCTGGTACCAGAAAAATTTTAATATATAATATTGGAATCCTAAATTCTCAATAACTAATAAATGAAGTTATTTAAAAATTAATATTTTCAACAATATAAAATCCATAAAATATAAAAAATAAAATAGTACAAATCAATTCTTAACGATATGTATATCGTTCCTATTTTTAAAATACAAATAAAAATAAAAATTTCTAATTTATATTTTCTTAATTATAGTAAATATATCATTCTTTCAAACAAAAGATTTTTAATTTTATTTTGCAGAATAACTGTTAATTCTAAGCGTGATTCAATTTGAATTTGGAAATTAAATAAACAAACTTTTAAAAATAGTACATTTTAGGCAAATATTAAAAAAAAATTTTAAGCTGTCAATCTAGAAATATTTTATATACCAAATTATACTATTACTTATCGGTTTTTTTATTATTTATTTTGAAATATTCCGAAATATTTTAAATCTTATTTTAAATTTACCAAATTACTTGCCAGGCTCATAGATAAATATTTTATGATATTGTTATAAGCTAAAAAGTTCATAACATCTGTATTCTCTAAATTTATTGCTTAATATACTATTTTATAGTACAATTTTTAAAAAGAGAATTCAGAAGTAAATGGCATAGAATTGTTACCATGTTCTCATTTGAAATATACAATAACAATGAATATAGAGCAATACTTTGCACTCTCGACAACTTCATACAAAAGGAATTTTTGTAAACGGAAGTTAGCGATGTTTATATAATTTTATTTAAAAAATCAAACTATAACTCAATAATTATAATTTAATTATTTTATCAATGATTTTTATTATTAAATTTTAAATTTTAAATCGATGATTTTATTTAAGCATATTATAGTAAATCAAATCTCGTTTCTCGCCAATCATATGATTCTATTCAACGCACCAATCACATTCTTAGTATAAAATGTTTCACAACATCCGGCCATCATTTTTTTAAAAGAGGATTAAATTAATCGTATCAATTTCTTTTTTAAAAATTGATTAATGCACTCAATCTAATATCTAATCAATATGTCGAAATAATTTTTTATTGTATTCTAAGAAATGTAAAATTATCAAAAGATCATTATAAATTTATAGATACAAAATACAAAAAATTCAAATAATCAATAGACTATAAATTCTATTGTACAATTGAAAAATTATTTTTCTGCCGTGCAAGAAAGTTTTGAATATATTGAAATATGTATACATAACATCATAACATATGATAACATTATAATGAATAATATATTTTACTACACGCTATTTACAGAAGATTATAGTCTCCATTTTATAGATTTCAACAAAACTAAAATTTTCAACTTTTTTCAACAGTATTTACATTTAAATTCATATCTACTATTATACAATTAACTTTCCTTTCTCACTTGAATAACAAACAATACATGAGAAAAGATTATTAGTTAAAATACATTTTTATAAATTGAAATCTATACTTGAAACTACATTGAAGTATGATGAATTAATTAATTAATGAATTACACGTTATCAGACCCAAACTTCTTGCATTTAAATATCAAGCTTTTAAAGTTATACTATAACGATACTTTAAACATACATATTTCTAGACTTTTTCAAAAGTAAGACGACATTAATTTATGTTAAAAGTATCTTATTAACTATTTTGATAATTTCATTTTTAAATCTTTTTAATAAATTAAGATTATTTGCATAAGTTTCATCTACTACTAATATCTCATAAGATAACTATAAAAGAAATGCATAATTAAAATCATTATTGTCATACTATAAATTATTTTGGCTAAAACTAAATGTACAGGATTTAAAAAATTTTTTAACTCTTTTCCTAATTTTAGAAACAGTGACCTAGAAAATAAGATGATTAGAATTACAACATTAATCTTAAATTTGACCTTTGATGTTCTGCTAAAGGTTATTTGAAAGTCAACTTTAATATTAAACTCTGAAAGAGCATAGCAATTCATTTAAGGATATGCACCCATCTCATGGGTTAATATGATTTCAAAAGGTCATGTGGATTTCAAATAACATAGTTAGACGGGCCCAACATTATTGATATTGAATGTCATTTCCAAAATATTTACAGGTTAAATCTGTTTTTTTTAAGCGAAACTTTTATACCGACGTTCTGGGCGCTCGCCTCCCGGCCACTCTATCCGTGCTAAGCGTCAGATTTTAAAAGCGTTACACGATATATATAGGTTTATGTTATAGTATGTCGTATTCGGTAGAATACCCGTGGAGCTGGCTAAATGGGTATTAGGGTGTCATACCGCTCTGCTCGTAGCTAAAGTATATTCAATTAGCAATACATTATACAATGGAGTATACGACTTTAAAATACTTTATAGTATGGAATATTATTGCATACGTCACACTATATTGAAGTGTATTGGCAAATATTCTACAGTCTTGTTGAAGAACGTTCGGAGCAAAACACTAAAATATGTTTTTAAAAGGGTAGTAGAGTCAGCGCGCTGCTACAAGTAAGACAAAGACAGATAAAGAAGAGCGCAGTTAAGAGTAAGCTATAGTTCTCCGTCGGCGTCGTTCGGTCGTTTCCGTAATTCGTCGTCGGCTCTCTCTGTCGCATAGACAGAAGTATACCGGCACCGCACAGTTGTTTGCTCGCATTCTTCAAATAAATAGAATATCAAATTCTTCAATTAAATAGTCTGAAAATTTATATTTTATTATAATGTTTTTTTATTTGTATTTAATCTTTTTATAGTCCCTCATACGACCTACGATAACATAAAATCATCTACCCAACTTGGGCTAACGAAGGATACATATGATCTCGACTAATGTTTTATAGCTTGAACAGCAGTCAGTCTCGGGCTAAAGCCCTCGACCGACTACTGCTCAAGCCAAAAACATTAGTCTCGCTCATATAAATCCTTCGTACGCCCAAGTTGGGTATATAACTAATACAGAGTGGCAGTTGCGGCGCGCGTGTATACATATCGTGCCAGTATGTGCACACTGCCTCCCATCCCCACCTCTCCCTAACTCAGTGTGCGTGGCCTTCTGTCTCTCTCTCACTTATATCAGTCATCGCTTTCTATCTCTTTCTCTTGAATATCCGTTGCGATGTGCTGTTTCGTTTATCCCGCTTTTTGTCGATTGTTAATAAATCGTGTAAATTGTAATTCTATAAGAATAGAATTAAAAACATTTGTATCATAATTTAGTTACCATCAACCAATAATTACTTTGGTACAATATAAAAATGAGAATAGTAGTGTACAAATTACTGAATGTACTTCTGATGAACATACAAATTTATGAATGATTCTATTATTGTATGTTAAAACTTTGTACATACCTATATGGAAAAAATTTCTGGAAATAATTGTAAATAACTATTAATAACTGTAAATAATTGTAAAAAAACTATAAAAAATTGTAAATAATTATGAATAACTATAAAAAATTGTAAATAATTGTAAATAACTATAAATGATTGTAAATAATTATTAATAACATTAAATTATTTACTAATTCAAAAAATTTTTGAAAATGTAAATAACTGTAAATAATTATGAATAATTGTAAATAACTATAAAAAACTGTAAATAATTGTAAATAATTGTAAATAACCGTAAGTAACTATAAATAACTATAAATAATAGTAATTAATGATAAATAATAGTAAATAACTGTAAATAACTATTATTTGTGTCTCAATTCTGACATTTTTAATAGTCATTTACAATTATTTACTATTATTTACAGTTATTCACAGAAATTATTTCCATATGGGTAAAATTAATTAATAAATCTTATTATGCAAAAATTACAGTATTCAAATCATTTCAACATTTTTACTACTTGAAGGACATAAAAAAAAACAGCGTGCCGTCTAGGGACGCCCGAAAGAAGCGAAGCTTTGTATTGTTACGACCCGACCCGAGCCTTATTCCATGAACTAGTTGTAGAATCAGAGCTGATGCTGATAGGTGGCGTTAGCTTCTAGTCGTCATCATTGCAGGTGGATTCTCTGTTCGGTAAAGAATGGAAATTCAAGATGACGTGAAAGAAATAAATAAATACAATGCAAGTTAAATATTAATAATTGATTTTAATAAACTCGAATAATAGAACAGTAGATGTGCGTGGTAAGAAGACTATACGTCGAATGTTGATCTTGGGTACTTGCTGGTTGTCTTTTATACCCTCCTGTCTTGCACGGAAAGTGGAAGGGATTCAAGATTTGTAACGGTTTTAACCGTCAAATTATGATTGACGTTTAACCGTCAAAGAGGTATTTGGTGCCGACGTAGTCTTGGTATTGGATACGAGTTCCCCCTCCATCTCCATGTGGGCGTTTCTTTTAATGGTCGAATATCCACTGGTGGAAATTTCCCCTTCTCTAGCAAATGATTGCATCATTTCTTGGAAGGTGACCTTGTAGTTTGTTTACATCTTGGATGACGGTTAAATATTGATTGCACCATTTTCTAAGAAGTTAGACAATTCTTGCGTCATTTCCCAGAAGGTGACCTTGGGGTTTGTTTATAAATTGAATGGTGGTTATTTATAGGTTTTCGTGACATTCGAGTGACCTCCGTTGAAATCTGAAACCTTTGTTTATATTAAAAAGGTTCGTTGGTTCTTGGAATCAACGTTTCCATTGTATACAGCTTTTCTCTGAACGAGCTTAACAATTGTTATTATGCTTAAATAATTTATCATCGTTATAATCATTAAATTATTATTGTAAATATCCTTTTATACTTATGAACCTACGTCCATTGATAATTTTAATAAACAAGTAAATAAATAAACAAATAAAGGATCGTTATTGCTATTAACATTATTATTATTCATTTTAACCATCGGTTGTATCGTTACTCTTTTGATATTTCATGATTAATATTAATTACGTAATCTTATTCCGTTATTTCTGCGTTTTTTATTTTTAGAAGCAAAAAGCTATTGAGAGTGCTCAATCTGCAACAGATCTTAAACTTCATCTTGAAAAATATCATTCCTATGTGAAAGAGGCTCAACAACAAAACACAAGTTCCTTAGAAGCAGAAGCTTAAAAAAAAAACTTCAAGAGGAAATAGCGCAACTTAGGTATAAGGTAGAACGAATGAAAAGGATTAAATTTGCAGAGACAGTAGATGAAGTAATGGCAGAAGAACAACGCGAATATAAAGAAACACTGACATTCTCGTCCTGCAAAGTCAAAAGAAAAGGTGCTGTTATTACTAAATGTTTTCATGTTTTCTTCTGGGCTTGTCTATTACGAAACTTGCCAAAGAAAGTGTCCAAAATGCAACTGTGCACTTGGTGCTGATGATTATCACCGATTTATCAACTTGAAGGAAGTCTTATTAATTTATTCTGAAGAAAAGCACATAATTTAATAAGCAAAACACAGCCCATCATCTGTGATGACGTGCAGTCACTTTCTAGCAGAAAACTTTTTAAAGAGCATTTCAATTTTATACCTTCGTTATGAAGATGTACAATTTTGTGAGAGAGAAAAAAAAGGTCGTGCACCGTGCGGATGGTAATTCTTCCTTGCAAATATATCTCTTTTAATAACTTAATTAAGTGTGATTAAGATATGATAATTCTTGTAGGTAGTTCTCAAAACACTTGTTTACAATTTTAACCTGTCTGGTATAACAACCCTCTTTTGTGTCTTTTTAAATTAACTCTTTCCCTTCTTTTTTTTTAATGAAAACAAGGTAATGCTAATTATCATAATTTGTCTCAATATAGAAGCTTAACACGAATTCACCAAATAGTCCTTGATTGTACAGCAGCTGTATATCGGTTCGTGTAATGAATTTAGAAGAAAGAGAGAGAAAAGAAGGAGAAAAAAATATGATGCTGTTCTTAACGATGCTGCCCCAAGAGCTGTTAAGGCTGCATTTAGAATATTTGGTTTGTCTCAAAAACATATTAATTTTAATTAATAATGGCTGAACCCTTTTTTTTTATATTTCAATTTTATTATAATAGATTTTGATAGAGATGATGTGTTGGGTATTGGTGACTTACGTCAAGTTGTGGATAGACTAACAGGAAGTCAAAGATTGAGTGAAAATGATATGCAACAAATCATACAGTATTTACTTGAAGAAGCTGATTTAGATGATGATGGAGCTTTAAGTTTTGAAAAAGCCGTGATTTTTCAAAGTAAATTAATTTTAATTTTTAGAATTATTCTTTTATATTCCTTTTAACTAATAAGATATTTATATTTCAGGACTTTTTGGATATATTTATAATAAAAAATTTTTAACAAAAAAAAAAACCGACTTCAAAAAATGCACTGAAAAGTAACAAATAATTTATTATCTTTAGAAGTCATACAAATAATTGGTAAAATACAATTTTAGAAGTCGGCGTCTAATTCCTCAATGAATGTAAACGTTATTTTTTAACAATAAATGTAAACGTTATTTTTGAACAATGAATGTGAACGTTATTTTTGAAAAAATGGACTAAGTCGTTCTGCTTACGCGCCACAGATTTAGAATTAGACGCCGACTTCTAAAATTGTATTTTACCAATTATTTGTATGATTTCTAAAAATAATAAATTATTTGTTACTTTTCAGTGCATTTTTTGAAGTTGGGTTTTTTTTTTTGTTAAAAATTTTTTATTTGTCATTTTTTAGTGCAATGTTTTTAAAATCTTATTTTTTGTAAAAAATTTTGTTTTTATTCGATACTTTTAAAGTCGGTTTTTATTTATTAAAAATTTTTTAAATTGTTTGTTTTTGTTAAAAAATTTTTATTTTCTATCTTCTAGTGAATCCCCTTACTAAAAACGCAAATATAGGTAGACCCACTAATTACATTAAACTTTCATTATTAATTCATAAGGCATGCATTAGTACACCACCAAGCAATATATAGCAGGAAAGAAAGAAGGCTCAACAGCACAGTATCGTTATGCGTGCATGTATACATATTCAAGCTCAGGTAAGAGAGAGAGAGAGAGAGAGAGAGAGAGAGAGAGAGAGAGAGAGAGAGAGAGAGAGAGAGAGAGATAGATAGATAGATAGATAGATAGGTGTTTATTTTATGTACAATATGTTGTACAATTTTACAATATAGTAAATAAATATAAGGTTTCAATATAAACAGAAAAAAAGTAAAAATTTTAACAATATAGTAAAATAAAAATAGAATATGTTTAAAAATAGATTATATAAGAAATCACAATAATTACAATTACAGTTAACAATATTAATATTAATAGTTATCGAAGTGACAGCGGTCCATTCTCCAAGGAAAGGTAGTGTGAAAATGCTAATGATTTAAATGAGTAAAGCGATTGAGAGTTACGGATAGAAACGGGAAGCTCATTCCACAGAAACGATGATGTAACCAAGAAGGATCCGTTATAATATTCCGTAGAAGCAAGAGGAACAGTTAATGGTCTTACAGCACCCCTCAACGTTCTCACCGACTGGTTCCACATGTAACCAGAGTAGAGATATGTAGGCTCATTAGATGAGAACATTTTATATAGGAAAGCAGATGTAAAGTATTTCCTTCTAGCAGAGGTAGATAACCAGCACAGTGCAGAACGATAAGCCGAAACATGCTCTCGCCTGCCAATACCATACACATATCGAACACCCGAGTTGATGACTCTCTGCAACTTTAGGTCCAGTTCCGCCGACAGATCACAATATACAAGACAACAGTAGTCTATGAGTGGAAAAAGCAAAGTCTGAACAAGATGCTTGCGTAAAGCAAAATTAGTGCTTTTCCTAAAGTAATTTAATCTGTAAAGCAGCGTAAAAGATTTGTTACAAACTTTGGTGATGTGCTCCTTCCAATTCAGTTTATTGTCCAACCAAACCCCCAGATCGCGAACATTAGATTCAAACTTAATTGTGGTGCCATTTATTGGCACGCCAGTAGTGGGTAAGAAAGACAGCATGTTAATATAATAATAAGAGCCAATAATTATAGCCTTTGTCTTACCAACATTCAGCTCAAGATGATTTCTGGAAGCCCAATCAGAGATAATCTTTGCATGAGCGCTCATAATGGACGTAAAAACATCCAACTTATTCAGAGGAAAATGAATATACACCTGCAAGTCATCAGCATATATCAAGTGTTGTACACTAGAATTAAAATCAACAGCAACATCATTTATAAATTGAGAATAATAATGGTCCCAAAACAGACCCCTGTGGAACTCCCGTGTTAAGAGGAACATAATCAGATGCGACACCATTCTCATCAATGACAGCCTGCTGTCGACATGACAGATAAGAGGCAAACCACCTGATAACTGAACTGGAAATATCAAGCGAAGACATCTTCCCAAGTAAAATAGCATGACTTACAGTGTCAAACGCCTTACTGAAATCAAACAGCAAGAGCATGGTGACATACCGTCTATCCATATTTAGCCTGATATCATCCGTCAACTTCAACAATGCCGTCTGAGTACTATGCCCAGTTCTAAAACCAGTCTGCCGAGGATCCAACAGCCGTCTAGTAGCCAAGTACTCATACAATTGCTGATGAACAAGACGCTCAAGAACCTTGGACAAAAAGGACAACAGAGAAATAGGGCGAATGTCACCCATGGATTGTGGAGAAGAGACTTTATTTATAGTCTTTATTAGAGATAGCTTCCAACATGATGGAAAGAATTCATCTTTTAGCGAATCATTGAAGATGCGACACAAGAGTGGCCCAATTACAGGGAAAGCCGAAAGAATAAAAGACTGAGGAATAGCATCTGGACCCCTAGCTTGCGTAGAAAAACTACACACCGATGCCCGAACCTGACCCAACGATACTTCAGAAAACCGAAACATCAATTTAAATGGTTCATCATCAGCCAAAGTACCCAGATAATCAGGAATCGACGTAACTGATTGATCAGTTGCAACACCAGCAAAATAATGATTTAGCTCATCCACAGAAAAGGAGTGACGAGACTCATTACTACTAGAGCAAATACCAAGATTTCTAAGCTCCTTCTAAATTTGCCTAGAATCAGTGAGACCAGAAAGTCGGTCATAGTAATAAAGAAGCTTAGAGGACTCGATACACTCATGAGCACGATCACGTGCAGCTCTATATTGCAGCAAATCGAAGTGAAATCGTGTGCGTTTATAGCGCCTATAAAGACGATCCCTCTCACGAACCAAGCCATGATGCTCTGCAGTAATCCAAGGTCGACGATTTACACCTTGTCGAACTCTTTTGACAGGCACAAAGAGGGAAACTGCTTCATTTAGATGTCCATAGAGACAATCAAGGCGAGCAGGAAGAGAGGAATCACCGCTACATACAGAACAATTCAGTGAACAAAAATAATCCAGCAATTTGGCATACAGAACAATTCAGTGAACTTGCTAAAAAAGCCTCAAGGTCGGCATCAGTGGCAATGCGAATAGGCACGTCATCCCTCTTCTTTCTTGCATATATCATGCCACTCCTCACAAACGTAAGGAAGTTGTATTTTTTATCCTTGGCCTTAGCTAAGACCCGCAGCTTCAACTGATGCAAGGAAGCAGTTGAAGCTGCGAGAGAGAGAGAGAGAGAGAGAGAGAGAGAGAGAGAGAGAGAGAGAGAGAGAGAGAGAGAGAGAGAGAGAGAGAGAGAGAGACAGAGAGAGAGAGAGAGAGAGAGAGAGAGAGAGAGAGAGAGAGAGAGAGAGAGAGAGAGAGAGAGAGAGAGAGAGAGAGAGTAGGCGAAGTATAAAGGAGGTAAATGAGAAAACAAAACACTCGGTTTTTTTCTTAATTTGATAATTGGGTCATACAAACCGAATATTGGCCCAATAATTATAGGACACGTATGGGACCTTCCTGCAGACATTCTCTATCAGATAAGAAAAAGTTTTTTCGAATCGGTTAAGAAATGACGGAGTTATGAGGTAACAGACATAAAAAAAAAAAAATAAAAAAAAAATTCAGTCGAATTGAGAACCTCCACCTTTTTGAAGTCGGTTAAAAAGTAAACAGAAATAATGATTCTTATTAGATAAATTGCAAGACTCCATTAAGAAACTAATATATATATTTAAATAAAATCAATTTTTCCCTTCTTTTTTTGTATTATAAATACATTTAAAGTGTGGAAATGATTATCAATGCGGATTTCCTATGTTTATAAAGTTGTAAATTTGCCTTCTCTTTTGTATTTATATTAATTAATGTTACAAAATAAATGTTGAGATGATTGTTTAAACTCATAAATATATATATTTTATTTTTATATCCATGATTAAGGATATCCAGGTAATTTCATTCCAAAATACTAATGAAATTTACACTAATTAATAATATCCTATGCGTATATGATCTAGAATTATGAACCCGGAGTAAACAAAAACTTGGTGCTAATCCTTCCATAGTATACTATTTGTTTACTCGATATGCCACAGGTCGACTATGACCATTCGTTCCTATTAAAAGATATAAATTAAAAGATATTTGGAAAGGGAGAAAAAAAATTTTCTTCTCTTTTCTATTTTTATTGAAAAAATATAATATAGGTAACTACATGTTGAATCTATACAAAAATAAAAACACACTGTTATCGATCATTGTTGTACATAAAGGAGTCCTTTCCTTTTATATAAAATAAGTTTTAGTTTGGTTTAACGATACACACAAAAAAAAATGAATCCTTTAAACAGATAAAACCCCCTTTCCTTTTTTTTATAATGATTTAGTTAAGGATCTTGAGGACATAACAAAAAAAAATATAAAATATTTAGTTAATGATGCATTTTTCAAACAACCCTTCTTTGATTGTTTTTTTTTTCAAAATATAGGAGCCCCTTTTCAACAAACAAAAAAAATGAATAAATGATTTCTTTTCTTGATTACTTTCAAATGCAAGGGAGCCCCTTCTAAGCAATTTTAACTGAATTTAAGAGTTGAAACAGAGAAAGAAAAAAGGAATTGAAAGGTTTGCTCCTTTTCTTCCTCATTGTTGGGTGATAGCTTTGAAAACTTCCCCAGTCTCAATTTCTCGGAGGTGGCAATGGAGTATGAATGAACAAGCCTTACAATCGCTGGCTACGAACATGGTCATTGGTGATCTACCGCATAGTCCAGGACATCCAGGAGCTCTCAACATAACTGTAAGCCCGACACAGTGGATGTTCTTGAACTGCCAACCCATTTGTCCCGATCGCATGTAAAAATGGAGGCAAAGCCACTGGTCGTTGGCTGGGTTTGCGTAGTAGGAGCCAGCCATGCGTGACACCTTACGTATCAGCGAACCTCTTCTTTCCATCAAATTGCCATTCATGGCATCCCTTAAAGCTCTTAGTTGTCTTGTATTATGGACTTCAGGTGGTACCTGGTAGGGCATGATCCCTTCAGTTGGTTTAGTTAGGAATATGTGGACTTCGAGTCCCTCTTCGTTAAGGTTTCCCACAGGAACTCCTACTGCTCCTCCTACGATGACCTGACCTGGTTCTGGGGCTGGTACAGCCTTAGCCTCTATGGCCATCACTGCTGCGTTGTTGAGCTGTACATATTATGTTTTACATGTTATTCATTGATATTTGCCTATTGCGAAGGATAGCTCCTACTATATAGAGAAGAGAGGGAAATAACAAAATTCACAGATCAGAGTATGTTACAGCTGAAGTTTTAGTGATGAAGATATGTTTCTTAAAACAATTAATAGAAAAGTTTTTTCTCTTTAATAGTAATTTTTAAAGTTTTTATCTTAGAATAGAAGTATTCGAGTACCATCATTTAGAAATAAACTTCTTTTTATTTGGATTACTATAAATATATATATATATAAATTTCTCTCTAAGCATTTATTATAAAGATGTCGCAATTTCTTCTCATTATGTTTTTAAATACATGTTTATAAATCAATTGTAACTGATGCACTGCGACCAATCGCGACAGTCCAGATAATAATTAAAATAAGTAAATAAAATAGAGGGGAATAGTTTTAAAAAGAATTACTAGAGCTCAATGTTAAGATTAGCCCAATTTGTGTACTTTATCAGGAAGAGAGAAGAGAAGGAAAGGAAGAGAAAGGAAGAAAAAAGAATTATTTCTTTTTCATTTGTTTTTTTTTAAAGAAAAGGAATATTTTGAAAATAAAGTAAAAGTTAGAGATAAAGTACCTTATAAAGAAGAAAGGAAAAACTATCTTTACATAACCTTTCAGGCGAAAGGTATTAACTGAGAGAGAAAAAAAAGGAAAATAAGAACCCAATTCAAATTTGAAAAGAAAAAGAAATATAGATTTTCTTATTTACCTCTCCTAGTCTGTTTAAGTCAGCCATCCTAAAATTATCTGTTAAAGCGGTTTTATGCGGACAAAGGGCTAAATGGCGGCGTCGAATTCTTTCTTTAACGGTCTTTTCTTTCGATTACATATATGTGTTTGTCAAGCGTACCAACTTATTCTAGTCAACTCTAAAGACACTGGGGCTTTGTTTCGGAACGATAAGCTTAGTGTATTTGATGCATGCTATCCTTGTTCAGCACGTTAATTCTATATCTTCTGTCTCTGTAATACAGAGTTGTGCGATTTTCTAGAACAACCCTCTTGGCTTATAGACAGAGCTCCGCGTTGCAGTGTCCTTTCTCTTCCCTTCTTATTTCAGATCCTGAATACCTTTTCTAATTATATATATATTTCTTGCTTACCTTACTATTTAGCTAATGGCAATTTATTTTAACGTACTTCAATCCTTTTAAGAGTCAGAAGGCGAAACATGGCCAGGATATACTAGTATTAATTTGGTTTAGTAGAGAGAGAGAAGATAAAAAGGGGAAAGGGAACACTGCTGGGTGCCTTGACGTAATACTCTATCATAGGGTTAATGGAGTTCGAATAAAATCAAATCCTTAGAATGCTTTAAAGTCGTGGCTACGCTAAAGAAATTATATCTCATAATAGAAACCCTTTTAAGACCTGGTAAGTCGGTTCTTTAAAATTATGAATTACGATAATAAAATCCTTTCTATTATTACCCTTTTCCAAATTTAATTTATAAAGGTCTATCATATTATAATTTATGAAGTTCCTGGGATTCAGATTGATTTGGAATTTTGGATTTTTAATATCAATGGTCATTAACCTTATCATTTTATAAAAATTTTAATAAACATTTTCGATTTAGTTACATTAATGATTAAATTATTGTTTAGGGGGAACGAGAGCCCCGCCTTCGCTCTTGTTCGTGAGATACGTCCATTATTATTTTTTTCTCGCTAGGGTACGCCTATGGAAATCGCCCCTCGAGCGTCATTTTCAGAACATACCTCTAGCTCCTTCATCTCTCCTGGACCCCATAACAATCTTTATTCATTATTATTTTTATTCACAAAGTTTTATAAATGTTCATTAACAATTTTACAACATATTACAAAAATAGTTTACAATGTTTAACTCGCAGCCCGCAAAAATGCATGTTTAAGCTTGTCGAAGTGCACTACCTTCGTTTTACCTCTTCCTAAATCAATTTTCGCATTCCTATCTCCTACTAATTCAATGATTTTATACCTTCCGGTGTATTGGTCATCAAATTTCCCTAGCTTAGGTTCTTTTAATAGATACACGTCGTCTCCGATCTTAAAGTCTTTCAAGTTTAATTTTTGATCGTAATATTTCTTTGATCTTTCCTTAGCCTCTATTAATTTTCTTTTCGCGGTTGATTTAGTATGATTTAGCTTAGAAACAAGGTCGTCGAGATACATGTCGTAAGTTTTTTCTATCGTTCTTGTTTTAAATTCGGAAGGAAGTTTCGCTTTCTGCCCAAAAATTAACTCATGAGGGGTAAAACCATGAGCGGAATGGACCGAAGTATTATATGAAAATACCGCGCATCTAACCCATATATCCCAATCAGTATAATCTATATACATTTTTAAATATTCAACCAAACTATGATGACTTCGTTCTATCGATCCCATAGTTTGCGGTCTAAAGGCTGTTGATCTAAACTGTTTAATTTTAAATATTTTCGCGAATTTAGCTAATAATTGACTCTGAAAATTACTTCCTTGATCCGTCTTTATTATTTTTGGACATCCGAATCTACATATGAAGTCTTGACAGAAAACGGTAGCTACCATATCGGCAGTGGTGTCAGAAAGCGGAAGCGCGTCAGAATATTTAGTCAAATTACATTGTAAGGTTAAAATATATTTATTTCCGGCAACCGTTATAGGTAATGGACCTACTATGTCCATTTCTAATACCTCGAAGGCCTCGGTAGGCGTAGTTGTAATAGTCATTGGTTCTCTAGTTTTTATTCTTACTAATTTTCTTTTCTGACATTCTTCACACGTTCTTACATACTCCGATATTTCCTCTTTCATACCAGGCCAATAATATCTTTCGCGAATTCGTCTATATGTCTTAAAAATGCCCTTGTGTCCACCGAGGACGGAATCGTGTGCTTCAACGGTTATATTTAATCGATTTTCTTCAGGCGGAATAATTACTTTACCCCTACAAATGGTAAGTTGCACATTTTTCCAATTAGATCGGAGAGAAAATTCAATTGGTAACCAATGTAATTTTTCGAGACCGTCGCCGACCTTTGCAACACTAACAGAATTTATACCCTCGTTTATCATGGCGTTTCGTAAAGAATTTAAACAATTTATTATCGCGACAGTGGAAGGAGTTTCCTCCGCTCTTTCCTTCACAAATAAGGAATAAATTATTTTTCCGTTGTCTAATACGGTTTGCGTTATCGCGCCTAACCCTATATTTTGGTTTTTTAATGCTTCTAAATTTATCATATCGAGATCAACCACTTGCTGACACACAGAAGTTGATATTTTGCAATCTACGGACATAAAATGAGCAATATTGTCACGTCTCATTAAAAGTTGGTCTCTAGAAAAGGTTATATATTCTACTACATGTATTTGTTGCAAATCTATTTTGCCACATAGTTTAATACGCTTTGGTCTAGGCTCATCGGCTTCTGAACCGCTAGACGCATCATCGCAAGGTAAATTCATAATTAAATTCTCATAAGTGTATTGGCTCTCATCATTCAAATCAAAATCTGTCATGGTATCTTGGGAATCCTCCCATTGATCATTATTATACAAACCTTTTACGTTACCCCCCGTGGCCCCTTTTTGTGAATTTTCACTACTGCCACGGCCGGGTGTTAAACTTAAATTATCAACCTCGCCTGTCATGCCCCCTTCTTGGGAATTTTCCCTACTGGCACCGACACAACCCCCCGTGGCCCCTTCTTGGGAATTTTCCCTACTGCCACGGCTGGGTGTCAGACTTAAATTATTGTCGATATTAAAATTGGGTATGAGTCCGTAATCGTCCGTCAGTCCGTTATTGAGTCTAATGAGTTGGCGTGATTGTAAAAGAGAGAGATCGTTAGAACTGTTATTGAGTGTGTTAAGCGGAGTCGAGGATGTTGAATTCGAAATCAAGAAAACTTCTCGATTTCTATATCAGGATTTAGGTTAGGTGAAAGGAGAGAAGGTTCAGGTGTGAGATTAGGTACGAAATTTCGCGATAATGCGTCGGCATTCATATTAATTTTCCCTGGTTTATGGATAATTTCGTATTCATATTCTCTCAGTTTTATTTTCCATCGTGCTAAGCGTGATGTAGAGTCTTTAACATTATGTAACCACATTAAAGGCCGATGATCCGTTACCAAAACGAATTTCCTACCATACAAATAAGGGCGGGACTGAGTAACAGCAAATACTACTGCCAAAAGTTCTTTTTCCGTCGTAGTATAGTTCATTTCAGCGTCAATCAATGTTCTAGAAGCATAAGCAACTGGTAGATCCTTACCTATCGGACCTTGACTTAATACAGCTCCCAGCGCGAAATTAGATGCATCAGTTGTTACGACAAAAGGCTCATTAAAATTCGGATATCTCAACAATGGTTCCGTGCATAAAATATTTTTTAAAGTTGAAAACGCCTTTCCTTGAGATTCCCCTCAAAGAAAAGGAACTCCTTTCTTCAAAAGCGCGGAGAGAGGCTTTGCAATTTTCGAAAAGTTTGGAATAAATCGTCGATAATAACCGGCTAGTCCTAAAAATTGCTTAATATTTTTTGCGCAAATAGGTCGCGGAAAATTTGATACGGCACGCGTTTTCGTAGGGTCCGGTTTAACCCCTTCATCAGAAATAACATGACCTAAGTATCCTTCGCAAAAATTGACACTTATCGGGTTGGAGGGTTAGCCCCGCTGTTTTCAATCTTCCAAATAACTTGTTCATTTTCTCTTTATGTTGTTCTAAGGATTTTGCATAAACTACTATATCATCCATCTAAACAAACAATTCTATGCCTTGAAGGCCACTAAGTACTTTATCCATTAAAGACTGAAATGTAGATGGGGCACCCTTCAACCCCATGGCCATTCTTTTATACTGTAAATGACGATATGGCGTCGAAAAGGCCGTTTTTTCAGCATCAGCTGGGTTGAGCGCGACTTGATAAAATCCCTGTGCTAAATCGAGCGTTGTAAAGTATTTACTTCTACCTAATTGGTCTAGAATGTCGGTTATATTTGGAAGAGGATAGGCAGAAGCTATTGTCTTTTCGTTTAATGCCCGAAAATCTACTACGAAACGCCATCTCTTATTACCCTGGGAATCGGGTTTCTTGTAAATAATTATTAATAACATTAAATTATTCACTAATTCAAAAAATTTTTGAAAATGTAAATAACTGTAAATAATTATGAATAATGTGCGTGGTAAGAAGACTATACGTCGAATGTTGATCTTGGGTACTTGCTGGTTGTCTTTTATACCCTCCTGTCTTGCATGGAACGTGGAAGGGATTCAAGATTTGTAACGGTTTTAACCGTCAAATTATGATTGACGTTTAACCGTCAAAGAGGTATTTGGTGCCGACGTAGTCTTGGTATTGGATACGAGTTCCCCCCTCCATCTCCATGTGGGCGTTTCTTTTAATGGTCGAATATCTACTGGTGGAAATTTCCCCTTCTCTAGCAAATGATTGCATCATTTCTTGGAAGGTGACCTTGTAGTTTGTTTACATCTTGGATGACGGTTAAATATTGATTGCACCATTTTCTAAGAAGTTAGACAATTCTTGCGTCATTTCCCAGAAGGTGACCTTGGGGTTTGTTTATAAATTGAATGGTGGTTATTTATAGGTTTTCGTGACATTCGAGTGACCTCCGTTGAAATCTGAAACCTTTGTTTATATTAAAAAGGTTCGTTGGTTCTTGGAACCAACGTTTCCATTGTATACAGCTTTTCTCTGAACGAGCTTAACAATTGTTATTATGCTTAAATAATTTATCATCGTTATAATCATTAAATTATTATTGTAAATATCCTTTTATACTTATGAACCTACGTCCATTGATAATTTTAATAAACAAGTAAATATATAAACAAATAAAGGATCGTTATTGCTATTAATATTATTATTATTCATTTTAACCATCGGTTGTATCGTTACTCTTTTGATATATCATGATTAATATTAATTACGTAATCTTATTCCGTTATTTCTGCGTTTTTTATTTTTAGGGTCCGTATTTTACTCAGTTTATCTTATTTGTGTCCGATTCTACATATCGAGACGCCCATCTATTACTTAGTTCGGGCCGCGTTCATAATAGTATAAAGCGTAGGAACCAAGCGTTAAAAAAAATAATGAAAAAAATACGTGAGGGAAAAAAATTAAGACTTGAGAAAAAATAAAAAAAATAAATATTTTGGGAAATAAAAAAAATACATTTAAAATAGAATACACGCCCAAAAACGTAAGGCTACAGCGGAGCTCTCTTTTTTTCTTCTTCAAATCATGAACGCTTTAGTAACGCTTAGTTCCTACGCTTTATACAAAGCTTCGCTTCTTTCGGGCGTCCCTAGACGGCACTGTTGTTTTTTTAATTGGTATTCTTTTTCGCCAAATTTTTTTGAATTCAGCATCGAAAACACAAAATCACATGGTTTTTATCTTTGGACATCTAAATTCACTCGGGAAGTGCCATAGCTCTAAGACTACATCTGATGATTTAAATGATACATTCTTTGGTTCTCAATAATATTGTTTTTTCTAATGAAGACACGTTTCAGATAAGCGAGACAGACAAGAGGCACCATTCTCGATATTGAAGTTATTTTAATCCTCATCAGATAAGAGGTAATCCCCCAACTTCAAACATTTAACGTATAGATTGATTCATTCATTAGAAAAGTATTTTGCCCTTACTTTTTCAGAGACTGAAGAATTCAATGCTTTGTTGTATGAAAATATGCTCCGAAATTAAATTATATCTACTATACCGGACTCAAAAGGTGAAAATCTAGATAAAGTCTAGATATTTTATGACAGAGATCAACAAATTGTCTAATCATATTCTGATCTAACACATTTCAATTATTTATATTTAAAAATGCTTTAAAAATACAGTTTATATTACAAAACAATATGACTTGGATGAATTATAACAAAAGATTACACGAAAATAGACTTGATTTTTGAGCAAATCTTACGAAATGTAATCACAAGCTTTTATAATCGATTAGCACATTTATAAGCAGTTTATAGAAAATAATTTCAATATTTGTTTAAAAAAGTTCTAGTCTTTTATGAAATTGTAAAAATGGTCTTTGTTGGATTCCACAGTCTTGTTTCACAGTCTGATCCAACTACATGGATAGTTCATAGTCTTACCTTAACTGACACGGTAATCAATAGTTTTGTGATCTGTTGTTTCCATGGTTGTTCCAACTCAACAATCATCAATCAGATTATGTAATAAGGCAAAATTTTTTTGATAATCTGCTCCTAAACAGATATCTGATCCCTAATTGACCTGTGTCGAATATTTTGATTTATGACGCGGGAACACATTCGAACGTACAGTTTTGTCCTATTGTCGCATTCAAAATAAAAATAAAGGTTCTCATTAGAGGGTCAAAGTTACCGACGTTAGGTTTATCAAACCCAAATTATTATCTAAAAGGTCACATTTTACAAAAAACGGGATTTGTTAATCATTTTGAATCAAAATTTTATTTGATCTCTATATGACATTTCGAAGACACACAATGAGATGAGTACACTTCTCCACGTAAAATTTAGTGATATTTTGGAAATTGAAGTCAAAAGTAAGAGTTTCTATTTGTAAAAATAAAGCTTGAAAGTATCTTTAAAAAATCGTCTAACGTGAAATTAAAGGTTACCACCGAAATTAATGTCATTATTTAATCTTCAAAGTTTTCAGTTTTAAAAATCAATACTCCTGGTTAGTGTCAAAAAATTATTTTCGACACAAGTGCGTTAAAATAAATACCTGAGCGATTATTGATAATTTAATGCTCTAGTGGCGGTAAATACTATAGTTATATTAATTTTTCATATATTGTATGTAATATTCTATTTGATTTTTATATTTAATTTTAAAGCGTTTTAATTTGTTTTTTTTTTAGTAGTAACTGATAAAAATTTTATTTTCTGATAATTCATATGGTAATATAAAAAAAAATATTCGTTTCTAAGATGATATGAAATAAACAATTTTAAGGTACACAATAAATACAGTGACTGGATGTTTTATTTTTTCAATGATGATATGCTTTCGACAATTCTACTCGCTCTTTAACAATGAAGGTTTATAATGTTCTATCAATCGATTTGCTGCTTTCCAACCAGAGCCGATGGCTCCATCAACAGTTGAGAACCTATTCGTTGACGTTGCTTCTCCAGCAAATAGAATCACCTTAAAAAATATTTATTTAAAAAATTATAATTTTCTGAATAAACAAAATATATTATAAAAAAAATTATTTACTGGGTTCTCCAGAGTTATTGGTTTTTCTAACATTTCCGCATAAACTTGTTTCTTTTGAGTTTCAACACTTCGGTAACTGTAAGTTCCTCTGAAATTTGGATTAGTATACCATCGAGTTCTCAGCATAGCAACTGGCTCGCTAACATTGTACTTTTTATCTAAAAATCTATGAAGATTTTCTATTGCATGTTTGAAAACTTTATCTTCGGGAAGCATTTCCATTTCTCTGGCACATTCCCCAACAACCCATAATTCTAATAAATTGGGTTTATATTCCACAGTCATTGCTCCATACATTCCAACTAACCATTTTTTCTCGGACTGAAAAAGATTTTCTTAATTTAAACAGTTACTAGTAAATAATTCTATTTAAATTTATGCGTGAAGTCTATTTTTTAATTAATAATTTACAAAAATTTTAATGAAAATACGTTTTTCATTTTTATGATTTATTTCGTTTCTCTTTACAAGTATAGTCAGTAATATATGTGAAATTATATCTTATGATCAAAATGTTCATGCAAGATCAGTGATTAATTCCTTTATGTAAAATAACAATGTACAAAACTTACATCAGCTTGAATTTTTTCTCTTTCAGCATCATTCCACATGAAGTTAAAATCAAAACTTCTTCTATCATCACTTATATCCCAAAAAGGTTCATTAAACAAGAAGAAAATTTTGGCAACGTTACCAAATCCAATTCCCTAAAAAAAATATTAATAAAAAAATTTATCCTACTTATAATAAATTATGTAAAAATTTAAACAAACCTCAATAGCAGCAACTTTTTCGGCAGGTAATGATGGGATAAACAAAGTTTTTTGTTTTTCCTTTAAAACACCTAAAGAAACTGTGATTATAACATGATCTGCTTCATATATTTGACCATTTGTTGTACTTATTGAAATTGGTAGTCCTTTATCGGTATTAGAATAATCAATTGAACTTACTTCACTGTTTAGTATTGTATTTTTCACCACTGGAAGCTCATTGTTAGGATCAGGATAACGTTTCTAAATAAAATTATAAAATACAATGTTTTTTGTTTACTTGTTTACTCTATTAAAATAAATGTTCGTATTTCTTCAAATAAAATAATCGCAATTTATGCTTATTTGTACCTAATTTTATTATAATGGCAGCAAATTTAAAAAATGAGATTTAGTAGTTAAATTAAATGTAATAAAATAGTCTTATTATAATTTGAATGAAACAACATTTAATATAAAGATTTCATAAGAGTCAAACTTTAAAAATTCTACGAATTCTAGTTTATTTAGAAACAATTGTGTTTAAAAAGATTGCTAACAATTAAAATATACTCTTTTTGTAAGACCAAATCTTAATGTATTTAATTGAAAATTTAAAATTATCTTGTGATTTTTATTTGTAAAAAAATTAATATACTTACCATGAGTAGATCTAAAATTGTTGAATATCCTCTCTTTTTCCAATTGACAATTTGATCTCCAGGACAAACTTTATATTCTTCTCCACCAATAGTTGAAATGTCATACCAAGAATCAGCTGGATCTAATGCTATTCTCATCAATTCAAAATTGCGCAAATATTTTTTCTTATTATTTATTATTTCTCGATTCTCTTTGAAGTGTTCGTCAAACCTGAATAAAAAAAAGCATTAGATGCAAAATAAAAATGATCAGTAAAGTCAATGATTCATTTTAATTTGAAATTTTTGTGATTTATTTCCTCACTTTTTTTCTGCATATTCACCAACCGATTCTTCTTTGATTTTATTATTAGATTTTATATCGTAAATGTATGTATTAAGAAACTCCGTAAGTTTGTTTGTTAAATCACTGCTTAAAGGTGTCCCAAGAGAATCAAAAAATTCTTCTTTAATTCCAAAATCTGATCTATCTGATGTATTCAATAAGTCCAATGGTTCTGCTAATTCATAAGCAACATTTCCAGTTTGACCGTGCACCCATTGCCCACCAAGATCCACAGAATAATTACCTACACAATATAATTTTTTTTAAGTTTTTGTCAGTGATATTATTATTTATAAAAAATCATAAACATTTTACTTCATGTTATATTGTTACGAATAATTTGAATTACAGTTACAGTACAATTTCACCAATGTAGAAAATATGCCTGAAACTTTGTAAATTTATTTTAAACAATGTTACAGTATAAATAAATTGAATTTGTTTATATAATATTAGCACTTTTATTGAAATATCAAAAAAATAAATCATTTAAAACGAATTAATAGTTTCATAAAGATTTTGTCTTCGAAAATTTTGAAAATTAATTTTGAAATTTAATAAGATTTGTTTTTATAATTTCAATTGTCTTAAAAGCTTTAATTTTATGCAACATATATTTCAATTTTGTTTGTTAAGTTTTCTTAAAAAAATAGATTGATTTCATCTCACTACTAAGTATTTGAGAGAAATTGTCTAATACAATCAAAATTTTATGAAAATTTGGAACCCTGAATTCTCATTTTCATTATTGTTATCATTGAATTACATAAATTTACTATAAATGCTTCTTTTTCAATTGCAACATTAAAAAATAATTTGAATCTGAAATCATTCTAACGAATAATCTGTATACGATTATATAGAATATAATACCAAAAAAAATCCGTTATATAAGTATCAATTTACTGATAAATCTTTTATCAGCAATGTGCTGTATTTATCATTATAAAATAAAAAATTATTTACCAAATGAAGTTGTGTAAACTCGACCGCCAATGCGATCTTCCGCTTCTAATATCGTCACATTGTTAAAACCATTTTCAAACAATTTTGAAGCTGCGGCAATTCCAGATGCTCCAGCGCCAACAATAACAATTTTTGGATTTTTACTTATTTCTTCACTACTTACAAGAGAGAAAATCAGAACACAAACTAAAAACATAAAAATCATCAACCCTGTTTCTTTACTCATGGTGCTGAGGTATCTTATCCGAATATTAGTTTCAATTCCAATTTGATTTCGTATGTCACACTATTTTAACGGCACATTTTTTTCTAAAATGAGAATTATAAAATTTGTATTAGTTAATGATAATTAAACTTTGGAGGTGTTGAGTACTTTATTAATAATTGAAAATTAGTCGCAGAAAATTGGATCCACATGAGTGACACCAATATTAATACTGTTTCTTTTTATATTACTAACGTTAGATAATCAAATAAGTTATTACAGTTATTGATTTGTTTATTTACATCTTGTAAATCAAATAATTTACAATCAATAGAAACACAAATAAATAAATAATGTAATGACAGATAGACAAAAAATATAATAACTTACTCGATATTCTGAAGAAAAAAGTTGATATAATGTTTCTAAAATTATAATCTAATAAAATTAATAAAAATTCACTACCATGGACCAATTTATTTCTTTACTAAAAATGTGTAGTTCTTATTTAAATTTATTAATAAAAACCTTTATTTGTTAAATAACTGAAAAATTTTAATGAAACTTTTAAAAATTGTCCTGATTTGCTACGATCAAAATATTCTTTGACTCTACTGAAATCTGAATGTAATGAATTTCATAAAATTTGTGCAATGATAAAATTATTATCGTACAAAAAACAGTTTTTTAATACCAATTTATCAGACCAGTTAAATCATCGAGTGATGCATCTCAAGAAATAATTTTTATTTTATATAACTTCACTTATAAGAAAAAAAGAATACTTTTTTATTTGTATACAACACTAATTCCGAACACCAGATCTGTCAGTCAGCATCTGAGGAGATATGTTATTACAACATTTTTCAATTCTTTTTGTACACTCTTTCTTAAGATATAAATGTCAATCTATTGAAATACATGTATACCAAAATCACATAGTTTGTGTATGTTTATATGTATATAGATGTATAAAAATGATATTACATGCCTCTTAAATCTAATTCATAGTAGAATATTGGAGTCAACAAGTTATATCGAAGGACGACAGCCTTTTGTATAATCTTACTTTCTTGATCAGCATTAGAGATAAATATTGTTTTTTTGTGCGAGCATGAGCTTTTTAAAATTTAGTATTTATTGCAGAATCTTTAAAAATATTTCCTTCAGTTTTAGCGAACTTCATAACTTGTTAAATTTATTTATAATTACTTTTTTACTTTAATTCAGATTTCGAGATTATTTCATTAATAAATTTTTACGTTTGATTTTTTTTTAAGATTTTAAAAACTTTTTCTTATTTTTTTAGACATTATTTAAATTTTTTCAAGACATGTTTATAAGCAAAGATGCGTTCTTTGCTCGTAGAATGGAGGTTATAAATTTTTTTAAAATGTTATGTCAAAAATAAAACAAAAAAAGAACAAGTAAAATTCCTCCAGTTAATTTGTCAATCATTTAAACTTATTTAAATTTAATAATTTTATACTGCTCAATAAACAGGATTTTGAAACATACTGATACTATCATTTTATTTGTTATAATAGCAGACTGAAAGTAAGATACAACTGACTTCCAAAATTTTAACAAAAATAAAGTACTTTATACCCGTTAAGTTATAACCCATAAGTATCTAATTTCATAAATTAGATACTTATGAAACTGATGAATGAGATTAAATTTTTATAAAATATTGATATTTTATTAATCAAATATCATATTAAACTATTAATAAAAAAATTAATAATAATGATTAGAAAAGTATGAAATATTAATTAAAATCGATATAATTTATAAATTTTTAATATTAACATTTTAATTTCAATTTTTTTCTAATTTCTCGCTCAGGAATTTACTCACCTCGCTTCGCTTGTTCGGATCGCAAACTTTTCTTCGGGAAAAATGTAAGACTTTACTCACTCGTTACATAATGTACTATTATAAAAAAATTACACTGTCATTTTATTCCCACAAAATGAAACATATATTTACTACAAAGTTTATAGTTAGATAATCATCAATATTTACTAATAAATATTTAATTACGAAAGATATTAATATGTATCATTAATTTATCTAAAATTGTGGAACATCCGGGTTTTTCCCAAGTGATAATTAAATCTCTTTCACATTCCCGGTAATTATTATCTTAGCAGAAATGTTGCTTCACAATTCTGTAAATTCCAATTTAATACAAACAATCCTAAATAATACAAATATTCTTTTTCTTTTTGTTTATTATTTGTGAAACATTATTTAATTATTTAACAACCAAACTTAAAAACAAATGTATTATTTTTTGATTATTTTAATTGAGATATGATTATGAGTTATGTAATTTTATTCTTACGAAAATCAACAACGATAATTTTTTAAATAATCATTGATACGCTTTTGGCATAATTAACTTTCCCAAATTTTACATTCTTTTTAACAATCAATTTTTATTATGATTTATTAATCTATCAGCTGTTTTCCAACCAGAGACAATAGCTCCGTTAACAGTTGCAAATCTATCCCTTGACTGTATATTGCTTCACCAGTAAATAAAATTACCTTAAAAAACGATTTTTACAGCAATTATTGAATTTCAAGAAATTTAATTTGAATTTTCCATATTTATAAAATATGTTTGAAAAAATATTTACGGGATAGTCTTGAGCCATAGGTTTTTCTAACATATCTCCATCTCGCTTCCTTTGCGATTCAATACTACGATAACTGAAACTCTTTTTAAAACGTGGATTAGTATACCATCGAGTTCGCATCATTGCAATTGGCGCGCTTACATTGTATTTTTTATCGAAAAATCGATGAAGATTTTTTACTGTATGTTTGAAAACTTTATCTTCGGAAAGTATACTTCCATTTCTTTGGCGTATTTTCCTGTATTCAATATTTCTAATAAATTGGGTTTGTATTCTACTGTCACTGCAACAAGCATTCCAAGTAACCATTTCTTCTCAAGCTAAAAGATTCTAATTCAACTAATAACAAACTTATTTAAAAATATTTTAAATAAAACCTTCAAATTTTATGAATGAATAATCGTTTTTAATTGTGTATATAGTACAAAAATTATAAAGGTTTTGATCACATAACCAAAAACTACTGATATTAAAGCTACTTAAAAGTTTTATTTTTAACGGATTTAAAATTCTTAATATCGCTCTTATTTTTAAAGCAAACTACTTTTTATGCGGGTAGTATAATATTTAAAATTAGTACCCGCACAAAAAGTTCAAAAGTTTTATCAACAATTACATGATTACAAGAATTTTTTATAAACATTATTTAATGCCCCAATAATACTATCTTATTTAACTATTTTATTTTAAATTAAATTTAACTAAAATTTGATACTTTTTTAGTGATTTATATTATATGAAAAAATTTGTAATTTGTTGTTTTCTTAACATTGTTTGAAAAAATTACTTGAAATAAAAACTGTCAGATAACAGTATTGTGTATAATCATTTTTATCTTATTTAAAAATAGCTTTCGTTAAAATAATACAAAAAAATGTTTTTCAAGCCTTCCTACAACTACTAAATAATGTTTCCGAAACGTTAGAACAAATATATTTTTTCCAAAATATATTTACTTTTATTATTATCATTCTGAACAAACTTTCATTTGATTCAAAAGATATATTACCAGAAAAGTGAGCCAGTGCTCAACATAAAAAAAAGCTGATTAAAAATTAAAGACTATTCTTGTTCTACATCAAGGATAGAACTTGTCGCTGTGCAAAATTATTTTCTCTCCTTACATCCTATCCATATCAGTCCATTGATCTCAATACTGGCCAATACCTATATTATTCTGAATCAACTCATTGTTATTCATAGTTTAAGACTTTATTTTTTAATCAAAAGTATTTCTATTATTTCGTCAAGTGAAAAGAATGTTTTCTTAAATATAAAAGAATCTGCTTAATTCTAAATTCTACTTTTGTCAGTGTAAAATGAAATTATAAATAACTTACGTCAGCTTCAATTATTTTTTTTCAGCATCATTCCATATTAAATCAGATTGGAAAATTCTTCCATTATCATTAATATCCTAAAAAGTTTATCAAATAATAAAAATATTTTTTCGCACTCCATGCGCAATAGTATATTACGTTCCGAGGCACGGAACAGGCTCATTCCATGCGCGTGATGGTTTGCTTCGCGAGGCGAAGCCGAGCGAAGCAAAACACGCGCATATGATGAGCCTGTTTCGTGCCGAGGAACGTATACGATTTTCCTTTATGCCCGGCCGGAACTTTGCCACCCCAAAAAGTGATAAAACTCCATTTTTAATAAAAAAAAATTCGTCAAAAGCGAAGAGTCATCTGTTGCGTTATTTCGTTGTAGCGCGCATGCGCAAGCAATTACAGTATACAGTTGAGTTTGGTAGAGAAAGAGAGAGAGAAAAAACCGAACATAGCAGCACACATAGCAGTTAACATAAGATACACAATAAATATATAAATGATAATTCAAATTTAAAAAACGTGAGAAATAATTAAATGTGTTTATAATACTTTTATATTACTTTATTTTGTGTATGAAAACCTTTTAAAGAGCAAAAGAAAAAATTGTGAGTTAAAACAATTGTGTATGTTAGTAAGGATATAGTTCATTTTAATAAATATAAATGTATTAACATCAAGTGCACAAAAACAAAACGTGTAAAGCAAAACGTGTAAAAACGTGAATTTAATTATTTTCTTTGTACAAAAACAATCATGAAGTGTTTAAAAGAGTGTCGTGAATTGAAAGAAACGTGTATGAAAAAGAATATCTATTTTAAACGAAAGTTATAATTCGTTATAATTTAAACTATTATATGTATATTAGTGTATTAATATCGAGTGTGTTTGTTTATTTAATAACTACAAGTATGATGTATGCATTTATCTATTTAATGCTGAGATTAGACATTCGCGTATATATAGATATAGTTTAAGTATACAGCAGACAGCGAAGCGACCGAGAAGACGTACAGTTCGTAGCTGCGCGGTGCGTTCTGCGCACGTATGTAACGGAATAACACGAATGTATTCGGACGGTTCCCTGCCGCATGAGGAGCACTTTTAGGCAAAGTTTCGGCACGGGTATGAAGGAATAGTACATTACGTTCCGTGGACAGATAGGCTTTTTTTACGAAACGAGAAGATTACAAGCCGAGCCGAAGGCGAGGTTTGTAACGAGTTTCGTTAAAAAGCCTTTTTGTCCAAGTAACGTAATGAATTTTACGTTCTGAGAGCCGAAAATGAGAAAAGAAGTTGCGATTTTGAGGTTAAAAGAACGTAAAATTTGTTTTTGTGCACGCTTTTATAAAAATGCGTGTCGAAAAATAAGCTTTTTGCACGTCGTGCGAAAAAGTTTTGTTCGATACGCGTGAAAGAAAGTGATTTTAACCTCGTGTGAACTTTTCACCCTCGCTTCGCCCGGGCACAAATGTCCTCACGAAGTTTAAATCACTTTCTCGCACTTGTATCAAAAATAACTATTAGCTATGCTGCCGAACCCGATCCCCTGAAAAAATATCAATAAAAACAATTTGTCATATTTTTAATAGATAAATCATACAACATTCGAACAAACCTTAATGACAGCAACTTTTTCAGTGGGATAAATAAAGTTTTATTTTTCTCTTTTAGAAAACCTAATGAAACTGTGATTATAACATAATCTGCTTCGTATATTTGACCATTTGCAGCGCTTATCGAAATTGGTAATCTTATGTTGGTGTCAGAATAATCAAAGTCACCTCAGGATTCAACATCCTATTTTTCAAAACTGGTAGCTCATTTTTAGGATCGGGATGACGTTTCTAATAAAATATAACAATTAAATAACTATTGTTTCCGATTTTTATGTCATTGCGGTAAGTGATTACATTTTTTGTGCTTGGTGTCCATGTATTTATCTCTTAAAATGTTGATGGTTAATTGTATTATCGTCATAGCCATTAAAAAAAAAAAGATTTTATTTAAGTAACTCATAGCAAAATACTATTCCTAGTGACGAAATTACTGAATTTATCTAATGTTAAAATTCTTAACTTTTTCATTCAAGTTTTGTCATATATACACATCCCGGAATGAGTAAGAGATAACTATACTGTTATCTAGGATTGAGAAATAAATATACCCAACGAACATTAATCTGTATTGAATATTTTAAATTTGCACAATTTTATTGGATGATTTCATCGTTTTCCACGTTTTTATTCAAATTATGCAAAGTGAATATCTATTAGATCGTACAGTAAATATTTTTCAAATATTTTAATATACACGTATATTTTAGACAAATTACGTACTAGCTTTATATTTAAAATTTTTAAACAATAATTTCAATACGAAAATGCATGTTCAGTTTCTGATAAAAAAAATTTAGTTAGAACCAAGTCATTGAGTTGCTGATACCAGTGAGTAATCTCATTAGGTAGAAAATTTATCGATGACCAATTGCGGTTTAAAAACCAATGCTTTGCACATATTAAAATTTTAATGTAGATAGTCTAACCATGACGTACTCACTCTCGAATCAAATTTCTCGGATAAATTTTATAGTTTATTTACGTCACTTATCATACTCCAACCATTTCCTTTATGATGAGTTAATTCTTTTAAATGGAACTGAATAAAAACATAGCTTCTTGAGTTAGATAACGATTCGGTGTTTTGTCACACTCTTAGTACAATTTTAATTAAATTATATGAATTGTAAATATATTAATTTGAATTCAAAATTTTTGAATTATAAAAATTCTAAATTACATATTAAGAATCATGTTATAGTATAATTCTTATTACGAAAATTAGTAGTTTTAACAATCTAACGATGACTAGAAAATTAAAAATGTACTATCAGTATATCTGAAATTGTTGAATATCCTCTATTTCTTCAACCGATTTCTTGATTTCCAAGATAAATTTTAGATTCTTTCAAACCGATTGTTGAAATACCGTGCAAGTATCAGCGGGTTTTTTTAATGTCCTCATCAATTCGAAACTGTGCAAATATTTTTTCTCATCATTTATTATTTCTGGATTTCCTTTAAAACGGATAAAATATGAAAAGATAATTAATAATATGGACCATTCACTGTAACATGAATTTTTTGATTCATCGCTACTTATATTTTTCTACATATTCACCACTTCATTCTTCTTTAGTGCTATTATCGAATTCACATTGAAGATATATTTGATGAGAAATTATGAAAGTTTATTTGATAATTCAGTGCTGAAAGGTGTACCAAGGGAATCAAAGTATTTTTGTTTAATTTCAGGTTTATCCAATGCATTTAATAAGCCTAAAGTTTCTGTCAATTCAAAAACAACATTTCCAATTTGGCCATGCACCCATTTAACTCCAAGATCCACAAAATAATTATCCACACAATATAATTTTGTAAACATTTTTATAATTGAATTAACAGTACGTATATGCAAATCCTTTCAAAACTGCTTTTGCATAAATTTAAATATGTTGTGCATGTGTAAATATTAGCATATCCATTTTATTAATTTAGATAGAGTAAACGCATATAATAAATTATTTAGTCTAATAAATCGCCACTGTTTAATCAAGTAGCAATACGCTTTTAGTATATATTGATTTTGATGAAGTTAAATTATAATAACATGGCAATATTAAATTATATTGACATGTTAGTTTATTAGGTTTATAAAGATTAATTGTTAAAATTTAAAAATAAATTTTATCAATGTAATTTACGATCAATAACGTTGATCATCCGACATTATTCTAAGCCAATTTAATCTGCCTTTTCTCAAAGTCACTGTATTTTTCTATTTTATTATCTTTGCGTTCCTGATATACAATATAAAATCATACATTTTATTTTAGATTCTAAACATCGATATATTAAAATATTTTATTTTATCGTATGGAAGTTTATAAACATGGCATGACTCTTCTAAATATAACAGCATTACATTTGAAATACCAAATCTAAAATAAAAATAATTTACCAAACGATGCCGTGTGAATTCGACCACCGATATGATTTCCCGCATCCATTATCGTCACATTAGTAAAACCATTTTCGAACAGTTTTGAAGCCGAGGCAATCCCAGATGCTCCGGCACCAATAATAACAATTTTTGGACTTTTATTTATTTTTTCACTACTTGCACAAGTACTCAGAGTCAAAACACAAACCAAAAACTTAGGCATCATCATTCATGCTTGCATTCCCATGGTGTTGATGAATTTCGTGTAATTAATAGTTTTTGTCTAAAAAGTGACCGAAAAAATCTCCTATTTGATCGCCTTCGAAAAAAGGTTTGAATTTATGACTAACTGATAGTTTATAATAAGACATTAATATTTTCGAAATTCGAGGTTGAGTCTACCCATAGTTTCAGAGGTGTAAGACCACAAAGATATACTTATTAGAGAAAAAATTTGTTAAAGATGTTAAGCATGCGAGTTTTTTTAAAAAATATACTATTATTTGGTAATAATTATGATACTATTTTAGTTAATTAAAATGTGTTTGAATAAAATAGGTATAAATTTGTGATCAAATATAGTCTCCTTAAATCCAAAAGAATCTACTTGATTCAAAATTCTATTTTTGTTAGTGTGGGTCGATAATAAAATATCTAGGAAAAAATTAATTTTATTGAATGAATTCTTTAGCTATTGATCCTTACTTAGAACTTATCCAAGCAAATCATTTGATATCTTTTTGGATTTAATAAATACAATACAGGTTTCCAAAACCTAAATTATACTACTGTTCCAATTACATATTATGGCATCCAAATAAGAATAGCAAAATTATCAAAGTCAGTATTTCATTTGAATAAAATTTTAAAGGTTTGAAATATTTTGTTATAAAGATGATAAATAAAAAAACGAATCTTTATCACTTGGTCGTATATTCATTCATCTAAAATTACAGTGATTTTCAATGAATTCGTATAAAACATTTTTTTTTATAACATTGTTCGTGTGATTATTTCATTATCCATAAAACGTAGAATCGATGAAATTTCTCTTCAATGTTAACAAGAATTCAATATGAGTATAAACGTAAGTATATTTTTATCATTAATAAATATTTTTATAGATAACTTTGGTCTCGTTGAAATAGTAAATTTAAATATTAAAAATATAAAATAAATATAAAATTTAAGGAATAAAATCGTACAATAAATAAAAAATTCAAATATTTTTCTTCTGTTTTTGTTTAAAATCTATACTATTTTTATACTTTTATTCTTTTTTAGGTATTATATCTTTATAACGTTCCAACAATTTATCCGCAGCTTTCCAACCAGAAGTGATAGCTCCGTCAACTGTTGAAAATCTATCTTTAGAAGTTGCTTCGCCAGCAAACAAAATTACCTAAAAAATTAAAAAATACAACCTTAGTATATTTAAAATTTTAACTTTTATTCGAATTTTGTATTTAAATGTTTACCAAATCTTCCGAATTCAAAGGTCTTTCTAACATTTCTGCATAAACATTTTTGTTTTGTGTTTCAATACTTCGGAAAGTGTAAGTTCCTTTAAAATGTGGATTAGTGTACCACGTACTTCTTAACATTATAGTAGGATTTTCAATTTTATATTTTTTATCCAAAAATCTATGAAGATTTTCTATTGTGTGATTGAACACTTGATCTTCCGGAAGTGATTCCATTAACTTTGCATATTTACCCGTTACCCACAATTCTAATAAATTAGGTTTATGTTCTACTGTCATGGCTCCACTCATTCCCAGTACCCAAGATTTTTCTGCCTATAATAAAAGAAATTAAAATTTTGAACAATTTTGTTCTATTTAATAATGATACAATAAGAAATAACTTGCTTCTTTATAGAGCTACAAAATTTGAATTTTTGGAATAAAATGTCTGCTCTTTTGATTTCTGTACTTATTTTTCATGTATTACAAATTCACAATTATTAAGATATTGACTTATAATAATAAACATTTTACAATATCAAGTAGATTTTTGATAGTTACATTTTAGAAAAATTTAACGTGTGTATTACACTGATTTTCCCGTGGCAAATTTTATAGGAACTTTTGGTACAATACGAATTATAGAATGAAATTTTGAAATGAATAAAAACTCTATTTTCGTGGATCATCAATGTACTTTTTAAATATTTTTTCATCTGTTTTTAGGCTTGTTTATAATTTAAGAATAAAAAATTAGCAAAGAAAATTAGAAGAGCAGATTTTTTAATCTAAGAATCAAACTTTCAAAAATGAATGTTTGACAAAGGCGTACTATAAAATTTGGAAAATTAAAATTGTATGCCAATATTTCTTATTTAGCAAATGGGACTTTACTTACATTCATTTCGATATAAATTTTACTTATAAACATTTAAAAATACTTGGATTTTCATAACATAAAAAAAACTTACGTCTTCTTCAATTAATTTCCTTTCAGCATCATTCCATATAAAAGTAAAATGGAGAATTCTTTTGTCTCCAAGAGTCCAAAATGGTTTTTCAAATAACAGGTAAATTTTAGCCACGTCACCGTAGCCAAAACCCTAAAAAATAAAACTTTTCAATATTCCAGTGTAAATATTAAAATTTATTCATTAGCTAAATACTTGAACATCTGAAACTGCACCTCTATGGCTTCGATTTTGTAATCAGGCAACTTTGGAATAAATAAAGTGCTATGCTTCTCTTTAAGAACACCTAACGATACTGTAACTATAACATGATCGGCTTTATACAACTGTCCTTTTGTTGTTGTAATTAAAACTGGAGGTCCTTCGTTGTTTTTCAAATAATCGATTGACATAACTTCAGCATTAAACATCGTATTTCTCAGAATTGGTAACTCTTCATCAGCATTTGGAATTCTTTTCTAAATACATAAAACATTTTATGCTTTGAGTGTAATAAGGAAACACGAAAGAATCAAATATCATTTTTGATCTATTTGAAATAAAATTAAAGTTAAGATATTGTAAATTATTAAAAAAATATTATATTTATTACTGAATATTAATTATGGAGTAGATACAATTATTTTTCTCACTGCCCACGTGGAAAAATAATACTATTTGTACCAGAGAGTAAAATAATTGCATGTAAGAGAAATTAAGAAATATTGAAAAATCAATATTTTATGTCATCCGTATTATTTTATTATGAGTTTATACTCTACTTATCTGAATAAATATTAAAAAAAGAATATATAAAAAAACTTAGATACCATTAATATATCCAAAATTGTAGAATATCCACGCTTTTTCCAATTAATAATTTGATCTCCTTCAATATCTCTATAATTATCGTCTGTTGCAGAAATGTTATGCCAAGATTCTGCAGATTCTAAACTTACTGTAAACAATTCTAAATGGTGTAAATACTTTTTTTTATCGTTTATTATTTCAGGAGTATCATTGAATTTTTTCTCAAACCTGAAATTAGAAAATTTTAATATTGCAAACTCTATATCATTAAACTGATTAAAAGTACAGATAGACAGATATTAGATAGATATATCTTATTCTATATTAAGAGCAGGCCGGATTCGCTGTCCTTATCTAATTTGCAAATTGAGAGTTGAGCGCAATAGATATTATTATTATGAATATTTATGCACAAGAAAAAAAATCTATTGCATTGTTTTTGAGAAAAGTAAGGAACGCTGAAGTAAAAAATTATGTTTATAATATTTTTGCGTTCCTTAATATTCTCAAAAACAATGCTATAGAATTTTTTTTATTGTGCATAAATATTCATAATAATGCTATCTATTGCGCTGAACTTTTAATTTGCAGATACAACGATTAATACTTGAGTGAATATTAACAAACTCAATTAGACAACGGTGAATCCGGCCTGCTCTTAAATTACAAATAAAAAAGAAAAAAAAGAATAATATGTTTCAATAAATAATTTTTTTATAATTATTTAGCGTCGCTGTATTTATGCTATCAATGCTAATCAGCGACGAAGGTCGTCAGTCTGTTTGTGAATAAAGCACGTATAACGTACAGAGGTGCTTGTATAGATCAGCCGAGAGTGGGATTCGAACTCGGGACCTCGAGATTACGAACCTATCGCTCTACCGAATGATCCACTGACGACCTTCGAGTATAAATTTTCTAAATGACTTTTATTTTGAATTTTCATTTAGATTTTTTAAATATGAAAATTTTATTTTTATATAATCAAGATTCGTTAAAAAATTTAGCAATATTTGATTTTAAATTTTATGTCTTGAAGCATTAATAATTTAATTTAATATAATTTTTTACAGTAGGTTTATTATTCATGTACAATGAAGTAACATTTAAAACTTCATGATTAAAAAAGATAACTAAAATAAAAACTACAACTTACATTTTTTCAATATATTCACCAGCTGAGTTGTAATTGCTCTGATTGTCAAAATCCATTTCAGCAATGTATTCGAAATAAAATTTTTGAATCTTTTTAGCTACTTCATCTTTCAAAGGATTACCAGTAGAATCAATGTATTCTTGTTCAATTCCATAATTAGGCTTGTTTGATTTATCAAGTAAACCAAGCGGTTCTGCAAGCTCGAATGCAATATTTCCTTTCTCTCCGTGTACCCATTGACCACCAAGATCAATATAGTATTCACCTATATGTGGTTTTCAAAGTCAATACTTTTATATTAACTTTATTGACTGATTCTAATTTATCATTTTATTAAATGTTTATTATGAAATATAACCAAAAATTTATTTTAAATTATGTATAAGAGAACACGAAAAATTGTAATTGTATAATTCAAGATATTTTATTTTTTGCTTATTGTTTGTTTCAAAACATAAATATTTTCGTATAATAGTTATTATATTTTTGAAGTCAAAGCTATCAAATCATTGTTTTATTAGAATTTGAATTTGTAAGAAATAAATTTTCAGACATCAAAATGGAAATTATATTTCATATAATAAATTTTGTTGTTTCAGTCAATTTGAAATGTTTATTTGTTTGACAAAATTGACTATAAATTATACTCTGGAAAAGTGTTTGATAATTCGTCATAAATTTTATTTTTGCTAAAACGAATATTCAAAATAGTTAAAAATAAAAAGTTCTTTTTATCATTCAATAAACTCAAACTAAAATAAGAATAGTAGACTTTTTTTAAAATTTAATTTACTTGCTTATGATCTTTGCTCAAATTTAAATAAAATAAATTTGAGACAGACAATTTTAAAAAATTTGAAAAAAAAATGTTTAACATTCAACTTAGCTCTGCACTTATAGATTTCATAAATTAATAGATCTGCAAGGTAATTTTTCTCATATTAATTACGAAAAAATTCACAATTGATTGAATAAAACAAAATAGTTATTATAAACAGTTTAGTTAACAATTTTTAGAAAATATTTATTTAAATTTTTAAAACTGTTCGTAATTTGCCTTACGATGCAAATTAAAAAAATTTTATATTATATCACTTTTATATATCTTTGTACTACAAAAATCTTTTTAACAATTTTTCGACAGTGATTATAAATTATAATTGTACATCGAACTTTTCAAGCAATGAAAATATTTTTAAAACAAAACAAAATTATTTACCGAGTTGAGTTGTATAAACACGTCCACCGATTCTATCTTCAGCCTCTAAAATTGTCACATTCTTAAAACCATTTTCCATCAATTTCGATGCAGCCGCTATACCTGAAGCACCAGCACCAATAATCACGATTCTTGGAACTTTATTTGTATCATTTTTTTCACTGGTCATATTTGCAATTGTTGTATTGTTGTTATCAATACTTAGATCAACCGTTGTACTGGGTATCGTGGTTGTATCGTTTTTTACACTAATCGTTTCATTTTTTTCACTTGCACAAATATTAAAATTATTAAATATAACTAAGCACAAAACAAGTGCAACTGATAAAGTCCTTACAATTACTGCCATATTTAATTTCTTTTAATTTACGGAAGTTAGGATTTACGTAAGAATTGTTGTTTCATAAATCAGTTTATTCCAACATTCTATTTGTTTAGACGATTTCTGAAAAAATGAAAAAAATTAAAAAAGCGTTATCAGTATTATGCTTTAGCGTCTTCCAGTGATATAAAGCGTTTATCTGATGAAATTAAATAACTTGGCGTTACATCAGTTTCTTCGTTTTAAAAAACTTTTCGTAGTAAATTTTTAATGAAAAATATATTTATAGTAAAATTTTTATGAGTTACCCTGGTAGAAATGTGAATATAAAAATTTAAGATTACTAGTAATAATAATGCCAAAGAAATGGCCATAAAATGTTAAAAAAAGCGTTTCCATTTCTACTGGTCATAAAATGGTAAAAAAAAACGTTTCGATTTCCACCAGGGTGCAATAAAATCTCTTTTAATCTTTCTTGATCATGTGGCAATATATAGTGACATAATACTTATTATTGCTGATCGATAAGAAAACGAAAAAACTTTAAAAGTATTTAATTCAACATTCCGTTTGAAAACAATAACTTTTGCAGTCTATTTATAACAATAACGCGTATAATGCCATTACGTTTCCACACTATAAAAGTAAAATAGTAATTTTTACTATAATATTTCTCTCAAATTTAAAAAAATAATAAAATTATTAATAATTACATAATTACCAATAAACAAATCACGTTTATTTGAAATAATAACAAGCACCGTTTTATATTAAATCGAAACCACGTGAACAATGTACTGACTTCGTACGAGTGCAACTGCCCTTCTTTTTAGGCGGTGTTCAATAAAAATTTTTTGACAAATAATTTTGATATCCGCTGAAGTTATCTAAGACACGCTCTTGTGACGAGTGTCAACGAGTTTTCACAAGAAGATACACTGAGCCATCCGTTTTGCCATTTGACCCGCTATCACTGGCACATGTAAAAGGTGATTCAGCTACAAAATAATCGCTATACAAAAACTTTAAAAGCTTCATATATACGTGCTTATAAATTTACGCGTGGGTATATATGTATCGCCTTTTCTAAATCTTGTGATGAAATCAATATTTTTATTGCTTGTATTTATTTTACTAATACTTGACAATTTAATTTTTATTTTTGATAAATATAGAATATATTACTTAAAGTGGTGAAATAGTGCTTTTTAATTGACGATAATCAAAAAAGCACGTAATACAAGTTTTTTATTTGTAATTTTTTGCAAGTAATTTTTTACTTGCAGAACTAATTTGATGGATAAATTAAACACTGATAAAGATATAAAAAACTGTAAACAAAATTTTGTTTTACAAATAACCATGAGGAATCTTTCTGATACGCCATAAAAATTTTGTCTATTGATATATTTAATATTTATAAAAATTTTCGTGAATCTTTATAACAATCTTTTTCTAAACATCTTTCAAAATTTTCAGCTTTTATACTGTATATAAAATAAAAAATTGATGATAACTTTTCTTGGGTGTTAATAATTTAATTAACAAATGCTAAGCTTCTATAAGTTATATTTTTATGTATTTTTTCTTTTCATCTCTGCCACCGTTAGGTAAAATATTTTTTCAATAAATAACATTTCATACTACTATTTTAAGTCTTTTGACCTTACCCCTTACCCGTGTTTACACTTTTTACAAAATAAAAATATCCATTTATCTATGCCATTGATTTGATTGATTCAAATTTCTAAGATGTTGATGATTAAAATAATTAAATAATGTATTCATCATAAGCTTTTATTAAAACTATAAAAAAGTGTGTTTCAAAAAAACAAATCAATTGATACCCATTCGATATAAATAAAAGTATGCGATGTTTTTAATAATCATTTTTCAAAAATATTACTGATAATAAATAAGTAAAATAATCAACTACATTTATTAATAATTATAATAATAATAAGAAAAAATTAGTTTTAATTTTCTTCCTTAATTATTGGCTAATTAAAATCTCAAATAATCTGACGGAAAAAAACCTGCAAAACAATATTTGCGCAAGTTTAAAGATGTCCCAGAAAATAAATGTGGAATAGTACGCTGACTAATCATAGAGCAAAAATTTCAATGAAATCGTAAGAATGTTAAACGATACTGTGTTTATTTTTATTAAACTGATAAATATTAATTCTCGTAATATACTTCATTTTATCGGGTTATTATTTGCGACACTGATATTTCTTCTTAATTAATGGCTTTAATAAATTTTCTCAAAGTTTATTATAAGTGTTATACTTTTATCATTTTAAAAAACAATATTATAACATTGTTTACTGTCTACGTGTTACAAAAATCTGATGATTAATGAGCGACTTTACAAATTAAAGAAGAAAATTTTTGTCAAGCTTCATTAATTTATTTATTGTTTTCCAATATTTCTCGAATCTTAATTAATATGGTATTGAACATTTCAGAGTTGTTATTCCTTAACAGATTTTTTATAGTGATTGATTAATCTATCGGCTGCATTCCAACCAGCAGATATAGCACCGTCGACTGTTGCATATCTATCCTTGGACGTCGCTTCACCAGCAAACAAAATCGTCTATAAAAGAGCAAAAGATTATAAAATAATTACAAAATTATAAAATAATTTATAAAAACGATTTATAGAATTACAAGGTCTTCTGGTGTTAAAGGTTTTTCCAAGATTTCTGGAGATGCATTTTTTACGTTGGAACGTCTATAACTGTAAGACCCTTTGGAATAAGGATTTGTATGCCAATTAGATCTAAGCATAGCAGTAGGTGTAGAGACTACATGTGTTTTATCTAAGAATTTATGAAGAACCTCAACAGTATGATTTAGAATTTTATCATCTGGTAATAATTCCATTCTTTTTACATACGGTTCTACGACCCATATTTCCAATAGATTAGGCTTATGTTGAACGGTCATGGCACCTGTTACTCCCAAAAGCCAATTTTTCTCTGGCTGCAATATTAAAAATTGGTATAAATTTACACAAAAAAAATAATTATATTGAAAAAGAAATAAAGTGTTATAATTCAAGTGCGCAAAATAGTTGGTAGTTTATTGTTCCCTTAGGGAAGTGCTATCAATAATTTTGCGAATACATAATCACTTATGTCTACGCAAATTGTATTTCTCATACACAACATAAGTATGAAATAAAATTGAGTACACTGAATTGAAAGAAAGTTGAATTATATTATTTACATCATTTTCGATTGTTTTCCTATCAGCATCATTCCATATAAAGGCAAAATTAAGAACCCTTTCATTAAGTTTCCAAAATGGCTGGTTGAATAGTAAGTAAATTTTATTTATAGTACCAAATCCAAATCCCTAAAAAGATTGAAATAATTTTATTAACCTGTAACTTATTTTTTATTGTAAAATTTGGATAATATTGTAACCTCTATGGTTTCAGCTTTTTCGTTTGGTAACGATGGCGTAAATAGTGATTTATAATCTGTTTTTAAAACACCTAATGGAATGGTTACAATAACATGATCAGCTTCGTAGACTTGTTGTTTGGTAGCAACCAAAACATGTGATCCATTGTTAACTTTCGAATAATCAATAGATATGACTTCCGAATTTAAGATTGTATTATTAATAACTGGCAGCTCGTTTTCTGGATTTGGATAACGTTTCTATAATTCATAGATATTTTTAAATGATTTTCAATGATTACATAAAATAAAAATTGAAAATAAAAATAACAAAAAATACCATTAATATATCTAGAATTGTCGACCATCCTCGTTCCTTCCAACTAATTAAAAAATCACCTCCACAATCTTTATATTGATCACTCCTTAAAACGGCAACATCATTCCAATTATCAGCAGGATATTCACCTAATGTGAATGATTCCAACTGGTGTAAATACTTATTTTTTTCATTGAAAATTTCAGGAGTATCTTTAAATTCCTCATCAAACCTAAGTAGTGAATATTGTAGTATTAATTTTTCATGAACATTATTATTAATTTTTTTATTCATTTAAAATTAAAATTGTTTCAAATAAAACAACTACTATTATTAAAAAAAAAAAGAATGACATTTAAAGCTTACATTTTTTTTTTTTTTTTTAATTTTATTTAATGTCTCTATATTTATGCTATCATTACAATACCAACTAGCGACAGAGATTTTCAGTGTGTTTTTGAACAAAGCATATGTATCGTATACAGTGATGCTTGTATCAATCGGGCGCCGAGAACGGGATTCGAACTCAAGTCCTCGAGATTAAGAATCCATCGCTTTACCGAATAATCCACTGAGACCTCAACAACCCTCTTATTTCAATCGTAGTAAATTGACGATTAAAACGAAGACCTAACTATTTCACATTTGTGGAAAAAGTTTACCATTTCAGATGCTAAAACAAATTGGAAATGGCAAGTTTCTTCCATAATCGTGAAATGGCAAGTTTCTTCAAGCAAATACGAAATCGCAAAGTTTTTAATCATCGAAATATGCTATATTCAAATTTCTGCATTTCTTTAAAATTTCCGAGTAATAAATTTTATTTATTTAAAAGTATAAGGATCAGATGAAATGTTCACGTTGCATATCATAATCAAATATTATTTTAAATTAATTTTTTTTTCTAATATTCCTCAATAAAATACTTACAGAATTTCTATTCTTTTGCCTAATGATTCACCATCAGTCACGTTATTATTGGCTTCATATTGGCTAACGTATTTGAAATAAAAATCACTAATTTTATTTGTTAAATCATCATTTAATAAATTTCCCGAAGAATCAAGATATTTTAGAGTTAATCCAAAATCAGGATCATCTGATTTATCAACAACTCCAAGAGGACTAGCTAAATCAAAAGCTACGTTTCCTTTCTCGCCGTCAATCCATTGAGCACCAAGATCAACGGTATAGTTTCCTATATATTGATATCAAAATATGATTATTTTTTAATTTACTAAATAACATGTTGCCATAAATATATTGTATTTTAACTTATAATTATACAATGTATAATGTGAAGTAATATGTATGACTTATTGGTAAAATTCAAAGCAACCCTGGTAGAAATTTACTCTAGATCTGTCTAGTTTTGTATGTTAAATAATCAAGGCCTCGATAAAACTAAACAATTTTCTACCAGGGTATATTAAAGTATTTGAAGAACGTAAATTTCTATAATTATAATTATATGTATTATTTAATCTATTATTATATTATCTTACATGTATTACTTCATAAAATTCCAAGTGTATTACAAAAAAAATTGTAATGAAAAATTTTTTTTATATGGAAAAGTAAAATCTTTTCCAAATCTATAGGTAACGTTTATAAACAATTACGATATTTTATTAAAAAAAATAAGACATGATTTGTTTTATAACGACATTTTTTATGATTAAAATTTATCATTAAAAACAGATGCGTTATTACACATTGTATTTCTTTTAAAAAAATTAGATTATTACATATAGTTGTTCTAAAAAACAAGATTAAAGGTCTGGCTACAGTTGACTTGTGATACTGCCGGTAAAAAAATATTGATTGAAATTTAAAACAGTTATATACAATAAATTTTAATTCCAAGTCAAGTTTTAATGAACTACAAAAAACATAAAAATTCTTAAAATTTCAAATTAATTTACGTGGAATCATTAAATATAACTGATCGTTACAATTGTGATCTACTATTAAAAATCAGCGAGAATTTGTAACATATAATCTACAGTAACATAAGCAATGCGAAACACGTTTCTCAACGAATTCTACTGATGTACTTTAAAGTATAAACTAATGTGGAAGTCTGTATAATTTTATTAAAATTAATAATTTCTTTATTTACTGTTCGAATTTTAAATTATAATTCTTCGAAAATTTCTAATATAGACACATAATTGTGAAAAATTTTATTAATTATAACTTACCGAATTGGGTAGTAAAAACACGACCGCCAATGCGATCTCCTGCTTCTAAAATTTTGACATTTTTGAAACCGTTTTCAAACAATTTTGATGCAGCTGCTATTCCAGATGCACCAGCTCCAATAATTATGATTTTCGAATTTTCTACTACCTTATTATTATCATCACAAAGACTTATTCGAAAATAATGTAAAATCACCAAAAGAATTGTAATAACAAATTTTGGGTTTGTCATTTTTATTTCGATAAATGAACTGCAATTTTAGATATTTATTTATTGAGTATTAATATTATGACAAGCAGTTGCCTTTTATTTTATCAACAAAAATATTTTTCGTCTATAGTAATACTTAAAGCGACCTTAGGCTCATTATTTTCAGATTTCCTCTTTGATCATCACTCCATTAAATATTTTTAAAAAATATTCTGGAAAATCGAAAAACAATATGCAATTTTTAATTTATTAAATATTAATTAGCACTCTTATTAACAATGTATTCAATTAATTATTTAAAATTTAAAATACAATACGGCAACTAAAGAGTTTTTGCTGTAATGAAATGAAAAAATAAATTTACCATTAAAATTAGTTTCTTATTCGTCTGTATAATTATATTATGGAATTCCATACAGATGAAATGCTGTAAACACTGTCTTAGAAAGACTGACTTATAAATTTTATAAAATTATAAAACATCAGACAAATGCAGCTCACGATATTCAAAATAGCTTGTTGTCAGTTTAATGATGAAATAGCAACAGCCGAAGATTGACCGTGATATGATAACAAGGTCGATCAGAAGGTTCATATTCAGAGTATAGTTAGAGTGAATCAGAAAAAAAAGAATCGTAATCATAAAATTTTTCATATTTTTAATACTTTGTATATTTAAAATTTCGAATAATTAATATTTACTCTTCATTTGCTACTTATAATTTAAAAAAAGATATTAAAACAACATTAAGCTAATTAAGCTCAACATTTTCCTTATTTTTGTTTATCCATATTTGCATAATGATCAAAAAATAAATTTTTCAAACAACTTAGATTTTTTCAGGATCATAAGATAATTTTAATAAATACAATAAATCACATCTATTTATGTAGTTTATTTGACAAATAATAAATATTTACAATAGGATTCATAGCGCTTTATAAACGCAAAGTTAAAGTAAAGTAAAAATTGCAACGGTTAAAACTTTTGCAATAAAATATAAAAAAATCAGTCTTTTGAAGATACCTGTAGGAAAAAAAGTAAACATAGCTGCTAAATTATAAAGTTTTCGACTAAACAAAAACAATTGTCTAAGATGCCCGAATACCAAATATAATTGAAATTAAATGCATACACGTGCGCTTACAAAAAGAAAAGCATAATAAATTTTTTAAAAAATTTATAAATAATTAAGTATTTGATACGCATACTGTACAATTCCATAGTAATTTGTTCTATTACATATAATTATATATAACGCTGATTATATTTATTTACAAATACACAACAATTCAAGGCTGTTCAACTGTAATGAAAAATACAAAATTTAGTTGAGACGCAACATCAAACTTTTTTTTTTTAATAATTATTAAAATTTGTAAAAGTACGGCTTTCGTACACCGGAAGTAAAAATTGCAATAAGTGTTAAAAAATGTAGTTGCCTTCATAAATTACGTAATGTTTTGAAACTTTGTAACATGGAATACAAAGAAAATATTTTTTTACACAGGGCGCGTACAGTGGGTACTTTACTCCCTCCCAGCGAAAAGTAAGGTACCCACTGTACGCTGCCTGTGTAAAAAAATCGTATATTCTCCACGGAGTAAATGAAAATCCTAAATGTATGTTTTCCCCCCTTCGGCGGATACTTTAACTACGATTTAAGACATTTTTCGTTTTTACTCCCTAGGTGAATAATATACTATTTTATAACATTACACAATTTATTAATGATTCATGATAGGTTATTGTAAAATTCAGCTATTTAAAATTCATAAAAACGTATATCATTCTGAATACAAGTGCATTTACTTTCAGTTTACAAGAATCTCATCTCAAGTATTTAAAAAGGACGTTTTTAACATTTAAAAGTGATTGACAGAATAATCGTATTCTTCAGTTCACAACTCTTTTCAGCTTGATATACAAATTCGATAAATTTGCTATATAGATTTTTACTATTACACATACAAATGTAATATTTATTTTGTTTAAAATTGTGCGCTTACGATTAAAAATTTGTGGACAAGAAAAACGCGACCTTCAAAGTTCATTATTTAATGTATACGTTTTGTTGAACAGTCTTAGAAAATTCAATATAAATCGTATATATAAGATTCCACTCACAGATATGTTAAGAATGAAAGCTTAATAGTCACCAAGCATTTAGAATGACGATTGGTCGCAATTTGACATTTATACGAAGCATAATACGATTCGACCTCCCAATAACAATTACTTCCTTTCAAGATGCTTTTGTCAATAGTTTTAAATCACCTTATAAAGAGATTATTTTTAGCTCTTATTTAAAATTGGAAGAATCCTTTTTTATTGCAACTTAACGCAAAATATTAAATTTATAATAAAAAAATTATGAGACTCTTTACATTTTTAATTAAAAAATAAAAATTTTTTAAATAATGTACAAAACCAAATTTTCAGAAAATTTTGATACAAAATATTTAAATAAATTTTTCAATTTAGTTTCTTATAAATATATAATCAAAAATTAAAAATTACCCAATAGAAAAAAGTATATAAAAAATTTATAAAAATCTTAATATAATTTAGTATATTATTAATACTAATCTCATTGCAAAAACTAAATAAAGTTTTATAAAAAGAAATTTATCAAGAGGTCGTATGACATTTGAAGAGCGCTAGATTTTAAAGAATTTTAGCTTCTTGGCACGATTTAGGAAGAAAAATTTTGTGTGATTTTTCACACTTTATCAGGGATGGGCAAATGTAATTAATAAAATGTATTACTGCACGTAATGTCAATACTATATCATAAAAATAAAAATTATAAATTAATTAAAAATTAGATGTGCCAATCCCTGAATTTAATTAAATTGGAACTATATTTAAATTTACAAAATTCATGATTCAATAATAAAAATAAAAAAGTTTCATTTGAATATTGATTTTTATAAATATAAATAAATATTGGTTATTTTAAATATAGTTCCATTTTCATAGATTAAATTTATTTTCGGAACATACGGCTATTGCCACATTTTATTAATTGATTCACAGTGTTTTTTTTACTGCAAACAGGCCGCTTATTATCAGGAATTACATAGTTTCCTTTTTAGTGTAGTTTACCCGCATTAAAGTTTATAATGTGAATAAATTATCGCATTCTATCAACAGTATATCTGTTTGACAGAATCGTATACATCATAATAATTCTAAATTTGAGAATATTTTCATATATTTGAACAATGGACTAACTAAAAATCTTCCATTTAATGATTATATAATCATATCAAAATTTGTTATAAAAATTGTATGTAAAAAGTTAATATAACATAGAGACAAAATATTACTTGAATAAACAGTAATTTAAAAGAGATTATTTTAACTTACGAAATAAAAACTTTTTAAACAGCTAATTTATAATTGAATTATTGATAAACACAATGGCTAAGATGAGTTAATTGCTGGCAAGGATGGGCTTTTACATAAAAATAGAAGTAATTGAATATCAATTGAATCGAAATCGATATTAAAAATAGCATTCCTACAAATTAGTGGTCTTTATATGGCTTTTATGAGGTGTTTAAATACAAATTTTAAGATTAATATTATCGTTTTATATGTACAACTAGTTACATAAAATAATTTCAATGATTATGTATTACGTATTCTATTTTTGTATGATTCTTTTAATTGTTAAAATACTTAGAAGAATAAGGTATAATAAAGCTTTCATTTAACGTTTGAAATTAATAAAAAAATTATTGAGTTTGCTAGACAAAGCTAGTGGGATTTGATTTCCAATATATTTTAAAATATATTCTTTCTGTTTTCAAATTATATCAGCAGTAACACTTTTTAATTTTCAATAATTAAAAATGTTTTCAAAGTAAAATTTTTCTTAATTATTTCAATTATAAGAAAATTCATAAAAATATCCATGAGAACTTTTACTTTGTATATTTAATATTCAGAAGCTTTAATTTAAAAAATTAAAATTACTAATAAATTAAACTCCCTTATTTAACACTGATCTTCAAAATAAGTTTAAGAAAACGTTAGCCCTATGCTCATGTAAATTTTCTAATTAATAACATGACCCCCTCTCAGACACTCGTTTCTTTTTTAACGTTTCTCATTTCGGTTTGCCGTGATTCATCATCATCTTCATCGCTTTCATACTGCACACCATTAGTATCATCCCTTATCTCTCTACTACATTCTTTACCAGCATATTGTTTATGATGATGATGATTATCTCTTTCGTCCCTTTGTCCAAAATCATATAATTGTAATGCTTCGCCAGCTGCAGGTTCTGCATTTTCTACAAGTGGCATTACAGCATTTGCTACATTATCTTCCTCTTCTTCTTCTTCCTCTCCCGAAGTGACCTTTGTCTCTGAAGTAGCAGGCGCCACTGAAGCAGTTGGAAATGGTAATGGCAATTGGCGCCTTTCATTATTTGTATCGTTAATAGGACCAAGAAGAATTCTGTCAAAATCATCCGCTGCTCGTGAGCTTTCTAAACTTGTTGCATCGTTTAACGAACTACGGTAACTGCTTTTGTTACGAGATGAAGCAATCGAACGATCAGCTAGAGGAAGTGAACTTAGACTACCAGAATGATGATTGCTCATATCATACGATCTAAAAATAAATATTTCATATAAATAAAAAAATTACAACGTAAAAAATTTTTTTTTCTTTTTTGAATAGCACTTATATTTTTAATGAAAAATAATTATAAATAATATTTTAATAAATAATCCTTTCGGAATAAATTCCTAATTATATTTCCATGATTTTATAATCTAATTACCTGTGTCTGGCAATTCTTTTATTTGTTTCCATAGAAGTTTCATCGACGCTCGACCTCCGACCAGTTATACCGTCAGTAGTTGACCTAGACAATGCCATTTCGCTTATGTCTGAAAGATTATGTTCACTACGTTCACTTGCTATTTGCGTCATAGAATCCATTCCAGAACTACATTCAAGACTACACTGTTGGGAAACGTTACGCATTTGCTTTTCTTCTTCAATTTTCGACTCCGTTGTATCAGATTCATAAGGACTCGTGCATGTCGCATGGTTCATCATAGGGTGGTACTTACGACGACTTGCAACTGCCACTAATTTCAAAAATAAAATAATAAATTTATATATTTTGTGGTAAAATATTTTTTTTATATTAATAAGATACTCACTGTTTTGTGTCATGGGTGGTTCATTGTTAACTTTCCTAGTTTTTCCTAAACTCTCTTGTCCAATTACATATCTTAATGCAAGATTTCTATCTTCTGCAACACTTCCACCACTATCTGACAGTATATTAACGTTTTTTGCATCACTTACCGGATTCATTTCTACATGTATATTTGTATTATTAACCTTGGCGCTAGTACTTAATATACTTCTTTCGATGTCGTTTTCTAATTTCACAACTCTTCGAGGTATACTGACGCTACTTCCATTGTCACTGGTTGCTCCACCATCGCCTTGTTTTCTCGGTCCTAAATTATTGTTTTTTGCCATATTACGTCGTTGTTTTTTAAAGAATTTTCTCGCCACGCCACTTTGATGAGGATTGTAAAACATTTCAACAGAATTAGGTGCTGATTCAGTATTGAATGTTGTTACTGAATTATTGGAACGATATTGTTGCCGATGTAACATTATAATATTTGGTTTTACATGGCAACGAGTTGTTGGATCATTTGAAGTAACCTTTGATGAATTACAGCTACTTTGAGACTTATGCGTATGACGAGATGAACCAAGAGAATTTGCGTCTGAAGTAATTTGCGTCGCTTGAGAATTTGATATTGGTGGAGCTAAAAGACAAGTTAATAAAAACGAAACTTTGAGTCTTGTATATTAATTTCTTACAAAGTTAAAAAATAAAGTTTTTAAGCATAAAATAAATTATACACGCAATAATAAAATTTTCTACATAACGTAAAAAAATATTTTTGAAAAATGAACTTACCAGTTATGGGTACTAAAGGCTGTGTAGGAATAGCTGGATTAGCGTCTGATACGTTTCTTGTTCTACAACATCTATTTTTCTTCTGTTTTAACCAACATCTCATTCTTAACCACTGAGCTCTGACATCACTTCTTGCTATTCCATAAAATAGTAAAATAAACATGCCCAATGAACTTGCTGATATTGCGTAAAGAACTGCAAAGATTGTTTCTTTATAAGGAATATACATGTTTAAAAGATTTGCTGTTGTCATTGCAGCACACAACCACGCTATTAAATACAGGATCATAACGACTATCAATCCCTTCAACTGAGTCATCTGTAAACAAATTGATAATTTTTATTATTATTATTCCTATATCGTGAACGTTTTTCAATAAGCAAATTTTAAAATTCTTAGAGAAAAAAATGAATGAAAAAATATTTATAGAAAATCTAAGATTATAATAAGCAACTTGTTAAATAAAATAAAAGCTCTAGAAATTGTAAACTAGATTCATTTTTTCAATTTTTTTTTTGTTTTAAATTATTATACCTGTGAATGTTCTTGATCTTCAACTTCAGAAGACACAGTTTGCGAACTATGCAAACTTACTCTATCAGAGCCTGGAGTTGGATTTGGCTCTAACAATTCTAAATCAACATTTTCTGTTGCTTGTGTTCCCTCTGATAATTGTCCATTTAAATCCACATTTCTAATTGTACAACGTATGAGCATATGTAAAATTGTCAAATAAACAAGTAGAATGGCAGCAGGTACAAAAAGTGCAGCAAGAGAAGGTGTTGAAGTTAGGAAGCAATGTGAATAACTTGCATATTCACGCATATTAATGGCACCGGATATACCACAAATTATTAAAGCAATACCCCAACCCACAAGATAAAGACCTAAAAGTGGTTTTCGAATTGGTTGCTCTCGCAATTCATCATCATCTGTTATAGGATCTACAGTTGACTTTGACAAGCGCTTATACATATTGCTAATTAAAAAAATATATACCTTTTATTATTTGAATAAAAAATTTAATTATCAAAATATGTTGTAAAAAATACTTTTAATTTTTTTAATTTAAGAAAAAATAATTGTTCACCTTGCAGAAACAGTCATCCAGAATAAACAGCAAAGTGATAAGTAATGTAAACTAATACCAACTCCTTGACAGATCTCTACATTTTCAGTTTGCTGTATACCAAAGCTATATAGAAAACAAAGAAGAGCAATAGCGACCCACGTATTGACAACGCAGTGCTTTGCTTTTTTCGGCATTGCTATAGATGCATAGCAGCAAACATATGTTACTGTGGTACAAATAAGACATACCACTAGTATAAAACTTCCTACATATATAGCAGGATTAGAGTATTTAAATTTGGCACCTACAAAACTATTAAAAAAGAGAAATTGTTTTTAGTAAAATTTTGCAAAATATAAATATTTCTTATAATGATTATTTTATATGTTGAACTTACTTTTTGCCATCTTTATCGAGAAAAGATTTGTCTTGCAATATCCCATAATAACCAAGTCTATCACAGTGAAATATAATTAAATTAGTAAAAAAGTTTGATAAATGGCATCCATCACTGGTCCAACCTCCAGTCTTATTATTTAAAGATGAATCCCACACAACTGGTATAGGTTTACTAATGGCATAATGAATGAATGGTGCTTTTAACATAACATATACTGGTTCTGTAAGGTTTCCAACAGTTGTTCCAACTAAAAGATAATATTTTTATAATAATATAGTATTTCAATTAATTTGTTTAAATTTTTAAAAGTTTGTATACTCACTTAATTTACCACCAGCAATACTAGACGTAATATCGGTATTATCTTTATCATCAACTTTAGGAAACAATTTATTATCGGTATACATAGATACCATTAGCTGATGAGTTGTTGCACTACTTCTTACATGTCTAAAAAGTGAAGCAGGCAATTGAATAGAAGCCTCAATCATCGTTTCTCCATTATGAGTATTAACTATTGCTGTTTTATTGCTCATAGAACAATGTAATATTTTAGCATACGCATTTTCAGAATTGCTATACCAGGTGCAAGTAAGACCAGCAAAATTATCAGGCTTAACACGATATTCCTCTAAAGCCATATTAGTTTTATGTAATTGTATAAGTTGGCTTGGAGGTGTAACTTCAACAATAAACTCAATTGTTTTAATCAGTCTTGAGCAAGCTTTATAATTAATTTCTGCAGCCTTTAACATTGATTTAGGTAAATTTAAAATAACATTTACCACATCTATAAGCATAACACCTAATTCTTTTTCTTCCACGAGATAGCTTGCATAATTTTCGAGTATTTGAGTTACAAAATTAACTTCCACAGGATCAGTCAAAGAAGCTCCTTCGCCTGTTATATTTTTTAATTTTTTAATTGTCTCCAGTAAAGAGCCTTTAGGAAGTGACAATTTTGTCAAAGATATATTCACAGTAGAAAATTGTTCGAGTATTTTCGTTGTCGCAGATATATAAGGACAATGTTCTGTGTTCAGATTCTCCCAATGACCAGTACTATTGCATTCATAGGAAGCTCGAGGAGGAAGTTGTACAGAACCAACGGGTAAACCACTACCTTCACAAGGCAATTCTACTTTCCACCCAACTACAGTACGAGGCCACGCGTACATACCTTTATTACCTTTTGTTACTGAAAAATTTTAATTTCATTTTTATTAAAAAATTTAATTTATAGATAATTTATATACTATATAAAATGATAAAAATTTACCAGCTAAAGGACAGTACTGGGTACGATTGGATATAACAATAACGTTAATTGCCCTTGATATATTTCCATAAGCTGAGACTAGAAGACAATTCCATTGCCCGTTATGTTCTTCATTAACAGGATCAATACTAAGTGAACTAAAAATAAATATTAAAATTATTGCGGGTTGTAAAAATAGATTGTTTCTGTTTTAGTTAATTCTTAAAATTCAATAAATTTGAATGGTAAACAAATTCAAGAAGAAAGAATATTTACCTTGCAACAATACCACTATCGTCAAGAAATTTATTTTCAATTTTAACATTAGAAAAGCTACTTTGTGGATTATCATATAAACCTATGTCCAAAATATCAGCAGTGATATTTGAATTCCATAACCAGTTTAGTCTTGCAAATCTATCATTAGTGATGCTTGGCGCACGACATTTTAGGATTATAGTGTCACCAGCAAAAACAACTTGATTTTGATCAGGTACTATTTCAATAGCTGGTGTTGACCATTTACATTCATAACCTTTTGAAACTCTTAATTTTTTAACCAATTTTCCTTTTAAGCTCAATGGTGAATCACACTCTGGTGGTGGACTAAAAGTTCAATATAAGGGTGGTTACAGATTTAAATTATGTGATTATTACTTTAAGCATAAAAAATAATCATAAAAATTTACTTTAATTTAACTGAATTATTTTGTATCCAATAGCTGAACCAAAATAGATTACAATCACAATTCCATGGGTTAGCAGAAACATCTCTGAAATCATTTTTGTAAATGATCATTGTGTATTTTAAATAAATCATTCTATTTAAATTACATATATATTTTTCAATTTTTGAACTTACAGTTGTTTTAAAGATGGCAAACCATGAAAAGTACCTTCCTTTAATGTTTCTAATTTATTTCCATTCAATTTCCTATGAAAAAAAGAAGATATTCATTATAATGATTGATAAATTGGATAATGCATTTTCTACTAGTTCTTCTATTTTTTTAAGCGCAATTGCTACAAGGAAGCATTTTACATTTTTGATACCGCAAAAAGTATAAATAATTTAAAAGCTGCATATTTTGATATAAAAATAATTTTTATTATAAAACGAAACCATCTTAATTATTTTTAAAATTTATGTATGAATGTATATAAGTATGGAGTCAAATTTATGTATTTTCCTCATGAACTCTGAACAGAAATAATTTCCAGGAAAATTTGGTTTATATAATAACTGAAGTTAAGAATTCTATTTTGAACGATATTATATTAATCCAAATTTTTAAATTACTATTAAAGTAACTATTAAAATAACTATTAATAAAAATCAATTAAATAAAAAATATGAATTCAAACAAGGAGAAGACAAGAAGTGTGAGCGCGAAGCGCCAATGTCAATGTTCGTGCCTTACATGTTTTACAATACAAAGTACGATGGCGTTTTAAAACTCTGAAATATCTTAGCGACTAATCACACCGGCTCTGGATCGGTATACCGTGCTAATTTGTTTTCTTTTTGTTTTATAGTAAAAATTTATTACACAACTTGACCAACGTATTTTAAACACAAAAGTACTCAAATAAAAATTTAATAAACAAAAATCCTATTAATACAAATTGTACTAAATACCAATAGCTATATTTGACAACGAAACTTTTGATAAGAACTTACAAACGATCTAAAGCCAATAAACCATGAAAAACTGTCACCTCTAATGTACTTATAGCATTATTTGATAAGTTGCTGTAAAAACCAATTGAAGAGAACAAAGGATATAGCAGAAAAATGCAAAGTGTTATATGTGAAAGTTTTAGATAAGATGTATATTATCAATTTTTTTAATACTCACAGTCTTTTAAGATTTGGCAATCTTCTGAAAGCATGCGAGTCAATGGATGAAATCAGATTTTTACTCAAGTCTCTGAAATATAAAATAATTATTTAAAGAACGTGAATATTTACTTTTATAATATTGCAAAATTAAAACAATATAATTTTTAGCAAAGTTTTGTCAGTAACGTTCTAATAATAAAAAGATAGATTTATGCAATACTGTTTTAATAATAATATTATACATTTATAAAAAATATTATAAAATATCCTTACAGTCGTTCCAAATTTACTAATCCTTCAAAAACTCCTTCATCGAGTATTGTTATTTTATTGGCAGAAAGATTCAAACGCTTTAAATTAGATAAATTCTTGAAAGTATCCACTCGTATAATGGATATATCATTTTTGCTTAAATCCCTTGAAAATAAAAATAACTAATTTAATATAACTAAATAAATATAAATTAATAGCAATAAATACTCTGTAATAATAAACTTACAGATGAATTATTTCCACACTAACTGGATCAAAATCAATTTCATTTATATCTTGTATGTCATCTTTGCAAACAACTCGTAATCCTTCTGCTTGTGGTTTAATATCCCTGCAATTACATCTGTTTGGACACATAGAGTAGACAAATGCAAAGTGTTGTACAAATGTCAAGATTAAAAATATCTTGAACATCTTGTAAAATGGACAGTTGCAAAGAAAATGGAAAAATATGAGTAATGGCCCTTTACCTAGAAAATAATTGAAGCTTTTTAAGTGATTGATTTCTGCTATCACAATATCAATAATATAAATAATGTAGTTCATAAAAGTTCATTACTATAAATACGTTAATTATATTTAGTAAACTATGTATAATTAATTAATACTCAATCAATTTTTTAAAATTATCTAAAGTATAAACTTCTTTTCCAATATTTTATAAAAAGACATAAGGTACATTAATCATGAATTCATAAAAATTGGAGCAAGTAATTTTGAACATGATCAATATTATCCAATGAGTGCATGCATATGTTGTAAAAATAACTAATATTTCATTTTTCATGTTAAGAGAAATCAAAGGTAATAAGTTTTCAAATAAATATCTTAATAAAAATGAATTTATAAAAGTTTGTTTGATTTCAATTTTATAAAATAAACAATTTTTAAATTCAGTTATTTCATCAATAAACAACTATTTAAAAAATGTTTAATACTAACATATATATTTATTCATAAATTGATTTGAAAATTATTTATGGAATTATTTAACATTGCTATAAAATTTTCATCTCTTTATAATTGTATTATTTTTATATGCTCAGATTAAAGATTCAAACAAATGCAATTGTTAATATTTCGCTCAACAATAATCTTTCCCCACCCACTAAAAAAAAAGGAAGCAACATAACCACCGTGCTACAAGTAGCACATTTGCTTAGTTACGTATCGGGTCATTGACTTCGTTTATATACACACAAGCTGTATGTAATAATATCGCAGGTTATTTTCTCCTAAAAAATATGAAAAAAATAACGCTAAGTACTTACAAGGGCCTCAAAGTAAAGAAAATAAGTGCCTTTGCTCTTCCTATAATTGTCTCTTCACATTGTGGCTCTTCAGTACCTTCTCACTGCCCGTTTACACTTGTTCCTAAAGAAAGCCGATCAACAATGAAAAAGAAAATAAAAAAGAAACTAACAGACCGACACCCTGATATCTATAAAATCTTGTGTATTATACTTCCTCGTCGATGAGAAAGTTAATATTTAAAAAAAAATAGGATCACGTACTGAGACTACATATTTGTATACACTGCGGTATTTACACCCTGTATACGATAAGCTTATGTGTATACGGAATACGGAGATAAATATAGGATACGCGAACTAAAACATCTCTCCCTTTGGAATTTCAAGTATACAACCCTGTACCTTTTTGATCTCGATAGATATAAGTATAATGCTATCCTTTTTCATAACCCTAAAATTATCCTTCATCTCTTTCTTCGCCATTGAAGCAACGCGTCTTAGAACCTCGTTTTGATACCGCTATTGACGTCGTTGAATTTTTCATGACGTCTTTTTACGAATGTAAGTCAATTGTAATCATTTGAACGATTGATGTTAGTTTTAAATGGAAAAAACTGTAATTAGATTATAATTTACTGAAATATCTAAATAGTTATATAGGAAAATATTAATATTTGATAAACCAAATAAAAAAATAATTTTTTTAAATTGACCAAAAAATTGCATTTATAATGAAATTATAGACACACAAAACTTATCAAATACAAATTTAAAAATAAAAGGTGAGAGAAAAGGAATTGAAAAAAATTATAAATTAATTTAAAAATGTTTTTCTATTATTTATTAATAAAACTTGTATTTTGTAAAAAAAAATACATGTGAAAGAGATTTAATCTTTTTTTATATTAATTTTATCATTTTTCTTGTCTGTATCGAATGGTCCACTTTTGTATCTTATTTTACATGTTGTAAAATATTTTTGAATTCAAGTAGTAGAAGATGAAAAACTGCAACAGAAAAATTTGAATGTTATAACTGATGGAAAAAAAACAATAGATTATTGAGTAATATTGTTGTTTATCAGTGTCAAAATTCATCTTTTGAACAAAATAAATAAAATTTTTCTTTTGTTCTCAGGTGAAGAAATTCTAGCATCATTTGTTTTATTTTATTTTTAATTTTTTAAAATTATCCTTAACAAAATAAAGTTGTTTAATTTAAAAAGATCCTTACCCTTATAAAATTATTTATCCATTGTTCTTAATAATTGTTTTCATCTATTCCACTAATTAACGCCATAATAGTCTTTTCCACTAACTTACATATCTGGCATTCAATAGGAACTGAAACATAAATTTTCTTTTTATTATTTTTGTTGAAGAACATTGACATTAATTAAATAAATAATTATTTTTCATCAGAGTCACATTTCATCTTTTGAATAACAAAATTATATTGTTATCCTCAGGTGAAGAAATTCTAGCATCATTTTATTAATTATTAAAATTTAAATTATAATATAACTTAAATATTTGAAATTAAAATGTTACCTTGATAAATTGTTATTAGACATAGTAACAAATGAATTTTGTCATCATTTGTTCAATCACTGATGACTTTTCTCTAAACGATTGGTATCAATAGATTAGATACGTGTAGTACATGTTACAAATGTACATTGTATCACTATTATCATCCTTGAAGTAGAAAATGCTCAAGTACTTATTAGTTCATAGCTGAAATAAATATAAAACTATTAGATAATGACAAATAAATATTGTTAGTTTCTAATTTACAATACTTACCAACCAAAACATCAAGTGATCATAAGTAATTGATTTGTAGAAAATAGAGCATTTTGTCTATTAAAAAGAATGTCTTGATCTCTTTGAATACAAAAACATTTTTCAGATTTGAAAAATCCATGAGCATCTGTATTATGAATCTTTATGGATTGTAATAAAGACAATAACTTTTTAGGCAGGAAATTCTAAAATAATAAAAATATTTAAATTTAATAACTTAAAAGGTATTATAATCTATAAAATTTGTGGAATTTCATAATAAACTAAATGTATAATATTTAAATATTTTGGTTACAAACATTGACAATGATAGAAACAATATATAAAATACTAAATATTACTATTTATAGATCAATCATCTTTGCTAGCATGCTCCAATGTTTTAATTATCGTAACTCGATTTTGAAATCAAAGTAAAATAAAAATATAAATAAAATCTTCAAATATAAATAATGTACCTTATCATGCTCCATTTTTCTGAAAAGAATTTAGCAAGATTTCTTTCTAAATTTCAGATTTAATCTCAAAATATATTAAGGTAATCGTACACAGCTTACTCACAACCACTTTTAGGAATCGAGAAAATTTACTTTATTCCAATGTGTGCGTTTAGGCTCCAACTTATACAGAAAAAAGTAAGCCAATCACTATCGAGAAGTGCGAAATTCAAAATGTATAAAAAATATTAAAATAATAGTTTAAAATTTGATATTAATAAATAATTCTAAAAAATTATTAAAATATTTTTTCATTTAAATTTTTAGTTCAACAAAATTTTGTTCATTCAAAAATTAAAAATGAAAAAATTTTTTTTATAGTAACTTGTTTTTGAATTATTATTAATTATCAATTTTGAAAACTATTTATTTTAATACTTTTATACATTGAATTCCACCCCACTGACGCTGCAGCTGATCGTAAAGTGAATGATTATTTGTGATTGGTTGAAATCATGATTGTAAATAACTTGCTTGGTAATATGACCGGTCACATTTAGTTTTAGGTTAAATTACATTATTTGTTGTGACAGTGATCTTGAGATCATTTGATCTATTCCCAAAAAGAAAATAAGGGTGGCATTTAAAAAATCAAATATCATTTTAACACCTAATTAATAAATTTTTTAAAATGTATTAGATTTATTATGTTCGCGATTGATAAATTTTTCTAAAACTCACCATGAAGAGATTTAGCAGACAATTGTTAAGAATTCTAAATTCCAAGAGGTTTTATTCACAAGATGCAGTATTTATCTTTTACTTAAAAATTATTCTTATGAAATAAATAAAATTTAATTATAATATTATGTTCTTATTTATCAACAGCTTCAAAAGGAAATTAAACCTGTACTCAGTTCGGAAATTGACATACCAAAACCGGACTATAATATAGAATTTTTGTGCAATCCATCTAATAGAGATTTGATAGCTGATAATATCATAAAGAGAAAAAGTGCAGGAAATATTGATAGAGTTCTTGAATTATATCAAAATTCTCAACTTCATGAAGAGTTTATTAAAGAATTAAGTAGGATTCCTAATCTTACGCATCCCAAGGTACTTGAATACCCTGATGATGAACCATTCGTTCTAAGAGAGCATGGTGAATTACCAAAATATAATTTTGAACCACTAGAATTTTCTCAAATAATGTCCACATTAAGATTATTAAAGACTGATCGACTAGGACCAGTAACTGGAACTCGAAGTTATGTACTTTTAGGAGATTTAGCAGAACTAGAACAAGCTCTCATTGGATATACTGTAAAAGAATTATTGAAGCATGATTTTCAGTTAGTTTCAGTACCAGATATTTTACCTTCACAAGTTATAGAAAGATGCGGATTAATTAGTGACGGTGAAAGAAGACTTGTTTATGAATTAGAACCATGTTATGGTGATGATTTAAGTCTATCTGGAACAGCTGAAATGGCTTTAGCTTTTAAATTATCAAACAAAGTTTTGCATCCTAATGAATTACCTTTAAAACTTGCTGCAGTAAGCAGATGTTATAGAGCTGAAGTATCTAATTTAGCTCAAGAAAAAGGCATTTATAGGTAGGAAATTCTTCAAACATTTGTAAATTGTGAAATCTAGAGTATATATGGCACTAATAATAATTTTACTAAAATATTTGACAAAATTTTTTATAAATTATTGAACTTTTTATTACTTAAAACTATCATAATTGATAGTTAAATGTAATGTTGTATAAAATCGTTTTTGGGACTAATAGTTTGATTATAACTTTTAATCAAATCAATGAAAAATAGAGCTTCAAATTAAATTTTTTCCTTTAATTGTTGTCTAAAAAAATTCAAAAATTTATTTTTCATTTACAATTCTTAAAATTAAGATGTATTTAATTAATATTTAACAGAAAAGTAGACATATTGTGAACACATATCTTCACAAAGAGACTTCTCTTTATACAGAAATTTAAATATAGCAATATTTTAGGGTTCATCAATTTACCAAGGTTGAAATGTTTATCTGTTCTGCTCCATATAAATCGATTGAAATTATGGATGAAATTGTAAAAATTCAAGAAAAATTATTTAGTCAATTAGGATTGCATTTCAAAGTATTGGATATGCCACCAAATGAATTAGGATCACCAGCTTATAGGTCAATATTTCATAAGAATAATTTTCTTTTTAAATAAAAAATTTTTTTTACTATAGAAAAATACATATTGGCTTTAGTTCAAGAATGATCTTAAAATATTCAATACTCAAAATATTTTATATTTTTAGGAAAATTGACATTGAGGCTTGGATGCCTGGTAGAAAACAATTTGGAGAGATATCTAGTTGTAGCAACTGTACAGATTATCAAGCAAGAAGACTTAATATAAATTACAAAAATGAAAGTGGCACAACTTTACATGCACATACTTTAAATGGCACTGCTTGTGCAGTACCACGTATGCTTATTGCAATTTGTGAAACACATCAACTTAAAGATGGTAGTATTGCTATACCTGATATCTTAGTACCATTTATGAATGGTAAAAAAGTTATTGATAAACAAAATTTGCCAGATTTTAGACTATCAAGAAATAAAAAGAAATCAAATGAACATTAATAAAGTGTAAAATAATTGTAAATAAATTAAATCTTATAAGACTTTAAAATATTTCCTTAGTAATATTATTTTCATAATAATTATTCTAATTAAAACATTTTTAATTTTATTTTTAATTTAAGTAATAATTGAATAACAAATTGTGAATACTTAAGTTATAATTTCATTAAATTTATAGTAAGTTAAAATCTAATGGTAGAGATAAGTAAGGTTGTATTAAATAACAAATAACAATAAATATCAAACATCACCTGACAGTATATTTTTATAAACTGATACAATTATTATACAAATTAAGTAAGGGTTCTGAAAAGTGTACGTACACAGGTATAGTTAGTTTTGTTTGTTATTCTGTATACACTTTGTAGTGGAGTTATAAAAATCGTAACACAAAATATTTTTCTTAAACGTAATACAATTCAGAAACATTGCAAATTTACAATCATCTTTCACACTATCATTATCGATATCCTTTCATTATCAATGATTCGCAATTTCGTGTTCATTTATTTATCGTCTTTAAAAAATCAGATGCTTGATCAATTACGGAACTATAAACAGTCCATTTTCGATTCTTTTTCAGAAGTCACAAATAGTTTTTCTTAATACCGAGGGTTCCCAGGCTTCTTCCAAAAACTCGTTTTGTTATTTTTGGACAGAATACTGGATTACTGTGTCCTGGCAATGTTGCTTGAATGTATCTATAATTTTAAAAATTTCGCATTAAAAAAACTGTATACAATTTATGAATTACTAACTTATTATTGAAAAAAGTATTCAAGATCATAAAACTAGTTACTTTGAATTTATTAGTCATCATCCTCTCCAGATTCAGATTCTTCTTCTGCACTTTGTAACCATTCAACAAACTTTTTCATTTGGTCCAAAAAGAGCATTTTTCCTTTAACAGAATGCCCATCTTTGTACCACCTTAAAATCACTTCTTCTGATACTACGTCCGCTATAGTAAAAAAAAAAATTGGTTAATTATAAAAACAAATGTTTGGTTGAACATAAAAAATTTTTTTAAATTATAACACTACGTACTTTTGTAGAAGAGTAAAACGATTTTTTGGAAGACTTTCATGAAGTTCATATTCTCATAACAGAATTCTTGAACTTTGAGAATCAGAGCAAGCTCGGATTTGGCAGTGGTTGTAAATGCGCCAAACAGTGGTGTATAAATTTTTAAATGTTTCAGTGCTTGTTCGGCGACTAACTCTTCTTTTTTGTTCCATTCGGCTTGACCCATAACTACATTCCAAATCTTAAAAATAACATAAATTAATTAAAATCTTATTTGTTTTTATTTTCTTTTTATTTCATAGAAACATTTCCTAGATGGTTCCTATTTTTGTTAAAGTATATAAATTTTTACTAGTATGGTTAAAATTAATAGCTTTTAAAAATAAAAATAGCAATTTTTTAAAAAACTTTATTTTTCATTATTAAATTCTAATTTTCTTGAAAAGATTGAACTTAAATTTTTTACTTACCAGTCCAATAACATCATGTTCAGGAATATTGCTTCGTTGAGCCATTTCTTTGAGATCGCTTACGATATCTTTAATAGGTTTGTTATCAGCTAAGTCATCAAGAAGTAATTGTTGAAGATCGCGTTTGGCTTCTTGACTTGCTTGAGCTTTGTGGAGTTTAACAATATCAGCCAAGTCATGGCTTTCGAAAACAGATCTGAAATATTCATCTGTCCTTTTGTTTGGTGGTACAAACTCCATCAGCCTAAATAAACAAAAATATATAATTGTAAGTACATTTAAAAAATTTATAGAAAAATTAGCAATTTTTTAAAATTGTTTTTCTTAATTATGCGTTGCTAAATAATTATATTGATATCAATAGATAAAATATAAGAAAACTCTTAGAAGAATATTAATAAAAGTGATCCAATACCTTCCTTCAATGCCTCCTCTCTTAAGAGCAGTCATCAAACTGGACAGCCCCTTTTCCGATTTCCACGTTACAAATACCTCGAGAAGGAAATCTAACGCAAGATTATCCTTAACAAGATGTTCATTAATCAAAACAGAAAGCACAGTTGGTGGTACAGCTCCATTTGAAATCCATAAAGCAGTCATTCTAGCTAATTTGATCCTTTCAGTTGGAGTAAATCCTTTCATAAAAACTAGTACTTTCTTCATTTCCTCTTCGAACATCTTCTCCAAGTACTTATAACGTCGCGTAAGCTTAATGAAGACCTATGAATAAAATCATTATAATTCAACTGTGTACAAAATATGAAAGATTTTTATTGTACATGAATTATTTAAATTTAATAATTCTTTCTATTGTAAATTTTAAAATAAAGATTGAAATAACTATTGTATTTCTTGTAATGAAATATTTTACACTTAAGTGTTAAAAAAAAAATAAAAAAGAATTTTTGTAACCTGCTCAAAGTTGCGCATGGACTCCATGTCTTCGGGCTGTTCGAAAACACAAGCTGTTGTTTTGACTGGCTTGTCTCCATCTTGAGCAATGGATCCACCAGGTACTAAGAGACCACCAGCAATTAATATATCAAAGAGAACCTCGCCATAACGACGGTAGTCCAATTTAGAACCGGCGGTATCTAAATACTTTGAAATGGCCTCTAAGTCGTTACCAGCCTTCTCAAGCCCAGAAATAACAGCGTCGCGAAATCCAGTTGGATCATATTTTTCTTTTTCATCTGTAATAAACAAATAAATTTGAGTTATGGAAAAAAAAATACTTATACGTATAATTAAAAATATTCCATTGTATCCGATTCATGTGAGCAAAATTTATTATAAATTATTGTGATGACTCACTAAATTTTATTTAATAATATGCAAAATATAAATTACAAACGCGTCCAGCGATTTTCACTTTGAACCGTCATGTTAGTTTTACCGATTTATTTTGATCTAATAATTAATTAAAAACAAAAACAACAATGAATAAAAAATATTTAAAAATTAATAATCAAAACAAAACTACATTTGATAAATGAATGAGTTCATTATTTTGGAACAATGAAAATTATAAACATCCGATTTAATGCACGAGTGCAAAAAAAAAAACTTAACCAAGACTCATTCATAAAGCTAACTCACCTCTTTTTCTGGTCTTTATGCGTTGACCTGACAACACTGGCTTTTCTATTTTTTGACTCATACAATATCCCTCTGTAAAAATAAATATCAAATTGTTAAAATAAGAAGAGACAAATCACAAAATGCGTTACCAAAGTATCACAATGTTAAGAAAAAAAAGAGATGTAAAAAAAAGCGTAAAGTAGCATAAAAACGAGCACGAGGACATTTCGTCCTTCAAGACTTGCTCCGAACGCATCCAGGCAAACCGCGTGCGCTTTCATTCGACCTCGGCAAGTTTTCGAAAAATAAATTATCAAGTTAAAAAATTTAAAAAGCATGTTATAGTTTTCTCACGTACGTTAACCCTGTAATAATTTTGTGAAAATTGAAAAAAAAAAAAAAACGAAGGGTCGTGTTCGAGAGGTTAAGGTCGAACTTCAGCGGCGGAGAGAGAGAGAAAGTCGAGGCCACGATGGCTATAAGAAAAAGATGAATATACAATAGATAAAGACAACAATATAAGGAAGAGTACGAGCTGAAGTGAGAACGTCGAGGAAGAAGAAAATTCGCGGCATCACGATGGCTATAGATAGAAAAAGGGAATACATCGAACGTTTTTTTTAGCGCGTGTGCGTCCTAAAAAAAATTTTCGACTCCGAAAAAAAAGTAATTGAAAAATAATAAAAAATTAAATTAACTTACTTTATAACCACGTACAACTTAATATATCACTCCACCCAATACTCAACTCTTCGAATTGTATTAGCTTACTGTTCCTTATTCTGCTCTTTTGCTTGTATGTTATGTGTTGTAAAAAAGATGTTGTACGTCGGTGCGGTATGCGGCGGCGACTCTCTTCGTTCTCGAACTTCTCTCTTCGCGCTCACTATTTCTTTCTCTCTCTTACTTTTTTGATATATTATACCTGTCGTCGTCGTACAGTTATACGCTCGCTCAGCTACCAACAGCGCCTGCGTGCAAAACTCAAGAGTCGAATGAGAAGAGAACCGAAAAAGGGGGACGTATTTAAATGTGTGTACGTGTTGGGTTGTATATAGGTATAATTCTGTCTTTCTTTAACATTTAAGGCCACCCACCATTTCTGATATATCTTTTTCTAACCTGTTTTTGGAAATGTAAGTATATAAGTGCGTATGCGCCGTGCAAAGTTTTACCACCGTTTGCTACAACGGAAACTCAAGTCCAAAGTGCACCTGGCCCCTAATACAATCTAAACCATAAATTTCTATTCATCAAATCTAATACATAAGAATTTCACTTTTGAAGTTTGTTTCAAAATTTAAAAGAATATGACCTGCACGAAAGAGAAAGATCAAATTGGTCAAATGTTTGAAATCGGTCGAAAGTAACGGCACATATACATATAGATATATGTTTAATCCTCTATAAAGTTTTGGAAAATAAAAACCAGGAATAGAAAAAATTAGAAATATATTGAATAAAATATATTCTTTGCAATATTCTTCATGTACAATGCGTTCATGGAAAAAGATTTACGGGGTTTTCCCGTGATTCATTTTTGGTTGATCTGTTTAACGAAACCGGAAATTGTCATTATGCCACGTGAATTTCAAATTTTCATGTGCTATGTTATCTCGGTTTTGCAAGATATTAATACCTAAAATTTTTATTAATTCTACAAAAATTGATCAAGTATAGAAAGATAAAATAAATAGAAGATAATACTAGATAATACAATCTTCTGAAAATTGTAAAATAAAGAAAACTTTTCGCTGTATAAATCTAGTTTTCTCTTTAATGGGCTAGATGGCGCTACAATGAATTTTTAATATTCAAGAAAATTGATTGGTTGATTCTGTTAGAAATAGATAAAATATATTTAGTCATATGCGCTATTTTAAGCGTTATGGGATTAAAATTCGAACAAAATGTATTTTTATATTACCTATTAAGATTTCTAAACATTTAATATCATAGAAATTTTAACATTTTGTAATACTTCCATTTTTATAGCGCCAATTCTCGTCTCACTTTCAAGTGTCAGGATGGCCGAGCGGTCTAAGGCGCCAGACTCAAGGTTTATTTCCTTCTCGATTTAACATCGAGTTTCTGGGCATTCTGGTCCTCTCTGAGGGCGTGGGTTCGAATCCCACTCCTGACAAATTTTTTTTTTTTTTTTTTTTTAATAATATTGATGATACATATGAACGTTATTTTACATTTAAAATTTTTAGCATAACATTTTTTAAAACTAAAATTCATAATTCAAATTAATATTCAATTACTGTAAGAACAATTCCATGAAATTTTATCTAGAAGAATGACCTGATAATACTTTAATTATAGATAATATTTCATCAAAACATTAAAAATAATCTATAGTATTTATTTTAATGAGCGTATTGATCTATGATTTATATTTTTATTAACGTGTCATGGAAAATTAGATTCTTCCTTAAAGATTAAACGGTTTAAGCACAATAAACTTTCGCAAAAGCTTCAAAATTTTCGCGATTGTTTGAATTTAAATAAATAAAAATGCTTATTTTAATTAAAAGAGTTATTTACTTAATATTTATTTTGATGAGAAAATAACAAATAATATTAAAATTAAGTTAAATAAAATTAAAGTCTTCAAACAAATCTATTAATATAGCAAAAAGACACGTGGATAGTATTATTTTAGTAGACGAGGAACAAAACGTATGAACAACGTATGCTAAAATACATCGGTTTAATTAAATTTTAATGCAAATTTAAAGTGAAATAAATTTTTAATCAATTTCCCAGTTTAATGCAAATATAAAAAATGGGAAAAAAGCGGAATATTTGAACAATATTAACATTAATAAGTATAATATTAATTAAAGAATATAAAAATAATATTCAAATAATATTTGTAATGAATAACAAGAATTCTACATAGTTTGCGAAAATGTATAACTGTAATTATAACAAAAAAATATCTAGACATATGCAACGCATTAAACGCATGAAAGGAATTGACAGACTTCATGCATTTATGACATAATCGTTTTATTTATGAATTTAAAAATTTTTAAATATGAAACAGTATCATAAGAAATGTGAAAATTAGTCATATGCATCCACTAATTTCTCGTATTTTATTGAGTATGAACTTTTTTTTATAAAGCATTGCAATCATCGTAATTCAAAAATGTATTTTAATAGATATTTCAAATTTATTTAGTTTAATACAGAATGCACTTAATTGTAATAAAAAATAAAGATTCTAAACACAATACAACATTCTAAAGAATCTTATGTAATTTGATCACCTGTAAATGTTTCAGCTGTAACACAATTTTTTTTTGTTATAATTTACGAATCATTATTGCATAGATCTAGAATAAAAGTTTCAACACAAAAATTTCTTAATAATTCACAATTTTTAATAATAAAATGTATAAATTTGACAAATTTGAATATATTTAAAAAAAAGATTTTAATAATGATTATATGTCAAAGATTATAGAGCAATAAGTTTTTCAAATTCCTCCATAACATTTTAACAGAAAGAGAAAGATAAAAAAACATAGATCGATGGATACTGGCAATTTCCGGATAAAATAAATTTCATTTTCCGAATTATACTATGGTTGTTCTGTGCTTTTTTTTTAAATTTTAGTATGATTTAATATTAAAAGGTAACTGAAAACAGAAAAGTAACAAATCAGAGAAAGTATAGAGAAGCAACTACTATATTTTATTACAATTGCGGGAAAAATTTGATTTCGTGTAAAAATTACTATATACAATAAAACTTAATTCATACACAGTGAAAATTTATCTTTCTACATTTTTAGTTATGATGTAAATGTAGATATATTATAAGTTATAAGATATTTTAAGTAACAAAGTACACATCCTGCATGTTAATTTGACAAAAATGTTTGTGTTCATTTTAAAATGTTAATTTTACGTACACATGTGTAACATCTTAACATGAATTTTGGACGAGAAAAAAATTTTGACAAATTACAAAAAATTTGTGCTCAAAATAGAAACTGATTTTCAATTCTACTTGGACAAAAGTAAATTAATTTCATCGTTCGTATTGGTAAGTTAAATTTATATGATTTTAGGAAATTTAACAGTCAACTAATTGATATTGATTTGCATATGGAAAAATTAAGCGTTGGACCGAAATTTTTAATTTATTTCATAATTTTATGTAAAAATAAAATCTCTAAGTTATAAGAAAATCCGAGGCCCAAATATTATTGAAATAAGATTTTTGTGAAGAAAATCGGTTTTCTACAATTCTCGCTAATATGAACCTTTATAAATTATTTTGCAATTTTACAGAGATGTATTTTTTTAACTTTTGAATGAATTCTTTTTGCAGTTCATAAGATCTGTTAATTTTTCAAATATTCAAAGATATACTTTTTGAAACTTATTTTCAAATTGCTAATTATTATTGCTTTAGCTTCCGTCACGGTAGCTAAAAGATTAAAGAATACAAATTCTTTTTATTTTACACTAGCAATTTTAAGCCCGTAATTTCAAAATTTTATTCTAAATTTCAAATTTTCGTCACTTGTTTTATTTTAACCAATCAAAACTGTCTTATCGTGATGACAATTTCTTGCCATCAATTTTTTAAGAGAAGATGTTTCTTGATTTTTATAATTTAGAAAAGTACTGAATTTGTTAAGACAATATACTAAAAATATGAGTTAGCAATTGCCAAAAATCAACAATCAAATAAATATGAAAAATATTTGTTTTGTAGCAGCTATCAAAATATTGATAGCTCACGAAGCCATTATACGGAGGAAGCTATAAAGTTTTATAATAGAAAATTTTTTTACCATTTGCAAATGTTTAACGATTTTATGCAGGTACCATGTCTAGGATAGGAACGAAGTTTCTTCGTTGTTATCATTAGTTTTACTTTTAAGTTTTTTAATTTAGTTTTAAATTATCCAGGTAAGACAACCAGTCTACGTATAGGGTATTACACGTATAGTTGTAACGATGACTAATTCAACAGCTTACTTTTAAGATTATTTACTTAAAATTTATCCAGTATTTTTATTTTGCGGCAGTAATTACAAAAGTTTTTTTCTTTTTCATCAATATTTATTAAAAAAAATTTTTAATTTAATATTATCGTTCTTATATATACTACATGTTTATGAGAAAGATGTTTATATTATCATATTTAATGATGATTTGATTAATTTCAATATCATTGTTATCATGAAGTAGTTAAAATCTAAATTTAAGAAAACTTATTATAAATGCATTTGCAGTAGTTTTTTTTAAATTAAATTTTATAAGACAACATTGTAACGAAATCTGATTTTAATATTAATGGATCTCTAAAAAAATTTCCAAGAATAATACTTTTTTTATTAAAAAAAAAATAAAAAGTAACAAACGCAAATAAAAGTGTTCCGTTTGAGGGTTAACTAATTAAATTTGTCAACGTTAATGTTTACTTTTGTCTCTATTATACAATGAGACATTACCCTACAATAAGTCGTAATGTTATTTTAAAAATAAAAATTGTTTTTATATATTTTTTTAGCACCAAACGTTAAGATCTGCACCGGATATTTATCTACTGAGAATGTTACAATGATTATTAATTTTTTTACTAATTATTTTTGTAAATAAATTAATCTAAATCAATATATAAAAATACTTCACAAACTTACATCGTAGAACATATTGAATATTAGAAATACGAATATAAGCAACAGGTATATATGTCACCTACCTTACCGACAAAACTTCTTTACCGTGTAATGGCAATATTATCAAACTGTTCACATACTCTAATGATAAATTACACTTTTCTTATATGTTCTAAAATATATTTAAATTATTTAAGTAAATACATTATAATAAATTTTTTTTTACAAAATTTAACAAAATTTAATGGTAGAAACGGATAAGTCTTGTATGATGGTAGTTTTAAGCCTAAAAATATTACCTCCTATCATCTCCCGTATGGTCTAGTGGCTAGGATACCTGGCTTTCACCCAGGAGGCTCGGGTTCGATTCCCGGTACGGGAATTTTTTTTTTTCTATTTAATATACTGCTATATCATTAATTATTTTTTTTAACATAAAAAGAGCTAGAAATTTATCAATTTTATGAGTTATTAATAAATAAAAGACTGAAGACTTCGTTTTATTGATAGAATAGAATTTTGTATAAAATTTTATGTGATAATTTTTATGTGCATAATATTCAATAGATTTTCATATATTTTAAGATAAAATATGAAATATTGATTTCAAAATAATGTAGAGAACAAAGCGTCGTAGTAAGTAGAATTATTATTAAAAAAAAACAGTTTGCGTTACATTTTCTACTTACTTTCAATATTGTATGAGAATAAATGTATACTGTATGTGTTTTTTGTATTAATGATATATATTTCTTCCCATTGGGATGCATAGAATAAAATTAACGTTAAAAAATGAAAAAATTAATAAGCACAGATTATGGTAAAGCGGGACAAGGTGTCATACTTAAATAAAAAATTTATATAACTTAATTTAGTTAAGAACATAATAATCTGTTAAATAAATAAAAAAAATTTTTGTATCGATTTATCATTATAAAAATTTTTTTATATCTTTAACAGATTATTACGTTTTTTATTAAATTAAGTTATATAAATTTTTTCCTTAACTATAGCATCTTTCCCCGCTTTACCATATTATTTAAAAGATTCTTCATTATTTAGGTTTTAAAATATTAAAATTATGTTAGTATGAACATATCAATAGTATAGGTATCATTTAATTATTTGTATTCATACAAATAAAGGGTTCAGGGGAAAAAAGGATTATATAAATTTCATTTTTCCCAAAATGTGAATTTATTTTAATTTTTTCTTATCAAATATCAGTAAACGTTGAGATTAGAAAGCTCTGCAAAAATATAAAATCAAATATTTTAAGCAGAGTAAGGTAGTTTTAAATAATTTACAAATCCAAAAATATATGAAACAATAGTAAACTCCAAATTATCAAAAAGTGACATTCCTCCCCTTTCTCCTGGGTCCTTCAAAAATTTAATTGATTTTTTTCATGAAAAAATGATGAGTGAATTGCAAATACATAATTAATGCAAGTTATTCTATTCGTTCCAACAAAAAGCGATCTCGGTTAAAAACACCCGCATAGTCTGCCCTACTGAAAATGATATGAGAAATTGAAGTTCGTTATGAGTTCTTTATGAGATCTATATCAGATCTTTTATAAACATGAGATCTTATAATATTTTCACGTGGGTGTTATCTTTTTTGTTTGTTACGGAATGTCTGTTAAATCGACAGATATATTTTTTAAATATAAAATAACGTGTATAAAATATAAGTGTAAAATTTTTTATGTTTGAACTTCATGTATGAAATTTGTTTGCGCAAAAAATCAATATGTTCGTAATTACTTCTTTACATAGATGACCGTAAAATTAAAAGGAAATACAAAACTCTTTAAATGTTTTTCTAAAAAAAAAAAAAAATAACTATTCTACTCAATTTTAATTAACTATAGTATTCATTCAAAGTTCGCAACCAATTGTGCAACAGTTATTGGCACGATGAAATTTGTGCTTAAGAGATTTCCGCTATCCATTATTGTTTATTATTGTGAAAAATTGATCGATGGTTATCCTTTCTTTTTCAATGAAAATCAATTATTAAAAAATTTTTATTTTAGCATTGTTTATAACATGGTATTGTTCATTTCTTATACATTTAGTTTTTATTCCGTGATATATTGTAGATTCACCATTTTACATACAGGAGAAACTCAAATTGGAATCATTATTGATTCTTTAGGAATAATATTTAAGTACAGTGCAGTCATCACTTTTTGGTACCTCCTGACATTTCGTCAAAAAACTTTGAACTGTATCCTAAAATCTTTTGAATCTGTTGAAAATCATATGATTTTGACAAAAAATAGAAAACAAGAAAAGGAGAAAAGTGTGTTAAAAAATGTTAAAATTTCATTTTTAATCATAAATGTTTTATATATTTATTTTATATGGTACGAATACAATTATCGAAAGTTATTCAAAATTTCTTCTACTTGTAACAGTATATGGTTTTTCTTTTGCAGTTTTTACATTTTAAATTTTCATTGTATTTATCTTTTTATTAAATTTATGGTGTATTTCAGAGAAAATTACCGCAAACTAAATAAATTCATGCATAAATTTAATGCATCTTGCAATTTGTCAAATTCAACAAGAATACTTCAATCAATAGGACAGCTTCATGCTGAATTAACTGATTTATTCGAAAACTTTACGCAAATTTTCAGTTTAACTATTTTATGTACGTTAATATCTGTGTTTATCCAGCTTATTATTGACATTCATTTATTTTATTCATGTGTAATAAATATAAAAATATGGAATTTTCAAATTAGCCAGCCTTATCTCATGGTACTATTTTCATTCGGGATCAGACTTTCTTACACATATTTTATTTGTGTAGTTCCGGATGCAACTAGCAAAGAAGTAATTTTTTCTTTTTATAATCTTTGAATATAAAATTTTTAATGTTCAACATACATTGGTTTTGTGGGAATGACTTTACTAGCTTTCGATATCTTTCGGTCGTTGTTGAAGGTACTTGAGTGATCAAATCGTCAATGCCAACCTTGAATTGAATGATGAGGCACAATAAAAATAAAATAAGTTAACTGATCATCGTCAACCCCTGCTATTTAAGTTTAATTTAAAATTTCAGGTTTAACAATAAATAGATCAGGTTCAATTTGAAACCTAAACGTGCTGATCAGCAAGCAACACATTTGAATTTACTCTTATAAAGAAAACAAGGAAGTTTGCAGGATTAATTGCACATAAAGCTATAACCAAATCTACAGAATTGTCTGCAGAGAAAATTATGGTATACACAAAAAAAAAATACTCTAAATTAAATCATAGAAGTTCTTTATTCTACGGAGAATTGAATTTGCGAGATCCAAAAAAGAACCCTGCAAAAAATTGTCTACTCATATCCTCAATACAAGTAACTTATAGATATTCCGAGAATTTTGAATAGACAGGTGGTGAATTGCGCCAAAGAACGATGACGTCAGCACGAATATAGTATTATTATAGTTTATATGAGAGTTTGCATTATTATTTGTAAGTTTTAAATGTATAAAAAGATTAAAAGCTTTGAAAAATTCTAAAAAAAAAGAAATTCTAAATTCTAAACTACTGATTTAAACTGTACTTTCGCGGATGCCATGTTGCTTTTGGTGCTACTTACTGTCTGCTTATTTGTAATCCTAATAGCGATTCCAAAGATATTTACAGAATACCCTAAAGAATAACTGTAAATTTTCCTATGGATTTTTCTCATAATATAAATGAGTGAGTAGTTCATTTACTATAAAATTACATCTTTCTCTATGTACATAAAATTCTGTAAATAATGGTACAAATGTCTATAAAATTACTCTAAATCTTTCTTCATAATTTACGGAAAATTCTGTATAAATTTCTGCAGATAATTAAGTAAGCAGAATAGTATACAAAGTTTCACAGATAATTTTATAAGCACTATTGCAGATTATTTTGCAAAAAATCTATATAAAACTGGAAATTTTGCTATAGTTTTTTTCTGCAGATGATTTTATAGATTTCCCATAATTTTTTCTGTAAATAATCCTGAAGATTTATCTTTAGTGTAATATGAGATATTCTTATAGTTTTCTCTGTAGATGACCCTGCTAATGTTCTTACATATCTATTTATAAAAATTTTGTGTCTGTAGAATATGATTTTACGTTTCCCCATTAGTAGCATGCGAGTATTTGATTAATCGAGTTCAAGTCGAGTTTTTTGTTCGAGTGGAGCACTCAAAAAAATGTTAATTACTTGTATAACTCGAGCTACTCGAGTCACTTGTATAACTCGAGCTACTCGAGTCACTTGTATAACTCGAGCTACTCGAGTCACTCGGATAATTCGAATAATTAGATTATATTATCCTATGATAATTAGTAGGGGTGTGCAAATACTCGAATATTCGAGCTCGAGTCGAGTTTTTTCTTCGAGTTCGAGTCGAGTACTCGAGATCGTCGAGTACTCGAAAAAATGTGAGTTACTCGAATGACTCGAGCTACTCGAATGACTCGAATGACTCGAGCTACTCGAATGATCCGAGTTACTCGAATGGCCCGAGTCACTTGAATGACCCGAGTTACTCGAATGACCCGAGTTACTCGAATGGCCCGAGTTACTCGAATGACCCGAGTTACTCGAATAACTCGAGCTACTCGAATAGCTCGAGTTATTTCAATCGAACATTTCAAAGATGAAAAAATTATTAATTATTTCAAAGAGTAGGGTAACAAACAAAATAATATTACATTTTATTATAATAATTAGAAAATCGCTTTTTTATTAGATTATCTTAATATTAGAATGAAGAAAACTTATTTTTTCTACATTATCAAATAGCAGTCTACTTCTAGTATTCATATAGTGTTTTATTTCAAGTTAGTCGAGTAGCTCGACTCGTTCGAGTAACTCAAGTTATTCGAGTAGTTTATATTTTTTCGAGTAACTCGAATTATTCGAGTAGTTTATATTTATTCGAGTAACTCGAAAAGTTCGAGTTAATACTCGACTCGGACGAGCTCGAGTCGAATCGAGTAATGTGATCGAGTTACTCGTAGTTCGAGCTACTCGCACACCCCTAATAATTAGTTCTCATTTACAGAAGAAAAATTTTTTTTTATTATGTTCTTATTGATTCGCTTTAAGTTCTGTCTGTTAGGGTGAAATTTCTGAACCAATTTTAAATGACTAATTCGATTTGAATTATTACTCGACTCGACCCGAACTCGCCGAGTCGTGTAATTTATTCGGGTTACTCGTAGAATTAAGTATTCATTAACCCCTATCCATTATGTGAAAAATAAAAAATAAAATTAAGAAAAGAGTAAAGTAAATGTCCCAGTTAATTAAAATTGTGATTTTACCTGGGTCCAGTTATTGGATGATACCATTCTTAAGGTGTCCAGGGACTCAGACATTTACCTTATCATTAGAGATTTTTAAATTAACAGTAAAACAAATTTTTCTTAATTTACGTTTTAATACATATTGAATAAAGAATCATTTTGCAGGCTAATCGAACTATAAATATACTCAACAAAATTTTTAATGAACAGTTTGAAGAAGAAAACTGTAACAAACTGGTAATAATATATTTTACATTTAGAGAGTAAAAATGAAGATTTTTTCTGAGATCGAGGTTTGCCTCTTATCTGAGATGGTCATCAATACGATCCTCTTAGACTGAAATCAATTTCGCTCTTATCGAAAAAATCGATTTTATTACATATATATTTTTTATTCTTATCTCAACAATGGCCTTTTTATTAAATTAAGAAAGTAGGATTTTAAACTTGCATTGAATTTTTTCAAAATTATTATTTATTAAATCACGTTAGCGTGGTAAATTATTACTCTCTAATTTAAGCAGAAGAAATGCCTTATTTTCAGGTTATTTTTAAAATTAATTTGGTCTCTTCTGTTGAAATAAAAATAAAAAAACATTATTACTTAACTTTTCTTATATTAAAATTTAACGAACAAACTTCATTTTTAGATGAAAACAGTACTTTTGGCATTACACCAGAGAAAATTAAAAGTCAATCTTTCTGGATTAATTGATCTCGACTATTGTTTATTTCAAAATGTAATATTTTGTTTTTAAATATTAATTTTTAGAAAAATCAATTATTTTTTTAATGAATCAATTATAACATTTTTCTTTACAGTTATCGATTTCAGTTATATCTTATTTTATTTTCATGGTACAACTTGATTCACTTGTATAGATATTCAACGAGGGTGGATCGATAATATTTCAAATAAATTGGCTAATGTTTAAGTTTTTGATTGTTAAAATAATAAAGAAATTAAAATTATTTTAATTCGTTGACAATAAACGCATTCATTCAAATTTCAAAATTCATTACAGATTAAATAAAAGCAATTTATTAAATGGGCTGTATTTATTAATGAATAGTGAGTTAGCATTTTATTCTTGTGGAAAATTTCTCCAATTATTGAAGTTCTCTGTAATAGTATAATATTTTTCTAAAGAAATGAATGAAGTAAAAAGTTGAAAAAAGAAATTCTTTGATAATTTATAAATTATAGTTGTACTCATAAAGCTTACTACTTTTTACTTCAATTTATTGAAAATATTTACACTTTTGAAATTATTGTAGAAGTTATTATTTAAAATTATATTTTTTTTCACTTTTATACATTTAATTAATATTTATTTCATTTATAAATATTATTAATTTTAAATGACAAAAACAGTATTTTTACATTCATTATTTTCAAAATATATTTATTATTACTTAAAAATATTTGGCTTTTGTCCCTTATCTTTTGACAAAACTGGAGCATTTAGAACATCTAAAATTGGTACTATTTACAACGTATTATTAATTGTCTATTTTATTATTTCTTATATGATAGTCATAAATTCTCGTTCAACGATTCGATACCCAGAAGAAACTCGATTTGGAGTTATTATAGATGGATTCGGAATTACATTAAAACATAGTTCAAATATTACTTTTTGGTTTATTTTTGCCTTTCGCCAAAAAAAATTAATAAACATTATTGATTCTTTTAGATACATTGAAAAGATAAAAAGTACATTGAATCTACACATGAGAACAAAACTTATCGAACAAATACTACAGAAAGTGAAAATAAGTTTTATAATCATTAATGTTATGTTTTACTCTTGGTTTCTAATCGATATGTCTCTCAATAGAGTTCGACCAAAATATTTTTTTCAAGAATGTATTTGGAAAATTTATATTTTTTTTAGATCAGTAATTTACAATTCTATTTTTATTTTTTTAATGGCCATGTTATATTTCAAAGAAAATTATCGTAAATTAAACCGAATTTTAAATAAAATATATTGTCAACAAACGTATAAGAATTATGACAGATTATTTTACAATTCATCAAGTCATTCAAAATTGTTACATATGTATGGATGTTTTTACAACGATTCAACAAAAATATTCGAAAAATTTATAAAATTTATTAGTGTACCTATTCTATTAATGTTTGCATCGACAATTACACAATTAATTATTGACATTCATATCTTTTACTATTTTACTAGGAAGAAAGAGTGGCAGACCTTAGAGATTGTTAATTTTTTTTTCGAACTTTATATATTTACAATGAGATTTTCAATCATATATTTTATTTGCAGTATATCAGAAGCAACATGCAAAGAAGTAATTTTTAATATTATTAATAAATATTGAATGCAAATACTCAAAATTTTTTATTTATTTATAAAATGAAGAAAAAGTATGGAAACATCCCAGATTCTTAAAAAATAAAAATGTAATGTACATTTTCACTAAAGTTGCACAGTTTCGATTTTCAATACAATGAGAATTTTTATTTCAATCTTAGAAAAATGCATAAATTGTTCGAAATTTCTGGATGTTTCTATACTGAAACCTATATAAATGTTTAATTAACAATTTTATTTACAGGCTAAACGCACGACAAACGTTTTAAATAATATTTTAAATCAATTATGTCAAGAAAAATCTTGTAAAAAAATAGTAAAAGTATTACTTTTACAATTATATCAACGTAAAATAAAAATCTCATTACTAGGCTTATTTAACCTCGATTGCTGTTTACTACGTAAGGTAAGTATACTCTATTAAAATCGTAAATCTAAATTATTTTAATTAACATTTATTATTTATCAAATTTCGTTTACAGCTTTTAACCGCCATGATGACATATCTTATTATTTTTTTTCAACTTGATACTTTGATGTAATATAAAGTACTCAAATACTTAAATATTTAGAAAACTTTATTCTTGTTTAACCTGTAACGTACATTATACAGTACGTTATTATAGTCTTTGTATATAGTATATGATAAGAGAATAGTATAAAACTGGAAGTTCGGAGAATTGCGACTCCGAGCTTCTAAGCTAAAAGTCGCACGGTGCGCGAAGTGCTGAATCGGCACTTCATCGCAGCCGACTTACATCGTCGTTTTAGACGACGACGAGCGTCAGACCATCGCCGGACGCGCTAGAGTAAAGTCATAAGTAATCTCTCTCTCATATTGTATCGTTTTTATAATAATAAACGTTAAATCTAATTTATATTATCTCTCTTCAATTATTTGCACCCTCACACTCCCCATAGGAGTGCGTATCATTTAAATTCCACGTAACAAACCATTCTATTTCGTCTTTTTACACTGAGAGAAATCGGTTCTTGAAGCAAGTGGAATCCACTTGCCGCTAACAGGAATTCTTCTTGTTTTACGTCGTAATAGCGATCTGCTTAAATCAAGCTTAAAATCTGTTTGCTAAAATCCACTAGCCGCAAGTGGATATATATTTAATTCAAATAAATTTATCCACTAATCGCAAGTGGATATAAAAAAAAGGAAAATCCACTTGCAGTAAGTGCATTTCAGTTTGATATAAACATACATCCACTAAATGCAAATGGATTTCATGTTGAATCAAACAGATATTCTATGTGATCAAAAAGCACCCATTTTCCGAAATAATAGATTTCTACTTCCATGAACTGGATTTCATGTTGATTCAAACAGATCGCACTCAAATCGAATGTTCTTCTTGCTTCAAGAGCGGATTTCTCTGAGTGTACAAATTTTTGATGAAATTGAACTTTTTATAAGAAATAAAAAATGCATTTTTCTCAAAAAGGTCATTTTTTGCTTCAATTTCCCAAAAAATAATTTCGTTTTTTAAGAGATACAAAAAAATTTTTTTCAAATGATTTCAATCACATGTTAAATATACGTAAGTGACAGATAAGTTTATATAGGTTTTGGGTGCGGAACAGAGAAAACCAAATATAACTAAAATTCTGTGATAGGTGGCAAAATATCATCTTATACTATCGCATGGATTATTTAAGTGGTTTAGACTTACTTAAGAAAACAGCGATTCACGGTATAGTTATCTTATAATTTTTAAACAAGAAAATTCATTTATAGCACTGCATGGCATAAATCCGGATTCATGTCACGCCTATTCGTGGCATAAGTAGTTCATTATTGCACCTTTGCATCATTTTTGTTGAAAATACTGGTTTGGTTAGTGAACAAATAAGAGATCTGTATATCATAACATGTCAATCTGAAGCGCAAATCAAAGGAAAGTGCATTACATGAGATAATAAGTACGATTGTAAAAGCTCTTGAAGACCAAGAATATATTCTAGGGACCTTCCTTGATGTAGAAGGAGCTTTTAATGATGTAAATACCAAAACCACAAAGGAAATATTAATAAAGCAAGAGATGAACCATACCACCATAAAATAGGTGCTGGAAATATTAGAAAGCAGAATCATTAAATTATAAATAGAAAGTGGCTTAATCAAAAAGAAAACCACAAAGATTATATAAAGACATTGGTGTATGTGAACAATGTGGTAATATTGATCAAAGGCAAAGATATGACAATGATCAATAATATCAAGGAATCCGTTCTAAAAAAATTATCCTGAGAATTATATTTGAAAAAACCTATTTATCCTTTTAGAAGTTGAATTTCAAAAAATTCTTTCTTATGGTTTGCATATATTTTATACTTGATTGTTAAAACTGTTTAACAAACAAGCGAGTCATTTCTTACCGCTACCACTGAGTTCTATAGCCGCTAAATATTTTATAATTTGCATATACTTACATTTCTTTTTTAATCTAAGCGGCACACATAACAAATCTGAGATCGTTTTTTACATGTTAGCTATCGTTAGATATTATAGAAAATTTTCTTTTTTTAATCAAGTGTGCTATTCGGTAGTCGTGCATGTAAATTATTTAAGAAGTGATTAGGTAAACAATTAGAAATATAGTCTTCTTAAGGGCAAAATGGTAGGATAAGGTTAGTTGTCATCAACGGATTACGTTTTTATTTTATTAAATATAAAGTACAATTAATTAATAAAAAAAGATGCTGGATTTTCAATTAGAATAACGACTGATACATAGTAGATTTGTATCAATTCAAACCACATTTACTAATTCATACCAAGGCTCTGTGTCAAGTTGCGCATTTATATTGATTATTTATTTCTAATATTCAAATGGATTAATGAAACATGATTATATTAAAAGCTAAGTATTTCAGAACAGAATTTTAAAATAAAAAATGCACAACAGTATTCTGGTAATAAACTATGTTATTAAGACTATTTCATATATAAATATTAAATTAAAAAATGAAACAAACATTTACGAATTATCCAAGCATGATTATTATATATTATTATGGAAAAGTACTTGGTCTTTGTCCATTTAAGTTTAACAACGAATATTCATTCAAAACTTCTAATTTTGGAATAGTTTATAACGTTACAATTAGTATATTTTATACAATATGTTCTTTTATAACAATAGATTGTAGATTAGAACTTCGACTGCCAGAAGAGACGCATTTAAAAATCCTTACAGATGCTTTTGGGATAATTTTCAGATATTCGACTGTTATTATTTATTGGTTTACGTTTGCTTTTAAACAAAATACAGTAAAAAATATCATTGAATCATTTAAAAATTTGGAAGATGGTATTTCTACTTTGGATGGAGAAAACAGGAAAAATTATTTGAAGAAAACATGGAAAACAATAAGACTATATATCGTTCTTGTCAATTTGTCATTTATTATATTAACTTTAAGTGAACATTTAACGCATAGACTGTATTCGAACTTTGTACCACAAGCAAATATTTGGATAACATACAACGCTGCCCATATCGTAATGTACAACGTTGTTTTCATTTTCATTGAAGCCATGATATATTTTAGAGAGAACTATCGAATTATAAACAAGTCATTAAATGATTCATTTTTTAAAAAACAAGAGAAAGTCATATCTTTTTATAGTACAACGCTAATGGCAAAAAAGCTTCAGGCAGTTGCATATTATCATGAAAATTTAACCAAGTCATTAGAAAATTTTACAAAATTTTTCAGTCTATCTATTGCTATGTTACTTGTTGGTATAATTGTTCAACTTATTAATGACGTTTATTTAATATATCAGTACATAAAACGTGATGAAAAATGGTATTACAGGGATATCAGTGCATTTTTCGTTGCCTTAACTTTATTTGGAGTTCGAATAATTTTTATGTTCTTCATTTGTAGGATTCCTGATACGACATGCAGAGAAGTAATTTTTTTTCTGTAGTAAAATATTATTAAGATCATTTTCTACATGATGAGTTTTATTAATATAATTTTGTTATAAAAACATAATTGTCTTACGCACTTTTCCTGTATGTTCTACTTTTAGGCTGATTATATAATAAATACTCTTGACAATCTTTTAAATAATGGTTACCAAGACAAGGCTTCTAAAAATGTGGTAAATAAGACAATATTTTGATAATATATAATTTTATTAAGTGCTAAAGTTTATGATTAATTCTATTTGTATACGAACCAATTATTTTTAGAATAATATAAATATATCTCAAATTGATAATATTTGTTTCAGACAAAAATGTTACTTTTATATTTTCATCGCCGAAGAATTAGAGTATCTATATTAGGATTATTTAGTCTAGACTGCTATTTATTTCGTAATGTAAAAAATCATTTTTATTTTATATCAACAGCTTATAATAAATTAATGATTATAAATATTATGCGTTTTTCAGATTGTACTCACTGTCATGATGTATATAACTTTTATGTTCCAACTTGATGGCATGAAAATTTAAATCCAAAATTAACTATATGAAATCAAGCATGTATCATGGGGCGCGGTAGCGCCCCGAAAGGCAAGTTTGCGAAACCGCATCGTGCGCGACGAAACCTATTTACTTTAAGTTTAATATATACAATATTATTTTATTGTTACTGAGGTACAAAAATAGAGGCAATTGTATTATTGTTTGTACAGAGTAATAAAACTTGATAAAAAGAAAAGTTATATTTTATTTATTAGCAGTAAGATCTGTCATTTCAAAATTTACAGTGTACCTTTACTGACCTCTACAGTAGTAAAACCTTTATAGTATTACAAAAATAGATAATAAAAGAAATATATAATTATATACTTTTCTATATTTTATATATTTTTTAAGAAGTAACGTATTATGGTAATATGCTTGTATTTAGAAGGCAATAACATTTGTTTTTAAATTGATATAACTATTGTTCATTAATGTGGATTACTTCGGGAATTTCATCTTTTTTTTAAAATTGCGCTCTTTGTCTAATATCAGTCTTTGACCTATAAACATGATTTTTACCTCGAATCAGATGATATCTGAGCTAACTTTAAAATAACGTGATGAAAACTAGCGTAGCTGTATAAATGATTGCAAAGCAGCTCATATGGTAGCAAATAAGCCTAGAGAACAAATGGTTCTGGATACAAGTAATCACGAAAATTGAAATATTTTTTTTTATTAATATTATTTTTTAAATTATTTCTATTTCTAAATAGTAATAAAAAATCTAATAATCTTTTAAGAGTTTTAATAAAATCACCTAGACATCGATTTTTTTCTTACTTATTTAATTCTTAGATTTTAAATATTTCTTATGACTCCGGAAATTAAATAGCAACAAAACTTTTTAGTGTCCACGCTCTGTTCTATCTATGCATCCGGGTAAGTCTATACAACCAAGAATGAGCGTTTCTAAAAACTTTAGTTTATTTTCAGAATTAATAGATCAGTAGCTTTTCATATTGAATGTACTTAATGGAAGAAATTTTTATTGCTGTAATTTTTTCACACAACTCCATCTTTTTTATAACGTTAATATAATTCATTGCGGCATGAATTATAATAAAGTGCAAAGTTGTGATATGATTTGTTTCGTGTATATAAAGCAATAACTAAATTACAATTTTAAAAGACAATGTTGTAGATAAAAGTAAAAATATTCTGTGTCTTATAATGAAAATTTTTTTTGAAAATTCTTTTATTTTGATTATAATGTTTTATTTCGGAAAAGTACTCGGTCTCTGTCCTTTCAGTTTTGACAAAAAATATACTTTGAAATCTTCAAACTGGGGAATATTTTATAATTTAGTAATAAGTACTCTTTACACATTATGTCACTTCGACTTCATTAATCACCGACTAAGATATCGATTCCCTGAAGAAACTTATTTAAAAATTCTTACAGATATTTTTGGATACACTTTTAAATATTGTACTATAATTATTTATTGGTTGACATTTGCTTTTTGTCAAAAAACTTTAAAAAATATATTTTATTCCTTTGAATATGTGGAAAAAAATATCAGTACTTTAGTTGGAGAACGTAGAAAAAATTATATTAAAAAATTATGGAAAATTATTAAACTGCATTGGTTTTTAGTCAATTTTCTTTTTGTTATTTTAAACACATGCGAACATTTGATTCAAAGACAATATAAAAACTTTGCACAACAAGCAAATGTTTGGATTATGTATAATGCAGGGCACATAGTACTTTACAATATCGTTTTTATTTTCATTGAAGTTATGATGTATTTCAAAGAGAATTATCGCACTATAAACAAATTTTTAATTAAAACGTTTAACAAAAATAGGATAAACAATTCTACCAGTGTTCTACGCGATACAACTATAACTTCAATTAAATTCCAAACTATTAGTCATTACCATAAAAATTTAACAAATGCTTTAATGAATTTTACCAAATTTTTTAACATTTCTCTTGTAATGCTGCTTATTGCAATATTTGTGCAACTTATCAATGATGTTTATTTAATTCACCAATTTACAAAGCGTCCCGAAGAATGGCACTTAAGAGACATTAGTGGATTTCTTGTTAGCTTATCACTATTCGCGGTTCGTCTATCGTTCATGTATTTTATTTGCAGTGTACCAGAATCAACATGTGTCGAAGTAATTTTTAGGGTTTTTTTTATAAATGTATTTTTTTTTAATTTGACTATTTCTTTAATTTTTTAATTCAAATTTTTAAATTTAATTATAATTATATTTATACTGTTTATGTATTAGAATTTTATTAAATTTTTAGGCTAACTATATTATAAATGTATATGATGAATTCTTGATTGATGGATATCAAGAGAAAGCTTGTAAAAATATGGTAAATCAATGTTTTTCAAATCACTATGAAATGCAAGTTAAATCTTCGATAATCAAACTTTGTATATTCTTTTATACTTATTTTAGATTGAGACTTTCCTATTGCAAATTTATCAACGAAGAATTCGAATTTCTATTTTAGGATTATTCAATTTTGACTCCAATTTATTTCGTAACGTAAAAAAATGTATTATCCATACTCATTTTGAAAATAAATTCAAGATCACATTTTTTTATCTTTGCTTTCAGATCGCAAGCACAACCATGATGTATCTTATATTTATGTTTCAACTTGATGATTTGTAATTCATTTAAAATTCAGTTCTTGGATATACTATTTTAAAATCTTTGACAAATTCAGATTATAAGAAAGACTAAGGAAGGAGATAGAGCCTTCTATTCCAGAATACTTTATCTCACTTTTAACGCTTGTTTATAATTTTAATTATTGTGACTGCAACATAGAAATGCGAACCAATATCTAGCAAAAGGATAATATTCTCAACTCTTGGGGTGATGCTGGTTTGCACCTCTATACCGATCATCAGAGTCTTTTAAAAATAAATCCTCGAAAGATAATATATTAATATTTATATAAGAAATTTCGAAGGTTGGTTTAAAGGAGAGGATTTAGCTACTGCTGTTATGAACATTTAATAGTACATTATGCAATGAGTGAGTAAAGTCGCATATTCCTCCCAAGGGGAAGTTTACGACCCGAGCAAGCGGGTCGTATACCCGACAAATTAGATTTTACTCTCGAGTTGCATGTTGTGCTTTATTTGTAACTCAACAATGATCACTTAACTTAAAAAAAGCATGCACAATAAAAAAAAATTAAATTCGAAAAAATCTATAATATTAATTTCTATTGAAATTTGATACTTTTTTTATAATTTTTATTTGACAAATATTTTAATACTAATAAAAAAATAATATTCTATAAAAAATTCAACAATCTATTCAATTCTATTAGATTATAATTTAACGAGAGAAAAGTACTTTGCTTACGCAAAATTTTAGAAGTTAGAAATATTCTTCTTTCGGCTTGCTTTTCGATTTAATAAAGTGGCTATTATTGTTGAGGTAGAAATAAAAAAAAATTTTTGATCGATTTGAAAAATAAAAAAGTATTTCTTATTTGAAGTTGAGATATTCTAGATAAAAAAAAAAATTACGGCAAATACTACGTAAGGTGATCATTTTTCAAAATGGAGGTTTAGGTATCAGTTTAATTAATAAAAAGCTTGACACTAAATTGTTTCAAAAAGTTTGATTAAAAATTAAAAAAACAGAAGTGGCAGTCGTTGACAAAGCTACAGTATATAAATGAGTTACATTTGAAATATTTTTTTTGAACGTTTTTTCTCGTTATGTATTTAAAATGTAATATGTAGTTTTTATAATATCAATAATTGACCAACAAAAACAATCGAAAAACAACACAATATAATAAATTTCTCCTAAATCTACGCTCCCCCTTAAACCCTCTTTTCATAAAGAATAGGTGGCTACCTTCGCCTTTAAGATTGACTCTATCCTTTTTTTGAAATGTAGCGGAGGGTGCTACCTCGGTTACAAACCCTTTTTATCCTTGTTAATTCTAGCGGAATAAAAAAAATTTTTATTGCTATTCGTCACACGCTGGGACTTGGACTCGTAACTTTAGTGCCCCTGCCGTAACGTCGCGTAAGAAGCATAGCTTCAAAAACAGGATACTGCAATAATGGTAACAGTAAATCATATATCCTATTACATCACCTTCATAAAACGCGTGTTTGCTTCATCAGCACATTAGCTGTTTTCACCTTCGTAAAATTGAGCATAGAAATATATTGAATATACAGATATACTTAATTAATTTCATCCATCTATTGTCTAAATCACAAGGTTATTTATTTGATGCATAAAATTGAAATGCACTACAGATTACTCAAGTTTAATTAATTATCATACGTTTCTAATATATGGAATCAAGATGAGTAATATTGTTAATTATCGCAGTTAAAAATTAGCAATTTTCTGAAAGTGTCTACATGATTGAAAAAGCAATTTGCAAACTGCATAGCTGTAAGTTTCATTACGTTAAAGGTTTATAATTTTTTTAACGTTCATGTTTTGGAAAAACTATAGACATGTAATCAATTAAAATTGTATAATAGAATATACTTTTTTAAATTAATCATTTTTCTCGTTTCGTTTCTATATTTAATACATACTATTTTTCTTTGAATAATGGACAAAATTGAGGGATTTGTTATCATAAAAAGTTTGTATTATTATCAAAAAGCAATTGGCTTGTGTCCTTTTCTTTTCAATGGTAAAATTGGATTTAAATTATCTTATGTTGGAGCCACATATAATATGTTTCTTACAGGATTTTATACATACTGTTTCGTTACAATAATTGGCTACAGGCTAGAATTAAAATTACCGGAAGATACAACATTACCTAGAATAATAGACATTTTTGGATTTGTTTTTCAATATTGTACTGTCATTTCATCTTGGTTAACTGTTACGTTTCGCCAACGAGGCTTGCAAAAAATTTTACAATCCTTTACTAAAGTAAAAAGATTGGCAAATAATTTGGAGACAAATTTATTTCGATTGGAAATTGACAATATAAAAAGTTTTGCCAAACGTCTAATTTTTATAAATCTATTTTACACTGCTTTATTTTTAACGGAACACTTTTTGCTTTCGCGTTTTGAAAAATTTCAAGAACAGGCGACCATCTGGTTTTGGTTTAATACATTAAAACTCGTAATTTACAACATATATTTAATTTATATAGAGTTAGTGTCTATAGTGCAACAAAACTTTAGAATCTTAAACAAAATACTTTATCAAACATTTTCACAACAGTTGAAGGATTATTTATTTTTCGATTCTTCCAACTCATCAATGATTTTAGTAAATAAACTTCGAATTATAAGTCAATATCATGAAAGTTTAGCAGAACTTTTTGAGAATATAACAAATTTTTTTACTGTTCCTATTCTTTTTGCTATTACTGCAACTTTCATACATGCCGTTTTGGATATTTATTATGTTTATCAAATTTTAAAATACAGTGATGATTGGGTTTTCGATGACTTTGGTTCGTTTTCTGTATACTTAATTTGGTTATCGACAAAAGTCATCGGTATGTATTTCATCTGCAGCGTACCAGATTCAGCATGTGCGGAAGTATAAATTATTTTATATATTCTATTTCTTATAATTTGATAATTTTAAGTTTAAAATAATTTCATTTTATATTTCTAGGCAAATAATACTCTCATTACTCTTGATCGTCTTCTGAATGATGGGTACCCGATAAAAAATTGTAATCAAATGGTGATCAACAAATGTTTAATAATTTATTATTTTTTACATTTTTATATTTTTAAAACATACTTTTCAGATGAAAACATTGATGTTACATTTATATCAAAAAAAGATTTATGCTTCTCTTCATGGTCTATTTAGTCTTGATTACTATTTATTCAAAAATGTAAGTAAATCTCTTCAAAATAATACTAAGAGAAACAATTGAAAAAAAATTTACTGTTTGAAACAATTATATTTTAGGTAATGAGCACAATTGTAATGTATCTTATATTTCTATTTCAAATTGATGATTTAGTTTAAATGAAGGAAATCATATATTCACTATATGTGAAAATATATCCTAAAACCTTATGAATTATTATCTGTATTACTTTAATTTTTGCTAGAAGAAAAACTTATCAGAATATTCAAAATATTAAGCCATAAAAACTATTTTGCTTAGTTATCCAAATTTATAAGAATTTAATTTCTTAAAGTTATTAAAGAGTCCATTTTGATATATCAAATTAGTAATTATTTGGACATGCATTAATAAATTATATTTTTATAAAATTATTCCATTAATGTGGTTATCATTATTCATACCTCAATGCAGCTAAATGTAATTTGCTAAAATGACTATTCTAACATATTACATAAATTTATTACTGTTCATATTATTGTTCTTATCATTCGTGTGCCTATCATTTATTAAAATGAAAAAAACTTTGAGTATATTTATTAATAACTCGCTAACCTTTCAGTTTTAATAAAATTTATTATCAAATAAAAAATTTTTCTATCATTCAATAAATAATATAGTCAGAAAAATTAATACATTTCCAAATTTTGACATTTATAAACGTATCATGATCAATAAGCCAAATTAATTTTTGGATTATCTCAAGAATAAACTTTTTTATTGAATAGTTTTAATTCAGTCGTAAACATCCAGATCATTATTTGGTCCCCAGGTTTTGTCCAGGGCTCTTCTACACATTGAGTTTAAGATTTTGTTGCATTGCTTATGCAAATGTTCCTTTTGCTTGAGTTTACTATTCGGTATAGCTCCTAAGTACTTCGCCTTGCTGGTGAGTTTTAAGTTCGTACTTTCCAACCTCAGCATTTTAAAGTCTAACTTTATAGAGATCCATATCTGTGCGTTACTTATTCTCTAATTGAACCTCAATTAGCATGGTTGCATAATATTGGGCTGTTTCTGTGAAGCCCTGTATGCATGTCTTTTGTATAATGATCTAGTATCAAACATCATATGTGCCTATTTGCCTTTTTATCGTCTTTAAAAGAAATGAGGTCAAGCTAATTGGGTAGAAATCCTTGGGCGATGTATAAAAAGTATTAATTTATTTTATTTTTTAATAATTTTACGATCTGATAACTTGGTCATTATTTTTTTCCAAAAAAAGAGATTCCATAATGCATCTCAAAGAATTATGGTTATATACACCTGCGTCTCCAAAACTTGTATAATTAAATCGCAAAATTAAAAAAAATGCTACTTGACTGTTAAAAATCTAACAGAGGTTATGACATTTAGGTCTCGAATTTTCTTCTAGCTTTAAGATATTTTTCTTATATAAAGTTATGAAAAAAGCCTTATTCCTACGGTGCAACTCTTGATTTTTGTCGAATTATCAGCAATTTCGTCTAAATTTTAAAAAATTTGCATCTTTTTGATAGTCATACCTTTTTGAAGTACTTATTCTAAAAGGTTTATATTGATTCCTTCATAACTTTTGAACAACTTCAGCTTTTCGAAAGGATTTAATCTCAACTTTAACATACAATTAATAAAAACCTTCTAGAATAAGTACTTAAAAAAATGTATGAGTATCAGAAAGTTGCAAATTTTTAAAAATTTAGACAAAACTGCTGATAATTTGACAAAAATCGAGAGTTGCACCGTAGGGATAAGGCTTTGTTCATATTTTTATATAAGAAAAAATACCTTAAAGTCAAGAGATAATCCGAGACCCAAATATCATGGCCTATACTTATAAATACTGAAGTGAGTATTCGAATCGAAGATTAATTACATCCTTAGACGGTGTATTTCTAAATTTTGTAATTCCTTACACAATTTCAAGAAGGACTTATCAAATCAAATCAAAGTTTATTATTACAAAGTATTACAGAATAACAAATGTTTTGCCCAATTATCTGAGTTTGTTACAGTCTTATTTCTTATTTTATAAAACAGTTTAATTTTTACACATGAAATTTATAATTATATAAATTTACATTATTACAGAATATTCTAGTAAAACTATAAGTTTTTATTTATCAAATTTATAATAGTTTATGGAAATATATTAAATATGATGTGATTATACGTTATAACAACTGTAACGTCACTTTCATTAATTTGATTTTTATCCATATTTATTGTTTATTGCAGCTGAATGCAATTTATAAATGTGACTATTCTAAAATTATGTATGAATTTATCTTTTCCATTATTTGTCTTATGAAATTAGATATACATATATCATTTATTAAAATAAAATTATTTAATGGATGTTTACTAATGACTACGCTAACAACTTTTCAGTTTTACTAAAATAATTATCAAATTGAAATTAACATTGTTTTTTTATAGAATCATTAATACCAATATTTTATAGAACGGAACAAATCTAGTTCATCAACACTTTCCGAAAGACTCAATGGATATTTTATCGTTACAAGTCATCAAAAAATTGCTTTTATTTTATTTTATTTTAATTTTCTCTACGGGTTTCATCCCATTAATTAACCTAATTTATAAAATTATTTTATTGAAGTATCACTTTTAATGGAAGACATTTAAAAGAAAATTAGATTTACTAATCATTTTATGACTAATTATAATATTAAATTACAGTATACCGTTCATTGGTTATTTTCATTAGTTTATTTGATCTGAATAATGTTCAGTAATACTAAATTTAGTATTATTATATGTTTTTGTTTGCGTAATGCGAAAAATTCCAGATTTTTTAACTATAAAAACTTTATATTATTATGGAAAAATTATTGGTTTATGTCCTTTTATTTTTGACAATAAAATTGGATTCAAATTCTCATATATTGGAGCAATTTATAATTTCATTCTTACAGGATTTTATTCATATTGTTTCGTTATAATTATCGATCAAAGATTTAAATTTCGTTTGCCTCGAGAATCAGTATTAATCAGAGTATTGGATGCTTTTGCACTTACTGTACAACATTGTACAATTATTTCATCTTGGCTAATTTTTATATTTTGTCGTAAAGATCTACAGAAAATGTTTCATTCGCTTGTTGAATTTGAAGAGTTTGCAAATATTTTTAATATACGTTTGCTTACACATAACATTAACAAAATGCAAAATATTTGCATACATTTAATTTCTATTAATATACTTTACACTGTATTATTTTTAGCAGATTACTTTACACTTTGTCTGTATGAAAATTTTCAAGAACAAGCAAATATTTGGCTTTGGTATAATGTACCAAAACTCATCGTTTATAACGTATATCTAATTTATATAGAATTGATACTCATTACAAAAGAAAATTATAAAATTTTAAATAGTATACTCTGCCATTCATTCATGAAACCAATAACGAAATATTCCTTCTGTAAAATTTCAAATTCATCATTAACTTGCTTAAATGAACTTCAGATTTTAGGAAAATATCATGGAAGTTTAGTAGAATTTTTAGAAAATGTTTCAAATTTTTTTGATTTACCAATTCTTTTCATAATTTTATCAACTTTTGTATATTTATTTTTGGACACTTATTCTGCTTGTAATATTTTAATGTTTAACAATGATTGGAATTCTGCTGATTTTTGTTTGTTTATTATGAATTTGCTTTGGTTATCAACAAAAATATTAGGCATTTATTTTATTTGTAGTATACCGGATTCATTATGTGCAGAAGTAATAATTATTTCATTGAAAATTGTATTTGTTTTATATTATAATTACAAATTAATTTTTTTGTTACTTTTAGGCTCGTAAGACACCTGTTATTCTTAATCGTATTTTGTATAAAAATCATCAATTAGCTGAAAATTGTAAAGAAATGGTGATGATAAACTTTTAAATAATGATTAGTTTTTTTATTTTATTTGTATTAATGAAGCATATTTTTCAGATGAAAACATTAATGTTACAGTTGTATCAAAAAAAAATTAACGTTTCTTTTTACGGCCTCGTATGTCTAGATTATAATTTGTTTGTGGATGTAAGTAATATTTGTTTAAAAAAAAATTAATTATGAAAAATACGAACGATTACCAATGATTTTATAAATACAATTTTCTATAGATTATGTGTGCGACCATAACGTTTCTTATCTTCATGTTTCAACTGACTGATTCCGTTAAATAAAAAAGTTGATAAAATTAATAAATTTTATTTAACCAAATTTTATTTACAAATAAGTGTGATCAACAATAAATTGACAAATTAATACCTGATATTTTTATTATCTACAATTAATTTAAAACTAATAAAATATTTATTTATTAATTTATCATCAAATCCCATGGGTACAAGTCTTTATATAAGTTTAATCTTCGTCATTGGAAAATCCGGAGAACATTGATTAACCGAGTGTTTAACTTGATAATATAAATCATATTGTTATGCATACGAATAAAGATTAATAAAATAAATATGAGTTAATAATAGATTAATAGGGACTTATTGATATTAATGAGATATAAAGTCTTCAACTTAATAAATCATTTATTTTTTTAACTTTTTGAACAATAAACAATCATTCGAAACGTAATTGTAAAATAACAGTATCGAATTTTCCATGACAACAAATTATTATTATATGCGTTCTTATAGATTTACCATTCTTCAGATCGACTTAATGATAGTTTTCATTATACAGCACTGGTAGAAAATTAAAGGACATAAAATTTTAAATAACAAAATACAATTTGAACAATTTTTCTAGCATGGTTTTTAACCTTTTAATTTAATCCTTGAATGGAGCTTATATGATAATTCCAGATAATTTTAAATAAATATAACAAGCACATTTCGATACAAGTGTGAAAAGTAGGCGATTCTCGCACGAGTTTAGTTGGTACCCATGCAAGGATTGCACTTTTCCACACCCATATATCGAACTTAATTTTTTTCAACGGAAGGTGCAAATTTGTATTGTACTTTTTTAGCGTGTGCGAAGTAGCTGTTTTTCGCACAGTATATGCGAGGTAAATACTTCGTACTTGTTGAAAAAGCATAAGAAGGCGAGTTTCGAGCACTCTTTAAAAAAGGAAACATTTACAGACTGGTATAAAATATCTTATCTAAAAAAATTTGTTCACTTATTTCTTCAAATGACATTATTGTTAAGTTTTATGTGAACCACATTTTTAATTCTCATCTTATCTGACGGATTTGATTGATCTAACTGAATCATAAATAGAAGGTACGTAGTAGATGTTGTAACAAACTAAAATAAAAAAATAATTATTCATTACTCAAAGATAATTATCCGAGTAATTATCATTTAATTTAACTAATTTTGACACTTACAGTTTGAAAATATTTTAAATCCAAGTTAAAAAGACCATAAATGGATGTGGAAGTTTTTTTTTTAACAAGATTTAAAAGTAGTCTTTTAATCTAAACGAAATGATATTATTTTTAAATATTATCTAAATGATTTCAATTTTTAACAAAAGATTAAAAAATATTAAAATTAGTATCATCGAAATAAAATTATAAACAAATTTAATTTAAAACATACCATTATGTTATTATTGCTTCTTCTGTCAAATTTATTGAGAAGTATGTTAATAATACCAAACGTTTTGTCTGCCTAAAAATAAATTAAAGAAAACTTATATTCAATATTCTACTTAAACATTACTAAACTGCTAGTAAGCATAATAAGTCTTTCATTTTCTCACTTATTTATCTTGTTACGCTGAGACAAGTGAGAGAAAGGAAGACCTATTTTATTTACATGATTTTTACGTGATAATAGTATATTACACAACAAAGGAGGTAACGTATTGGCGAGTCCATAGCACATATAATTGCGACCTCGAGCCGAAGGCGAGGGTGGCAATTATATGTGCTATGGGGTCGCCATTATACCTCCCGTGAAGTGTATACTATTTTTTCCATATCCGGGCCGAAACTATAACTTTTGTATTTCGTCGCTGGGACGAAAGTCATAGTTTCGGGCAGGGTATGGCAAAAAACCATTTCTTTACTAATTAATAAAGAATTTCATTTTTCTCCACTAGTAAAGTAATGTCAAGGTTGTTTGACTAGTGAAGAAGTTCGATATTTTATATTGAAAAAATTTATTGAATATTAATTACCTCATTTGCAACTGCTGCAGGTATAGCACACAAAAAATACAAAATCGAAAGCTTAATAGTTAACCAGAATATAAGCGCTACATAATTGTATAAATCCAATATTTTCAAATTCTCTTTATTTTAAAAAATAAGTGAACATGATAAACTGATGTGGATATATGAATTATATGCTCGATGATTAAGCCAAGAAATATAAAGCTAAAAAATTGCGTTAATTGATCACAGAGTTTACTTAAGTCTTTATGCAAACGTCCAATTCCTAGTAAAGTAAATTTAATGTTTGATAAAAACAATCAATAAAAGTCATTGAAATTTTATGACGTACAATAGTATTTCAAAATTATATAATATTTGCAGGTCAAAATTTTAATATTTTTTTTAAATGATAAAATAAAAATATTTTATATCAGAGTACCTTCAATTAAGATGTAATTTTCAAAATTCTGCTTTAAAAATGAATTTAACTTTTTAAAACAATGTTGAATAAAGACCATTGATTCAAAAAAGATAAACACAACGTCGTACAACATGATATATTGACTATGATGAAAAATCCAATATGGAATCGCAATATTCCTAAAATTATCAACTGTCAAATACCTTAAATGTTCTATAGAACTAATGAAAAAATGTGTTAGATTCAGTATTGTAATTTTTATTCCAATGCTCATAACTTTTGAAACTATATTATTTTTTCCATACTTTTGTAATCCGATTTTTTCCATTTTAATTTCAATATCTTTAAATTTTTCAAAAAACATAATAAGCTGTTTTTGGCGAAAACCAAAAATTAGTATACAATAGAGTATTGCTATACATTGACAACAAAATTTGATATCATCGACGATTACAGCAATCACAGTTTCTTTAGGCAATATGTATGATAATCGTCTTCTGAAAATAAATATAAACACATACGAATGAATGATAGCATGAAAAATGTTCAATAACAATCCTCCATATGAAAATTTTTGATTTCCTTCATTATCGATTGAAAATGTACACAATCCAAACAATTTTGAATAATAATATACAAATATTCTTTTACGTGAAAACGTCTTCATACTCGTTATTTTTTTCGTAACAATCAATAGTCCTACTGATCAGAATAAGTATCGCTGACTAAGCATATTTATACATAATCAATGAAGCATTACGTAAGTAATTTATTAAAAAGAGAATTGATTAATTAAAAAGAAAAAAATTGTTACCTAATATTCTTGTGTTTGAAATGTGTGTTTACATGAATATGTGTACTCACTAGGAGTGCGCGAGTACTCGAATAATCGATTTCGAGTCGAGTTTTTTCTCCTTCTCAGTGTAAATGAGAACTTATTACCACAGACTAATATAGTGTAGTTATTCGAGTCATCCGAGTAACTCGGGTCATTCGAAAAACTTGAGTAACTCGAGTTATTCATATTTTTTCAAGTAATTCGATAAATTCGAATAACTCGGCATGTTCGAGTTAATACCCGACTCGACGAGTTCGAGTCGAGTAATTTATTGGAGTAACTCGTAGAATCGAGTTCTCGCACACTACTAGTACTCATATGTACGTTATTTATTTTTCTAAAAATACGTGTATTTTTACAAAAACGTAATTAAACTTATTAGAACTTATAAAATTATTAATAATTTACATATAATTATTTACTTTTTGCATCGGATCTGCGGATGTAGTTATAATATGTTATCCAATTATGGAGTAAAATCACATTTTTATTTGGGAGGGTTTGTGATTGAGTGACCGAAACGAAGTAAGTGTAACTGAATTATGGCCTCTTTACCAACATAACAATACTCCTAGTCAGTATTATATTTGCTAATAAATATATCAAAAGTTTATTTTCATACCTATATTATACATAGATTATATTTTCTACTAAATTTTTATGGTAATAATTATTTATACAGAAACATGCTTATTTTAGTAAAGTTAATTTTTAGGATTTAGTTGGTAATACAGAATGTGCCACTGTTTTTTCAGTGAATCTGATTATGAAATTTTTTTAAACTAATAATATAAAATCTATAGTGACCGTATTAAACTGTATGGTAATTAGGTAATATTATAACAAAACACTGATTAGTTCTGTTCTTTTTATTAATATATAAAATTTAATAAAAAAAAGAAATGAGAAAACTTTTCTATAAAATTCTTAATATAACAATATTTAATTATCAAGTTTTTTATATAACATTATTATTAAAATTACTATCAATCACATTTGTACCATTAGTCTTTTTGGATAAATTAGATTGATCTAATTGAATCATAAATAGAAGATACGTCGTAGAAGTTGCAACAAACTAAAAAAGTCAATGATTAATATGTAATTTAAAAATGGTTATTAATTAACTAATTAATAAGCTTACATTTTGGAAATATCTTAAATCCAAATTAAAAAGACCACAGACAGATGTGTGAGATTTCTTTTGAACTAGATTTAATAACAGCCTTTTAACCTAAATAAAATAATATTATTATTATTATTATTATATATATGCTACACCTATTAACAAACAGCATTAAATATATAACTTTAACATAAATCTAATATAAAGCTAACCATGGTATCATTTTTATTCCTTCTCTCTAATTTAGTCAAAAGGATATTAATGATACTGAATGTTTTATTTGCCTGAAATAGAAAAAAAATTTTTATTTTATTTAAAATCTTTAAATTTACTAGTAAATAAATTTTACTACATAACAACGTTTCATCACTAATACACAATAAAATGAGAATATCCATGAGGTAATTTGTAGAATTTCTATAAAAAATAAAATCATATCTGAACATTTAACTAGTTAAAAAAATTAAATTATATTATTTAACTTTGCACTTTGTAAAACAAATAAAAAGCATTTAAATTTTCTATTATTTATTCTGAAAGCCTGACTAGACTTTGATATTTTCACTTATTTTTGTATATTTCTCTCTATTTTTTAAAATTAATTTTTTTTTATGTGTTTTCACATTTTTATTAAATGTAAATTAATAAAAATTTTTTTCATTACTCTACATCCTCATTTGGTACGTATTCATAAGAATTCTCTTATTGTCTAAATTGTTTTCATATTATTACCTCGTTTGTAACAGCTGTAGGCACTATACATAAAAAGTATAAAATCGAGAGTTTGATAGCTAACCAGAATACAAGTGATGTATAATCCCAAAAGTCCAATATTATCCAAGTGTCATTATACTTAAAGTATAACTTGATACGATACACTGACGTAGAAATGTGAATTATGTGGTCAATTATTATACCGAGAATTATGAAACTAAAGAATTGCGTTATCTGATCACACAAGCTACTTAAATCTTTATGTAATCTTCCGATTCCTGAAAAATTAAAAATACTATTTTGTACAGAAATCAATAAAAATTACTAAAGTTGTGAAAACGAAATCAAGATAATATAAATTTTATTTATTGATGATGAAATAAGAATATATAACAAAAGAACATAATTGAAAATTCAGTCAGGTAAGTTTAGAGAATTTTTTTTTTAATTCCTTTTTCTCAAGTTACATGTAATACATTAATTTTGACTCAAACACAACCATTTTATTTACTTGAAAAACAAAATTTATAAAAAAGTGAAATGCTTTTAATTTTCATTTGACGTATAAATTTAGAAAAATGTCTAAAAACAGAAAATTATTATATGAATTTGCAAATATAGTAGAAAGTTAAAGAAATTAAAAAATCATTTTATCTACGGTTTCAAAGTTGCGAGAATGGTGATGAACAACTTCAAAGGGTCGAATATCGATTGGGAGGGGAAAGTAATCTGACGCAGTGGAGGAGAATTGGAACTATTAAGAGAGCAGACTATATAAGAAAGGAAACAAGTCACTTTTTTAAATTAAAAAAATGATCATAACGATTGAGTTTAGAATTAAAATATTTTTGAATAAAGATACCTTCAATTTTATTGTAATTTCTAAAATTTTTTTTCAAAAATAAATTTAATCTATGAAAATAATGTTGAGTAAAAGTCATTGTCTCAAAAAACAAAAATACAACGTCATATAATATAATATATTGAGTTTCAAGATAAATCCAGAGTGGAAGGTCAAGATTAAAAGTACCGATCATCAAAAATCTCGTGTGATCTATTATACAAATGAAAAAATGCGTTACATTTAAAATTGTAATTTTTATTCCAATGTCTATAACCTTCGAAACAACACTATACTTTTTGTGCTCTTGCAAACCAATACTTTTCATTTCAACTTCAATGTCTTTAAATTTTTTGAAAAACATAATGAGGCGCTTTTGTCGAAATCCAAAAATCAATATACAGTGGAGAATTGCTATACATTGAAAACAATATGCAATCACTTCGGCGATTACGTCAGTAAGAGTTTCTTTAGGTAGTATGAAATACAGCCGTTTTCTAATGACTATTATAAAGATATACAAATATAAAATTATTGAAAAAATATTTAATAAGAATCCTTTATTCGAAACTTTTAAATTTCCTTCATTATCGATTGAAATTGCACATAGTCCAAAGAGTTTTAAAATATAATACGCAAATAATATTTTACGTGGAAACCTCTTCATGTTTGTATTTCTGTGTGACAATTAATGGCCATATTGCGCGTAGTAAATATCACCCGCTAAGCATATCTATATTTCATTACATTATTGATAAAACATTACTTAATTAAAAAAAAAGAAGCATTATTACTGAATGTCCTCGTTTATAAAATATGAGTATGTTAGACTGAATATGTTAGTTGTCCCTGTTATGATGAAAGTGTATTTTATAAAAAAAATTATTGACTTTTTTATATTTACAAGGATTTTTAAAGATTTACACTATTATTTATTAGCAGCAATTGGAAATGCGATAAAACATATTACTTTTAGAAAACATGTAACTTATGTATATATATATGTGCAATAAGGGTGCAGGTTCGTACGTATAATTTTATAACTAAAAGCTGCACCATCAATCGTTGCCTAACCCAGTTTCTTCATATTATTATTCTCATAACATCCTCAATTTTTTGTGATCAGTTTTATTTCAATTTAATTTTATTGCAAAACTTCATTGGTTTTCAAGTCTATGTAGTATATTTTCATTCAACTGTGTAAGATGATAATTTACACTGACGTAATTTATTGAACGAAGCAAGATATACATTTTTAAATTCATAAAATCATTAAAATTAATTTAAAAAATGATGTAAAACGATATAAGTCATTTCTTCAATCAAATACGCGGTAAGCTATTTTTTTAACTAAATGCAACTTAAGACCTTTTTTTAACAAAATATACAAGATAAAATGTTCTGCATTAGGACTCTAAGTCTACTTTTAGATCAGCTTATCGCACAGGCAAATTTGCAGCGCAATAACCACCTAACTTTGAGTAAATGGTATTCTCAATAAAAAATTAGCACTTTTCACATTTGCGACGAATACTAGCACATCTTTCACCCTTTGCAGCGAAGAGAAGCACATTTAAATTATCCGGTGAAAAGTAGAACATTTAGATTATCTTATAAAGACTAGCACATTACAACAATATCTTACAATGACTGGCCAGAAAAACGTGTTAGAAATTTAAAATGACGGTAAATAATTATGAAATTATTCTTTAATGCGAAACATATTTGGATGAAAATCTGATCACCCTTTAATAAATTTCAAAATCTAGTTTTTAATTCTATAATACTTTTGCAAATTACTAATTGATAAGTTTTTATTAACATGTACAAGGATAGAAATTGAATAAAACTTTAGAAGCATTTTAAGTTGTCATTTTCATTGGAATATATTCATCTAAATAATAGTTAAATAAGTTTATAAATTTCTATTAAAAATTTTATTTGAAAAAAAAACTTTAGTATTTTTTGTACTGTGAGTTTATACATTTTCTTCAAACTAGACAAAAAGTTCTTTAACAGTTTTTATAATCTTAAAACTAATTAAATAGATTACATTGATCCAATTGAATTATAAATACAATATACATAGTAGAAGTTGTGACAAGCTGGAAAAAAGAATATTTATAAAATTATATTAAATTTATGACAAATAGAATAATTATCATATTACTTACATTTTGAAAGCATTTTAAATCCAAATTTAAAAAACCATAAATAGATATTAAATGATTCCTTTGAACAAGATTCAACAAAAACCTCTGAACCTAAATTAGCAAATAAAATCAATGTACTTGAAAATAATATTTTTAAATTAAGACAAAGAATCAAAAAGTTTTATTTTTTTTTTTATAATGAAATAATTTATTTAATAACATGCTGTAATAAAAAATTGGGATATCATAAATTCTATTTATTTAATAATAATGAATTGTTTTCACTGCCATGACTTATGATATGGGAAAAGAAAAAAAATACAATCTCCAGAAATGTAATCTTATTTACAAAGAGAATTTTCTCTAAAAGTTACGTTGACCGTCACTACAATCGTAGGACTTTTACTTTTAGATTATTTTGTAGACACATCCTTTATTAAACGCATTGAAAAAATTAAAAATTTTAAGTGACGGCTCGTAATTTTTACAGTATTTCCGTAATTTTTCTGAATTTCATTATAATTTTTTAACCAAAAATGTTGGTTTAATTTTTATTCAGAATTTCATTCTAAATTTTATAAAAAAATCTCTTCGTGTTTAAATTTAAATGTTATCAACTTTCTATAACATTAAAAATGTTGATGAATTAATTTACTGCTAAGTTATTTTAAGAGAAATCTAATATCCATATTATTCTTATTCGAAATTCACAATTATATAAACTAAAATTAAGATGAATTAAATTTAAAAAATTTAACTAATTATTTTAGTATTTAAATGTGAAAAACTCAACAAATAATTCAAACATTAAGAGGACTCTTACAATTCTAAACTTTTAATCAAACTTACAAAAATAGCACTGTTACTTGATCCGTCCAAATTATTAAGAGCACTATTGATAGTACTTATTATTTTATTAGCCTAAAATAAGATTTGTTTATAATTTAGAAGAAAATAAATAATAATTAAAAAAAAAAACTTTTATATATTATAGTAATTTTGTATTTTTACCTCATCTGTAACTATCTCTGGTACAACACATAGAAAGTAAGAAATAGAAATTTGAATAATCAACCAAAATATCAGAGAAGCGTAATCGCAATAATTAATAATTTGCCAAGATTCCTGTTTTAAAAATATACTGATTTGATGTACCGACGTGGAAATGTGAATTGTATTGTCGATAATTACACCAAGAATTATAAAACTAAAAAATTGCGTTAGTTTATCCCTCAAATCGCTCAAGTTTTCATATAACCGTCCAATTTCTGGAAGAACATATTAAATATAAGTATGTGCATGAAAGTAATTTTATAGAATGTTTTTTTAAATTATTTTATTTAACGTCGCTGTATCTGTGCTATCTTTGCGATGCTAATTAGCGACGGAGGTCACCAGTGTGTTTGTGAACAGAGCACATGTAACGGACAGTGATGCTTGTAACAATCGGTCGAGAGCGGGATTCGAACTCGGAATCTGGAGATTACAAATCCATATCGCTTTACCGAGTGAGCCACTGGCGACCTCAGTTATAACATGTTAGTTTACTAATTAGCAAGTCCTTAGTAGAATATTGCAATAATATATTTGAAAACTAAAGTAAATTGAATTTGATGTTTTATGCATGAAGTTCGTGGCCAATTTTATGCCACGCCCTAGCAAGATTTATTATTTTTTTATTAGCAGATGACAATAGTTACAATTATGTTTATTTTTATAGTTTTTTTATTTAATTAAAAACCATCTTTTAGATAATTTTACATAAATTACATGAATATTTACATCAATATTTTGCAATAAACAAATTTAAGTTGGATGGGAATTAAGATCAATATACTATATTTGAAACAATAACAAAATGTTCTTATTTTAAATTAAGTAAGACATTTTCCTAGGTAAATTATAATATATTTTAAATCATTAAATAAAAGTATAAAGGACATTTCCAAAATATTTCTTTTTGAATTTAGAATAATTTTTATGACAATAGAATAATAGATCAACAATATCAAAAACATTAAATATTAAAACATTAAATTATTAGTATATTTAAAAATAAAAAATACCTTCAATTTTTTCATAACTTTCAAAATTTCGACGAAGCAATAAGTTTAATTCTTTTAAATAATTTTTAATGAAAATCATTGCCGTGATAAAAATAAATGCTGCGTCAAATAGTATTACGTGTTGACTTTGAAAAAAAATCCAAAATGGTATTTCAGTATCTGGTATAATATCCACCATCGTAAATCTTAAATGTTCTATCGAACAAATAAGTAAAAATGTTATATTTATAATTGTTAGATGATTTCCTAAAGATATCATATTTGACTCTATATCATTGATTTTTTTCTTTGACATTTCAACGTTCCTCATTCGACTTTCAATACCTTTGAAATTTTCATAAAACAAAACTAATCGTTTCTGACGAATACCAAAAATTAATATACAGTAAATAATTGATATGCGTTGAAAAGTATATCCAATCGCATCGCTAATTACACCGATGATTGTTTCTTTAGGTAACAATAGCGTAAATCTTTCGTGTATACCTAACGCAGATATTACTGAATAAATAATTGCACTTAAAAAATTAATTAACATCCCTGGATAAGAAACTTTTGGATTTCCTCCATCGTCAAATGAAAATGGACACAAACCAAATATCTTTAAAAAATAGCGTATAAACAATCGTTTACTCGAAAACCACTTCATGTTTGTACTATTTTTATAAACTACAGATATTAAATAGATTTGATCTGTCGGTATATTTCTTGAAAATAAATTGAAAAAACTACAATCGAACAGATACGATCTATTCATTATTATAAGTATATTTAATAGATTTTGACATGTAATCGATGAAGCGTTATTCGATTGAATCGGAAAACCATTACTCCGTGTCAATTTCTTTTGATGATTTTTTTATTTTTATTGTTGCTCTAATAAAAAATTAATAGGCATAAAGTTTATCGAATCTAATCTTAATGAATTTGACAAAAAAAAAATTATTGCTAATATATTTACTAATTTTACAATAAAATTTCTTTTATAAGGACATATCCACTATTTTAAAAAAGTTCAAATGGAATTCGATCTAGAATTCCACGTGAAATCAAATAGAAATTCCAATGAAAATTTTATGTGGTATCCCATGTATAATTCTATTTTCAATTCTTTCTTGTAAAGCACAAATTTTTATTTGCTTGATATATTTGCAAAATATGGTTTGGTATTAAATAACTCAAATAAAAAGTAGTAAAGTCGTTCTAATGGAAAAATAAGAGATACACGCATTTAAATAAAATATCAATTTATTCTGTTTTTATTTATTAATGAATAATTTTTTTAATAATTCGAATCGAGATCCAAGACGATATATGAAGATGCTTATCTATCAGCGCTCGCTACTCTATGACCCAGGGTTAAGTTCTAATAGTAGATTTGACTCCGCGTGCTCAACCAAACCAGCTGTCAATTTTAACAAATATGGAAGACGTGTTGACGTTCATTGTAGCAGTAGTCAATTATTTTCCATCGAAATCCGAAAATAGTGACGTTTAATACGCCCACACAGCAATAAAACGTGGCATTTAATTTTTTTTATTATTTTCATCGAATGAAAAAGCATCGTTCTAGTGATAATTTTTAATTTCAAATAAAACATAACGTTTTGTACTGTAATATGTCATCGTCGTTTTTCTTTTACTCGTTGACTTATTTTTTAATAGCTTTTTGCATAGTTTATCCACCAACTGAATTTGTATCGGCTGGATTAACTATTAAAAATGTTTTTTCGGACTTTTTGGGAAGTGAAAACGAATTTTTTATACAATATCATATAAAACGGAGTATAGCTACTTTACTCGTACACTCGTTACTTCCTTTTGGTATGTTATTTGCTTTATTTTTTAAATTAACAATAATGTTTATTATTATTATTTTAGTACTTTTCTTTTTGATGAAATAGTATTAAAAATATTATTATTATTGCATCTTTGTTTAGGTTATGTTTAGTACGTAACAAATAATAATTTTTAAAGATGCTGTTTTTAAATAAAATAATTGGCCAATAATTTAATTACTATAATTTATTTTTTAAACAGTTTTATTCATTTTTATTCAGTTGACTTTTGATTCAGCTAAATATATTTTAGTTATAAATGTAAAATATGAAATAAGTATTTTACTCAATTACTTACTAAATTTAAAAAAATGCATTTCTTTTAAATTTTAGGATATTTGTTAGGACTTGTATTGACTGGAAATGTTGATGCTGCTCAAGTGTGTCTTGGTAATGAAAATCCATGGTGGTTAGTGCTCGCTGCTTGTGCTCTCGTTGGTCCACTTTTTACAGTGTACAAAGTTTTATTATGGGGTTCAAAAAATTGGGCAACGCATCCTATAGCAGAAAGTTTAGCAGTTTATTGTAATAATAATACCTCATGGTTATCCGTTGCATCTGATATAAATATAGAATTTAGAAGGTAATTACAAATCTTTAACATAAACAAATTTAATAATTATTGCTGATATTAATTTTTTTTTTAATAAAAAATGTATCATAGATGTTTAAACTGATTATTATTATTATTACAGGATAGATAAAATTGCAATAGAAACAAATAGTGTAACAAAAGTTGTAGCTACGGATAATTGGATTATTAAAGTTACACCTTATAAATTGTATTTTGCGCACCAAAGTGATACAGCTTTAATTGTAAATAAAAGTGATACTCATGCTTTGTCACCAGACAGAAGAAGAGAGGTTCAATACGTAACTATAGAAGTATGTATCTAATAATAATATTTTTTGTTCGATAATCTTGAAGAATTTACCAATAATAGTGAATTCATGTTTTATATATTATTTAGGTAGTTCCAACAAGATCTGGTGCTAGGCCATTTAATATTAGATTAAATGCATTAGATTTTAAAGATTTGCAAGATAAAGTAACTAGACCTATTACTGTTTTGGAAAGTGTTGTATTTCACAGAACTTTGCTAGACAGATTTATTGACACATTCAAGGAACAGATTGCTCACAATGCAGTATACGAAACTGCTCAGGTAAATTAAAAACGTAGTAAAAATTTAAAATAATGTGTTTTAATTAAACCACACTTTTATATCATAACAGTAGATTAATAATTATAATTGAAATAAACATCAAATTAAAATCTGTCAAAAATATTTCGTAATACTATAATTTTTCTTAAGTATTTTAAATTTAAAAAATCACGAGATTACTTTTGAAATATAATAATATGAAAATACTTTAGAATAAGAATTGTAATTATCTTTTAGCTATATGACTAAACTGATAGCAACTTTTTTTATTTAGGAATTGGATCAATGTGTTGGATGTATGCAAGTGACTTCAAATGTAAAGTTAAATAAGCTTTGTAGTGAAGCTGATCAAACACCTGATGCATGCGTTAATTGTTACTGTCGTCCAATGTGGTGTGCTGACTGTATGGCCAAATGGTTAGTAAAATTAACATTTCATGATTTTAAAATTCGATATTAATAATATTAATTTCAATTAATTTTAAGGTTTGCGTCAAGACAAGATGAATCAGCAACTGAAACATGGTTATCTTCTAAATGTACCTGCCCAGTATGCAGAGCTAAATTCTGTATGTTAGATGTTAGTTATATCAGGGTAATAAATCAATGATACCCCGATACTTAAATTAATTCCATGCAGTTACTTTAAAAGTACATTTTTAATATATACTGTATAATATAAGTTGTAAATACTGCCATTATTTGTACATTTTGTGAAATTTAAATATAATGTTGTTAATAAATTATGAATTTTTTTACAATTCAAAAAGATTTTAAATATCTTTTTCCATTTACTTTTTAAAAAAATTAAATTTATTTTATATTACAAAAGATTAATTTTTCAATACCTTATTGATTCATATAAATAACTATAAATATATCCAGATAAAAATACGAAATATGCAATATAATTTACACTTGATTTTTCTTTAAATTAAAGGAATTAATTACTTAAATAAATGAATTAAAATATTTTTTATAAACATATTTTATATTTAAATAAATAAAACAACTTTAAACATACATAAATATCAACGTTTTATAATAATAAATTCTTTGATTTTCTCAGTTTTAAAAAAATACATTATTTTAAAATAAAACTATCAATTCTTATTAACTAATCATAAGACGCGGTGCAATATTCATCGCCATAAGTTCTTGGAACAATAGTTTCGCCGCATAAGGCAATCTAACTTGAGATATTTGCGTTTTATTTTTACATCCTTTACATTCAAATGTATTGTTTCTAAGATTTGCTATCGCAATTAATCCACAGTAATTACAAACGTGTATCCTGTAAGGATCGGACACTTCGAAGAGACGTTCTCTTAAAAATTGCGCTGCTCCATGACTTATTTGACAATCGCGCTCCATTTCACCAAAACGCAGTCCTCCGTCTCTGTAAATTATAATTGAGATATACATAAATATGTATTTATATAATAAAATGTGCAATTCATCAAAACTAGTAAATTTTCCAATAAATGAGTTAAGGAAGTGATTTTTTGCGCTCGCATATTATATGAGATTTTTTTAAGCGGTAGATTTAAAATTCTTGATTTTTCTTATATTGCGTGTTGAAAAAATAAACAAAAGAAAAAAAATATTTATATTTCAATACAGAATTACATAATATTATTTCTATTTTTTTCGCTTTTTTAGATATTTATTTAAATACATAATAGCAAACCTCGCTCTGCCTTCCATAGGTTGTCTAACTAAAATCTGCACTGGTCCTCTTGCTCTACTATGAATCTTATCATCCACCATATGTTTCAATCTTTGATAATAAGTAGGACCAAGAAAAACTTGAGCATTTATTTTACGTCCCGTGTGACCATTGTACATAATCTCGTTACCTCTCAATTGGTAACCATATTCCATTAATAAAGTTGATATTTTTTGTACATTAACAGCATCATTGAAAGGCGTGGCATCGCCAATTTCACCTTTATTTGCCGATACTTTGCCTTGAATGCATTCGATTAAATGACCAATCGTCATTCTTGAAGGGATCGCATGTGGATTTATGATAATGTCAGGTGTTAAACCTTCGCAGGTAAAGGGCATGTCTTCTTGTCTATATTGAATACCACAGGTACCTGGAAAAAAATTATTAATTATGATATTAGTATATTGTACTCTTTTTAAGACGATTATGGCTGAGTTGATAGAACGATACATTTGTAATCGGATTCTAGTTTGTTTGTTAAAAATAAACAATTAAAAACAATCAAAAACAACGAAAAATTTTTAATACAACTTTTTTTAACAAACAATCATTTTAAAATAAAATTCTAAAAAAGAGATTAAGAAAAACTTGTGAGGATTGGTAATAAAATTTCATTAATATCATTACAACGAATATTTCATTCTTTTAAATATCATTTTATTATTGATTTTCAACAGTCTACTTATAGCAAGGCTGTGCTGACTGATTCAAGCACTATTGTTTTTTACATATGTATTGTTAACAAATACACTGGCAATATGTTACAAGTTAGCACAAATACTACCAGTAAACTTATCAAATGCCATAGAAAATTTTATATCACTCTTAAGGAAAGTGAATATTTAAATAAAGTTAGCTTATACAAATACTTAAAAAAATTGATTTTTAAAGATTTATTTTTATTCTTATTTTTATGTTGAGATTGTTGTCAAGTATTTTCTTTTAAAGGAATATATTGATCGCAAAAAGTATTGAAATTTTTTTATAATTTTAGACTTTACATTAAAATAAAAATTTAATATCTTAATACAGTTTTTCAGCTAAGGTTTAAATTAATTAATGAAAAAAAGGATCATTATAAATTAAATTATAAAATATGGATATACTAATAATTTTACTAAAAATTATTTGAAAAGAATTTATAATTAATGGATACCTTTCTGTCCGTGACGCGAAGCAAATTTGTCACCAGTTTGTGGAATTCTCACGCTGCGTACGCGTATTTTACAAAATTTATAACCCTCGCTATTCAAAGTTAACATCACTTGATCTACAATACCAGTTTCACTGTTACGTAGGAATGTTGAAGCATCGCGTTTAGTGTAACGTTTCGTGGTACTGTCTAGCTGTTAAAAAGAAATTTAAATTATTTAATTAATTTGTTTTTTATTTAACGTCGCTGTATTTAGGCCATCATTATGATACTAATTAGTGACGGAGGTTTATCAGTGTGTTTATGAACAAAGCACATGTAACCTACAGTGGTGCTTGATCAATCGACTGCCGAGAGCAAGATTCGAACTCCGAACTCTGAGATTACAAATCCATATCGCTCTACCGACTGAATCACTGACAACCTCTGATCATCTTCATTTTATAAATACTGAATTGAAAATTATAATATTTATAGTTCTTAAAAAGAGAATACCAGGGATTTGATTCACGAGATTTCGATGTAATATAAAAGGTAATTTTTTTAAAATCAAATTCATAAAAATGAATCTGACTTGTTAATGATAGTTTTTAGAGTTTAACATCGTTATTAAATTAAATAGCAATGAACTAAACATTTAATTCTCTTTAACATGTAACTCTTAATTTTTTTTTACATTACTTTTTTTAATAATTTTTGACAATATGTCTTTAATACTTCGATAATATATTCAAAAACTCATTCAGAGTGATTTTAAAAAGAAAAATTTCAAAGTTAAATTAATGCACAATTTGAGAAAAATCAAACATTAGATTAAACTAACGTGACTTTTTTCATAACGTAAAGAATAAAAGGAATCTTAAATTATATAAAAATCTATTACCTTACTCTTACTATTCTCCTTGTAAAAAACTTGCAATTACAATATATGAATTAAAAAATTCATTGATATAATATAAATTTGATTAATAAAGAATAATATTACTCACCTCATCATCTGTTTCAGGTAAAGTCATAGTCTTTCCAATTATAACATCATCTCCAGATACTCTAATACCCGGTGTAATGATTCCATCGTCGTCTAATTTGTCATAAATAGCATTTCTCATACCTTGACAAGTTTGACGATTTGGTTTTTCAAATTGCTCTTCAACATCGCCTAATCTTTTGGTCTCAGCATCTTTGTATGATCGATAAAATACCGAACGGAAAAATCCACGTTCAACTGCGCTTGTATTGAGTATAACACTGTCCTCTTGATTGTAGCCGGTGTAGCAGAGAATTGCAACGATACTATTTATACCAGCTGGTAATTCACGAAATCGTAAATATTCCATTGAACGCGTTGTCACGAGTGGTTTGTGCGGATAATAAAGTACGTGGGCTAATGTATCCATGCGCACGTGAAAGTTGGTGATGTAAACACCCATTGCTTGTTTACCCATGGCACTCTTTAAATTTTAGGAAAATTTTATTTTGATTTAGTTTTCAAAAATCATGTATTTAATTGGTTTTTTTTGTTTATTTTGAATTTTTAAAATAATTTTATAAAATATTTAAAAATGAAAAATTATATTAAAAAAAAATTTAAAGTTTACATAACCAATAATCAATTGATAAATTAGTTATAATAAATCATAAATAAAAAATTTATTTTAAAAAAATAAATAAAATAACATACTTGGTATGTATTCCTTGGACTTTGATTATGATCAGGAAATGGAATTATAGAAGCGCATACTCCTAAAATCATTGCCGGGTGAATTTCACAATGTGTGTAAGTTGTACAATAAGCATATTCTTTATCCTGCTTTAAATCATCAGGTGACATTGCTATCATCACAGTCTCTTCCTCGAGAGTATCAATGTACTCAACTACTCCACTTCCTACAAGCTCTTGCCATCTATTTTACGTTTTATGATTATTTAAATTATTTTATTAAGATATTTTTTTAACTGATTTTTATCAATATTGTTTTTATATATTATAAGATTATTGATAAAAAAAATATTATTTTATTTTGAAAAATAATTTCGAGAAATGTTAAAAAATATTTAAAAATTTTTAATTTTAATATTTACCCATCATTATTATAATCTCTTTCTTTAAGCATATCGATATGCCTCTTTTTTAATAACAATTGTTGATTTTCGACGATCAGTAAAGGCCTACTTATTCTTCCAGCATCCGTATAAATTCTAATCTCTCTATCTCTGATATCCCTGACCATAGATACTTCTGAAACAATAATGTCCATTTGACGTCTCAATTTCCTATAAAAAGTTTTAAAATATTAATTAAAATGTAAGTACTGATAATTCGAATGATTAAACTTCAATGTTTTGCTTTTGTATTTATAATAAGAGAAATTAATATAATCTTTACTGATACAATAATCCAAACTAATTATAAAATCAATAGTTTGACTCACTATATCAACTACTTGTTTTCTTTTCGAATTTACCTCAACGTAGCCATCAATTGATCAGGATCCCTGTGTATACCAACCCAACAACCATTAACAAATATTTTAGTTGCATCGGCAATGGCACTTGGTGCTATTTCTTCAAGATTTTCCATGGACCATTCTTCAAGAAATTCCAAAATGGGAGACGGTTGTGATCCAACGCTGATATACGACATGAGAGCAAGATTTTTAACTAGACCAACTGCTGCGCCTTCGGGTGTTTCAGCTGGACAAAGCATGCCCCATAATGTATTATGTAATTGACGCGGTCTTGCTAATTTACCATCGCGGCCTATTGGTGAATTGACACGACGTAAATGTGATAATGTCGAAGCGAAAGTTAATCTAGAAAAATAATTGGTAAATTGTTGAATAAAGTATAAGTCTTGGTAATTTTTAAATGTAAAAAATGAATAAAATCAATTATTAAATGACGCTTGACAAGATAAACAAGAAACATTTTTATTAAATCTAAAACATTTTTTGTATTATCTATAAGCATATTATATTCTTATAAATTTTCAAAATAGCTTAAAGACGTAAGCATACGTTTTTCAGGAAAGTATAGATTTCATGCTAACAAATTAAAATGATTTCTTGTAGAAAATTTGAAATTTGAAATTACATATAAAAAAAGAAACATACCTGTTTAATACTTGAGATACACCAGCTCTTGCTTGATGAGCTTTTTTTTGATCACCCCAATTACCCGTCGCCAGAGAATATCTCAAACCATCGGTTATAATCTTAGTTTTTATCGCAAGCTCGAGATTGAAATCCTTTCCTCTGTCAATGAATTTTTGTGCATATAATCTAACTTCTTTCATTAGAGTCTTAAAGAGTCCACGAAACAAGAAAGCTAAAAGTGGACCAGCCAAATCCAAACGTTTATTTCCATAATGATCTCGATCGTCTAGAAACATGTAGATTTTAAAAATTGGAAAATAATATTTAAATTTTGATATTTAATTTTACATTATTAATGAAAAGAAAAATTTGCATATAATTGATATGAAATATTATTTTAATAAATATTGTAAATATAAAATATAGGAAAAACGATATTATTTGTATCTGAGAAATATTCAGAAACATTCGTATTTTAGCAAAGAAAATTATTTTATTAAATTTGATTTTTCATTTACAAAAAAGCATTAGTTTCTTTTAAAGCCTATAAAATAATGTGCAAATGAAAATTTTACCTTACGTCAAACAAAAAAATTCTTTTGATCACACGAGTCTAAAATTTTACGATATTAAGATAAGAAATAAAAATTTCATTTCCTACCTAATTCTCTACGTCCAAGAGAAGCCGACAATAATCTATGTACCATATATCCTAAAAAATATGCCTTCTTAGTCTCACAAAAATCACTAATACCAACATGCGGCAAAGTTTCCTTTTGTAATATTTCTCTCGCGTATTTGATTCTTCGATCTTTCGTGACCCCAGGTCTCGCGCCTCTGCTACCGATGAAATTTAATGCGATATTTTGTTCTTGAATGACAAACGCTTCGTCGAGCGATGGTTTAACCATTTCCATCATTTCTGGATCATCGAAGTCGTAAATTATGTGCTCAAGAATATCGCGATCGGCAACAAAACCCAATGCGCGAAAAACTATCATTATTGGAATTTCTTGACGTATGTATGGCAAGATTGCTATTATACGTTGGCCTATGGCTGATTTTTTTATTGCCTGTAGAGTCGTATATTTAAAAAAGACAATTATTACACTTTTAAAACATTATTTAAATATAATGCTGTGCATATTAATTTTGTAAATTATCAAAATGCAGAAAAGAAAAATATAGTTAATACTAATTATAAATTTTTCTGAAAAGTTACATAATATTTGAATATTTCTTTATAATGCTTTTGTGAATGAACAATTCAAGTATTTTCATAACACTAAGCATTAAAATCCATTCCTTGAATAATTTTTAGCGATAATTAAACAATGTGCATATGTGTATTCTAAAGCCAATAATTATTAATAATTATTTATAACTATACTGTAATGATACTATACATATCTTCCAAAAATATCTTCTATAATCAATTTTATAAAATTAAACAATACAAAGTTGTTTAAAAATGTACTATAAATAATATGTAACATAAAAAAAGCGTCAATGGTAATTATTTTGAAAACTTTAAATCATATAGCATGATTAAATAATAATGAAAATTATTATAAATTAAATTTTATTATCTATCAATACAAAACAATTTTTCAAATACTTTTTTAATCATAATAAACTATTAATAATAAAAATTTTTTTTAAATTAAAAAATGAAAACATTTATAAACACTTACAGCCCCACTCTTTGACATCATATTGATCCATAATGTTGACACCGGTCTCGAGCTGTGCTCCAAACACGATCGTATTTCAGCTTTATAAGCGTACTTGCCGTCTTTAATACCAAACACATATACCGTATTAGTTGCCATTTTTTCTTGGGCAATTAATACCTGTCGATAATATTACAATTAGAATTTTTTTTCATTATTATTATTTCCATCATAGATTATCTCTTTTTTTTGTTTTTTATTGTTTTGTGAACCTTTTCTGATCCATTGATGATGAAATAACCACCTGGATCCAATGGACATTCATTCAGTTCAGTCAAATCGCGATCTGATAAGCCGGCTAGTAAGCAATATTTCGACCTTAACATTATTGGAATTTTGCCAATAAATGTCTTCTGATGCTGCGTCTCTGTATACCAGAAATAAGTTTCATTAATTATTTAAAAAAAAAGACATTAAAATAAACATTTCCTTGCAGTATGTTTTTTTTTATTTTAAGAAAAAACAGAATTATATTATTGCTTTAATCCAAATCATCGAGTCATTTAATATATTTATGGAATAAATTTAGAGCTAATATCTTAAAAAGTTAAAGTGGAATTTTCACTAAAATTTTTTCTAATATCTTAAAATCTAATTTCATTAAGTTACTGAAATGTTTTTTTTTTAAATTTCGTTAAGCTAATGAAATGTTTCTTTTTAATTTCATACCTGTGGGTTCTTCACCTTCCTTAATCACAGTCTTAGTAATATCAACATAAAGCGGTGCCGAATACGTAAGATTTCTAAGTCTCGCTTCATTTGGCATCATAGGCGATGGTGCACCGTCTTTTTCCCAATGCGTTGGTTTCGACAAATAAATTTGTTCAAATTTAACAAGATGCCTCGTTGGTATTTCAATTTCACCAGAACGATGCTGTTGCTCAGCTTGTAAATCCAATTGCGGCGATTCTTCAACTATCCTTTGTACTGACATTTCGATAAATTCGTCAAAACTATCAAGCTGTTGACGTACAAGACCTTTCTCATCGAAATATGCATTTATAACGATCCAACATGCTTCCTGCCATAATCTCGATGATATTTCATCCGAATCGTCATCTTCGATTTGTTCTAAATGCAAAGAAATTATTTCATAAAAAAGTTGACTTTTTGGTAATTTTTTTAATGAATTTTAGAAATTACATTTATTTATTAAACTTTACTGTCCAATGTTTTTATTAACTTGTAGTCAATTGTAATTAAAGTATTAAAATTACGTTATTTTCATAATTTTTGTTAATGTAAGAGTATAATAACAACAATGTGATTAAATGTTTAAAAAAAATTTTTTATATTTCTAAAAAGCAAATTCATATAGTTTCTTTTATCGCTTTCCTGCATATAGTCTAATTATAAAATCAGAAATAACAAAATTAAATAATTTGTTCATTTAAAAAAAAAACCATTGAAATTCATAAAAATAACAAATTTGCGTTTTGCAAAAAAACGTAAAATATAACAATTAACCTCTGCTTTTCGTTTGTTTCTAAACTTAGTTGCAATTGTTTTTCTATATGTATAATCTATATTTGGCCCGCAATAATAATAGATATATATAAACGTGTATTCTGTCATAGAATTTAATTTAGCTATTTGGGTTAAGTCGGTGAATACTTTCAAGTTCAAGTTCTTAAACTTGATAAAATGGCATTGAAAAGAAAAAAAAAATTTGCTCGACCTTTGAAATCAAACCAATAAAATTAATGAAAATTTCTTACCTTCATCTAAAGCGTACATGATTGTCTTGGTTTACGAGAACCAAAAATATGAAAATATTGTTAAAAAGCTAAATAAGCTTAATGACAAGCGCGAGTCGCCGGTAACAAAACGACTGGCGCAATTGAATATTATATTTGTGAATCTCGCGCCGTTGCGCCGCCCGCATCGTTTTGCTGCAGCTTTTTTTTTCTCGGTATACATAGAAACGTTCGTCAACATGCAAAATGTGTATATGATATAATAATCAATGCGCAGACGCAGAAATTTATTTCAATTTTATCAGGGTTCTTTTTTCAAATTTGTATACTTTTAAATTATCCTAATAAGGTAAAAGATAATGTTAATTGTTTTTTTAATTTTCAAAGCTTTGAAACTATTATAATTTTTATTTGTCATTAGTAAGAAAAGGCATTATAGAAATCTTTTAATATAATTGTTTTAATTGACATGAAAATTTTTTTAATTTAAATGAAATTAGTAAATGTATCTAATTAAAATAAAATTAGAAAATTATATTATAAATATTTGCAAATTAGAAAAAAAATATTTTTTTGCCATTCTAACCCCAAAATCGCAACTTCGTTGCTCTTTCCTGGCTCTCATGGCAAAAAATACGGTTTGCAACGGGTACATTTTGTAACGGGTATAAAAAGGCTTTTCATACCCGTTACAAAATGTACTATTTTACACACTGCGCGAAAAGTGGGTACTCTCTCCCTACCGGTAGAATAAAAAGCACCCACTATTCGCGCCTCACCTAGGGTAAAAAAAAAATGCTTAAATCGTATATTCACCCGACGAAGGCGAGTTAATTTAAAAATGCCTTAAATCGTATGTTTACCAAAAACCAACATTTAAGACACCACATTAAATTAAATTGCCATAATTACATACGATTTAAGACATTTTTTAAATTAACTCCCTTGGTGAATAATATACTATTCATTAAAAAAAAACAAATACTTTTCGAAATTGTAATAATTAAAACTATTAACCGAACCATTAAAAAGATTATAATAATATTTACTTAAGAGTCGGTCTATGGTTCATTCGGTAGAGCGTTGGATTCTTGATCTCGGAGTTCTGAGTTCGAATCCTGCTCTTGGCAGCCGATTGATGCAAGCACCATGTTATCTGTGCTTTGTTCACAAACATACTAACGAGCTCCGTCGCTGATTAGTATAGCAAAAATAGCGTAACATATATATAGCGACGTCAGAAAAATATTTCTTATTTAATTTAAAAATACAAATTTTTGATTATTTATAATATTTTTTGATAATTTGTTCAAATTATTGTCATATTATATTTAATATGTTTTATAAATTCTTATATAATAATGTATGATACAAAATTATCGTATTAATCAAGCTTTATTAATTTTTTAATGACCCTGGTAGAAATTTGAATATTAAAAATGGTGTATAATACAATTTATGGGCATTATTAATAGTAATATTTTATCATATCAATATTGACTAATAAATAGTCAATTTTTGCAGAGCCTTCATTTTTTGTATAGACAAAAAATGCTAATAGAAATATGTTGTCCATAAAGTGGGCATTTTAAGTACCTAGAAATATTTTAACCTATAAATCCAATACATCGTTTCATTCGCATTTAAATTATAAAATATATGGTTAATGAATACAAAAAAATAAAAAAATAATTTGTCTCAAACACAAATAATTATAGAGATTTAATTATGAGTTCTTTTTCTGTTTCGAAGATTCACATTTTCATTTTCAAAAATGCGTGTAACATGTTAGTGGTATGTAGGTAAAAAAAAACATTTCGGTCCGAATTCATAGTCGTGGCTTGAGTATTAAGTATGACTAATAATAGCCATAGAAAATGCCCATTCTCAGCTCTACATTTTAAAGCAATGGCCATAAAATGGTAAAAAAAGCGTTTTATTTTCTACCAGAGGAAGATAGAATCTATATAGCTAGATAATATAGTGTCTCAAAATACCCATCTAGGGTTTTTAATGTAAAGGTTACTAATTATAAACAAAAAAGAGGGTGATTACAAATCGTTCGTAAAAATCATTTTCCAAAAGCTCATGAAAGTTTCCACATCATTTGTTGCTAGATCAATTTTGAAGGCTATTTTGAGGGGAAAAGAACGGTTTTGTACAAAACGTTCCACACAAAACTTATTCTCCATGAATTCCAATTCTTTAATAATAATATGTATGTTTTATTTTAAATATTGACTTTCAATCTGAAGAATCCATTTCCGGTTTGAACCGGAATTCAAATGTATGTAACCTCAATACCCATTAATTAGCTTTGCACATACAACACCGAATACCTGATACGACGACATAATATATATATATATATATATATATATATATATATATATATATGAGTTTAGGTTTTGCTCTATCTAAAAAATTGTGCAAATTTAATATGTGTGAATTTGTAATTAAAAGTAATAAAAAAATCAGTTTGAATATAGTTATGTTTGTTTTTTTCTATCTAACGTCGTTGTATTTATGCTGTCATTGCGATGCTAATTAACGACAGAAGTCTTCAGTGTGTTTGCGAACAAAGCACATATAACGAGTACATTGATGTTTTTATCAATCAGTCGTCGAGAGTGGGATTCGAACTCTAATAAATTAAATTATAATAAACAGTTAAATCAATTATAATTCAATTTAGTAAATGAAATAATTAATTTTTTGAGTTAACATTTTTTGAATTGTATACGATTATTTTTACTATTTCGAAATTTAATATCAGGTATCCATCCTAAACATCTATTTGAATAAATATTTACGTTTAATAATTATGTAAAATGTAATGACTAAGTTGATTATTGTAGTTAACTTTTTAAACTGAGCGAGCTTTTATAAACGAGGTATGTTCTGCTCGTTATATATTGTAATTGATTGCCTTAACCTTAACTTCCAAAAGTTTAATTATGTAATTTGAATGACAAATGAAACACATTTCCAAAGTTTCAATGATTTCTATACTTATTTGTCCTCTGAATTACGTGAAATGTTCTATAAGTATCTTTATACATGCATTCAACTTTATTTGGTTTACATGTATTAACGCACTTATTACCTTATTATAGTATTTCTTGTTAGGGGTGGTATAATCGCATAATATTTTACGCAAATTTATTCGTAAACTAGATCACGAAACAGTATTTCTTTTTTCATACACAGTGAAGCATCAGGTATCTATACAAATATTTTATTTATTATTTTTAACAGTTTTATCGACATATTTTAAAAGTTGCATACAATTAAAATATTTTTTAATAATATTCTAAATATTAATTAATCAAATATAATTTGATTACATTTATCTATAAAAGCAAATTATACATTGTGGCCAAACTTATTTTTTTTAATTGCACTTTTTTCTTTTTTATTTGACTAGAGTAAGAATAATTTTTTGAAACACTACTTTCAAAAAATATCTTCAAAAATGATCCTTTCCAATTATCGTCATTACATGACGTTCATTATTATTATGGCTACTGGCGTTTCATCGGATTTTAGATCTTCTAAACTTGTACCTGACATAGTGAAAACGATTCCAAAAAATATACTTACGGTAAGTTTACAATTAAAATGCTGTTTAAAAAAGAAAATACTTTAATTTTTTTATTTTTAAAAAATATTAGGAAAGAGTGGGGTCATTAGACACATTTTTTACATTTCGGTGTATTTTTATTAAAATATTATACTTGTTTAAGGGAGTACTGTCGGTAGGGAAATAAACTCGGCGTAAAGATTGATATAGGTGCAAATAAGCCTTGGTTAAAATTTGAAAGCAATTGCCTACCTAATAGTAAAGATATTAATATTTTTAGTTCCATCGGAAAATTTTAATAAAGATTTTAATGAGGATTTTTTTATAAATAGAAAATCATTCGATGAACGCATGATGCTTTCAATACCTATCAGTTACTACCTTGGAGGATCGGAACCAATTAATATTTAAGCAAAAAAGGCGATTGTTGCAAGAGACCATCTATAAAATACGTCATGTGGCAACGCCGCAATATCGTAAATACAGACGATCATATTATATATGCAATACTTTATTTAAAACATTAAATTATTTATATATAAAAAATAACCAAAATTTGAACAAGTTCTCACTTGGCTAACTTTATATCGATAGTACTACCTTAAAAATATATATATACGCTTACTCTAAATTGTTTTGTAGTACATGCTAATTATCTTTATTGGTTAGTAATTTTATGTTGCAATCACATCAATACGAACATGTTTTTGTGTTAATTAGCCTTTGTCCAAGGGTAATTTTAGGCACAATGAAGAGTAAATGGACACATAATGAAGTTTTTGATTAAAATGTTAAATCATAACAAACTTAAAGAAAATAATCTATCGCTTTTTTCAAATAATATTCTAAATTATTTTCTTTCTTATTTGTAAATATTAAGAAAATTGATATAAATTTTAAAAATGTAAACGAAAAATTAATGAAATTTACTACTTTAATTAAATATGATACCGAAATTGAGTAACACACATACATTCAATGTATTAACAAAACTATAAGTCGATGATAATAGAAGTATTCGGTATATGTTTAGTAACCAAAGAAAATATTTTATATTTATGAAAAATTTAATAATTAATATAAAATAACTTAAGAATAATATCTCAAGACATTTCAATGAAATATCGAATTCAATATTCAATGTACACCCACCGTTAATGGATTCTTTCCGAATGTTTTGAAATACTGAACTTCTTTGTTTCTATTGGAACATTTTTAAAAATTCGGAAAGAACCAATTAACGTTGAGTGTACCTAAAAACATTTAAAATAGTTTTTTAATATCACATAACGAACATACGTTAAAAGCAATATATCATTTTTTGGTAAAAGCAGTTTTTTAAAAATCATGCCATTAATTCTTTTTTTACACAACAATAATGGAAAATCGAAAAGCTTATTCAAAATTTATATAGTCATAATTATTCAATAAGCTAAACTTTATATATATACTTCGCATACCTCGCTTGATCAATTACAGCCAAACAAAAATCGTATATCGTATTTACAGTAAATTATTAAAACTGTCTACTTACCTCTACAGTCAACTAGCCCCGCTCTTCCGTATTATAAGTTTTCTGTTTTTGCTTAATTTTGTTAAAACTAATTTTAATAAATTTTGATTATAAATAATTAATGAATAATTTTAAAATAAATTAAATCAATCAATTATCGATTTAATAACTTATATCTAATTCTAAAGTATTTCAAGGTCAGGACTTGTTGAATAAGAGAAAATTATTGATCTGACAAATTAAGTCAAGTTGGGACTACCTTATCTATAATCAGACATTTAGTCAAGTTTAGAATTCTTTACAAAATAAATAATTGTCAACGCTGTTTTGTTCGTTAAATCAATAATTTTTCCCTCATTGACATACAACTTTTTATGAGCTATAAGACTTTCATTGAGTATTAATTAAATAAACTCATTTCTTAATTTTTATGCGTAATCAGATTTTTAAGTAAAATATTTCTTTAAATTGTCATTCAAACTATATTTTTAATACTCTACATTAATAGTATATCATGCGACAACGGATTAAATCGAACGTTATTCAAAATCTAAGGGGATAAATCGTGATTATATAAAGGTCGTCAGTGGCACAGTCGAGAGAGCGATAGATTCGTAATCTCGGGATCCCGAGTTCGAATCCTGTGCTCGAACAATTGATACAACCCCCACTGTACCTTTTATGCTTTGTTCTTAAACACGCTTATGGCCTCAAAATTGCCATTACTGTTACTGAACAAATAAAATTTATTAACTTATTAAAACAGAATTTTTGCGTATGTACGCGGAGAAAAAATATGGTAAATTTTACTACAATATTACCATAAAATATAGTTTAATACGACTACTACTAGACTTTATAGTATGAGTTAGAAAAAATTGATAGTTAGTTTAAATATCGACTATATATTGAAGAAATAGAAAATGAATAGAAATATCGATACTATTGGACATATAAGAAAGATTGATATTATTATATAAACACAAAATTGAATTAACTAATTACACCTACATATAAAAATTTTATGTAAAAAAATGGTGGATTCCTTAAAAATTTTATGTTAAATAATCTCATTTCATCTTACGTAATTAACTTAATTTTTCACAGATGTGACAGAGCTTTTATGAATAATAACATATTAATGAACTTGAGAAAATCATACATGAAAATTAACTAATAACTAAACATTTTTTATTAGGTACAGTATTATAAACGATATTTAGAACCTGGTACCGAGTTAACTCCAACGGAAGTACAAGCTGCTCCTACTGTCACTTGGGATGCTCATGCCTCTAGTTTTTACACTCTTATTATGATTGGTAATCAAGACTAATTAAAAGTTAAATAAATACAAAAATTAAATTAATATTATTTATATCGTTGGTAAAAATCAAGTATTAATACGATATAAGTGAATTGCTTTATGAAATTATTTAATCAGCGTAGTTTAGTGATAATTTCACAAATTTGTGCTAACTAATTAATTTTCATGTATATATATAAAAGATTCCATTTATTTTATATTTGGCTTTTATCAGTTGATAATTTATAGTTTAATTAATATATTAATTTAAAATGAAAGTAATTGATAATATTCGAACTATTTCTTTAAAGAGTATGAAAAAATATTCAATATTATTCTTGTATGAATAAAAAAAAATTGATAATATCGTCGAGTTAGAGCAACAAGATGATGTCTAATCGATCAAACACGGAAAAGATAACTCAACTGGGCACATCAAATAGTACATTACGATACATGTGCTCTAAGTGGTCCTTTTTTACACGGCGTACACATCGTGTAAGAGGACCATTTCGAGTATACGTAACGTATATTATTTTATAGCACGTTCGAGATAAATCCGCCACACGTAATCTATACTCCAGAAAATCAAAATTATCAAAAACTATACATATCGCGAATGATAATTCGTGAATAAAAACGAATGCTATATATCAGCAAGACTATGCACACCATTAATGATAATTCATAAATAAAAACGAATGCTATATATCAGCAAAACTATGCACACCACGAATGAAAAATCGAAAAAAAATTAAAACTATAATGATAGACCCTTCGCAATAAAAAGCAAAAACTATTTCAAAAGTATTGTTAAAATGTGAAATTGTATTAAATAAGCATTAGTGTCAGTGATATTTATTAATTAAATACAATATGATAAAAAGAAAACTTGCTGATTATTTAGATTTATGTATACGCATAGTTCGTTGTTTATATATCTATTTCTCTCTTTCTCATTGTTTGGCTGTATACACTATACACGCATGCGCACTCACAGATGTTTTTTTACACAGGACGCGTACAGTGGGTACTTTACTCCCTCCCAGCGAAAAGTAAGGTACCCACTGTACGCTGCCTGTGTAAAAAAATCGTATATTCTCCACGGGAGTAAATGAAAAATCCCTTAAATCGTACATTTTTCGTTTTTAGGTGAATAATATACTATTATATATTTCGACATATACAGGGTACTCCCTAGGTGAATAATATACTATTATATATTTCGACAGCTCATGGTACACCAATAATTTATAAATTATAGTTTTTAGTCTAGGGGCCAGGAGGGTTTCCATAGATCCATGGCTCCATCAAAGTTTTTCCTATGTATTTTGGTCCCCTGAACACGAATTTCGAAGGTGGACAGCTGAAAATAGGGGGGATTACGATAATAATATTGAAGTCCTCAGTTCAAACGAAGTTTTTCTTTATATATTTTGACCTACTAAACATTAATTTAAAGGGTGGAAAAGTTCATGCAAAACTTTTAAGAAGAATGAATTCTGCAATTTTTTATAATTTTTATGATAAGAATATGCGACTATTGTTACAGTGTAGCAAAAATTAGAATAAGATTTCCTAAAACTTTATTTTATTATATTTGCAAAATTTATATTAAAATTTTATACATAAATTAAATTAGTCTTCATCTATATTTTCAATCTTATTTACATTATAAATATTTTTGCATGTAGAATTTTTGTTACATGAACAAAAGGAACAACACGTCATATTGCATGAAAATTGCATGAAAAATGCGAAAATATGTTCTTTCTCTTAAAATTGACTTTTAAAATTTTTTGGAAATTCTATCATACAAATTATCCTGGCCATTTTCCGGCTTTCCACCCTTTAAATTAATGTTTAGTAGGTCAAAATATATAAAGAAAAACTTACTTTGAACTGAGGACTTCAATATTACTATCGCAATCCCCCCTATTTTCCGACCTAACTTTTTCACGTGAGTACCGTTGCGTGTATATACTCTCTGAATACGCGGTTCCACTAAGCGTGAAAAATTAAACGAAGGACACAATCAGCCTAAACCATTTTTTTTTATCAAAAGTTGATGGATCAAAGAGTAGTTTAAACTAATTAAATAGTGAAAATTCGTAATTAAATCTGTGCAATAAAATTATAAAAATCGCTAAAAATAGCAAAATGGGCTTTTTTTTAAACTTTACGATTTTTTTACAGAGAAACGACGTAATGTACGGAAAAATTTATAGGAATATTTTCGACTTAAAATGTGATGAAAAACACGAAAAATTGAGAAAATTTTCTTTAACCGGAAAATTGTCAGTAGAGAATATCTTAACCATTTTCCAGCTGTCCACCTTCAAAATTCGAGTTCAGGGGGACCAAAATACATAGGAAAAACTTTGATGGTGCCGTAGATCTATGGAAACCGTTCTGGCCCCTAGACTATTTCGTTTTCTTGATGTTCTTAATTCTTTATTGAAGTATTTATATATTTTGGTTTATTTTCTACATATTATTATGTGTCAAAAGATATTTCTACGTATTCATAAATGTAGAAAGAGTGATTGTGACGCGTGATTTCAATATGATACTTTTTCGAACAGTAGAATAAAGTGTGAGATTTCTTATGGTAGTACTTTTTTACACAGTTCAAAAAAGTAGTTTTCTACACCCGCTAGAGGGTGTAGAAAACGCGGATTTAGCTCACGCAGTGCTATAGTGCTAACAAAATCGATGATCCGGAGGTCTGATACTTTCTTGGTGATTTATAATCTTAGACCTTAGTCAAATGAGCACCTTCTTCAGCACTTGATTAGATTAGTACCTTACTGCTCTAAACTATCGATATTGACCTGAAAACTATTTTTCTTTACATTATGCAACATTTCATTTTTAAAAATCTAAATTTCCCTGATTACTTTGAAGAAGATTCATTGATCTGGGACGGGTTTTCACTATGATTAAATTTCTTTGCAGAAATATTCTAAGTCGTTAGAATTTTTCCAATATCTTATAAATATAAATTGTTAATTCAAATGTTAATTTTATATAAGAATATTTAATTAATTATTGAAAAAAGTAAAGATTTAATATAACAATTTATATCTCAGATCCAGATGCAGGCGTCAATGCAGAAGCTCTTCATTGGATTGTAGGAAACATTCCAGGAAATAATATAGGTAGAGGTGAAACTATAACAGATTACGCAGGCGCCGGAGCACCTAAAGGTGATGGTTTCCATCGTTATGTTTTCTTTCTTTTTAAACAATCGAAAAAATTAGACTTTTCTACGGAGAGGCGATGTGATATGTATTGTTTCTCTGGACGTCTGAAATTTTCTATTAAAAGATTCATTCGTAAATATCATCTTGGACCACCAATTGCTGGCAACTTTTTTCAAGCTCAATATGATGCTTATGTAGATAAACTGATAGCTCAGTTTACATCATAAATAATAACAAAACTATATCAGTTTTTTTTCAAAGAAATAATTATTATATTTTACTTGAATTCTAAAAACGAAACAAACAAAATGTAAAATAAAAAGAATTTTGAATTGAAAAAGCACATTTTTTTGATTTGATATTTGTAAATTAAGATTATATTACATATTATTTGCAAAACACATATTACACCTAATACTGTAATAATTCGTACAATAATACAATCATCATATACCGCGATCATTTAAAAAATACAATGAAACTTACTTTGTGCAATATAGTAATATTTTCATAAAAACAAAACTAAAACTCATATTATAGTGATTAAAACCGCAAATATTATTAAAAGAATTATATTGTATTCTTTATTTGGATATATTTTTGCAATTCAATAAATCTAATAGTTCAACAAAGATAGTTTAGTAAAATATTCACATCTATTACATGTTTTATTATTAATTAATTTGACAGCTCTGGATCTTCAACACATTCTCCATCGAGACAAATCTACAAAAATAGAAAAACGTAAATTTATATTAATTAAATACGATTATGGAAATATCTTATATTTTTACCTAAATGTAAAATGCAACTCTTTAAAATATGTTATAATGAATAAATGATTTTTATCGCAAAATAAAGCATTCACAAGCTTTTCTTAAATATGTATGTATGTAATGAAGTTCTAAAATTGTTTTAAAGAGTTTTCATCTGATCTAGATAATAATAATGGGAAAATTTTAAGAATAGTAAATAACAATCAATAATAATAATAATAATTGATAATAATTAATCTATTTTGAAAAAGATCATTTCAGCCGCTTCAAAATTGTAGCATTATAAAAATCACAAAAAACGATTTCCTGCCTGTAATTTAAAAAAAGAAGCAATTTTTAAGAAAAATGTACAAGATAAAAATTTTAAAAATTGAAACAATGCTTCTTTACATTGTACACTTATCTTCAAAATTAGTATTTTTCAAGGTATTAGGTTCTTTTATGACTAACTCGAAAAATATTAATTAAAAAAAATATACATAGTTAGAAATATTAACAGACGTTAAAAATGATTTACAGACAAAAATGTCTGTTAAAAAGAAAAAATGTCCGTAAAAATATTTAATATACACGTTAAATTGACAAACTTGTGTCTGTTAATTTAACAGACATTCCGTAACCGACAAAAAAAGTTAACAGATTGCACGAATGTTTTAACTGTTTACAATATGAAAAATGTGTATTTTTTTATTTCATTTTTGAAATATCATTTTTTTTTAACTTACAGCCGAACCCTGGTAGAAAAAAGCCTGGATTTACGGTGTCATTATGGTGTATTTTATGGTTTGCAACCATAATATGGCCACAAATCCAGTCTTATTTCGACGGAATATGGCCAGCTTATGGACTTGACAAGGCTACAAACCCAGTCTTATTTTGACGGAATATGGTCAGCTTATGGACTTGACAAGGAATACAAATTTATAATTTTGAAAAAATAATTAAAATTTTGGAATAATAATTAAGGAAATTATAATTTAGAATTATCAGAAAATGATTCATTTTAATAAATTATCATCATATATTATTCATTTTTATAAACTATTTATTTTTATAATTAACAATAACACATTAAAGTTTCATTTATGAAGTTATAGTTAATGGTCTGACATTATTTACAATTAATAACAATTACTTGTTAGTATATCACTCGAATAGACAAAGGTTATAATGAACAATACAAACTTTATAGGTTATGATTTATTTTAAAAATAAATTTAGTGTTAATATAAATTAATGAGATATTAGTATTATTTAATATTAATTGTAGTTACACTCATATAAAATATCAATTAATTAAGAACTTAAGGTATCAAGCCCAAATTCAAGCCTAAAATAAAAATTAAATTTAAATGTCATAATAATTTTTTTATAATAATATTATTTTAAAAAAAAGTTTTTTTTACCTTAGATATATAAAATATAAGACTTTGGCCCATGAATAATTTTAAATAATCTCATGAAATGATTAAAATTCTTTCTTTTATTCGAACACTTGATTTTGGTGGTCACTGCAAGCTTCCTCAGCCAATTTTCAACGAATTGACTTCAAAATTTCCAGAGATCTTTAATTAATATGTATTCACAAAATAACACTTTTATTTAAAAGAAAAGAAAAAGAATTTAAAAGTTTGTCGAACAATTGGTTAAAAATTAACTGAGAAAGCTTACGACAACCACCAAATTGAAGAAATCACATTTTTGACTAATCAAAAGGATTTTAAGCATTGAATGAGATATTTTAAAATTATTCATAGACTTTGTAAATAAATTTAGAATATTCTGTCTATTATAATATCAATACAGATCCATGTAATGTAGGTTGTATTGTAATTTCACTTTAAAGGAGTTGGTGGCAAGTTTAATTTTTGGTCTAGCGACAACTAAAATATTTAATAATACACATGTTAGAATATTCTTTTTAAAATTATAGCACTCAAAGTTCTAAAATTTTGCAAATAATTTTAAAATGTCCTACTGTAACATAATGTCAATGCAAATCAATGTAATCTAGGTTGTATAATAAAACATAACATTGAATTCTATAGTTTGAAAAGAAGTATAGTCTGGTACGTATAATATGAAAGGACTCATCATAGACTAAATCAAATATAAAACTGCTTACCAACTTTTTAAATCAAAACAACAGTACAATATAAATTACATTCATATGAATTGATACCATGTTCGAGGAAGATATTTTAAAGCAAAATACAGAGTATCATAGCTTTAAGTACTATAGTTAAAAAAAATCTAACAAGTACCACATGAAACATTTCATTCGACATGGACTAAAAATGAAACTGGCCATCAAGTTGTTTAAAGTTATATTATAATTTCGTTTTCACTTATTTATTTTTAAAATTATAGCATTTACAATCATGAAATTTTGTAAATAACTTTAGAATGTTTTGTCTAGCATAATATCAATATAAATCCATATATTGGGAATTGTATTGTAATTTCACTTTGAAAAATTGGTGTTAAGTTTCATTTTTGGTTTAGTTACAAACAAAATATTTCATAATACACATATTCGTTTTGAAAGTCTGGTACTCAAAGTTCTAAAATTTTGCAAATAATTTTAAAGTGTCCTGCTATAACATAATGTTAATGCAAATCAATTAGTTTTATTATATAACATAATATTGAGTTTTTCAACTAACTAACAAAACTTAAGAACTACATTAGCGCGTCTATTTTTAAAGATTAGGGTTAGGTTAAGATGTCGAATATAAAGTCATATCAGAAAATTAGGTTATAATAAAAAAAAATTCATTTGTAATTAAAATCTGAAGAATAGTGAATAAAAAATAATAGAGAAGAATAGAGAAAGTTCACAATTAAAGTTAAACTTGTTATACTATAAATATAAGTTTATTATAGTAGTGTGCACAAATCATACATTAGAATAAGTCCATATTATGGCCAACTTATGGTGAAATTTGACAGTGTAATTACACCGTACAAATATGGCCATATGTTGGTGGACACGCCATAATTTATGCTAAACTTTCTACCAGGGAAAAATCGTATTTTCATCATTTTAAAAAGAACTAACATTTTAAAACAGCTCGAACAATAAACGTAAACATTTTTTTGTTTCATAATTTTTTAAATTTGTTTACGTTAGAATCGTCCGTTTTTCCTATATAACATTAGACAGATGATTCTATACAGAAGCATTAAGCAAAACATCTTATTCGTATAGCATATATATTTCTCTATAATCGATTACTTTAAGTTATCTATTATTCGCCTTTTTGTACTCTTTTTACAAAATAAATCGATATCTATCTATCTATAAAATATATTTTAAATAATTTATGAATGCCACGTGCATGAAGATTCATTATTTTATCGTATCCAAATTTATTTGAATAAATTTGTCACTCAAAATAGATGTAAAATGTAATAAAAAAAAAAAAAAACCCTAATTTTTAATGCTTTTGTCTATAATCTTGTCATGTATTAAAATAAAAAAAATATCAAATAAAATAGTGTCAACAGTTGTCGGTTGTGCCTTATATGTAAACAGTTTCGCTTCGCAATACAAGGTATAAACGCGTTTCGGAACTGAGCGAAGCGAAGCTCTAATTTTTTTGTACTACTTAAATTTTTTTAATACTTGACGTCACGAATTTTAACTTACCATTCCCTCACCACAGGAAGTACCTTCTGCTGGAGGTCTACTTTGTGTTCTACCACCGCACCAAAGTATTGCACAGTTACGCATATTACTCTAGAAAGTTATTTGAATTAGTTAATGCTAATTAAATGATATATTACACATCAAGGGAGGTAAAGAACTGGCGAGTCCATAGCACATGTAAATTGCGGCTCGAGCCGGAGGCGAGGGTGGCAAACATGTGCTGTGGTCATACTTGGGTATGGCAAAAAATAGTATACACACCACGGGAGGTAAAATGGCGACACTATAGAACATGTTTTCCACCCTCGCCTTCAGCTCGGCTCGCAATTAGCATGTGCTATGGGCACGCCAGTTCTTTACCTCTCTTGATGTATAATATACTATTGCATATTAATTATTAAAAAAAGAATTAATTATTTATACCTTATCTGCCGTATACCCCATAGATCTTAAGCACTGCTCATCTCTATTTAATAGTTTTCCAGGAAGAATTTTCATATACGGTTTTCCAAGATTTGGTTTGTTTCTCAAACACTGTGCATTTTTAGTGCTATATACAAAATGAATTATATAAATAAATTTCATTAAAAGAGGGAAAATTTTCGAAAACCTGTTGGATTATACTTGAATCTGATTTTTTTTTAAATTTTCTAATATTACAAGGATACCTTAAGAAACTCCTCATTGCAGTTATACTGCATCGTGACCACTGCATACCCTTTTTAGTTTTTCTCGCATAACTCATCAAATACCCATCACTAAATAGGCAAATTTCACCTGAGATATTTTTCGATTCATCGCCATCATGAGGTGAACCCAAACTGTTCAAAGATTTTATAAATAAGAATATATTTAGTATGGTAAATATTCTAATTTCAATATCAGATTTTAAATTATATTAACAACAATTCTTGATAGTGAAAAAGTTTAATATCTTGATCTTATAACTATCCATTTCATAACTTAAAGTTTGTTTTGTATTGAATGGAAAATACATATATAATTTTTAACATAGAAAAAAAACCATAAAAGTTTGAAAATATATTAAATTTTATCAATTTAATAATAAAAGTACTTGAAATAAAAGTATAAATAATACTAAACACTTACTTATGAGCAATCTCATGAGCCGCCGTTGTTATACCATTAAAACCTCCTGTATCTCTAAAAATAGCTGCTGATAAACCAGCCTTATGATTGCAGGCTCCTTTCATATAAGCCATACCTTTAAGCAAATATAATATGAATGAATTGCTTCATCATTCAGATATAATAATTAAATTGTAAATAATTTAGTCTTTATCCCACCTGTAGTGTGAGTTTCTACTGTTCCATTTATGATCTTTCCTAAGTTTTTTCTAAAATTTAGAAAAAATAATTTAAAAAAAATAAATTAAATAAATTCAATAATTAATACTTCAATAGAAAATTTAATTTTTAATTTTCTATTCCTTAAAACAAATTTCTTTATTAATTTTTTTTACTTTTAATTTTCTTACATTTTAAACAATTTTATCACAATAAATTTTTTTATTAATATCATTTATATTAATATAGATTTTTCTTGGTTTATTAATAATTTACCTTACCATACCAACAGCAATATCAAATTTAATCTCATGGAACTTATGATTTTTACCAAAATGTTTTCCAATCTCTCTCACTGCTGTTCCACCTAACATGGTTTTCGGTGTTCCTTCATAAATCTCAAAATAAGGCGCAGCATCTCTTTCCTTAAATATATAAGTAATAAATATGAAAAGTATTATCACGCAAAATTATTCATTAAAAAATAATTTTTTTTTACCAGAGGAATGATAAGACCAGCAATATTCAATCTTACTTCAGGATTACTCATTTCTCGAAATCTTAGATCCACTGCATTCCAAAAAGCGGCTATATATTTTGATAGAGTTTCTATATCACTATGATTTCTAAAAAAATATAATTAAGTGGTAATTATAAATAATGCTCAATATTAATAGTATGGTAAATAATAGCAATCAAATGATTGAAGAAATTAGATATTTACTTAAAAGTTTTAATATATATTAAAAGTTTGACTTACTTAAAAGTATCGTAATTAACCGTTATTATTAGTTCTGGATAAACAACATCAGGTGAAGGAATGGATGTATTTAGAATATTACGAGGTATTCGAGATCGGACGTCTGCAAGAGTAAATCGTTAGCATTTTGATATTTTTCAATGATTATTAAAATTTAAAGTTCATATTTAAATTCAACAATTGATGTCGATGGAAAAAAGTATATATTTACTATCGATATTTTCATTTTCATCGAAACGTGAGTTAATATCAGCATCATCAATATCAATAACGTTCGGTTTTATGATAACATGATTTACTGATTGGTAATCTGAAATCTTATGATGATTGTTGTCAGATGAATTTTTCACTATATGCGGAAAATTAGATAAAATTTCATTGTGAATACGAGGAGGAACGTGTCGTATTACTACATCATTTCCAATTACACCATCCTAATGCAGAATTTTTCTTTAAAAATTATATATTTCAATATGATTTTTTTAACATAAAAAAATTACTTACTAAATGAATTTTGTTATTTTCATCTTTGTGCGTTGCGATAGCAGCTCTTTTCTTTCTATCATGGTACAGCTTAATATTATTGATATTTGGCTACAAGATACATTGATTTATTAAAATATGATTGATTTGAATTTTTTTTAAAATTATTTTTTGTATAAAATTTAATGTTGATATATAAATATACATTTTTTACGCGTTGAAAAGTGCAATGGTATTTCTAAATATGAAATATGGAAGATCATTCTTTAGAATTGGTGACCTCAAACTCTAACACTCTTTTCTTCATTTTAGTTATATTTATTAGGAAGTGATACAAGTAAATATAAGTATCGCTTGATTCGCTAGAGTCGTACCGAAGAAAAAATAAACTTTATCATGATTATTTTATTTAATTTTAAAAAAGCAGACTCATCCCGAAAAAGTGACATATGTACCGATATCACTTCGTTGGGTTGGCGGAACAAGGATCCACGTCGTTTTTCGTTTGAAAAAGGGGACACCTCCAAAACGACGTGTACCCGACGACTTGTTGTTAGTTTATATTTGATACTTAATTTTTTTTACACTTTATTCAGTTTTATAAACTTTGAATTTAGAGGGCAGTTAAGTGGTTTTATTTTCCTCCAACTTTAAACATAAGAAATGTTTTGACTTAAACTCATTTTTCGAGATAATAAAGAGGATATTTGTATTGAGATTGAAATCAAATAAAAAACTTAATACTAATCGAATAAACGTTCGAATGACTTACATATGGAATACGTTTGTAATTAATTACATCTTTCTTTGCTTTATCTACTTCTGCTAAAAAAACTGGGGTATTGTTCCCTAGTAAAAAGTGATTATTATTTTCCAGGTATAGATCATAATTTTGATGAAAAGCTCTGAGTTTGACTTTAGTGTGTCTTTTTTCTTTGACATGTATTGGTACTACTTCATATTCCACATTATGAACTACAATTATAAATGGTTTATTTTATTATTTTATTCAAATAATAGGATTATTTCAATATAATAGAAAGTTTGACATATTACTTTGATCGTGTTTAACATTAAATATGCTCTCTATTTCTTCCTTCGTCATATGTTCATGAAGCTTAAATAAAAAGTTAATAAAAATTATTAGATTGAGAATAGTAAACTATTAAAAGACTTACTTTATCTCCGTGAACTATTAAAATAGTAGTTGAAATAAGTATAATTTGCCAAAGCATTTTTAGAAAACTTATTTTTTCAATTTCATCAATTCTAATAATACTTAATATGTGACCCAAAAATTCTCAAGTATAAAAGGTGTATTTCATATGTTACATATTACATCAATTTTTGAGAATCACTTTGCTGAAAGGCTATTTATTTTAAACCATGTGACATTAGGATACTATAAATTTATATAGTCCAACTTTAATGGTTATTTGGCAGTAACACTGACATTAAAGATAACTCGAGAAGTCACGAATTTCTTACAAACGCTTATACTTTTCTTAGAATCAGCCAAATTGCTTTAAAAATATTAGAAAAAAAATCATCAAGAAAAAATAAATTAAATTACCGATTACATGTTTTAAAAATAATATTCTATTTCTTCTTTAATCATTTAGGAATCATATATCACATTAAGAAAGGACAAAACAGGTTTTTTGCGAATCAGATTTGTCGCCCGTGCGTAATGAGTGCAAGGAAAAAGACGAACTTTGCTAAAGAGTAGCGGATACTATTTTTTCTTACGAGGTGAGCGAAATTCACTTTTATGTCTACTTTGCGTGTTGAAAACATCTCATCTCTTCACTAGTAAAGGAATGTAAAGGTTCTTTGATTAGGGAATGCGGTATTTTCGCTACGAAAACTGGGCATTGAAAATCGATTTTTTCTACTGAGTAAGGAAATTTTATGAAACAGGATTAAGACCATTTCAGTAAATTCTTCATTTTTAATAAAAATAAGTCATGATATTATTTGTCAAGATAAAGTTTTACACTTTATTTTATAAAAGACTTGCGTAAGCCTGAATTTTTAAAATTATTTTACTACTTATGTCGTAATATTGATTTTTATATTATTAGTATTTGTAAATTAGTTTGTGGTTAACTGATAATTTTTTTTGTAAAATTTCGTACACAAGTTTTAATGATAATTTTCATAAAACTGATTAAATTTTGGTTGATTAAATACCATTTGATACATATTTTTATTTTATTGATTACATAATCTCACAAAAAATAAGTATTCTGTACTTCAAATAGGACAGGTTTATTCCAAAGGTTTATTCCTACGTCGCTGTATTTATGCCATCACTGCGGTGCTGATTAGCGACGGAGGTCGTCAGCATATTTGCGAACAAAGCACATGTAATTTATAGTGATGCTTTTATAAATCGGCTGAGACCGGGATTTGAACTCGGAACCTCGAGATTACGAATCCATCGCTCTTCCGACTGAGAAACTGACGAATTTCCAAATTATTTTTAATCGCTGTATTTAAATTCAAAGTTGTATTCATAAATCCATAATCTTTAATCTAAGAATCAGAGAATCAAATAAATTTTATCAATTGTATTTGAATATATTATTATAATTTATTAAATTTTACAAATCTCGTTTAGTAACATTCAGACTTTTTTTAATAAATTAATTAGGCAATCCTAGATCTTTAACACATTCTGCATCAAGGCAAATCTACGAAAACAGAAATACATATTTTTGTATTTAATTATTTTAACTATCAAAATTCTGTAATCAGATATTTGATGACATAAATTTAAACTTACCATTCCTTTACCACAGGAAGTACCTTCTGCTGGAGGTCTATTATGCGTTCTATCACCGCACCAAAGTATTACACAATTATTCATATTGTTCTAAAAAGTTACATAATATTTTTGTTAACTGTAAATGACAAATTCTGTTCTACCTTATTAAAATTGAATTTAAATATTTATACCGTATTTGCTGAAGTTCCCATTGACCGTAAGCACTGTTCATCTCGATTTAATAGTTTTCCAGGTAAAATTTTTGGATAAGGTTTTCCAGGATCAGGTTTATTTTTCAAACACTGTGCTCTGCTACTCCTACTCGTACAAAATAATTATTTAAATAAATATTATTCAAAAAGTAACAATTATTTGTAAACTTTACTAGGCTACACTTTAATTAATTTTTTAGCTTTAAAATTTGTATTGTCCTTTTATAATACAATCAGGATACCTTAAGAAATTTCTCATAGCTATTATACTACACTGAGACCATTGCAGACCATTTTCATTGTTTCTTGAATGGCTCATTAAGTAACCGTCACTGGATAGACAAGATTTACTTGAGATACTCTTTGTTTCTTCACCATCGTGTGGTGCACCCATGCTATTGAAAAATTTTTAAAAGAAGAAGATATTTCATATGACAAATATTCTAGTTTTAATTTTAGATTTAAAATATTATTAATGACAATATTAAGAAGAATCATTAATTGCAAAAATGTTTGTCTGTATTTTAATTCAGTTGAGAATGAATAATTTTATTAGTTTTACAACTTTAGGCTTCTGTAAGGTTTCAGTAATAATAATTTCATTACTGAAACCTTGCAGAAACCTTTCATGCTGTGTAGGTATATGCAAATTATATTGAATGTAATAAAACATTCTATGAAAATTTTAGAAAGTATAAATTTTAGCAAATAAATTTAACAGTTAAAATATTTCAAGATAAGTATAAATAATATTGAATACTTACGTATGAGCCACTTCATGAGCTCCAGTCATTATACCATTAAAACCTCCTATATCTCTAATAAGAGCTACTGACTTACTGATATCAATCCTGCAAGCTCCTCCAAAAGCAGCTACACCTTTAAACAAACGTAACGTAAAAAATTATTTGAAATTCAGAAGGTGCATTTAAATTTTTGATTGTTCAGTCTTTATCGTACCCGCAACTCCTCTTATTACTTTTCCACCTCTGTTCCCTCCTAAATTTCTCCTAAAAATTTGATTTTATCGTATTTTAACAGAACATTTTTTTAAATACATTTTACAATTAATAATTCATTTAATATTGACTCTTCATATTTTATTGCTTTAATCATTTACCTTATCATACCAACCACAATGTCATATGGAATTTTACGAAACTTATGATTTTCACCAAAATATTTTCCAATTTCCATCATTGTTGGAGCAGCTAACAATGTTGCTGCGTTTAACAGTGATTGCGGTATACCTTCATGAAGCTCAAAATAAGGTGCTGCATCTTTTTCCTAAAATATGTAAGTAAGAAAATATGAAAAATATTACTGGCGCAAAAATAATTATTAAAAAATAATTCCTTTTACCTGAGGTATAATAAGACCAGCAATGTTCAATCTTATTTCAGGATTACTCATTTCTCGAAATCTTAGATCTACGGCATTCCAAAAAGCAGCTATATATTTTGATAGAACTTCTACACTGCCATGATTCCTAAAAAATATAATTAAATGCTAAATATTAATAATGTGTAATGTCTAGAGTACTGTAAGGAATAATAGTCAAAATATTGAGAGAATGCTTAACCATTTAAATATCTCGGTAATGTAACTCTCCCCAATTTTTATAAAATTTTTTAACTTTCACTATTCTAAAATTATTATTATTCCGATTAAAACAATAAATATCAAAACGCGTTCGTATATCTATTTTTAGATAGATAATGATAATATATAAAAAAATAATGAATGTCCTTCCCTAAATAAACCGTATTTATCTTCAGAACATGCTTGGCAAATTATATGCGTAGAAAGATTGTGAATCTGTTTTCTTTCTCTATTTCTCTCGCTATACAAATTTTTACTTGCTTAAAAATTATAAGTTTTACTGCGAGCTTGTTTTAAAAAAAAATTATGTCGGGTCCTTGTCTAAACACATTAAAATGAGATATTACTTGTAAAGGATTTTAATTCCCCTAATATTATTGTAAAAATTCTTAAATTTTAGACTATCGCATCCAGATAATAATATTATGTATCGAACCTAACTGACTTGTAACGGTCCTTATATATTCAAAGTTGTTATTTTAGGACTCGAAAATATTATTGTTATAATAAAAGTTATAAGCATATCTTAGATTTAAACTATAAAAATATCATTATTAAAATAAAAAGTTATGAATGCATTCGTTTATGAAACATGGAACTCAGCTAACTTTTTGCATTGTTGTTTTTACTTACTGAAAAGTATCATAATCAACTGTAATTAAAAGTTCAGGATAAACAACATCTTCATCAGGGGTTGATGAATTAAAAATATTACGAAGTATTCGAGATCGAACGTCTGCAAAAGCGAAAGGTTTAAATTTTGTTATTTTTTAATAATATTCAAAATGTAAAGAGCGTCAGTGGCGTAACCGGCTAAGGCGCACGCCTTATACGGTCTCTACACTTTCGCTCCAAGCGGTCGGGGTTCACCCGGTGAAACACCTGAAATTTTTTCAGGCTTTTTCATCGGAAAAGAACCTGGTCATGGGTTAATGTCCTGGCGTGGGTTTTCTCCTGGGGAGTTTCCCTACGTCACAGGTCTAAAAGCCTGTAAATGCGGGACCACCGTAAATTGCTACCGACTGCCTTAACCGGCTCCTGTTTCCGGATTGGGTAATTTAGCTTAGCTAAAATACGAGGCTCTGAAACTAGTTTTAAGATAAAAGAGGTTAGGTAGGAACATCCTCACACAGAGGTGGTGCGGGATGCCGGATATAGCCGATAGGCTGGGAATACCAGGGCCACTAGGCAGCATACAAAAAAAAAAAAAAAAAAAAAAAAATATTCAAAATGTAAAGGGATTGATTTTTCAATTTTAAGTATTGATTCTAGAATTAATGTCGGTAGAAAAAGATATGTACTTACTAACGATATTCTCATTTTGTCCGAAGCGTGAGCTAATATTACTCCCATCAATATCATTAATGTTCAGTTTTATGATAATGTGATTTACTGATTGGTAATCTGAAAACTTCCGATGATATTTGTTTGATGAATTCTTCACTAAATGCGGAAAATCAGATAAAATTTCATTGTGAACGCGAGGTAGAACATGTCGTATTACTATATCATTTCCAATTACACCATCCTAAAACAAAATATTTTGCATCGAAATAGTATATTTGAATATAAATTTTTTTATTTTATAGCAGACAAAATTGCTTACCAAATGAATTTTATTATCTTCATCTTTATGTATTGCAAAAGCAGCTCTTCTTCTCCTATTGTGGTATACTTTGATATTACTTATGTTTTGCTATAAATTACATATTCATCCAAATAAGATTCATCGAAGTTTTTATGTCAAATGTATTAGTAGAATTCGAACTGATATGTGGAGAAGCATTAAGACTCTAGATTATATATTTTTTAGTATTTTATAATATTCCTTTTATATAAAGAAAAAATTATTACAAAATTAGCATTTCTATGAATTATCATTGTTTTGCTTATTTTGTCTAATCGTTGTTCAGTAAAATTGAAGTCAAATAAAAGATCTTCAAATAAAGCTCTTTAAAGTTTTTTAATTATGGAAAGCATCAACGAACTAAGAAGGAGAGAGATGAATTTTTCGAAATTTTAGGAGATTTTTACTAAAAAGCTCAAGTTGTTTAAAAGTTATGAAAATAATGCAAAAGTTCTGCTTATTTTACTTAAAAAGTTATCTTAATTTATATTTTTTGAGAATGTAAACTTTTTTCCAACTTCAAAAGTGTTAAAAAATTAGATAAAAATGAGTATTGCGCTGATTGAACGCGGCTTATTTCATAATTTGAAATTTACTTGTCTTAATGTTCATTAAATAAAATAAAGAAATTAAAATGAATATGATCCAAAAATATTAAAATCATTTATACTTACAAATGGAATCCGTTTGTAATGGATTACATCTTTTTTCAGCTTATCCACTTTTGCTATAAAAACTGGAGTATTTTTTCCCAACAAAATATCATTTTTTTCCAAATACAGATCATAATTGCGATGAAAAGTTCTAAGCTTAACATTAGTTTGTCTTTTTTCTTTGTGATATATTGGTACTACTTCATACTCTACGTTATGAACTATAATTAGAAATAGTTCATTTTATTATAACATTTTAACATTTTAACATTTTATTCATATTATTCTATCACTTTTAATATAATGCTAAATATATTACTTTGATCGTGTCTAACATTGAATATACTCTCTATTTCTTCCTTTGTCATATGTTCATGAAGCTAGGCAAAATAAAGTAATTAGTATTAAAATTGCAATAATAAACTATAAAATTTTAAAAATACATTACCTTATCTCCATGAACTACAAAAGTATTGACTAGAAAAAACATAATTTGCCGAAACATGGTAAAAAGTTTATTTTTATTATTGAATGAATTCAAAATAATATCAACAATATAACTCAAAAATTGGCATACATTACTTATTTATTGAAAAAATAAAATTATTTATTGCATGTGAAAATTGTATATGAAGAAATGAAATCGTTCTCATATATTGAAAATAATTTTATTAAAGAGCTATCTGTGACGCGCTGTTACTATAAATTTAAATAGTCAAATTTTAATGTTTTTTTTTTAAAAAGACTATCACGTGGAAGATAATTTACAAAGTCACGAATATCATAAAAATTATTTGATATTTTAAAGAGCAAAATTTTTCAAAAAGATTAACAAAATAATCAAAAAGAATGGCATCAGAACTAGAGCTGGTGAGTTGCTCAGTCGGTAGAGCATTTGATTCGTAATCTCGGGGTTCTAAGTTCGAATCCCGCTCTCGTCAGCCGATTGATAGAAGCACCTCTGTACGTTACATGTGCTTTGTTTACAAACACACTTACGGCAGCTCACGGTACACCAATAATTTATAAACTATAGTTTTCGTTTTCTTGATGTTTTTAATTCTTAACTGAAGTATTTATATTATTTTGGTTTATTTTCTACGTATTATTATGCGTGAAAAGATATTTCTACGTATTAATAAATGTTCAAAGAGTGATTGTGACGCGTGATTTCAAAATGATTATTTTTTCGAACAGTATATAAAGTGTGAGATTTCTCACGGTAGTATTTTTTTACACAGTTAAAAAAAGTTGTATTTAGCTCCTGCTAGAGGGTGTGGAAAACGCGGATTTAGCTCACGCAGTGCTATAAAATTTCTTTCGTAGTTTCAACAAAATTGGTGATCCAGAGGTCTGATACTTTCCTGGTGATTTATAATCTTAGACCTTAGCCAAATGAGCACCTTGTTCAGCACTTGATCAGATTAGTACCTTGCTGCTCTAAACTAGCGATATAGACCTGAAAACTATTTTACTTTACATTATATGCAACATTTCATCTTTAAAAATATAAGTATCCTTGATGACTTTGAAGAAGATTCATTGATCTGGGACGGGTTTTCACTATGATGAAATTTCTTGCAGAAATATTTTAAGTCGTTAGAATTTTTCCAATATCTTATAAATATAAATTGCTAATTCAAATGTTGATTTTATATAAGAAGATTTAATAGACTATTAAAAAAAGTAAATATTTAATATAACAATTTATATCTCAAATCCAGATGCAGGCGTCAATGCAGAAGCTCTTCATTGGATTGTAGGAAACATTCCAGGAAATAATATAGATAAAGGTGAAATTTTAACAATACGTAGGTGCCGGAGCACCTAAAGGTGATGGTTTCCATCATTATGTTTTCTTCCTTTTTAAACAATCGAAAAAATTAAACTTTACTACACAGAGGCGATGTGATATATATTGTTTCTCTGCACGTCTAAAATTCTCTACTAAAAATTTCGTTCGTAAATATCATCTTGGACCACCAACTGCTGGCAACTTTTTTTAAACTCAATATGATGCTTATGTAGATAAACTGATAGCTCAATCACAACATAAATAACACAGGCCCACAAATGAAAAAAAATGTCTGAACTTTTGACCGGACATACATATTCCCATGTATTTTTCGACGCTGAATCCGAATCTGTAATAAAAATATAGGGTTTTCCTACCTTTTCTCAGAGTTTTATTGAAAAAACCTCATTTTTTACGGTTTTTTTGCGGTTTTTCGAGTCTAGAAAAAACAAATCATGAGATACGGTTAATTGGACTTCAAAATCGAATTCTACGGGAAAAAATACACGGGAAACCATACCTTCAAATTTTTTTAACGCGATTCTAGTCCTCTGTATGGGGCTGAAAAGATGAGGAAATCGGTAAAAGTCGAAATTTTGCCTAAAATGGATTTAAACAATATTAAAATTTAATCATGCGTCTTTTGAAGAGTCGATAAACATTGGAAATACTATCCTGGGAGTTTTTCAGATTGCTGATCATGAATTTGAAGTCAGATTGTGTAAAAACTACTTCTAGAGGGCGGTGACAAGAACTGTATATGGTAAATTTATCGATTTTTTAAAAATTTTACGTCTGAAATACTAATTTTAGAGTCTTTCACAGCATTGACTGTAAATTCAAGATATTAACTTAGCCTATTGTGTACGTTAAACTTAACATTTTGTCTATGTTTGTCTCTCTCTCTCTCTCTCTCTCTTCCGATGTTTTTTTAAATTGGCTTACGCTTACGTACACGTTTCTCTTCGAATGACCGATGTAGTGGATTTCTGACACGTTTTTGTCCTTTTTCGCAGCTGTTTCTCTTTTTATTATCCAGCAGTAATCTGCTAACATGTTGATACCCCAGTTTCCTTGAAATCTACGTTCAAACTCCTTTAAATCTTGGTGAAATCGTTCACCATGCTCTTCACTAAAGTCTCCGTTATTTTCAGGAAACTGATCAACGTGTGAATCAAGAAAATGAAGTTTTAAGTTCATTAGACAACCCAATTTTTCAAAATTACGTACCATTCTTTTCACAATAGCTTTATAATTCGTGTCTTTGGCATTACGAACGTAGATTTCAAGGAAACTGGGGTATCAACATGTTAGCAGATTACTGCTGGATGATAAAAAGAGAAACAGCTGCGAAAAAGGACAAAAACGTGTCAGAAATCCACTACATCGGTCATTCGAAGAGAAACGTGTACGTAAGCGTAAGCCAATTTAAAAAAACATCGGGGAGAGAGAGAGAGAGAGAGAGAGAGAGACAAACATAGACAAAATGTTAAGTTTAACGTACACAATAGGCTAAGTTAATATCTTGAATTTACAGTCAATGCTGTGAAAGACTCTAAAATTAGTATTTCAGACGTAAAATTTTTAAAAAATCGATAAATTTACCATATACAGTTCTTGTCACCGCCCTCTAGAAGTAGTTTTTACACAACCTGACTTCAAATTCATGATCAGCAATCTGAAAAACCCCCAGGATAGTATTTCCAATGTTTATCGACTCTTCAAAAGACGCATGATTAAATTTTAATATTGTTTAAATCCATTTTAGGCAAAATTTCGACTTTTACCGATTTCCTCATCTTTTCAGCCCCATACAGAGGACTAGAATCGCGTTAAAAAAATTTGAAGGTATGGTTTCCCGTGTATTTTTTCCCGTAGAATTCGATTTTGAAGTCCAATCATGTCCGGTCAAAAGTTCAGACATTTTTTTTCATTTTGTGGGCCTGTGTAATGAACAAAACGATATCAATTTTTTTTCAAAGAAATAATCATTATTTTTTAATTGAATTCTAAAAAAGAAACAAACAAAATATAAAATAAAAGCAATTTTAAATTGAAAAAGCACATTTTATTGATTTGATATTTCTAAATTAAGATTATATTATATATTATTTCCAAAACACATATTACACCTAATATTGTAATAATTCGTACAATAATACAATCATCATATACCGCAATTATTTAAAAAATACAATGAATATTGTTACATATTCATAAAAAAAAACCAAAACTCATATTATAGTAATTAAAAACGCAAATATTATTAAAACAATTATATTGTATTCTTTATTTGTATATATTTTTGCAATTCAATAAATGTTACAAATATAGTTTAGTAAAATATTCACATCTATTACATGTTTTTTTATAAATTAATTAGACAGCTCTGGATCTTCAACACATTCTCCATCGAGACAAATCTACAAAAATAGAAAAACGTAAATTTATATTAATTAAATACGATTATGGAAATATCTTATATTTTTACCTAAATGTAAAATGCAACTCTTTAAAATATGTTATAATGAATAAATGATTTTTATCACAAAATAAAGCATTCACAAGCTTTTCTTAAATATGTATGTATGTAATGAAGTTCTAAAATTGTTTTAAAGAGTTTTCATCTGATCTAGATAATAATAATGGGAAAATTTTAAGAATAGTAAATAACAATTAATAATAATAATAATTGCTAATAATTAATCTATTTCGAAAAAGATCGTTTCAGCCGCTTCAAAATTGTAGCATTTTAAAAATTACGAATAACGATTTCTTGCCTGTAATTTAAAAAAGAAGCAATTTTTAAGAAAAATGTACAAGATAAAAATTGTAAAAATTGAAACATGCTTCTTCATATTGTACACTTATCTCCAAAATTAGTATTTTTCAAGATATTAGGTTCTTTTATGACTAACTCGAAAAATATGAATTAAAAAAAATATACACAGCTAGAAATATTAACAGACGTTAAAAATAGTTTACAGACAAAAATGTCTGTTACTTTGAAAGAAAAAATGTCCGTAAAAATTTAATATACATGTTAAATTGACATACTTCTGTCTGTTGATTTAACAGACATTCCGTAACAGACGAAAAAAGTTAACAGATTACACGAATGTCTTCAACTGTTTACCGTATGAAAAAATGTGTATTTTTTTATAATTTATAATTTTTATTTCATATATCTTTTTGAAATATCGTTTTTTGAACTTACAGCCATAAATCGTTTTTTCATCATATTCAAAAGAACTAACATTTTAAAACGGCTTGAACTATATTTTTGAAAATATAAACATTCTTTTTGTATCATAATTTTTAAATTTTTTTACGTTAGAATCATCTGTTTTTCCTAATATAACATTAGACAGATGATTCTATACAGAAGCATTAAGCAAAAGTTATTATACAAATATATCTTATTCATGTAGCATATATTTCTCTATAATCAAATATTTTAAGTTATCCATGAAAAGTATTATAAATAACTTATGAATGCCACGTGCATGAAGATTCATTATTTTATCCTATTCAAATTATGTTTGAATAAATTTGTCACTCAAAGTAGATGTAAAATGCAATAAAAAAAAAGAAACAAGCCTAATTTTTAATGCTTTTGTGTATAATCTTGTCATGTATTAAAATAAGAAAAATATCAAACAAAACAGTGTCAACAGTTGTCGGTCGTGCCTTAGATGTAAACAGTTTCGCTTCGTAATACAAGGTATAAAGGCATTTTGGAACTGAGCAAAGCGAAGCTCTGATTTTTTTGTAGTACTTAAATTTTCTAATACTTGACGTCACGAATTTTAACTTACCATTCCGTCACCACAGGAAGTACCTTCTGCTGGAGGTTTAATGTTTGTTGTACCACCGCACCAAAGTATTATACAGTTAGACAATTGACTCTAGAAAGTTATTTGAATTAGTTAGTTGTTTTTATCATCCTTATTTTATTGCCAAGAACTCTAATTAAATAGTATATTACACATCAAGAGAGGTAAAGAACTGGCGAGTCCATAGCACATGTAAATTGCGACCCTAGGCGAAGGCGAGGATGCCAAACATGTGCCATGGGGTCATACCCGAGTATGGCGAAAAATAGTGGGAGGTAAAATGGCGACACTATAGCACATGTTTGCTATCCACGCCACCGGCCTGGGTCGCAATTTGCATGTGCTATGGATACGCCAGTTCTTTACCTCCCTTGATGTGTAATATACTATTACATATTTATTATTAAAAATAGAATTAAATATTTATACCTCATCTGCCTTTTTCCCCATAGTTCTTAAGCACTGTTCATCTCTACTTAATAGTTTTCCAGGAAGAATTTTCGTATACGGTTTTCCAAGATTTGGTTTGTTTCTTAAACACTGTGCATTTTTAGTGCTATATACAAAACGAATTATATACATTAATTTTATTAAAAGAGGGAAAATTTTCGAAAACTTTTTGGATTATTACTTGAATCTGATTTTTTTTTTAAATTTTCTAATATTACAAGGATAATACCTTAAAAAATTTCTCATTGCATTTATACTGCATCGTGACCACTGCATATCCTTTCCAGTTCCGCCCTCATAACTCATCAAATACCCATCACTTATTGGACACATTTCACCTGATTCTTCGCCATCATCGGGTGCGCCCAATCTGTTCAAAGATTTAATAAATAAGAATATATTTGGTATGCTAATTTCAATATCAGATTTTAAATTATATTAACAACAATTCTTGATAGTAAAAGAGTTTAAAATCTTCATCTTATAGCTAACCATTTCATAACTTAAAGTTTGTTTTATATTGAATGGAAAAACATATTTAATTTTTAATATAGAAAAAGAACCATGAAAGTTTGAAAATATATTAAATTTAATCAATTAAAAAATAAAACTGAATACTTACGTATGGGCAATCTCATGAGCCGCCGTTGTTATACCATCAAAACCCCCTGTATCTCTAAAAAGAGCTGCTGATGAACCAGCACTATGACCGCAGGCTCCTCCCGTAAAACCCACACCTTTAAGCAAATACAATATGAATGAATTGCTTTATCATTCAGAAATAATAATTAAACTTTTAATAATTCAGTCTTTATCCCACCTAGAATACGAGGTACTACTGTTCCATTTACAATGTCTCCTAACATTTCTCTAAAATTTAGAAAAATTAATTTTAAAAAAAATTTAATAAATTCAATAATTAATACTACAATAAAAAATTTCATTTTTAAATTTCCTTGAAACCAATTTCTTTATTAATTTTTTATTCTTTTAATTTTCTTACATTTTAAACAATTTTTCCACAATAATTTTTTTTATTAATATCATTTATATTAATATAGATTTTTCATGGTTTATTAATAATTTACCTTACCATACCAACAGCTATATCAAATTCAATCTCATGGAACTTATGATTTTTACCAAAATGTTTTCCAATCTCTTCCACTGCTGTATCAGCTATCAAGGTTTTTGGTGTTCCTTCATAAATCTCAAAATAAGGCGCAGCATCTCTATACTTTAATATATAAATAATAAATATGAAAAGTATTATTATGCAAAATTATTGATTGAAAAATAATTTTTTTTACCAGAGGAATGATAAGACCAGCAATGTTCAATCTTACTTCAGGATTACTCATTTCTCGAAATCTTAGATCCACTCCATTCCAAAAAGCAGCTATATACTTTGCAAGAGCTTCTATACTACCATGATTTCTAAGAGAAAAAAGTAAAGTGTTAATTATAAATTAAATGCAATACTGCTAGAATTGTTAATATTATAAGTAATAATTTTCAATATTAATAGTATGGTAAATAATAGCAATCAAATGATTGAAGAAATTAGATATTTACTTAAAAGTTATAATAAATATGAAAAGTTTGACTTACATAAAAGTATCATAATTAACCGTTATTAAAAGCTCAGGATAAACAACATCTGGTGAAGGAATAGATGTATTTAAAATACCAAGTATTTGAGATAGGACGTCTGCAAGAGTAAATCGTTAGCTTTTAATACTTTTCAATGATTATTAAAATTCAAAGTTCATTTTTAAATTCAACAATTGGTGTCGATGGAAAAATGTATATACTTATTTGATTTTCATTTAAACGTGATCTAATATCAGCATCGTCAATATCAATAACGTTCCGTTTTATGATAACATGATTTACTGATTGGTAATCTGAAATCTTATGATGGTTGCTGGCAGATGAATTTTTTATTAAATGCGGAAAATTAGATAAAATTTCGTTGTGAATGCGAGAAGGAACGTGTCGTATTACTACATCATTTCCAATTACACCATCCTAATACAGAATTTTTCTTTAAAAATTATATATTTCAATATGATTTTTTTAACATAGAAAAATTTCTTACTAAATGAATTTTGTTATTTTCATCTTTGTGCGTTGCGATAGCAGCTCTTTTCTTTCTATCATGGTACAGCTTAATATTATTGATATTTGGCTACAAGATATATTGATTATATTAAAATATGATTAATTTTAATTTTTTTTTAAATTATTTTATTATATAAAATTAAATGTTGATATATAAACGTACATTTTTACGCGTGTGCAATAGTATTACTAAATATGAAATATGGAAGATGATTTTTTAGAATTGGTGACCTAATCTGGTTAGTTTTATTTATTAGAATGTGATACAAGTAAAAGTATCGCTTGATTCGCTAGGGTCGTATTTTCCTGGAGAGAAACTAGACTTTATCGTGACTATTTTAACTTTAAAAAAGCAGACTCATTCGAAAAAGGTAACATACACTGTAAAAAATTTTGTGTAATTCGTGAAATTTTATTTTATACAAATATTTTTGTGTTAAAATTTTACAAACATGTTTGTAAAATCAACACAAAAAATTTTGTAATTTAAAAATGTATGTGTACTTTTAAAATTAACACAAAAATTTTTGTAGAATTAACACACGGAGTTTGTAAATTTTACAAACATGTGTGTACTTATTAATTTTAACACAAAAAAATTTGTATTTCATCACTAACACTTATGCGTGTTAAAATTACAAATTTTTTTTCACTGTGTATGTACCGATGTCGATGTCACTTTTTGTTAGTTAATATTTGATACTTTTTAAACAATTTTGATCAACTTATTTAATTTTTTTTTATACTTTATTCAGTTTTATAAACTTTTAATTTAATGATTTTTTTCCTCCAATTTTAAACATAAAAAATGTTTTGTTTTCAACTCACTTTTCGAGATAATAAAGAGGATATTCGTATTGAGATAGAAATAAAATAAAAAACCTAATACATAATGACTTACATATGGAATACGTTCGTAACTAATTACATCTTTCTTTGCTATATCCACGGCTGCTAAAAAAACTGGGGTGTTACTCCCTAGTAAAAAGTGATTATTTTTTTCCAGGTATAGATCATAATTTTGATGAAAAGCTCCGAGTTTGACTTTAGTTTGTCTTTTTTCTTGGACATGTATTGGTACTACTTCATATTCCACATTATGAACTACAATTATAAATGATTTATTTAATTATTTTATTCAAATTATAGGATTATTTCAATATAATAGAAAGTCAGATATATTACTTTGATCGTGCTTAACATTAAATATGCTCTCTATTTCTTCCTTCGTCATATGTTCATGAAGCTTAAATAAAAATTTAATAAAAATTATTAGACTGAGAATAGTAAACTATTAAAGGACTTACCTTATTTCCGTGAACTATTATAATATTAGTTGAAATAAGTATAATTTGCCAAAGCATTTTTAAAATACTTATTTTTTCAATTTCAGAAATTCTAATAATACTTATTATGTGATCCGAAAATTATCAAGTGTAAAAGGATCAATTTTTGAGGATCACTTTGCTGAAAGACTATTTATATTAAACCATGTCACGTTGGGATACTATAAATTTATATAGCCCAACTTTAATGGTTATTTGGAAGCAGCGCTGACGTCAAAGGTAACTCGAAAAGTCACGAATTTCCTACAAATGCTTATACTAATCAGCCGAATTCCTTTAAAAATATTTAAAAAAAATTAAATTACAGATTACATGTTTTAAAAATTATATTTTATTACTTCTTTAATCATTTAGGAATAATATATCACACTAAAAAAAGGACAAATCAGGTTTTTCGTGAATCAGATTTGTCGCCCGTGCGTAATGAGTGCAAGAAAAAAGACGAACTTTGCTAAAGAGTAGCGGATACCACTTTTTCTTACGAGGTGAGCGAAATTCGCTTTTATGTCTACTTTGCATGTTGAAAACATCTCATCTCTTCACTAGTGAAGGAATGTAAAGGTTATTTCATTAGTCTGGAAATGCAGTATTTTCGCTACGAAAACTAGGCATTGAAAATCGAATTTTATTACTGAGTAAGGAAATTTTATGAAACAGGATTAAGACCATTCCAGTAAATTCTTCATTTTTAATAAAAAAAGGCATGATATTATTTGACAAGATAAAGTTTTACACTTTGTTTTATAAAAGACTTGCCTGAATTTTTAAAATTATTTTACTACTTATGTCGTAATATTGATTTTTATATTATTAGTATTCGTAAATTAGTTTGTGATTAACTGATAATTTTTTTTGTAAAATTTCGTACACAAGTTTTATTGATAATTTTCATAAAACTGATCAAATTTTGGTTGATTGAATACCATTTGATACATATTTTTATTTTATTGATTACATAATCTCACGAAAAATAAGTATTCTGTACTGCAAACAGGACAGGTTTATTCCAAAGGTTTATTCCTACGTCGCTGTATATATGCCATCATTGCTGTGCTAATTAGTGACGGAGGTCGTCAGTGTGTTTATGAACAAAGTACATGTAATTTATAGCGATGCTTGCGTATAAATCAGCTGAGAGCGAGATTCGAACTTGGAACCTCGAGATCACGAGTCCATCGCTCTACCGACTGAGACGCTGACGAATTTCCAAAGTACTTTTAATTGCTGTATTTAAATTCAAAGTTGTATTCATAAATCCATAATCTTTAATATAAGAATCAGAGAATCAAATAAATTTTATCAATTTTATTTGAATATATTATTATAATTTATTAAATGTTACAAATCTCGTTTAGTAACATTCAGACTTTTTACACGTTTTTTAATAAATTAATTAGGCAATTCTGGATCTTTAACACATTCTGCATCAAGGCAAATCTACGAAAACAGAAATACATATTTTTGTATTACCTTTTTTTAACTATCAAAATTTTTTAATCAGATATTTGATGACATGAATTTAAACTTACCATTCCTTTACCACAAGAGGTACCTTCTGCTGGAGGCATAGCTTGCGTTCTACCACCGCACCAGAGTACAACACAATTCTGCATATTGCTCTGAAAAATTATGTTTTAAGTTATTACTCATTAATTTGATTGTTTAATGTTTATATAAATGGTTTTAAATATTATATACCTTATCTGCTTTATGTCCCATTGTTCGTAAGCATTGTTCATCTCGACTTAATAATTTTCCGGGAAAAATTTTTGGATAAGGTTTTCCAGGATTTGGTTTGTTTCTCAAACACCGTGCTCCGTCACTACTGTAAATAAAATAAATTATTTTAATAGATATTATGCTAAAAATATTTGTACTTTCGAATAAAAATAAGATACTTCAAGAAATTCTTCATTGCTCTCATACTGCATAGAGACCAATGCATATGATTTTTCGTTTTGCCAAAAGAACCCATCAAATAACCGTCCTTGAAAGAACAAGGTCCACCAGCGATATTTTTCGTTCCATCGCCATCGTGTGGTGCACCCATACTATTGGAAAACAAACAAAATAAAAAGATATTTAATACTAAAAGTATCTAAATTGTAATATTAAATTTCGAAATCTTGTAGCCGCAATATTAACTGCAAATATAGATAGTGATAACATTTAAAATTTTGATCGTCCACTAATTTTTAAACTTCAAAGTGCAAATATAAATTAGTTTGCAAATAAAACAAAGTTTTTGGAAACAAAGTTTAATTAATTGAATAATAAAATCATTTCAATTGAAAGTATAAGCAATACTAAAAGCTTACGTATGGGCAATCTCATGAGCTGCAACTGTTATACCATTAAAACCCCCTGTATCTCTAAAAAGAGCCGCTGATGAACCAGCGTTATGATTGCAGGCTCCTTTGACATAAGCCATACCTTTAAACAATGGTGATATAATGAATTATTTTATAATTTATACGCGGAGAGAATTTCACCATAAAAATTACGGTGATGATCACTACAATCGGAAAACATCGTAGAATAGTATGAAAAATTATGAGACGTTACCGTAAAAATGATCAGAATTCTGTACAATTTTTAAAGTAACATCTCATAATTTTTCATACTATTGTACGATGTCCTTCGGTTGTAGTGATCGTAATTTTTATGGAAAAAATCTCTCTGTGTAATAAATAATTAAAATTGTAATTATTCAGTCCTTATCATACCTGCAAATGGTTTTTCAACTTTTCCATTTTTAATCAATCCCAAATTTCGTCTAAAAATCAGTTTTTATCTTATCATTGAAATAAATTTTTAATGTAAATTATGATTTACATACTTATGATATACTTACCTTACCATACCAACAGCAATATCATACGTTATCTCACGAAACATATGTTTTTTACCAAAGTAAATACCAATCTCTTTCACCGTTAAACCAGCTAATAATATTTGCGGTGTACCTTGATGAAGCTCAAAATAAGGTGCAGCATTTTTTTCCTAAAATATTCAAACAAAAAATGTATAAAATGATACTCATACATAAATATTTATTATATAAATATTTTTTACCTGAGGAATAATAAGACCAGCAATATTCAATCTTACTTTAGGATTACTCATTTCTCGAAATCTCAAATCTACAGCATTCCAAAAGGCAGCTATATACTTTGCAAGAGCTTCTATACTACCATGATTTCTGAGAGAAAAAAGTAAAATTTTAATTATAAATTAAATGCAATGCCACTAGTATTGTTAATATTATTAGTAAAATAGTAAATTTTTTATTTACTTAAAAGTATCATAATCAACTGTTATTAAAAGTTCGGGGTAAACAACATTCACTGAAGGAATAGATGATCTTAATATATTATTGGATCTTTCAGATTCGACACCTGTAAGCATTAAAATTTTAATACCTTTTGATTATTTTACTAATTTAAAAAGTTTAATGTTTTATTAACAGCAATTAATTAAAAAATCAAAATCAAACATCAAAAAATTTTTACTAACTAGCAAAATTATTATCTTGTTCCAAAATTAAATTAATATCAGTATTATCAATGTCAATAATGTTTCGTTTTATAATTACGTGATTAATTGATTGGTAATCTGAAAACTCATGGTGCTTATCGTTGGATGTATTTTTGATTAAATGTGGAAAATTTGATAAAATTTCGTTATGAATGCGAGGGGTGACGTGTCGAATTATCACATTATTTTCTATTACACCATCCTAAAAAAAGGATTTTTTTTTTAAATAAAACAAAATCTGAAAACTTAAAATTAAAAAAAGTTATTTACCAAATGAACATTATCATCTGTATCTCTATGTATTGCGAGGGCAGCTCTATTCTTCATATCATGATATAGTTTAATATTATTCGTAGTTGGCTGTAAATTATATCAATTTATTAAAGTATATAATTCATTTGTTAATCATTTTAATTTATTTAAATATATGATTCATATTATAATATAGCTGATAAATTCAACGCACAATATCCTGTCAATTTTTATTAAAAATTTATTATTTAAATTATAAAAAAATATTGTTTTCTTCTCTTAGGATTTTGATTGGGTACAATTCCAAAAAATTCAGCGACTTTAATAAATTTTTTTTCTTTACAGATAGAAATTAAAAAAAAAATTAGCACAATAAAAATAAATATTTTTTACTTTCATTTGGATTATATAAAATAATCCAAATAATTATAAATAAATAGCTTAATAATCTAAGCGAGATAAATGGAACAACTTACATATGGAACACGTTTGTAATTAATTAGATCTTTCTTTACTTTATCCACCTTTGCTATGAAAACTGGAGTATTATTACCTAGTAAAATATGATTATTTTTCTCCAAGTACAGGTCATAATCACGATTAAAAGCTCTAAGTTTGACTTTAGTTTGTGCTTCATCTTTATGATATATTGGCACTACTTCATATTCCAAATTATGAACTGCAATTGTAAAAGATATATTTTATTATTTTAATATTCTGTTCAGATTATAATATTATTATTTATAATATAATATCAGATGTATTACTTTGATCATGTTTAACATTAAATATGCTCTCTATTTCTTCCTTTGTCATATGTTCATGAAGCTAAAAAAACAAAGAAATAAAAATTATTACAATAAAAATAGTAAATTGTTAAAATGCTTACTTTATCTCCATAAATTAATAAAATATTAGCTAAAAAAATTATAATTCCTTGATACATTTTAAAAAATTAATATTTATGATTCCTGCTTTCAATAGCTAGAAAATGTGAATTCCAACAGTACTCTTAGGCGAGACACTCATTGATTATCAAAATTAAATTTACTTTAAAGAGCGATTATGAATTAATTATATCATTATCTCTGAACATTATTTAACAAAAAAATTATTTGCTTTAAGATACGTCAAGTACTGTTACTTCAAATTTTAACGTTTAGCAAAAGGAGATTCTGGCACCAAAAATAATGTAAAGAGTCATGAATTAAAAAAGACTTTTAATTTTCATGAAAAACTGTTGGGTTTTCAATAAGTAAAAATTCAAAAGCATCACAAAGAATAGAAAAAACAATAATTTAAATAACCGGCTTTTGCATTTTCCATTTAAAAGTATTAATCAAATATCACAAGTAAATTAATTTACATTATAATTTAACTTATCTTTACAGCATGATAACATTATGCAGCATGTGTTTTTTAAATTTTCATTATTTTTCATAATGATTCTACAAAGGTTTGAATTATTTATTCTTTACGCTATTATTTAAGATTCATTCATAAAAAACTTACGGAAGAACAATGTTACGTATACGCCTGTGGTGTGTTGGTGTATGGGCCCACTAGCCTGAGTATGTATGTGTGTACGTATCTATGGAAAAATGATAACATTTTAAAGAAATATAATTTTCAAATATTAAAGTGATCAACATTTTGTTACTTGTGTTGATTTTTTTTAAGAATAAGATTAGACAAAAAAATTGTTTAAATTTCAAAAGTTCATTTTTAATAAGTTTCATAAAATAATTTTATCACATAATCATCTAAACAACTTTATTCATAGGTCATCGCATGTTGTCAGCCTCGCAGAAAAAATTCGAATTTTTGAACAAACCAAAAGAAAATTATTTGAATTTTTGCTTTCATTTAAAATCATCAGATGGTATTTCTTTTTTAGTTTCATAAAATAATTTATCCATAATCATCAAACCTTTTCGGTTCGTGTTGTCAGCCTCGCAGAAAAAATTCGAATTTTTGAACAAACCAAAAGAAAATTATTTGAATTTTTGCTTTCATTTAAAATCATCAGATGGTATTTCTTAAATGATAAAACTGAAATTTTTCTGAACCTTCAATCCCTAAAATATCAACAGTAGCATTTTCAAATTAAAATCATATTTCTAAATATTTTACAAAAATAATTTATAATTTAGTGTTTTAAAAATATTTACTGAAAAATTAAAAGCATAAAAACTCTACATTGATCGATAGAATTCTTTAGAATCGTGCTGATTTTTTAGTTCGATCGTTTGCTAGACTGATGTAAGTAGGACCTTTGTTATACTTCAACATCAATGGAACCAATAATTTATAAAGAGCCAATAAGTTTTAATATTAATGAATTATCGTACAATAATTTAAAAAGCTTTTAATATAAAATTAACAAAAAAAATCCTTAATCGTTTTTCTCCTCTGATACTTCAAATAGTTTTACTTAAAAAGAATCAGAGAAAGTTTTCCCAAGATAATCGAAAGGACGTTGTAAAATATTATAATCAATAATAAAATTTTTATAGAAAATCGTCTAATTTTATATAATTTTAAATAAAATAATTTTCATATATTATGATATCAGATATCTTGATATCAGATAGTTATATTACTATTAAATATAACTATCTGATCAAGCCTCTTCTTTTCTACGTATAAAATAAATACGTCAAATTAAAAAACACAAGTATATATACAGTCGCAAATTAATTATTTAAATTTTTTTTTAACTACTTTAATATTATTGAAAAAAAGAAAGAATAAAAATAACCGTATCGTAAACTCGCAGTATTGATAATGCCGGTCGAGTATCAGTTAATGACTCAGAGTTGACGGCCGGAAATAATGTTTAGTGCGCAGTTTGTTCATTACCGTGCTTAGTGTACAAACGTGAAGTGCGGAAATTTTTTAACTTTAATCTTTATTAAGTTTATAAAATTGTTAATATAATTTTTAAATAATTTACATTTTGATCATCATTACTAATTAACATATTGGTAAGTATGACTTTTATTTTGAACTATCAAATCTTACGCTTTAGAAAATTTATTTAAAGAACAACGATTTAGCGAATTGCATCGTGGCGCCACTCGCGTGTTCTATTTTTATAAGCGAATGCATGTATGCATTTATATACGAAGTATACTTGTGTTGTATGCATTCACACCATTTTTATTTCGCTGAAGTAAATATATATATATATAAATTTAGATATAAGTAAAACATTGACGTTAGTCAATATCGCTTATTTTAAATATTTAGCTAATGAGATTACAAAAGTTTACGGATTTAAAATTAAAATTATTTTATTTCGCAATTAAATTTTTATCGATCTTCTGTATTTCATTTTAGATTTTTAAACCATGAGTTCATCATCAGGAACTAGTAGATCAAAAAAATCATGTAAGTATAACATATTTATTATTAAATTAACAGATTTTTGTTACGAATTTTATCTTTTCATAAAAATATCTTTAAAAAACTTATAATAAGAGTTTGATATCATTGATAGTTGTTAAAAAAAAAGATGATAGGCAATTTGAAATATTAGTAATTATATTATCTATAGGATCTTCATTTTTAAAATTATAAAAGAAAGTGCGTCAATTAATGATAAAATCGGTATTAGAATCTTAAAAATGTCTTATCGGTGATAAAATAACTAAACATCTTATCATATGTATTATCTGTTTCAGCTTCAAATTCAAAAAGTTCGAAGAAAAATTCCAAATCGATCATAGATGATTTTTTTTCTGATCCTGAAGACAGTCCAAGTTCATTTCGTTTAGGGTATCCAGACCCTTTTGAATCATTTACAAAAGATTTTTCTGAATTATTAGAAAGACCAAAAAAATCCAGCAATACCCGCCGTTCAGCCACAAATTCGAAAAGTTCGAAGAAAAATTCCAAATTGATATTAGATGATTTAAGTCCAGGTTTTCATGATCTAGATGAAAACCTGAATTCATTTGGTCTAGTGCATCCAGAACTTTTTGAATCATTCACAAAAGATTTTTCAGATTTATTAGAAAGACCAAAAAAATCCAACAACACCCGTGTATCCAAAGCAAAAGAACAAAAAAGCAACACAAGAGAATATCACGAGTCAGCAGGTACGTCAAGAAGCAATAAAAAGTTGGATTTCGATTTAATAGACGAAATACCTATTGTGATTAAAAAAACTCAAAGCGGCGCAACAAGAAAAAATCAAGATACTCAACGTACTTTACGTTCTAGTCGTAAATATCAAGACTTTTTAACTGATAACGATCAGATAAAAGATTTTTCGATATACTTTATCGATTGGTATTATTTGAAACCAGAATATTACAAAGATAAGCTTAATACAGTGTTAAGTGATTTTTCTATTTATAAGTCAGGTAGACGTGAAGGTAATGACAAATTATCTTATACTTATTTATTACTTGATTCGCGTATATGTAAGAATACAAAAAGAATCAATTGGGATAGTTTTATCGATGCAATATTTTACGTTGGGAAAGGAAAAAATAATAGAGCTTACGATCACATGAAAGAAGCAGAAAATTATTTGCAATCAGGCCGTAGTACTTCAAAGAAAATCAATAAAATCATTGACATTTGGAACGATAATGGTCCTGTAATGATATTGAAAACTGCTGAGAATATAATGGCAGAGGAAGCTTTGACAAGAGAAGCATTGATCATCGATGCTATTGGTAAAAGGCAACTTTGTAATATACAAGATGGTACGTATTATGGAGTTGCATCTACGTTAAGAGTTTGGGAAAAACGTCAGTTAGGCGCTGTTTTACTAATAGAAGCTAAAGATCAGTTAATTATTAATGGAGTGGATTCTGTGTATCCGAGAAATTCAAAAAATAAAACTTATCAGAAAAAATCAAACCCGAGAAAAGATGACGGATCATTAGATAATATTGACGATTTTATCACGTCTATATTTATGCCATTTCATTCCTAATTAATATTATTGCAATGGTTACAATCATACGTGAAACAAAAGGCTGTTATTAATAACAGATCAAAAGGCGCAATAATTAAAAAGTCACAAAAGTCGAGAAATAATGTATATATTTACATTATATAAAATTTAGTAGAAAATATTTTTATTACTTAATTTAAGTAACTGTGATAGTTCAATTTATATGATGCGTTAAGTTATTTGTTTTTAATCATTAAAAAAATATTTTACATGTATAATAGATGAAAAAGAATGTATTTCAACAATACATAAAGTCATTTATAAAATATTTGATGTGACCAAACTCACCGTCTATTTAATTATAGTTTAGTGTGACAACATTTCTGTAAAAATTAAAATTCAATATGATATATAAATGATAAAAAAATCTTTAAATTATTTACAATAAAAAGAATAAAGGTATACTTTTGGTCATACAAAAAAGTGCTAGTGAATTATTTTATAAAAAAAGTGTGATTATTTTCACGTACTTCATTCTATGTAATATATTTACTTTATTAGATATTTAATTTTATCATTATATATCGATGTAATATTTATATCTATATTTTTTAAATAAATGTTATTCTGAATAAAATTTAATATTTTATTTAATTTATCAAATGTTAATTTTTCATTAAAAACTATAAATGTGACTGTATGGTGATTCATTGATGTTAAGGCTTAGGTTGTAACAAATTACTTGTCCCATTGACCTTAAACCATCTAATATGCATCGAATATTAATATTAAATTTGAAGTGAATTCTCGTTTGGTTTTTATTTTTCCATAACTTTTGAACAAATGAAGCTCTTTTAAAAATTGTGTTTTTTAGCTGAAAGTTTTGGATCCTAACTTTTCTTTAATTATTTTCTTCATGGGGAGAAATGTTTGATTAAATATTTGTTACTGTACTTTGTGATTTTTAGGAGACAGTTTTGTGATATGACAAAAATGATAATACTAAATAGTAAATTTGCTATAGTTGTAGTAATTGTTGTTAAACTTACAGAAAATTTTACTATTCAGCATAGTAATTTTTATAGAACTGCAAATAGTCTCCCCATAACTGTACAAAATAGTAAAATTAAATAAAACTTATTAACTATAAAATTTTTCGCCGCTGAAGACCAATATTAATTTTTTTACAAACAACCAAAAATTTTAACACATTATATGATAACTTTAGAAAAAAATCGAGTGTCCAATTGAATGGATGCAACTTACTTCATGATTTTATATATATAAAAGAATTCCAAAAGTTGAAAAATTCAAGACCTGAACCCTTAACAAACTTGATGTATATTTACATTTATTGTATTTAATGATGGCTTCACACAGTAATGTAGAGTTTCATCAATAATCTGTGTACTAATAACAGTTGAAGTTGATGTGCTGATAGTTCAACTAGTCACAAAAAGAGATTGCCACTATTTATAAATTACCTTTTTTTTATTTCATTTAACGTCACTGTATTTATGCCATCGTTACGATCCTAATTAGCAACGGAGCTTATTCAGGGCATTTATATATACAACACATGTGATGTATAGTGGTTTTTGTATTAATCGGTAAAGATCGAAATTCGAACTCGGATTCCGGATATTATGCATCCAGCGCACTACTAGGTGAACCACTGAGACCTGGTATTAATTACCTATTGTATAAAGTTTAAGAATGATCACACAACGGTGATATATAAATCTAATAGTTTTTGGTCGACTAGTCAATGAGACTAAAAAATGATTGATCTTAATGGTTTTTGGCGAATCATTGTAAGCGTATTGAATATGAGATTAAATTGGTGGATGAAATAGATCTTTTGGATTTACAATATAAAAGGATGATTTAGACTTGGGTATGAAGTCACGAGAGTGAGTGGATGCATGGTGTATTAAATTGTGCAAAATTCTAAATGTAAGTTTAGAAAGTTTAGTAGATCGAAATAGGATTCGTACAGAATGGAGAATAAGATAAAGTAGACAGTATGCATTCTAATTGTAATTTAGATAAGAGGTTAGAGGTGGCGGAACCAAACGAGACTAGTCGGGCTTGAATAAATGCAAATAATTATTCATTATTAATATGGTAAAAAAATCATTTCCTCAGCAGTATATAAAGAATAATTTAAAATAGTTAAGCTACAAAATATCAAATATTGTATAAAGCGAAAAGCCACCTAACAATCGACACGACAGTTTGCAGCGGATATGCAAGTCAGTTGATATTTGTAATAAATGCTATAATAATTTATTTACTATTCAATGGTAAAAATATAGTCATTTCCTCTAGTCAGATATAAGAATAATTTGAAAGTTTAGACATAAAATATACAAAATTACGTAAAGCGAAAATGCGACGAAAACCCAAGCACTGATTGGCCGACCGCCTTTAAAGAACTGCATAAACTTGGATAGTAATAGGTAAAGTGAGTCAAAGTCATCCGATACCAAAGGTTTGGAGTTACGAATAAGAACATTAGTATAGGTATGGTGTAAAACTGAAATTATGTTAAAATTTAAAGATTGTAAAAGAGAAAGGAAACAATTAATACTGAATTATTTTGCGATTGAACATGTTTGGGTTTGTTCGATTGAGAGCCCTCAGAAATATATGGACTGTGAATTAAACTGGGCAAACAAAGGTAGGAAAAAGAAATCATGATTGGCTAGTGATGGATAAATGAAATGTATCATTAGCATTTGTGGATTAGCCGGCTGAATCAGGGACATTTAATTGTGAAATCTGTTTGGAAAAGATTAGGGAAAAGTAGTAATGAGGATGATATGTGGTCGTATTTAAGTTAAAAATTGTAAACCAAGGCCCATTTCTAGAACCAGAGAATGAAATCAATAAATAACAAAAATAATAAAATCATAAATATAATAAAAATAATATACAAAAGGATTAGTTGTTTAGGAGGTGGGCGTTTCGACGACAGCTTACGATTTTTTCGACGAATATTTCGGCATATTTTTTTACGAAAGCGAGATGTTGATTTGACTATTGACAGCCATTGACGTGATACTAAAGCAGCATTCAATAAAGATTGAGAGTCTAACTGTGACAAGATTGTTTGAGATAATTCTAGGGGAAGTTCTTTGAGGAAGTCTACTTTTTGGCTTTTTAAACCGATGAAGAAAAGTAGTTTCTTTAGAGCATTCATGTTTCTAGCCTTAAATGTACTATACTTAAACTTATAGCTTCTTATATAGTTGGTTTATGGGGGGCAGGGTTTTTAGTTGAACGATTTCAATCGGAAAACCCCGCCCTGATTTTATCAGCATCTGAAAAATGCTACACATACAATTTTACATCTTAAGAGCAACATTTCAAATAAATTCGTAGATTACCTTTCAAAGAATTTAATTTTTCTTATTCTGATTTGAGCACAAATATTCCAGAATCTAAATGTGCTAGAAAATTATAACTAAAAAAACCTATTCATCTTTTTTTGAAACCTCCTAAAATTTAATAAAATTGAGTATTTTTTTTGAAAATCCTCCCTTGGTTTGCATATTAATTTTTAATAAAATTGATTATTTTTATAGCTTTTAATTAGTGACGTTTAAATAAACAATGAATACTTTGAAATGTTTGAAATTTTTAGCTAGCTTCAAATACAAAATTTCTCAGAGGTATCAGCATAATGCGGTGACGTTATCATGTGTAAAAGAAATGAAATTTTGCTATTAATTATCACATTTTAATTATTAATAAGTGCTTAGAAACATAAAAAAAGAGAATGCTTTTGATGATTGTCACATATTTAAAAAATAAATATTTCACCAAAAAAGTTATGAATAGAAATATTGTAAGAAAAGTTTTTTACTCGTTAATAAAAGGAATCATTCGACAGATGGTTCGGTAATCGCTATAAATTGATTTTAACAAAAAGTGATTGTATTTTTAAAGTTTCTTACCAAATGAACTTTACTTCTTAATATTTGCTTGTTGTAATAGCACATATTCGAAGGATGAAAAAATATATAGATAATATAAATAAATTATCGGCATATATTATTCAACGTTATCCTCCCACATCAGAATTTGTTAATAAATGTCCAGCTTTGAAATTCTAACCCACGTCCAAGTAAAAGTTTTGCATCCCAATACTAAATACTAACTCTATATCGTTATTTGTCTTTTATTGTTAAATAATTAAAAAACATAATAACTTATTTAATATTAATTTATAAGGAATGTTGAAAAATATTAAAATAAGATGTAACTAAAAATTATTAATTCATTCCATTTCAATTTATATTGAAATAAATATGTGCACTATTAAGTGTATTATTATTATGCAAATGTAAACGCTAAGATTTATTAAAAATATGTATTCAAGCATAAATTTATTTTTATATAACAAATTATATCTGGTTAATTTTCTTACGGCAATTATCTTGTCCAGTGACAAAAATTTTACAGAAAATATTATAAGTATTTTCTTGAATAATATACATTATCCATATCTAATTTATACAATATTTGTGTATTGCCAATAAAAGTTAAATAATAAAAAAAAGTGCTGCGCTATGTATATTTTTTTTTTTAGTATGGATCTGAAAGGTTCAACAACAAAATATAATTTTTTAGTATTTATTCTTTTTTTTTTACACTACCATGTTTACATCAAAAGATGATTAGATCTTCGTAACAGGTTATTTTTTTTCTTTCGTATGTATCTTAAAATTCAAAAACTTAACCATTAACAATTTATTGAGACCTTTTTATTAATTCAATGCTTTTTTTCATCGGCATTATCAACGACTAGGACTAATGCATCTTGTTCTTTCTTTCTTTTTTTTTTATTTTGCACTAAACGAGTATATTTTCAGTAATTTATCTTGCATGCAAAATGAATTACAATGTACGCGTAACAAAAATAATGGATATAAAATCGTACATACAAAAAAGATATTGTACTTCCAAAATTTTTCGTACAATAAAATTTGTAATCATTAATTACTATTAATTGCACTTATGTGTTGGATTATTCATTTAGTTTACAGATATTCAAATAATATTATATTTTATTAATTTATCGTGTGTGTGTGTGTGTGTAAATAAAAATTATACATCTGTTGTAGAGTCGATATTTTATAAAGAAAAAAAGGGATAGTATATTTTAATTAAATATCTAACCCTATAATGTTACTAAAAATACAGCATTTTTTTCTTCTTAGTATAATCATGATCTACAAATTATAAACTGTGTAAATTATTTAACTATACACTATGAAACTTATATCCTAATTTCTTTGTACCGTTCTCTTTCGTCTCTCTTTTTTTTTCTTTTTTTTTGTCGTTATCGCTAAGAGAAATTTTGTTTTTTTTTTCGAAACAAAAAAAAATAAAAATAATTAAAATACTGAAGTGTCAGTAAGTGAAGTTTTAGCGGCTAATTTGTTCGTCAAGATGAAATTCGAAGACTAGTAGTGGCCAAGACCAAATCCGCCGCCTAATCCTTGTTCCTTTCGTAATTGCGCTAATTTTAACGAATACCAGTCCTGAAAAGAAAATTAATAAAATTAGTTTTAATTTAAATATAATATATTAATTATTAAAAATATTATTGATATTAGATAATTATTACTGGATTCTATATAAAATCAATACAAATAGATGCAGGTCAAAAACTTGATATATGAAACAAACTGGCAAAAAATATATCATATTTTTAGATTATAAATTTGTATTAAATTTAGGAATCTTATTATCTGACTTTCAGACATAGAATGATATTTTGTTTATCCATTTCAAAAATTAATAATTTCAAATATATTAAAAAAAAAAAAATATTTAGTCATGAGTAAGCTTATTAAAATTTTTGAAAAAAAATATATATATATTAATATTAAATATTATAACTAATCTTACAAACCACTGTTGAATTTTTTTAATTGAACAAAAAAATTATAAGCATCTCAAAAAATTTTTATTTAAAATTGAATTATATGAATTTTACATATTTCTTATTCAATAAAGCATCAACAATAATAGAAAATAAATGATGAAACATTTTTTGCATAGAATAAATGTAATAATTAATGACCATTACAAATCTTTAAATTTGTATCATATCATGTCCTTTCATTTGATCAAAAGTAAAATATCTCATAAGAAATTTTTTTTAATTTTAAATAAGATTCTGAAACTTAGAAAACTATGAGATCTCAATATCTCAATACTCTATAATACATCATTTATACTTTTAAATTATAAAATAAAGATGAAAAATTCTATTTACCTGAACATCCTCTTCGGAGAGTCCTGTCTCAGCGGCCAATAATACAACATCAGCTTTGTGAGGATTTTTCGGCCACCTATTAAATTGCTCCTGCAACACTGCTTCCTGATCTGATGTTAAGCGTATAACGCGCGTCTCGGTATTCGAGTCTTGTTGCGGCATCGACACTGATTTCATCATTATGTCTGTAAAATAATAATGTTGCATCTTAATTACTTTAATATGTTAATTACCTTTGTTAATGCATTATTTATTTTGAGATTATTGAAGTATGATATGAAATTTCAAATAAGTATCTTAATATATATATTTTTATATTTAATTTTTATAATTATGTTTATTTTGTAATTAATCACAAAAAAATAATATTGATAAATTTATTATTTTTTTTTAATATTTACTAAATTTATTATATGTGCTAAATTGTAAGAATTTCAATTATTTTAAAAATCTTATGATCATTTTAAAAAAATTTTTCTTTTTTTATTTTATAGGAAAAAATGGTTAAATATAAAAAGTCATTTTAAATTAAAAATTTAAAATATAAGTTATTCAACAGGACATAATATATACTAATTTTTCATTTTGAAAACTCTTCTTATAGAATTTAAAATATTCGCAATGAAAATATATTTTCAAAAGTTTAATTTTCTTAAAATACATAAATAGAAAAAAATATTTTATTTATAATAACAACATTATAATAAAGTGAAGAATAATTTAAAATCACATATTATTATATTAACTTATTTTGACAAAAAACATACGCTTTTTGCAAATCATTAGTAAAGCGAACGCCCTCGCGCATAAAATAAAAAAATCATTTCATAAAATTTTGGCAAGCAAAAATATATCGTTTTACGTCATCAGCTTTACAAAAATAACCCCGCCCAGATATGTAAAATTAATTCTCAATCTCATTCAAATCAGCAAAATACAAAAATAAGCAGAAAAATATACCTCCGAAAAAAATAACAAAAAACATCAAATAAATGTACATATCTCAAAATATTCCTTTTTTTTAACCAACAATGACACTCCTTTAAATTATCTGAACACGTAAATCTCGTCAAACACCGAACACATCAACAGATTCGGCTCAACAATAAAACGAGATCATCCAGAGATTTTAAATCGACTTTTAATATAATAGAACATCATTAGTATTACTTACGTAGCCGTAAATAGCCAATAGCTCATAAAATGTTATACGATAAAGCTAAGAAAAAAAAAATAATCGTCAACTACGATCACCCACGTATGAATTCCTTTACAGATTCTTTCATAATAATTACCGCATCCGCTATACATTAGACCTTGGAATAAGGTGTCGATGTTGGCACGCTTTTCTTTGCTTTAACGAGTTTTTCTATCGTTCGATATCTAGATAATTGTAATGAGCGAGAACGAAACGATTACGCTTTGAATGTTTTTTTATTGATTCTAAAGAGCGCTTATTGTATAAAAAAAAGTTCATTTTATTTGTTTATGTTTTGGAAAAAAATATATATTAAACGGGAAAGAAAATATTTAACAAATTTTTTTAAATATTTATAATTATTTTTTTTTTATATAATATATTTTAATTATTTTTTATTTGCATTTGTTTAAGAATATTTTTTTTAATATTTAATGTCGCTGTATTTATGCAATCATTTTTTTATGCTAATTAGCGACAGAGGTTTCTCAGTGTGTTTGTGAGCAAAGCACATGTAACGTACAGTGGTGCTTGTATATAAATTGGCCGAGAGCGGGATTCGAACTCAGGACCTCGAGATTACGAATCCATCGCTCTACCGACTGAGCCACTGAGACCTTTTGTTTAAGAATATAATTTAAAAAATTACTAAAATGATCCAAGTTAACATGAAAAAAATATCAAATTTGTGTTAAAAAATAAAATCTTTTCTTGGTAGTCATCTAAGCCAATTTCCAATTGACTATTAGCTAATTTTGAAACTTAAATTGTTACTTTGTAGATATTTTAAGAATCACATATTTAAATAAATAAATAATTATATTAATAATTCGATAAATGCATCTTGAAACTTTTAAGTTATATTCACATAATTTTATTAATTTAAAAACTATATTTTAACTAAAAACGGCTTTCTTTTGATTAACATGTTAGCTTAGCGAAACAAGATAATTTTCCACCAGAGCTATAAAATCAGACAGACTTGATAATAACAATAAACTTAGCTTTTTTCAATGTTTTACCTCGTAAACAATTTTTATTTACTTTAAGATAAATTTAATTGTTTAAAAATGACAAACAATAAATGTAAATAACCATGTTTTACTATTCTATGAATAACCTTGCAATTACAACCGGTAGCCTTGTATGGAATCCCTTCTTTTGCATGTCATTAGTCACGTCATTCTAAGTGTACAAGATACGATATCTTGCGATGATTTTTTTTTCTTTTACCTTATGTAGTAAATAAAGTGCATTCAAGTGAAAAAAACATGACTAAGAAGGTATAAATCGGAAAATTGTAGTTTTTATTTTATGCAACTCGTTTTTTTTAAATTCTTGGAACAATAGGCATTTTAAAATTGGATGTTTACGTGTCTAAATGATGTTTTATGAAAAAAAATATGTCAATTTTATAAAGATATCGAAACGATTATGATTATAAAAACAATTACATTCATTTTTTTATGAATAATAAATATTCAAAAATCATGTTGCAACTTTAATATTATCCATTAGATATTATGCAGATCGTAAAAATTAATTTATAAGAAAATCTAATATTTTAATTGTAGTGCAGTATAGGCCACGTGTGCACAGTGCGAACTATAGTAAAGCTAATTTAAGATAATACTGAAAACTCATCGTATCTTGAGTTCGCTCAAAGTAAGCATCATAAAAAGCTTATTTTAATTTTAAATTTCAAATAATTCCAAACCTCTAGGCGACAATTAAAGTATCAGTATTCAATCAATTAAAATCTTAACCAAATGCTTTTGCAATAAGATAAAGTTGTTATTTCATTATAAAATTATACCAATTATTCTTTTTAATTGCCATAAAAGACTATTATCTAAATTGTGTGAGAAACAAATTCGATAATAAATTTCCTGACGTATCTTTACACGCTCATTAAGCTTGAACATGTTTCAAATTAAAAAAGGTTATGGTCGTTTCTACAAATATCCCGTTAATAAACTAATAAAATAAATCCCTAAAATTTTCATTACAATCAACACATGTTCGACCAAGTAACCTACTGCCCTTCGCATCTTGCACCCATTAGGCCTTAAAAAATTTTCTAAAAATAAAAAAGAAAAAGGAAGTACAGAAAACAAAAGATAAAAAAAAAAGAAAAAGAACTCCCCAAAGTAAACATACACCGTTTGGAATCGGTGTACGGCCCCCCCGGTATATAAGTTTTAATATTAGCTCGACATTGACCTAAACTTGAAGCACCGAAGGGAGATTTGGAAGAGTTTCAGAAGAAGAATAAAAAGTTATTAAGCGTCGCGACATGATATTGTGAAGCATAATACGCGAGATATTTTAAAATTTTTCGCATATAAATATGTATAACGCCGTTTTATTAACGAGCCTCTAACTGTCCTCTAATTTTTCGTCTGTTTTTGAGGGAAAATACCGATGCGTGGGCGAGGCGTATACACACTTGTAAACAAACGGCAATGGAATGAAAATAGTTTTTTTTTTAAAGAAAAATAAATTCCTTTGTTTTTTTATTTTTGTTATTTCGTGCGTAAATTTTAGTATTGATATTTGTTATAAATTATAGTTATTTTTGATACCGATATTTTTTTTCTTTTTTTAGTACATTTTTGCGATTTATGATTTTTTTGTTTAGAGGAAAAGTGTTTGGAAAAAAGTGGAATAATACTGCAATCATTTGGAATTCTTTTCTCGAACGGTGTTTATAAAAATTCTAAATATGATTTATTTTAAAAACTATTCTTTTTGATTCTCAATTTAAAGAATAATTTAACGAATGTTTCATATTTAAATGATAAAACTATTGAATTTTAAATTTAAATTTTAAGAAAAATAATAAAATATTGAGTATCCCTGTAAGAAAATTGACCATATTGTAGGCATAATTGCTGGTCAACAAATGTTAAAATGGCACTTATCTAGAAATTCTAGAAAAGATTTTTAAAAATTTCTAGATAAGGTCATTAACAGCAGACCGACATAGCAAGATATCAATTCCCAGGGATAATTTGAAAGTATTTCAAGCTTTAATTTAAACATTAACATTTGATTTTTAAATAACACGTTGTTTTTCAAATAATTTAACATCAATTAAAAGAAACATTGTATTAAAATATTTATAAAACTTATTAATTAAATCTAAAAATACCTTCTTACTCTTTAATATCTAAAAACATTTATGATTTATTCGCTGTGATTTCTCAATATCATTTAAAAACAAGCTCTGGCGAATATAATTTCAATATAGTTGACAATCGCCAAATTAATGTATGAAACATTGAGTTTTGAAATATGTTTAACGTAGGTGGTCACCGCTTTTTTTTTCACCGTTGTCAGTATTTTAATTCCTCGTTTCTTATATATGTATTCGTTCGATACTGTATTACTTTTATATTTATTATAATATTCGATATCGTGAATGAGATATTTAGTTTCTGATTTGAATAATGTTGAATAGACGGATAACCGTAAAATTATCAAGGTGTTAAAGATATTTTATTTTTTAAATAAGAAAATTTTTTTTAACGGTTTGTAGGAGTCTTGTTATGATTGGCTGTTTATTTGCGTAGATTTTTTCGAAATCGTTAAACACGTGTATTTTGTATTTATGTAACATATATTTATAAAATAAAAATGTAAATTGTTAATTAATTCAATACGAAATAATTTTTTTCTGAATTTTCATTATTTTAAGATTAAACTTGTTAACCTCCTTTGTTCATTTATATAACTACAGTTTAAATTTTTATTACCTTTTGTAGAAAATTTTTGCAATAATTTTATTTTTTTTCATTCGAAAAAAATTTTTAAGTAGAGTAGCATTTAAATGTTTATGTAGATTCATAACGATACTATGTAAATGTTGTCTAACCAAACTTGACATGTAACTACTTATATTGAAAATAATTTTGTATTACTATATACGAAATTCAATTAGATTATCTTAAACATTTTTTTAACTTAAAAATACATTTTTCTTTGATGTTTTTTAATCGTCTGTGTTAATAAATTTCAATCATTTTTGAAAATAACATATTTATTATTTAAATTCTTGTTTACGAATAACGCAGATCAATGAAACATTGTTGAAAGAATTTTTAAAATAGAGTATGATAAAATTTGAATGGTCATTTTTAAAAATAGTTCATTTAAAGCGGTATTGTTAATATAGCATTTAGAGATTTGCTAATGATTTGAAATTCTTTTTTATTATTTACATAATTAATTTAAGAAAAGAGTTTTTAATTAATTGATACAATCTATTTACTAATCTTTTTTTAAATAAATTTCATGTTTATAAAAAATGTTATTTTGTAAATTTCATCGAATTTTTTTATGCTACGATTTGTAAAAATATTATTATAAATATTTATTTAATAGAACATTTTTCAATAGAACATCTATAAAAAGTTTTGTTTATCATAAGATTAGCTTTGAAAAAGTTGTAGAAATTAAGAAAATTCAATCTTTCTTAAAATGATTATTTATAGACAAATACTTTTTATATCATTTCAAGGTGGATTATATAGAGATTTAAATAAATTGTTTGTTTATAATTTCCTAAAAAGCTGTTGTAATCATAAAAATTATAATATTATATCTTCTTTGGTATTATAAAGATTAGCACTAAAAAACTTCTCTCTTAAATCTAATTAAAAATTCACTACATTAAATAATTGATAATGATACCCACACAACAATTATTAAATTCAACTATGGTACCAATTAATGATCAATCCAGAAAACAAACTTTAACAAATCAAAAATATAACAAGCACGTGGATCGCACGATAAATTTTTCACAATACTCCTTGAAAAACACACTGAGAGAATAAAGAAAAGAGACGATCCGATACGTAAGTTAGCTTCGTTACATATGACGAGAAGCAGTTTTGATCCGCCACAGAATGAATCGTGTTTTGCTTATAGAGAGAGAAAAGTTCTCTTTATAGATATACATACATTCGTATGTATATATATATACCAATAGTAAAGGTAAGTACTACGCTTGCGCTATAAAGAGCAGCATCAGACCTCTCCGTAAACTTGACCTACAAGAAGTTATATATACATATACATGCACGTACGTAAGAATCGTTCTAAAAACCCACGATCGCGAGCCTATACATCTGCACCTATGCGCGAATCAATGCTAATAAACGGAACTTTTTTTTATGAAACTTTTGCCTATATAACGAAACTTATCAAGTAAAGAAGCTTGTTATAGAAAAAAAAATGATCTATACATATTCATATATGGGATATTTCATGTCAACTCGCTTGGTCCAAAAATAAAAGTCGCTCGTTTATGGAAACATGTGCCATTTGTTACTCAAAACATACAAACTTTTAGAGGTTAGAGTTAACGTTTAAAAGTTATGAAACATTAAAAATATAATTTTCAGCGATTTTTGTTAAATTAATTTTTTAATGAATTTTCTACTCAAAATCTATTTAGTAAAAACTTGATGGAATATTTTTTATCGAAAATAATATATAGAGTATAGCTGAATTTTTGAAAATTATAATATGCAGATTTAGATATTTAAAAAAAAAAACGAATAACTAAAATAACTGCAATGGTAGAAATTTCTAAAGACTTTTTAATTTGTATAAAAGTGGGTCGTCAGTGGCTCAGTCAGTAGAGCGATGGATTCATAATCTCGAGGTGGCGCGAGTTCGAATCCCGCTTTCGACGGCCGATTGATACAAGCATCACTGTACGTTACATATGCTTTGTTCACAAACACACTGATGATCTCCGTCGCTAATTAGCATCGTAATCATAGCATAAATACAGCGACGTTAAATAAAATTAAAAAAAAGAAAATACGTGGTAGATGTCGTTTTCGATTGGCAATAATTTGTAATATATATTTTAATTTTTGCATGTTATTTGTTGGAACCTCATAAATTATAAATAAAATTTTGAAGTATTACATTTCATTTTTGTTTAATTTTTTATGAATTTATGATCGCTTGAATCAAAATACAAAAATTCATTTTCAATGCTTAATTTCTAATAAAAACTATTTTTATACGTTTTTTCTAAAAATCAGTACTTTTTGAGAACAGAAAAAAAAATCCAAAATCTTATGTTTAAGCAAAAAATGAATGTATTGACCGTACTAGTTGACGTGAAATGTCCCATACCTATTTACAATATATATACATAAAACCTCGATTTCACCTTTTATCTCTTTAACTTCCATTTCAATGGGGGGGTCCATTGTCATCTTTCTTTTCTTTTCTCTGCTTCTCTTTTCTCTTAACATAAGAAAACCGGATTTTATTAAAAGCCTTTGTTATATATACTTAGATATGTGTGCACGTATATATTTTATATACTTAAAGGATAGATTGTAAAGTTTTAATACAGCTCGATGTTATGTTTATACGCTTGCTTTAGATAAATGAGAAGAAGCTTGTATGGAAAATGGTTTTAGAGGTAATCAGTGTGATTTTTTTTTTTTCGTTTTTTGCATTATGTTGAAGAGTCTTATTGTTTGCATACGAGGAAATTAGTGAAATTTTTTTTATGTAGGAGATCAGGTTTATAGGATGTTGCGAGAAGGAAAGTTTTAACTGTTTGCTTAGGTTGACTTTCCTTTGTTAGCATAGCTCTTTAAATTGGTATTTTTTCTTCTTTTTCAAAGCTTCTTGGGTTTTACGTTTGTCTATTATTGCAATTAAAAATTAAACTTTTTTAAACATATACACGTACCGAAATTCAAATGCGTTTACATAAATTAACATTTTAGTTAGATTGCGTGGAAATCAGATAACTAATTAAAATAACTACTTTAGCATAACTATTTACGTAATATAAATACTCTTATATGGTAAAAATTAATTTTGTTAATTATGATAAAATTATTATTATTATTTTTATAATTGATTCCATAAAGAGTAACGATCCAAATATATTTTATATACAATTGTATATTTATTAATTTTAGTTGGAAGATAGTACGAAAAATAAAAATAGAATTAATTTTACGTATATAATAAAAAAAAAGATATTTATATCTCTTTATTAATAAACTGAAAATGATTTATTTGATTTTTCATATACATTTATTGTTGCTTTACGTATATAAAATTCTAGTTATGAATCAAAACATTCTAAAAACGACAAATTAAGTACTTCCTCTTGCACTAATTATCAACGTTATTTCTCAACGAATATCGCGATCTAATTGACGATATTATAATTATGACTCATTGACTTGAAGAAAAATAAGTTTATACAAGAAAGTTGTGATTTTTTAAGATATTTAGTTATTGTTAAAAAAGAATTTTTACAAATATAATATAGTTGTTGTATTTAATTATTATTGAAATTAAATTTTGATTGAATAAAAAATAAACTTTTTCAAATATTGTACTTTCATCATATTAACAATAAAACTTTCCAAAGAAAATTCAAAGTTACCGTAAAAGAGAAAAAATTTATTGTTATCTTCAAACGTCACTTTGACAAATGAGTATACATTTATAATCTTTACCTTAACCAAACAAACGTATATTCTGAGAAAAAAAGCAAGAAATAATTTTCACATAACTTTCTAAAAAAAATTTAACATGTTTTTTATATTAATCATTCAATTTCTCATATCATTGTCAGAGCAACTACATTCGCTATTAGAATTTTCAACGTAATCTGGATAAACAAGCGGATTATCATCAATTTCACGACGAATCGTACGCTCGCGTCTCGGGGTTTTGTAATTCGGCAATTCATCTTCATGACGCTCGATAAACTCAATCAAGCCCTCCTCTATTTCCTGAAGATAACAAGCTTTTTCCACGCTGGTCGTTAATATTTCGGCGCGACTGTCCTTTGTCAACTGTAATGCGTATGTATAGTTTTTTTTTTAAATGACTTGCTTGAATTTTTTTTGTGAATAATAAGAAAACGGTTACTCACTTCCTTGCCATTATATTTTTCTAAGATTCTCATTAAACTGTCCTTCATAAGTTGCCTACAATCCATCTGGTAATTTTGACGAATAGAAAAGTAGTTATTTACCATGCATTTTATAATCAAATTCAATTTTTATTATACTAAACAATAAACTTGATAAAATTTACGATAATTTAAAAATTATTTCTAATTGAAATATTTTTTGTAGAATATATCATTATAAACTATTTGTAAAAGACTTGCTTTTTTAAATGTAAAGAATATTGTTTTCAAAAAATAGAACGATATGAAAAATATAATAATCTTACTTGGCCAAACATTTCATCCGAGCAGAAACAATTGCATTTCCCTCTAAAATCATCAAAATCATCGGAAAAAAATGCAGTGGCCCAAGGCTCGCGAAAGTACGCGTACAAATCATCGATCTGCGATTTCTAAAACGTTCAATTATTATTTTTACTCAATTCAAAAATTTACCATGCACTGTATGTGTGAATATTTAAAAATCTCACCAAAAAACGAGATTTCAAATCGTTAAGCATCGCCTCGTGTTTACCGTAAAGCGCAATTATATTTTGAATTTCAAAATCCTAAAAAAGAGTTGTATGAATTAAGCTAAAAACCAACCATTCACCGTACGAGACAAGAGAAGTTATAAAACAAAAGAAATTCTCTAACGATGGTTGCACTTTCAGATTTTAAACAATATAAGATTGTTTACTTAAAAAGCCGCTTCTTTAAAAATCACCCGGAAAATAACACACTGGTTATGCAAATCGGCGAGTTTTTTATTGCACGAAGAATTTTTGCTTTGAGTAATCGCTCATTATCTACGTAAAAGATCTTCCTCGTGCCTTTTTTGCTCTCTAATGTTTACGCAAAATGGTAATATTTTACTGGTTTGAGGATTAGTATCAGATTTTATGTATCTTTTTTATGAAGAGATAATGCTTGGTTTAATGTATTTTATGGAAATATGTAAAATTGTATGGAGCTACTTAAAATACTTTCATTGCTATAAAATGGGATGATTTTCAAATCTAAAATAACTAAATATATGATCGAAAATACGTCAGTCTGGAAAACTAATCAAAATTTCAAATTCAAAAATTATGAAATTATAATCTAATATTTACAATTTTAAAAACGACTTTTTTCAAAGGCTAAGTAAAAAATCTCAACGAGTTATTTAACTTATTTCCGTAAATAACATTTCAACACGATATCAACAAAAAAAGAATTCGAACAATATACTAAAATTTCCCACGACTTTTTTTTTTCATACTAAAAACAGCGGCTTTCGCAACACCTGGAAGTGCAACATATATCGACTCCCGATGCTATTCTTCTCGCTAACGCACATATAGAAATCTTTAACCCTACCATTTTACTCTCTTCTCTCTTTTTTACGTGTATATATATAAAAGTAAGGCTCACCGTTTTACTGAAGCAAGTTACGCACTCGACCGTACGGAACTGGTTTAAACGAAGTCGAAAGTATCCAGTATCAGCTGTGCAAGATCCCGTAGTAAACACGTCATCCTTTATAGAGTACATTACATACACGCAACGAAATATACTTTTTTTTCTTTATTTTAATATATTAATATTCCAAGTGTTATATTTTTTTTATCTTTTACTCATTTCTTATATAGGTTATAGGCGTATGTGCGCAAGTGTAATAAAGATTATTTTTATTTTTTTTTCGTATGTAATTCGAGATGATTTTTCTTTACGCTCCAATTAGAATTGGTTATTTTGTGAATTTATGAAGCGAGGATTTGATAATATTTTTTTTACCGTTAGTTAACAATCTTGGAATATTTTTTACATGATTTTTGTATTTTAATACTGGAATTATTTGATGATAAAAAGCTAATTTAGAGAGATTATAGGTTTATTAAAAATTATGAATATTTTTTTTATAGGAAATACTAAAAAGATAAGCATTGATGGAATACTGTTATTTAATTTATAGCATTTAGTATTATGAGGTATTTAAGACCTTGATTTCATAATTTCCAATAAGCATATATAGATTTTATACGTATAAACATTCAAATTAAGTAAAATTCTAAATCTTATTATTTCTTGTTCTTATAATAAATGTAATATTTAAAAAATGAAAAATCTACCTTGGCATTGTCGTCAATGCTAAAGAACCTTTTGGGACCGGGTTTACTGACGCGAAGATATCGGTATCCGCCAGGAAGAATGCAGTAAGTAACTTTAGGCTCTTTGAATTCGTCGGATAAATTCAATTTGAGTTTTTCATCGCTGTACGAATTACTTGCCTTAGCTTTTCTTTCTTTCATAATAACGTTAACAAATTTATCCGCAAGCTGTCATTAATTTAACATGGAATTATTAAGTGTTTTGTCATTTAAAAATAGTATTAAATCTGAATATAGAATAGAATTACAATAGTTCAATTTTAAGGTATTACGTGTTCGAACGATTCATTCTTTTTCTACTGATTATAGTATCCATCATTTGATGACTTTTTTTAACAAAAAAAATAATGACAATTCAATGTTGAATCATCTTTGAATATAATTAGCAAATTCGTTAGCAGAAGATATTACGATGATTCATTTAAGTTGCAAAAATTTCCTTTTAATTTAATATAAAAAATATAAATATAAACGCGCATATGTAATTGTTATTTTTTTTTTTTTTATTTGATTTAACGTCGCTGTATTTATGCTATCGTTGCCATGCTAATTAGCGACGGAGGTTTTTAGTGTGTTTGTGAACAAAGCATATGTATAGTATATTCAGTGATGCTTGTATCAATCGGCTGCCGAGTGCGGGATTCGAACTCGGGACCTCGAGATTACGAATCCATCGCTCTACCAAAAGAGCCACTGTGGACCTCTAATTATCGTTATTTAAATTGTAGTGCTATATGAAACAAATAGAATATATTGATAGTTCATTCTTAAAAAAGGAAATTTATTTTAATTTTTCTTTAAGAATATTATAAATACAAAAAATTTTTTCTTCTACCAAAGTTTATACATGAAAAGAATGAATAAATTTTTTAATTAAAATTCAGCAAATTCTTTGAAATTATTGTAAAATAATAAGTGCATAATATAATCCATATGCAAAATCACTTATATATAACTCATCAACAATGAATCATCATAAATGACTTCCACTATTTTTTTTTCTTAAACTAATTCTTTCCGAATCAATAGAATCAATCCTCTTTTATAAAGTTCAACCCACTAACCCCAATCAGCATCCAGAAGAAAAAAAGAAGAATAAAAAAAATAAAATAAAGATAAATAACATAAATATTCTCAGAAATTGATCTAATACGTTCGCGAACGCGTCGAACATATATAATAGCCCAATGTACATATGACTAAGTGAAGATGGAAAATAAGAAGAGTAAAAAAGAATAAAAAGATGAACCTTTTCGCCAACTTCGATGCTATTGTAATGCGAATGACGTTTACCGGCTAAACTCGATCTGCCCGAGTACTTGGTCATTGTACCAGCGGCAAATATTCTACGGTCATTCGTCCTGAATTCTTCATCGATGACAAGTCTACCATCGAATATTAAACCTGCACGCGATATTGCTAAACGAGGAGATAATTAATGAATACATTCGACGTGTCAACTTTAAATCCTTATTTGATTTATCTCATGTATTTTAATTAGTATGTATCTTGAACTAATTAAATAAATAATCATTTTTTTATGTATCTTAAATACATTTGCTTTTTAGATTGTTTTTTTAAGCATATTTGTATAATGGCACGTTTTATTATAATTTTTAGCTTTTTAAACTTTTACTGAAAAATCTTTGTTCCTTTGTTTTCTGGATTTTTTTTCGTAATTGGATTATGTAAAGCATAAAAATCAACTGAACATCAAGAATTATTATCGGATTGACTAATCCGTTATACAATGGATAATAATACAATCTTAAATTTTATTTTAGAATCTTTAAGATTTGCAAAATTTGTACGATAGTGTGATGTAACGTATGGTTATTACATAATTAAAGGTACTTCGTTATAGCCTATTAATTTATTCTTTTTATTTTAATTTTCAGTACAACATTTTAATAAAAATAAAAATTTATTTTAACTTCAGATAATTTTTATAGTTTATAAATTTCATAATATTTTATTCATAATAAATTTTCTAAAAATTATAATTCAACGATAAAATTAATAATGAAACAAAGAAATTAATGCAAATTTTGGATATTATTTTCAAAAAGAATTAATCTTTATTTTTAATATTTCATTTATAAATATTTTTATAAAAAATAAAGAAAATATAAGAACTGATAATAATTTTTCTCAATATGTTACATTTATTTAACGTCGCTATATTTACACTATCATCAAAATGCTAATCAGCGACGGAGATCGTCAGTGTGTTTGAGAACAAAACCACATGTAACATACAGTGGTGCTTGTATCAATTAGCTGAGACTGGGAATCGAACTCGGGTACCCGAGAATATGAATCCATTGCTTTACCAACTGAGCCACTGACGACCTCTCTTCAATATATTAATAATGCTGCATATAAATAATGTTAATTATTTAAATAAAATTTACTCGACAAAATTTGTGTTTAATTTTATAGATGAGTTTACATAAATCTAAATTAATTATAATTTATTATGACTATACTTTCAACTTTATAAATTTATCTTATTCAATTCATTCGAAAATCTTCCAAAACCTTCCAAAACTAAAATCAATTAATAATTAATAAAAGTTTTTCGAAATTTTCAATTGTTAATATAAATTTCCAATTTCTTTAAAAAAAATTTTTTTTATTCGCAACTTATAACTTTAACTAGAAGCGAGCTGTTTGACCACAACGATTAGATCGAATTACCTCATCTGCGGTCGCATATGAACGAAATACGATTACTTAGCGTGTGTATGGACCATTTCAATTTTTTTATTATTTGCCATTTTTGTTAACTTTTATTATTATTTTAATCTTTTAAGGTGCAAATTTAAAATCTTGATTTATGTTTCTATTTAAAAAAAACGTATAAATAAACGTAAATATTTGTTATTATTATAAGATTATATACTAATCATGTTTGACTTTATGAAATAATAATAAAACTTGAATGAAATTTGATAAAAATTCATATAAGAAAAGGTGTGATACACCTACTCGTCAGTCAACTTAATATACTAGGCAACATAATACCTCAGAATTATTGTGACCTGGTAAGTTATACTTTTTTCATGGACGCAATCTTAAAGTTTTATCATACGACGTAGTACCAGAAAAGTTAGATAGCCAAATATCATATGAATTAACATTAAATTGATATGTTTTTTTTGCAAATATTTGTGTTTTGTAAAGTTTAAAATACGATTAAATATTGATATTAATGATTTAAAAAAAAAAATTTTTTTAATTAAATATATAGAATATTTTAATTTTATTATGCTTGTATTGCTGTTATAAAACTTACGTGACAATGGGAATTGGATAAATAGTTGACATTAATAACTCACCTGAAACATAAAAAAGATATATTTATTAGTAAAGCTAAAATCATATCTAAAAAATTTCAATTATTTTTTATATCTTATAAATTTTTGTTAAAAGAAAAATAAATAATAAATCGAATTTCTTCATCAATGTGAATGAAGTTTCGAAATAAAAATTTTTAAATGATAAAAGAAGTTTTTATAGTAGTTTATTTTACAATAACAAAAATTAATGAAAAATTCATCCTACATAGCTAGAAGCTAAGATAAATTACACGTTTATAATAACTGTCTTATGCGCAATGAAGATATATTTGATTTATAACAATTCATCTTAAAAAAAAACTTTCATATTTCAAAAAATAATTTATTTCAACCAACAATTAGAAAACCTATATTTTGAAGAAAAAAAAAACCAACGATGCTTCTAAAAAACATATTATTTTTTACGACTACTTCGTTCGAGAATATCTTTTTTTCACTAGGTAATTACACAACAATCATTTCATAAAAATCTCTCTCTCTCTCTCTCTTTTTGCGGTCATAACAATTTTCTCTCTTTGTTTTTGTTTTCTTATTATGTTGTCCTTATAAAAACAATAGAAAAAAAAGAGAAAGATATTGTTATAATCACCGAGAAAAATCTTGGGACAAGGAGCTCGATTGTGGAAGCTAAGGAGTACATCGCAATCGATGCTTTGACGATTTAACTCGTCGCCATCGTCGACAAGCAAACTTTTCAATGTTTTATCCTCAAGTAACCAGTCGACAAGATCATAGCCATTAAGAACCCTGACATCTTTCTCCTTTATTACTTGATCCAATGTCTCTTTTATCTTTGAATAGCGATTAACGTTTAGTTATTCAATTGTTTATTTAATCTTTTCTTTTTTAATTTCTAACTTGTCACTTTTACGTGAATGGATTCTTAATCAATTCTCTAAGTTAATGATTGTATCATAATTTCTCTTGAAATAGGTTTATTTTTATACAAAGTATTATAAAAATTTCAAACTTTTTAAAATTAAATATGATTTATTTCATTGCATTTTTTTTTTCATTTGCCTACTTTTTTTAGATTAAATCATTTTAACTATTTCTATAATAATAGTACCCTTTTTTATTGAATGATTCATTGGATGTAAACAACTTGCGCAAATGTTTAAAATAACCTTCTAATTCAAAGTAATGATTCTCGGTACATACCTTTACTTATTCATTGTACCTATTTATTTGCATATTTAATAAAAGAATTGATTAATAATAATGACCTTATGATTTCCAATAATTCAAGGATGTTTAGTAGATTAAAAAAAATTAACATAAAGGTTTGAAAAAAAATTGTTTGCATTTTAATAAAGGCTTTTTATTATATTATCTGATATTCTTATATAAAAAAATAAATATGTTTGCCTAATCATGCAGCTTTGTAAACTTTATAAAAGTATTTTTTTTTTAAATATTTTAATAATAAATTTTGCTGTACAAACTTTGTACAAACTATAAATATTAAGTTTGTCTAATATTTTTAGAATTTCTTACGAAAAATAAAATAAAATTTTACTTATAATCTTGATAAGTAAATTATTTTCAAATCATAAACAACTTAATAAAAAAAAGACATTATACTTTAAATCATAACATATAGTTATATTTCTAAACATAAGAAAATAATAAAAAAGCTTACTTCTGGATCTTCGTTTAAAATATTATCGCAATCAAGATGTTTAGGCTTAATAAACGTAATCCATGATCCTTCAAGGCCTAATTCGAGAAAAGTTGCTAAAGCGCAATAGCACTCGATGTTATATCCATGAAAGACAATTGATTCTACGAAATTGATATTGAGTGCTCTATGTTAACTTAACGTGCATTTAAGAAACTAGTTAATAAGCATATCGATAAGATGTAAGTTTAAACAATCAAATAGTCTTGTTATATTGTAGATTAAAAAAAAAAATGTTTAACCATAGAATTGAATGATTTCCTAAGAGACAAAGCATTTTTTTTTTATTTCATTTAACGTCGCTGTATTTATGCTATCATTTTCATGCTAATTAGCGACGAAGATCGTCAGTGTGTTTGTGAACAAAACACATGTAATTTACAGTGGTGCTTGTATATAAATTGGCTGAGAGCGGGATTCGAACTCGGCTCCTCGAGATTATGAATCCATTGCTCTATCGACTGAGCCACTGAAGACCTCTCAAGTAAGTATTTTATTTCTTAAGTTTTTAGTTTTTTGAAACTTGATCTTTTTTGTTTGTGTTAGTATAACAAAACTATATGTTTTATTTTTATGTAATTTTTGTTATGTAGTTAATATTAATATAATTGCTAACTTTTTTCCGTAAAATCATTAGTTATTTTTTTAATTTTCTTGAGACATTGTTCTGCTGACACGTCATCGTTAATTAAGAAACAATTCGATGGAGTTATTGCGTTCAAACTTTTAAAATAAAAAGAAAGTTTTTTTCGTTAGGTCACTGGAATTGAAATTTAAAAGTTAATATATACATAAAAAGAAATTTTACTCAATTTCTTCACATTCTTTGTTCACAGCTAATTCAGGTCTTTGAAAGATGAAACCACATGTAAGTATAAGATAGTCGTACGTTAAATGTCCAGCATTTTCAACGTATAAACATTTGTTTTTTCTAAAAAAGTAAATTGATTTTTTAATTTATGGAGGAAATTTATGTATTAGATATAGCATGAATAATATTCTAAATATTTATTTCTTAAGTCTGAATTTAATAGAATATAACATCTTCAATCCCAATATATTATAGCCAATTTATCGATTATAGATAAATAGTTATATTTTCATCAATAATACTAATTACAAATAAGATTAGATCAGACTTATGTGTCCGAAATAAATTTGGAAATAAGAAAATATATTTAGTTGTATGATAATTTTTTCGACATTTTACAGTTAAGAATAATAATAATAAAAGATAATAAAAATAATTGAATTAACCTGTCAATTGCAATAATAGTGCCTTTAACAACATTATAATTCGCTCTTGCATGGGTAATATTACGATAATAATGACTGTAACGTCCTCTAAAAGTTGTCATTGTTCTAACGGAATAATCGTAAGAATGTTCATAAGACAGACCGTTCATGGATATTAGCGTTACATCAGTAAAATGTAGATCTCTGTATTTATATCTAAAAATGCAGAATTAATTTTTTTAAATTAATGAAAAAACAAATATTAAATTTCATGGAAAATTAATGTTTATTTTGAAAATAAATACAACAAATGAAAGCTCTTTTAATTAGTTTAAAATTATAAAATCAAATTACTTTTTGAATAAATTTCATTTTATATGATTGCATTACGTAAATTTAACAATAATTCACCAAAATTCTCACCCTAGAGCAACCTTATCAAGAAATGCGAGTCCAGTATCGGAAGCACCCACGACTATTATTTTAGTATTGATTATTTCTTTTTTTATCATAGTCATTCTTGGGGTCATGACAAAAAGTGAAAATAATTCCGAAGATACATAGTCCCGCTGATAATAATGCTGAAATTGAGGCCAATTTCTAATTCTTGGCTCTACGGGTTGCATTACGTTCAAGCACAGAGAAACATTGGCAATCTATACTAAAAATATGGGCTTTTTTAAAATAATATAATTGAATTTTTAATTTGCCAAGGATATTATTTAATAGAAATTTTCGTATAATTATAAATTAATTATTAGCTGTGTGATCATTAATTAGAGTTTAATAATCTACTTTTATTTAATTATGGCATGGATGTTCAATTAAAACTTTATTTAGGATAGATTTACTGATAATAAGTTATTAATGAATTTTCAATTTTTATCTAAGATTAGATAAATTAAATTATTATTTAAAACATTAAAAAATGAAAATGATTTTCAAATATTTAAAAATTATTATATCAACTTCTAAAAAAATTATATTTCATATAAAAAAATTGAAGCAAATAAAAAGAGAATTTTACGCAACAATAATCAGCCATACCCTATAATTCGTATCGCTTAATCCAATAACTTTGTAATACAAAGTATCATATCCCTCGAGTCTCATAACCTCGGCCAATAAAAAGCCCAAGCGCACATTAAATATTGGCATTAACGTAAGTCTCAAAAGTCTGCCGCTACGTTCTTCTTTAATACCATCGGCACTCTCTAAACGTGGCACGAGATTTTCCAAACGATAATACCAGCGCAGCTGATTGACTTCCTTTTCAACACTGCACGTATACGTATACATGTACACAATAAGAAGGAAAGAAAAAAATATTTTCTTAGACTTTTTTTTATCTTTCGTATCGGGCTACCGTGTCTCCTTAATTATTATGATTTTTAATGACGATAAATAAAGGAAAACAAGAAAAAAAAAGAAATGTTTGTTTTGTTTTTCAGCGGGTATAAACAAGGCTCGAGTAAGTGTTTGAGTAAGTAATTGATGCTGGGCAATTAAATTGCCATGTGTAAGTAACGTGCGTGACGATGTTTGTTAAATTTAAGGAAGATTGTTGATAGGTTCAATTTTTTTTTTTTTTTAAATAAATTATTGATAAAGTAGGGGATTGATTTTAATTAACGTAGCTGATTAAAATTACAAATTTGACTTTTTTCTAAAAAATTGTTAATTTTAAAGATTTAATCGATTTTTAAATAATATTTCATTGATTATTTTTTATAATTAAATACTACTTAAAATTGAAAAAAAATCAGTTTCGAAAGTAACGTTAAATAATGATTGTAAATAAAGATTCAAATGATGTATATAAAGTACATAAACATGTTCGAAAGTCTTAATTGATAGTTTTAAGTGAAGCTATCTCGCGGAATATCGCAAATAGCTAATGCAAATTTAATACTCATTTTTATTTCTCATTTTCAAAGTTTAAAATAAAGTTTTCTTCATAAGTACGCTCGAGTGAAATGTGTTAAACTACACGGTTACGCTATTAAAAGTACTTCGAAGAAAAATCAAATTTTAGTTTATTTAACTTTTGAAAAGGAAAATCCAAGCGCATTTCTATACGCTTCGATAAAATTTCACGATATTTGTACGTTTTCTAAATTTCACTTAAATTCAAAGATTATTCGAGCCTCATAGAAATTCCATTGGAATTCCCAGGCGAGTTTCTTGCTACTTTTTCTGAGTTGGTTAATTTTCTACATGATTTTTCATTTCATTTATTGGTTCACGGTCAATTTTTATTAAAATAGAAGATTCTCCAATTCCGAGTTTATAATTAATTGAAGGTCAATTGTAGTCTCACACTTGCGTACAGTTTAAGCTTCGAAAAATATATTCGTTTATTATTACGAAAGCAATTCTTTTTTGTTCTTTTAAAATAACGATTCCTCTATTTCACGGTGAATCTAATTTTATTCTTTCGAAAGAAAAGACGAAGAATGATTTCTTTAAAAAAAAGAACTCGATGTATTCTTCGCTAGTCATTCAATAGAATATAATTTTACTCATAAGCAAAAAAGAAACTTATGAAAAGAACGATAATTACTTTTTATAAAAAAAAACAAATAGATTCTTTGCTTAAAGAACAATCGTGTTAATTAAAATAATTTGTTTTTGAAAAATTTTTCTTTATCCCATTCTTTCCTAATTTAAATAGTTTTTTTTTCTACTGACGAGTGCAAATAATTTTATCAAATAATTACCATACAATCGCCAAGCCAACGATCACTTCATCGCACAAAAACACGTAACACTGATATCCATCCTTAGAATTTAATTTTAACGCCTCGTTAAAATCGTAAATTATACTTTCGGCTTCGTTAACGTCGCGCAAAAGTTGCGTTATGTTATCAATGTCCGTATACTGAGCTTGACGTACGCGAAGTATACCTTGGAGCACCGCGCGATGGGTCAGATACAATGCCATTGGAAAATCTTTGTTTGCCTTGAGTGGTACTCGCTTTGAAAATTTTTTTAAGTTATTAAATTGGATTTTATTGTTTATTGTTTTTTTTATTGTTTGTATTACATTTATATAGTGTATTTGATAATTTTTTTGCATCATTAATTATATTTTTTTACTTATAGAGGTCAATGTTTCATCTTCAAATCTGGGATTTTTTTTTAACATTTGGATATTTTTTACTATGAAATAATAAAAAAAGCCGCGTCTCGGTTTAATGCTTCATTTTTCTAAAGTCATGAGTTATTTCGTAAAAAATCGAGAATTGGATTTAATACGCGGCTTCTTTGATGATTTTTTATAAAAAAAACATCACAAAGTTAAAATAAAATATCATACTTGAAAGTAAAATACTGTTAATTTTACTGAATTAATATCTAATAGTTTCCCATGTTATTATATTCAAGTAAACATTGAAAATAAAAATTATTTTTACAGAAAAAATAATTTATTAAAATATGAATGATAAAACACTATATTAATAAAATAAAATTATCAGCAATAAACAGACAGTGTGTATTCAGTATCTTATCAGTAAACTAATTTGCATAAAAATGTATAACACGTTATTAGATAAGAAACGAGTATTAATTCTATTATGAACTTCTTTGTTTCGTGGAATATTTTCGTCGATTCATCATAGAAATAAACAAAAAAAGCAGGTAAGAATGACGTACGGCGTATGTTTGATGACAAACTTTACATTAATTATCGTCACTGTAATAATGCTTTTACCATATTGAATTGCAAAATTGCTTTAATTATACTAATAAGCATCATACTATTTTTTTATACTGTTCTAATAAAGTTTGTAAATTTATCAATTACACTACCCTTTTTAGATAAAATTTCATTTAATCAAACATTTTCAACACAGTTAAACATAAAATTCCGTTTAGAATAAAGAAAAAAATTAATTCCTCAATGAATATAAAGTTTAATCTCTAGTTTAAGTACAAAAACGATTTAATCATGTACAGTATCATTACCGTGAAATTGTCGAGAAAAGGGAAGTGCGGCTCGTTCGTCGGGGAAAGTACTATGCAATAATCAAGCTCAGGAAAGACTTCAAAACCAGCACGCAATAAATCCCAACATTTAAGCTCGTCAATACCCTCGGCTAAACCGAACATCTCCAAAGCAAATGCGTTTCCCGATTGAATAATTGGCGTCTCGTTCTTTTCATCTGAGTATATGTTTTTTTTATAATTGGTGTTACATTTATAGAATATATAATTTCAAACATTAATTATAAAAATATTTAATCGCAACCTTTTTATCGGTATAATTTTCATTAAAGTTGTAATCTTCTTTGTACGTTTAATTTATTCGTTCGTAAGAATTCTAATTACATGTTATATCATTAAGTTGAAAAAAAAAAGATTTGAAAATAGTATTCGATGGATTATTTAACTTATGGCGTATGCATAAAGTATTTGCCATAAATGTGCAATGATACATTTATATGATACAATTTATTAAGTAAATTGAATAAAAAGAAAATTCATTAAAAATTGGAGTAAATCTTTAGTTTAGTTTATTTAGTATGTGATTGTATCCAAGAATTTATTAACAGAATAAATTCCAAAATGCAATAATATGAGATATAATTATCAATTTTTAGAAACTTCTTGCAATTTTTTGTCTACGTATTAAAATTTTACCTTTATTTGTTTATTAATAAAAAAAAAAATGTTTAGTAAGGAATCTGATTATCTGTTATGCTCAATCAGAATATTAAATTTAAAAAATATTGCAATAATTAAATAGTAAATATGGTAAAATTTACCTTCCTCGCTCCTTGGACTTTCAAGGTATTCGTCTTCGTATCCCTCATAGTTTTCAACGCTTTGTAATAAAATAATAAACATTTCAATTGCCGAGAGATAATAAAGATAATATTAATTGCGTCGCAGACTGCGTATTTACCTGATAATGTCAATGTTTGCATCCTTACACTCCGTGCTAAATCGTAAAATGTGATTTAATGTAGATGATAATAATATTGTTTTCTTTTTTAAATGGAACTTTAAGTTTAATCAATCGGTGCATTTAAGGCTATTATGTTTATTTAGAAACGAAATAAAAAAGTTCTTAAAGAGTAATTGAGATAAATAAAATATTTAAAAATGACAATCTAAATTTACCTCAAACTATCGTCCATCATTTTTCTAAGCTTACCAAAAGCCGTGAGATCGAATTTATCGTTCAGTCGATCAAGATCAATGATCTCATTTAATCCCATAACAACGGCAATGGCATTTCCTTTTTCACCGACTAAAACTTTGCGCTTGCCAACCGGATGACGCATCATTTCGCTTATGTAGTAATCGCCGTAAAAATTTCTTAGCCGCGGAGATTCCGCGTCGAGAATTTGAATAACGTCGTCGTTGTCTTCTTCGCTAATTGGAATGTTTAGTTTTTTTTTCTATTTATTTTTTTTTATATTGAACAGCTTGAGTTTTTCTTTCTTTACAATAATGAGCTTTGAGCTGTTGGATTTATTTATTCAGCTTTGTTTTGCAATTTGTTAATAGTAATGTTAGAATTATTTGAAGTATTTTTGTAGGATTACGATAATGATTTAAAACATTTTTTTAAATATGCTATGAATATTCTTTTTTCAGGTAATATAGCGAAAATAAAAATGGTATTGATAGCATTTTTTTTATCATTTTCTTGAATTACTTTTTTTTACATGGAAGCCTAGTTATCGTAAATTTAAATAAAATTTCGATTCTGGAAAAATTAAAAATAATTTAAAACATTTAAGGTATTAAAAGTCTTTTCACTCATAATAAAAAATACCAAAAGTAGTACTTTGGAACTAAAATTAACTTCTTGCAAACGAATAAATCCGTATTGATTAATAAAAAAAATATCTCGGATACTTAAAATAGTTGAAATTTTATTACCGATAGCGGAGCTATTAAGCTACTTAATCGTTGGCCATTAAAAAAAGAAGAAAAAGGAAAAATGACTTTTATCGCAAAAATAACGCGTTAAAATATTTTAAGACCCTTACATAATCAAGCGAAATTTCATCTCTGGAATGAATTGACTCTCGTCAGTGACGTAAAGCACTTGAGCTTCGACCTCGTTAGTTTCAATTTTGGACGGAATTCTAATCATTTCATCGCAAATAACATCCGCTAAAAATTGATGTAACAATAAATTAATTTAACAAAATTTTTTCAATTGATTATTTTCCTTAATTTTTTTATTTTTTTATAAACATAGTATAATTTATAATAGAAAAGAATTCAAGTAATTCTTTATTTTTTGCAAAAAGTTTGAAAAATTTTTAAATATAATTTATTCTAAAGAATTTTCCAATTACGTATTCAAATGATTTATAGAAAAATTAATAAAGCAAAAAATAAGCAGCTTTTATGTATAAATAACTTTAAGTTTACTAGCAATTATATAGAAAGTAAGTTTCAAAATAAATTAATTTTTTTAATGAATCAAATAAAATATTTAAAAAAAGCATGACGTTAATACTTTAAAGAAAAAAAATAGAAGACGATAAAATATTGAAAAATGAAAAACCTAGATTGATGCCAGGTGGTAAAACGAGAACGAGATAATAACAGAAAGGAGCAGTGTAGAAAGTTGCTGTCAACAATTCTTTCAAGAAATTTTCTTCATAACGATCATCCCAGACAAGCAAGTGAATGAAAAGTGTATTCTCTTCCGTAGCATTTTCCACGCTTTGCATATATGAAAGGAAGCAATCAAATGTGTTACGTTTGGATGTTTACAATTTTTGACGTGAAAATTTTATAGTTTAAGTTGTTACAAAACAATACAAATTTTAAAAAGTCGATTGTATAAAAAATTTAAAAATAAGTGTTTGATATATTTTATTCTATGATGCATGTAAAAAAATTACGTATTGTTTTGCTTTCATAAGATTAGATATAATTCAAAATATTTATATTTATATAACTTTAATAATTTCACACAAATTTATGTAAAAAAACAAATTTTAAAATAAATTATTAAAGAAAGAATAATAGCTTAATAAGATGTTACTTACACATCCATATACAAGTTTTGCATATAATAGAAGGATTATTTTTATATTTATTGCATAAAAGAAAATATATACACAAATTTTCAAAAATTTCGAAATTAGAATCCCTGTAAATAATTACGTATAAATACAAAAAGAATCGTACCCATAGTGTCTACTCATCCACAACGGCCATTCGGATTCTGGGAGTATCGGTACATTTGGATAATTACATAGAAATATTGCCGAAACAATTTCTTGATACTCATTTTCTTGAATCAATGACAAACAAGCCCTTTCACTTTATTAAATCGAATATCATTACTTGCTTAACGTCATAATTAATATAGTTGATGTATGATGTAATGTACTAATGTAATCAATAATATAAATGATGTAAGATGATCTTTTTGTGTATTCATGATAATTACTGCATTATAATGGTATTTGATACAATGTAAATATTATCCTAACCCAAAAAAATCAATTTACATAACCTTTGCACATTCAAAATGAAAATAAAATAAAATTTTTTATCAATATTATTAACAATGACAAATTTTTCTTTGTTGAAAAAATAAATAAATAAACCTCACTAAACAATCGCAGGTTGCACAGCATCGGGATAAACAGCAAGTGTACTACAACTAATAAAATTTGCAATTTTCGATAGATCAGAACGCTCTGCAAGTCTACATTTAGTTATTTTTGGTGGATTATCTTTAAAAAAGTCCACAATATAATTAGAATCTGTTTTAGTTTGCGATGTTTCGGTGCTAAGGTCAAGCATGGCTTACAGGTTAAATAAAGTTTTAAATCACGTATTTTAACCAAGAGACTAAAGGTTAAATGAAAAGGAAAATAAGAGACGAACGTGTTGATTTTTTAAATTAAAATAGAGTGAAGATTAGGGTAGAATTGGGCACGGCTAAACTTTGGGATAGATTTTTATATGTTAGAAAGAACATTTATGAAAACAAAATTTTTGTATCATCTATAAAATATCATTTTTATAAAATGTTATTATTCATATTATTATTGTTTCCAAATTTTTTTATTAAAATTTAGTAATTTTTAATAAAATTTTAATTTTAATAAAAAAAATTTCTATAACTTCCGAATTATATTATACTTAAATATATATATATACATACATATATATATATAGTTTGTTTACCTTAAATTATATTATTTATCTAATTTTTTTAACGTCGCTTTATTTATGCTATCATTACGATGCTATTAGCGACGGAGATCGTTTCAGTGTGTTTTTTAACAAAGCACATGTTACGTACAGTGGTGCTTGTATAAATCGGCCGAGAGCGGGATTGGAACTAGGAGCCTCGAGATTATGAAACTATCACTCTGCCGACTGAGCCACTGATGATCTCTTTTATTATTTATATATTTTATCTTAACACTTCGTTCTAAAATTTTGACATAAACATTAAGTTTAAGAAGTTTTATCACCCCGCAATAAGTATTCTTATATAATATTTTTATAATAATGAAATTTCATTAATTTTATTTATAAATATCCGATTTTTCATAAAAATATTAATAATTTCATGATCTAAAAATACAAATGTAATAATCTTTATTTTTAAAATAAATAATTACGTATCCAACTCTATAAACATAAATAAACACAAGAAACGTGATTAATAACATTTCTACAACATTAATTTTGCAACTATCATCACTTTCATAAATTGCATTACTAGAAAGCTTGCCCATAATAAATTTATAATTCAAAAAATTTCTTTATAACTCTAACTCAAAAATAAAATACAAAAATTGCAACTTCATCAACAACTTCATCCATATATACACGTATATATCTCACGATTTTCCCATACCATGAGCTAAGAAAATTCATAAATCAATCCTTTAGATAAAAAAACCAAAACTCAATAATAAAACACACGAAGTTGAATATATAGTCCAACATAATTAATACATCTTCCGTTATAAATTATTGTAACCTTTTGATAATCTCACCTTTTTCCCAAAGCGACAAGTATATTAAAAAATATTAAAAAATGTATATAAGGAAATGTAATATATACACACAGGATATATAGAAAAAAAGTTAAAAATAAATAATCAAAGCGAAAGTAATAAATCAGTATGATTAAAGGTTCTAAAAAGCTTGCGCTTTCATCGGCGTATTTTTCAATGTTTTATCATTGTCTATATAAGTGTGAAAATTGGTGTATAATGGGTTGTTATAAAGTTCCAGTCGTATAACCTCTCGAACGGTTAAAATATAATACGCGATGAAAACATTTTCACTCCCGCGAGGCATATTCATTGCTACGTAAGTTATCCTGCTTTTATTTACACGGATATATCGACACTTTCTTCGATGGATATTTTAGTTGCTTTTTTCTCTCGTTTTTAATATAGAAGTTTTCTTAGCGGCCCAGAAGGTTCATTATTTCATTTGAATATATAACGTTTTTTAAAATTTGCATAAATTTTAATTAAAAACAGAAAAATCGAACAAATTTTTAACATTTTAGAAGATTTATTGGAGGCATACATTCTAAGTGTTACTACTGAATATTTGTTTAGTAAAAAAACTAAAATTTGGAATTTAATATACATTAGGTTAATAAATATTTTTTGTGTTACAAAGAATAGTTTTCATTTAAAATTATATTAATGATAAATAAAGAATTTTGTATCAAAAAAGATATGAATTTTCCTTGGAACCTAATCACAATGTATAAAACTAAATTATTTTCTGATGTGTATAAGCTTCATGGTTGAAAAAAAAACATATTTAAACAAACTAAAAATCCTCTTAATGACTAAATAAAAAACGGTATAAAGAATTTCCAAAAAGGTTTATAATTTATTTTTCCCATCCACTTAAATTAATAACTCATAAAATCAATTGACATAAATAATTTCAAGCTTGTAGACGATTATAATTGACGAAAAATTATTCATCGATTAAAAATACACGCAATGTTTGCATTAAGCGTACACAATATTTATTCCGCGTGTGATTCGAAATTTATTCGTCACACCCGCATTGCGTTAATGGCATTACAAGACGTTATAATGTAAAATAACCGGAACATTTTTAAAAGCCCGAAAATAAAAGGAAAAAAAAGAATATATATATCATTTCTCACTCTCTTTTTATCTTTTTTGGCTTGCGATCAAGGCCGTTATTATTATTATAGCAGCAGCGAATGCGCTCACGCGCCTTTACTTTTAAAACTCGCTACGTAAGAAACGTGCTGCTGGTTGTTCCGGATAATATTTAACGCGTTTCGTAATGTATAACCCATCAGGATATTCACGTGTTTATTTATACTTTATTAAATAAGTTAATATTCGTTACTTATTTTTAATATGTATTTATGTCATATTATGTTAACTTTAATCTTTATTTTATGATTAATTTGGTGAAAATGTCAGGATTATATTAATATCATTAATTTATTAAATAAACGTAGTTGTAGTATTTTTAGTTGAATTAATAATAAGTTTGTTCTAAAACATATTTCAGTTAATTTTTTTTATCAAATAAAATTAGGATGATGTTGTGAAACTATCAATAAAAAAAAGATGAATCACAAAAAAGGCATTATTATCTTATGAAGTATTCATAATTATATCTATATATTTCCATAATAATAAACGGCTCAAATAATAGATTCATAGAAATAAGAATAACAAAGCCTAATAATAAAGTATAAGATTTTAGAATACTTTAATGTTACATTACGTAACTTTATGTTTTGATTCTATCAAACCTATCATCATCTATTTGTACATCAATTTCAGAATATAATAATGTTATTACTAGAATAAAAGAAAAAAATCTAGTTTTAATACATTAATGAGGCTCGTGCGACAATCTTTTCTAATAAGGGTATTTTGTAAAAAAAAACTAAGAAAAGTATAAATTACAAGTATTTCATAAAGATTTTAAAAATATAAGGTTATCGACCAAATGGAAGAGAAAAAAATTATAGAAATTTGAAAATTTAACATGGACTCTTATAAGAAAAATAAAATTTATGCTTATAACTCAGTAATAAATAAGTAGTATTTTATGAATCAAAAACAAAAATTATAGATTTTTTCATTGCGAATTCAAATTTTTCAAAAAAAATTACATGTTATCGATGAAATAAAAAAAATATTTAAAAAATTTATTAAAATTAATGCGATTAGAGCCGAAAAGGATGCCTATCAAAACAAATTTATTTTAAAACTTAACATTTTATTTAACGTCGCTTTATTTATGCTCTCATTGCAATGCTAATGAGCGACGGAGGTCGTCAGTGTGTTTTTGAATAAAGCACATGTAACGTACAGTGGTGCTTGTATCAATCGGCTACGAGCGGGATTCGAACTCGGGACCTCGAGATTACGAATCCATCACCCTACTGACTGAGCCACTGACGACCTCTCACAATATAAATTCAACGATAAACACTTGATTCGATACGTTTCATAGATTAGCCTCTTAATTTTTTTATTTTTTTAGAAAGTATACTTTGATCACATTTCAATCTTGACCATAATCACAAATAAATATAAACTCTTCGCTGACACACCTTACAAATATTGATCAACAGTTAATAATTCAATTTCGTACTATCGTCAATTAAATATAAAATTTAATTCGATTCGATTGAGAAATAAAATTTTCAATAATAAAACTCATCGAGATAAAGTAAAAAATAATAGAAAGAGCTATAAAGCTTAATCATAAACTAATAAAATAAAAAATCAGTCAACCTTTTTATATAATTTAGATTTTAAAAACTTTACCGAACAATAATTCTCACGCTCCACAAAACAAAAATTTCAAATAACAATCTCCTAACATCTTACAAAAAAATAGAGAGGATAAAATACAAGCAATATTATATAAATAATGATACCCCATAAATCAAAACACATTGCGCAACACTACCAAAAAAAGCCATTAATTAACTCGGATAGACCAAAAAAAAGTAACACCGCTACAATAATTTCGCACTCGGAAAAAAAAAATAAAGTAACAACGGCCTTCAATGAAAGAATTAAAAAAAAAACAAAAAAGAAAAAAAGAGCCGAGAAGTGTCGACGAGCGCCAGTCGTGGGAAAAATACAAGCGCACCGCTATATAAGTCTAAACGAGCCTTATGGCCTTTAATATTAAACGAAGCGCGAAAAAAGAGAGGCTGTAAAGAAGATAATAACAAGCCCGTGTGCTCTTTTATAATCTTTTACCGCCTCTTTTCGCGCTTTTAACTAATGCCGTTATAACGCTAAAGATTATGGTTAATACGATCGGAAGCAAACGTGAAAATCAATGCGAATGTTTTGAAAATTATACACGGTGGATTGAATTTTGAAAATCATCATGATAATCATGATAATTATTTTTTCAAGTTTTCAAAACAATAATTTATTTTACTTATTTTGATTTTTTTAAATTTCCTTGGATTGATGGTATTTTAATACGTATTTGTAATGTTTATAATTTTCTTATATAATAGTACATATTATGAAATTAATCAAGATATGTATGAAAAAAAACAATGAATCATTTTATCTAAATTTTTAATGAGTTCCTTACGAACATATTTTTACATTTACGTTATTAGAATATTAAATTGAGATTTAACATAAGGTTAACAAATTAGGTATCAGAACAATCCGAATTGAATCTGGTGAGTAATTACAAGTATACTCCAATGAAATATTAAATAACGCATCGTTATGACGATGATGTTCGCATGAACAATTATTTGAGAATTCCATTATTGATATTTAATTAAATCAATTAATGATAGAAAAAATTCATTTACAGTATATTTCGAAAAATTAATTTCATGGTGCCATTTTTACATTCTCTAATTATAATTACTTCCAGCATTTGGTAATTACAACGTAAGTATAAAATAAGACACAATAATTGAAATATATTCAATGAAATACAAACATATAAATTTTATAAATTAATGTATAATCAAACGTTAAAATAAAGTCAAAACTAAAATTTGATTCTTTTAATTATGCACAGATTAAAAAAATTTTAAAACTTTTATAATTTTACTTAACTTATGTACATTGTATACTAAAACCTCCAATTCTAGGTCAAAAATGCGAAAATATATTTTTAAATAATAAATTTTTAATCTGTGATAATTAAATATGTACTTATCAATTTTATTTTTATTTTTTATAATGTTAATGTTACAATTCTTATGTCATAAACCGTACTACCTCGCTAAACTTTTTCATTACAAATAAAACTACGACGCGTCATAAAATTATTTGAGTTTAAAAACATTGAATTAATATTTTATTTGTAATTGAATAAGATTGATTTTAAATAACAAGTATTTTGATATTTTTACAATTTACTATTATTATGATTTATTTTTAATTATTATTTATAAACATCAAAATATAAGTTTTAATAATGACACAGTATATGCTTTTTCAAAATCCACAATTAATATGAAATATTTTAAATTGATGAAATATATAAATTAAACAGTTTAGAAACTTTAAAAAATAGATTTAACTTCTAATCAAAATTAAAACCATACTTTTATTTATAAAATTTTCAAACCCAATCAAACACTTAATTTCACTAAATCTTTATCTACAACCTCCACCAAACTAAAAAAGAAAAACAAAAAAAAATCCTACAACATCAATAATTTTCGGCAACCCTCACCCATAATTTCATCATAAAGTGGACGACGTAGCGGTGGTGGTTTTTCGTATCTAACGATAACAACTCTTTCTTCGGGTGGTGGCGGTGGCTTTTCAACTTCGATGAATACAACTTTTTTCTTCGGTGGTGGTCTTGGTGCTTCCCGTTGTATCTCAATATAATGAACCCTTTGTGGTTCCGGTGTTTTTACCCGTTTTACCTCGATATAACGTACGCAGGAAGAAGAAGAAGAGGTCGATGGTGGCGGAGGCGGTGGTGGTGGAGGTATCGGCGGTACAGATGGATAAAGCGGCACATTACGCTCGACCGAAACCTCACGATGCCGATAATGATATTCGTGATGATACGTCGACATTTTTCAGTTTCACTTAACTGGATTTTCAGCTATTTTATTTCTTTCTTTCCTTTTTTTTGTATATCAAGGTAAAAGCTTTATTTACTTTCTCTTTTCTCGGTGCTTTTCTTTTATCGTTAATGCAAAATATGATGATGTTCGAACACTAGTTACAGATGAACGATAAAAAATGTTGATGATCGATCATGATCAATTTGTTTCTGATTGAAGGATGTTAAATTTTCAATGAGGACTGGATATTTATTATTTTTTGACTATTTATGAATCTTCAAGTTGGAGAAGAAGGAGTCGCAAGTTTTGTATGCATATGACTAGATAAATCTTTCTCACGTTAACCTTCTGACGTGCGTCCATTTTTTTCCTGACCCTCGCACTCTCTCAGTCTGTATTGCGCGCTTAACGTCAGAGGGTTAATGCTACTTATTTCATCCTGTAAAGTGTAAGTGGCTTATAAGGCGATGTCATTCGTATAGGGATCGAAGGGGAAAATAAGTTTTGTAACAAATGAAGCAAAGTAGATAAAAGTAAAAAATAATTTGCAAGCTTGTAATCAAAGCATTATAAAAATATGAATTCAATCCTAGCTTCACATTTATTAAGTTTAAATGAATTCAGCATAAATTATAAATTCAATTCTGAAAAGAATCTAATATTTCAGTTACACAGATCTTTATTTATATTTTATAAAATCATAAAAACATATTATAAATCTAGGATTAATTTAATACTTTTATCAAAATATCAAGTTTTACATTGTGCAAAAAGAAAAAAACTACAAACACAAAATTTCATATAAAACTGTTATTAATCCTAAATGAAAAAAAAACTTAAGCTTCAAGCTCTGTTACGTTTGCGTAGCGCATGATGCGTGCTCAAAATACTAGGATACGTATAAAGTGGAGAAACTGGTCTAATTGGTGGACTCAAAACTCTGCTCAATTTTTCACGTGGAATTTCAGGCAATTGGTGTCTAATGGGAAAAGGTGGTGAATAATATTTTGGCATTGGTGGCGATGGTCTCCAATTTCCGCATCGTCTTGATACTGGACAAGGACAAGCTATTTCAAATGACAATGGTGGACAACGCGATAAAGTTTTGGATTTGGGCGTTGGGATGAGATAAGGATTGGATGGTCGTAATCTAATTGGTCCAGGTTCGCGTGGTGCGGTGGCTAATTTGAACGCAAGTTTTAATTCACGCGGTTGAGGTGTTAAAGCTATGTACGATACGGGATATCGTGGACGAGCTGCTGCTAATAATATTGAGCGTGTATGGGCTGGTGACATTGGCAATGCACGCGGACGGTATGGTCTTGGCGGCGGTGAACTTATTAATGCCATTTGAACCGGTGATACGGGTGGGAGTGGTGGATAACGCGAAGGTCGGGTCATGGTGATATATTAGATTTAAAAAATAAATAAAATTTTAATGGTTAGTTAAGTATGTGACCGAGTTTCGAGTTAGAGATTCCAAAAGTTAGAAAAGCTGAAATTTAAGAATTTCAAAGCGTTAAAAATTAAAGCAATTGCTGGCTGTTAAGCTTTACTTAATTTTCGTGCTTGAACTTAATATTACGAAAATTTTAAAGCGCATGTTTGTAAAATGTTACTTTATTACTTATTTTTATTGCATAATAATTTCTTACTTTTTTATGAAAAGTGCTTGAATTAAGAAAAATTAAAAATCACTCAAAATATTTCGCATTTAATTATTTTATATATGATTTAGAATTACCGTAAATTGTTTAAAATATTAAAAAGACATGGTAAATTTTGAAAAATGAATTAATTTAATCATAAAGTCGTATTCAAAATTTTGTGTGTAAAAAAATCTGTTTAATCGTTTATCTAATGCAAATTCAAGAAAACACTAAATTTACAAAACAAAATATTGAAGAGAAAGAATCTTCATCGTGAATAAATTTATCACTTTGAAAGTTAATTTTAAAATTAATTAAAATTAATTATCTACATAATTGATTTATTTTTGTTTACCAAAAACCGCGAAACGTGAAATATGTTACTATAAATCTGTAACAAATTTATTTCAACATTGTCATTAATTACTAGTTTAATAATATCAAGATAACGTAAAAGATTAAAACTAATATTAAATTCTCAAAAAATAATCAAGCTTTGCATTTAAAAACAAATTAAGCATTAAAAAGCTCGCGTGCTATTGAAAAAATCAAAACTGCACCCCTTTTTAACGTAATTTAACACTGGAAAATCACACACTTGAATTACCGTACGTAAAAAAAAAAATTAATAATCGTAACGTTAAATTTTCATTTCACAAACAAAAAGCGCACAATATTTTCAAAATTTTTTTCAACAAAAAGCATTTAAAAAAAAAAGAGTTAACTGTTTGATGCGTACTTGACAGTGCTTTTATACCTTGATATACAAAGAGTATATAAAAAAAAAGCGAACGGATCGATGGTCACAACTATAAACCCGTGTGTGCTTAAAGCCCGCGCTTAACTGACAAACGTTTCGTATAGTCGCGCGCACCTATACACTATATTTTTCTTCGTTTTTTTTTCTCTTTTATAACTTATATACCAAAGGCTCCTATTAGGACTTGTATATATAAAAGCTTTGACAAGTAAAACTCTTAAAGACTAGACAGTCCTTTTCTGGCAAACGTTATAAAAAAAAAAGAAAAAAAAAAAAATTAATGAAGAGAGAAAGAGCTATATAGCTTCCGTGATGGCCCGTTTCCAATTAACAAGATTAATGCCTGAGTTATAGCTCCTTTTAGACAACCCAAGCTTTTAATGCAAGATGATAATATACGCGTTTGCAATGGGTGCGGTTGAAATTTCAGCTTGTACGTTGCGTAATATCATTATTGTCGGGCTTGCATTTATGGATTGGTTTATAGTGTGCATGTGGATATCATAAGTGCTCGATATATGTCTATATGATTTTATTCTTTTCGTCTTTTTTTTCAAATCGTTATGAAAGATCGATTGATATGGTCAAGGTTAAATTTTTTGAGGCGGAGTCGCATTGTTATCCTAATTAAGTGCATCCCGCAGAAATCTTTTAATATTCAATTTTTTTTTGTAAATATTTAAAAAATAAAGTCCAAATATATTAGTTGTTTGAATGATGAATAATAGCTCGAAAATCATATTTAAATTAAAAGAATAAATTAATTGTGATTAATCTAATCGACTCCAAATATATTTTCAATACTAAAACAGTCGCAATCAGTAAAACTCGATTTTTAAAATTCAATAAAACATGATAATTTAAAATCAGAACTTCGGAATCGAAAAAAAAAACAATAAGTTAATTTATGCATTTCAACGCCAATCAATTAAATTTTTATGTAACATTTTGAAATGAATTTAAACTATTTCAATTGAATACATGACACATATTATTGTTTGCGTCTACGTAAGGTAAATACACAGGCTAGATTAGTCTGGCTTTGAACTTGACTTTGAAGGGTTGCTGACGCGACAGACTGCATTATTAGTAGAGTAAGAGAAGTTTTATCGATGCATAAACAATTCTGAAATACATTGTTAAATAAGCAATGTAAAAAATATAAATTTTATGTATAATATAAAATTGTTGTTACTAAATTTTTAATTGTAGATAAATTTATATTTTAGTTGTGTAATTTTTATAGCGTTAAAAGTACATTTTTTTCAATTCAAAGAAAATATTACTATTTAATTGGAAATATTACTTAATATTAACAATGAAAAATAGTACAAAAAATAATTTTTAAGTCCCATGCAATACTCAAACATTTATCTACGTTGTTTTGTAAACTCAATGCAAATGTTATGAAACTATCTTTTCTTCCCAAATTAACAATTAAATAATCGTCGAATTGCCAGAAAACAATTGGCATTGTCGCTAACATTGTCAAAAATAACTAAAATTTATTATTCTATACTTTTTGCGTTAGCAGTGAATCATAAAAAAACCATTTTTTTCCGAAGTAGTTATCGAAGACCTCAATGAAATTGATATTAAAGTAATAACAACAAAACATAATTACAATTGGCTATTGCATCTCAATCTATTAAGTTAACCTTGTTTTAATTTTATAATTAAACTTAAGTCATCATATTAGTATACGGAACTAATTGCACGATTAAATGTATGTACTCTTGATTCGATGATTAACGCTTCAAGCGTTTAGCTATTTTCTAAAAATACATCTTTCCGGTAAAAAAAAAAATTTCTACTTTTTTAAGTACCTATATACAATCTATAATTATTTTTAAATTCTTCAATCAAACATCTACCCTGTAAGAAAATTAACCATTTTTTGACCATATTTTACTGGTCGACCCATGTTAAGTAAACACTTATCTAAAAAATCTGTTTACAGTATTTCCAGAATTTCTAGATATATGCCATTTTAACATGCGTTTACCAGGAAAACATGACCAAAAAATGTTTTATTTTCTGACAGTGCTAACTTTATTTTTTTTTTTTTATTTAACATCGCTGTATTTCAGCTATCATTATGATGCTAATTAACGACGAAGGTTTCCAGTGTGTTTGTGAACAAAGCATTTGTATCGTATACAGTGATGCTTGTATCAATCGGTCGCTGAGAGCGAGATTCGAACTCGAGTCCTCGAGATTATCAATCCATCGCTCTACCGACTGAGCCACTAACGACCTCTTAACTTATTGTTCAATTAACTAAACGTTATACCTATATACGACTGTAGCTGAACAATTAAAACGATTTGTTGATATTTTAAGAGTGGAAATTAAATAAATTCATCGATGAACAATTAAATTATAATTAATTTCAATTTTTGATGAAATAAGAATATTTCAAGAAAAAAATAATATAACTCTTCTGGAAGAGTTCAAAAATTTACTCGCTTCGATGGCTTACGCCAATTTGGTCATAGCAAATACAATTGTTGTTTTATATTTGCTTATACCAACCCGGTAGCATGAATATATCTTACTACTGGCAAGCCAAAGCAACCGAACAATGTCAGCTGCTGTTGCTGAATTGGTGTCACCGATCGAGATAAATAAAATCTACCGGACTTTTCCGCAAGCATAGCCTATTATTTTTTTCCGTGTTATTACTATCATTTATTACAAATATATAAATGCTCTTCTTTTGATATTAATAAAATAACATTAATAATAAATAAAAATTTTTATATACTTATAACTTTAAGGTTGATTATTGGGAATTAAAGATATTAGAGATTATAGTTTTAAAAATTTTCATATTTTCAAAATGTAATGCTGAAAATATCAATATTCAAGATTTTGATTCAATAAATTCCTTATATTGTTTTTTTTATTTAACATTGCTGTATTTATGCTATCATTGCATTGCTACTTAGCACCAGAGGTTTTCAGTATGTTTGTGAATAGTAGTAGTAGTAAGACTTTAGTACTTTAGATTGTACTTAAATAATTATCAATGATAAATTTCTATTTCAAAAGAATTTAAAAGTCAAAAAGAATTAATATTTGTCGCAAAAAAAGTTTTAGAATAGTGAAGATAAATCAAATTATTAACCACTTCAGGGGAATTTGGATAAATTTCAAACTATTACTACGCGAATAGCTTTTAACATGTAGAAAAATCAATGAGAAATATAGCATAAGAATTTGATTTTAATTTTAAAAAATTTGAAAAAAGTAAGTTCTTATTTAATACTAATTAGGTAAAACATATTTTCTAAATTAAACAAATAAAAAAAATTAGAAACAATATTTTTTTATGATGATTCAAAGATCTTTAGAACTAGAATTTTTAAAAACAAGATTTAATTTTATTCACATTTATGCATTTACGTACTCGTTTCTACACGCATACTCTCACACCCTCGCTCAAACACTCGTATAATATATGTGCAGTTTTACAGTCGTATTTCCAGAGCAAGCTTAAAAATTTTAAAAAAGTACAAGCTTTTCAAAGAATTTCAGTGCGCTAATAAGATAATATGAATCACGCTGGAATTCCACGTACAATTTAACAAACATTTCTCATCCCCATTAAAATCATAAAATATAACCAGCCCATATCTAACGATCCAAGCAATTAAATTGCAAAAAGAAAAAAAAAGCAAATATTAATCACAAAGAGTCATAATGTGAAAGCAAAATGCAACGAAAAAAAAAAGAATCTAGGCTTAAACCTATATAATCTTCGTACGTAGGTACGCTCCATCGAAAATAAAAGACTTAAAGTATAGATGAATGCATTGTAAGGGGCCGAGGCCACGCGAAGGTCGCGACACATCGTCGTAGTCTCGTCGTAGTCGGACAAGCTTGTGGCTTCAGCTGGATTCCATAGTCTTGTTGTATATTTGCTTAATAGCATACGAGCTTTCAACACATACGTGTGTGTGTGCGTTTGTATTTGTGGAGGAAAGGGTGTCTATGTATTTCTAATCTTGGGCTATGAGAAACGTTATTACGAATAATTGACTTAAGTTTCTATACTTATAAGTTATGTGGTAATCTTCGCTTTTTTTTTAGGTTTTTAGATCAAAATTGCAGCTATGAGTTAACCATGTTAAGTTATGCTTTATAAAGAAGTGATCGCAACTAAAGCGATTGATTTTTTAAATGATTCTTCTTTTTGAATATAATCATATCCAAATAAAAAATTAAAATAAAAAAAATAATAGAAAAATTTAAAAGTTATTTTTTATGTTATTTTTTATAATTAATTTAACGTCACTGTATTTCAGCTATCATTACGATGCTAATTAGCGACGAAGTTCGTTTCAGTGTGTTTGTGAACAAAGCATGTATATCGCATACAGTGATGCTTGTATTAATCAGCCACCGAGAGCGGGATTCGAACTCGAGTCCTCGAGATTACGAATCCATCGCTCTACCGACTGAGCCACTGACAACCTATGCTTATATTATCTTTATTATCATTATTAGAAATATTTCTTACTTCTGAAAATTTATAAAAATCGTCAGTAAAAAATAACCGCAATGTCAATAAAAACAAATTTAAGTCTTTGGTATATTCACAAAAAGAATATGAATATGATTGACATAAATTATACTGATGGATTATTTTGAAATCCATAATTTTACACTATTATACTATCAACACAACTGTTAATTAATTAAAAAATTACATAAATTCAAATATTATTGGCTACTTAAAATGTATAACATATTTTTGAGTTGTTAAATTTTCATTTGAATGACAAACAGTTGAAATTATAAAGCTTATTTACACTGTCTTGGAAATACTCCAAAATGAAAGTAAAAGCTACGTAAATTATTATTTTGTACATCAAACTAAAGAGCCTGAACATACTATTAAACAGTATTTTAAAACATTTAAAAGTTAACAGCGAGTTCTTTTTTTCGCCAATCGCATTTTGAAAAATTAGATTAAACAAACAAATATATGACGTTTATTTTTAGCTCTTTGATTTTCTCAATACAGATTTAGGATTGAAATATTTGATCGTCTGCCAAGAAACCGATTAAATTAAACAATTCAATCTTTGATGATTTTTCTTTTCAAATTATTCATTTTATATTTTCAATCTCAATAAAATTAATTTTTTTTTTCACTTAAATATTAAAATTAAATATATATTTTCAGTAAGTTTGATTTGTTATTTTCAAATTAATTTTGATTTATTTTTTTATTTATTTTTAACGTCGTGCTCATATTAAACAAAAAGATAAATCAAAATTAGTTTATTGACAAATAATTTAAAAAAATAGAATGTAATGTGATAATAATATAAAATTATAATATGATAAAAATTATTCAATAAAAATACAATGTATTTTCGTAATTAAATAAGAATATAGATTAAATACTATTTAATAAATTTAATAAATATTACTTTTTAGTATTCCAATATCCTATTATAATATATTTTAAATTATAAATAAATTTTGTAAAAATAATTTTAAAAATTTTAAACAAAAAATAAATAAGAAAATTAATTAAGATTTGTGGCATGTAATTTTCCGAGCGTTTATCATGTGCAAACGATCAGATAAATAAATTAAAGATAAAATCCTTAAATTCAAGCAGCTCGAACAAATAATAACCACAGTTTAAAAGCAAAGCTTTATATTGGCATAAAAAAAAATTTATAGACCGTACTACCTTTGTAAGCGTAAATGAAAAAGGAAGAATGTTCTATAAAATTGATTAAAAGTACTTTTTTCATTTTTGATCTTTGAAATAATGTATGGCGTGACTGTGCTTTTATTCGTTCATATATGCATATAAAACACGCCATTTCTCATTGAGTTACTTTAAACTAATTGAAACCAACATTTGCACGCAAGCATTTATCGCGTACAATATAATGTGGGTGTATACATAAAAAAAATGAAAATCTTTTTTTTCTTCTTACCATCCTCGCTCCCATTGTACGATAAGGTTTAATGTTTTATCAACTTATGTTTACGCATTATCTTGCGCGTATGTCCGCTTTAATATTTTGACGAGTTTAATTCAGTTGGGCTTGTGTGTATACGAAGACAAAATATGAATGAATTACAATGTTAGGTTTTAATTGATTTATCATCATCTTTTTTTATTTGGGTAAGATTATTTTTATTTACCCATTAGAATTTATGAAATCCTACTGGTTAGAGGAAATTTTATTAAAGATTGCTTGTCATTTAAAAAATTTTAAGCTGATTATAATTGTGGAATGTTAATTCTGGCGTTCCTCAAACTTTAGAAGTTGCATGAATCATACTATTCCTGCAACTTTTCAAATAAAATGAATGATTACAGGGTTTTTTTCGTTTACTTTTCTGTAAAGCCTAAAAGTGATATCAGAATTTTTCATAAAAAACTTTTTATTTGAGTAATTTGCCAACGAACATTTTACTTTGATGGTGGAAATTTTGATAATTTTCAAGGTTGCAAGAATCAAAGATGATCAGTTTATAATTACATCACATTGGCATCTCACCTGTAATCTCATACATTTTTGGTTAAATGAAAAATTTAGGCTTGTATTTAATGTAATAAAATAATACATTAAATATTGTTTACCAAAAGAGAAATTGAGTGTCTTTTTTATTTCATTTAACGTCGCTGTATTTATGTTATTATTACTATGCTAATTAGCGACGGAGATTTTCAGTGTGTTTGTGAACAAAGCATATGAATTGTATACAGTGATGCTTGCATCAATCGGTTGCCGAGAGCGGGATTCGAACTCTAGTCCCCGAGATTATGAATCCATCGCTCTACCGAATCAGCCTCTGATACCTCTAAATTTAGTCTATTTATATGATTAGAAAGCTTAAATTCAAATTGAAAACTATAAATTATGTGTCTTAATGTAATTTCTTGTTTGCAATAACATATGTTTTTTAACTAATTTACTTGGGGGTTTTGAAAATTTTATTGAGGAATAATGCTAGAAATTGTAATTATAGGTTTAAATTTTATTGAAATTGTTATAATATAAAATAAATCAAATTTTGTTCCAAAATTTTTTTTATAGATATCGACTATAGAGTATCCGCACCTTTTCTTAAAATTTCAATAAAAAATTGTATGAGAATATAACAAAAAAATTATTATAAAATAAATCATTAATCCAAAAAATATGAATCGAAATAATTTTACCATCAGCGAAAATTTGATGAATTTGATGTAAAAAAATTTAATCACTATCTAAAATTCTTATCAATACACATTGACCAAAGATAAATAAAACTTTATTTAAAACACCCAATCTTATTGCAATACATCGTGTAATCAAAGATTCTCACTTTCCTGGAACAGTATCAGATTAAATAAAATCAATATAACTATTTCCTATCTCATAATACCCCAACAAGTAAACATATCTATTATCTTACATTTTTCTCGTCTTTTTTTTATATTCTAATACGTAATTCGCGCGTTGTAAGGTATTAGCATTATTATACGTATATAATATCATTTTGTAAAGTGTTCCCATTTAACGCTTTCATAATCTTATATCGTCATCGACGCATTCATACATACCAATTTTTCCTTTTTTTTCTTCTCTCTCTCTTTTTCTCGAATGCTCAAATGTTAAGAATTTCATTGAGATTTATGCCTTTTCTTTTTCTACATTATTTTGATTCGTTCATTTAGAAGCAGTTTATCTTTGGAGAAAAAAGGAAACGTTTGGCTTTAACATACGCTTTCAATTACACGGGATTTAATTCTTACGTGAATTAATGTAAGTGGCATTAAACAATTTTTTTTATTGCTTCTTCTTTTTTTTCCGTTCTTACAAGTTTAAATGTATTGAAATACGTAATTGCATTTAAATAAATAAGGATTAATTTTAATGTTGAAATGTGTAATTCATAAAATTTAAATATATTTATATATTTGAATAATAACTTTGTCAGATGCGTAAATTTTGAACATTTTTGAAAGTAAAATTTATGTATATCAATAAATTCAAATGTTCAATATTTTAATAAATTTTCGTAACTTTAATTATAATTAAAATAATATTCTCATCATTCATAGATTAAAATAAAAATAAAAAAAAAATTGAAATCAAACTGCTTTGACATTGAAAAAAAAATTAAATATAATATAAAAATTAAAATTAATAATTATTCTAAAAAAAACTTCAAATTTCATCATTCGAACCTTCAGCTAAAAGCAATTCTAATAAAAACAAACCTATTTCCAACATTATTTTATCGCTAATTTACACCACCCAATATTCAAACTGTTTCTCAACCACGACACGATAGTTGTACGAGCAACATTGAAAATTAAAAGAAAAAAAAATAATAGCTAACACGAGTTTAAAAAAAAAATCAAGTAAAGAGAGAAAAAACAGCTAATACAAAACGATATAAAAAGTAAGGGTAAATTGAAGCCATAATATACATTGTACTTATAACAAAGGCCTCGCAAACTTTAACCAGTATTTATGTATAGTGTCGCCTTTACCAATACATATCGATGAATCTCTATATAATACTCCTTTTCCTTCTTTTTTTTTTTCTTCTGGCCGTCTTTTTTTTTCAACTTGCAATATACGTTGCTTGGGATAAATATACTTATATATAGGCGATCTTTTAATCAACCGCAAACGATCTTCCCTCGTTCTCAAACAAAACATTATACACATAGAAGGCAATTTACACTCGTTAACAATTGTTCGCTGATATTCGCTCGTTGTTTCTTCTTTTTTTATTTTATTTTTTTTTTACGATTGCAAAAAGATAAATAAAGGAAAATATAACGATCACTTTTAACTATAAATTATCGAGTGTACTCAGTTGCACGGAAAATATTTCCTTAAGTTAATAAACAAAATATTAAACCACCTACCTTCTTTATTGTTTAAAAACTGCAGATTTAAATGAAAGCCACTAACAACAATAAAACCCGCGAACTTGTCTTCTTGCAAAAAATATTTTTTGACTCGCTCTCACGTCAACTCGGCGAAACAAATGAAATATATTTGAAGAAAAAAAAAATAATTTATATGTATTTTATAGTGTAAAAAAAAGGCGAAAAAAAATAAAAGTAGTCAAGACAGATAAGAGAAAGAGGGACTATAAAGTAATAGCGTTGAATGCACGCGCGCGACTAAACTATATAAACTCTCCAGACTCCTCTCTTGTAGTATGTGTATATATATATATGTATATATAAAACGCTTATAGCGCAAGCAATCGTTTTTTTCTTTACTTCTCCTTCTCCTTTCCAATCTCTTTCTATCTCACTCACTTGTTGTTTCTTTCTTTTTTTTCTCTCTCTCTCTTTCTTTTCTTTTTTTTTTCTTTATTCTCCTCTAAAGCATAAAAGCTATAAGACGTACAAATCTTTTCTTTTCTCTTCTCCCGCGCAACGATTGTGGTGTGTACATGGATGTATGTATGTATGTAGGTGTGTTTATATGTGTGTGTTCAGTGAAGTAGTCTCTACAGGATGAAGTTTGGTTTGCGAAGTTTGTGTTTCTCTAGATACTCCTTTTTCTTTTTTTTTTACTCCTTGTTGTACGTCGTATGTTGTATTGTGCGCAGAGATAAAGTTTAAGTTGTAAAAGAAAAATAAGATGTTTTCTGCATTTCTTTTTTTCAAAATTCATTTGAAATTATATTTATTTTATAAATTATAAAAATAATGTTTGCTATAATTCATGTAATTATAATTCTAATATGACGAATTTGAAAAAAAGATTATTTTATCAAAGATAATAAAAAAACTAACAGAGGTCTTGGGCTCAGTCGTTAGATCGATGGATTGGCAATCTCGAGGACCAGAGTTCGAATCCCGCTCTCGGTGACCGATTTATACAAGTACCACTGTTTATGTTACATTTACTATGTTCGCAAATACACTAAAAACTTTCATCACTAATTAGCAACGCAATGATTGCAGAAATTTAATGAAATTTGAAAAGATAAATTAAGGAAGTAAATTTTTAGTGGATGAGTTACATAAAAAAATACTTTATTATGAATAAACTAATAAATATTTATTAAGAAAAATAATAAATAACAGTTATTCTTTAAAAAAGTTGAAGAAAATTTGTACCATCTATTAAAATTTATAGTGAATTTCAAAATTATAATTACTCAGCTATATATATATATATATATATACAAAATTCACTTGCAAGGAATTCATTTTATAAGCGCATTATAATTTCTATTTATTATTGTGACGTGAGAAATGTATAATTCTTAAACTTCCTTAATTATTTGATTATCTATCATGAGTATTTTGAGGTATTGTTGGGTATCTTGGTGCAGCATCCTTACAAACCTTGATAGTCATTTCAGCTAATGATTCCAATTCCTTATAGTTTGTAAGATCAAATTCTGTTATAAAGTAATAAAAATGTTTATAACAGACAATTGACATGAGGTTCCTAAACAAATTGTATATTGATGTTGATTTCTTAATTTTTTACTTATCAGTTTATATAAACTTTATCGTTTGCCTTATTTTTAATTGCTAATATTACATAATACAGATAAAATACTTTGTAATTTTAATATTTAAATCAGATAATTTCGTAAAAGTTTGTCAAAAAATAATTTTAAATTCTAATAAATGAAAAAAGAAATAAATAAATAACAGTAAATTTAAAAAAAAAACGATATCCTATTTTGCATAATAATCAATTTAGAAATTTAAATAAACGCGCTTTATAAACTGGGAGAGCGAACACGATCGGTAAATCGATTTTGAATTGTAAAATTGTCGACACGGCAAACGGGGCAAGCTCAAGTTTGGTGGTGCTAGCTTTACCAAAGAAGATAGTAGACGGTTGTTCTAAAAATGAGTAGTTCTATTACCCAGCCACTGGAAGGCGCCACCAAATCCCAATGTATTTTTATATCTGGTACTATTTGTTATATATAACATTTTACGACTTTTTCTTCACGTTGAAAAATCGTAATCATGATTCTAATATTGATAAATAATTATGTTTCCATAATTATAAAATAAAAAAAAATTTTATTTTCAGATAGAAGCACCCTCGAAATTTAAACTGATCCAGATGACACAAATGATCCCTATAGAATCCGTACATTGAAAGTTAGCAATTGATTCTATCATTAATTTTGATAAGAGTTTAAAGTATTCACTTAATTTTAAGTTATTGGAAAAAATCAAAATATTACAGTAGAAATTAAAAAAAAAATTTCAAAATGTACTTATAAAATAATATTTTTAATTGATAATTGTTTTTATTTGAATTTGATAAAATGGTTAATGTACTTTTTATTTTTAATTTAGGCGAGGGCAGCAAAAAAGATTGCTTACAAAATAAAATTGATGAAGATTACATAACCGATATAAATCCTGTATAAACTTTATTTAAGTAAATATTTAAAAACATTAATTTTTTTTCTATATTTACTTGAAATAAATTTTATTTTTTTTATTTCAAGGATATGAACGTTTGAAATTTTCCAACATGTAAAATAACTTCGAATAGAGCTGAGAAATCAAAGAACAAATTATTTTAAAAAAACACAACAAAACTCATTTTGTGCAGTACAGTGACATTTCGATGAAAATAACTCATATCATAATAATTAAAAACGTAAATATTGTAAAACAAAATTATATGTATTATTTATTTGAATATATTTTTTCAATCTAATAATTGTTATAAAGATAGTTTAATAAAATATTCACATTAATTAATTAAATGTAAATTAATTAAACCACTCTGGATCTTTACACATTCTGCATTTGGTCAAATCTACAAAAATAGAAAAACGTAAATTTATATTAATTAGACATAACTATTATCTGGAAGTGCCTTATATTTTCACCTGAGTGAAAAATGTAACCCTTTAAAATATGTTATATTATAATGAATAAACTTCTTAAAAACTATTAATTTTTATCACAAAATAAAGCATTTACAAGTTTTTCTTAAATTTTATTCTTTTCTCAATCAAGATTTCAATTTTTTTCATGGAGTTTTTATCTGATTTAGATAATATTAATGGAAAAATTTTAAGAATAATAATACAAGAAAACTTTCTACTTTCAAAAAAATTGTTTTAGCCGTTTCAAAATGGCAGCACTTTAAAAAATCATGAAAAACGATTTTTAAAAAAAATACATAATATTATAGAACATAAAAAATTTATCTTTTTTATATTTTAATACTTTTCTTTAAAATTAATATTTTCCAAGATATCATCAGGTTCTTCTTTGATTAACTCGAAAAATATCTTATCGCTCAATCCATAGAGCGGTGAATTCATAATCTCGAGTTCGAATCCCAGTCTCAGCGAGTGATTGATATAAGCACAATTGTACGATACATGTGCTTTGTTCATTAACACACTGAAATGACCTCTGTCGCTAATTATCATCGTAATAATATTATAAATACGACGTTAAGTAAAATTTTTAAAAAAATGTACAAAGAAAAAACAAGTTGTTTTTTTGCTTAGATAATTTAATTGAATTGTGTGTCGAATCAGTAGTAACATATCGCTTATTGTCTTATCGTATTCTGAAAATTTATAAATTATCTACTTGATCTCCCGAACAATTTTAACGTCAATATAAAAAAAATTTCTGTTTAGTATAATATCATATATAATATATCATACAAGATGTTTAAATTTTGACGATACTTTATTTTTAACGTCGTTGTATTTATGCTATCATTACGATGTTAATTAGCAACGGAGGTCATAAGTGTGTTTGTGAACAAAGCACATGTATAATATATAGCGGTACTTGTATCAATTAGCCGAGAGCGGGATTCGAACTCAGATCCCCGAGATTATGAATCCATTGCTCTACCAAGTGAGCCACGACCTCGAGTTAGTTAAATTTTTATTAATGCTTTAAGAATAATATTCAGTGCAAAATTTAGTAATTTAAATTACATGCATATTATATATTAAAATAAAAGCAAAAAAAAGTTAATTCATGAAGAATTTAATCTTGATTCGTATATTAGGCGTACAACATTATAAGCGTTTAAAATTTACGTAATTTTAATTAAAACTTGAAACTTTTCATATTACTCGTTTGAACTTTTTTAAAACTTTAAATTTTTATAAAAATCTGTGCGGAATTTTAAGCGAAATTTTGTATTTATTAAGTTGAAAAATTAGTTTTTTTAATAATTAAAAGATAAATAATTAGATCAATTCGTAATTATTCTTTCCACAACTAAATTGTTTAAAAATAAAAATTTTCTTCAAAAAATCATTTATAAGATAAAAAACTATAGTAAATTAAAATTTTTTCATTCTATTTTTTTTTTATTATTATTTTACTAAAATTAAAATATTTTTTTAATTATTTCTAAAAGCTATCATTTCATTTACTAATATTTATATCGAAAAATATTTTTAAATACATGAGCACAATTATTTAAATAAATCATTATTAGTTAATAAATCATTAAATATATAAAAAAAATTCAGATCATCATATTCAAACGTAAAATAATTTTTTAGTTAAAAAGTAATTTTAATTGAATACTGAAATTACTTATACGAAATATTAAAAACAATATCTGTGTTATACTTACAACGATATCAAAGGTCTACAATGGCTTAATCAGTTCAGCAATAGATTCATAATCCATTAGTCTAGGCTCAATTCATAACCTTTGTCAATTGACATAAATACCACTGTGTGTATGTAATAGGTTTTCTTTACAGATTTAATATGAACCTCCAGCGCAGATTAGCAACGGAATAATTGCATAAATTTGATGATATTGAGATCTGAGTGGCTCACTCGGTAGACCGATGGATTTATAATCTCGGGGACTAGAGTTCGAATCCCGCTTGCGGCAACCGATTGATACAAGCATCACTGTATACGATACATATGGTTTGTTCACAAACACATTGAAAACCTCCGTCACAAAGCATCGCAATGATAGCATAAATACAGCGACGTTGAATAAAATGAAAAAAAGGATGTGTTACATAAAAAATACTTTATTATGAATAAACTGATAAATATTTATTAAGAAAAATAATAAATAACACTTATTCTTTAAAAAATATAATGTTTATTGGATAGCCCTTAAACGCTGTTCAATTAACAAATAATAAATAAAAACTTGAAGAGACTGTGCATCCAAAGCATTATACAATGAAGTGCTAGATTTTTTTTAAATCAAAATCAATTTTTTAAATTATTTTAAAGCAAAAAAAATTTTTATTGCATAGCGATTGTATTGGAAAAATTTACCTTAATGAAAATTGGCAAGCTCTGAACATTTACATAAGTTATTATTACATATTCGTAGAAAAATAATCCTAAAACGGAATCTTATTAATATTTTTGTTCATTAAAAAAACAAAAAATTAATAAAAAGGATTAGTATGAACCCTGAAAACAGTGTCATTACGTAACAATTATAAGTTTAAATATTAAATAATAAAAGATAAGATTGAAAAAGAATATCAAATGACTTTTTGCACTGCAACACGCTTCTTAATTTATGCAGTCTTACAATATTTGTGAAAATTTAAGGAATGTTGAAAAACTGCTTATATTAAAAAATTATAAATTACAAATTCTGCAATGCAAACAAAGACCTTTGAAGTTTCTTTGATAATGGCAAAATTTCTGTGTTTTTATTTTAAATATCATACACACGAAATTAAGTCAGAAATAGTAATAACGCATTTTTCACAATGTTGAGTACTTCCACAAAATATAAATCATCAAAAAACGAATAATTTAAATAAATTATTATAACTGACAATATAAAATTATCAAATCCAAATGCATTAAAGAATTATTTTACTTACAAAAGAGTTATGCATTTGAATTTTCTCAAATAGAATAAAAAAATTAATCAATCAGTGTTTCAAAAAAATCAAAGATTTTATAAGTAATCAAGAAAAAAGCAATTAACAATTGATTAAAATACAGTTACAGTAAATTTCATGATTTATAAATTTTACCATAGTCATATTTCTTTGTACACAGTGTTTCTATATTTGCAAAAAAAAAATTATTTTAAGTTATAATAAAAGTTTATTTTTAGGCCACGCAATATCATTCTATAAATCCTAAGATTTTTTTAAATTCTAGTTTAGAAATAATTTAGGAAAAAAACATGATTTTATCTATAATTAACTGCACACAAAATTTATCTATTGTGGGCCTACTAATAAACTTTCTCATTCGCGGTTACTCAATCACATGGTCAGCTAAAAACTTACTTTATATACATTTTGTTCCTTCTCTTAAAATTAAAAAAAAAATCAAGATAAGTGGAAGTAATTATCATTTTTCGTTAAAGTAGAATTTTTTAATTTCAAAAAGTTTCTCCGAGATTTAAATAAAAATTTATTTTGAAAATTCTACTTTTAGAAAAATTCGGAGTACTTTTAAGAAAATTGAACATCAGCCATGTTAACCACAAAAATTTCCTTTGCAAACTTTGGCGCTTGCTAAATAAACTGGACGCCATCCCAGTATATTCTTGGCTTTGGAAGTAAAAAATAAAGTCTTAAGTACGATGTCGTAAAGAATCGGTATAAGAATGATACATTATAATTTACATAAAAAAAACCTAACTACATAATCAATTTAGCTAAAAATCAATGCATTGATTGAAACAAAATAAATTACTTATTGATGCTAAACAGCATTTCACTAGTTTCCACACTAAATCTTCGAATTTTTTTTTATCATACTAAAGCTATATATTATTTTACTTTTCCAAGTTTAATTTGACAATAGTATGGAATTTGTTGTAGCTTAAATTAAAATTGTTTATACCAACTGAATAAATTATTATAAAAATTTCAAGATAATAAAAATATAGTTTGAAAAAATTCTTGAACTCAAATTAAATAGATACAGTTTGATAAATTAAAAAGAAAAAGTTAGAAATGTGTAAAATTCGTTATAAACAATTTTAATATTATTCTCACGGACGTATAAAATCTTCATCGAAACATTTTCAGTTTTTCATCATCACTGAAAGACTTGAAGAAAACTTTACGAATTTAAGGAAAAAAATTGAGGCTTATGCATAACGTAAAGAAAAAAAAAATGTTCATACTTTGTACCGACAGTTCCCATCTATATCATTAGACGTATGTCTACTGCCGGTTATTCCCTATCCAATTTTATGCATAACAAGCTTAGCTCCTAAAAATTTCAAGTCTTAGACTCGATTAATTATCTCTTAGTTTCCCCTTTTAATTCTTTTTTTTTCATCTTTTTTTTTATTTATCACAATATGACGACGTCAATTAATTAACGGCTTCACCTTTCTTCAACTGTTTGTTCTCGCGTTGCAATCAATGGTAATTTTCTTGATACACTACACGCCGCTCCTAAATTATTTTGGTTCTGCAAGTTATAAGTTCCCTCTTGATTATTACCTAATTAAGAAATATAAAATATTGTTAAAATGGATTTGTTACAATTGTAATTATAATTGAATAAATAATTTTTCATCTTTAAATCTCAAAAAATTTAAATTTGTAGATGGTAATGATAAATAGTTTAGGAGGTCGTCAGTGGCTCATTCGGTAGAGCGATGGAATCGTAATCTCGAGATCCCGAGTTCGAATCCCGCTTTCGGCCGATTGATACCATGTACGTTACATGTGCTTTGTTTACAAACACACTGATGATCTCAGTCGTTAATTAGCATTGCAATGATATCATGAATACAGCGACGTTAAATAAAATTTAAAAAAATAAGTAGTTTAGGGATTATATGATATAAATAATTTTTAAATTTTTAGAAAAATTATATTTACCTTGATTTATAACTTCTTCGTGCTCTTCTTCATAATTTTCTTGATTTGGTGGTGCCTCATTGTTTCCTCGATTATGTGGTGCTTCATTATTTTCTTGATTAGGTGGTGCTCCATTTCTTTCTTGATTAGGTCGTACCTCATTATTTTCTTGATTAGGCGGTGCTTCATTATTTTCTTTCGGATTTTGATACATAATTTCATGGCACATTGGGCATCGATCCTGTACATACATCCATTTTCTCAAACAGACGCCATGGAAGAAATGATTACACTTAGTGATTCTAGCTGATAGCATATCTTGAAAACATATAGCGCAGACATCGGCTAATTGACTTAATTGTTCCTCAGTTGCTTGTGATAATAAATTTATTTTATTAACAGCATGTCGTCTCTTCATAAACGTACGCCAGCCTGATTTAGCTTCACACCAAAGATTGAAATAAGCATGTACACACATCATCATGGCGCGAATAGCACCACCTGCTTCAAAGACTAAGATCCAAAAACCATTGAAAAATAATATTATGCCGAATGCGAATTCTACTGTGTTACCAAATGCTCTAAAAGAGAAAAAATTGATCAGTATTAAAAAAAAAAAATATTTTTATGTAAATAGATTATTTAAATAATTTTTAGTATAACTAAAGCGCAAAATTGAAAAAAAAAAATAAATATTTAATGTATATACTATGAGGTCTCAGTGGCTTATTCAGTAGAGCGATAGATTCGAAATCTCGAGTTTGAATTCCGCTCTCGGTCGAATGATACAAGCACCACTGCACATTATATGTGCTTTGTTCACAAACACACTGAAAACCTCCGTCGCTAATTAGCATCAATGCGATAGCATAAATACAGCGACGTTAAATAGAACAAAAAAAAATGTTAAACAACCTTCAAAATGAATTGTAACTTACTAAAAAGAATTTGAGCTTTAGTTAGATCTATATAACTTTCAAATTAGCATTACAAAAGATCTTAAAATAGAACTTTGTAATAAAATTTTAAATTATTTTAAAAACAATAATCGATTCGTCACGATTACTAATTTAATCTACATCATTTCAAACGTTTCAAAATAACAAAAAAGCATGTTATTTCAATTTAGTATATATATATTTAAATAATATATAATTAAAAAAAACGTAAAACTTACTTAATAATATAGACCCAATCATCAAGTTCGTCCCAGAAACTCTTACGATAAGCATCATAAAGGAAGAGCGAATATATTGCCAACGAGACAAGAACCTTGACGATGACCTCGATACTGAAGACAGTTACAGCTAATAGCCACGTGCTAATAGTATACTGTGACCAAAGGAACGTAAGAAGCCAAACTGGGAAGACAATTAGGAATAAACAGACACCAAGAGCTCTTATATGTCTATGCAACGCAGGGTTATGTGATGCGCTCAACGACATTAATAATGGATTTACAATGTTGTGAATGAAATGAAGTACAGCAGTAAATAATAGACATAAATTTCTACACAGTCTTAATAAACGATTTTCCTTATCTAAAGAAGTTAAGCCAGTCTGGAGAGCAAGTACATAAAACAGCATAGCCGTTACTGTGCCAATACTCTTCTCATCTTCTTCAATCAGTAGCACCCAATGGAAGAAACTTCCAATATAATGACAAATTCCTGATATTATGCTTGTCATACCCAAAACAGCTGTCAATGTTTCACAGCCGTTAACCATAAGAGTCTTGATCATAACATAATAATTGAAAGTCTCATGACCATACTCATTGCACATTATTTGAACAACTTGTTCAGCCACACGTAGGATCCAGAAAGTACGTAATACAGAGGGCACATGTAATCGTTCCCATTGAGTTTCAGCCAATGCTGAGAGACCATAATTAGTTAAAAAAATTCGACCCATTTTATAGCCCTCACAAATTGTTTTCCAGATTTTATAACTATTATGCCAGAGAAGGAATTTGCACACGCTCAATGGTACTAATGCCGCAAATACCGGTGCTTTTGTTACGATAAACATCTATAAAAAAAATTTCCAAGTATATTAATTAATCAATATTTAAATCTTAAAATTTCTAAAATAAATATTTAATTATTTTAATATTACTATTAATAAATATTTAATCTAACCAGAATAGATTTAAAATGAAAAATTTGTTTTATTAAAGATTAAAGATTGCAATTGACAACTTTACTATTTTTCAAACTGCATCACATCAATTTTTTTAAATAAATAAAAAATTTACTAAAAAATATTGGTTTATATCATAAAACTTTAAATTTTCAATGTGTCTAAATCATAGCTGTTTATAATTTTTAATAATCATATAATACAACAGTATTCCATTCATTTAAAATTTGGTTTAAAAATCACATACTTTTTTCATTGTTTATTTAATTTCTTTATGTGATAATTTTCTTTGCAAAATGATCATTTTGTTATTGTATCATTTTAATGAAAAATATATTAAATTAAAAATTCAAATATAGCAAACAATACTTACAGGAATAGGATTAATTCCAAGATGGCATGGCACTGTAAAGCTGCAAGATACTATCCTTCGAATAGTTGGATTTTTACCTTTAAGATTAATGTAACAAAATATGTAAGCAAGAACGCTTTGGAGTATATAGTTCTGAATGATCACATATCCAGGCCCATTAGACATTAACTGAGAGAATTGAAGATTAAGGATTTCAACAATAATACTTCCTCCGTCTTGTTTAGAATTGAGATAAGTAGTAACGGCATTTATCATTCCTGTATTAGACCAATAAGATTCAAAAACAATTGCCACAGATACAAGGTAAAGGTACACAGTAGTAAGATGCTTTGTCGATAACATAAAAGTACCTAATGCAGCCACAAAACCTGTAAAAAATACATTATTATTGTTTTATTAGATGTCTTTAAATATTGAGTTTTCTTCCAACATTATTGACTGATAAATATATCTTTAAAATTAGTAATACTTTCAGTGATATAATTTCTTATGTTCATTATTAATTCTTTATTATAATTGAACATATTTTATTTTTTATCGATTTCATTTTTTAATGTTTACAGTAACAGTAAAAATTAACAAATAATTCATTCATAAATATAATATTCAATCCAAGATATTAATATTATATAAATTGAATAATATCCAATAAACATTATTAATTTGAATGAAAAGCTTAGACTAAAAATTACTAGTAATAATAAATTTCACGATAAAAATAAACCTTGACAAAGAACATTTATAAATATACATAGAGATAATAATATAATAATTTTACTATGGATACATATATATTAAATGTATAGAATAAATTACTCCATTTATAGCTCTTTCTATAAATATGTATTTTTTTATATTATAAAATCTTATATTTATCACTAATTATCTAATCAGTATCAATTTATTTTTAAATTAGATATGATAAATACTACACATAATACAACATGTATACTCATAGTATGTCTATTTTTTATTTTATAATACAATAATACATTTCAATAACAGAAAAAATTTTACTGTCCTGAATATTTAAAGTTTAAAGTTCAAAATGATAATAAAAATTATACTCGTCATTTGAATATTAAATTATTTAAATATAATAAATCTTACCTAAACAACATGTTAAGAATCTTAACATCGTCATTAGGTACATCTGGTACGAATAAATTGTATAAGTCGATGGTAAGTTATATGCTCCAGTCCAATTTTGACCAGCGCTAAAAGCTGAATTTCCAGCAGCAGCGACAATTGACTCCAGCACACCACCATCGTGTTCAGTCATTTTAAATCCATCATCAGTACTATTATAAGCCGTAGGCTCGTCTGGTACACCAAGGCTAATCCTAAGTAATTCATCGATGACAAAAAGAGGTGGTACCCTCATAAGGACACGGCCAAAGCTCATAACTCGTTTTCTTAACCATAGCTCCATGTTGTCCGCTTAAGTAAGACAGCGTCAACTTATAAATCCAAAAATCTTCAATATCCAGGATTACCTGACTCCGTTAAGCTTTGATCCAGAAGTGTCAAGCGATGAGGCTAAAAATTTATTATTGAAATTAATATCCAGAATCACTTGACTCGATTGAGTTTTAATCCAGAAATAAGTCAAATATTGAGACTAAAAATTTATTATTGTAATTATAAACAAACAAAACCAATGAAAATTCATAACAATTTAAAGTAAAATTCCAATGTTTTAAACATAATCACATAAAATTTTTTAACCAAAAAAACTACGTATTAGAATCGAACTTATGCGTTTGTCAATCATTAGCCAATGACACTGATATATATTACAGTTAGGCAACGGAAAAAAAATACATTGATTATAAGTTTAGATATGTAAGTTGCAACAAAACAAGGAAATGTTATAAAATTTTTTGCAAACTTATGCAGCTGTATAGCAGAAAATTATCATTTAAATAATGTAATAACTGACAATATAACGTAATACCAAAATTCTTACAATTTTTCGGTCTATTAAAGGAACATTCGCGGGGCTTTTTATTTGCACGTACTACGCGCACACACAAACACACACACGCACACACCTGGGTTCTTAAAAATTCAGCGTCGCATTATAATATACACCTTGTCGTCATTTGAGCTTTTTCATGTATTATAATTCGCATTCGCTCCCACTTCTTGAACTTTTAATATCGTGCGAAAAGAAAAAATAATAATAACGACTATATCACCGCACACTCCTCGTTCAGACACACAATGTATCCCTCTGATACTTCCCTGTTATTTTCTTTTTTTTAAGCGCGCGCAAGAACACGTCAGTATAAAATTAAAGATGTACGAGAAAAGAGAAAGAAAGAGAGAGGCGCCGGGGCCGGAACACGATATGCTTTAACAAAACTTGGAATATTATGCTTTTTTTAAAACAAAAAGTGGAAAAGAGACAGCGATATTTAATAAACTATGGCATGCATAATATCAAAACTTGTAAACGGGAAATGTCGTTACTACAGTTAAGAGGTTATGGTAGGTAAACCGAAAGGATGAAAAGCAAATAATTTTTAGTCTTGGTAATATGTATATTTGACCTTGAATATACACATATATCTATACACGGGAATCATTGGTCAAACTCCAATAACTTCGATAATTTTACCGTTTAAGCGCGAATACGCGAAGACAAGTGGTATACCTATATATAATTGTTGGAGTTTGACCAATGATTTCCGCATATAATATTCGACCGAATTGATGATGCTTGGTAAATTGTATTTATTTTTTCGATAATCGCGAGTATATTATTTGAAAAATCTATGTTTGATTCAAAGATAACTTAGATAAGAAAATATATATTAATATTTTATTTGTTATATATACATTTAACATTTATTATGCAAAAATTATAACACAAAAAAAAGAAATTAAGAGTTTTTTTTTTAATAAAAGGTTACTATATGATTATAAAAGAATAAATCCACTATATTTACCTAATTATAAATTTTTATTTTATTATATGAAATATTAAATAATCATTTACTACTTTTCATTGTTAAGCACATAATTCTGAGTTTGATTAGCGTATAAATAATAATTATCCTGAAATTAAATTACATGTCATAAAAACTAATAACATATTTACGATTATTAATTAAAAATTATTTATAATATTAAAGAATTAAAAAAAGAAAATAATTTTATATTATGTTTATTTACATTTGAATTATAACAAATTTAAGTAAAATAAAAATAAATCGAATTGACATATTATTCTTTTTCATTTTAAACTTTTTACATAAAACATTCGGTTTTTAAATCAGACAACTTTGCCGTAATTTTGTAACGGGATAGCCACACTAAAAATAATATGCCGAAAATTTTGAGCTATCTTTGGAGTTTCGAATAAACTACTGTTATAATAAGTTTAAAAAAAGCTAACCATTTAGTGGAAGATTTCTATCATAATGATAATAATTGCAATAAAATAAATAAAAATCTCATATTAGTATGTTTTATATTTATCAAACTTGTTTATCAATCTTAGTAAAATTTGAATAAATAAAATTATTTTTACGTGATCATATTTTTTAAATATACCAATATTATTTATCTGTTTATTTATTAATCTTCTGAGAATTAGAATAAAAATTTTAAATGTAAAAAATTAATTACTCATGAAAAAAAATTATCTAAATTATTTTTCTATAAGTATAAAATTATGTTCTATTATTGAACTTGTTTGTTTGGCTATAACTAGTATTAATTTAATACTATCATAGTTTACACTTATAAATCGTTAAATCTCATATACCGCAATTTACATAAGCTTTATACTAGTTATGCAAGCGTAAGCGGAATATACTTGCAAACTAAGTTAATTCGATAAATAAAAACATTCTTTTAATTTAGAATTTTTTTTTTTTTTTTTTCAAAAAATATAAATGATAGTAAACATTTTAAATTTATTTTTGTATGCGTAAACATTTATTATCAGGCTATTTATTATCTTTATGTATTGCATTATCTTTCGATATGTTATATGTTTATTATATACAGTAAGGTTTACAACGATCATATATTTGATTTTAAAAAATTCATATTTAATATTTTTATCAATACAAAAATTTTAGATTATTATTATTATTATTTATCAGAAAGAACACGATTGATCAACACAAATTTATAATTTGTTATTGTTTTTTTGATAATTAGAGTGTATTACGTAAAAAGAAAGCTAAACTACATTTTTCATAATTGTTTATAAGGAACTGAATATCTTATCGAGAAAATTTTATAGTAACTTTGAAATAAGATGTATATTTATTTTTTAATATTTACAATTTCTTTTTAAATAATTGCAGATTAAACATAATTTGCAGAAAATTTTAGCGCCAAAATTCATAAGTACATTTTTAATTACGAGCATTGGAACAACAATTATATTGCGTTTTCTAATCCTTATGAAAAGCCAAAAGAAAAAGAGAAATCACTTTAACAAAAAAAAAAAAAATCAATTCAACGTAACCATGCACATACACAAGGAAACACCCATAAAATCAAAAGAATAATACACACCTACACACATAATCGAGCACAAGCCAAGGCCGAACAGTTTGCGGTAATATCACTTGACATTTTCACTTAGACACGACTTTTTTTTAACATTATAATTATTTAATTTTTTTACTTCAATGTACATTCAATGCCACAAATTGACAGTGTAAATTTTCAATTGCACATAAACCGCTCGACACTGGAGAAATCTGGAGTATAACGCTAGTATATATAAGTCTGGAACAGTCTTTCGCCCACTCTATTTAATGAGAATAATAATATTTAACTTTATGTTTATTTTAATAAGAATAATTTAATTATTTTTTACGATTTATACGTGATAGAATAATTGAAAATATTATTTGATTTGTGCTTAATTCGAAGATTTATAATTTAAGGCAATGATAAAAGAAAAGAAAAGGAAAAATAAAATATTGTGCGGTTCTTATGAATGATATAGAAAGTGCGCGCGCGCGTACTGCGAACTGACGGGCCGGCTTGTAAATGTTCCGTTACATCAACGAATATAGACGCTTATAGAAGCGTACTCTTAAATGGGAAATTTCGCCAAAAATGAGTTACCCAGCTACTGAGGGCGCCACTGATCCCTGTTTTATATCTATATATCAAATTTTTCATATGTATAGATATACAAACAATGTTAAAGTGTTACCCAGCGTATCGGACGAAAAATTTAACCCAGAAGTACGCTTCTATAAGCGTCTATCTTCGTTGGTTACATATAGTTTCTATTTTGACAGAAAGGAAGGGGAGAAAAGCAGGTATTTTAAGTATTTATTTCTGCGTACGTGTGAATATTAGAATGCATGTGTAAACATGTCAATCATATTATTGTTTTATTTTTTTTAATTATCACGAATTTAAGGGATGAGTAAGAAATATTATTTTTATTGTTTATTACTTTTCGAAATAAATATTGTTTTTATAAAAAAATGTTTATTCATAATAGTAATTTAAATATTCACTGAAGTATAATTTATTTACTCAAGTATTTATTTATTTATTTTTTTTTTTAGTATTTATTTTTATAGTTTATATATAAGGGCATTTGTTTTAAAATGGTATGAGTATGTCAAAACTCATCACAGTAGATAAATAATATTTTACATAAAAAAATTAATTCTTAAACAGTTTTAGTGATTTTTATTGTTTACGTTACGTGAGTTAAATTAATATATATTTTTTAAAGATATGAATTATTATAAACTAATTTAATTTAAAAAAAAACAAATGAATCTATTAAAATGCACAAAAAAACTTCACATATATTAAGATTTCAGCTTATGGTTATTTTAATAAGTTTAGAGACGAAAAGATAATAAAACATAAATATTAAATACTTCATAGTAGTTTTAATAAAATGAATAATTGTTATAATTTTATTTAAAAATAAATATTAACATAATTTAACACAATAAATTGTCCAAGTCAGAGTATAATAAAAAAATTTCCCAAAAAAAAAATTGTATATATTTATTATTAGTCATCCATAAAAATTTTACAATTATCAGGAATTGAAATTAAAATGTGCAATTTAATAATTTCATAACATGCTTCTTTCACTAAAAAAAAGTGTTTATCTTTTTGAATTAAAAATAAATTAATTTCATGATGCTATTTATTTATTTAAGTGTCTGGATAAGTCAGGACTTCGTCTACTTATTCGTAAAAGAATGTAGTAAAATAATTAAAAAGTAGTGAAGTTTTTAAATTATAATGTAAATTATGTTATTTTTTAAGATTTTCTTAAACAAGGAAATCAATTTATTTTTCACACTTCTACAATAATATTTAGGTTTTATACTGCATATTTTAATGGATATATTGAATTTAATGTTTATGGGGTAACTTCTTCAATTCACAAATTTTTTGGTTTTATAAAAATTTGTGAAACAATTTTTTAAATTTTTTTATGTAAACCGGTATTTTAATAGTATAATAATTACGTTTATCCGTTGGAGATTATTGTATTAATTTTAAAAATTGCGCTCTTAATCTTGAAAATGTAGCAGACATATTGCGCACGTGGTCAAGCATGTTTATCATGATCTCTAACCTTACCTTTTAGATCATCAAATTCTTCTCTCAGTTAACCGGTTATAATGACGATGTAATAATAAAATCAGTTATTAAAAACTTTAAATTATCAATTTAATTTAATTTATTGCAAACATTATATTGACGCACTGATATGATAACAATTTTTTTCAAATAATAAATACATATTACTATATATTGGTAATTATGATGTTTAGTTTATTTAGTTAAAATTAAATTAAAAATTACTTTATTTCATCTCTGATCTAGGTAGCAAAGTTTTAATATTGTACAAACATTTGCCAGGTGATAAACAAAAATAAAATGCCAAGATATATGCTTCGTTTGTCATACCTAGGAACTAATTACAGAGGTTCGCAAAAGCATTGTTCACATGGTATAATAGACTTAGATTCTATCCAAGGTGCAATTGAAACTGCTTTTGCAAGAGTATTACCAAGACTCAATCATAAGCCTATCATTAATTTAGCTGGAAGAACAGACACTGGTGTTCATGCATTATGTACTGCAGCTCATGTTGATATCTATCATAATTATAGTAATCTTGACAAGGTATATATTGTTAAAATGACTAATCGATATTTAACAAAGACAAGACACGACATAAGAATTTTTTCTTTTCATCAAGTCAGTCAAAATTTTGATGCAAGAAGATCAGCCAAGAGTCGTACTTATTTGTACAGGTTTATTACAGCAAAAGATCCAAATTGTCATACAATACCGATAGCTGAATCAAACAGAAGTTTTTTTATACATATGAAAAATCAAGTTGATATAGAAAAATTGAAAAAAGGATTAGATTTGTTTAGAGGTAAAAGAGATTTTAGAACATTTAGTGCTAAAAATGGTGATTCACCAGAAATTGATAATATTAGAAGTTACAGGAGAGTATTGGATGTATCTCTTGAAGAAGCTACACCTTTGATGCCATTTGATCCACTGTCAGATAAATTTAACTATTATCATTTGACATTTACATCGAGATCATTTTTTTATAATCAAATTCGAAGGATAACTGGAGCTTTAATTGCTTTAAGTACTAATATTGTATCTGAAAATAATATAAAGACTATGTTGCAAATTCCATCACATTATAATTGGAATCCACGTGTTGCACCTGCACCACCTCAAGGGCTTTATCTTAAAAATGTTGAGTACGATGAAGAATTAACTCGTGAAATTAAAGATGAAGATTGTGATAAAATATTTTATCCTGAAACACAAAATGTTGAGCATGAAGAAAAAATTACTCAAAACCTTCGTAATTAAATTAAATGTTAAGTCTTAATATTACAAATATACATATACTTGTAAAAATGTATATTTTTAGTTAAAGTAAAAAAAAAAATAAAATATGTAAATATTGTATATATTATTTTACTTAATAAAATTAATGGAATGCAATTTTTTTTAATCATTTCTAATTACAGCTTCTTTATTAAATAATTAAACATTAAAAAAAATGTATATGATACATTTATTGCTTAAGTTAAAAATTATTCTAAATTTATTTTTATTAAAGCAAAATTAAAAACATTCTATTTTGTTGAAACAATAATTAAATAATAGTTGTCATACATGATCTCTGATTTTTAAAAATCTGTGATTTAATTTTTTTAATATTGTTTTTTTTATTCAATGTTACTATGATTTAATTATTGTTAAAAGCTGAAACTGCATGATTAATTAAATATTTTGGAAATTGATTAATTAAATATAAATAATATTGAAAATTTCATAAAAAATATTCCTGTACAAAATTATTATAAAAAGTCTTATTATTTTAAAAAACTACTTACCATACATTTATATAAGTAATTAATAATTCGATTTTACTAGTACTCTATTTCTATTAATTAATTTTATTATGCATGCAATAACTTATCATAATTTTTTAATTACATGCTTTAATTGAAAAGTTTAGAAATAGGTAACAGTTTTATAATTGAAATATAGATGTATAGACTCTTTATTATTTTTTATTTTTCCTAATAGAAAGAAAAATAATTCAAAATGATTTTTATAGTTATAAAAGTAAATTCATTTGTAAAATTCATTGATGATAAAATTGTGATGAATTCATTAATAATAAAATCGCTATTAAAATTATCTAAAATTTATATAATTTAATTTAACCATTAAGTGGAGTAAGTCATTATAAGGTGGGACAGTTGCAAGCTCTTTTGTATACATCTATTTTATGGTACAATTTAAGAAAATTTTAATTTTATTGAATAAAATAACTAAATATAATTACAGATATAAATTAATTTAATTCTTCAAATTTTGTATAATTAAAATTTTCATTTTTATTTTTTATTTATTGAAAATATTTTTTTTTGTACTACTTTTTTTGTTTTCCCATCTATTTATTAATAATTTTATTGATACATTTAAAAAATTTATATCAAAACTTCAACATGATTCTGTTAAAATACAATATGAATTAATCAATTTTAAAATTACACTTTTTTATTGCCAATTCTCAGAGAATTTTAGTCAAATTGATAATTAGTACACAAATGATACACATTTTTTTATAAAGTGTACATAATTAGTTGGTATTCATTTATATATCAATTAAAATAAAAACAAAATTAAATTCAAAGAATCGTTAAATAAAACGAATAAATAAAATAAAAACACAACGGTTAATAGTTTTTTTTACAAAGGTTTATTGGTATTTTTTTTTCTCTCCTCACTGCATATTCCAACTTAATACTCATAATTCAGCATCTTTCTCTCTTTTTTTATTTTTTTATAATATCGCATACGAAGTTAAATCTCTTTCACTCACACCCATGCACTCGTACCTTCAACAGCCAGCGTACTGTATGATTATATTTATTTTTTTTTTATTTTTTAATACTCCTTTTAGTTTTTTTTTTTTCTTCTATAATTATCGTTCTTTCTCTCAAAAACTTTTTATGGCATTACAAGTGTAATAACATACTTTATTTAGTTCTTCTTTTTTACTTTATGTCATATGCGAGTGTGTTGCAGTTTCATTAAATGTTTATGAATATAATGCGTATTTTATTTTTCTCAATTTTTGTTCATTACTTTCCGCCGATTTTCAATAGTGTGTCGGATAGGTGTAGATCGGAAGATCTTGGTTTTTTTTTTTTAAATTGTTTATTTAGTTTTCTTTTTTTTTTACAATTCATTTATAATAAGGCGCCATCTGCTTCGCGTGTATATAATCCGTTCTCCCATTTATTATTATTTTTTTTTGCACTTTATTATTTTTAATAAAAATACACAACTCGGGTTAAACTACGCGCGCTATATCGCGACATAATTCACATTATTTTTATCACAATAAAAACAGGTCCTGTGTATATGTATGAGCCAAAAAACTATTTTACGCGCGTCTTCTTATTATTTTTTTTTTCGTTTCAACATTTTCAATGTAATCTGAATAAAGCATCCGTTTGTTAAAAAAAATTCAAAAAGTTTATTATCTTTTATTATTAATTTTATTATTTTCTTCTAAATACGATTTTCTCTCTTCTTTTTTTTTATTTCATTGTTAATGAAGACGGAGGAGGACAGATTCGAGGTATAATACGCCGCTTTTATTTCTTTAGGTTCGGCGTTAATTTGTTCGCTTCCGAGGACTGAAAAAGTTATTAATTTTTCCTTTTACTTCACGTGAAAATTTAAAATAAATATACTAGCAAATCTGTTATAATGTGGAGTGTGTAGTATGTAAAAATATATATTTTTTCCATATTCTAATATGTTAGCAAAAAAATGAGATCAATTGAAAGTAAATTTTATAAATGATTTTTCTAAGTAAATTATTTTTTTATGTTTAATACTATGTTTGAAAAAAGTGATTTAAATATGAGAATTTTACTTATTATTGACAATTGATTTTACTTATTAACAATAAAAAATTGAAATTTGTAAGAATTTATTGCACTTGCAAAATTAAATACTTTTTTCTTTTGCACCGTTTTTTTTTTTAATACAATGAATATATTATTATACTATTTCTTCACCCATTAAGTATAAGATTTTTAAATAAACATGTAACTTATGATAATTTTTTTTACATCAAATTGTCCACACCATAAGAGAATCACTAGTAAGGTATAATTTTTAAATACAAATAAAAACTTCAATATTATTTTTACAATTTAAAGATATAATTGTTATAATTAAAAATAAAAACTTGAGATTATCAGTTTTTTATCTTGTTTGTTTTTATATATAATATATCACAACAAACCACTCACTTGTTCTTTAATCATATATAAAATTTGAAAATTTTTCTAAAAGTATCTGATGATAATAACGTCGGTATAGTTTAAAAATGGAAATGATAAAAACTATTTAAGCATGATCGGAAAGCTTCGCAATTGCACAGACGACGGAGCAAACAATTTAAAGAACTTTTATTTTAAAAAACAATCAACGAAAATGTATTCAAATACATTAAAAACAAATACAAAAAATGTTAATCATTAATTCTTTAATTTTTTTTCAAATGAAGAATCGTTTCAATTAAAACTTCTTGTTATTAGATGCAGATTTTTCAATTTAAAAAAAAAATAAAGACTCATTAAAAAGTTTAAAAAACAATTGTTTGAATACATCTTCATTCACAAGAAACAAGCGACGCAAATCAATTATCTTATTTATTCAAAATTGAGTTTTGTTCCTTATTACCCTATTTTTTTTTCTTTCTCAATTTCTTTAATATATAAAGTTTTGGCTCGTTTATTCAATTTAAAAAAATTTTTTCTCTAACTTAAGAATCTAATTTGAGTTTAGCAGATCTATTTAAGTGAGCTTTTTTTCATTCAAGCACTTAAAGAATGATCTGAATAAATTTCACATCAACGTATCTAAAATAAATATTCGCTTTTTCGCATAGCTAAGTCAGTAGAAAAAAAGAAACAAGATTAACAAATCATCTTAAGGAAGTTATAAATGACAGAAAGAAAATTATTATTCAAAAAATGATAAAACAGTTTAGATGTTATTAATAAAGGCCAATACGAGAAAAACATTTATTTAATCAAATCGTGTATAGGAGTTTTGAATACACTATAAATCCTTCTTTTCCTTCTCTTTAATTTGAAAAAGTGTTCCTCTTTTAATTGCTTCTTTATTTTGTACATTATTATTATTATCATTATTTTCTGTATTCACTCTTATTAACAATACCTACAATCAGTTATCAAATATTTCATTTTCTTTCCGTAGTGGCACGCTTTGATAGACTTATGTTACAAAATTTAAAAAACAAAAAATAAAGAGAATTTCATCGACCATTGTTTATTCATGTAATCTCCTTCCCTATAGTTTTTTTAAGAACGATAAAGCAAGTAATAAAATAAAAGCAGCAGCAGCTCGATCCTCGAGATAGTCATTTCCCTTCTTCATTACACACATAATTTGTCTTACCTACATCTCTTCGGCGGAATAATCGGTTCAATTTTTTTCATTTTTATTCAAGTAAAAAATAAATCACTGGTGCAATTGAAGCGAGCTAAACGAGTCAGAAAGAGAATGTTAACAAACTAAGCGCGCTGTTTCTAATATTTTTACGTTTTTTTTCTCTATCTTTCAATTCAAAAAAGGTACAATTCTTTATGTACAAGTCGATATCATACGATTCAATGTTTTGATTAAAAATGAGGTTTTTCTTTTGGTAAACTGCTTTTTTAAAGTTATGAGGTTTTTTCTTTCTATATCTTTCTGGCAGATATATTATCCGTTATAAGTTCATCATTTTTTCTAAGTTTTTAGCGAGGTTACATTATTGGGACAAAGTCTGCTCGTGGATCAAAAAGTTTGCGGCGGAGAATTATGTATACTTTATGTACAATCTATCTATATCAAGTACTCTTCAAAAATAACTATGGCTGAATCATGTTGTCTTATTTTATTTATCGTCATCGCTTTATTTTATTTTTCCGTTCGTTTTTGTTTTCCTAATTTTTTTTCACTTTGGTACAAACTACCTTAAACCCTTTTTCTTCTTTTTTTAAAATTTTTTTAGGATATAAACTGCTTTCAATGACTAAGAAATTTTTGTAAAGTGTTTTTATGATTCTTTTGTAAAAAAAAAAATTTGAGCTTGCTTTACTTTTTCGTTATACCAGAAAGCTATAAAGAAGAATGGTCACTTCAATATTAGGACATGAAAATATAGTTTTATTATAAAAATAAAAACGAATAACTGTAGGCCTTTAGGTGCTAAATATAATATTGGAATTGAACGTTATCTATTTTTTTCTTTGTTCTAAACGGATCGATGAAAAACGTTCGTATTTTTAAAAATAGAAAAGAAGAGCTTATTTAACTTAAATGTAATTTTATTTCACCTTTTGTTACTGGTTCCAGCCATTAAAAAAAGTAATCAGATACGAAAGTTCAATCGTTGAATAATTAAATTCATTCAGTTTTTTTAAAAATTAGATGACGTGTAATTATTTATGCATATTATGATCAATGAACTGTATTACCTTTCTTATACATGTTAACTTTTTTGAGCTTAATTACAGTCGCACTTCAAACTTAATATACATAATAACTATTCTTATATTACCTAGTATCAACATTAGCATTTTGTTATTGATTTTTGGAATCATGGATTTTTGGAATAAACAATTAATAAAAAAAAACGAATATGAAAATTACACTTTTTTGATTCATTATTATTGAATATTATTTTTTTTTAATTTTTTTTCTTTTTTCGATCACTTAAAAAACAATTTTATAAGAATTACAAAGAAAATCAATAACAACATGTTAAAGATACTCGGCCTCAAATGCTTTGCGCTTCTGCCTCCATTTGGTTCAGTACCGAAAATAATCGATTCTCTACGTCCATTTATAACTGCCCAATCTACGCCAATGCAAAACTATAATAGGCAAAAAGTTCATGATGATCCGCGATCATTGTCATTCACTTAGCAAAACAAAAAACTATAAAAAAACTAAACGTTCACCACTTCATCAATAGTAGTTGTTTTAAGCGAAAATATCGGACAATTGTTCTGCTTTAAAAATATTATACTTTCTTACATTTTCTCACTCAATCATTCTTCCATTTCATTTTAACCTTTTCAAAAAATTTTTATTATTCTCGATATTATGGAAAATTGTCCGAAAATTTGACTCAGTGATAATGTGGTAAATATAATTTCACAATTCTTTGTTTTGTATCTCTTTTAGATATTATACGGCCATCGATCGTTATGTTTAATATTAGTTTCCGTCCGCACTGCGAATACACTTCTGACATTCATATTTCTTATTTTTCATTCGCTCGATGGCCCGAGGATTATTTAAAATTTATTTGTTCTCACAGTTATATACATTTTAATATATTCGTTCCTCGAAGAGATTATAATAATAATGATGCGATTTTGCCGATTGTATTATATTTTTATAAGAGTAATAATAATGTCAAGCCATTGCATCTGCGTTGTTTATTTTACGCATGCATTGACGTTCGTGTGTGTAAATGTATATGTGCATTCTTTAATCATCATTAATATGTATGCATGATTGTGGACGTAAAGATCGCATTTTACAAATGAAGATTTGTTTTTTATTTATTTCAACGCTCACTTTCGGTGGCGAGAATTTGATCCTCCGTTTTTTTATTATGGCGCTTATTTGTTTTTCACACTTCCGGTACACACTTTTTTATTTATTTTTTCTGTCTCTTTTTTTATAATAATGGTTTCCTTCGGTCAGTCAACGATCGGAATATTGCCGAAGCTGACGCTCGTCCATGCTCTATTATGTTTGTTGTGTATCACGAAACACTCGCGCTGCCAACTCTTAACTATTTAAATCCTTTCTTGCTTCGTTTTCCTTCTTTGCTTCATTTTCCACGCGCCATGCTTACGTCAGTATGTAACGTTGAATAATCTAAAAAAAAATAAATTTCATTTTGTAACTATATTAAATGAGCTTTGATTGGCAATCAGAATAATTACAATTAATTATTATTTTCTTATTTCTTTCAAATGAAAATAAATTTTGTATACTATAGATAAAGTATAATATCAATAAAATTGCCGTTCTAATTATAGAAATAAAATTTTTACTAAAAATATAATTACACATAAAAAATTTATAAAGGTAGATATGAATATAAAAATTTAATGAGTTCTAAGTAAATATTAATAAATTATTTATCAAATAAAAAGAACAATATTTTTAAATCAATAAATAATAATATTAAAGGTATAATAAAAATAATGAGTAGATTAAATTAATATTTAAAATGTCAGCCTAATCAATATAAAAAACATAATAATAAGTTGATACAATAACTATGGAGTGCGGCCTTATAAATGTATTACTACATATATGTTGATAGATTAGACAGCAGTCTAATCTACCAATGTGCCTGTATAAAAAGGCCTACATATATATCTATCATTTCTGATAATAGCAACAGGCTCTTTTGATGTATTAACAGAAGGCATTCAAGTGATATAACAATGTGTAAAAGATTCAACTGGTGCCATTTTACTTATTTATACTTGTCATTCTTTAAAGCCCTTATGATAAGAATGTTTTGTGATTTTATTTTCTTATAATTTGTGATACTTAAAATTTTTTTTTTGATTATTAGATTGGAAATATTAAAATGAACTGTAAACGTTGTGTTATTTAATAGAAATACCTAACATTATGCTAAAAAGATATTTTTACTTTTGCCTGTTGGTACATAGATTGGTAATTATAATTCAGTAAAAATAGCTTCGGAAAAGCATACCTTTCTTTTATATATACGTATTTTCTATTTAAAGAGCCTAATAAGTAAATTGCCACAATCCAGTGAGAGTTAAACGCATAAGATTGATATTGTACTAAATATTTTAACGAAATACTTAAATGCACTTCCTTATTATATATCACTTCATCAGAATAAAACGTTAAATAATGGTCATATTTATTAAAATTAGATAATTAACTTAATTTTTTTCATAAATTTTTTATAATCATAAAATTATTTTATTTATAAAACCGTGATATGAAAATTTCTAATGGAAAAATTTTGTAATTGTAGCAAATATGAACGCTAACAATCAACATTAAAAATAATATTTACAACGTACCTGCATATAAATGTGCTAGAGCTTATCTTGAAATAGAAAGAGATTATTTGTGGCCGCTACCGCTACAATATTTTCAGTAGGATGCCATGCGGTATGCAGGATTTTTTTATTGAAGTCCAGACAGTCCACACTAATCTCATCCTTCTTACGTTTACCACCGGTACAGACCTAGGAATAATGCAAAAGAGTTTAAACAACCCAAAAAATCATAAGACTTTGCTCAAATAAAGCAAACGTCTTTCAAACGTGCAGAGGATACAAACACATAAAATCCTAGTCTACTAATTTCAAAATAAACATAAAAAATGTGATAATCAAAAAACATCATGCGGCAATAAAAAAATCGTAAAATATACTTGTACTTTCTACATATACAGTATAAACAATAAAATAAAACATCTATAACTATTAAAAAATTCTTCTTTCACAAAATTGAAAAATGTAAACTTTAATAGTAATATCTAATGTACTATAAACAATTTTTATTATTTAACTTGAAATAGTTTCAATTCTATTCATTTTATTTAAAACATACTAAATCTTTTAACATTTTTTTAAAAAGTGATAAATTCCTCTGTGAAAGAAGTGAAAAAAAATTAAGCTTTTTATGGTTTATGACGTACCTTGCGGGGTTTCAGAAGGGTTTTTGGCTTGGCAACGTCACGCGATGCCTCCAATGTTACGTCTCGTTTCGTTGAACGATCAAATACGCGGAAGAAATTGTTGTAAGATCCCGTCATTATAGCTGAATCGTTACCGCTCCAGCAGCATTCAAACTTATCAAAGATGCAATCATTTTCATACAATGAGCACAACTTCGATCTTAAATATTCATGTACCTAAAATATTAAAAAATACATAAGTATGCAATTTTTAAATAAAAAATTAAATATGAGAATAAAAAAAATTGTTATTTATAATTAACTTACAGGATAACTTTCGATGGGTTTTGTCTCCATGTGCAAATCCCATACTTTAACACTGAGGTAGTCTCTACTAATCATATATCTACCAGAATTACTGAGCTTGACATCGCTTATACTCGAAATAATCTCCGAGAAAAAGCTCCTGTTGGTAGGATCCTCTGGTTCCTCAAACAATTTACTGTGTCTATCACAGAGCGCTGCTGATCTCATATCGCACAAGCGAATGGTTCCTTTGCTACTGCTATAAACCAGCAAGTTGCACTCAACAGGATGAAATTCGGCTGCCGTTATTACCTCCGTCAGCTCCTCCATATTAGTGGGCTTAATGTCTACAATATCTGTACAAAAGGTTAAGGAAACATATTTTCTAAACACCATAAAGTCTACAACCTTATTTCAATTATAAAAAAATATTATTATAAAAAATAAGTTAAAAATCTAGCCACTAATAACAAACAATAATATACATATAAAAATAATTTTTTGAGTATAAATAATGTAAGTTTAATTTTAATATAATTTTTGATTCTGTATAAAAAAGGATACTAAAACTTTGATCCGTTATCTCCAGATGCCAAAGATTAATTCTAAGGTCATCTGCACTAAGATACGTCTCTTGGTCACTATTGACACTTATACTGTTTATGTGGTAAGTGTGCGCATTAGCGAATATTCTCCTTGGCGAAGCTTCAACCATCAGTTCCATTGGCTTAATAGTGGGTACCTAAAAAAATTGACACATAGATTTATACTATGTAATGAGATCAATTTACAAAAAAGTCAAATTCAAACTTTTCACTAATGTACTGATTTGTTTTATGATATAATAATAATAAAAAGTATCGTCGAGAAATTGTAATATTTAAAGTTTTAAAACTGTTTAACAATTTAAAAATATGCTTACCCTTAAGGCAGTGATACATGCAGGATCGCGAATGGCGCCATTTTCTTCCTTTGTGTTGTAACCCTCGACTCGCTTATCTCGCTCGCTAACTTTCCATAGCTTAATTGTTTTATCATTTGTTGAAAGTAAAAAGTGAGCGGGATTTTTTCTTTTTAGCCATCTTATTTTATTTATTTTTTCTTCTATTTCTAAAGATTTCAGATAATCGAATTCAGGTTCATGACTCTGGAAGGTACTGTACACATTATACTCGCCTCTTCTTGGAATAATTGTTTTACTCTGAAATAAAAAAATAAAGAAAATATTATACTTTACAATATATAAAAAAAATTCTAAACAAAAATTCTAAATGTATTATTAAAATTTATTAAGAAATTAGTCTGATTAATAGTTTCAAAAAAATTTTGATTATTCAATTAATGATAACAATTTTAATATTAACATATAGACTTTGAATATTTTTATCTTTATAATATAATAGTATAAAACAGTTCAATATTTAATTTAAAAAATAATAAAATATACTGTGATTTCTTATTTCACGAGTAGCTAAAGATAGAGAAAAACGTCAGACAACAGACACAATTGGCTGTGATCCAATTGTCTAATGGTAAAAATTTTTGACAAATGTTTAAAGCTGTTTTTACAAGGACCCTTCAAATCTTAAAAAAAAGAGAAATTCATATTAAATTTATATTTTAATAACTAAAAAATTAACACATGATTGCATGAGTATATTGTTTAGACTCTACAAAAAAATTTAACTTACAAGAGGATCCCTTTGGAATATTACTACACGACCACCCTTGTCACCCGTAGCCAAGAGGTCACCATCGTGGTTGAATTCCACGCAGGAGATAATATCAGCTGAAAATAATATAAATAAGTAATTTATGGTTTTTACTATTTTAAATTATTTTAATTTTTAATTATTTCAAAATAGTGTTTTAATTTTTAATTCCAAATTTAAAAATTAAAGTGAAAATAAAAAATTATGCTACTGTACAAAATTTATTACAAATACTTTCTTTAATTAACTATTAAAAATATAAACAGAATTCAATTTAAAAAACTTTTTTTTAATGTGGATGTTACATACTTCAAAATAAGAGCATTCACTTAATTTGTAAAGCACTAGTAAGATAAGATAAAGATTCACTTGAAGAACTTTGTTTAATTTAAGCAAACATGTTTGGAATTTACCTTCTGTGACATCATCTTCTAAGGTTCCCTTCACCTGTGAGAAACTCCACTGAATGTCCCCATTACCTGTAAAAATTAAAAGAAAAGTATATTAATTTATTTATTAGAACAAACACAGTAAAATATATTATTAAAAATATAAACAGCTATTCTGCTTTAATGTGTCTTTTGACTTAATGAATTTTTATCAAAAGACAGCAGAAAAATCACAATTATAACTTTAAAAAAAAATAATATGCAAAAATTAATGTATAAATGTTGCAATAGAAATTATAAATTAATTAATTGCTATGTAATTCTTATATCATAAATGATTAGGAAAATAGTATAATTTAAATCCGTTTTTGTTGGAAATATACATGCTATTAATTTATAGTTATATCATAGTTTTATCACAAATTTGCATGCAACCACTGGCGCAGTCAGCAAAAATGTAATATGCTTTCTTGGCAAGACTAAAGAGATAAACTGACAGTGATATTATGCAAATATTGTGTATTGACAATAATTTTTTCATGAAACTTAGGTTAAGACGAATAATAGAAAATAAAATTCTAAATATTCATAAATTTTTGTGCGCAATATAAAAGCATTTTAAAAGTTGAAATCAATTCTAAATTTTCTGTTTTAGGTTATTATAATAAAATTATGATTTTTATTATAATATATGAATAAGTAAAACAAATCTATTATGAGGTAATATTTAATAAATTATATATTTTCATTTAAAAAAGAATTTTTTATGCTCATTTAAAGCAAGGCATGCTTATTTAAAAATATCTCAAGTGACTAATAAATCAATTAAGCTTGAAATACATTTGACACTTCTAATTAAATGAAACGTAATTTGAATATTAAGACTCTTCTTTTAGTTTTTCTCTGTAGAATTACAAGAAAAAATACTGTAAACGTTTTTTAAATATTATAAAAATTCTTATTATACGGTTAATTGTTGTAGATGAAATCATTACAACTTTATCAATGCTATTTTAAACAAAATTATATAAAATGATATAATTTTTTATCGATATATTCTAATTATAAAACAAGTGTTCAATTAGATTTAAATTAATGAAATCCAACAATATTATCAATCTTATATCAAATGAATCCAGATAATAGTATTCCTACTTGAGGCTTCGCCGCAGTCCATGTTGCTTATGGAATCAACAGCGAAAAGCTTGCATCTGCACCCTTCTACTTTGTCGATAGCTTTTGGTTCAACGATCGAAGCTTCCTAAATTCTAAGTTTGATTCTTGTTTGCAAAAAGTCTTTAGTTAACCTTCAACCTTCTTTAACACTTAATACTTGCTTAAATTTTTTATCACAGGTGCAGCTGTTTCCACAATCTTTTTCTTTTGTACATATATATATAGATATATTACACACCAATCAAATCTTCAGTCTCTTCTCGTTAATATTCACAAAAAATTTTTTGCCACTTTCTCTTTTAGTGAAAAGCGTATAGACGCGCCGGCGCTTCCCTTTTATTTTTTAGTTAATATATCCTTCTAATCTCGCCCTTGAAGTAAAAGTCTTCCTGAGATAAGAAGAAAAATTACGATTTACAAAGGGTGTGGGAGATGAGAAAGAGTATAAGAGAAGAGAAAAAAAAGAACTAGGCGAGTCCTTTTAGGCGCCGGCTTAATGAGAAAGCACAACCACACGCGTTATATAGAAGAACCAAAAGACGCAACTCGTCAGGTATATACACCAAGGGTATATACAATATTGCCTTCTTTTCACTTTTTTTTTCTTTAAACGTTAGAACGTATAAAGCGTAACCTGTTTAACCGTATACGTATAATACCGTGGCTCAAAAGGAAAAACTCGTGCCGCGAATTTTTCGGAGCAAAAGTAACAGAGAGAGATGGATACGCACATATATAATACACATATATACGAAAGCACCGTCCTTTTCAACTACAACTGCTTAATACAACATGTATGTATATAACGACACGCGTTATTAGCTTAGCTTGTGTATGCACGTTTTTCCTAAAAAGAGACGCAGAGTGTCGCAGAGAAAGAGAGAGAGAGTGAGAGACTCTTGAAAGGCGCAAGATCTTCTCCCTAGGATTTTTTGTTATATATACTTCTATTTATTGTATATGTATACACATGCATATACAATTTGCGATGCACCAATAATAATAATAAAAAAAAAACAAACAACTTTATATGCACTATATATAAAGAAAAGATTCCACCAACGTGTTAAATAGAGAGAAAAAAAAGAGAGAAGTTAAGACTCTCTTTATTCTCTTTTGGACAACACACACGATGCACCACTAGGCACACACCAGCCAACCTCTACTTTGCGCGGTGTTAGAGAAAGAAAGAAGGAAAGAGAGAAAAACTAAAAGGAAAGAGAAAAGAGAGAGAGAAGAAGAAAAAAAAAAGGAGAACAAGAGGGGGAGTCAGTGGCAGTACTATTATACTATAGAGTTTAGTTTTTAGATATATACGACGACAACGACGACTCCGATTTTTGCGCGTGTATTTGTACAGAAAAAGCTATATAACAACGCGCCGTTTCGCTTTCTGTTCTCTCTCTCTCACTTCTTGCTTCTTCTTTTTCGTTCGTCTCTCAGTTCAGTGGCGGCGCGCAGTGGATATTTCACCTACAACTATATACAGATGTCATGTCTATAGTCTATGTATGTGTATTAACAATATACCTATATATATACGTACAATAGAATGAGAGATTTTTTCTGCGCGCGCGTGACGTCACAGACGCGCTTCTCTTCTCTCTCTCCAAAGATTTCTGCACGTACACATGCAAACATACGCTTTGCTTGCTTCTCTTTTTTTTCTTATTTTCCTTTTTAATTTATCACCTTCGTCGATAAATATGAAAAAAAAATTTACAATCTCGATAATTTTTTAAACCTTTTTTAAAAAAAATTTGTAATGTATTTTATTTGTACATTTTGAGTAAATAGCATAGAATCAACACTCGGCAATGATTCGCGCAGCACGCATCACTACGGGCATCGCCATTTTCTCTTTCTCGTATATCGTTCACGTGTATATATGCTATCTCTCTCTCTCTCTCTCTCTGCGCATGTATTCGTTAAAAAGGAAAGATAGAAAAGAAGAAGACTTTTAAATTGAGAGTAAGAGTAAGAGAGAGCCGACTAAACTATCACATACAACACAACTAGAGAGTATAACAGTTAACACACCGGCAAAGCTTCGTTGCGGCATTAACTCTGCGAGCAACGCCGAGAGAGGGCGAAAATTAAACTTTTTATATACTTTGCGCCATGTAAAAGAGCAAAGAGAGAAAGAGAGAGCAAATTTTTATTAGTACGTATATGTGTACGTTTTATAACTATATGGATGATAAAAGAATCAGATGGAAAAAGAGGAGAAATAATAGATGGGGGGACGTTATATATGAGCGAAAGAACAACGTGATCGAGATACTGATTATTGCCCGAGCACACAATGATGCCATACATATACGTGTGTCTTTTTCTTTCTTTCAAACCTCAACATCCACGTGCGGCGTTAAGAAGAAGAAGCGAAGCTTCTAAAACTTTATATTTGTTACAATGCATTCATAAGTAAACGAACGCCTGTTTTGTTGCTAGTTCAAGCGCGTGGCCTTTTTGCGGTTTCTATAACTTTATCGCTTGTAATGGAGAAGTTGGTATTAACACGCTTTTAAAACTCTTGTGTGTACGAAGAATAAACGCCTGGCTTTAATCAAACCTTTAGAAATATGATTTTGATTGTTAATAAATATTGTTGGATTTTTTATTGTCTTTGAATTTGTTTATTAAACTTTGCAGTTTCTTTTTGAGCTACCATCAATTTTACACTATAAATGATAAAAATAAAATTTTACATTGACCAATAAATCGTATTTTATTGTACATAAAAAAAACGTAAAAATATCGATTGTATTGAGCCAAAAATATAAAATATTTTTGGAAGTAGATAGTGATTCATAACAGCAAGAACTTTTTCATATTTTTATTTTATGTATCTATCAGGGATGTCTGGCGCGTTAGTTATTGGAGTCTAGACATTTTGTCTGCAGACGAGTGCAAAATTTTAAATAATTTTTTTCGAAAGTAACAATAGAAAATTATAATGTTCATCCGGTAATACTTTTTTTCTAAAAATTTGCAATATTTTGTTTTTTTTTAATAGAATAAAAATAAAAATTTTCTATTTGATTTACAGTAAAAGCTTGATTATTCAAAAAATATACTTGAATTAAAAAAATTAATAATTTTGTATCAAAGTGTATTTTGTGAACAAACATTAAAATGTTGAAACATATTGATAAAAAAAAATTAAAAATAATTATTGTGACAAATTTAAAAGTTATTTAATATTTCTCTAGACTATAAAAATTTCTAAAATTAAATAATCCATCAAAAAACTATTTTTCAACTCAAGTTTTTATTTTGCGTGAAAAATAAGTGTGTCGTATTTGCGGGAATGAAAACTAAAGCAGATCTGTTATAAATTCACTAATTAACACGCAAGCTTATACGAGTACTTGTTGTCAAAAGAAAAAGAAATGCAAAGAAGAAAAAAAAATGAAGGAAATCCTCGAGCTGAACTTTGTTAAAAATAGACAATAGGACAAGTCCAAAAGTTAAAAGCAATGGCAAATAAAAAACCTTTTTTTTAATCTTTACTATACCTCGAGGATACATTTAGTAGCCCGAATTTTTAACTCAATTATTCATTAATTCGTAAAAAAAGGAACCAACGTTCATAGCTTTTCAAATTATGTTTTCGTGTATTATATAACATTTATATCAGAAAATGCATGTTTAAATTTTTTTAAAATTAAAATAAAATTTTGCACAAAATTTTAATCAGTTTTAAAATAAATGCATTTTTCTATTCAAAAAATTTGTTCTTAATTAAAACAAAATTATTCTTTACAAAATATTCATGATGAAAAATTTTTTTATTTTGATAAATCAAATACATCAAATACATATTTTTTAAAACTATTCAATAAAATATTTCTTTTATTATGTTGTTTATAACATCGTATAAAAAAAGAATATAAAAATGATCTATATAATATTCTATTAATATTCCGTCGAAAATATTGCGTCAATTGTTTAAATGAATGCAAGATTGTTCTAAAAATCTTACGAAATATATATAGATTTAATAATAAAAATAAAAAATATTCAGTAAAAATTTATTTTTAAATATTTATTTAAACTAAATCGTATAAATTTTCAAAAATTAATTTTAAAACCATCGTTTATCAATATTTCATTACAAAAGTTCAAGGTTAATAAAGTAATATACTCGAGAAATTAAAAACTTTTATCTTTGATTCTACTGTTCTAAAATTTTAATGATCACGAGTAAGATGAAAAAATGAGGTCTTCAGAGGATCTTTCGATAGATAGGTAGATTTGTAACTTGAGTTTGAATCCCGGTCTCGTTCAAACGATACGAGAAATACTGTACGTCACATGTGCTTTGATTATAAATACGTTGAAAAACTCCAATCCTAATTATTATTACAATGGCAAAGTGTAACGATGTTAAGTTCAAAGGATAAAAAAAGAAATTTCTAACGTTACTTTTGAGATAATTTAATTAATTTTAACAAAAAAAAATTTTCATATAAAACAAATGTGAATTATTTTTAATTTAAATGTAATCTTTACTAAATTAAATCTACATATTAAAGCAACAAAAAAACCTGAAGTTGATGTTTGTTTAAAAATTTATAATTTTTAAAAATATATTATTTAAATATCCCTGGAAGAAAATTGACCATATCTTAAGTATAATTGCTGGTCAACAAATGTTAAAATGACACTTATCTAGAAATTTTTTTACATCTCTCTAAATTTCTAGATAGTGCCATTTAACATTTGTTGACCAGCAATTATGCCTACAATATGGTCAATTTTCTTCCAGGGATTAAAAATGTTTAATAGTTTCTGAATTTTTGTTTTCATACAAGCATGATAAGAATTTTTTAATCAAAAGCGAATATTTGATATGCATACAAAAGCATTAACTATCAATAATAATTAAATAAAATCAATTAAAATTTAAATGTTTAATATTGTATAGTCAGAATTTTAGTAATTAAAGTATTTTCGCCAAAAAAATACATATTTAAAAAGTAATATTCTACAGCGTTACTTTCAAAAGAAAAAAATACTAAGCCAATAAGCAAACTACACTATACATTTAATACTGCACTTATATTAATTCATGATGTTACAGTAAAACTTAAATATTTATAGGTACCGTATTTGATTTTCTGCATTATATTTTTTTCAGACTTTTCTGAATTATCAATTAAATACAATATAACATGATAATTTTGTATTATCAATTTTATTCACAAATGACAACTGAATTTAAAAAATGAAATAAGAAAATATTGAATGACTTATTTTTAAGCTGTAACTGTTAATGAGCCAGAACCACTGGTGAATTGGGAGAGAGAACAAAAGCAGGTGGTATGTGTGTAAGAAGGAACTACCTGCTATTGTATAAGATGCGCAGGCGTACATAAATTTTCTGGATTTTTACATTTGCCGGTAGTCCATAAAATTTGGCGCTATTTTCAAAATTATCAAGTATTTGCATTTACAAATTCAAAGAATATCATTTCAATTTTGACTTCTAAAATTTTAATCCTAATTAATTATTAAGAAAATTTTATTCATTTTTTTAAAGATATAATTCAATTATGATGTTACATAAAGACATTATTAATCGGTAAAATAACTCGACTATCTTTTTCATTAACATTTAAAAGCCCATCCTTAATCCATTTTCTTGTGTATGCAAATGAAACTATAAGCGTGTATAATCGTAAAATTGTCTTCCTGAAGAAAAATTCTCTATATCGTTATAATAACGCGTTTTCTTTTCTTTTTTAAATAGCTGATTTTAATTACCCTTAATACTTTAATACTAAGGTATTACTGATAATTACTATGATAGTATTAAGTTTTTAACGTTATTACAAAAAGAGGAAAGATCAGGAATGCAATGAATTAAAGATGATAATTAAGCTTTCAACGTTTACCATTGCGTTCATAAATTTTCACGCATAATAATAATAGTAATATTGCATTTTTTCATAAATAATATTTCTAATCTCACACCAGAATCTTATTTTGAGCAAATCATTATAATTAATATTTAAAATTGCCGTCTGTGTACATAGTTTAATCATAAAAAATTATGAGTTTTTCATTAAATCATTGAACCATGTTATGTTTTTATATTGATTTTACATAATATCAAATGTATAAATAGAATATATTAAAATCATATACGAGTTTATTAATGAAATTTAAAAAACAATTTAATCTGTTTAACGTAATACGTTCCTTAAAGAAAAAATTAATGAAGAAAATTGAAAAAACAGAAGAAAATAGTTACTATTTGTAAATAAAAGTAAAATTGAGGGTCAAACATATATTAATAATTTTATTGAGTTTTTATCAGTTTTCTCTAATTAATAACTGTTATTTTCAATTTTCATATTAATATAATTTTTTTCTTATTAATAAAAATATATAAAAAATGAATATAACTGCAAATCACTTTTTAGAATTATAGAGAACAAACGTAAAAATTGAAGAATGTTGAAAATAACAGTCGTTGCGTCAATTCTAACATTATTCAAAAATTAATTTCCGTTTTCTTCAGTTTTAATAACTCTTTTTCAAACTTATTAATACATATTTTCAAATATTTTTTTTATTTAACGTCACTGTATTTAGGCCATCATTACGATGCTAATTATGCGACGGAGGTTTCTCAGTGTGTTTGTGAACAAAGCACATGTAACGTACAATGGTGCTTGTATAAATTAGTCGAGAGCGGGATTCGAACTCGGGTCCTCGAGATTATCAATCCATCGCTCTACCAAGTGAGCTACTGAAACCTCATTTTCAAATATTGTTTGTTGTATAAATTTACTTATTATTTCTTTTTTTTGCTAGGATTCAAAGTTTATAAAAGTTTATCTAGTTAAACCTTACAACTTCTAAATATAAGAAATATTTTTTGTAAATAAAAAAAAAGTTACAAATCGTAACTTGAGGGGTATATTATAAAATCAAAATTTTACTACAACTGACTTGATTAGTAACTATAATATTTTATAATTGATAATCATAGTTATTTCTTTTTATATTCATAAACTGTCAGAGACTTTTTATAGGTTTTATATTATTTTATTAATATTATAAACTTAAAGCCATAAATAATTTAATATGAAATAATAACGCGTCTGATGAAAATGTAAAGTACAAAATTTTAGAGTACATTTCATTTTATCAAATGTATAAACAATATTAATTATTCAAGTGGAATATGCGGGCATGATTATACTGAATATTAAAAACATTGACCTATATATATATACCTACATATAATATATATTCATCGATATATTTTTTCCAACAATACAACTTCAAAAGTTATTTTATGGGGCTTATAACAATCTTTCAACAATGTGAACTCAAAGTTAATAAATAAATATATAAAATATCAACTATAACTAACTATAAACACGGAAAAAATAGTTTAATTGTAATTGCGTATTATTTAAGTATTTAGTTAACTCGCAATAATTTGTCAAAAGCAAATAATTTAGTTGGAAAATCCAAAATAATTTAGTTGTTATACCACAAGTTATTATTATTTTTAAAACTAACGAAACTTTAGTTCCTACAACTAGTGTGATTGTCATTTAAAGATATACGAAATTTCTTATAGCTATAGCGATCGAAGTTTTGGTGTCCATAACTAAAGTCTGCTCAACTATTGATTTTAGTGGTGCTAACCAAAACTTTGCTGTTCGAAATCCAATTAAATTTTTTAGATCTGAATTTCTCAACTGTAGTGTTTTTTCCGCGTAACATTTCATTACGTTAAAGTATTTAATTGTAAAATTCATTTACAGTAAATGATACAGATGCTATTCTTTTATATAAAAATTACAATTTTCCTTTCGTATTGAAGTCAACCGTAAAATTTTTAACTTACATTATTATAAAGTTATGTTGTAAAATTATTTTAAGTAAAAATAATTAATTTACTGTTATAAATACTATTTATTCAGTTTAACATTTTTTATTTTATTTTAAAAAAGCATTGAAATTATTTACTGTAAAACGGTAATTGTGATTTAGACATAGTAAAGATATATCGTATTTCTTTATTGCTTTTAGCAAAAGCCATCAACATTTTCAACCCTCTATTTTACGTTACTTCGACCCTTTTCCACACAATAAAACAGTCAATTCTCACGAATATATATTTAAATGTAATGAAAATTGTTCTGTAAAATTTGGTTTATAATCGACTATTTACCAAAATAAATGTCTTATTAGATGTATCATTGGATTATTTAAATTACCATTTTTCAATTTTTAACAAATTAATAATACATTTTTATATTGCCATAGAGTAAAAAAGTCGTATCTCGGAAGTCAATTAAAAAATACCCCATCTCACAAACTGTTTTTTGTTTTGATTTAAGTTAACATTACTCATTAAATACTTGAATATACGAGAAAACATTTACGTATGCGAATGCGAAATGGTTTTTCCAAGTCAAATGCCGTAAGTATTCAATGAGAATTGCCAAGTTAAATCAAAATAAAAAACCGTAGTTTGTGAGATACAACCTTTTCCAACTGGCTTGCGAGATACGACCTTTTTCAATTTCATCTTTCGCGAAAGGATCTTTTTATTTTATAACAGCGGTAAATTAAAATAAAATGATGTTATAAGAATAAGATATTTTTTTTTACTAATTTCTCATAAATAGTATTGATTTTGTAAATAAATAATAAAATAGATTATAAATTTTACACTTGAAATTCATATCAAGTTGTGTTTTATTAGAAAAGAAATATCTCATTGTATCAAATGAGAAACGATTCAATATGAATAAAAATATGTTGAAAAAAAATTTGACTTTCTTTCCATTACATTTGATTTCATGATAAAACAGGTTCCGTGGTGTAGCGGTTATCACGTCTGCTTTACACGCAGAAGGTCGCCAGTTCGATCCTGGCCGGAATCACTTTTTTTTTAATGAATTATGTTTTATTTCATTTATACAAATTAAATTTCTCTATTACAAATAAAATTTTATAAAAAAATTTTTTTCATTTTATTTTTTTGTTTTTTTCAAATATTAAAAATTTTTTTGAAAAAAAAGGACATTTTTATTCAACTTGATATTTTTGCCATTTACATAATTTACATTTAACGTTTCATCAAAATATATTTGCAGTGCCTTTCACACCATAAAAAGTTCTATACGTTGCCTTATGAATAAAGCATTCCAAGAGACAATAAATTTTTATTTCAATTTTTTCTCATGAGCACTACTTTATTTTCATATACGTCTACAATTTTCCGAACAAATTGATCAATGAAATTTATTAGTTCCAAGAAAAAATTTTCTTTTTATTCTAACTGAACTTTTATTAGAAAATAATATTATATTTTTTGTGAAATGACATATTTTACAAATCATTAAATTTTTTTATTCATTCTCAGATTATATTGTAGACTCTATTTTAAAAATTATAAATTAAATTATAAAAGTAATAGCATAATGTATGAACTATTTTTTTTAATTCATGAAAGTTAAATTTAAATCAGTGCTTTAAACTTTTATTTCAATTATGATTATAATTATGAATTATTTTTAAATGCTTTCATCAAGAATTTTCAAATAAAAATTAAACAAGTTTGAAAGTTAAAACATATAATATTATTCACACAGTATCACTTATTTAATACACTTGTAATTTATAAAAATTAACTTTTTAGTGTCACAAATTATCGTGAGGATAAACACAAGCTTAAAACTAATTTTTTTGTTTTTCATAGGATCAAAATAAAAAATAAACTTTTTGTTTTAGTTCTACGTACGATAATTATTTAATTTAATCTAGACCATCATTTCAAAACTAATTTCTGTTTAGATCTATTCCATGATTATTTCTTTTAAATTGACATTATCAAAATATATTTCTCAAATTAAAAAGTTTCATTATGATTTCATAATATATTTATCAAATATAATAACAATTTGAATTAAAATTATATTGATATATTAAGAAAATTTCCTTTAATAACGAATTATTACACCCTAAATAACGCGCAACTTTTGATAAACAGATTATTAATCAGTTATTCACCTTGAAAGCTTAAATAGGACACGATTTGAGAATAATATTACGAAGCTGTTAGTCCGTGAAAAGTGATAACGCTTTTAGTATACAGAGTATAAAAGAGAGAGAGAGAGAGCAAATTCTCTCCCCCTCTTGAGATATATACTTCCTTCCGTCGATGTGTGTGTGTACGTTCAGTATTGCGCGTCTCACAAATTATTCAATGACCCTCGGTGTAATAAGCACATTGACAAAAGGAATATATTAAAATGAGAGAGATAAATTGCATTGAGCTTTAGGGAATGGAAAAATTTTTTTACGCAGCACCTTTATTCTTTGAGAAAAAAAACATAAGAAAGTTCTTTTTTTCCCTCTTCTCAACAAGTTTGTAATATGATAAAGAAGTTTTGTCATTTAAATGTATCGAATGTAAATTTTCAAACTTCGGTTGTATGGTACACGCAAAACGATTGTAAGAATACGCAAAACGTTGTTTAGGAAAGCGAAAAATATTTTGTCTTTTTGATGTACGCATCGGAAGAAATTTTTTTGCAAATTTTACAACAGAAGCGTTAATTTAGTACAATAACATTATACGATGCTTTGACAAGCAAATCGTGAAAATAATGTAACGTCTACTTGTAAATTTATTAAGCAAGCTATTTTGTCGAAAATTAATACTTGTATGAAGAGGAGGATTGTATTGAGGACTCTATTGCTCATTATATATTTCTTAAATTTTATTTATTGATTGATCAACGCAAACGTTAATTTTAATTCAAATTTTTAAATTTTTAATAGAGTTTTAATAATATTATCTAATAGAAGAACGATTCATCTACTCTCATAAGATTGCTAAAAAAATTCTATGTTGTTACTTGTAGTGATATTATGCGAATTTAGTTAGCATAGCTTCTATGATAATATTACTCCCTATCTTATATATTATATTTATTTAAAAGCTTATGCTAATTCACTGCAAAATCTTTTATGAAAATATCTCACATTATATTGTAATTATAAGATTGTTTCCTCTATAGTGTATGAAAATTTTATAAAAGTATTCCATCGTAATTTGATAATTATGAAATTTCATAAATATAATTTAAGAGCTTAAACCAAGTCAGGATTTTGAAAAAAAAAGCAGACAGTATCGAATTGAGTTATTGGAAGCTGCCGAAGCAGCGAACGCTTTACTGTATCTCTGGAATAAACGACACGCGGTGTAAGTTAAAAATAAAAGTTTTTAGTACGTGTAAAATGTTTTTGAAACTTTTAACGTGTTTTTTTCCAAAGCTAGATTTTCAGAATTGGTGAGCAAGTTTTTTCGAAAACTACTGAACCGATCAATCTCAAATTTTTACACACGCTTTATGAACATGTGTTTTAGTTCTTAATCGCTGATTATTACTAGGCGATGAATATTTTCTATATTAGAAAACAATCAAAAGTGAAAATTTAATTTAATTTTAAATTTTTTAAAAAATAATAATTTGTTTATTCTTTTAATTAAAAACAAAGATAATGTCTTATAGAAATTTCAGAACATCCAGTCCCAAAATATCTTGCTCATCACAAGACATCTTTATTTGGAGATGCTCTCACCAAACAGCTACAAAAATGATTAATGTCATAAAAAATTATAAAAATAAATATAATAGTAGAGTGTTTATAAACCCATAAAACGTAAAGCAATTCTTGTATCAATCGGACGAGACCAGAATTCAAACTCGAGTCAACAAACTTTTATCAAAATGTGTCTTCAAAAAGTATTCTTGGAAAATAGCTTTTCAACCCCTCGACTACATATAATCCCTCAAAAAAAATGTTTGCAAAGTTACATTCATTAAATACATAACGTTTTGTCAATATATTTTAAAATAATATGTTTATTAGATTTACTAATAAAGCATTACTTATGTACATAGTAAGATAAAGAATATCAATAACAATGCAGCTGTGCTAAAATTACTTAAACATAATATGCTAAATTTTTTCAGAGCAACAAATACTAACTGTTCGAATACTATTTTGATCTCGAATTGATATAGATTTTGCAAACAATAGCAACGGAAAAAGCTTTTTATATGAAGTTATTTAATGACGAATTTGCAGTTTCTTATAAAGATTCTAAAAAAATTACATTGTCGTTACATAGCTTTTAAAATAATTGTTCTAGAAGATTTTTATCAAAATTCTGATTTATATAAAAAATTTTATTTTATTAAAAGAATTCGATTTTAACTTTTATATCACCATGATAAGGATCCACCAGAATCATTGATTCAAAAACTGCAAATGTTGAAAACAAAACACGGAGTAGAATATTCTTGTAAATATTATAATAGTTTACAGTAAAGTTGCCACAGATTGGCTTTATAGCCAAGAATTACCATAGTTCGGGGTAAAAATTAACATAAATATAATTTGAATTTCTGTTTCTAAGAAATTTTACCATAAACTATGCTATTTTTTTTAACATAATGGCAATCTGTAACAACTTTATTCCAAACTTAAATTTAAATTTAAATAAAATAGTTTATAACTTTAAAGGAATTAAGTGTTGTGCAACTTTTTAATGATTTTATGTATAAAAAAAACTATTTTAAAATTAGAAGAAAATCGGAAATTCGAATCTCATAAACTCTTCTTTTTTTCTTTCATTATCTTATTTAAAGTTAGTATTGTGTTTACGCTATTATTACAATGCCAAATTAGCAAGGGAGGTTTTTAATGCGTTTGCGAATAAAGCGCACAAACACGCTGCAATGTACAGCGGCGCTTGTACCAAGCGGAGATCGGGATTCGAACTCGGGTCTTCGAGTTACGAATCTGCGAGCCACTGAAGACTTCGTACACTTTTCTTGTTAGTGTGCGTACTGAATTATAATTATGAAAAAATTTAGTTTTATCTATAAATAATGTAGACTTGACTTTCAATCAAGATAAACATTATTGATTCAAAAAAATCTTCAAGTGATGGATGATTTTCCACTTGATATGAAACTCTTTAAACTTTAACGGTCTATTAAATATTAACTAGCATACTTTGATAAATGTACAGATGTGTTTAATTTTTATCGTTTGATAATTGTAATATTTATTAAACCTTAAATTAATTTAAAAATATAAATGTATTTTATTTTTTATTATAGGTGTTTTTTACTTATTAAGTTGACATTCAGAGTATGATCATAAAATGTACATTTAGTAATAAAAAAGTGTTCTTTCCAGTCATGCATAAAAAAAAGGTGTTGAAGTATGAAACTTTGATGTGATAAAAACTTTTATAACACATATAAAGTAAATAAATTTAAAAATTAAAAACGTACCAAATTTGATATTTCAAATATTAAACAATCACAATTTTGATTATGTCTCCTAAATTTTACAGTGATGCGCGAAATCAATGATAATTAGAAAACGAACGAAACTTTCGTTAAAACTAGCTAAGACACAATAGTTTTTACGGTAACGAATTAAAGGACAAAAAGAAAAGTTAAATAACTTTTTGACGTAGACTTGTTAGTTATAGAATTAGTTTTAATGAGTTTTCGAAGCAGCTACCAATGAATAAGATCATTAAAACTTAGAAGACACTATCAATTAAAAAGAAAAAAAGAACATACACAAAATTAAAAAAAAAAAAGATGTAAAACTTATTTCTAAGTTATTATTGAGTGTTAATAATAATTTGAATTACCCAAAATTGCAGCTTTTCCTATTTTCACTGAGGTCTCGCCTTAAGCGTAATTAAAAAGACAAGAAAAATCAAAGGTTACAATCAGAGTGATGGTTAGTATTAAAATAATTTGCTCTCTAAATATTTTGGAGTAATATTTTGCTTTAAATAATCAAATTCAATTGTGATATTTGTATTGCAAAGTTTCACTTTATCTATACAATAAATTCATGGAAAGAAATAACATATATTTTTATAACTTAAAATCAGTCACTAAAATTATTCTATTTTATTCATACACATATCAAAATGCCTACACAATTCTCAATTAATTCAGAATATTGACTTTAAAATGTAATTCTATTTTAAATAGTTTTTTGACTTTTAAATAACAAAACTAAGAGAGAAATGTAAAGCGCAATCGTATTGAATTTATCTATTTTTACTTGCACATTTTTATTATTCAATAAATTTATTTTGATTTATGGACAAAAGGAAAATCAATAAAATGTATTTTTATTTGAATTTTAAAAATCAAGATAATTTATCCATTATTTATTTAAAATGTGAATAAAACAAATTTTATTCGAAAAACAAAATTTTGAAAATACATACATATAAAATTCTATAAATCATTAATATTATCTTCCATTCTATAACATAAGAATCCATTTCAAATAGTGTGGCTTGAACGTCACTAAAAATAAATTTCCAATTAAAATATCGCGCCGATGAATATTGGATTTCGATTAGTTTTAAAGATTGATTCTGACATCAAATAATAACATCTACCATCAATATTATTCAGTCTTATAAATTTTTCATTGTCCGGATAAAAAGTTTTTGTTTTATATTACTTTAAAAAAGCATTGGAAATAATACACAATCAGAATTAAAACCGTACACATATAATATTGAAATCTATTTTGAAATAAATGAAATATTAATGTGAAAATAAAAAAATTGAGAGAAATCTTATTGACGCATTTTATGTATACGTTGAACAATAATTTATGAAACCATTAATATTCTATGGCAATACGTAACAATCTTATCGAAAGATTGCAGGCCTTCAAATACTTTGTGGTAAATTATCAAACCGCATCCTTACGCTTATGAAGTAAAATGAAAAATTTTTTATTATCATATGGTTAATATTTTTTATTATACTGTAAAAAATTTTATGGACTTATACTTTTATGCGATGGAAAATTCGTATGCTAAAATTATCCATATGCGTGTGTAAATCAACCTCAAAATTTTTGGGTGATTTCAAATTTTTTACGTGAAAATTTTCATGAAAAAAAAGTTAAAAAATCTTATTTTCAAAATGTATGAAACCGTAATGTACTAATAAGGAAAGAATAAAAGAATGCCTCAGATTAAAAAAAAAATCTAAAAAGTTCAATTTGTTTAAAAATTATAAATGTTAAAATTTTATTCTTGAACAATTTTTAAACCAATTAATTTTTTTTAATGAAAAATTTTATTTTGATCAAAAGATTTCAATTTCAATTTTTAATTATTCATTTTTATAAAATTGAAACAAAGTAACTAATATAACTTTGAAAAATCAAATTATAGTGCGAATGAATGTAGTTTTCATATTAACTTTATGCAAGAAAAATGATTTCAAAGATCCAAACCTTTACATTTCTTGTAAGTTATGATATCGTAAGTATCATCGAATTTTTAAATTCAAAATAAATAATTCATGCAAGTTATTTATTAATTTGAATACATTTTCAAATATTTTAGATTTCAATTAAAAAGAAAATTCTATTTTTTTCGTTAACTTTATAACTATAGCATGAAAAATGTATGAATCTACCCATTTATCTATCCAACATTCATCTATAACATGGAGTCATCCACCAATCACTCATCCAAACGCTCATCCATTCATTCGCCTTTTCGTCCATTAATCCATCCACCATCTCATTTATCTCTCTTTCTCTCTGTAGCGTAAAATATCTTCCCTTTAGATCCTTTTACTTTAAAATAAGCTTTTATCATGAGATAGAAATTACTGATTGTTACGAGTAATTAACCTTCTAATGTCTGGACCTTGAAATTGTTCAATAAAGGTGCTGAAACTAGGCAGAGAAAAATGTTTGATTAAATTTTACTATACTATAGAGTCATAGAAAGAAAAATTTGCAGCATGAAAAAATTGCTATACTGAATAGTAAAATTTGCTATATTAAATTTTTCTATGAGCATAGAAAATTTTACTATTCAGTATAATAATTTTTTTTTCATACTGCAAGCTTTTCTTCTTATAACAATACATATATAGCAAAATTAAATCAAATATTTCTCTGCTTGTATGTTAAGATAATTTATGATCCAATATTTGTTTATTTGATCCAATAAAATATTTTCAAGTCTTTGAATTTTGTATTATTTATAACTCTACTATAGAATATATAATAGTCATTTTAAACTGATCCACTAATTTAATTTGTGAAATTTGGAATTCATTATGCAAATAAATTAAAAAAAAAGAAAATTAAAATGGACGTACTCGTTCTCTTGAGCATTAAATGATTAAGAATATCTATATTTTATTTCTCTTTGAACCTTTAATTTATTCCACATTATGAGTGTTTATTTGCAAGTTTATAATTTACGTATTACACAAAATTTTTTACAACGTAATCTGGTTCTGGATAAAGTTATTTTCGAATGCATTAATTTAAACTCAAAAACATAAATTTTCCTGCTTCAAAAGTAGTAATTTTTTTTCAAGTTTTAGTTATATAAGTATAAGTATACTTATACGGCGGTTTTTTTAAAAGAAAAAATTTCTAACAAAATAAGATTTCAAAACAAAGAAAACTTTTTCAAATATTCTGATAATAATAAAAATATCAATGCAAAGAATCAGGGTCATTTAGAAAAGTAGTAATTAAGGCTGAATGACAAAATGAAAGCTTTTTTTCGTTTTTGTTTTAATTAACAATATCATGTAAGCTGCAATGAGTAATTTTACTCCAAATTGTAATTTAGAGAGCGAATTAAAACAATATCTCAACATTTCACATTATTTCTTTAAAAAAACTTTTATTTCTTTAATATTAAAGTTCATTTTATAATATATTTCTTATACATTTTTTTCCATATTATTAATAGTAAAATGTTAAGACACTGAAGAGAAAATAATTTTAGTTTTTATTAATACATTAACAAAGAATAGCCCTGTGATATATTCGTATCGAAATATATGAAGATAACCACCTTCTAAAGTTAAAAAGTGCATTAACTTAAATATACATTGATTTCAAAAAGAAGAAAGAATTATCAACATTTTTATTCTTTTTATCTTTTAATTTATGCATTTATTTATAGTAAATCGAATTAAAAAAAGATTATGATTTGTATTATATTGGCCAAATCTATTTTTTTTGTTTATTCAGACGTGTTTTTTTATATTAATATAAACTTAATTCTATCATTTTGGATGAAGTATCCAAATATCGATCAGTGATGCATTAAAAATTCTCTAAATTCTTATCAATTTTCACCTTAACTGTATCTCCTTTGATACATTAATATTTCATATTTTAATTTATTTTATGAGCTGAGTCGAATATCAATATAAACTAAGTGTCTTAGTGACATTTTCATTTATTACTTTCATTAATAAAGTCAAGAAGAGCTTATTACTTTAAAAGCTTCTAAATATAATCATTTTCTGGTATAGGAGTATAACCAAAAAAACATCCAGTGAAAACATTAATTCTCTTTTCCTTTGTTCTGTCAACAAATTTCTTATTCCAAAATTAGTAAAAGTAGAAATATTGTATAAGCAAAGGGTCGCAGTTGTGACCCGTAGACAAGTTTCAGAATACATTTTAATTATTTTGTGTAAGAAAATACCAAAATTTTGATCAAATTCTATGAAATTTTTGTGTTTTTCATCTTTCTTATATGAATAATTTTCCTATAAAGCTGCTTAAATTAACTTTAAAACAAAATAATAGAAAAATATTTGATCAAATTTCAAATTCCGTCAAGTGTGAAAGTTATTTGAAAGTTCAAAATGTCATTTCTGCAAATATGCTAATCTGTTTGAAAAGGATTTGAATATCAGAAATAGAATGACGAGTTTTTAATTAAATAAAACAAATTTATAAACATTCATTAAAAAATTAATCTAGATTTTAATAAAGTTTGCCAAAATTTATAATTTTTGAATTTTATGAAAAATTGTTAGAGAAGTTAAAACATTAATTAAATAAAGTGACCTATTTGAGTTATATTTCATAAAAAAAGTTTTAATACATGTTGTATTTATTAAAAAACTACTTTAAAAATCATTTAAGTAATTTCTAACTAAATCAACCAAATAATTCAATGATATTCTCCACAATTATATTATTCAATGTTTCTGTTTATCCAATCACAAAATCGATAACCAATCATCAATACGAGAATTTCATTAACAACTAAAAAGTCGACACGATTGTTTGATACATTGTTCCGTACAATTGTAAACAATAAGGAAGGTCCTAAGATCATAAAATATGCTCTAGACTAAATAGAGAAAAAAATTTACCTAACAGCTCGGCCAATTTTTCATGTAATTCCTCGAGCGAGGAAAATAATGGCCCATCCAACTTCCAAGCTAAAGTTGTACGTTTTGTCCTTGAATTAACGTCCGTAGGCGAGACATCCATCCTCTTCTTCTTAATAAATACACCCGCGTACACGGACACAATACATGTGTCGGTGTTGATTACTTTTTTTTAAAAATGTTTGCCTTAAATTTTCCTCACATTGATTTCAAAATTGTGCAATGAACTATCGGTCAGTCGTCTTGATTCCAACTGAGGAATACCATGTTGTTACAGGTTAATCGCGATTATTGACTTTCAAATTGATAGATTGAACTTTATTATTTGATAAAGGGTGTGCAGGATTATGCGGGGATTTTCAACGTTGATTGGGTATAACGTTGTATCGATGATCTTAAGTTTACTATTCGTATGCGCAATATCATACTGTGCAATGTGAAATATGATTGTTTCAATTAAGAAAAGTTTGATTTATTTCCGATAAACGATTATTTAGAATTTTTAATACTTTCAAATATAAAATAAAATATGAAAATTCATTAACTTTGATTATTCACGCTTGATTTTTTTTAAATAATATTCTTTTTTATGAACTGTTGAAGCGAGATTAATTTTATGAAATTTTCAATGCATATTTGCTCGATTTATCCAATAATAAGTAGCTGAAAATTTAAACAGAGAATAAATTGTAATCTTTAATTTTAATGAAAATTTATTATGTTATTATTTACTGTAAAAAGTAAACTTATGAGAAAAAGAAAGTCTTCACATTAACAGATTATGGTTTCTATAAATTTTTGAAATTGTGCACATGTTACCTCATCATTAATCTATTTTTGAAAGAATAATGTTTTGTATCATTAGCAATATATTGTTGAAAATTTTATTTCTTTTACTTAATCCAGATATGATACATTGTGAAATTTCACTTTGCACTTTCTGAGTAATTAAACTTCGTCATTTTGAGCAAAAAGTTTGGAAATATCGAGCAAAGTTGCATTGAATATTCTATCAAGCGAGCTTTCCAGTTAAGCATTTTATATAACATATTTTAATTTTTTATAAAGCTATTTTATTATGCACGATTTGACACTTGAAATTTATAACAATGAAAAAACTTGATGGCCTATTGTTCGTTAAATGTAAAGCTAATTTAATTACATTTAACAGACAAAGAACTTTTGCGGGTTTAATTCATCGTAATTATTAAAAAAAGCTAAAGTTTACCACATGCTTTGTATTGTTTAATTACTAGATTTTCCTTTAACTGTTATATGATAATTTAGCCAAAAATTATGTTAACAAACAATACTTTTATGTATAGTTGTATTTTACAAATTTTACCACGATTAAAAATTGATTAATATTTTTAAGAATATAAAACCACATATCTCTAAAATCACAGTATATATTAATTCATTAAAGTAAATAATTTTAAAAAAACTATATAAGAATTTTTTATTAATTAAATAATAAGTTTTTTCTTTTTTTGAAATTCATGTAGCAGACTTAAAATAAAAAATAAAGATCATCACTATCGATTCTTAATATATTGTTTAAATTCAGATGAATTTTTAATATTTTTAATAAAAATGATATTTATTGATTTGAGTTTTATTTTAGATAACACAAATTTGAAATTATAATAAATTTTAATACTTAAAAAAAATTTTCCATAATCGTGAATAAATCATTATAGAAACCGTGAATAAAGCGTTAGAAAATTTCTTAAATAATTTTTTTATATTATTTTATTTATTTGACGTCGCTGTATTTATGCTATCATTACGATGCTAATTAGCGACGGAGGTCGTTTCAGTGTGTTTGTGAACAAAGCATGTGTAAACGTACAGTGGTGCTTGTATCAATCGGCCGAGAGCGGGAATCAAACTCGGAACCTCGAGATTACGAATCCATCGCTCTACCGGCCGAGCCACTAACGACCTCAAACAATTTACAAGTAAATATATTAATACAGTAAAATTTTAAATTTTTTATAGGAATAATTGTTTATTCAAATATTTAATAATGAAAAGAACTAAAAATAAAACGTAAAATGTACATACCAAACAAGGGCTATTAAATTATTGATATGCATAAAATAAAACCTTAATCGTTTCGTTAAAGGCGTAATTAAATGAATATTTATTTTTATATATAATCAATATTTTTTCAGATAAAATATTTTATATCCCATATTGATTAAGCTTTATTAATAGTTCGTTATTAATTGCTTAATAATTATAATGGAAAAAATGTAAAATAATAAAATCATAAATTATTCAATACCTAATAAAAAAAAGAATTGTTTTACAAAAAAAAACAATAAAATAATTAAACAATTAAAATCATCATAAATCAGAATATTATTAAATGTATAAGTATTGTTGTTAACATTAAACTGATGTTTCTTTTTTCAATATTTATAAGGTTATTAATTTTATTCTCCATTAACCATTGCATTACCAAGATTGATTTATAATTTAATTTCTGTTTAACGAGTGAAGAAAATAATGTTTACGTTATATTAGTATAGAGGCGCCTATCAATGCCAAACAGCTTGACGTGTGCTAAAAAAGAAGAAAAAAAAAGTACGCTTTTTCTCTCATCGCGTGTCAATTTCATCATGTCTTTTTTTTCTTCTTCTTCTTTTTTTATTGAAAAACTGTCTTCATTTATAAACTATCCATTATAGTGGGGAAATTAGTTGGATGAGAATTAATTACTTAATTATTGTTTTATTGTTAATAATCAGGTGGAAGTATATCGTTTTAATGGATTATTATGCTATTGATTAATATTGTAAACAGATAAAATAATAATAAAATATATAATTTAATAGTGATATACTAATTTTAATTGTTGTATAAACATTATTGCGTTAAATATAATCTTTTAAGTACATTTTTATACAATTGTAAAAGTTAAATTTATATTGATTTAATTCTCATTTTGTATTTTGTAAAAATATTTTTTAGGTATGATTTAAAGCATAATTTATACTTTTTATATATATATTTTAAGTAAATTAGTTGAATTAAGAATTATTTTAAAGAATTTATTATTTTTATGTGATCTAACTGAAGCAATTTACGTCCAATGTATTATTTATTAGTTTACGTGATTCGATTATTTAATCTCGATGAAAATAATAAATCAAAGCTTATCTTTAAACATATTATCATCTAACGAAAAAAAGAAGTATCTAAAATAGCTATAACGATCGCGGTCTTTATTTTTGCACAAAATTATTTCAGGTCAAAATTCACGAGATGTTCCGGCCTAATTTTGTGCAGTAACAAAAGAATTAAGAATAATAATTTTATATTTAATTGTAATTGTTCTGAATTTTACAATAATCAAATAAAAGCAATGTTAATCTACGTCATACAAAATGCCTGCGTCCTATTCACCCTTTATATTTTTAATCTATATTTATTACTCGATATACGTGTACCAGAATGTAATAATGAAAAATTGAAGATTGCAAAAAGATAAACATTTCAAAAATTAATCTCAATAGAAGAAAAAACTCACACATGTTGCTTTCCTCATGTCAATCTCTTTAAATGCCAGCATCACACGCACCTCTTGTCTCATCATATACACAAAAAAAAACAATGAATAAATCAAAATTTTTTATTTTGTTTTTAATACAAAAATTTTAGAAAAAAGATTTAAAAAAGCACGAACACAATTTAAACTTTTTTCCCTTGTAGATGAGCACAAAGGATTAAACGTTGTATATAGATTTAATCACGTCTCGCAAGTAGCAAAGAAATCGAACTGCGATGCTTGCTGTAAGTTCGTAAGCCCCAATAAATATTCAAAGGCGACATTAGTTCAACAGCCTTTTTCTTTCTCTCTCCCTTGTTCTTTCTTCGTTCCTCCCCTTCTTCCTCTCTTTCACTCTTTTTCTTTATATGACAATTTGTGTTTAATATAGTACGTAATGATCGCGCGCGCGAAAGGAAATAAAAGTCAATCCTTAGCTTTGCAGATTGTAAAAAAGAAAAAAATAAAGTATAAAATCCTTACTGCCCCACTTTCAGTACCACTGAAAAAAATAGCACTTAAAAACAATAAAAAAATGTATATACGTGCAGTTTAATCTTACACAAGTGTATCACTTGAGCCATTTAATTGTCGAATCTTACTCCCGTTTTATAATGTATACAATAAACAAACGTCAATGATTTGTCGAAGCCAAAAACATATAAAACACTAACGCCGCCCTCAAACGAATATCTACAGTATAAGCTTGGCGCGCACGCGAAAAGCAAAGAGATTGAGCGAGCGAGAGAGAAAGATAGAGAAAAAGCAAATTTCCTCTCTCAAGGTGTATACATGTAGGTATTAAAAAGTGTTGTGTGCGCACGACCCAGGTGACCGTGTCGTTGCGTCTGCGCCCTAATAGAATACCTTTTTCACCCTTGCCAATGTATATATGTAGAAAAATGTATAGGTATATATACATACAATACAAACATTGAAAGTCTCAGCTGAGAGGTGAAATTAAACTAGTGATCTTTTCTATCTTACTTTCCTCTATCGACACTCCTCTTTCTCTCACTCGCTATCTCTCTCTCTCTTTCCCTCTAGTTCATAAACTTTCATCTCCGCGCAATCGCGCCGCTATGTACATATAACATATAACGTGAAGCGCGACCCCGCAACATAAAAGGGAGAGAGAGAGTAAAGCGCCACACGATGAAATTTTACAAGCCTATATTGGTATACATATATATGACACAAATAACCCTTTTATTTTCCTTCTGGAGTACTAGGTTACTCGTGTGTATATATATATATATATATATATATATATATGATATTTATATACAGGTGTTAGTAATCGACAGGTTGCAGTACGCAAGGTAGATCCTACGTACCCACCTGTCATTTTTCAACTAGAAAGAGAAGAGTGATAAAAAAAAGGATAGAAATAAAGCGAGTGAGAGAGAGGGCGAGAGTATTTACAAAAACCTGAGAGGAGTCAAAAAAAAGAGAACAAAATATCGATCGTGTATATAAACCGGCTTTCTCTTTCTCTCTCTGTTTTTTTACATATGCATTGTACCACGATATATACTCGACTCGACCGTTTGCACCTTTCTTTCTCGCGCGGGCACGAGTTTTTTTTTTATCACAAAACGTCATCTATCTCTTTGCTAAGCTCCAACCCCTAAGCCATCGACCGTTTTATATCCTTTAAACTCTCTCGTATGTACATACAAAATTTATACATCTATATGTGCAGACTTTTAATACGCGAGACCTACTTTGATTTAACGCTATTATGTATGCGCTTTTTTTTATAAATAAACAACACGTATTGTACGATGAAAAAAAGGCTACTTTTTAAAAGAATTTGGTTTTGTGCCTTTTTTTAGAGACTTAATGGTCATGATAAACATGCGGTGAAGCTTTTGAAGGATAAAGTTTTGATTGATGAGAGATTGTGAAGTTCCGATAGGTTTTTATTTTTGAAAAAGACGGGGCTAAGAATATTATTTGGAAAATTTTGGGTTGATTTTTTTTTCAATTTATGACTGATCAAATTGTTGAATATGAAATAATTGCAAGATGATGACAGATGTCTTTAGAAGATTAGCAGTATCAGCAGTAATTCAAAATTCAAATGAAGTATTTACAAATTAAAACAAAAATTTATACAAATTCCATTAAAAATGGTAAAAGCATTTGGATTTTTCATTTTAATAAAAGAGACTTTAAAATTAAAACTTTTTAATAATATGATCAATGTAATCAGCTTATTTCAAATATTAATGAAATTTATAAAATTGATAAAAGATTACAACTTATTTTTTCTATTTTTATACATAGATAAGCTAGGCCGGTTATAGCTCACCTGAGCCAGGACCGACATGAGCCAAAAACGATATAAGGAAAGAAGCGGAGGGGGAACCGATTTTAGCTCAGATAAGCCAGAAACGGCATGGGAGAATAGAAGCTATTGTATTATGCTTAAGGTAAGTCAGAAACAGCATAAGGGAGGGAAAAGAAGAATTGTTGTTCAAGTGGGCCGGAAATGGCATTGGATTTTCAAGAAGAAAAAAAATGGGAGGACATATCTGCGATTTTTTTTCTTCGTAATACTTTTTCAACTTGCTGTTTCTGACTTACCATAACCATAATGTAAAAGCTCATCCTTTTCCATGCAGCCTTAACTTATTTAAACTACAATTGGCCCTCTCTTGCACCCCCTCCGTTCAGGTCGTTTTATCGCTCAGGTTAGCTAAAACTGACAAAGCTTATCTACTTTTATGTGCTGATATCAATTTTTTTTAATATTAAGCTCTTCCTTATCAAACTTCATAAGTGTAATTTTTTTATCTCCTTGGATTAGAAAAAACTTTAATTGATTTCAAACATAATCATATAAATAAATATTAATTTCATTAAAATTAATTTTTTCAAATCTTAAAATTAGATACAAATAAAAAATTTATTGGCAATGTTTTTCAAACGGTTTAAAAAAAAATAGATTTAAAAAAACATATTCGTCAATAATATTTATACTTTCAAGAACTCAAAAATTCATAGAGACAAATATTTTTCAAACAAGCATATCACTTTTAACACCAGCTTTCAATAATCTCTACTACCATTAATTAAAATTCATTCAAACAAAATGCTCTGAAACTATTTGTTCAAAAAAGTTCAAATATTTCTTTTTCCTTTATTATCATCTTTCATCTCTACGAAGTTAGAATCACACAAATTAATCACCAAACATAATTTGAAGACATATTCATTAGAAAAGTTTGTATCGCCTTGAAAAGTTTCTCAAAGTACCCCAACAGCATACGTGTTTTCGTATTTCAGCGTATCAGAAATTGCCTCGAGAGAAAACTTAAGTCGAAGCGTATTAAATTTTTAATAAAAGTTCGAGTCGCGTTACACAGGTAGCGCTTAAAGCTTTTTAAATTGCATTCTGCATTGTATCAGGCGTTAAATATACCCTACCTACCATATTACAGTAAACTTTATAATGTTTAAAGCGATTGCAAAGTTATAAACGCATGTAATTTGTTATAATAGCATTAAATGTTTAATTTAAATTAATTTATTGTTTGATTAAATTTTTGGTAATTAGATTTTTTGCTGTTCATCACGTAAACTAAAAATCAAATTATTAAATTTTCGCAATAATTTATTTGCTATTCTTCACGTAATTTTTTTTTAAATACGTTTTTATTTTAAAATTTAGTTGATGAAAAAAGACGCAGAAAGTTGAGCTACTATAGCGGTTTAAATGATTTTTTGAATTTTTTTTCTTATTTCACTTTTAGTATCCTACATATTTCATTATAAACCAAAAATCAATACATTTTTTATCTTTACAAGTGATATATATGTGTATATTTGTATACATGCGCGCATACACACAAACCATTACATATATATACAAAATCTAATTGAAAATTTATAAGTCCAGTATATCTCATTTTTTCAGCGATTATTGTTCGAATAACAGTCTTATGCACATATATAATACACGTGGATTAATAAACAATCGGCCGATGATAATAAAAGTGAATGACAAACTTCGTAATTGGCATTGAATATTATTGTATAGCGAAATTATTGGAACGCTGTGAAGGAAAAGATTAACTTTATGAAAGAGGATAAATAGATCGGAATAATAAGTAGAATAAACCGAGTATAGTAAGACCGTGACTTTATAGTCGTCGATTTAATTGGGGAAAAAAGTTTTTTTATATCCTGAATAAAATGATGGATTTTTCTTTGTAATACTCTTTTTTTTAAACATTCGTACACAAAAATAATTAAAAAATATAAATTTCGACAAAAAAATTTTACACAATTTAATTTATAATAAATGGTTTTCTACCTTGATTAAAATTTCAATAAATAATGTCTGAAACAACATCATTTTTAATGTCCTTTTTCATAAATAAATAAAATTCGTTAATGAACAATACATTTTTAAAAATTTCATTTTACATATGAATGTATTTTTAGTATCCTAAATTTGATTTTTCTCCTGGTGCAATTATAATTCCACGTGACACAAACACCGATGGCGTCACGTTTACGCCTTCAGCCCACCATATGAAATTTAGTTATCTTATTAATTATCACACTTATACATAACAAATACCCCGCCACATAAATAATTATTGTTATCGTTTTAGATTGTCTTTGATTAAAAGCAACTATTTTATTTTATAACTACTTAATTTTTATAGCTTTTTCATATGTTCACATTGAGGTTAAGTATACAGTCAAAATTTTCAATCTTTCACGTATTATTTTCATCACTTCTTCAAACACAATCCTTTACAAACTACTTTGTTTTTATAATTATCTAAAATTCTTTTTGTCTGTATTTTTAAACAGTAAATACTTTATATTATGAGCCACGTTTATTCGAGTCTACCGAACGTTAGTTAGTTGTCGCTTTCGTTCGCATTCCGACGCCAGCTGTTAAACAGTCCGCCATTCATTATTAAAATATTTCGCCAACCGTTCACAAATAAAATTGGGCAATAATTGAAAAATTGGGCATTTTTGTTGGTGAAATTTCTACCAGGGATATTAATAATAAATTGGAATTAATTATTAATCCTCTCATTTAGGATAATTAAAATGTAATCATCAAAACATTATGACTAATAAATTTTTATTTTATGAATTTTCACCATTTTCTCCCAAATAAACATTGAAATATGAAAAAGTCAAAACAAAATTTAATCCAATGCTTAAAAGAAAATCTTATCAAGTTAGTCCCTTTTTTCTTTTTACTTCCGTACGCAAATGTTGAATCCAAATATATTTTATTTATTTAGCTGCGAAAAATGCAAACATACGCTTTTCGTTTTGTGGTTTTAATATAGAATAAAAACAAGCCGCGAATTGACTATTTTTCTATAAATTTTGCATGTACAGTAAAGTACATAGAAAAAAAATAGCATCGTACACTATTATCGACTATGGAATACGACATCGCGCAATAACACAATTAGATAAGATCGCATCAGTTTTTATATATTCATACATCCTATATGAAAAGTACATCCGATCGAGCGGGGCAACGAACCAACTTGCGTACATGTATGCATATATGTACGGACGTACGTAGTAGGGCAAGCAAAACACATCACGAAAATACAAAAAAAAAGGAAAAAGCAAAGATAATAGAACACGAGCTTTTTTACTCTAATGTTGGTCAATATTTTGACTTGTCACACGACTTGTTAGACACTTGTCGTGACGTCATAAAACAATGACGTCAATACGTACAAGTTATCGATATAATTTAATAGCAAACCACCTTGGGGATGCTGGGGACTATATATATGATATATAAACATGTCAAAGCTTGTCAAAGTTTGTTAAATTATAACCGGGTAGTAAGTGGATGATGATAGACACGTTTATTACTCAATTTTTTATTCTTTTTTTTTTTTTTTTTATTTTTCGAAAAAAAAGAAGAAAGGAAAGAAAAAATATCCATTGGTATGTAAGCGCTGACGTAACGAAACTTCACAACACTCTTACACTACAAAGTCTTATCTAGACCTTTCTCCACTTTTGTCATCCACACTCTTTCGTTACTACTTCCAAGATTTTTTGTATATAGCTATACAAGCTTTTATGAATTCTTTGTTGCTTAAAGAGATTGTTGGCCTACTATTATACCTTTGCGGATGGTTTTTACTTTTTACATCTACAATGTAATACCTTTTTTGTGCTCCCGCCCTTTTTTTTGTTGTTTTCTTTTCTTTTCCTTTTTTTATTAATAAAATGACTGACTGAGTGACAGTGCGATTCTTGAGAAAAAAATTTAAAGGTTATTGACACTATATTGATTTATGAAATATTGTTAACTTCAATATATATTTAATCTTTTACATCTTCAACTGACTTAAACAAATATGCATTTCTTTTTTAAATATTTAGGAAAATTAAAAATATTTTTAGCACAAAGATTTACTTTGCATGAAGTGTGAAGATTTTATTTTGTTTTGAGAGTCAATATTTTTAATTCCGAAAATATATTTTAATCTGGTTTATAAAATGTCTTTATTTCAATATTTTCGCAAACGAAAATTTTTCACTCTGAATTTTGAATTTAAAAAGAAAACAAAATAAATTCTAAATGTTCATAATTAAATATTTTTAATTAGTAGCTTCAGGAAATGAATAAGGCATATATTTATATTCATCAATAGGCTTCAATAGATAAAATAATACATTATTTTTCTAAAGATCCTCCTATTTCTTTTCGTTCAATCACTAAATAATTTGATAAAAATTTTTATTATTCCACACAAACAGATGTGCAACTAGAAACATTTTGATAATTAAAATTCTTTAGAGTCGCGTTACCATTTACCTTGAGTATGACAATGAGCCAAATATTGCTATAAATTATAATTCGCGTATCTTTTATTATCAAAATTTATAAGAAAGCCTGTTACAGTACTACATTGTACGTTGTCATAAAAATAAATGTTTGAAGTACATAACAGATTTCGTACTTTTTAAATACATTCGAAACAATGAAAACAGTTTTTCAAATGCAGACAACATTAACCACTTTTAGGACTGTACAATTTTATTGTATTTTTTTTTTCTCTTTATTTTCTTTTTCTGTTTTTTAAAGATTTAAAAAGTATTATTCCGGCGGTTTTTCTAGGTCACCGGTTACGAAACATTAGAACCCTTTTGTTTTATTCCGCAAAGCGCAAGCTTGCAGTAAAATATACAACTAAAAAAATAGAATTTCAAAAGTATTTTTAAATAAATCTGAATATTATAAATCTAGAAATTCAGTGAAAAGATTTACTTACGAAATAATTTTGTTTATTTATTGTTTCGATATTAATCATGATTTAAAATTCGTTTACAAGAAAGCCAATCCATGACTTTTATTTATTTAATATGTTAAATCATATCCATGAATAATGAAATGATAATTAAGCTTTGTATGAATTACATTAGAAACGTTAAGTATAAAAATGAAATTAAAAAATTTTTAAGTGGATTGTTATTTCAATCAAAAATACATAGATTATAACATTAAAGAGAGCAGAGTGCTTATTCAACAATTTCAAGTACTTATTTATTTAATTTAAAGTACTACAATATATTACTTTCATGACGAATGCTATATTATATTTTATTTTTATACGAACTTATTTTATAAAAAATGTGGGTGGTTAAAAAATCTTTTACAACCCGAGTATCTCATCCCCACTCTCACGAGTCCACATTCGTCGGGGCAGGAAGCAAAGGACGTGCGCAGGCGCAACACAGGTATAGCAACGTTATACTCTCCGTCTCTTTCTTTCCCCATAAAGTCAATATACCAGCCTTGCTCTTCATCAAAGTCATATAGAACAAAACAAGGCAGATATCAAAATCTTTTTCTGTTTCTTTTTCAAAATCTCTTACATTTGAAAAAAAAAAAAATAACAAAACAAATAATACATTATATTATTATTTATTAAAAATTTGATGAAAAGTGATTGAAACAGAGGACGGAATAACTCCGATTAAATATAAATTTTTTTATTAATGAACTATCAGGTTTACCTTAGTATCGGAGGAAAGAACAAGCATAGAATCTTTAAAAATTTGTGATGAAAATAAGAATAATACTCTTTTTTATTAAGTCAAGACTATGATCGTATGATATATAAACACAAGATCTTTAAAAATGTGTGATGAAAATAGAATTCTACTCTTTTTTATTAATGATTATCTAGGACCGATATCGTGTTCTAAACAACACGTTACTATATTTTTAGACACCGCGGTAACCGCCCGGAGAAGACACACGCAGCCCCGCCCGGCCGACAACGCGCGAGAGCCCCCCCCCCCAATATCTATTAATTTTAGTTTATACTATGGCTGAGCAAGTTTAAATTATAAATTATTGACTAAAGTTCAAGTTAAATTTATAGTGGCATAAATCAATTATTAATGCAAAACTAAATAAAAATCCTAAATTTTCTACGAATTTAAAAATAAAAAGGTACGATAATGAAGGAATAAATAATTAAAAATTGAATTATCACTTCGACCCGCCATGAACTCGCTTCAACAAATTCGTTAGCACGAAGAAAATATTAGTTAGAAGAAAAGTCTACAAACTTGATAATCAATATAACGATTTTTCCAAATATTGTACACGGTGTATAAAATTAGCTTGATTATAATCTTTTCTAGCTGAAACCTATAAAGAATATAATAGAAAAAATGAATTCCCTAATAAAAATCTATCTAAGCTTATGATTGTATTTATTATTGTATTATAATCAAATAATAAGGGTTAATTTGTTAATGCGAATCAAGTTTAATTTTTTTTTAATATTATAGTTAAATATGTTATTTTTACTTTTACTCATCGAATAACCACATAAATAAAATAACTTTTTGTCTGAAAAAACTTTCTGAAGTGAAAAAGTTAATAGCAGAAATATTGAGAATATTATTTTATACCTTTTATAAAGTGTTATTAATTTTTTTAAATATTTAACGTCACTGTGTTTATGCTATAATCACGATGCTAATTAGCGACGGAGATCATCAGTGTGTTTATGAACAAAGCACATGTAACGAGCAGTGATGCTTGTATCAATCGGCCGAGACTCGGAATCGAACTCAAGACCTCGAGATTACGAATCCATCGGTCTACCGACCGAGCCACTGACGACCTCAATCACAATATTAAATTATTATGCATTATAATTACTAATAGAATAAACGTTTATTTTGTCATTACAATCTGATATTTATTCTAACTTTTATATTTAAAAAAAATCGTAATTTTCGTTTTTACGCACAATAAACTATTAGATTATTGTTTTTTGCAAGTGTCAAACCATAATTTTAAATGATACATTCAGTTATTCAATTTTTTTTTAAAAACGTATCTAAAAATATAAAAACTGTTTTTGTATTGAAACTTTGAAAAACAATAGGATAAATACTTTGAATTGAGAGAATAAAATAAACAAGGTCCATACGATACTCTTTAAATGAATTATATTTATCCCCCTAATCATTTATACAAATAAAAAACTATTTCAACACTTTATATATCACTTATAAAAACTAATGAAATACAAATGTTCTTATGAACAATATTTCATAAAGAAAAAGTAAAAAATTTTCTTTGTAAAATTCACAGCACATTTCCACGTATCTTTAAAATAAAATCAATAAATTTAACGATAAAGCTTATAACGTTTAAAAGGCAGTGACAATGAAGTAGAGAAGCAAGTAACTGAGGAGATATTCGCAATATGTTAATACCTTGCGAAGGAAAGACTAAAAGCAATTAATTCGTATTAGAGAGGATTTGCTAACACAATTGACACAATATTGCTAGGAAGTCTACTGAGATGTATGTTTTCACTTTGAAGGATCTTTGCGTATCTCTTGTGTTTTAACTATTTATTATTGAATTTCAACTAGGATTTTTTGTTATCTTTTTAATTATTAGAATATTTTTTTATCATATTTTGATGATAGAAAAAATATGTTTTTTTCATAATTAAAAAATTTCTAAATTTTACTGTTTAAATAAATTTAATTTTTTATAATAATGATAAAGTTATTGGAAAAATATAAATATTACTTACATCTACTTTTGTATAAAACAATAGAAACAAAAAATCAATTAAGTGAATAGCACTTTTTTCGTGGAATATTTACTTTAAAAAATTTAAATATTCATAAACAAAAACAAAAGTACATTTGGGATTATTTCGATATAGTCAAAATAATCTCGAATGATTGATGCAAGATGGCATATAGTTTGATTAATTCGCGCAACGAAATACAACGATGTCATTGTCAAATCTACACGTAAACATTAGTTTAGAAAAATTGCACGTATAAAATAAGTTTCAATGACAGTTTTATCATTTTTCATACGCACTAATTTTTTATAAGGAACTTAAAGTACAATAATAAATACAAAGATAATAACTAGATGTTCAAAAAGAATAGAATTTTTTTCATTTATTTATTTTGTGTCACAGGCCCTATTTAAGAGTAATAGGGACAGAATTTTTTAAATCTTGGAATTCTCAAAGTTACACCATGCTTTAAAAAAACAATTTTAAATTTTTTAAAGTTTTTTATAATAAGACAGTAGCTAGTTTTTAATTTCACTTGATCTGTTCAAAATGAAAATTGTATTACTAAAAATCTTAAGTGAAATTGAATTAAAAAATTTTAATTTTATTTACTACGAAATATACTTATATTATTAAGTTTTAAAAAGCTTTTTTAACAGATTAAAGGGAAAGAGACCAATAATTAAAAGAAGTAGATAACTTATATTCTACAATTAAAGATAAATATAACTTTGAAAATTTCGAAAAAAATTTCCCAATAGTTTTAAATATATAATAAATAAGAAATAATGACGCTCATGTACAATACACAAACAAATAAATATGATACACAGCACGTGTAAACATGTGTATTTTATATTTATATACTACAGCAGGATTGAATTTTTGTTTGTGTTTAAATCAGTTATTGCGACGTAAACATAGCAAATAAACGAAATCGTTTTTAATTATTAAAAAATACGTATCCTAAGGATGAATACTAACACTTGAATTTATTATTACCTTTACGTTTTATCTTACGAAGTCGTCTAATGAAATCAGGAGTAAAAAAATGATTAATTTTTGTAAGGATAAAATAATAAATTCAGTAAAAGATAAAATTATGCATAATAAATGTTAATTTTAAAATAATTAATATAAATAAAAGTAATTTTCTAATATTAAATATCGTTATAAGGATATATTATTTCCACAATCACGAAATTCATTAAACATTAAAATTTCTAGCTTTACTGAATAAAACAATAAGTAATCTATAAGAAAATAATACTTTTTAAAAAATTTTATCGGCTTCATGCTTATTCTCACAATAATATTAGCCAAGCTTAAAATTTCACTATTCAAACTGTTTACGTTTTGCTCTCTTACTCACTTTGTTTTGATGCCGTTAATATATACTAATTCTATATAGAAATTTTCAAGGTTAACTCTTATAGCGTATGGATGAAATTAAATCGCAAATCGTTATATAATTGAAAATTAAGCGATCTTCATAAAACATAAAGATAAAAATAAAGAATAATTCGTTTTTTATAACGAAGATTTAAAAAAACTGAATAACAAATTAAATTTAAAACTCACAATCTTCGGGGTATTTACTTCCATTCCAGTTGATATTGCTCGCGATACTGCTATTTTCTATATCATCATCATAATTGAAATCGTAGTGATAAGGATGATCATCGTGATGGGTTATCGCTAAGCTCGGTATGATGATGCTGTTGGTGAAATTATTGCGCGCCCTTAATTTACGAGCGCGATTGCGTCGTCCCGGCGCACTTTGCATGTTAAATATTTTATTTTAAAATATTCGCGTAATACAACTTTATATCGAACGTTAAACGCGCACAGGACACACTGAGGCGATATCTTATTTTGCTTTTGTCGTTGAAAGTTTGGTATAGTTTTGGAAAGTTTTTCGCGCTTTTATTTACGGAATTAGGTCAAAGTGATTCGTTGAGTGTTTAAATTATTGATTGAAAATGCGGCTTTATGATTCTATTGATTTTTGGAATATTTTTCAAAAATTCAAATATCTTTAATTTTTAAATTCTTAATTCGCTAATGAGTTTTTTCATGATTAAAATTTTTAATTGAAAATATTTTAATAAATTAAAATTAAATACTTCAATCTTTTTTTTTATAAAAGAATTTTTTGTAATTGTTATTACTGTGCTTTATCTAAATTATCTTAAAGTAACTAAAAGTGCAGTATTTTTAATATTCTCCAAGATATTACTGATAATAAATATAACTTTTAAAAATAAGAACGTGTATTACAAAGGAGATTAAATAGTTCTTAATAAAAAATTTCATGATAAAAATTTTGTAAAGAAAATCATGTTATTGTAGGTAAATTATACTTGAACAAATTTAGAAATTACATAATTTACCAAATAATGTTAAACATGAGCAAAAAAAATTAAATTTATTAACGAAAATTGTATTTAATAAATTAAAATATGTATAATAATTCTTATTACAAAATCTAAAAAAAATATATATATTTCACAAATTCTTCCTACAAAATATAGCAACCAATTTAATAATTTTTTTAAGTTCGTATTAAGTTTGTATCAAAGTTACAAGTACGTGTAAAGGTTAAAAGAAGAAAAGATTCCAAAAAAGCATTAATCTTTTTTTAATTAAACTGTGACAAACGTATTTTATATATTCATTTGACAAAAGCTTGAGAAAAAAATTGAAAAGATTATTATATAGAAATCAATATATTGTAATTGAATTGATTTCTCATTTTCGCAAATACATTGAAAATAATATCTCATCGTATCTGGAATATAGATCTGTATAAGTAACGCCATCTCATTAATAATTTTCATACTTTGTAGATGAAAATGATAATATATAATACTACCTAAGGTAAAGTATTCTCTTGAATATTAAACACATTATATTTTGATAAGATTTAATTGATTTCAATTTATCAATTATATTTTATATTATTTATTAATAATATCCGAAGTAACTACATATCTTTACGTTGAAAAATTTATTGAAACTTATTAAATTTTTATTTATAAATAGGAGTCTGAAATTTTTATAGTTTTATCTACTAAATAGAATTAGAAATAACAAATTTACTCCAATTTCTTCTCTAAAGTACAGAGATGAAATTTAAAGTTTTTTACCCTTTTTTTATTTAACTTGGAGATTAAAATGAAAATTTACATAAAGCGTGGTAATTATATTTTAAAAACTTTTGAATGCATAAAAAAGACTAAATGAGATTTGATCGATATTTTATTAGTATTCTTTACATAGGAACATATGGCCAATGTTACGTAGCTATACTCTAGCTCTTGTCATTTTTGTCTAAAAAAGTCATACGTAATATGGAACCATCTCTTTAAATATGTAAAGACTTTAGAGCGTTAATCGATAAATAATTTAAAAACGGATTTTTATGCTAACAAAAAAGTGATTTGATTGGTTGCCAATTCTTCGAAAAATAAGTTTTAATATTTAAAACTACTCGTATATTAATCTGTATATTTGAAATTTTTAAATAAAAATTTGATCGCTTTGTTTGTATATTAAAAAAAAAAACAGACAACAGAGTAAAATTATTTAAGCCAAAATTTATTTATTCTTTGAAAGTCACAGTTTTGCGACTTTTTTATTTTTATAAATAATTCATTGGATGGAAAAGTTCGATTGAAAAAGTAAACTACTGGGATTTTTAAATAAATTACATATGAAAAAAAAATAGCAATTTCATCAATTTGAAAAAAAAAATTATAACAGTAAAAAAAATTTATAAATCACTTAGTGCATCTTGCAACAATTAAAAAAAAAAGTTTTATTAAATTCAAAGTAAATTAAATGCAAAAAGTTTTAAATGAGGTGAAGTTCGTAAATATGTTGCGACGACAAATGGTAATTAGATAATTAAGTAAGCACAGCACGTCGCTTCAAAGTGTAAATGAATACACTATTTTTCTAAAAGAAAACCAAGTTTAAGTAAAGCTCGGTTTATTTTCTTACGCTTTACCATTTTTCTCGTTAACATTTGAATGTTAATGTAAAAAAAGTAGTCTCGTTTTTTAAACAATTTTTTCCAAATCCAGGTTTATTAAAAACTGGAACTTACTTCGTAATAGTATTACATTACTTATTATTACGTTACTATATTATCAACTTACTTAAATTGAAAAATTTATAATCAATTTAGTTCTAAAACTTTAAAAAATATTGATACTGGCAATCGACTAACTTTCTCTCTATCCATTTTCCGAATTCCACTTTTTAAATGAAAAAAAAATGTTTAAACCACACGACTTGATCAATAAAAGGCTCGTCAAGCGAAGTTATAGCTCTTGTTCCTTCGTTTTAGCAATGGAAATTACGTCAATTGAAAGCTCTTTTTAGCCGAGTACAATTATGCAAACGCATTTTCATGCTTATTGCCTCGAGAGAAGAACAGGCAGCTGCTTTTATGCTACTTTTGCTTATAATGTAAAGTTACATCTTCTTCTGTTTTCTCTCATCTTCATACCCGTTTGGAAAAAAAAGATGATAATAAAAGACAATTTTACACATCAAAGTTTCATAGCGGAATGTACGAGAGCAGTTGAGTTTATGCTTATTCACACGACGTTTACATTTCATAATTTCATTTAAAGAACAAAGTTAAAGTTGTATGCACGTTCTTGTTTTTTAAGGTTTGTTAATAATTAAATTATTCTTTCATATATTATCAATTCATATCATTAATAACGAGTTTTAGAATCGATTAAGATTTAAACATGGATAAGTTTAAAGTTTCGTACTTATATTTTTTCTTTCTTTGGAGTTGTTAAACTTTATTTGATTAATCGTTTTATGATCTTTATAATTTTTACGTAAAATTTAGCTTATTGATTACTTCAAGTAATTACTTATCTAGACAGGTTATTCATAAACATTTATCAATCATGAACTAACTTGTTGATACTCAAATTTGAAAACTTTTAAAGTATCTGGTGATTTTTATATATATGAAAAAATATTATGAGTATACTGAAGGATTAAATTATTAATATGTCAATAACATGAACAAATAGAATGAGTAATCATTTTCAAAACGTTTTGTGATTTCTCTTCTCTATAAATGTGTTTGGAGTACATTAATATTTCAACTAATTTGAGTAAACACATACTTTTTTAGAATTCCATACGGGAATATCAATTAAAATTATATAAAAATAAAAAATAATTTAAAAATTTATTCATTACATATTGTTATGTATTTGAAATCTACTATTTCATTGTTTTAAAGGATCAAAACTAATAACATTTAAATAATTAAGGTTATAGCTATCAAGTCAATCATGTAATAAATAAATATAAGAATTAATCATTGCGCTGTATTAAATAATCGTCCGTCTCTACTTATACTGTCAGCAATAGCCCAAAGTCACATGGTGACTTTAGCTTTATTCGCAATTACGTAATAAAAAGAAGCAAAAAAAAGAGTCAACATTGAAAATCGAGCCGTAAAGTTGCATAATAAGCAATAGGGAATACGATACGAAGAAAATTTGTACTTCGCGCACGGCGGTGTGCATACGTGATTGAATTCATTAATTAAAGCCTCCAATTACACTATTGTACCCGATTGCGCCAATTACCATACCTCGACTCGCAAATTAAATGATTATTGATACGTTTATTATTTTAAAACGTTATGAAAACTATGTTGTGAAATTAATTGCTATTTTGACAATGATTGATTATTCTTATATTTTTGGACAAAATATAAAACACAATCCATTGTAAATTGTTGATAATTTCAAGTCGCAATTGCGAACTATATAAAACTTCATAATCTCAAAAATTTACAACTTCCCTGGTAGAAATTTAGCCATTTAAAATGGTTATAAGCCAAGAAATAGCATTAAATCCATTTTCACTAGGGATTAACTAGCCATTAAATGGAATCATTTCTACCAGGGTTATATTTTCGTAAAGTTTAAATGTAAAATTTATGTATTAAAAAAAATAAAAAAATAAGAAATTAAATTCGATTCATAAAATCGCATATAAATTACAAAAAATTTAAATGCCTTAGGTCGCTTCGACGACTTTTTTTAAAATGAGAAATTTTTCAAAAAATACCAAGAAAAGTATAAGTTTTATAAATATTCTAAAAATATCGACGAAATTAAAAAAAAATACGATAATTTGAAAATTGTACAAGATTTCTTACAGCAGAAATGGCATTTGCGCTTCTAATTTTTCTATCAGACAACTTATTATGGATTTAATATAAATTTTTTATTACAAATTTGAATCAATCAAAATCAAATTCTGACTTTAATGAAAGAACAAAATATTTTTAAAATTACCTAAAGCTGATGGGATTAGAACGTTAGTAACCGTAGATTACAATTGTTCTTTAAGTAATAAAATATAATTGAAATAAGAAATAGAGTTTCAAATTCTAAGCATTTTTTATAAAAAACTAATTAAAAATGAAAAAATATTTTTCTTCTTGCTTTTGGGACCTCAACTGACAATACGAACTTATAATAAACAATTATAAACAACAATATGTGTACTAACTCTAATAATTATTAAAAGAAAAAGTGCTTATATAACAATAAGAAAGATGAATATTCGAGTAAAGTATTTAACGAATAAAACTGTCAGAAACTTTCCAATATATAATAAAAAGTATTATAAAAAGTATAATGTAAGAATTCTAAGAACTATAGTCATAATTATCGATTAAACGATGAAAGCAAGGATAAGATAGTATAGAACAAACCACTGAATAGGTTTCATTACGGACGTCCGAATTTCATAAATTTCAAAACTAAAATTAATTTAATGTTACAATGATTTATTGAATAATGAGCAAATCAAACTTTTTCCTACAAAGTATCCTTTTTTCTTTTTAATTTTATTTAACGTTACTGTATTTAAGCTATCATTGCGATGCTAATAAGCGACGAAGGTCATCGGTGTGTTTGTGAACAAAGCACATGTAACGTACATTGGTGCTTGTATGAATTGGCCGAGAGCGGGATGCGAACTCGGTACCTCGAGATTACAAATCATCATTGATATTGATATTAAACTTAAAGAAAGCAATTTTTTAATTTAATGGTAAGACTTTTATTTTACCAAACATGGTGTATTTTTTTAAATAACATTATTTTTTAAGCTTTTATAGAAAGAAACAGATTAACATTTTCTATTTTCACTGGTTTAATTTTCTATCAATGTTTGAAAAATAACTAATCAATAAACATTGTAGCAAAAGTTTGCCTAAGCATAAAAAATTATTGATCCTTCTTTTGTTTTGTGTAAATATTAAATAAAGGTGTTGTCCAGCCCTAAAATTAAATTTTTTTGTTGGTTACTATGAGGAGGGAAAATATAACTGTTTACTTATAAAACACTGAAATTCTTATTATGGAATTGTTTTAATGAAATTAAAAATAAAAACTGATATTTTTAAGTTGCATATGGTGAATTCTCAAAAAATCGGCCAATTTCCGTTCTTTGCCAAAACTTTCATATAAAATAATGTGTGACAGAACTGAAAAATTAATTTCAAGTTACCTTATACTTTTTTGTGATAAATGACGGGATGACATTATTAATGAGGTACCCCATTTGTTGACCAAAGAATTGTGAATTATTAGAAAACGTAACTCCGTTAGCTTTCACACGTTGAATCACAAAATTATTATTACATATCAACTTTGAATCATATTAAAAGTTTATTTTATCCCACTTAGAAGTGTTTTTTTTTCTTTAATAAAAAAGTATATTTACTTGTTTATACCCCTTTTTACATTCATCATTAAGTATTAATGATTGGATTAATTCCACTCCAAAAAAAATCGTAAACTCCGTTAACTCGACGTGACCGCTATTAACTAAGGTACTTATTGAAAGGTATTCATAAGTACTTAAGTTAAAATTTCATCTTCATTAAAGTATTATTCAAGTTAAATATAATGCACAAAGATAGAAAATATCAATTCTTTTCAATCGTCATCATTAAAAATTTCTTGTGTAATCAGCCGATTTTTTGAGAATTTACCATATATTTTATTACGATTTGCTTCAACATTTAAAATCATTAAAAAAAATTAGGTTTAATTTTTTTTAATGAACATATTGTTCGCACAATAGTTAATATTATTTATACATTTACTATATGTAATATTTGACGCACTAGATATTATCTTGCCCTGTAGAATATATAACAGTATTTTATTTTTTTTAATGAACTGATTCGTTGATGGTCAATCGGAAAAATGTGTTATTTAAATTTTTGTTAAAGAGGGGTCTTATTTTGTTTTTGGTTAAAATTTGATTTTTAATCCAAAAAATACTATTACCACTGAAATAAATAGATGATTTTAATTACTTTTGCTTTATTTTTTTTTAATTTTCGAATTTTAATCAATGCAATAAATAGAAAATTAATAGAAAAATTATTAGAAAGTTATTGAAAAAACCTATTTATTTGAATAACATCTTTTTTCATTGAAAACAAAGTAACATCTCTTCAACCAAAAATAAAAAAATATATCCTACAAAAATATGAAAGAATATCTTTTTCTGGGTGACCGTTGACACACGAACAATACTCACTCTATTTACAAGTTTTCCTCTCAGGTAAGTTAATAATTTTTTAACATATTATTAAATGTGCTTTCAACTTATGGGAATGTCATTAAAAAAATGACTGGAACAAAGATCGAAACCGCACCAACAAATTGCGTCTTTGTTGATGAATCACTGAATTCTACGTTATCGATAAATTCTTTATTGAAAATTGAAAATTTTCTATAAAACTAATCATAAATTAAAATAAAAAATAAAAATAAAAAAAATTTGTATTCATAAGTTTTCAAAGACCATATTGGGTTCACTGAAAACATTTCAAACATTGCGTGTATTGTTTTCTCAATGATATTTAAAGCCTAAAAATACACAATTTTGACAAATATTTGAGAAAAAAGTCATTAACTCGTTTTGATAATCTATACGCATTATCTTAAAATCATTTTTGTCACATGATTTATGTACCTATGTATAAAATTCAAAAATATTCTTAAAATAAACTTTGCCTGAATAAACATTTTATATAGTTTTCAACAGTATACAATTTCATTTACGCCATTTATCAATTTTAAAAATATTTCAGCTAAAATTTAATTTAAAATATTCTATCGAAATATTTTTTATAACTTTTTTAACAAATTTTGTAAAATTAAAATCTAAAATTTAAGTTAAGTTCTAAAACTAATTTTTAGTAAATCTTTAACCCTTCTAACACTTGGGTCTAGCAGACCTAGATCATCATAAGCTTACAAAATTGTATCGAATAAGCTTATTTAATGTATTTTGGAAATAAAATTAAATAGAATCAAATTTGCTAATAAATAAAATTTTTTTGAAATTATTTGTAATTTCTTTATTTTACCTTGGAAAAAAAGAAGAAGTAGATTTTAAGAAAAAGCATCTGGGTCTGCTAGACCCTTGCGTTAGATCCTGAAATGAACTTACCGGCACGTTTGTTGACGGCTGTATTGATCATAGAACCAAGTTTGGTAAGGCTGGATTGCCTGATGATGCTTGCCGGGCTCTTCATTGATTTGTTTGAAGTGACCGTCGTCGTTCCCACTTCTATATGTTTTTGTTGTGGTTGTGCTATGACAGCATTGTTGCCGGCATTCGTTCGGCAATCTGTTGTCACTGATGTTGATGAGGATGTCGATGATGTTGTTGTTGGGCCAGTTGGACTGGGGGCCCGCTGATGCGTAGCCCCCCATAGACCCACAACTCCGGCGTGACGCGTGGTGGTGGTGCCTCAAACAATTATTAACTCCTGGCTGCTGCAGCTTGACTAATGCTGCTGCTGCCACTTCTGTCACCTTAATTGCCGACGACAAAATCATTCACTTTCTGTAATCAAAAAATACAACAGGAAAAAATTAGTATAAATTAGTATCGATATTTGTTAAAAAGATATTTTTTATCGTTAAAGCTGATCAATAAATTCATATGTATAATATAACAATCAATTAAAATACAATATGCAATTTAATTTTTATTGTGTACTTTAATTTATATTATAAACTAGAAAAATAATAACTTAAATACCAATGAATAAATTAAATTACTTACATGAATCTGTTATTCATATTAAAATAATTTAAATAAAGGATAGTAGAAAATTTAAATGGGATTTTATGCATGAATTATAAAAAAGAATTTATTGATAATTTTATGAATAAATTAGTTTGAATGATTTGTTAAAAATTTAAATATTGATTTCAGCATTGCTAAAAATTGCTAAGCTTATTACTAAATATTTATAACGTATCAATAAATAAATAACTATATAAGAACATAATATTGATGACAATCGTAGGAAGAATATATTTGTAAGAAAATAATAATAAATAAAATATGTAATTAAATAAATTCACTTAAACAGAGCGAAATAGTATTTCGTACTATTTTACTACTATCGTAAAATTCTTTTTTAATAATTTACAACTCTACTTACTTTATTTTAAAAATAATTTTATTGTCTTGTAAAAATAATTAAAATAATTACTATATCTCGTACAAAACAAGTATTCGAAATAAACTATTTAAAAAAAATGTAAATTGCATATTTTATTTATTTTTGAGAAACTTGTTTTAATTCATTAGAGTAAAACGAAATTTATTCATTTTCATTAGTAAGTCATACCACGAAGTCTTACAATAAAAGTAAGAATCCGAACAATAAAAAAGTTTTCCATTCCAACATCAAAATTGTTAGCGTACTTTTCTTTAAAAAAAAAAAAAAAACTAAAATAACGTTAACCCGGCCAAGATCCTTTTTTTTCCTCTACGTGCGCGCAAGTAAAACCGCAGTAGAATGCAACAGGTTGGCAAACATCAAATATAGAATCAACGCGGTATTTTGCGTACAGTACCGAGTTTAAAGTGTTTCTCCTATGTAAATTTAAATTGTTGAAAAGTTTGCGTTGTTTATTTTAGTCCACAAGTACATTTTACGTATAGCCAGTGGTGGTGATTAGTCATAAAATAAATATTTTTATGATTAAATTAATTCTATTGAAACATTACATATTTCACAAAGTCATGTATTTTTAAATATAGAAGTTATTTCATAATTAATTATATATTCTTAGATTATTTTTAAAAATCTTGTAACTTTTCCTCTCGTACTGAACTTCAAACATTAGTAATTATGTTTTAGTATTGATTTTCAAAATAAAAAATAGCTTTGAAGTAAAAAGAATTATAAACAAAAAGTTTAGTTTATCTAAACTTAATTATATTTCAACAAATATTACAATTTTATCATAAATAATAAAAATAAATAATAATAACAGATTTAACGAATACTTTTTAATAAAACTTCATGTTATTGTCAATATCAAGTTTCATTAGATCAAACACAGTGACTAAGTAAATCTTACGTACAAAGATATTAATTTTAATATAACGATGATCATAGTTGTCATGGATAAATATCAGAATCAATCAATCTTCATTTGCTTGATTAGTTGACTGAATTTCGAATATAGTTTAAATTCTTATTAGTATAGCATAAAATATAATAGTTAATGTTGTTCAATGCAAAAATATTTATAACAAAGCATGTTTACAAAATTTTGTTTAATACGTTTTCACTAAATAACTTTCATTTGTTATTTAAAAATTCTGTTTAAAAAAAAGCCAAAATTTTAGCATATCCATTCTGAAAATCTTAGAGTAAAGCAATTACAGCGAAAACAACATTAAACCGCAACATAATGCATGAAGGAAAATTGAAATAAAGACAGTTACGCTCGAGAGACCAAAGTAAAGTTAAGAAAAGGTAAAATACGAAGACTTTTATATATATATAACTCGTAACAAGACGCGCCCTGACTGCGAATGGCTCATTAAAGTTTAACGTTTTGTATGTAAGCATTGAAATTTATAGTTATAGGGTCAAAGTAAGAATGTTAGAAGCAAGCAATTTATGTTCTATGCTTGATCTAAAATTTTTTTTGCAATATTCTTGTTGTGTCGCTTCGTTAATAATGTCTTTTTCATCCAATTAATGAATCTTTAATCCATTGAATTATTTCCCTAAATAATCAAAAATTTAATAATAAATGTGAAAGCAATTTATTTTTCTTAACTTTTAAAAAATAATTTTCTGTTTGATATTGATTATTATTAATTTCAGAATTTAAAGTTCTAATCTTATATACAATTAAACATAATTTATTTATAAATATTAATTGGAAAAGACTAGTAAAACTAAACTTTATTTGATTATTAAATAAAATATCAGTTTGGAGTGTTAACATCTTTGAAAACGAGATGAGTTTTCCGAGTAATGTGAGACTTTATGGATTTCTTATTATTTGAAAATAGATACATTATAAAGTGATGTATGGGTATCTGAAAAGTATTGATAACGAATTGCAGTCATGTATTTAAAATAACTTTTTTATTTCTAATTCCTAATAAAAAAAACTTAACGAAGTTGTCACCCAAAATATATTTGTAATGATTATCAAGTTTATTCATAAACTTTAACTTATCTTTAATCGTGAAAATATCTTCTCAGTGAATGAATAATAGTTTATAAAAAGCTCCGTATTTATATTTCCTCAATTTACAATGAATATAAAAATAAATAATCCATTGGTTGGTTTTAGATTTTCTTTTATTCGATTCTGATTTAGAAAATGAATTATCGCTTTTTATCAATTATAAGTTTAATCGTGTGCGTTTACGTAAGCTAATATGAAATTGTCATGTGCTTAAAGCGCTCAATTTTCAATGCGTAAAAAACGTATTTTTATCCGTTAAATATTAAATATCACGTTTAAACGATCGATCATTTATAGTTTTGCAGTCATTAAAAAATATGAAATTATTACTTTTCAAATTCATTTGTAATTTTTAGGCCAATCAATCATGTTATTACTACTTGAAATGATAAAATTCACGTATGATCGCGTAAAAATAAATAATTTCAATTAATTTTCACTCGAAAATTTATACATCAACGTAAGTGCAGAATGATTGCAATAAATATTCTATTATAGATAACAAATTTTTTGAAATTTTAAAGAATTGTTTTAATAAAATTTCATAAAATAATTAGCAATTATTTTCGCTAAATGGAAAAAAATAAAATTGCATATAATATTAATTTTGCACTTTCTATAAATTGAATTTCATATCTGAAAATTTCGTACCTAGGCACTTTGCATAATATAATTAAAATTCTATTATAATAATTGCTGAGAACAGCAAATTATTTTTCATTAAAAATTATTAAAATTATAAAATTCATGTAAAATTTACATTAATTTTTTGTCAATTTCCTCGACTATGTGCAGCTTTACGCTTTTTACATTAAATTCTTATTAGTTATTTTACAATGTTATATAAAATATGTAGTTTTATTTGTTCCTCTTTACAAATCAACATGAATTATGTAATATTTTTATGAACTTGTATTATTAAAATTTTTCACAACTTCGTAATACAATCATAAGTTTAGCGATCACTGCTTTTCTATACGTATATTTGCATTTATTTTGTACATATTCGCTTGAAGCAGCTCGATTGAAGCTCAAGATATATACCGCAACAAATTTATTAAATTTATGTTTTAATAAATTTTTTTAAATGAATGAAGGAATTTTCTTAAATAAATATTTGAGATTTTTCTATAATTTGAAGAAATTCCTTTCTTAGAAATTCTCAAAAATAATTAATATGACTATACCATAAGCATAAGGTATGTATGATGAAAAATTTTTTATTTAAACTCGTGAATAGTGAAATAAATCATGACATGAGTATTTTAGGAAATGACAAATCATTGGTAAAGAAATACTAAAAATACAAAAATTTTTCGTATAAACAAAATATCTCTTAAGAAATTTAATACGATCTCTTAAGAAAATAATCAAAATATAATAAAATACATATATTATAATATTCATCACAAATATTTCATTATCAAATTAAACTTTTGATTTTCTAAATATGGGTAATCTTTAAAATTTGTACATACCCATATACATCTCTAAATAATAAAGGTTACCCTAAATTTTAGCTAAAATTGCACATTTTTAAAATATTTTTTGACGCACAGGCCGAGCGACGCAATACACGACACACTGGTGAGCGCGAAATGATGAGCGGCAAAACAGCGGCCAAAAAACCCCGAAACAGAAAACAACAAAAACAAACTACTAAATTAAAATAAATATTTTTCAAGTCAATTATAGGCGAAATATTTTCACCTTTTTTTATAGTTTTGAAAATAATCCAATTAACAATATTTATAATTTTTTTTTTAAAATCCCTCTGCCCCCCCCCTCTCCTCTCACACCGATCCTAAATTAATATTATAAATAATTGACTCTCTCTATCAAGCTTAATACAATACTAGATTTATTCAATACGTTACACTTCCCAAATCAAATAAAACCACACACGAGCCCCCCCCCGCAACCACCAAATCCCTTATTCCGCACTTTTACACAAAAACATTTTATATTAAAACAGTTGACATGACTATAAATAGAAATCCATTCGTAATGTAAATAATTAGTGAACCAAAAAGTTAATAACTTCAATCAATCTGATGGATAAAATTGTTTGAAGTAAACTTAAATAAACTTAAAGCTAACATATATAAAACCGATCATCTTCAGTCATTTATAATTGATAAGAGTTTCATATTATTTAACAAGAAAGGCTCGTGTCGAAGTACTATCTTTGCAAAGTAAAATTAAATAATTGAACTTATATAACGCAGTATGTGATAGCAAACGTTTCTTATCGTAAAAATAAGAATATTTTTTTCCTTACAAAATATACGTTGAATTTTTTTATTTTATTTTATTATAAAGTAAACTTGTATAAGAAAAACCCTTTATCTTTCAAATTTAATTGCTTGAAATCTTTTTTTTTTGTCAACGTTTTAAAAAGTAAATTTTTATTGTTTCACTCACGTTCCATCATTTGTATAATAATTCTTGCAAATTTTTAAATTACAATAATAACAACAGTATTAAGATTACGCAGCACGTACAATGATAAAAAAAGCTTATCAGCTTCATTGTAACAATTTTTCATATTTAAATATTAAATTTTCAAACTATAAATTTTATCTAGTAAAATAAAACATGGTTACATTGTTGTTTGGATAATACATTTCATCTCTCTTCATAAACAACGGGATTATTACATTATCGTAACAAAAATTTATTGTTACAACACACATTGTTACATTTTTATGTTGCTCTTATTTATACGATTCTTATTTTCATTACAAGATATCTAATGAAAAAGTTGGAAAGTTCTTGCTATAAGTTTTTTACGTTTACCTTGTTAAAATGTTTTACTTATCTAACAGATTAAGAAACAAATAAAGCTATTAGAAATATTTTCACATATTTTTTTTCTCTTTTCTCTCGGAGCCAATAAAATAAGTTCGTTTATAAAAGAAACCGTAGGAAAACTATGCTTTTGTAAGACTTCGAGACTTTATCCACGTGAGAAAGAAGATTTTTTCTTTCACGGAATATTTAATAAGTTCAAATAAACAAGCATTCGATAAACTAGAAGTTAATTTTTACTTTCTTTATTCTTGACAGTTTGCTCATGTGATTTTTTGTGATTCTACTTTTCAAAATCTATGTTGATTATTTTTTAAAGCTTTTAAAAAATAAGAATATTTGAAGCGTATATTTTTAAACAAAATGTAAAAATATGTGCATGTCATTTGTAATATGTAGCGCTAAATAGAGTGTATTTTTCTTTATTAATAAAATATGTTCTAAGTAAAAGTTCACGTACTCATGTAGATCCTAATCGAATTAGCATCGTAATTAATATCCGTTCATCAAGAGAATTTTATAGCAATCTGTATTGACTACAAATAATAAAACAAATATCTAAATTACAAAATACTCTTTACAATAAAATAAAATTAATATTCAAAATTACAACAATCAAAATTCCACCAACGTACTATAACGTTAAATGAATTTCGCTACACATCTTACTTCACTACATGTAATGATTAAATTGAAATCTTTATTTAAGGTTACATAAAATTAACCTAGTGAAAAGTTCGTTACGTATTATTAATTTATACAAAAGTATAAATATTCAATGGAATCGAGATTTTTTATAAATAACGCAATGTTTAAAAATACATTAAAATTAATCTCAAGTAATAATATTTCAACGTAGTTTAACACGAAATATTGCAACTTAAAAATTTAAGTGATGGGGCATAAATAAAGTATTATTATAAATATACAAAGCGTTCATTTTACCCAATAGAGTCTAAATTTCTCTTACACGTGACAATGATATGATTCGCGTCAAACATAATATTTACTTCTATGATAGTTCATTTGTATATCAAAATCGCGAATTCATTGATCGTATTGACAGCGCTGAGTTCCCTTCTGTACATCCATTAGATATTTTATTAAAAAATTTTTTTATATATCACATTTATTCTAAAAAAATTTTAATGATAAAAGTTTGTTATTTGATTTATTAGTTTGTGTAAATTATCTGTATTTTTAAGCAACGTGTGTCACAATGGACAGTATAGAATCCAAGCCGAAATTTTATGCAATGTAAGTACAAGGCTTTAACTTGCCTTTGATAATATTTTCAATCTAATAAACAGAATAATAATACGCACGATTTTTATTAATTAATTTAACACTTATTAAAATTTCATTTTGAGTAAGTTAATCTTAAGTAATTAAAGTTTTTTAAGATTTTAATTATTTTTGAAAATTTAAAGCCTTTGAAAAAGGTATTTATTAAATAATTAGTATTTTTTGCATCATTGAGAGTTTCTATATTTTGAAATATAATTCTTGTAATAAAATTATTTATCTACAAAGGCACTCTGCAGGCAGCTTTACAAATTTTCCAAATGACAATGCATTGATCCAAAAGCTACCTATTTTGATGAACATCAAAAAAGAAATTTCTGACGTTGAGCTTGAAAATGACAATTTAATCAACCCATTAGAATTCAGTAATTATCAAGCTCATAATTTAGTAAATATAAAGGATGATCCAGATAGTATTAAATCTGAGCAATGTGATGATACTGAAATATTTTCAGAATCGTCTTTATCAAAAATGTAAGTTGATCTTATAATTATATTTATTATGATGATTTAATTTTAAAATCAAAACGAATGAATATAAAAATTTAAAGATAAATTTTAATTGCAGATATGACGCTAAAGATTTAGTGAAATTAGATTTAAATCATTTGTCAACAGCAATCATCAAACATGAATCTGTGGATATCAAAGTTGAAACTGATGGCTTAGATTCAACGCCAATGACAACTGATCTCGAAACTAGTTTGATTTCGATTAAGGATGAAAGTTTTGGAGAACTTGAAGATTTCGAAGATGCTTCCTGTGATAAAAATTTAGCTGAATCTCGGAAAATCTACTACATTTGTAAGATATGTAATAAAACATTTCTTTCTCGAGGAAATTTAAAACGTCACGAGCAGACTGTCCACTTAAAAATTAAACGTGCAAAGTGTACTTATTGTAACAAAACTTTTACTCAAATGAGTAATTTAAAAGTTCACGAAAAAACAGTACATTTGAACATTCGAGATTGGAAGTGTACTCATTGCGATAAATCTTTTACTCAAATAAAGAGTTTAAAACTTCACGAAAAAACAGTACATTTGAAAATTCGAAATTGGAAGTGTAATCTTTGCGACAAATCTTTTACTCAAATGGGTCATTTAAAAAAACACGTAAAATCAGTACATTTGAAAATCCGAGACTGGAAGTGTAATTTTTGCAACAAATATTTTACCGATAAAAATACTTTGAAAATTCACGAACAAGCAGTCCATTTAAAAGTCAAAAAAGCGAAGTGTACTCATTGCGACAAATCTTTTACTCAAATGAGTAGTTTAAAAGTTCACGAAAAAGCAGTACATTTGAAAATCCGACACTTGAAGTGTAATTTTTGCGACAAATATTTTACCGAAAAGGGTAATTTAAAACGTCACGAAAAAACAGTTCATTTAAAGATTCGAGATTGGAAGTGTAATCTCTGCGACAAACATTTTGGCGAAAAGGGTAGTTTAAAACATCACAAAGAAAAAGTTCATTTGAAAAACTGGCAATGTAATATTTGTAAGAAAACTTTTGCAAAAAAAGTGAATTTAGATTCTCACAGTAGAGTTCATTCAATTGATTTTAGTTAGGAATTCGTAACAAAAAATTCCGTAAATTTAAATCTTATAAGAATAATGTGCACTCAGAACAGCGTGAGGGAAATTTGAAATGTACACATTGTGACAAAGTTTTTTTTACAAAATAACATTTAAATAATTATATGATGCTAAATTTCGATACCTCGGATTCGAAGAGTAAAATATGTAACAAAAGTTTTAAAACACAAAGTAATTTATGAAAACAAGTAAGAATTCACTCTAGCAATAGTTTTGATTCCTACGCAAAGTCTTTGAAAAGTCATTCTTATTAATAATTTGATGTTCTTGAATCATAAAATTAAGTCAATATATAATTTTGCTAATTTTATCACAATAATGTATAATTGATGTTTTTAAATGACTACGACGCAATTTCAAAAAAAGTGCTGAAACCACGCCATTTGAAATTAAGTGAAAAAGACGCTATTTTAAAATATTTATAATTAGTATATACGTAAAATAAGAGTATTGTCAACCCCGTCACATATTTTTAAAATCTTAACTTTTATATTTTATTTAGTATGCATTTTGATTTAGTTATTTGTAAAAAGAAAAATTTATAGAAATACTAAAGTTTAACGCACAGTAGTCACCGTTTACTTTTTCTAAATAAGCACAAACTGTATTTGTTAATTAAAATTTAAAATATCTCGAGCTATTATATTATCATATCACTAAGCATCACTTTCAATGATTGCATCATTGGATATTCAACCATCAATTCTTCATGCGCATTATACACGCGAAGAAAGTGTGCTAACAATTGTACAACAGTGACGATAAACACTTTTTTTTAACTCGATCAAAAGGTGAAATATATCAACCTTAAGAATTTTTCATTTGAAGTATCGATGACATTGGTTCTTTTCTTTCGCAATATTAATTGCGCTTGAAAAAATATTGTCGGAGAAATTTATTTATAGCTGAATGTAAATTTCTTACTTTCAAAATCAATGCTACGTTATTCCACTTCAAACAAAATACGAATCATTAAATAATAAAAGGTACGGGTGTTAGTTATTGTTTGTATTATAACTGCGTAGAATCTGTAAAATTAATTTAATTTTATATTTTTAAGATTTTTTTGTATTTTACTCTTACTAACAATTTTAAATGCGCTGAAGTATATTCATTTTACAGTTTATATGTAATTTATTAAAATATCGTAATTTACAAAATAAAATCAAATGTACATATTTTATTTTATTTTTTATAGTTATTCTTTATTAATAATGATTACCTAATTAAAACAAAATCATGAATACTTTGTTAATTGCAGAATACAATTACTTGATAGAATAGAAATAAAATCTTATTTAAAATATTATAAGTTCGAAATAATTATATTCTAAAATCATTAATTCTAATAATTATAATCACGTTAACGTTGTTATAAATTTATTATTACAAATTTGAAGTTTCCGCGTTATGTATTCTTAACACATTTTATTGGAATTGATCAAAGTAGTCTTATAATGATGACAGATCTTTATATAAGCAATTTTTAGGGAAGATTAAAAATTTTGGATTTCATGGATTATTTCCTTAAAAATTTTATAATTCAGTTAGTTACAATGTAATAAATTTTTGTGAATCCATGAAAGAACAAAATATGTTATCATTACGACAACAATAATTTATTTTTATTAACTAATTTCATTAAAATTAAAGTTACAAAAGCAAAATGTAAGCCACTAATAATTCTGGATTGAAAATCAAGTTTAATTATTGACTGAAAACGAAAAGCTGTCGTAAACTGATATTACAGTTATCGTTCTACGTTACAGTAACACACATCAAATGTCAAATAGTTCTCAAAATACCAAATCAATACTCGGAAATAATATTGGAAATCAATAGCCTTAACGAAGATATTGCAAAAAGATATTTTATTTAAAGATGAAAAAAATAAAGTATTGCAAGAAATATATATATATATATATATAAGGAAAGTTATAAGGGCATATAAATGCGAACCGAAAGTTTTATCACAAAGTTTATCTTTCTTTAACTTTCGAGTAACACTGATAAAAAAAAAGTTTTAAAGTAACACTTTCGTTGAGAGAAAATGGTATTAAATTAAATTTAATTAAATTAATAGGAAAGTTTTTCTTAGCTTCAAGATTAAAGATACATCTCTCTGAAACATTTGTTTGAATGTTCGAAATAAAAAGAATCTAAAATACATATCGATTTGATGATATAGAAGTTCGCATATAAGAGCGAATCATGTCACTTCTTATACGGTGGTGAAGAAAAGCTAAATATTGAGTAACGACAATTACGTTTCAAATCGTTTATTTTTTCAGTTTTTTTTTTCTTTTTTAGATTGAATGGAATGCAGATGCAAACTGGTGCCCTTAATCATCCATTTAAGAGAAAGTGCAAGAGACTAGCTATATCTTAGAAAATTGTTTCATTTGCGAAGTCCATTAAGTCCAATTGAATACGAAAAAAGTAGTTTTTTTAAAATCATTTCGAATAGTAAACTTTTAAATTTGGAATTCGCGACTTTCAATTGACCTTTAAAAATAACAAATTTAATCTATTTAGTATTCTAAATTTTTTCTAATCTATTTTACAATTTAGTAATTTGTTTAAACGCAAGTTTTTCGTTTTCACATAAAAAAATTATTTTATTTATTAACTAAATTTTATTTATATTCTTAAAAAGATTTTTTACACCCAAGTTCAAGCATTACAATATTTTAATTCGATTCTACTGATTAAATAAAGGTCGTTTAAGTAATCTGATCAACAGATTAAGTTTCGAAGTAATCATATTTGTTTAAATAATACGATTAAAGTACATTGTGTGATAACAAGATTTTCTCTGTAAACACAAAAAAGATTTGTTTAAATAAAGATGTATAGTCCTGGAATGATATAAATTGAGTGTCTACTAAAAATTGCTACGTACACAATTGCATTAAAAATCAGATTTTATTTCAATGTTTTAAGTTAAATATTTTTTATTTTTTTGGTTAATTTTTTTTATAAATTGATTAATTATCTAAAAGCAAACATTTATCGAAGATAAATTTTGCAACTGAACTTAAAGGCGATTAATAATTAATTGAAAAGAAACCGTAATATGTTCACCAATAATATCGTACATAAAAAAAGGTTTACCTTTTCTAAATAAAAAATTCATCGGGTAAATCCAATCGTATAAAAGTTAAAATCATCTTCGATTAAAGAAAGATGCTGTCCAGCGTTTAATATACATCGGATTCAAACGTGTGCAAAAAAAAGGAAAGAAACACAGACGTATATATAAACGTACACACGTTGGGCTGGGGATTGGCCAGTGGGTCAAGGTAAGCTTTGCATCATCATCAATTCAAATCGTGCTCTTTTTAAACTATACGCTCAGACGATGACACACTGTTGATGCCGAAATATCAAGTCCGAAAAAAGATGTACGCTTAGTTTTATAAACGGACGTGTTCGCCACTTTGTGTTGATGGCCAAATTAAAATTACATTAATAAAATATACGACGAGACTTTATATTCATCAAGTTTTTGATTAGTCCAGTGATATGCATTAATTAAGTTAAATTTTTACTTGTTTGTTTCTACCCTGTTATTACAATGTATTGTTAAATTTTTTTTATTTTACGAGAAATTGTTGCTTTTATAAATATTATAATATATCAGTTTTTTGTTCAAATGTCTTTTTTTTAAATTTGAATATTTTAACAAAGACTGGCTATTGATTTAAGTGGATTTGAATGGATTAAAATTTATAATTAAAAACAAATTAGAATAAATTTTCGAGTATTAATAAGTTTAAAGCATGCAATAAAGTTTGTATATCTTATTTTGAATATCAAGGACTTATTTAAATTTTCAAATAAATTACGATTACCAACTTAATATATTGATAATTGCAAATAATTGATAATTATATTTAAAGATAAACGTGTATTGATACGTTTTGTAAATTCAATTAATTGTCAATGAAAATTTTTTTAGCAAAGACGTTTGTGCGGAAAGGATGGCTTATATCTCTGTTGTATTAGAAACATGATTTTTAATTTACGAATGATTATACTTTAAATAAACCTTCAGAGTCAAATCATAAGATTATTTATTTTATATTTTTTGCTCGTAAACAATAGTTGAACTAACCAGATATTCTATTGGGTATAAACTAATCGATTTATAGCAAAAATATATTTTTAAACTAACCTTTAAATGATCAAATTTTCACCAGAATTATTAACAGTCTGATAGAACTTTTGTATTAATGATATTACTTTTTTGAATTTCTTGATAAAATATCTTTCAATAACATATGGATGTATCACTAAAAAAAATTTCTTTAAGCAAACAGCCGAAAATGTTAGTTTAGATGAAGGTTAGCTTCGATACGTCGATTTTGAAAAAATCACAATACTCTCTTTTTAAAATCACAGATAAATATTTTAGCAGAACGTTGAATAAATGCAGTCTAAGTGATTATGAAAATCACTTTGTAAATTGCATTCACATGATTTTTGGCTAATCTTTACACCTAAAAGGAGAACCACTCAAAATTGATGCAACGAAAACTAACCATTCATCTATACTAACAATACCATAATTTTTATTCAAAGTATCTTTTTGGTTTAAAAAATGTATATATTTTTTTTAATTCATTTACCATAAAAGTTATGGTAATTGAATTTTAAAGTGAAAAATGATCAACGATGCTTCAATGTCAATTTTTTTTCTTAAGAAAGAAACCCTTTTGCAATTTCATTGAAGTTTTATATAAAAGCTTTGAAAATAATGATTATAATTAAAATAATATGTATTTTTTACACAGAATCAATAATAACTTTTTCAAAATTAATCTCTCCATTAAAATTTAATCTATCATATAAAATTTTCAACGATCAACCTTTAACATTTAAGAATAAAAAATTTTTTAATTTAAAACCTTTCTGCTTCGCTTGTATCGATCGCAATATCGGCAATATTAATAACGCAAGTCTGATGTTTCCTCAACAAAGTATATAAACCGGGATTTGCTTCTTTGAAAAAATATTCATCATAAATTATATTGTCGCTTAAAGAAGAAACGAATTTTAAAACAACTCTTTTATATGGCATTCGGAAATATAAAAAAAGAGAGAAAGAAAAGAAAAGAAATAAGAAGGCACAGTTCATTTCTTTGTCCACATGGTAAAGAAAAATTGAAAAATATTCTTAGAAAACCGACTGTATATAAACCGAGAGGTGCAGTGAAGTGAAGAAAAGAAGAAAAAAAAAGATCAAATAAACTTTTGTGTATAAGAGTAACGGATGCGCATAATATGATGTATCTTAAAGATTCTGAAGGAAGAAGAAGAAGTAATACCGAAAATAAATGCTGGGCTATTTTCAGCATATCTCCCTGCAAATCAAAGTTCAAAACTATTTCGACAAGAGGCAGTTTTGCCGATTCTTTAGAAAAGTATTATTTTTTTTTTTCACTTTATCTTTTGAAAGAAACTTTTTTTTATGAACTTTTTTTTGTGGCTGATATATTGAGTTGAATTAGGGAAAAAAAAGTTTAGAGTGAGGAAAACGTTTATAGCGCTTGAAATAATAAAAGCAAATGTTAATGAGGCTTTGAGTATTTTAATTCGCTTTGAAAAAATAATTAACATAGTTTTTTTGATAGACTAGTCGTTGTGGTTGATTGATGTATTGAGTGGATTGTTTGTTTTTCTTTAGAATAGTATTTAGGAATAAAAAATTCATTTAGATGATATGATCAAAAGAAAACTTTTTATGGATTTTATAACATTATTAATAATTATGTAAATTATTTATAATTTATTCGTATGTTTCAAACTTTAGTTAGATTTGGTCAAACATGTGTTGGCTTATTTTTACATTAAAACAAAGGTTTTACACTTTTTAGTATATTAAATATCTTAAATTCAATTCATTTATTTTTTAGTGAATAAAATAGAATATTTTTGATATATTTTAATTGGTAACAAACATTTTATAATCTTATTTTTATTTTATAAAGAATAAAGAACTTTTTTCCAAATAAAAAGACATGTCAATTTTAAAATTTTCATAATCTCCTCATTATAGTTCGATCAGCGACCTCGTGTATTGGAAAGATCTTTAACAAGCTTGTAACTTAAATCTTATTGTTATTTTTTAATATATTTCCAATCAAATTAAAAATATTTCTGGAGCCATCTAGTTAAGAATATATTTAACAATAAATAATGACTCTACTTGTCATTCATGCATAACAATAGTATTTATGAATGAAAAATAATTTGATGGTCTTTTATATGAAATTAAAGATATAATCTAACATTTAATTAAAAATATAAAACATGCGTCAGTTAAAAAGATCTTAAAAATAACAATAAAAATTATAATGACAAAAAACGTTTTATTTTGATTAACATGACGATTATTTATTTTATGTTTTTTTAATTATATTTCAACAAGGTAATTTATTGTCATTATACATCAACGCAAAATAAAGAACGTTAAACTTCTGTATTGTTTAAATACACAAAACGAAGAACAAACAAAAGATAAAATGTTTTAAAAACTGCGACCTAATAAAAAGTAATTAAATATTTAAAGATAAGCGTGTAAAGTCAAAAATTGAAAATAAAATATGATAATAATAATTAGATATTTTTTATTTATCAAACGGAAATTCTGCCATTACGTCATAAACATTTTACAATGAACTATTCATCCGATCTATTTAACATTATAAATATATGTGCCCTAAAGATATTTAAATTAAATTTATTTTTAGCATTAAGTGATGCGAAAATTCTAATGACGCATCATCCACTTTAAAACGCTTAAGTGCATAGTTTACAAGTAAGTCATACTCTAATTTCTAAATTTACCCATATAATATCTTACTTTTTTTTAATGAACCTTTTACTCTAAGAAATTAAAAAAGTCTTTATTATTTACAAAAATAAAATAATTTCAAGGTTTTATAAATCATAATATGAGAAAGATTTAATGTTCTCAGCTGAATATTATTTACAAACACAATATTTATTTTTGGATTTTGGCCTTAGTTTTTAAATGACGCCAGGTTATTAACCCAAGTGAAAATAATTTAATTTGGTACATATATACATATATGCTTAATTATCACTTTATTGTTAAACTGATCTTTTTTAAATATTATTTTATTTAAATTTTAACGTTGATTTTTTAATTAAATTAACAGTGGGTTTAACTTATTAAATTTGACTTAAAAAATTTTTCAACAATAAAAAATGATTTATGACCATACCAATTAAAATAATATTGAATTAAATATGATTTCGCTAACAATAAAGAAAAGACCGTTTTGTTATCCCAACGGCTTTAAAAGATAATTTATTCGCGAAATAATTCACTTTTAATGTGACGTCTTGTTAGATATTTAATAAAAGTTTAAGCGACGAAATAGAAAACGATAATTTATACTGTCGATAAATTAGTTTTTCTATTTTAAATTCAGACTCGAGAGTAGAAAAATCGTCTTTTGTCAACTATTTATAGCCGAGCGGCATAATTTGTAATATTATATTTGATTTTATATAACACTTAACTTACGTAACTTGTGTAGCCCACAAAGAGTACCGATAATGAATGTGTAATAAATGAAAATATTAACAATAATAAAATAGTATTAAATACAAATGATAGTCATAAAAAATGGAAAGTTATTTAATTAATTAACTTGTTTACATCAATATTAAAATATCTTAGTAGTTTTGCATGATATATCTTTTTCTTTACGAACAAAAATTTTGTTCGATTTACGAAATAACAATTAAAGCTGTGGCTTACACAAAAAATTTTTCTTTTATATGCAAATAAAATGTAAAGTCAAGAAAATTTTTTTTTTAACTACTTTAGATTAGATATTATAGGAATTTGAAATATTTAAAAGTTAAAAAAGAGGTCTTTAATGGCTCAACCGGTAGAGCGATTGATTCATAATCTCGAGGTCCCGAGTTTGAATCCCCCTCCCAGCCGATTGATACAAGCACTACTGTACATTACACGTGCTTTGTTCACAAATACACTGAAACGATCTCCGTTGCTAATTAGCATCGAAATTATAGCACAAATACAGCGACGTTAAATAAAATAAAAAAGAAAGAATTTATAAAATAATTAAGGTAGAAAGTCATTAAAATTTTTTTAAAATAAAGTGATAAATTAAAACCATATGTCTGTGACTGTTTTATAATCGGAACTTCGACGTTATACTTAAGACATTTTATAAATTTTCTTTGTTTATTTTGGCATATATTTTTAAAAATTTAGAAAAATATTTATACTTTATTTATTTTCATTAATTAATTTTCTAAGTAAAAATAGCCAAATATCTACCAAGATTCTATTAGATTTCTTTACAGATCTTATAATTGTTAATTATTTCAACCTTCATTTTAAATTTATTGTCAAAAACTTCATTCCGATAATAGCCACCAACACATTAATTATCACAAGAAAATTTTTAATTCCTCTCTCCAAACCCTTAAAAAAAAGTTTAAAAAGTTCTACAGCTAACGTGTCTGGTAATTCCATAAATAAATCCATTTACCATAATATTCCGATGAGTATACAGTATATGCATTGGACATGATGTTTCTTTGGCCAAAATCATCAGTAGTACTGTCAATTTTAAGATCTTGCCAAAGGAGGGAGCATTAAACGAATTGGTTTTAAAATTTTGCATACACCACTTTGATGTTGTACACGTGCTCGTGCTGCAACTGCATTTTAACGTTTTATTTTGATTAACGTGACGATTATTTATTTTATATTTTTGGATTTCGAGATGCTTTTTTTTCTTCATTGGAAAAGATTTATAAATAGTAATTGAAAAGACAACGAAAGTAAGAAAATTTTTATGAATGATTGAAAAATAATGTAATTAACTTTTATATATATACAAATTAAAATTCTAAGAAAATAATTCATCTTTTTACAATTTTTTAACAAATGTGTTAATAAAACTGCAATTAAATTTGAGAAAATTCAAATATAAAGAAATTTTTTATCTTAACACTATTTTTCTAAAAATAATTAGTAAACTTTTTCTGTTGAAAATAAAAATAAAACTTTTATTTTTTACTTATTGTAACCTATATCTAAGAATAAGATAATTACTTTTTAAAAGTAAGCTATACTTCAAAGTTTGAGTGATAATTGATCTGAAGTATTATTTAAAAACAAATTTTAATCCTAGTATTTTCTTTTTTTTATTTAAAATACAGCAAAAGAAATACAATGCAAAAAGAAAAAAAATATTTTTTAATTTTCCAGCAGCCGCTTTAATTTCTTGCTCTAATTCTTTTCTTTTGTTGACACTTACAAAAATTTTGATTAAACGCAGATAAAACGTCGCCATAAAGCAAATGCTTGTAGAACAATCTTCTCGTTAAAAGAAAAAAAAACGAGTCGTAATAAAAGAAAAAGTGAGAACTATCTGTTTAAACGTATTTGCATTAAAACAACAACGTTGCGTTTTTTCAAGAGATAAAATAAAAGGAATAAAGCTTTCTTTTTACAAATCATCAGTTGTAAAACGTGTAACCTAAAAAGAGAAGCTTCTCAAATTTGTTATTAACGTCGACACCTTCTTCGGTTAAATCCTTTAAAGTCTGTAAATTTTTTTTTCTCCTTCGTTCTCTCGATATTTCGTTATTATCGGAAAAAGCTTACTCTTTGCTTTTTGTCTGGACCAAAAGTTACGTTATCTGGTTACGAGCCAAGAAATATAAAGAAAGACGGATATACATAGATATACCATAAGATTTTGGGCGAACGACTCTATAAGAAAAGTTTATGTCTGCGCAGCGTTAAGAGTTCTTATAATACGGCGCTGAGAGTCAAGGAACAAATGCGTACAAAGCAAAAAAAAAAAGATATACCGCAGGAAAGTGATAGATGAGCTTTTGAAATTTATAATTATTTATTATCATATTGTCAAATTCGTAATTAATAGTTTTTTATTTAATTTTCAATTTATTATTTATTCAAAACTATTTATTATTCAAATTTACAATTTTTAAATTTTGATAAAATTGGCAATTTTGACTACTTGTAATCGTGATTGATAATATATTGAATAAGTATTTCATAACCCTTTCTACCAAATTTAAATCCAACAATAATATACCGTTTATTTTTTTAATGTTACATTGACCTCACGTTGAAATTGCACTCGATATTTCGGCGTTCGGAGGGTGTAACAAAATACACATATGTTAACACGTAGAGGAGATCCCTGCTTAAATGGCGCGTAACAGATCCTTTTACTACCCAACTCCTTTACTTTGCTTAATCCTTTTGTCTGAAGCACGTTGAATAATGAGTCCAGAGGATACTAAATACGGTCTGCTATTTTAGAAATTTTTCGTTCCTATACGGTCTTACTGTGATATTTTAAGAGGACGTCAGTGTCTTTAGATGTATTATGATTTAAGAAGACAGTTTATAAGTTATTTTTAAAGAAAAAAGTGCTTAGATACAGATTTAATGTAATACTTAATGAAATGTTTCACAAGAAAAAGTTAGTAAATGAATTGAAGAACGTATCATATAAGAGCGTTTAATTTAAACGAATAAGAATGTTGATGAATACTGCAATATTAAATAGAATATTTACGACTATCCATAGAGAATTTTCAAAATAAAGGTAAACAATAATTATCAATAAAAAAAAGTTTCTATGTTAAATTGCACGTGTACTGAATCAAATGGCAATGTTTCCAATATCCAGCTTTAATTGAAAGTGAATCTTTTGAGCGGAAGTCACTTCTTTTTCAAATAGAACATACATATTTTCATTACAGATTTAAAATCTAAGAAGAAAAAGATTAAAGTCTTCTGGGAAATATTTTTCTCGTAAATGGTTCTTTTGACTTTAAAATGACCTTGAAAGCTCAATTCACTATGAATTATGTGATAAGCTCTTAAGAGCTTTGAGAAAACAATTTTTATTGAAATCTAACTTTCTCACAATTTCCTCTGTAGCTGCGATATTTAAAATGAAAATAATTTTCAATTTGGTCTTCTTGCTATTTTTTAATGGAAATTATTTCAAACTTACACATTATTGTTATAGATAAAAATTGAAAAAAGTTATATTTTTAATAAAAAAAGTTTTTCTAGATCTCTTATGAAATTCACACGTTTCAACAATCATTTCAAAACAAATAATATTTTCGATAAAAATATTTCTTACAAAACTCTGACGATTTCTCAGCATAACTTAAATTTAAAAATAAGGGTTTCTTCACTAAATGACGCAGTATCGGAAATCGTATGTTAAAAATATCTCTGTCTTTAGAATGCATTAAATAATTTTTAAAAAATTTGATTATTTGTAAACATTTTTTTCTTAGAAAAATAGTTATAAGTGTTTTCCGTGTGATTTATTGTAAGGTTAAAAAAATTAAAGATCATTTGAAAGTGAATTATTTATGAGAAAAATTTTTCTTAGAAAACTTTCACGTTTTTCTTCATAGACTTCAAAACTGCAATAAAAATATACATGTTATATTAAATAAATAAAAACTGATTCACTTTAAAAAAATTCACTCTCGGCTAAAGCTGGAAGTTGAAAATGTTGCCATTTGATTTAGCATATCCGATTTAACATGATCGCTTTGCTTTTTATATTTTAATCGCAATTACAATTATCTATATTTGGAAAAAGTTCTATAATTGGTCAAGAACAGCTAAACACAGAGATCGCCAGTGGCTCAGTCGGTAGAGCGTTGGATTCATAATCTCGAGGAGCCGAGTTCAAATCCCGCTCTCAGCAGTCGATTGATACAAGTACCACTGTAAGTTACACATGTGCTTTGTTCACAAACACACTGACGATCTCCGTCGCTAATTAAGCATCGCATTGATGGCATAAATATAGTGACGTCAAATAAAATTAAAAAAAAAAAAACTTAGCTCCGACTACCCGAGGTTTTTGTTGAAAAATAAATTTTTAATTTAATTAATTCAACTGAATAGTACATTATTAAACGGGTGTGTAAAGGCTTTATTTACGAAACGAGAAGTTTACCGACCGAGCCGGAGGCGAGGGCTGTAATGAGTTTCGTAAAAAAGCCTTTACACATCAGTTTCATAATATATTTTCTCGCTTGAGGGCCGAAAAAGAGAAAATAAGTTGCGATTTTGAGGTTAGAATGCGAGAAAGAATATATTTAATTCTTATTTAAAATCAAATTATGAACAATTTTATTTATTTTTTTATAATAAAACTTACATTTATGAAGTGAGTAATGTCTCAATAATAACGTAAAAAATTTTCTTTTTAAAAAACAAAAAAGTTTTATCAAAAAAACTTTGAAGATTTTTTTAAACATTAAACCTCGTGCAATCGACTTTCAGCCCTTAGCAAAGTTATTACAGAACCACACGTGCGTTATATTAAGCTCATCACGTAGTGTCTATAAAGGCGCGCGTCGATTGTAATATCAGAGCATCAGTAATAAAATAGAATATGGATATCGGTAGCTTATTTCGTGCTATCAACTATCGTAAAAAATGAAAGATTCTCAATTAAGCTTATACAATTATTGCCTTGTATCAAAATATTCCAATTTGTTTCACCATTATAATTAGTCGTTAATCGATTTATTAATCAATTATCCTTATTTTGATTTTAAACGAAAATGTCTCATTAAGGTTTTGTTTTTCTTCCATTAGTAATAAGTTTTAAAATATAAATTGGCTTGATATACTTTTAACGAGAGTTATTAATTTAGAATTTTAATCGTTCGTACCTAAATAAACCTGTATTAATATAAATGACTAATAATTACCAGACTACATTGTAATCATATTCAGACTGCTAAGTCAATCATCAATATCATAGTCTGTGTATATCACTATTTAAAATTCATGCAATTAAATACAATTTTGAATTAATGATTCAGAGTTATTATGTATTTAAAATACAAAGAAAACAGTACTCTAATTACCCAGAGCTAGATTGTATCTTGAGTCGTATCAGTTATTTAGGTAGTTCTAGCCACTTGAAAAAAAATTTTGTAAAAACTTTAAAAAGAATGTAAATAATACAAAATTTTTATAGATTTTTTGAAAGCATGAGGTTACCAACCAAATCTTAAAGAAGATATATTTATGAAAATTTAAAAATTTAGCATAGACTCTTACAGTTAAAATGATATTTGTTTATAATTTAGTAATAAAATTTTAGATTTCATAAAAAATATTTTGTTCCTTTTAGCCAGGCCACGATTAAATACGGCCTTAACCGCTGGAGTCAATTTGAATATATAAAGCTACCGATTCTGTCTTTATTCATCGACCCGGAAGTATAAAACAAAAAGAAAAATCACTTATATTAAAAAAAAACAATAACAACAAAACACAAACATATTTTACTATAAAAACAAAAAATTTAAGGTAATTTCACTTGTAAATCACAGGCGGAAAAGGGAGGCAAAGGAAAAAAGAGCCAGGAAGCAGAATAATAAAAAATCCCTTGATCAATGTTTTTAAGACTCAATGTTGGAAAATTCATATATATTATACTGACTTGTAGTCGAATGATATTTCTAGAGAATAAACCGGAAAATCTTAAAATCCACATTTTTTTCATATACGTTCAGATCCATTTTCATATCACATATTATGTTTAGTACGATAGTGTCTATTCTTGTAATAAAAAGATTGCTTGAAAGAAAAAGATGCGTAAAAAGAGTAGCTTATAAATTTACGACGTAAATAAAAGAAGTGAGTGTAAGATTAAATTTTTGCGGAGTTTAAATTCTTAGTATCGAGAGTGAGATTAAATAGAAATGCTGATAAGATCGAATAAAAGCTGTTTAACCAACTTTTGTAAACCGTGCGTACATTACAATTGTAAATTTTTTTTAACTACCCATTTTATTTACAATTTTATCTAGAACGTTGCTTCCATTTCAGAATTATTGTTTTAAAAACATCGAATAATAAAAAACCTTGTAATGAAAGAACTTTGATAAGGAATCAAGATAAGAAAGATTCAATAAGCATAATAGTTGGCAGTTTTAAAGAGAGAGCAAAAAAAAGAAAGAAAATCGTTCTATTTTTGCTTGAATGAAACTTTATCATTTTTTTACTAACAAGGAAAGTATTTGTGGTGTAGGTCACAGATCTTCTTGAAACTCTGGAAAATAATTTGTAATATCAAAAATGGAACTAATGTTTTGGTATTTTGTCCGATAGGTCCTGAAAACCTGTAATCACAAATTGAATAGTTAATGTCAATTAATATGCATTTTTTATTTTAAGATGCATTGAACTAAAAGCTAAAATAGCAATTCTTTTTTTTTATAAAATCATTATTCAGAGTTTTAGTGAAATCCATGATCCGCATCCTCGATACTTTTAATTTTCATTGATTTTTTAGATCATAATAAATTAATTGTCTCGTATGATAAATAAAATATTGTAGAAGGAAATTTTAATACTGCTATATTTTCCAAATGTTAAAAAAATATACTTATTATATAATTCATAAAAAATTTTTTCAATAATAGAAAATCCTTTATTTTATAATTTAAAATAAATATTAACTAGATAAATTAAGAGAATTAGCATATTGACATTCATAAATTAACTTTTCATATTTAAAAGTAGAAATGCTGGTTAGAAAAATTAAATTTTTTAAATTTCATATTCTAAAATTTTGTCAGTACATTTATTATTTATATTTAAGCTATTTAATTACAATATTTAGAAGAGTCGTCAGTGGTTCAGTCGGTAGAGCGATGGATTCATAATCTCGAGGAACCGAGTTTGAATCCCGCTCTCAACAGTCGATTGATACAAGTACCACTGTAAGTTACATGTGCTGAAGTTCACAAACATACTGACGATCTCCGTCGCTAATTAGCATAGCAATGATAGCATAAATACACCGACGTTAAATAAAATAAAACAAAAAATAATAATCATAAGAAGAATTTGTCTAAAAATTCAATTTTTTTATAGTAAAAAAAAGATACATATAAATTATTCTTTCCTCGTTTTTGCGATTTTATTTAATAAAAATATATAACATATTGAAGAAAAAACAATTTTGTAATACAAAAAAAAAATAGTTAATAGATACGTTATTTCAGTTCGGAATCCAAAAGAAAAATAGCGCCTATCTATTCTAAATCCCTAGAAACTCGGAAAAGCTTACTGTAATACTTTTTACCTTGACATCGAAACCCTTCCTTTCTCTCTTCTTTTTTTTTTTGCCGACGAAGAAAAGCAGAATTTTTTTCCACGTTTTCTCTTAGCAAGCAAAACTTTCTTATGTACCGGCATAGTGAAAAATAAAACGAGGCCTCGCATTAAAAAATACAAATGTAAAAAATACCAAACATCATTTTTTTTGCAAAAAGCTTTAAAGATATCATAAATTTTCATGCATAAATTCGTCGCAATACCATCCATACAATACGTTTATCGACCGAGCTTGGGCAACCATATCTCGAATATCAGGTCGCTAACTTTTTAGCTGTGCTTGCCACTCCTACCTCTTTTTTATAGTTATATGTATATATACTTCTTATAGCCTAGGAGCCAAAGCATTGTTCAAAGCTCTTCTTAAGAAAAAAAAGAGATAGCTTTTTTTCAAGCTTTAAATATCGGACTTGAATGTAGTCTTGTCTCTGTCTTCTTCTCTCATTTTTTTCATGCCTTTTTTACATCTCTCTCTGCTTGTTTCTTATTATTTTTCTTTTTCGCACTTGATATTGACATGAGCTTAAACATGTGCTGAAGGTACATTACGGAGATAAAGGAAAGAAAGATCTAAGGAAAAAAAATTCGGGTCGCTGGTGCAAGAGATTTCAAATCTCTGATATGTATAGCAAATATGAAGTCAGTCCAAGGATTATAGATTTGTGAGTTAATCGAAATTCACACGAGGGTTATGCTTGTTAAAGCTGCTATCTACGTGCAGCTATAATCGAAAGAGATGGTACGATCTTTAAAAATCGTTTTTTGAACTGTAGTCAAAAACTTTGAATGTTTAATTTGAAAGTTAATAAATCAATAAAGAGAATAAAAATAAATGGTTTTTATTCGAAACGATTCAAAGTTATACAAAAATAAACGTTCTAAAAATTATTTCGTGATACGTAAAACGAGGCGAGCGGGCAACATGATTTTTAATGATGCCAGATGTTTATTTTTCTCTAATCTTAGTTTTTCTGGGCTTAAAATCGTTTTAATATTTTCTATTAATTGCCTAATTTGATTTTTTTTAAATTCTTTTAAAAATTTGTAAATTATAGAAATTTTTTTAACAAAATGTACGTTTAAATGATTAATTTGTTAATGTATAAATTTATAGAAAGATAAATTACAGCTTTTACATTTTGCTACACGCTTTAACAATTTAATTTTATTTAATATGATGACTTGACTTCGCAAAAAAATTAACCATCGAACGAATTTAATTATAAATTATTTTTCGTTTTTATGAAATTATTCTTAATTTATAATAACTTTTGTTAATCAGGACTATATCTGTAACTTCCATGAAAGAAAAAATAAAAATTCATTTGAAAACAATGGATACAATTATGCTATTAGGATTAATAGATGCATACTGCTAATTCATAATACAATGGTAAATTGTTAATTCTTGTAATTATCTAATAAATCTCTCAAAATATTTTTGAATTCAGAAGTAAATTAGTTATGAATAGTAATACATAAATAAATCGTGCATAGACTTTTCAAAAGAAATTAATTAACTTTCCTAAAGTTTCGAACTAATTTTTAGAAATCATTGATTAGAAATTACTATTAAATTATAAAATATTAGAAATATAATACTATTATAATCATATAAAATATATTATATAGAACATCTTTAAACTTTATCATTAAGTTATAGTTATAAAATTTCACAAATGAAGAATGTACTATTTTCAAAAAATACCTAACGTAAATGTGATTGCATAGAGCTACCTGTCAACGAAAGCATTGGGTAATAGTACAAATGATGAAAAGAGCAGGCTATAAAACTTCTAAATTTGGCAGTCGTACATTTTAGCTCCAATCGAAATTTTTCTTAGAACAGATTTTTAAAGTAGATTTGGTATACATAATTCCTATAATAAAATTAAAATGATTTGTTAATAATTTAATGGAAATGAATAAATTATGTGTAACAATATATGACCTTAATAATTATAATTTTCTTGTACACTTATTTACAGTGCTTATTTTAACACGATTGAGTAGAGAATTTATTCCAAAATATTAAACTTTTAGTGTATTTTTGATAAGATCGTTTTAATAAACATGTTTTTATATTACTTCAAAATATTAGTATTATAATCATATTTAAGATTTTAAATGCTTCAGTTTTTCCACAGTTATAGCTTTTCTATAGGGAATATTAATAAACTTTCAAATTAATATAATTTATTTGTATTGGAAATTAATACTTCTTTATAATTAAGTTAAGTGATCGCAAGTAATAGTATCAGTTTATGGGAGGACTATCGAAATTTATATTTTACCAGAGCTACTCTTAACCTTTTCCGTACATGTTAGTTTAGGTTATGTTGTTTTTCCTTTTTTAATAACATTAAAAATTCCCGTGATCAAAATCGATCAATTAAATTCATATTGAATCGAATACGCTTTTGAAAATATCTTTTAAAGAGTTATAGAATTTATTAGAATTATAGGATTTAGGATATAATTTTTATTCATAAGAGTCACGATTTTGATGAAATGAAATAAAATGCAACACATTAAATAATTTTGTTAATAATTCCATATTAAAGTAGAAACGTAAAAATATATAGATTTTTTAAATTCATACAGATCCAATTAATAAAGAATAGATCTTTCGAGATGTCACAAGGAGAGTGTCAGGGTATTGGGTCGCCGAATTTGCTCAAATTTTGAGAAATGTTTCTGGATGAAGAAATATGAAAGAAAGTTAAAATCCAGGATCCTAACGCTCAATATTTCGCTAATTACAGGCAATTAAATAAAGTCACTGAAAAAGCTTATAGCTTTTCAACATTAACAGCTAGAAGCTTTTTCATATTTCTTCATCTAAAATCATATGCTAAAATTTCAGCAAAGTTGACGATCCAGTACCCTGAAACTCTCCTTATCAGTGGCTCACTCGGTAGAGTGATGGATTCGTAATCTGGAGGATCCGAGTTCAAATCCCAGTCTCGGTCGATTGATATATGCACCACTTTACTGTGTGCTTTGTTCACGAATACATTGAAAATACGCTGTTAATTAAAATTGGAATGGCACCGTAAATACAGCGATGTTAAATGAGATTTAAAAAAATAATAGTTTTTTTTAACTTAATTTAAAATAAGGCCGTCGTTAAATTTTCGAAAAACGTTGTTTTTAGATATTTTTTGTAAAATTATTCAAAAATTGTTGTATATAAAATATATATGAATGATCAAATAATCTGATTTTAAAAACTCAATAATATTTTTAAATATTCATAAGATTATAGAACTGTTAATTTATTCTCATTTATAATCTAACTATTATAAAAATATAAAACCCAAAAGTAGACTTGATTCCATCAAAAATCAATAATGAACTTCATACCGAATTATCAAATTGTATCTCTGACCAATCAGCGTTCCCATTTTAATTTTTCAAAAGAAGCTCAATAATGTTTCTCCTTGAAATAAAAAAAAAGAAAACATTTACAAACGTAAGCACAGTACATTTCGAAATTAAAATACAACCAATCTTCTTTACGACGCCAAGCCTCTTCTATCGCTTCCCTCACTTGAACACACACGTACACACATAAGAGATGTGTACACACGCATTTTAATGTACATATACGTGCGTATATATGTGTAAGTATCGCAAACAATAGGCGAAGGAGAAAAAAAAATGAGTAGCCTTTCAAGAAATGGGAGACTCGTAGATATATGCTATACCCTTTATATATGCCATATATGAAGAGTCGTCCAATGAACGGGAGTTGAATTGTTAGCAGTAGGAGAGAGAGAGAGTGTTTTTCAGGTGAACGATAATGGGGACATTTCAAGAGTATGCATATCACACAGAAGGAGGACAAGTTGTAGGAATTAAAAAAAAAAAAGATAAAAGCTTCTTTTTGTTTTGTTTTTTTCCTTCTTGTTACAGGTACATCTTCACAAACTCGAGAACTTGTTAGATCGAATGCGATGCTTTTGTATAAAAAGATTACGTTCAATGATGTTTTATTAATTAGCAAGGGGAGATTGAGCTTTATTTTTTATCTGGCACGTAGATGGAAAAAATGGAATTATCTTTGAGCTAAGTCACGCACTTCCTTCTTTCTATTTTTCATCATTTCCAGCGTAAGTGATTTACAAGAGCTTGTCACAAGTATATTATTGATATTCTTGCTTTTCAAGCTCTTTATTTTTTTTTGTAATTGGATTCGTCAAGTTCATTAAGTCGTTTATTACAAATTTATTATATAATCTCTTGTTATTATACTTAATGTTTAATAATCTCATGTAAGTAGATATGCTTAAAGTTAAAATAACTGTATTATATACAGTATTAAATTATGATTTACTTTACCCTTTACTTCAACTAGTTTATCCCTGCTTCTTTATTTTTCTATTGACTTATACTATTAACTTACAGTGTCGTCATGAATAGGTTTACGGGCAATTTTGGATGTTTGCTTCAGTAAAGACTTAATACTATTTTTATCATCCTAATTTCAAAATTGCAACTTTTATTCTCTTTTCAGCTCTCGTGATAAAAATTACATTGTGCAACTCGGGCGTAAAGACTTTTTTACTAACCTCGTGAACCTCTCCCCAGGTGGATAATGTACTATTATTAAACCTCTGATTTTTAGTTGATAAATTAAAGGACTTTTTTAAAAATTATTTAATCCTTTACTTGCAAACGCTCTTGTAAACTGACAATTGTATTCAAACCAATATTTATAGCCAAACTGTTCAACTGAGTTGTAAAAAAGTTTTTTAAATATAAAAAAATACAATACATTCTTTTTTAAAATATGCAATAAATCGCTATAAAATAAATCCTGTTTAAGAAAATTCCATAAATCAAAAAATTCGCCCTACGTATGACGTCATATAAGTTCCTCTCAACGTGAAACAAGTCCGTTAACCTCAAAAATCTTCCGTCATCAAAATCCACGTAACAAAAAAAATATAAGAATTATCGTGTTCAAGTCACAAATCCTCGAATTATCATGAAAATTGAAAAAAAAAATATCAAAGAAAAGAAAAGAAAAAAGTAAATTGCTTCGTATGAACAAAAAAAAAGAAAACAATTTTCATCCTACACGACTCTCCGCTAATGAATGCAGCATCATACACATAGAGATTACATACATATACCTAAAGTTAACTCCGAGGGAGAGAAGAGGCCAAGAGGCACCCGCTTGTTCTCGTTTTTTTCTCTCTCTCTTATTCTCTCTCGTTTTCATTTCTTCTTGTTTTTTTTTCTGCGTCACGCGTATACATACGCTCATATGCTCTTGCGATGTCAAGGGAAACAGGCTGGTTTCTTACGTCTTTTGACGAAATCAGTCTACACGAAAAAAATCGATACTCAGATGAATCTTTCTTTTCTTTTATCTTCATTTCTTCTTTTTTTTTTGTTATAAATGTATGATCGGTATGATTGTTGATGACGCGAGCAAGTGTGAAATTATGTATTACTGATAAATGTTAGTGCTTAATGATGTAAGGATAATATACGTAATGATAAATATTTTTTGGGATATATTTAAATGAAATTCTTATTCTGTGCAGAAATTCAAATACGCTTTATCTTGATGTAATAAAATATTTAAGAATACATTTGGAAAAATAAATTACATCTTTTACATATGTATCGTACATCGAGAAAAAAGTATAGTAATAAATTGAGAAAAAATTACCATTTTTTATGGTAAAATATGCATATGGTTACAACTTTCGTTAAATTTTACTATGAAATTTTTGATGAATTTACAAAAAATTAATACATTTATCTTTAAATAATTTAATAACGATCGAACAATTTATTTAAATACAATGATAATATTGTGTTAAATGTAAAAAAATAATTATTCAAAATTCCATATTTGCATGATAAAAAATAGTAATTGTAACAAAATGATAGTTAACGCTATCATAAATACGATAATAATATTGAAAAATTTTTCTGTTCTACTTTATACCGAGCATACTTTAAAATTTCTTGAATACCATTTAGCCATATTTTAGCAGATGATGAATATTTAAAAATACAAAAGTTTGTCACATGACAAATGAAACTTACACGTGAGTCATACTTTTTTAAAATAGAAAAATCAAAATTATTATAATTTTTCAAAACTCATGGTTGTATTAAATCATTCTTATTTTTACAAAAATTAATTAAATGAGAATAAGAAACATTGGTTTTAAAACGAGTTTAAGATTTTAATTTATAAATCTAGTTTTTGATGCACAACATTCAGGAAAACAAAAAGGAGTTCTTTTATTATAATTCAAGTATTTTTCATAAATAAAATTACAAGCATATCATATGACTAATAAAGAATAAAAATTCATTTTCTCCATATTTTCAGTTACCCACGTCAGAATTGTATATCAAGCTTTCGTCAAAAAATACCGTATTAATTCATAAATTTTTCTGTAGTAAGCGAAATTAAGAAAAAAAAAACTAAATAAATAGCTCGTACTAGTTTTTTTTTTTATGAGCGCATGCTGCATTTGAAACGAAGTTAATGCTTGTCTTATTATATCTTGTTATGAGTTGCGTCGCAAAAATAAAAAAAAAAAGAGGTCTACAAAACCGGTCCGGAAACTAAAGCAGAAAAAAAATGATATTATATGACAATGGCCATTTAAAAAAAGAATGTCTTCAATGCTTTGAATTCTTATTCGAAAATTATGCTTTAAAAAGGGATAGGAAACGAATGAATTAAATTTTCAAAACTTGTTCGCTAAATTTTTTCGTACTGTTTACGTATATGTTGATGATTTTTTTTTGGGCTGATAAAAAAAATTTGAATCGGTAATCCCGAGAACAAGAAATTTATTCATATATGTGTGCGCTATACGCTGGAAGGTTTTTTGGAAAAATTTAACGATAAATTAGGCTTGATGTTGCTCTACGCTGACATTGAATTTCGTTTATTATCAGTGTAAAAACCTTATGTGGGTTATTAAATTAGATTTCGAAGCCCTCATCCATAAAAAAATATTGTAATATTCATACGGCTGCGATGAATAATTTTAGTTATTTTAAATGAAGGTATGTGGCTATACGAGAATGTGGAAAATTTGGTTATATTTTTAACGTTTTTCGTTAAAAAAGTTTCGTATTTTTAATTTCTAATTTCAATTTTAGCGTACCACTTAAATTTTTTAATAAAACGTGTAATAATTGCATTAACAAATTCATATTAACAACCACATCAAAATCCACATTTAATTAATATTATATTTGCAAAATGCATTTTATAATTTTAATTAAGCTAAAATTAAATTAAATTATGGTACTTTTTAGGATAATCAGAGATTTGCCTTATAAAGCTTAATTTCTTTTTTTCTTCCAAGAGCTTAAAATTTAAGCATCTAAATCTCCCGAGACGAAGATTTAAGAATGTAAAATGAAAGAAAAAATCACGAACGCACATAAATCCAAGTGCATTAGATTGAGCAGTATGTGAAATTGCTCATTTCATTTAATCATTTAATAATCCTTATTTGAAGCAATTATTAACAAGGATTTATTCCTCGGATTTTATTTTAATTGACAATAGAATCAGTCAATCAATCAAAAATATAAAACATTGGTCACGGTCGAATTTCATCTCCTTTTTTTATACTCGTGCATATTTTAACAATCAATCAAGAAAGCTTATAACTTACAATGATTGTTTTTTTCTCTTCATTATTATTGCTATACTTTATATCTTCTCTCGTGTTGTTATTATGCAAGAAGAGACGCACTGCGTGTACGCGAGATGGGATAAATAAAAATAGAAATCTCAGATGAATCAGATCAGTTGGGGTTTTCTAAAACCACGTTAAATTGATACCCAAGAACATCTGCGAAAGCTTATTCAATTCCAAGAAATATTCACTTATTATAGAAATCAACTTGTTGACGGGTTTATTTTTAATGTACAAATGCTATGCTTTTTCTGCTGTTTTATATTGATATAAGCTGAATTTTCTTTTGATATAAGTTAGAAATTTTTTAATCTAGTACAGATTTTATTTGAGGTTTTAATTTGAAATTTCGTAAAACGCGTTATCTAAATTTATAATTTTATGGTTTTGAAGAAATTTTTATTTTGAACAAAAATTAATGGCTTAATTGTAATAAATTAAAAAATATTAACTTGTGCATTATTTGAGTTTTGTTTTTTAATTCTGCGGATTTATTTGATAAATTAAATGAAAGGAAATGGTTAAGTTTTAATAGAAACAAAATAAGTCACATTTTTTAAAAATTTATGTAATTAATTAGATATATAATTTATGTCAATTCATTTCGATTTTTTTAATTAAGAAAAAAAATTAATTTATAAAAATTGAAATACAGGTAATAATTAAATTAAGTCACTTTTAAATTACTTTTATTTAATAAAAAAAAAAAAAATATTAAAGAATAATTAAATTAACTTTTTTCAAAGTTTGCATAAAACATAATTAGCAGAATTTCATTTATTATATTAATTATGTATTAAGTTGAGAAATGAAAAATTTCTAATTGGTCATCTTATTAATTTTTAATTTCGCAAAAAATATGAAGTTTTATAATACTTGGAACAGGAAGAAACAATAAAAAAATGTGAAAAAAATACATTTTTCTTTTTTTAAATTACAATAAATTCTTCTTAATAATTTTTTACATTTTCATTTATTTTTCTAAAATCTTATTTATAACGTCCTACTTCTGTAAGTTTTGCAACCCTGTAAATTAAATATAAAATCAATATTTTTTACCATCGACCATTTAATCCTATTTGTCCAACGTAAAATGTAACAATAACTAATGAATTAGAGCATGGAAGGATCAGACTAAACTTTAATATTAATAGATTTTTCATCACAATAAACAAAATATTGGAAGATGATTTGAGCAATTCCAAGATTAAATAATTAAAATTTCAACAAAAGCACTTCGCTAAAAATGGAAAATTTGCAAATCAATAAGATTTACGAGGATAAAAAGTTGCAAACTTAAAATTTAATTAAAGCCCTTGAAAAATTTTCTACCATACTATCCATGAATTTAAACTTCAAATCGTATTCTCCATCTCTCTCTCTCTTTAGCTCCTCTATTTTTTGCAACGAGTAATTTACGAACGACGACGGCAATATGCACCTCGTAACTACTCTAACGGCTACGAGAACGATCCCTTCTTCTTTCTTCCCCCCTTTTTTTTCACGTAGTTATTTTCGTAGTCTCGTCGTTTGTCCTCCTACTATAACCTACGGGCATGAACTTCAAATGATTATTAAACGAGAAAATTTAAACTTTTTAAAATGCGCATTGCAAAGTTTTATTCAATAAAATCTTCTTCAGATATTTTCTTTTCTTTCTTTAAAATTTGGTTCAAGATATAATTAAAGAAATAAATCTTAAAAGCAGTATAACGTAATAGATTATGTACTTTATTCGATTACTTAAAAACAAGAGCATTGAAAAGCGTCTAAGAAAAAATATATATATATATAACAATTAACAATTCTTTCTGTTAATGACATAAACTTCAGCGATGTTAGAATGGCCGTTTTGTTAAACCACATTAAATGATTATTATGTACATTTGAGAATCGAGATGGATAGTTAAGAAGATTTATGGGATATTTCGTGTGTAATTTGAGGCAAGACTATATTGCTTATGCTAATGTCATTAGGCAGATATACGGTTATTTTTAATGTGGTTGCTTCATTTAATCGTTCATTGTAAATAAAATAATAAATTAAATTTTAAATATATATGCATGTTCGTATTATTAATATAAGCTGATTGGATTTTAAATAATATTTAATGATTTTTGTAGAAAATTTATATGTCAGAATTATATAAATTTTGTATCAGATTTATAAAAATTTTTATTGATTTCTAAAACATTTATAATAACAAAATGAATCTAAAGCTTTAACGTAAAACAATCAAAATTTTATGATTGTCACAAAATTATAAACGATTGACGTTTTTAAATAATGCATTTTTCAGGTCACAATATTTATGGAAAAGATTAACTTTTAGCTAATATAATCAAAAAAATTGGAAAAAACATGAATCTGAATGACTATTTAATTTTAAATGATGTAATTAAACTATAATTATATCAATATTAAAATTCCATTTCACTCAATTCGGAATTTAATTATGTAGCCAATTACGTAAATATATCCTGCACTAGATCCTGTATACGTATAATACATGTATCTGATAGAAAGTTCGACTTTGCTTGAATGGTAATTGATCAAACTGTTAATTATTTCACTCTATTGGATATTAACGTTTCATTATAATTAAAAAAAAAAGACACTATAATCAACGAAGCATTTTAAAAGTTTATAGACTGGTGAGCTAAATTGCGTTTTCACACCATTTGCGGAGCTAAATACACTTTGAACTGGAAAAAGTACTACCAATTTTGCACTTTATTATACTGTTCAAAGTTAAAGCCATCACCTTTGATATAATACGTAATGTCTTTCACACAGTAATACGGAAACACAAAAAAATCTTAATAGAATGAAACACAAGAAAAAATGTTATAATTACTGTTTCCTAGTTCGAAAAAAACAACTAAATAAATACATTCTTTTTTTACCTTGAAAACATACGTTCCTTTTAATATGTTAAAAAAATCCTACTCTTTGTTTTCTTTTTTTTTTTGTTTTTTTTCTGTTATAATGTTATTTTCTTTTTTTTTTGTTTTTTTTTTTTTTGTTTTTTCTTTTGTTTTTTTTGTATTTTCTTTTTGTTTTGATATTTTTTTCTGTTTATACTTGGTTATCTCCACGTGCTATAATAATATACTCTCTCGTCCTCTCACGACGGAAGCACCCTGCGCCGCGCTAACTGCACGCCGTAAAAGGACCACAAGCCGGTATCGTAATGTACTATTTTTACATTATTTATCGTCGATGTATTAATGCTATCATTGCAATGCAAATTAACGACGGAGGTTTGTAGTGTGTTTGTAAACAAAGCACATGTAAGGTACAGTGGTGCATGTATAAATCGGCCGAGAGCGGGACTCGAACTCGGAATCTCGAGGTTACGAATCCATCACTCTTCTGAGTGAGCCACTAACGATCTCGGTTATTTTATGTGTTATTATTTGATTTTGATAATTTTTTCACTCCAAATTTGAAAAAAGAAAACTTCAATTTATTGGTAGCAAAAATATATTTTCGAAATATATTTTTGAAATATAAGTTCAAGTTTACGTTACGTTATGCCATTTTTCTGCATCAAATTTAAAAAAAAAGAATTTTAATTATTATAGAACAAAAATAAATTACAAAGATTTTGGTGGAAATTTCCAATAATAAGTTTATGTTATAAAATAAATGAACAACAGTTCAATTTAACATTACATACAACTGCAACAAAATTCACACGTTATTATATTATAAGATAAACTTTCAAACATAATTGTAATTTTACATTATAATTACAGTATAACGCATAATCAAGTAAATTAATAAAAGCAATAACATTTGTTCTTAAGAACTATATTAAAAAAAGGAGAAAAAACAAATAAGAAAATTATGTAATTGATTGTGCGGTGTCACGCAGCCATAGACACATAATATACTAAACTGAGAGCTTCATCGTAGAGTCTACGTCGCATATACGATCGGTTAATGTGTCACACGCATTTCACTAGTTACGTGCGTGGCTGTTTCTTTTTTCAACGCGAATGTAAAAGCCATGCGCTTTTAAAATGCTCAATTACTTTTCATTGATTTAAGGGATGTGTAAGTATACGTAATTTGCGTTAGTTGTTGCATTAAATTTGAATTTAATTATTTGTACTATATTAGTCAATTTGTTGCATTAAATATTAAATGAAATATACGTAATTGATGCATTTGAGTTTGAATAATTTCATTTGAATTCTAATATTGAAAGAGGGTTGATATTTAAATAATGTTTACATTTTCTAGTTTCCTATTTTTTTCATCTAAATTTTTATTGAAAAATATTGCCTATATTTTTTGAAAATTTTAGTACACATTTTTTCTGAACGATTTTTACTATTTCTATTTTGAAGTTGTGACTCTATTGATGTTGGGAATAAAAAATTTAATAAAAAATCGCGAATTGTAGACCATTTCGATATAAAAAAGGACATAAAGAAAATAATAAAGATAATATAAAAAAGATTATATGGTGCTAACTTTTGACACGTGTCTCGAGCAAGTGTCATTTAATAATTTGTAGGGTGGAAAAAAAGTCCCATTAAATCCGACAGTGGTGATCAAAATAAAAAAAAATGCGTCGATTTGAATGAGCTGTAAAAAAAAACGTATAATCATCTCGTTAAGCAATCAAAAACGTATAATCTTGAGTAAAAAAGAATGGAAAGCCTCGCGACATAGACACTGGTATGATTTAGATAAAAAATTACCTTTTTTTCTTCTCGCTAATGTCAAGCTGACAGCGCTCTTAACATATTTAAAGCTTTGCGATGAGCTTTTTATCTGATTAAATTTTTTAAATATCAATTTTAAAATTAAAGAACTTTTTTTTTGCTTGAGCTTTTTTATTTCATGGTTTTATGAATCGTAAAATTTTGACAGCAACAATTCGTTTCGTGTAATCGTAAATTGAAAATAATAAAAAATATGAATCATTACTTGTATTTATTATTATTAATCAATATCGTAAAGTTTATAACCATAATTTTACTGTAATTTTTTAAACGAAAATGTTACAAATTCGATGCTATATATTTTCAATGCTTTTCGGTAATTTCACGAATTCTATGTAGCGAAAAAGTAATATACGTATGGTTCATTAGCTAGTCTTGAATTATTGAATAGCCTTTCTGTTTAACCAAAAAAAGAACATACGTTAGTTTACATAAAATTTCAAGAATATTCATTGTAATGACAAGGGTGTTATCGATTTCAACTCTAATACGACTTTAATGTATTTGTCGATCCTTTAAGGCGTAATGAAATACTTTCAAATTTGTTTTACTATTTAAACATGTTGTTATGAATAATTAACTGAAATTTTAGAACAGGTAGTGGTATCGTAATTAAGATGTTTTTAATTTTAATTATTCTTAATATGTAAAAATTAAAAGTTTTAGGTAACTCATTTCAGTTTTGAAATCGGTAAATATCCTAAAATTTAACTTCTTATCAATGACGTACTAAAATTCCCGATCAAATTGGGAAAAAATTGTATTTTGAATATTTTTTTATATAATTTGAGGGGTTGACGTTAAGTAGATTTTTCTTGCTTATAAACTAAATTAATTTATAAAGGTATTATGTTATTTGGAGAGAATTTTTCTATAAAAATTACGATGACCGTTATTATAATCGTGGGATATCGTATACTCTTAAGTTATTTTATAGGCGTGCGCGTGCTTGGAATATTATTAGAGACAGAAAAAGTCAAAATTTGTCTATTGATGTTCAACATAATGGTATTTTACTGTAAGAATTTAATTGTAAATTTTGTGAGCTTTTATTAGAATAATTAAGAAGAAACGTCTCTAGTTTTAAAACAGCATCTCATAGTAAATTTCATAGAAAAGTTCATGTGAAGAAAGAAAAAGTTAAATTATCAATTTGACTTTTTTTAATCTATTTTTGAAATTAAGATAAACTTTTTTCGAAACTTGAATTTAGATATGTCATTTGTTATTTACAATTATTAATAGATAAAAACATAATTTAATAATCATCCAATATTAAAATTTATAAAATTACGTGTACATATACTAAATTAAAATAAACATTACTATGATATTTACCTAATATCAAGCAAAAAAATGTATAAAAAAATTTTTTATCAATTATCCCGAGAACATATGGTACTTATACTTTTATCGCGCAAACAGTAAAACGTCCTTGCTTAGCCAGTAGCAACAAAGAATAAAAAAAAAGTAAAGAAATTTTTTTTCCCTAATCAACTTAACACCGCCTTTTTCGCCCGTTCGAAAAACCCCGTGTGTGTGTTTGTCTGCGCGATATCATCATGATTATCGAGCGGCTTTGTATGTACTAATGTATTCTTTTCTTTTCTTTCTCTTTCTCTCTTTTTTTTGGTTTCAGTAACGGAGATTATAGAGTCAATGTTTGGACAACGAAAATTTATAACTATATGTACGTGTACGTACCTAAACAAATGGCGGAGTTAAATGCGAACGCTTATCATGACTAAAAACGTATGTTAAAGATTTGAAAGAAGAAATATAAGGCTTCTTATTTTAGAAATTTTTAGTTAACAAGTGAGGAAATTTTTAATTTACGTATTCTTTAAAATATCTACTGTGTTAAATATAGAAGGAATTTAATTTTTCATTTCTTAGTTATTATAATTTCAAATGATAATAATTCAATTATAAGATGTACAAACATTCATTATAATATTATTTAATTAAAATTACCAATAGTTTAATGTTACTTACATTTGAATTTATAAGCAATTAACATGTACAATGATTTCATAATAAATATTGCATATACGAAACATTACGCAAGTAATCAATATATCGTTTACATAATTTCGTAACATAAACAAAAATCGATAAATGTAAACAATCGAATGATCAATTAACTTTCAATCAAAAATTGAATTTTTTAAAGTTAAAGGAGAAAAAAACCGTGATTTAATTTTAGAATCTTTGGATATCGAGGGTAAGAGTTTTTCAACTTTTTTTTTTCCTTTTTTTTTAAAGAAACAAAAATCGCCTTACGTAAGTTTTAAAAAGGTCTCGAAGTATACACTTGACCAATTTTTTATCAAATAAGGTTGGTAGCGCATTGAAAGTAAGAGGGATGCAATTTCTTTTTTAATATTTCGTTATATTTGCTGATATGTCGATTATTATCGGTCTCTCTTTGCTTTATTCTTTTTTTCTTGTTAAAAATGGAACGTAAAAACTCTTTCTTTTCAATATTTCATCTATTTTGAAATACAATATTTCGTTGTCTTATCTTTCCTTTATATTGAAAAAAATTTTTTCTATTTCGTATTAGTTTAAGATTACATAAATATGATATTGTTCTTTTGATGCTTTGACAGTATTACGTTAATTAGATATACATTGTGAGGTCGTCAGTGGCTTATTTGGTAGAGCGATAATCTCGAGGTTTCGAGTTCGAATCCCGCTCTTGATGGCTGATTTATACAAGCACTACTATACATTACATGTGCTTTGTTCATAAACACACTGGTGAGCTTTGTCGCTAATTAACATCGCAATGATAGCTGAAATACAGCGACGTTAAATAAATAAAAAAAAAGATATACAATGTCTGACTACATACAACACTTTTCTACTTAATCCTACAATTTTTTAAATTAGACAATTAATGATAATTTCTTCTTGAAATCTCAATTTTCTTTAACATATTTTCTTAGGAACTCAGATTACATTATATTATTATCATTTTGAAAAAAGTACCAGATGAAACCTTTTTATGTGATAAAATAAAGTGTTCATGTCTTTAGTTCTATATAAAGTACGAAAAATAAATAATTTTATGCGTTTTAAGTAAACGTTTGCTATAATTTTAGATTTGTATTTTCTATTTGGCCGAAAATTTCATCACAATTTATTGAATTTTCCTCATACTTATTCTCAAACTATCCGACTATTCTTTTGTATTACGTCTTAAGTACACTTTTCATTCCCATTCCTTTGAAATATTCAATTTTAAACAATCGTATATCAATCATCGTCAGAATGTTTTGCAACATTCAATAATAAGTTTGTTCTCATAAGTAAAATAGTAATATTTCTTTTATAGATGTTCAGTCCGCTTATTTTTTTTCGATTTATAAGTGTTTTTATATTTTAATTTTTAAATTTTTACATAAAATAAAAATTCAATCGATTGTTAAATAAATTTATTGTTATTACAACATTGTTCTCGATTTTTAATACTAACCGTTATTGTCATTCATGTAATATTTCTTTTGTTTTTGATTTTTTAAATCATTTTTGCATAATATTGAAAAAATTGTGTAATGAATAAATCTTAATATATTTTTTAATATTAAAAAAAAACAAATTTTTATTCTATTCTTAAACGTAATAATAATAATTTAAATGAAAAATACTCACGAGATAATCAGTATAGGACAATATCTACAATATTGATCTCCGATCGAATTAACCATCGACTCTCATAATCTATCAATCAAAACTATTTACTGACTTTCTTTTTCACCAACAAATGCTTGTTCTGTTTTAATTTTTTTTTCTTTTTTTTCAATTTTTTTTCCTCAAACTTGACTACAATATAACATTAGCGCACATACACATCTACCCAACGAAGAGAGAAAGAGAGAGAGAGAAAATATCGAGTTCCTTGCCCTTTTAACTCCTTCTTTCTTTTCTTTACACTATATGTGTATGTGCTTCAACTATAGTTATGTAGTTTGCCGCTATATATAATACTACAAAGGAAATAGGAGGATGGAAAGATGCCGTATCATATTAACCCTTAGTAACGTTTAAATAAAATTCAATGAAATAAAGGAAAGATAATGATGAAAATTTTAAATTAACAAGAACGATTTTAAGTAGAAAATCAACGGTAAATAAAAAGTAGAAACAATCATAAAAAAAAATTAAATAATTATAAATTTGTTTAACCTTTTTATTATTTAGTAGAGTACGATTTCGTTTTTCTCTTAGATGTACACGCATACATTGACTGACTGTCGAGATGCCGGGAAGACTTTCCTATGGTATAATACACACGTGCTCTTTCTCTTTTTCTCTATCCTTCTTTCTTATTATTTTTCTTATTAAGATTTCACACTGGTATATATATATGCACGAGACACCACACACCGGGTCTATAAAGGATCTTTGCGTTCTTATTTTACTTTTTTTTATATCTTGCACAACACTTTTGAAATGAGAAAATAACACAAAACAGAGCAGTTGATGATCCTCTGGTTTTCTTTAATTATATACGATCTTTTTATAAACACACGGCTGAATCGATGGGGCGACGTGAAATTTTTTTAATTTTGTTTTTGACACTTTTTGCTATTTAATTTGTATAAGGCCGTTATAAATAAACACTGGGACAGCGCCCCTTTGTTAAAAACATTCACGCACTTTTACGGTTACATCTGTATATTATATGTGTGTACATATGTCTATCACACACCGTATACAAACATATTAAATACCATAAACTGCTATTATCCGCACAGTGAGTACGGGTACTTTAAAAAAACAAAAAAATCAAAATAGAGTCCAGTTACTCCAAAATTTTTAAAATATTCTAGTTTTATTTTAAATAAATAAATTTTGTAGAATAATCAAATTTTATTTGTTACAGAAAAAAGAAATACTGTCACCCGGCGAAGGTACAGTAGTAACAGTTATAACGAAAAAGGTTTCTATTTTCTTTTTTTTTATAAGCACAGCCACGCGCGCGCGCGCACGTTACAGTCTCGCGGACAGTTGGACGACGAGTGCAGCAACAGTTGCCCTTTACCGTGCTCCTTTACCATCAGGCATACAGAGCGCGGCCGCTTCTATAATGTTCCTTTCTCTATCTTTCTTCGTTCCTCCTCGGAACACATTTTCTTTCTCTCCCTCTATAAACCATCTAGAGTATCTTCTTCTCTTTTCTTCTTCACTTTAACCGTCTATCTTTCTCGTCTATATATACATATATACAATACAGTTGCGGTGACTATACGCCTTATATATATACATGTAACAAAGCATAACAGGCGCCACCTAGCTCGATGACGTAGTCCTTACTCTCTTTTTCTATATATCTACACAATACAGATGTACGTATATACACATAGCTCTTTTTTAGTATTGGTTTTTATATGTTATAAGCGAAGATACGTCGACTATATAGCGTATATACAGTAAGCATAGTAAAATATATTATGCCGGCTTTTTATGATTCTTCAAGAAAATGAGTTAAGGGTGTTAAGAGGGGTTAAGATTTTTTTTTTTATGAATGTTCGTATGCTTTCGAGGCTTGTTTTTTTACTTTACTGTATTTTGTTTAGATCAGACGTAAATTTTTTTGCTCTTTTTGTTTGTTTAACAATACGCGTAGTAAATCAAGTTTGCTACGCGCGCTGTCGGGTAACTTTTTCATGTGTCGTAAAAGTTTTAACTTTTTAGAAAATTGCATAATTTTAATAGAAAAGAGCAAATACGCTTTTTATTCATTATAAAGATTACTATTATTTTATTACACATTCAATAAAAATGCCATTAAAATATGCTCGGTGAAAGTATTTAGAAAGATTTATTGACGAATAAATAAAAAGACTTTTATCGAGTATGAATAATAATTGTATTTTAATGAAACTTCTATTATTTGTAATTTATGTAGAAAAAAATGGCAATATTTCAACTTGTGAGTAGTAAATGATCGGTTGCAATGAGATTAGTTTTGACGTTGTCTGTCAATATTTGGATTTATCTACTTGAGCGCATTTAAATATATTAATTATACAATTATTTTATTAACGTATTGTTACAAACGATTAGCCTTATAATCGAATCTTACGAAACTTCGTGAATTGAGAAAAAATTTTTTTGTTAATATGGGCAAATCTAAACCAAACTGTTTAAATATGTTATTTGAATTTATATTAGCATAATATAATTAAAAAATTTCAGATGAGCGTTATATATTAATCTTGATGTAAATAATTTTTTATTCCAATTAAAGTAAACAATTAATTTAAAATTCTTAAGTTACAGAGATTCTGTTTCTTCAAATATTTTTAACACCATTGGAGAAATCCAATACAGTATTTAAATTCTTTATGAACTTTAAAAATTATTACATTCCATACATCAATTCGATTGTTCCCTCGCTTGCCACGAACCCTTAGATAATTAAGTTTCTCACAACTCGTCTAGAATTTAAAGTTGAGTAGCATTAAAGACTTAACTTCCCAAATAAAACTCAAACGAACGTAGGAAAATTAACAATTCAAAAGGGGGGAGAAGGAAGGAAATGTATACGTATGTATTGTTGTGTGCAGCAATAGCAACAAGTGTCAATTGAAACGTAGACAATTATCCTTCTAACTGACAATCCGAATTTCATTTAATTAGACGTAAATACCTAAACACTGTAGTTTGATTCCGTCAAGGGCTTTGAGCGGGACCTTACGATGGAATGTTGCTCGATCGATTTGAATAACCAGAAGTAAATTAGATACAGCCTGTAATGTAATGAACAAAGTGGAGTTATTTTTTTAAATAATTATTATTTAACATTTATATATAGAATGTTTAATTTTATCCATACTTTTGAAGTATTATGATGAGAGGTTTTTATTTAATGGTTATTATTTTATACAAAGCTCTTAACTACGCCTGTACTTAGGCTTTCTGATGTTCTGAAAGCTTAACAATGTGGTTAAGGTAGTACTATCGTTAAGGGATTGACGGTTCAGAAAAATCTGAGATTGGGCACATAAGTAGATTTTAATTAAAATAAAGCACAGTTAAATTTTGGTTAACTTTCAGAGCATGAGAAAAAATTATAGCTTTTAATTTTCATCTTTAACACGCGCTTTATATCTATATGTGTATATATAGTTCACACTCTTGAGTCTAAGATGTTTATATCGTTTCAAACGACGAAAATTTTTCTTTAGTTCTTTAATTAATTACGTGTTAAATTTGATGACACTTTGAACCATCGTACTTATAATCAAAAAGTTGAAAGATTTCTGTGTGGTACCATAACGCGTGTTAAAATTGAAAATTAAAATGTTTGTCATTTTTCTCTCATGCTCCAAAAGTTTACCAAAATTTAACGACATCTTATTTTAACTTAAATCTACTTATATACCTAATTTCAGATTTTTCTGAACCGTCAATCCCTTAACGATAGTACTACCTTAAATGATGTTTTAATAAATTTTTAAAATAATTATGTTACTTTGAATAAATTTGTTTTTATGACTTTTCTTACAAAAGTTGGAAACTTTTATGAAGTTTTGTACAGTTTTAATATAAATTTTTAGATATTTAATATTAATTAATATTTTCAAAATCGACTTTAAACCGGTAAAAATAAGATTAATTTATACGTGTAAAAACTTAATATTTATGTGATCATAAAATTGAGCGCGGTGGCGTAATGGATAGAGCTCTTGCCTTCAACGCGGAGGGCATGGGTTCGAATCCTGGCCAGGTACCTCTAACTTTTTTTTCGAAAGAAAATAAGTGTATGTGCCATTTATATCGCGACTCTTTAAAAAATCCGACCTCATTGGGTATTGGTTGATTGTTGGTTACAAAAGTGGCTGACCATCCATCGGTAGTCAAAGTTTTCGGTATGGTGGGTCTGACAGTCCTAGCCTGATGTAATGTGTTAAACAGATGCCGGGCGGGGGACTTCCTCGACTTCACTATATATAAAAAAAGGTTAATCATATAGAGGACAATATCCTTTATATATTAATCTTTTTTTAGATCAAAAAAAAAAAAAAAAAAAAAAAAATGTGATCATAAAATTGAATTTAATATAAAATGCATTACTTTTCAAACTATATTACTTACTCGCCAATGTCATGTTTAAATGGGTTGGAAACTGAGAAAGGCAAAGTTTTGAAAATAGATAACAAAAAAAACCAAAGGAAAACAATTAAAGTAGCTCTCAACAAGAGACTGCAAGGCGAAACGTGAAAGCTCTTAAAAGGGTTTCAAATTTGTTTTATTCTCTTCAGCTATCTATTACTTAAATTTTTTAACATTATACTTTTTTTTCATTAAAAATTACAAATTTAATTCTATTAATTTTAGGTTTTAAAATATTTTTGTTGATTTTCATTCTTATTGGTTAATACAATTTTCGCGCAAAATAAGCCATTACAACTATTGATTTTCAGCTAAATGAATGATAATATCTGCGATAATAGAAAACGTTAATTACAAAGTTAACAAAAGGACATAAATCAAGGACTTAATTGTTAAAAACTTTATTTCAAGTTGACAAGAGAAAATGTGAATTGGAAATTTCGTGCTTTTATCAATTTTAATAATTATTTGAAATTTTGGATCTTTCAATAATTTATATTTATACAATGAAACAAAGTGAATCAGAAAAAATTTAAGTCTCTCATGCAATTTTAAGTTTTTAATCATTATGTTTTAAAATTTAATTATAGTTTGATAAATATGATCTAATGCTTTACAAAAAATAAAAATGGAAGTGCGGCATCTTGAAGTAATAAAATAAAGTGTCTTTAAAAATATTTGAAAAATGGTTAATTACTTGAAGTTACAAAGAAAAACATAATTTTAGAATCGACGATTTTTTTAGAATATCCGTGAACTTATTCTCGAATAAGTAAGTCAGAAATATACAGTTTAATATTAGGTATTTAAGACGGTTAGTGGCTTAGTTAGTAGAGCGTTGGATTTGTAATCTCGCGGTTTTGAGTTCGAATTTCGCTTTCGGCAGCCGATTGATACAAGCACCTCTGAACGTCACACGTGCTTTGTTCACAAACACACTCTAGAGCTCCGTCGCTAATTAGCATAAATATAGCGACGTCAAAAAAAAAAGTATTAGGTATTTATACACTACTTACTGTAATTAGGAAAGTTAATTATATCCGAAATTTTCGAGATCATTGACACAAAGTTAGCTATACTATTTTTTGTTTTTAGATACTATTTCTAAACAGAGTAAGCGATACGCCGGAAAATTTTCGAATGCTTCTTTTGGTTTCGATCGCTGTTTTCGTTTAAACTAGTAAAATTTAATTATACAAAATTAATTATAAAAGGAACATGAAAAAGTACCCGTTAAATAACTTTTTGAATGATTTTTCAAAACACATTAATTATTTGCCGCAATCTTTGTAGTTCATGACAAATATTAAGTGGTTCATAATCTTTCAGGCTCACTTTTTATTTAATAATACGTTGATTTATGCAACATATATTTGAAAATTTTTCAAATTGATGTTTCCTTAACTTCAATTCTAAAAGATTTGTAAATTGTAAGAAAACTATGTAATTCGGAAGATGAGTCCACTTAAAAACTTTAATGAGAATCATGGTTTACGTACCAATAGGAATTGTTTAGAGTCGAGAAAACGTTTTAATATCATTAAAAACAATAATTATTGATTTTTTCGCTAATTCTTACTTTTAAGGAAATATAAAATACCAACATTAGTTTTCCAAATTTTTGATTCTCAATTCAAAGATTTTAAAAATATTTCTATAATGTGCCCTTCATTTTTAACTTAAGCACAATGTAGAGAAATTTTGGAAAATTTTTGAACAGAGATTAAAAATTCGGGAAACTGCAATGTCGGTAACTATAAATGAATCATATACCCTATAACGTTGCCTTAAACAATTATAACGTATATCAAGTTAAATATAGCCGTTTGTATTTAATTAATTACTATTTAAGTATAATATTATTCTTTAAAATTTTCACTATGTACATGTGTATACATTTACCTTTTCAACAAGTAATAAAGAACAACAGTATTAAAATAACGAAACGACGAAGAAGCGTATAATCCATGATTTTCCATGTACTTAACAAGGTATACGTCAACTCGACTAATCCATCGACTTATCAAGTAGTTAAAATTATTTCTTTGTGTACACCTACAAGAATATATTTACAAACTTCGGATCAATGTTTAACTTTGTTAAAGCGTTAAATTATATTAATTAAAAGACGTATGTTCTCAGCTTTTAATATTACGATATATTATTACATCAGGTATACATTGCAGTAATACGAGAAGAAATGTTATACGAGCCATATGGCAAACGTAAAGTGTAATATTAAGATAAAAGTATTAAGAGCATATGCTGTCTTGTCTAGACAGTGTTATTTTAATTTTTCAATTTTTCATTTATTTCGATTAAATTTAATCTTTTGAAAATATCGATAAGATTTTTTTTGCGATAACGTACAATTTTTTTTTCGCTAATAATCAATCCGGAAGTTTGTGACGAATTTTTGAAAATACGTTTTAACGAAAAACGAAAAGGGGGTTATTTGAAATAATAAAGTAATGGACTTTTATAAATTTTCATGTTTATTTTACTTAAAAATATATTATAATATTTTGATGATATTTAATTAAATAATGAAGTAAGTCAGTATATAGCCTTATAAAATGAAAAAAGTTTTCAAGTAAAAAAAAGCTTAAAGTTTTATCAGTGTTTACAGTATTTAAGAAGGAAAACGTTTAAAAACTGGAAGTCGCTTTACGTGTGATAACGTTTAAATTTTATGGAAGCTTAGGTCATTTATATATTTTTGCTCTAGTTTAACAAAATGAAAATACTCAAAAGAACGAGAAGATAAAAAAAATTTTTTTTAAATGTCATTAGTTAAAATGAGTAAATAATGCTTAAAATAAATTAATTAAAATTAAAATATAAAGCTACTAATCAAAATAAACAATATTAAATAAATTTAATTGAATATTGAAATTGTTGCGGAATTAAATAAAACACCAAAATATTTAATATTGTTCTTTTTTTAAGAAAATCTTAATTTATTTTTAGAAATTTGAATATGATAGGTTAAAATTAGAAAAAAAAGTCCATGTCTTTCTATGATGGACTCATTCTACTGCAAAAAGATATCGCAAGTTTAAAATTATGAAATTTATATACTACGAGCTTGTAATAAAATTCTATTAATATAATCATATAACAAAATGTATGCGAATGTATTATTGTATATATTGAAACTCCAAAAATTGTCTCTTTGACAAGTTATTCGATAAACATGAAACAAGTTCGGAAGTTGATTTCCTCTTGCTGAAGTTACAAAATAAGAAGGGGAGAAATAAATTCCCCCACCCTATAGCTTTATCTCTCTCTTTTATTCTCTTTCTCTCTCGCTCTTACTAGTCTAGAAGCATCTTTTCACACTTGGAGCGAAATGGATTTTCGATGCGGCGCAGTGCGGCTTTTGCTTTTTTAAGGGGAGCCTAAAAAGTCTGCTGAAAACTTGAGTTTTGTTCTATCTCACGGTTGTCAAGTGACGCTCTGGTACAGCGGCTAATTTTGTTGTGTGTTAAAATTATCGACCTTTTTATCATTTATGAAATAAAAATAAAGTTTTGTACGTTTTTTTTTACAAAGTAAAATGGCACTCAGTGGTTTCGTTGAGTTTTTTCAAAAAGGAAAGGTAATGGCTAAGGAATAATAATTGTCCTTTTATGGTGCGGTATTTTTTTATTAAGCGATTCATAAGGCATAACCTCCAAATTTGTTTGTTTGCTTTGGCCTTGCGAATTGTATTATAATTATAGTAGATTACGTGAGTGTATATTCAGACGATTTGGAAAATTTATGAGCAAAATTATCACTTGAAGTTTTTTTCATATTAAATTTAATATCGTATCTTCAAATGATACTTCGTGCGTACATTGATGTTTTTATTTATTTTTTGCAATCGACTACCGCTTATCGAAATATTTTGTGGAATATTCTACTTTTTTATTAATTATAAATTAAAGTAAGGTTTAGTTATGAAATAAATTTTTATTTTACAGACTTTTCGTCCAAAAAAGAAGTTTACTCATGGAACAATGCGATATTCTTTATACAAACAAGCTCAAGCTTCCCTTAATTCAGGGATTAATTTAAGAAATGCTGTTAAATTACCTCAAGGAGAAGATTTAAATGATTGGATAGCAGTTCATGGTATGTTTTTTTTTCTTTTTCTATTTATGCATTAAATTTTAAACATATTTAAATATACCTATAAGTATTTTTGTATATAAATAGAATTTAACGAAAAAATTTGTAAATATTTAAAAAAATGAATAATAAATTTTTTATATAAAGTTGCGTGTTTTAAATAATTTAGTATCTCTATTAACAGAATAACAAGTATAATTTTAGAATGTAGGTCACATTTACCCTTGGTTACTATGGATCATTTATTGTTATTACATAACTCCGTAGGTTATTGCTCTATTAAATAACAAATTAAAAATAATTTTGAAAAATAAAATATTAAACTTTTACAATATAATATTTTCGTAATATTTCTCTTTGAGCTTTGTTAATACGATAAAATGTATTTGCACATATCAAGTAGATAATGAGTTTGAGGAGGCCTTTCTTTTTCCTTTGTTTCTTGTTATTAATTATCACTCATATTTGCAGTTGTAGATTTCTTCAATAGAATTAATCTCATTTATGGCACAATATCTGAATACTGTGACTCAACTTCCTGCCCGACAATGAGCGGTGGTGCTCGCTTTGAATACTTATGGGCAGATGGGGATAAATATAAAAAGCCAACTGCTTTACCTGCTCCTCAATATGTTAGCTTATTAATGGATTGGATTGAATTACAAATAAATAATGAAAATCTCTTTCCAGTTTCAACAGGTAAAATTTTTCATCATTTTAGAATTTTCTGACCTAGTATAAAATACAACTAAGATCGTCGGTGGCTCAGCCGGTAGAGCGATGGATTCGTAATCTCGAACTCCCGAGTTCGAATCCTGCTTTCGGTTGATTGATATAAGCACCAACGTACGTCACATGTGCTTTGTTCACAAACTAACTGGTAACCTCCGTCACTAATTAACATCGGAATGATAGCATTAATACAGTGACGTTAAATAAAATAAAAAAAAATTGACGGATTGTATACAATGATATTTATAATTTTTTTATAAATACAACGGCGTTGAATAATAATTAAAAAAAAAGTACAGAATCAATTCTAAAAATTTTGAAATATTTCGTTTTTTAATTTTTAAATTATTAAAATGTTTCTAATTTTATTTTTTAATTCTCTATTATAAATATTGTTAATAAAAATTTAGTTTAATACATTTTTTTAATTTCCAGATATACCATTTCCAAAAAGTTTTTTACCATTGTGCCGAAAAATTTTAACTAGATTGTTTAGAGTTTTTGTTCACGTCTACATACATCATTTCGATCGAATAGTTGCAATTGGAGCAGTAAGATATGAATTTTAATAAATTTTAACCAATTTTAAAATATGACCAAAAAATGATTTTACTGTTTCTTTTAGGAACCTCATGTCAATACCTGTTACAAACATTTTTATTACTTTATAACAGAATTCGATCTTATAAATCATAAGGAATTGGAACCATTAGCTGAAATGACTGCCAAGATTTGTAAGGATGCTGCGCCAAGGCACCCAACAATACCTGAGAATGCTCATGGTAGATAGTCAAATAATTAGGGAAGTTTAAGAATAATACATTTCTCACATCACAATAATAGATAGAAATTATAATGCGCTTATAAAATGAATTTCTTACAAGTGAATTTTGTATATATAGTTAAGTAATTCTAATTTTAAAATTCATTATAAATTTTAACATATAATACAAATTTTCTTTTACTTATAGTGATTTTATAGAATAGTTAATGATGTTACTCCAATGAGCATTTGGCGATTTGTACATTGCAAATTTATAATTTTTTGATATTATATTATTAGATCTTTTGATCTACATAATACCAGTGTACGTGATTACAAGATTAATTAAACTTAAGCTAAACATTCTAGTCAGTATTAAATCAAAACTTACTTTTAATTTAGATTATTTTTGTTGGGCATTTAAAACTGTGGCATATTGTAATTTAAAAAATGTAATGAATCTCTTAATTATAACAAAAACATTTTAATTGGTGTGGTGAAGGATGGAATTTTATTTACTGTATTTAAAATATTTACAAGAATAATAACAGTGAAAAAAAATTAACTTTTTTTATTTTTTATACTGATGAATTGTACATGCACCTTATCATTATTGCAGTACTTTAAGAAAGATGTTTAACAAATTTTAATATTTATTTTTTGAATCATTTGGAACGATCAAGCTATTTTTTTCGCAGTACATGACAATGAAATTGCGAATTGATAATTATATAAATTAATTGTCTACATATCTAAATAATTAATTTAATAATTAAAGTCTCATCCAGTACATGGCGCTACGAATTACATTATAATCTGTCAAATTCTCGCACGGTCCAACGGCAGCAACAACTGGGCAATGATCGTAAATGTATTTCATACCTGCATCTTGAACAGTTTTAGCCGTGACACTCTGAAAAAAAAATTATTTTAATAATTGTAAATTAATTAAAATTGTTCAAATCTTAATTCAAATAATATAAACTACAGATTTTTAAAACATATAATTCAAATTATAAAAAACTTTTTTTACTATTATATTCTTACATCTATTCTAGCCTCAAGTTCATGAAGAGGGATCCTTCGGTCGTAGCAAAGCATTTGTCTGCCAATATCTTCGCAAATGGCGGTAGTTCCATCTAATTGCAAAAGCATATTCGTTTTCAGAATATTTTTCGCTCGGTTAACTTCTTTTTCGGTGACTGATGTGCACAGTCTCATCCATTCTTGTTGAACGTTCCAAACCATGTCTTCACATTGTAATGGCTCACATACAAAGTAAACACCCCATAAGCCGGTATCCTAAAATAAGATAATTCTTATTAATAGTAAAGTCTTGCATTTGTTATTATGCAATATAATCAGTATTTAGTCTATTTGTGTCATCATTCAAAATATTTGCACCTATAATTAACAATTACATTTTTAATTTTTATTTTATAAGCAATTACATTTTTCTTGGAAAATTTTGATGGATTTGAATACAAAATTATAAAAGAAATATTTAGTTACTTGTCTCAAATAAAATTCATTACCTTATAACACGTATTAAAACTTTGGTAGCTGTGGCAAAGTTCGCCGGACGCTGCTATCCTAGCTAAATTCGTGGCATTGTTTGCACCACCGCCCTGACTACGATCCCAAGCACCCATGAGAGTATTAGCGACCATCAAGGGAATGTTATCGGCTTCCCTCCAACCAGCACCTATAAAAAGATTGATACAATGTTTTGATGTTATAAAAATTGACATTTAATTTATTAAACATGTGTTAAAATAATTTATTAAAATTATCATATAATTCTTAATACTATAGAAAGTTTTTTTCAATTGGGTAAGTATATCATAAATATCTATTTTGCATTAATTGTATTGAATATACTTTTAGTATATTTTATTATGTACTTTATTATATTCATAATAAAATTTTACAAGAGGTTTTAGTGGCTCACTCAGTAGAGTGATGGATTCGTAATCTCGAGGTTCCGAGTTCGAATCCTGCTTTCAGACGATTTATATAAGCACCACTGTACGTTACATGTGCTTTGTTCACAAACACACTGAAACGACCTCTGTCGCTAATTAGCATTGCAATTATGGCATAAATACAGCGACCTTAAAAAAAACAGATTATAAAAATTGACAATAAATGATTTATTCAAAATTTTTTAAAATTTGAATAAATCATTAAAAAATTTAAACTCTTTTTAAATTTTTTTGTTTTTCGTTTTAAAAAATGCATACATTGAGCCAATTATAAAAAAATTAAGTGTTTCTTCAAACAAATACATCATTTTTTAATATAATAATTTTATCGAAATTCAATAAAATTATTTAAAACTTATTGAGTAATAAAATATTAATTTTTGAATTATATTACCTTCAACAGCCAAAGCAACGTGCGCGAGAGGAATTGAATCATCACGAACACGAATTTCAGAACCGGTGTAACGGCAAGGTTTGCTAATATCGGGAATAGCGTCGTATAATGGTCCCGTCATTTTTCCAAAGTGTTGTTCAGCTAATTCGACCAATTGGTTGTGATCAACTCCACCAGCTCCAGCAAGAACAAACCTATGCATCAATTACAAACATATGTTTAACATAATAATAAACAAATAAAAAATTTTGATTAAATCTATGTTGAGTAACAGTAATAATAAAATAGTATCATGATTAAGAAATTATGAAAAAATGATATTCTTAATTTTACCTTGGTGGGCCATAGTTGTTTCTAAGGTAGTCCTGAAGATCTTTCTTGGAGATACTTCTGATATTTTCAGTTGGTCCAAGAATCGTTCTTCCCAATGGTGTTCCTTGGTATGCGGTTGAATGTAAATGATCAAAAACAACTTCTTGTAAATTAGTCTCTACTTCCTGCATTTCTCTTAAAATAACACCACGTTCTCTTTCGATTTCGCTCTCTCCCAATTTTGAATTTTGTATGATATCACTAAGAATCTCAACAGCTTTTGGGACATCTTGACACAGACATTTGGCATAAAAAACAGTCTGTTCTCTACTTGTGTAGGCATTTAAATGAGCACCCATGTTTTCAATTTCCAATTCAAGGTCAGTTTGTGATCTTTTCGCTGTTCCCTAAAATATATATTAATATTATTACAATATTTAAATTGATTATTAAGATAAATAATAACTCTCTAGATAAAAAAGAAAGATATAAAAATATAATAATTATTTTGTACCAACAATTGAATATCTTATAATTAAAAAATAAATATTTAATTTTTTTCATATAAAATTAGATTCTAAATCAATAAGTTCAAATAAATTGAAACGTTTTAAAATCATAAGTAAAATATGTGATAAAATATTTAAAATTATTTTTTGATTCTTAATTTTTTTAGAATGCCAAAGTTAAATAGAATTCCTTTAACGAAAGTTAAAAAGATAAAAATTATCTTAGAATATACACTAATTTAATCATTTTATACGTTTTACAAATTACCTTGAAAGCCATGTGCTCCATAAAGTGAGCCACACCATTATTTTCATCATTTTCATATCGACTACCAGCATCGATCCAGAGACCAACAGTTGCAGTGGCTGCACCACTGTCTTCACTGGCTACTCGCATGCCATTATCCAATGTTGTGGTTTTAGTTGGCGGCTGATTAATAAGTGCTTCTTTAAGACTTGGAGTTGCTCCCATTGTGGATCTCCATTGTTTTGGAATCTAAAATGTATTACATTAATATTCTGTGATAAATGCAACAAAACAAGAAAGGATACAAAACTGAAGGTTTTTATTACTTTTAGGTTAGAAATTATTAAGCATGATGAACCCTATGTAAAACCAATTTAGAAAATAATAAATAGAATGTCATTAAAAATTTATAATGAATTATTGCAAAAAATTGTTTAATAAGTAAATAATTTATATAAAATAAGAATATCAAGCAGTATTACGTAAGGAATGTGCCGTCAAACGAAAGATTATTGTTTGCGTTTTTTCCTTAATAAATAATGTTACGAAATTTCATGAAAAATGAAATAATTTTGTTAAAATTTAAAAGTCATGTTAAAATATGTAGTGTCAATCAACATACCTTAAAAGTTCCATTTTTGTTTGCATATTTCAGCAGAGCTGAGTTAATTCTTAGCAGACGAGTCGCCATTTTTACTCCCGAAAGAAGTCAGCCGCCAACACACGCACAAAATCGTCCTTCCTTGATGAGGATTGTGAAGAATGAAGAACAGAAAATATCATATGATTATTGACGGTCATGAAACTGCATATGGTCGTACAATGGTTCAGTAGTTGTCAATTTCAGCTGATTTGACAAGTAATTCTCAACAGTACAGTAGGTTATTAAATACTTTTGGACAGTTGCGTTATATACATCGTACGCATTTATTTCAGCATTCACAAATCACTAGATAAAAGTTTTTTATATATTTCAGAAACGAATTAAATTTAGTGTTGATCTCAGTGGTATGGTAACATAAATATCATAAAAATCGCGATTGTCATGAGACTTTCACACTGCAATTTTGAGAAAAACGAGTCAATTTCGACTGCGCAATTGTTTACCATTAATCTATGATATTTTTATGCATGCAAAACAAAAAATAGTGTTAAAAAACATTAAAGAGTGATAAAGAATTTTTGTGATATTTAATTATATTTTATATAAAAGACGTAAAATAATTGTTTAATCATTGTTATAATTTATAGTGAGTTCTACTTTAACATTTCATTATTCTATTTTTAAATCTAGGAATTACTCATTATTTATGCAATTTCATATTTTCAGATTGCAAGTATGTCTACTACTGAAGCTACAAAATTTACTACTCCGTTACCTACTGATCAGTTGCCAGAATGCTGGAATCAAGAAGAACGAATGAAGTCTTTATTTGCACCATTTCGAAATAAATCAGTCAATCCTGAGGACTGGAATTCAAAATATAAATTCTGGAATCAACTGATCAAAAGCTGGGCGAGTTATCATGCTCGTTGCAGTTTCAGTTTAACAGATTTAAATATTAATTTTAAAAGAAATGGCTGTACAGCGTTGTGTATGCCAACAGTTCTACAAGAATTGATTAGGTAAGAGATTTTATCGTCATTGTATAAATTGTTCATCATAAGTTGTTTATTATAAGTTTGAGTATTGAATATTAATTACAATTATTTTTATAAAAAAACTATAATAATTTATTTCAAATTAGGAATGGAGAGGTTATACCAGAATCAGAATTTATAAAGGAGTCTAGTAGTACGTGGACAGGGTGGACTATTGACATATTTGTAAAAAAACCAGTTAGTTGGTCTTTTTCAAAACTTAAAAGTTATATATCTGAGCCAGTTGTTGATAATGATATGAAATATATTCATCTTGCTACAGTAAAAGAATTAGGTGAATTGATATTATCTATAGTAGACAGTAAAAAAGAAAATACACTTTTATCTTTATCCGAATTGACAAAAAGTTGTATACAAAAAAGTGGAAATAATAGGATTACAGAAAATAATATTAAATACGCTTTAATTTGGTTGAGGCATACAAAGAAAGCTACGTTTAGAGACTTTCAGGGAAATGATAAAACTGAATTACTTGCAAAAGTTTCTTCAAAAGGTGCAGAACAAATAACAGAAGTTGATGAAGGCGTACATAAATTAATACAACAAGAAAGTATGCTAATTAAAAATATTGAACAATTAGAAGTTGAAAGAAATGAAGTAATCTCAAAAGCCAAGTCATCATTAGCTGGCGGTTTAAAACAAGTAGCAAAAAGCTTTTTAAGAAAAAAACATGAGCTTGATAGGTGTATTGAAAAACGTAGTGCTGCTTTACAAAATGTTCAGAAACTTTTAGTTAGGATTAATGATGCTCGCTATGATACAGATACGTTAGCAGCCTATAAAGCTGGTTGCAATGCTTTGAAGAAGTTTGAAGATACTGGCTTAACAGAAAACAATGTTGCAAATACAATGGATGACATGGCTGAGGTATTAATAGCTTACTATTTTATAGCATTATCGTATATTTAAAAGTTAATTTATTAGTTCAAAAATGATTTGAATTGCAAGCATATGATTGTAATTTTAATTTCATATTTTGTTATAAGAAAAAAAAGTTTTTATAGATTTAAGACAAATTAATGATTTATCAAAATTAATTGTTCATTAATATCAAACTTATTATAAATAATAATAATAATTTATACTAATTGTAGATCATGGAAGAATTACATGAAGTTCAATCTGTCATGACTCAACCAATAACTACTACAGAATCAGATACTGAGTTGGAAGAAGAATTAGCTGAAATAATGGGAATGGCTTTGGACGATTCAAACGATAAAAATAAGGATAAATCATTCTCTGATGAGTTGCCAAATCTGGCAGATTTAGAGTTACATGGTAAGATTATAATCTATATAATATTATGCATGTTTAAAATAATTTTTTTAATTTATTAATATCTATTATTTGTGTTTAGATTTACCAGAGCCTAAGAATAAAGTTTCCTTCAAACCAACACAAGCACAATCATAAAACTTTACATAAAATACAGTAAGGATATTTTTTATGAAGGTAAAACAAACTCTTTATTGCAATTAAATTTTTAAATATGATTGTTTATTGCAAATGAAAACAAAGCATCGTCAGTCTTAGAACAATGACTAGTCTTTTTTATATACATTACATTTTATTAAGTTTGAAAATGTAGTAAAACAAAAATATAAGTAGTTCTTATTGCACAGATTTTGTTTTTGTAATTATTAAAATTTATCTTTTTTTCCATTCATGATCAATTTCTTCTCAAAGTCTTGGTTATATTAAATATGGTAAAAGTCAAATGTGAATTAAAAAAAACTAAAAAATATGAATAATTTTAAAGATAGGGACGATGGCTGGGGAAAAAATTATTTTTGTCTTTTTTTTATATGAAACTTTACGCACAGCCGTGGAATGGCTTATTAGTTTCTAAACGAAGTATCACATCTTGTATCCACTCCATGTGACTTGACACTCTTGTATATAAGGAATACGAATAACTATTACAAGATCTTGAGGCACCTTCCTTCCTAACGCCAATGCCTGTGCTTACGATACCTCTCAGATAATAATGATCATCTGTTTTAAATACCAAACCACCACCACTGTCTCCGTCACATACTGATGAACCTATTGAAAAAAAAAAATTTGTAATATAACAAAAGAACTGATTTATTTTACTTTCTAACAAATATACTCTTTTAAAACTTTGCTATGATTAAATTTGTTTGTTATAATTAATTCAATTTTACGTAAATAATTTGTAATAAACTTGTATAAAGTTAAAATAAAATATTGTGTACTTATTATCAATGATTGTTATGTACATTAATTCCTAAATACTACCATTTAATTAAACAACAGGTAAATAGAATTTAAAAATAGGAAAGAATCTTAACTCTTTAAACATAATTTATGAATTTTTCTTAAATTTTTTTTTACAATCATTATTTAAATATTAATAAAAATAAACAACTTACCATTGGTATAACCAGCACAGAACTTATCAATAGTTATGTATCTTTCGCTATCGTGTCTTTTAGCGTGTGCTTTACAAGTATTCAATGGTACATATGGCACTGTGATTGATTGTAAAACAAAACTAAAATCTCCTTTTTCGGTTTTACCAAAACCTGGCACCATACCGTAATTACCAACTTCCAATGCCGCTTGATCGCTCACCGAATTTGTATCGAGGCACACTGGTAATAATATTGCGCTAAATATAAATGGCGTTTCGATTTGTAATAATGCTATGTCGCTCGCGAAATTTCCTTGCTCGCCCAAATAATTGCATACGACGAAAATTCTTTTTACCTGAAAAGGAATAGCAGAAATTATATATTAAAATTATAAATTATTTATTTTCTAGCTTTTCTTATTTTACTGTATGTAAAATTTTGTGCCTTCATAGTTTCAATGTTTTTCTATTAGACCCCTATTTATCAGTTTATAAATGAACTTTACTTTAAATTACTAAATTAAGTTCTTTAATTTGTAATTACTTTATTTATTTTATTTTAATACAGGAATCAAAGTAGGGTGAGGACCAATGCCTCCTTGAGCTATAATTTATTTAAATCAAAATAAAATCTATAAGAATTATGAATTCGTATAAAATTAATAGATTTAAAACTCCATATTGTAAGAAAAAACGAACTTTAGAAGGCTTTAAAGCTATTTACTCTAAATTTTTACTAAATTAAAAACCTTAAATAAAGTCAAAAACTCTTAATCATATTTGTCAATCAAAATTTTTTCTGCTTTTAATTAAAAATTTTTTTTTGTAATTGAGTAAAATTTTCAAAAATTACTTTGTTTTTATAATACTATAAGTTTTAATGAATTTTGACCTATGTCACGAAGTCGTTTTTATATAATACATTTGTATTTTGTCTATTGATCCTAAGTTTATTTTCAAGTATATTTTTGTTTAAATTAATTTTATACTTTGATAAAATAAAATTTATAGATTTTCACGTTTTTAAACAGTATGAAAAGTCGTGCTTACAATAAATCTTTTAGGAAAATCTAATGAATTTTTAGTGACTACAAAATACATGCAAAGTTTTATTCTATACACGATTTTCTACAAAATCGTGAAAGACTATATTGTCATATCAAAATTAATTTCATAATTTTATCAAAATATTAAATAAATTTTGGTAAAAAATTTACAATATCTAAGATCAGCGAATCTTTCTCATAAAACTCACTTGAAAATAAATTAAAAATTGAATTATAATAATTCAATTATAAAAAATTACCATTCACTTATTATCAATATTATCACATTAAAAATAAATTTTTAACTTACCCTCGCCTTTTTAACGAGATTTGGATCGTGTCCTTCATAATCATAATCCCTAAATATATTACCCGTAGCGAGGTATAATTTTTCTGGTTCAACGGTGCGCCTAGTATTTTCTTGATAAACGCAATGAGCTGCAGTTGCAAGTAAATTTTCGCGTATGATCGTTGCGCCGCATATGAATTTCTTTTCATATCCAACTTTTAGATAAAGCGTTGCGTGCCATGGGAAATCTGATGTTCTTGCTCTTGTACCGTTTACTACGAGCGGTGTACCTTTGCCAATTGTTGCTACTCCACAAACTATAGAGATGTTGTAAACATTAAAATTTTTTCGTTCTCACATATGATTTTACAGTTCTTTTTGACCAAATGCAAGGCTTCTAATTAAAAGTATAGAAAGTGTGTTTGCGAATTTAAAAAATTTAGAATTTAAGAAATTTAATCGACCTTTTGAAAAATCATTTGCTTTCAAAAAATAATTAACTTAAAAAGATTCAATGTGATGTGATGTATACATTCATATGCATTTTTAATAAAGTTTAGCTTTATTAACTTGAAATTATTCATCAAAAAATAAAAGATTGAATAAAAAAATTTTTTGTATGCTTATTTAGTTGTTACGTATTTATCATAAAATATATTGCCTTTTCATGAAATTTTAAAACGATTGAAGGTAGCCCAAGCGTTTGGTGCCGTATCAGGCAAGAATCTCACAAAAAAGAACAAAACATTTTTTTCTCTCAAATAATTTTCATAAAAAATGTTTATAATTAATTACTGTAATATAATTTTTACTACTTTCTTAAATATTTTTTTTTATTTCGCCGATGATTTGACATTTTTTTGATTTATTTAAATTTGGAACAAAAAAATCTAACATTTAAATTTTGGTTCATAAAAAACTATAATTTTATTACAAAATATAAGCATGAATGCTATTTTTGCTGTAAAAGTTTCATGTTAAATTTTTGAATTTCTATAATTGGTTTTATTGAATTGGGACCTTATATTTTTAAAACTATAATGAAATGCCATTAACTTATATATTTTTTAGAGTATTTTTTAAACTAAATATCCTATTTTTTTATGTAAAATCGGTCGAGACACCTTAAAGATGTTATTGACATCTCATATAATAATTTTAATTTAATGGTATAAAAAAGCACATGACGATGTTATTTTGAATGATTAAAGTAATCGTGTGAAAATATCAAATTTCCTTGTTATATTAATTGTTTGTAAAGTAATAATTTACGTTTGTTTTACTAAATCAACATAGATAAATTACCTTAATTAATGTTTGATCTAATTTCTACACGCATTAATATTAATTATTTTAAAAATAAAAATTTCTAATCTCTTTGAATTAAATCAAAAAATTTAACCAATTGAGTAAATATTTGACAAATTTTGATTATTAATGGACTAATAGGAGAGATCGAAGGAAGTCAATAAGAAAAAAGTTTTGAATATATAATGCATACATAAAAAACAAATGAAATTTATTGCTAAAAATAATTTTAAATTTCGCTTAAATATACAGACAAGCCGAGCTTACAATAATACAATTATTATACGTAATACTATTATTTGCATATTTCGTGTTTGATCTATAAAAAAAAATATTATTTTCAATTCTGTAAATGGAATAATATATAAATTATACAATATTTTTCCTCGTATATGATTATTTAATGACAAGTTTTATTCACAGCCTGCATAATAAGTGCTTATCGCAATACTTTATATGAAAAAAAGGAAATTTCTCTTCGATGACATTCATTTTGATTATTGGCTAACTTATTTGAAACTTCTTATCTAACGTAATCAAAGTTCATGATGAAAAAAAAAACATTATCATGAATCAATTTCTTTTGTGTTGGATAAAAGAAGCGTCACATGAAATCTGACTAATTAACATATTGTTATACTAAATTTGCTATCGCAAAAATATCAATGGTATCAAATATCACTGGAACAAATATTAATTTAAAAAAATACACTTGTCTGTATGTTTAAACGTTTTAAATCATCTTTTACAATTTAATACCCTTGCAATAAAAAGCCTCATAAAAAACTGTTGTAAAAGATTAAAAATCAAATCTTTTTTCTTTTTATTTTAACATCAACTTCTGTCTCATTTTTAATTTTAATATTGGCAATTAATTCAGGTAATTTATAGGGCATTACATCTATTATAGGACACAACATGACCAAAGTATCTTTAAATGTAATCAAATTTTCTTGTATATAAATATTAATTATCATCGGACCTGATACACATTTTATTGGCTTTGGTTCCCATTCGCCTCTTGAATTACACTTGACGCTGTTGCGTCTTGTCAAATCGGTCGTATCTTGGGTATAACTGTTACGACATCGAAGATTGGCTATTGTGCTTGGTTTGACTGAACTGTCACAGGATGCCCAATTATCGTCGTAGGTGCACGTTGCTTCTAATGAGTTTGAGTTCAATGGCGGGCAGCGTATTTCTAGAAAAAATAAATAATTATTTAATAATATAAATTACTTGTTATTTATGTTATTTTCTAATTATAATTATTTTTTCTTAATTATTTGAAAGAATTTTTAGATCCTTATCGTTCTGAAATGCAATGTAACTTTTCATTTGTAAATAATTTTTTTTTCTTTTGCTTCAAGACATCTGTTAATATTTAAATCATTTTCAAGCAAATCAGTTTTATGGTTTTTTTAAGCAAATTACAAATTAGTATTGCAAATAAAATATTATTTATAGATAATTAGAAATGTAAGTCAATACTTGTAACTAAATGTTAATAAACCCAGAAAATGATGAATAATTCATTAAAATTTAAAAAATCAATAAATTTTTTTATCTAATTTAACTTTTAGCAAATCAAAAGTAAACTTACGTATCTATAAATAACTGAAAAATTTTATAATATACTAGAATGTATCTGATATAATTTTTCATTTTTTATATATTACGATTCAACTTGAATAACTTACCAACACATTGTGGAATATGGGACCATTTTCTATCAAGTTTACAAATAACACTTGTAGAATCATTCAATCTGAATCCATTATTACATTCATAGACTATTTGAGCACCGGATGGTAATGTGGTAACCCCATCATCGAGACGACAATTTCTTCCAGATTGACACAAACTTTTATCAACTTTCCATTCGCCGTTATTTGGTTGTGCTGGTATTTGACATGCATTTGATGTTGGTCTTGTTTGAGTTGGTCTTGTTGGAGTTGGTCTTGTCGGGGTTGGTCTTGTTGGTGGATTGACCGGTGGTCTTTTTGTTGGTACTGTCGGAAAATTATTGTTGCCACAAAGCTCAGGATTCTCATCAGAACCATCAGCACAATTTACTTCACCATTACATCGTAGGTTGTTATCAATGCACGCCCCGTAAGAACATCGAAATACATACTGCGGACAACTTTATAAAAAAAATTACATTGTACTATTTAATAATGCACATAACTCATCATAATTAGATAAATATTAATCCTAGCAGATAGTTAACTAGAAATAAGCTAAAAAATAGTTAATATACCAGAGCTCTTTTTAATGAACTTTTAGCTAGTTTTTAATTGCACAGAAAAAATTTTATTTATGAAAATTTCCAACAAGTTAAGATTACTGAATAAAATAAATTTGTATTATTTCAATATTAATTTTTAAATTTAACCATTACAGTTAGAAATAACAAAGTTCAAATATTATTTATAATGCGGTGAGTGCTTAGTTGGGGTTGAAAAATGTCTGACAAACAGAAACTGCTGAACTGCAATAATTCCAATGTTAGAACCACGGCAGTCCCATGGCAAAAAAATATTACATAATAATTTTAATATTTTTTATTGCAATATTAAAATGACGCTAAGATTGATTTCGATAAACAATACTTAATCCCGTCGTTATTATATTATTTTAATCTAATGATAATAATAACTTTTTATTTCCATACCTGAAGGAGCCGCAAGTGACGACATTCTCATCAGACTTGTCAAGACAATCAATTGTACCATCACAAACTTCAGTACTGCCGATACATTGGCCATTGTCACATTTGAATTGATTACGTCTACACGGTACATCGCTTGTATTATTATTATAACCATTATTATTGTTGTTATTATTGTTGTGTGATGAGCAACGTGGTAAAGTTTCATCGCTGTTATCGGCGCAATCACGTATGCCATTGCATACTGCATCACCGTCTACGCAAGCACCATAATCACAACGGAAAGCTAGTGGATTACACGGATCTGATCTGCTACATGCTGCTGATGTTTCGTCTGAACCATCAATGCAATCTGGTCTACCGTCGCAAAGCGATTCGTTTGGAATGCATTGGCCACTTTTACAACGGTACTGGTAGTTGCTGGAAGCAGAAAAAAAGAATAATTGAAAGACTGTATACCAATTTTATATTATCGTGATTTAAGTAATGAAAAAATGTATATCAACGAAAGTATGTAATAACTTATTTAATATAAATTATTTATATATTTTTAAACAATAATAAATTTTATTGTGAATAAATGTTCAATATTAGAATATATAATCAATAAAATACGTGTGAAATAAGACAATATTACTATCTTACTTGCATCGACTATAAGCTGAAGATGATCCCGTCGTATAATCATCGTTGTCTTCTCCAAACCGTGAAAAATTTATTTTATTTTGTGCTTTCCCATCAGTGAAGTAAAAAAATTCTGAAAATAAATGTTACACATGAACATTTATTATTAATTTCAGTACTCAAAATTAATCAACTTTATGCATCTTTATTTGATTTTTCAATCTGTTAAATGGTTTTATATATATGTTTATAAGAATCTCAAGTAACGATGTAATTAATTGCTTTTTTTTATTCGGTAGTAAAATATGTGCAAGTCTTTATTATTTTTAAAGATAGTTTGATTATATGTTGTGTCTTAATAGATGTATCGCCTGATAAATTACCTGAATTAATTGCCAATATTAAAATTAAAAATGAGACAGTAGTTGGTGTTAAAATAAAAAGAAAATAGATTTGATTTGCAATCTTTTAAAACATTTTTTTATGGATAGGCTTTTTATTAAAGGGGTATTAAAAAACAAAAGATAATTATTAAATGTTTTTAACATACAAACCATTGTATTTTTTAAAATTTTGTAATTATTGCAATGATACTTGATATCATTGATTTTATTTAAATATCATTTTTTAGGTAGTAAATTTAGTACAACAGTATATGAATTAGTTAGACTTCATATGACGTTTCTTTTGTTCAATACAAAAGAAGTTGATTTATAATAATGTTTATTTTTAACCATAAACTTTGATTATAATATAATCCTTTTTTTACTTTCGAACATACCTAATTTAAAGTGTCTTGCCAGAACCGACTTACTCTACTTAAAGCTACGATCAAAAATATTGGTAAAATTTGTAATGAAACCAATATTTATTTGAATATAAAATAGAATAATTATATTAAAAAACTTTCAAGAAAGAATCATACACTCTATAGAGTATTGGATTCGTAATTTCGAGGATTCGAGTTCGAATCCCACTCTGGGCTGATTGACATAAGCATTACTGTATATTCATGCTTCGTTCACAAATATACTGAAACTATTTCTGTTGCTAATCGCTAATCAGCATAGGAATGATACCATAAATATAGTTAAAAAAATTAACCATATATTTCAATTTCAGTAGTTCCATACCAAGATTGATAAGACAATGTCTAACCAAATTTGGGTTGCATCTACTTCTATATGTATGCGTTTTCAAATTAAAAATTTTACTTTTTTTATTAATACAAATATCTTTTTTTTAAATGGATCTATTTTAATAATTTTCTAATATAAATCTTTTTGTATAACCTAAAAGATTATAGTATAAATTTCGAAATGCTAATATTTCCTTTTGTTTACCAAACGTCCTTATGTTTTTCTTAACAATTAAAATAAAACTAATGGTATAAAATTAACCAAAAATCCATTTTAAAAAGCAGGGTTAATGGAACAAACGATAAAATATGAAATTCAATACAAACGCATAATACATAAACACGCGAAAATGAGTTTTCATAGGAAGTTCAATATATCCTATACAACGGCGTATAAAAACATTCAAGGGCAAAGTCTCTACTCTCGTCCTCTTAGTTTTGTAATCGAAAAACCGGTTTCGAAAACACGCAAAGCCATCTTTTAATAGGCAAGTGTCAGTAATCTTCGTTTTGGTTGAAATCTCATTAAATTGGCTAATGGAAAATCTATGATTTTTCGTAAGAGTGTTCCCAGCATTGAAAATACTTCATACGAAATTGCTATGTTTATTTCATTATTATGAAAAAAGAAGAAAAAGGAAACATTGTTATCATCTTGAACTTTGACCTCGCTTAAGATTACATTCGGCGATGTATAGGTTATATATAAAAATTTTCATCTTGACCGTGACATTACACTACGTCTATATTTATATTTAAGTGAATGAACGTAGTAAAAGGGAATGCGAATTTATCGACCAATGTTTTCGCGATATTTAACGCATGAGAACAGACGTACTCAACACTTCCTTATGGGAAAAAACAATTTGATGTTATTGTGTGGCTTATGATCGAACGTTAACGTCTAAATTATGCAATTAAGATTAAAATAACGTGTGAAAATTTAAGAAAAAATTATCATTTACGGAGAATTCATTATTTTGTTTTGAAATTATAATTCTGTTGGAATTATAAATTTAAGCAATTTTCAACAAAAATGATCGTTGTAATATGTTGCATTAGAAGTGTTGAAATTTTCGAAAATTTTCTTATATAAAAGTTACATTCGTTTTCAACAGCGTTATTAATGATTAAGCAACTTAATAAAAATAAAATTTCTATCCAAAAAATCAAAATACAAAAATTAAGAAATTGATCAATAAATCTCACAAACTTTTCCCGTTCTGTTTAAAAGTCAATTC